>CM038670.1:714544091-715921591 GCA_021605145.1 Aegilops bicornis
TGGGACCCACCTGTCGCCTCTGCTTAGGTTAATTACATATTAGTTAATTTAATTAGTGATTGGGTTAATCTAATCAAGATTAATTAACTTAATTAATTACTTAATTAACTAACTAATAATTTAATTATTTTAATTATTATTTATTTATTTATTTAATATATTTTATTTTTTTTAATTCCCTTTCTTTTTTTACCAAAAACGTTATGGGGGCCCCTTTCACAAGGCCAAAGGGCTAGCGGCATGTGGCGGTGCGGGTTCAAGAACTCGAACGAGCACTGCTCGCAGGCGGGACGAGGCCGCCGGGCACCAACGGCGGCATGCACGCGGCTGCCAACCGGGGCCACACCAAGTGAGGCGTAGTGGCCGACGCTGGGGCTGGCGCAAGGGCGGCGCAGCACTGGAGGAGGGAAGGCGGAGGCGAGGCGACCGAGGCACGGGCTGGCGGCGCCGACCGAGCGGAGCGGGCGACGGTGGATGGGCGCAGGGCGCCGGGCCGAGGCGGGAGCACCGCCGTCACGGAGGGAGAGGAGGCCGGGTTGAGGCGAGGCAACCCGGGGAGAGGGCGCGGCGGCCGCGGGCAGGGGAGCCGCACGGGATGTGGGAGGGGCCGGGCGGACGCGGCCGGGCGCCGGCAGGCGCGGCGACGGTGGCGCCGGAGCGTGTCGAGCGGGCGACGGCCGAGGCGACCTAGGGGAAGAGGGGCGGCGGGGGAAGAGGCCCCACGAACGGGAGGAGGCGCGAGGAGGGGGGGCACGGGCGCCGGCCGCAAGTGGAGAGGTCCAAGACGGCACGGCCGCCTGGGAGTGACCGTGACGGCAAGGCCGTGTGGGGAAGAGGAGAGGAGGCGAGGCTCACGGCGGGCCGTAGGGACTAGGCAGTGGGCTCGGGGACGGTCGGGGATGACCGGCGAGGAGGAGGGCGAGGAGGCGGCGTTCGGCGGCGACGAGGTCCCGGCGAGGTGGAGGACGGGGACGGCGAGGCCTGGCGATGGTAGCGGCGGGACGGCGCGCGTCCACGGCGTCCGGCGAGGAGGAGGGGGGTGAGGACGAGCGGCGGTGGTCGGGGTCGTCGGCCCTGATCGCGTCCGTAATCGGATCGGGGAGGAAGGGGATCTGGGGGAGTGGGGTGTCGGCGCCTAGGGTTCATGGGGGATAAGGAGAGGGAGTGGTGGGGCGGATGGGCTGGTGGGCTGGCTGGGCGTTTGGCCCAGTTAGGCGAGGTCCAGGGCTTCTCCCCTTTTGTTTTTTTTGTACTTTCTTTCTTTCTTTTTTCTGTTTTAATTCATTTAAACATATTTAGGCATTTTATAAAAATGGGTTTGTTGCACCATAATTAACTTTGTAATATTTGACAACCAATTTAACTTTTTAGTTTTAAATTTTTGAAAACTTCTATTGTCATCATAAATTTGAATTTGAATTTCGAAATAGTTTTGAATTAACCCGAGATTAACTACAGTGACAGAGGTGACGTGGCACCATCAACGTGAGTTTACTGTAGCATGATTATCCGGGCGTTACACCCACGAAGGTGCTGCGACTTCTGCGACTGTCGGGACCGCAACTTGGACGAGGGCGGTTGGGTTGGGAGGCGGCGGGTTGGAGTCGGCAGCCGCTTGCTGGGTCGATGAAGTCCCCAGGCCGATTGGTGCAGTCCCCTGCCGAGCCTCGAAGTCCCGGGCTGGCCGCAGTCCCTAGGCCGGGTTCTAAAGTCCCCGGCCGGTGTAATCGCCATGCCCCGGCCGCCGCCGTAATTCCCTGCCAGCCATTGGAGCTCTCAAGTCGGATCCGACCGCTTCAGGAGGAGCCGCACGAAGATAGAATCTGATTGGCGATGGCTTTGCTGACGGCTTGAGGAGGCGTTGAAGGGCGACGCCGGTCGGTATTGCTTGACGGTGGAGCCGATTCTTGCCAAGGCGCCTCGCTTGCTCGTTGTCATTCCTTGGCACATGGAGAACTCGCACCCTCAAAATATCCACCGAGTTGTCAGACGAGGAAGCGGTAGCTCGCCATGTTTGCATCTTTGGCATCCCAGTCGCCTGACGACTGCTGGATCACCAAGTCAGAGTCACCATAACACAGGATCCGGCGAATGCCGAGCTCTTTGGCAAGTCGGAGCCCGTGAATGAGTGCCTCGTATTCGGCGACGTTGTTGGAGGCGGCGAAATGGATTTGCAGGACATATTTGAGCTTGTCGCGTTTGGGAGATGTGAGGACGATGCCGGCTCCCAAACCGGTGCGCATCTTGGAACCATCAAAATGCATCTGCCAATGGGTGGAGTCGGCGCTGTGGCGTGTATCGGTCTCGACCCAGTCGACGAGGAAGTCGGCCAGTGCTTGTGACTTGATGGCGGTGCGAGGCTGGTAGTAGATGGTGTAGGGGGCCAAATCTATGGCCCATTTGGCCACTCGGCCCGAAGCATCTCGGCTTCCAATGATCTCGGCCAGTGGAGCTGTGCAGACCATGGTGATTGGGTGCTCTTGAAAATACGGCTTCAATTTCTTAGCGGCAAAGTGCACGTCGTAGCACATCTTCTAGTAGTGGGGTTAGTTTTTCTTGGAGGTCGACAGTACTTCACTCAAATAATATACCAGTCTCTGGACTGGTAGTGCCCTGCCTTCCTCCTTGCACTCTACCACGATGACCGTGCTGACCACTCGACTGGTGGCGGCGATGTAGAGGAGCATGGGCTCCTTAGGAGTCGGAGCCGCCAGGACAGGTGGAGTAGTCAACATCTTTTTGAGCTGGAGAAAAGCTTCATTCGCCTTGTCGTTCCACTAAAAAAAAGTGGTTTTCTTCATGAGCTGGTACAAGGGAAGAGCCTTCTCACCTAGCCGACTGATGAATCGGCTGATGGATGCCAAGTAGCAGTGAACTTCTGCACATCCAACAGTCGGGTGGGTATCTCCATCCTCTCGATGGCCTTGATCTTCACAGGATTGCACTCTATGCCGCATTCTGAGACCATGAAACCAAGGAGCTGGCCGGCTGGTACTCTAAAGACGCACTTCTTTGGGTTGAGCTTGATTTGAAATCGGCGCAGGTTCTCAAAGGTCTCCTTGCGGTCTTCCAGCAGCGTTCCATGGTTCTCCGTCTTCACCACCACATCGTCCACGTAAACATGGGCATTTCTGCCGAGTTGCTTGAGGAGGCACTTCTGCATGCAACGTTGAAACGTGGCGCCGACATTCCTTAAGCCGAACGTCATCGTCAGGTAGCAGAAGGCTCCGAATGGTGTGATGAAGGCGGTCTTCAGCCTGTCGGCTGGGTTCAACTTGATCTGATGGTATCCTGAGTAGGCATCCAAAAAACTCAGCAGCTCGCATCCGGCTGTGGAGTCTATCACTTGGTCAATTCTTGGTAACGCAAAGGGGTCTTTGGGGCAAGCTTTGTTGAGGCTGGTATAATCAATACACATGCGCCATCGCTTGTTTTTCTTCAAAGACGAGGACCGGGTTGGCCAGCCACTCGAAAGAACACTTCCATGATGGGCGCTGCCGCCACGGCCATATCTCTTCTCCAACGACTCTTCTCTTCTCTTCGACAGCGCGCAAGGGCTGCTCGACCGGTTTGGCATCGGGCCGACATGTAACTTGTGCTTGGCGAAATCCGGGACACCCGACATGTCTTTGGGGGACCATGCAAAGATGTCCCGATTCTCACAGAGGAAATCGACGAGCTCTCCTTCCTATTTGTCGCCGAGGTTTGTACTCACGACAAAGGTACCTCTCCGGTGCTCCGGTCCAAGGATATCTTCTTCGTCTCTTTGGCCGCTTGAACGAGCCCTCAGCTTCCGACTCCTTGGGATCGGGCGACATCTTCGATCGCCACCGCCATCGCCACGACTCGCCAAGGAGCCGCTTCACCTGCGATCACGAGGGACTCGCCAACCGATCGCTCTCGGCCAGCAGTGCACGACCTCTTGTAGTCGCCTGCTATGGTCAGAATCCCCTTGGAACTCGGCATCTTCATTTTGAGGTAGGCATAGTCGGGGATCGCCATGAACTTGGCCAGAGCAGGCTGGCCAAGCAGTGCATGGTATGGGCTCTCATGGTCCACCACTTCAAACCAGACTGGCTCTCGGCGGAAGTGATCTTTTCCCCCAAAGAGGACGTCTATCTGGATCTTGCCGATTGGTGAGCAGGAAAGGCCAGGAACTATGCCGTGGAATACAGTCCGGCTAGACTGAAGCTGCCTTTGCCTGATTCCTAACTTCTCCATGGTGTCTTTGTACAGGATGTTGATGCTGCTGCCACCATCTATCAGAACTCGGGAGAAACGAGCGGCTCGCCTATATGTGGAAAAGGTGGCATCCAAAACCAGGGCATAGGATCCGGGATTGGACATCACCTCTGGGTAGTCGGCTCGCCTGTGTGATGGGCTTCTCAGACCAATGCATGAACTCCGGGATCTCTGATGCTACCGCATTCACTTCTTCTTGCTGCAGCCGCCTGCTGCATCGGTCATCAGCCACGCTGGTGAACACGACATAAGCTTCGTGCTCTTCTGGATACTCATCTTGTATGGCTCCGACTGGTCTGACAACCGGCTGCTGGGGCGGAGGAGGAGGCTGCCCAAGAGGCGGGGAGGCAAGAGGCCGTCTCCCTTGGCGATCCTGGTGAGCCAATGGCACTTCCGAGTGGTATGGTTGGACGGCTTCGCACCACTATGGAATTTGCAGGGTGCATCTAGAGTCTGCTCATATGAGAAAGCCGGCAGCCAGTTGGGCTTGCCGCCCTTCTGGCGTTTAGGCGGAGGCTGCCCTTCCAGCTGCTGGTCTTCGACTGTCGCCACCTGCCGGCTGCGTGGCCTTGTGCTTGTGGTCGTTCTGCTGTTGACGCCGACTGGTGTCGCCAGCCGGGGTTCGAGGAGCCTGAGGGGCCACTTTGCCAGATGCATCGATTCGGATCTCTGCCTTCATGGAGTCGGCCGTGGCGTGTTTGTCCGCTATGATCAGCAACTCGTCGAGGGTCGTCGGCTCGTCGCAGAGGAGTCGGTGCTTGAGGAGGGTGCCTTCTCTGCACCCGGCGGTGAAATACTCGATGGCCTGCACCTCGTGCACGCCTTCGCAAGAGTTGCGGAGCTCGGCCCAGCGCGTGAGGTAGTCACGAGTAGACTCATTGGGGCCTTGCACGCACAAGGAGAGCTGGCTGGGTTTGGGCGGCCGCTTGTACGTGCTGGTGAAGTTGCGGACGAAGGCGTCAGTGAAGTCGACCCAGCTGTTGATGCTGTGGGGCTTCAGACTGTTCAGCCATGTCCGGGCTGTGCCTTGGAGCATGAGCGGAACGTATTTCACAAAGAACGCCGCTTTGTTGCCGCTTTTCTATGCCGACGGTCAGGAGTAGTCGATCAGGCCCTCCTCCGGCTTCACGGAGCCGGTGTATTTGGGCGTGTCTCTTGGGAGCGTGAACCCTTTGGGGAAGGGCTCGTCACGAATTCGGGGGCCGAAACATGGCAGACCCAACTCATCTTCTTCTTCTAGCGCCAGGGACCGATTGAGGTGATCGATCCGGTGGCGGGCATCGTTTTCTCCGATTCCTTCTCGGTGGCCAAGGCGGTCGTCGAGTGACGGGTGATCAACAGGCGGCGGGGAGACGCACATTTCTGTACGAGGGGGAGGAGGCGGACAGTCATCCCGCCGTTCCACTGCTCTTGGGCGGCCATCTTGGTCGCGCTCTATGGTGACTCGAGTCCGACTACGGCTGGCAGACGGCTCCTTGTCTCTTCTTCCACAGATGCCGCCGGTCGGCGTCCGAGAGGTCACGCCTTGATCTCGGCGGGGAGGCAGATCGTCATTTTGCCGGTATGGCGCCTCAGTGCGGCAGCCGGCCTCGTGCTGCTTGGCAGCCGTGTCGAGGAGCCGCTGGACGCGCTCCGCCATCTGGCGACGTTCTTCACCCTCGAACTTGTCCAACTCTTCAGCTGTTGCCTTGGCGGCTCGGATGTTTTCCGCAGTCATGGCGTAGACGGGGCGATCTGCCCCGAACAGGTTGGCGATGGCCACACCGCGCTGCTGGACCGTGCCAAGGCGGCTGGGCCCAGCCGGAGCCGGCGTGCCGCCGACAGCACGGTCCATCTCGCGCTGGTAGGCTTCCGACAGGCGTCTCATGCTGGCCAGCTTCTTGGCGCCTTCGACGAGCTGGATGCGGCGCGCCTCCAGCGTATCGGCGTCGGCGTCTTCTGGGATGGGCGCCGTCAAGTCTTGCAGCGCCGCCTCGAGAGGGTCGCGAGCACCTCCGCCGGAGTGCTCGCCGTGACCGATGACTAGCACCTCCGTGACGGTGCTTCCGCCGCTCTCCGCGCGAGGGAGCGGCTCGTCGTAGACCACCACGTTCGCGAGGAACGCGTCGAGTGACGCGGTGTCGGAGTCAACCAACATCGGGTCGGTGAAGCCTACAGACTCTGTGTCCACACCGCCTGGCCGGGTGACGTGGAGTTGATCGAGAGGCCCGCGAGGAGGTTTCTCGGGCCGCTCGTGTTCGCGTCGGACGCGGGCTCGCCGGAGAGGTGGACCTCGTCGATGAGATCAGCGAGGCAACTTGCCGCGGAGGCGACTTCCGCGCCATGCAGCGCGTGGGCGCAGACTCCGTCTGGCATGCCGGGCTGGCTGCACTCGCCAGGGAGGAAAAGGGTTCCCGTCCAGAGCAGGTGTCCGGATGACGGTGCACCTTGCCCCATGGTGGGCGCCAAATGTCGGGGGTTGGGTGCGACAAATGCCAAAGGATGGCTGATCATGGTGGGAGCGAGTAGAACGTCGTCGGTGCCCGGAAGCGGGATGAGGCATAGACACGAACGCCGCGCATTTTTACCTGTGTTCGGGCTCTCCTAGGAGATAACACCCTAGTCCTGCTTATGGGTCTCCAGATGATCACTAAGGCACAAGTGAATACACAGGTGCTCCTTGAGCTGTATGATAGAGGTAGGAGAAGGCAAGGCTAACTCTCTCCTTCCTCTATGATCTGGTCTAGTCTAACAGGTTTGGAACCCTTTGCATGGGTGCCCTGGGGGGTTTATATAAGCCTACCCCCCAGGGGTACATTGGTAATCCGGCTGGGTGTAGGGCCCGGCCGTCAGCCTCTCCGGCCGCCGGCTTCTTCGCCGACTGCTGGGGCCTGCCACCTGGTGGGCCCCGCCGACTGGTTGGGTACGGGGCCGACGGGCTGCACTCGCCGCCCCGGTCTTGTCGGCAGCCGATCACCGTTGTCGTGGTTCTAATGACGCTGGCTTGGTCAGGGGTCATGGCTACATCTCCGCCGGGCGGGCGACATCTGTAGCCACTCCTCGCCTCTGCTCGTTAATGGCGCGTGGGGCCCGAGGAAGGGGCGGCCGACCTAGGGGCCGACCTCCTCGGGTCCGACCGTAGGGCTCTCGCCGTCTCGGACTCTCGCTGACTGGTGGGACCCATCGTCCTTGGGCTGTACTGACAGGCCGTCGTGGGAGCAGGACTCCGCCTACTTGTGGTGATGTCAGGGATGGCTTGGCAACAGTGCCGCGCCGGGCGGAGATCTCCACCGGTACAGCGCACTATGGACACGCCAGCCCCTGGAAAAGGGGAGGGAATGGGCTACACTGTAGCCATTCCCCGTCCCGTCCCCGCCGATGAGGGCATGGGCTTTGTTGTTGTCGTGGGCCGACTCCTCGGGGTCGGCTTCTCTAGAAGCCGCCAGGTAGGAGTCGGCTTGTCTTGACCTCGCCTTTAGGGCTCGGCCGTTTCTGGGCAGCCGGCTGTTCCTCCAGCCGGCTTCCAGAAGACGGCCCTTCATCTTGGCGTCTTGAGGGGCGCAGCCAGCCCCGATATCTTGAAAGGATCTGTGCTTCGGGTTAGCCTTCCTGTGGCCCATTACTCCGACACTATTTCTTTTTGGCTATTGTTATTGAGCAATTGCTTGAGAAAAATGACATATTTTGTTCCCTTATATGTTGCCAAACTGTAAGTATGACCCTCTAATGCATTCTGAATATTTCTGGTCTTTCAAGTGCAAGATGACTCGATGTTGTGAACACGTGGTAGCTCAACCAATAAAAATATAGAAAACATCAAAGAAACCAAATCAAAATTGAGTAAACAAATAATATTCAAGAAAAAATACTAGTAAATAATATTTACGTTTTAAGACCAAACAACTTCCATAAATATTTGGACTATGGATTTATGTAGATTCAAAGGTTTCTTTTTACTTTTTTCCCCATCGTTTACTACTATTAGATTTTCAAACACCTCTATAATGCTCCATGTTTTCTATTTTTCATGTCATATTCCTTTTTTTCCTATTTTTCTTCAATATTCAAATTCTCTTGATTTTCCTTGTTAATGTTCTGATTTTTAATTTACACCCAAAAATCTGTTTCTTTTCAAATTTTGTGCTAACTGGGCAAAACCACCCACCACGTCATCATCCAAACAGCTTTCAGTTAAGTAGGCTAGGGGATCAAGGCCAGATGAATTTGATAATTCAGAGTTCAAATAATATGCAGTGTAGAGTTTATGGGCATGAATCATTTTTTATGCACATATGATGTCACATCTCTTACCAATCACATGCAAGTCTTGTGACAAACGCTTCACAATACCTAACAGATATAACTATTTATATCACATTATGACATTTGCAGAGCACGATGATTGCTAATGATCAGCTGAAAACATAATGTACAGCAAGAGCTGAAACTACAAACCTCTCTGCATATTGGCGACTAATTGTCCCTGGCCAATCTTGGAGTTTGGCTTGGGCGTGTCTGTTTGTCCCGGCCGCGACAGGTCAGGTCGCACAGGCTCTTGCCACAGGGGCACTTGTCGCTATGACTGACAACAACTTCTTCGGCGGATCTTTTCCGATGACGGCGACGGAGCTCCTCAAGCTCACACTTGAGGTTGTCGACTTGCTGTTGGAGTGAATCTACCGTGTCCTGGTATTTGTTTATGATTTCGTTTGCCTTCTCAGGAAACTTCTTGTCCAACCATTTGGTGAATTTGCAGTCTTCTTTAGGATTCTGACAAGAAATAAGAATGTCATTGTGGATCGAAGCATAAATCATTCATAGAGGTACGCCCCGATAAAAAATTACTCATGGAAACTCACAGCGAATAAGGGGCAGCGGTAGAACCTTCGCCCCGGGTCTTGTCGGTCCCACGAAGTTTCAATGGTGCATGGCTTATCGTGCTTGCAAGCCGGCCAGCTCCCGTCGTCGGATTCATCAGTTACGGCGGGATCGTCGTCTAGAGCTGTTGTGATATTGCTGTCAGTCTCATTGGAGCTTGTTTTCCTGACGCTCCATTTGGCGAAGAGCTTGAAGGAGCGGACATGGCGGCATGCCACCTTGAAAAACGCCCTCCATGATTCCTCGCCTACTATGTCAATCAGCACATTGTATGGAGGAGCGGAAGGGTCGGTCCTCACGTACAGGATGTGCTGCAAAGTGAGTTCATGTGTGGCTTCGTTCAGCTGAAAATTCTTCAGTACCGCACGTCGCACTTGTTCGAACGATTTGTTCTTCAGCTCCGCCACCTGCCTGACCACAAACGGGCAATCGGGGCTCACTTGCGCCCCGTCGGGTCCATTCCAAATCTTCCCTTCTGCGCGAAATAGCAGATATTCGTCTGGGAATGACATCCTGTAGAAAACAAATATCAGATACGTATTATTACACAATCTTAGCCATAAGAAATCTATTAAGCTGCTGTCCATGTTTCCCTTTCCCCACATGGCGTGGCATTTTCTGGACAATTCCCATCCATGAAATTTCATCTCTGTCATGTTTTCCTTATGACATGAACAAACAATTCAAAAGACATTTTACCTACATGCATACAATGATTTCACAGAGAAACAAATGCATACTAACTTACAAAGTCCATGAGTTCTATCCTCCAAGATTTTTGTTTCTATCTGCCCTTCTCCTCTTATCTTCTACCGCAGCGCAGAGTGAGGACGATCGGAGGGAAACTTACCTCGCAGATGAAGCGAAGCCCCCTCCACTGCCCCTCTCCTGCTTCGTCCCCACCTTCAACTCTAGCCACAGCTTGCTTCTACTTTTTGGCGCAGGTGATGCGCGAAAGATGCCACACCACGAGTTCCCCCCGGGATATTCGTGAGTTTTAAGGGTGCTGAGGCGTTCAGATTGTCCTACTATGTCTTGCATATATCAATATCAGAACTTGCTCTGTCTATTATACAGAAAGAACGAACCAGAGCACAGAGCAGAAATGCAGAGGCTCCGACGCCATGCATGGAGAAGGCGATGGAACCATTGGCGTCGGGCGTCCGTCCGTGAGTCCATGTATCATGTATGGGTTGGGTCGTCACTCGTCATACGCCAGTACACGTTGTAAAAAGATGCTAGGCGCCTGGGCCTCGGGGGCCCACATCAGCAGATCCACGGATCCATCCATGCATCGGCCGAGCCCGGAGATAGACCAGACGATGGCCAATGAACGCGTAGGCTCCGACGGCCAGATCGCCGACGACGTCCTCCGCGAGGTCTTCGCGCGCCTGCCGAACGACCAGGACCACCTCCGCTGCGCCGTCACGTGCAGGCGATGGCAACGCCTCGTCGCCGACCCGGCGGACGACGCCCGCCGCCCGTCCATGCTAGTTGGCATCTTCTCCCAGACCATATGGCTTGATCCCGGCGGAGTTAAGACTCTCAAGAGAAAACCTTGCTGCCATCCGCGGTTCCTAAGCCTTCAGACCGGCTCGGCGCATGCCAGCCTGACGTCGTTCGTCGCCGACGACGACGGTCTCTTCAACGACGCGAGGCCACTGGCGGTGTGCCGCACGTACTCTGATCGATAAGCAGGGCACGCATCTCCTCCGGCCACCTCCAGTCTGCACGCATGGAAACTCTGATGGTACAATCGGCTGCGCGATCCTCACCAGCGCGGACCAAACTGCCTTCGGAAACCATGATTTGCAAGACCAGTCCACATTTCAAGTGCTAGTGACTTTCAAGAATTATGTTCGATCTGTGTCTGCATGTATGTACTCCTCTGCCACAGAGTTGGAGCGGGCCCATCAAGTGCAGCCGAGCTGCCTGCCTCACCAGGTGTGGGCCCTATGCCGACTATACAGAATTCTACATCCTCAACCTAAGCGCTACTTGCGAATCAACCTGTGGTTGAGTTGGTTAGGTGGACAGTGGTATCCCCAACCCACCAGGGTTCAAATCCTGGTGCTCGTATTATTCCTGGATTTATTTCAGGATTTCCGGCGATGCGCTTTCAGTGGAAGGAGACGTTCCCGTCCAAGACGAGGCGCCTACGGTGACTTCATAAATCTTAAGATGATATGCCGGCTCTATGAGCGCTTATGTCTGTACTGATGCTAAAAAAAAACATAAGCGCTACTACCATGACACATAAGGTTTGTATTTTTCCATATAAACCTCCTTACACATTGTTTCTATCTTTGGACTTTTAGAATATAGATAAATCGATGAGAGGTTTGATTTGGAACTGTAGAGGAATTGGAGATAAGAATAAGAAAGATTTTATTAAAGATCAAATTGCTAAAAACAGTCTTGATTTTGTGGGCATTCAAGAAACAATGAAGGGTGAATTTACCTCATTGGAGCTGTCAGCTCTGAGTGCCCAGAAAAATTTTGACTCGGTTTTTTTACCTTCTAGGGGGAGGTCTGGTGGGATTTTAGTTGGAATTAATAAGACCACTTTAGTTAAAAAGGAGGTTGAACATGGTGAATATTTCATCAGAGTTAATGTTCATAATATAAGTGATATTTTTACTTGGAACCTGGTGATAGTATATGGGGATGCTCAACCTTCGGGCAAATCCAAATTCCTAGTGGAACTGGTTCACGTGTTTAAGAAAGCCAAATATCCCTTGCTGGTTGCAGGAGATTTTAACCTGACTAGAAAAAGTAGTGACAAGAACAAACCCGGAGGCTATAACAAATGGAGTTTGCTTTTTAACTCCATTATTACTTTTGGTGAAATGATGGAGCTGCCGTTGGTGGGTAGGAAATACACTTGGTATAACAATCATGAGGACCCCACTTATGCATTATTAGATAGAGTTTTGATTTCACCTACCTGGGAGGAAAATTTTCCTTTAGCCCACCTTGAAGCTCTGGACAGAGGACTGTCAGATCATACAACATTGTTAATAAAAACTGAGGAGCTGCAATCGAAACCTTACATTTTCAAATTTGAAAATTGCTGGGTTTCAGAGAGCAGATCTTGATAGGGTTAATTATCCTTTTGCCCTTAGTGGTGTCCATGTGCTCAGTTTTGCCCTCAGATGCGAATTGTCATCAGTTTTGCCCCTAGTCCGAGCACAACAACTACGACGAGGCCAAACGGCCATATTTGAGTCCATTCCGTCCACGGCGTTAGTAGTTGTGGGTCCGGAGCTTACGTGGGACCGCGTGGACGTGGGTCCGGAGTCGACATGTAGGCCCGTGCAACTAAATCCCCAAATCATTCTAGCTCACACCCATCCGCTCGGTTGTCTGCGCCGCCGCCGCCACTCACGCCGCTGGGTTAGCACCTGCCCCGCCACCACTGCACGGCCTGCTCCGCCGCTACCTCCCTCGCCACGCTCCACGGCTACTGTGACGCTCACCACCTTCCTGCGACGCCACGGGTGGGGCGCCCGCCACCTGCCGATCAAGGCGCGGCCTCCTTCCGCGCGCCCGGCCGAGCGCCAAAGGTGGGGGCTGCTGGAGCTATTTGAACTAGGAGGAAGAACCCTAGGGCGAAATGGTGAGCAGCGGCGACTCGGAGTATTTGGCGAGGCAGGCATCGGGTCGAGATCCGCCAAGGCCCACGATCGGGTTCCCGAGGGGTAAGTCTCGCCTCTTGTTTAGATTGGGCTTAGTTGTCCATTTGAACACTCAATTCGAGTAGGTTTGCCCAATTAGTGTGCTGATTGCGTCTCTGTTTTTCGCCGGTTAGGATGGAGTTGCGGTTTGCTTTCATGGTGCACATTAGAAGGGACCGGTACATGTTCGATGCAAAGGATAAGAAGAAATACCAAGGAGGTTTTGATTATCGGTTGCCAATGGCTAGTAATTGGAGTTTCGAGACAATTTGGGGAGGTTATTTGTAGCCAATATCCTTGGGGTTTGCTTGATGAAGTGGTATACAAATACTATGATGGGGAAAAGAATTGGGTGACAGTTAGTAATGATGAAGAGCTAGCTACCATGTTTGTTAGGCATAAAGAGAAAGATAATTTTCATGTGAGGCTGCAAGTTGATGTGCTTGGGCAGGCATTTGGACCTAGGATGGCGGGTGCAACATCTCGGGGAGAATCAAGTCGTCATAATGGCATCTCTAGCCGTAAACAGTTCAGTTGGTGCACGGCGACGTGGTGGCTCGACAAGTGTGGGCAACAGCAGTAGGGTCCCCCTTGAAGTGGAGCCTGATGGCTATAATTCTGGGGTTGATGAAGAGAAGTTATATTCTGATGTTATTAGGAATTTACGACGGGCACCTCGGACTGAAAACCAAGATGAGGCTCACAATGCAGTCCATGTGGATGATGACGCGATGGGTGAGGACGAAGACCTTGCAGCTGTTGAATGGGACCCTTTGAACCCTCAAATGGAAGAAGGTACAGTTTTGCATCCATGAATGAGTGTAGAAATGCACTTGTGACATCTTGCATCAAGGTAGAACGTACTTTCAAAGTTGACAAGAGCGATCAAGCACGCTATGAGTGCAATCGTCCGACTGAGGGTTGTCCATGGAGGCTGCTTGCATCTAAAATGCGGAATAGCACTAATGTTCAGGTCAAAGTGAACCCTTTTAAGCACACATGACAGGAATCAACCCTTAGGAAGGATACAATCAGTAGAGCCAAGTCAAGATGGGTGGCAGAAGAAGTAAAAAAATGGGTGAAAGAAAACCAGGAAGTGGGTCCAAAGGAATTGCAGAAGAACATCAAAGATAAGTTCAAGATAGATTTACCATACATGAGGTTTTTCAATGGTAAACAACATGCTATGGATTCTATTTATGGTAACTGGCAGGAAAGTTTTCAATTGTTGTATTCATTCAAAGGTGAAGTGGAGAGGACAAGCCGGGTAGTATTGTAGATATTGATCACCACACCGTGGAGTACACATTCAGGGAGTGACAAAGACCAAGGAATGCTTTAGAAGGGTTTTTGTTCCGCTTTGAGGCTTGTCGCTGGGTTTTTTAAGGCTGCAGGCCTTATTTGGATATTGATGCCACTTTTCTCACAGTGGAGGTTTAAAGGACAGTTAGTAGCAGCTTGTGCAGTTGATGCACATAGTTTTGTATTTCCAGTTGCCTATGGTGTGCTGGAGACAGAGTCTGAGGAGAGCTGGACTTGGTTTTTGCATAATCTCTGCCGGGCTATTGCACATCCCAATGGGTTGGTCATTCATACAGATGCCTGCAAAGGTTTAGAAGTGGCCGTGGACAATGTGTTCCCTAGAGTAGAGCATAGGGAATGCATGCGTCACCTTGCTGCAAATTTCATGAAGAAATTCAAAGGAAAGGTGTATACCGACAATTTATGGCCAGCATCTTTGACATGCAGTGTGAAGAAGCACAACTACCACTTGAGGCAGTTATACATGAATCCCAAAGTGAAAGAATACTTGGAAACACACCACTCCAAGTTATGGGCCGAAGCCAATTCATGAAGTGAGCAAAGTTGACTATGTGCACAATAATCTAGCGTAGTCTTTCAACTCAACGATTCGGAAACTAAAGGGTCATTATGTGGTGGATTTGCTTGACAGATAAGGATAGAATACATGCAGAAATTTCATTATCGTGCAGGAATAGCCGAGGCAAAATTCATGGGCCACATTATCATCCCTGCCGTGATGAATGAACTGAAGCAGAAGACAACAGGCTTGGAAATGAACATGACGCTTTGCTCGGGTACCACGGCAGAGATATCATATTTGGATAAAGAGAAGAGGGAATGGAGATATCCAGTGGATTTAGAAGCTAGAACTTGCAGTTGTAGGCAATGGCAGATAACTGGGTTGCCATGCATTCATGCCTTGTTTTTCATCACTTCTCTCCTGTGTCCGCAGGGAACATACAACAAAGATGTGCATGATTACTACTCTGTTGCAAGGTTCAAAGCCACATATGCTTATTCCTTGCCTGCTATGGAGGGAAAACAACAATGGGACATGGTGGACCTCGGATTCAAGCTTTGCGCTCGATTCAAGAGAGCAGCAGGTAGACCAAGGAAGAGTCGAATCAGACCTCGCAGTCAAGGAGCTGGACTTGGAGCGAGGAAGCATAGGTGCACAAGGTGTGGTGGGTCCGGTCATTTTGGTAAGTATTGTGATAACACAGTAGATCCAGCTGCTCGGAGAGAGTTTCGATGAAGGCTTCGATGAAAATGTTGGTCAGCCGGTTGCCTCAACAGATGATGAAAATGATGGTCAATAGCCGTTGCATCAGATGAGGATTTTGACGAGGTTCCAAATGATGATGGTCAACAGTCGCATGATTTTGACGATGATTTTGACGATGATCCAAAATATCCTCCAAATAATGATTCAAGTGAGGCTCCAAATGGTGATCCAAGTGAGGCTCTAAATGGTGATCATGGTGATCCAAGTGAGGCTCCAAATGATGATCCAAGTGAGGCTCCAAATGATGATCCAAGTGAGGCTCCAAATGATGATCCAAGTGAGGCTCCAAATGATGATCCAAGTGAGGCTCCAAATGGTGACCAACCTTACATTGTTGTGAGGTATGCTAGGTATGTAAATCTTGCAAGGGTCAAATACTACTGTACATCTATCACTTGACACGATCTCATTACCGCTTATGTTTGGACCCTTTATGTTTTGCACAGCTCTATGGTAGGTTTGAAGAAGACGCGCAAGGTACCGGCTACAACCAAGAGAAGAAGAGAAGAAACAATGAGCACAAGGTGCACGAGGAGCAAAGTGATGGCAAGAAGCTCAAGGAATGCATGAAGCCCCAACGCTATCTATGAACAACTATGAAACATTATGAATAAGGAATGGTGTTGTATTATGAAACATTTATCACTTGACATGTTGTATTTCTGTTGGACCTATGTTAGAAGTATGTTTGACATGATGTTTAAATATCTGTTGGATGATGTTTGAATGAGCACATGGTTTTTCCTTTTTTTGATTGTTTTGAATTTTGTTTTGCTCATTTAAATTCTGGTCAAACCTAACTTTGACCAAGATTTAAACAAGTCTAAAACATCAAAATGAAAAACTAAGCCTGGATACTTCTTAGTCAATCCAAAATGAAGTTGTGGTGAGGTTTTTGAAATTTTCATGAAAAATGTGCTAAAAGAGGGGTCCAAAGGTAGGGTAAACGGCCTCATTTCTAAGCAAGGTTTTTTTCGACCTTATCTAAATCAGCCAAATAACTTTCCTACACATATATTCTATATGTACAGACTATGTGCGCTGGTTTTTCCATTTTTTGATTTTTTTTAATTTGTTTTGCTCATTTGAATTCTGGTCAAACTTAACTTTGACCAAGATTTAAACAAGTGTAAAACATCAAAATGAAAAACTAAGCCTGGATCCTTCTTAGTCACTCCAAAATGAAGCTGTGGTGAGTTTTTGAAATTTTCATGTTCATTTCCCCAAAACACTTCTCTTCACTTCATACAAGAGAGTTTGAGATACTCGAGATATCATACAATACACATGAACTTATCATTTAAATGTATGTAAAGCTTGTTTATCAACTTAAATCGTTAGTATATGACATAAGAAGACTATGTGCGCAGGTTTTTCATTTTTCTGATTTTTATTTAATTTATTATGCTCATTTGAAATCTGGTCAAACATACCTTTGACTGCTCCAAACCCCTCCCAAACCCCGCTAACCCTAGCGCTGAACAAGGACCGTTCATCTAACCCTAGCGGCGATCAAGGGCCGTCAATCTAACCCTTCTAGAAGGAATCTGCGAGGAGGAGGGGGGTGATCCGCGAGATGCAATCTGATTGGCTGGGAGATTGTTTTTTTAACAAATATCGGGCGCGCTGGATGGACCGTTGGGCCGTCTCATTGTCTGGGCCTGAGACCGCAGTAAATAGCCCGTCTCAGCCTTTCCAAGCCTTGCATGCATGGAGGCGGCTACGTGGGGGTTTGCGCATGCGCGGGAGGCGGCGACGTGCATGCATGCGAGTGAGGCGAGCGAGGCGCGCTAGGCGAGCTAGGCTAGCGAGGCGAGCTAGGTGGTTCAGGGCAATGGTTCAGGGCAGCGATTCACATGCACTGCCCGGTCAAAGATGCATCGTTTTCGTGCAAAAATTGAAGTGTGCAAAACGTAACGGATACACACACGCGTCCGGATTCACACACGCTTCACACACTCACCGTTCTCATCCTTTCTCTCTTCCTCTCCCACCCACAGGCCTATAAATGGGGTGCCTCTCTTCCTCTCCCACCCACAAGCCAGATCCGATCCTCTCCAACTTCAAACACCTGCGACCTAGCCCTCCCCAAGCGAGACCAAGTGAAGAAGATGCAGTTCAACGGGCCGACCTTCAGCCCCGGCTCAGTGGTGCCGGAGCTGCGCTACCCATGTGGCATGCTCGTGGAGAGGGAGCTCCGTGTGTGGGCTATTTCAAGGTGGAGGGGTTCCGTCGAACTCACCCGCGCCTTCCTCAGAGCCGGCTATGCCCACGTCCCACGGGGCTCGCCGAGGATGTTCACCCTCAACGAGGTTCGTGACCGCGGCGGCGTCCTCCTACTGCTCACGGTCACCTTCACCAACCCATTTGACGCGCGCTAGCTCCTCGGCCAAGTCTTTTGGTGCGGCTGCGAGGCCATCTTCTTCACCATCTACAACATCTACACCAACTACGAGCGCATCTTCCCCGCTCCAGGCTAGATGCACTCCTTTCCCTACGACGACGAGGAGGAGGTGTGAAGATGAAGACGGTGTTGAAGGGGCGCGCGCGGCCAAGGTGGAAGAAGGAGGTCAAGATGAAGATGTTCAAGCCCGGAGTCAAGCTCGTCATGTTTGGTTTTTTTATTTTGTTGCTTTTCTATGTCGTGTCGTGTCGTGTCATGTTTCGTCATGTGTCCGTGAACTGTCCGTGAACTTATCTAAGTTATTGTAATGGTACGGTGTGTTCCATCTTATTATGTGTGTTAAAAAATGTTCGTGCCCAAACTTATCATTTCTTCCCTAAACAAGTCATGAAGTTCGAGAACTTGTGGTTTTCGGAGGGGGTGAGAAGCCCTCTGTTTCATTCAAACAAAAATTCATGAACTAACATACAAATTTATTCCCTTTAAATCCTAAACCAAGTGCAACTCTAACCCTAAACCAAGTGCCACTCTGACCAAAATCATGTGGTAGTGCAACATACATTTTCAACCTTCCAACCCTCCAAAATTTAAGTGCAAAACAAAGGAAAACCACTCTCACGCTGCAGCAAACATTCACGGTCTCACTATTTTTTTAAAAAAAATTCACAGTCTCACTATGTATACCTTCCTTCCCTACCCATGTCAAAGTCTTGCCATCTGTCCTAGCGGTTATCAGCAGCCCTAAACACCATTAAACTCCACGCGGTCCTCGGGTTCGAGTCCCCACCGCACCAATTTTTCGTGCATTTTCCACCCTTCATTTTTTAGACATATTATGTTTTTCTCAATGTAATGCCCTTAAAAAATGTTCATTTATTTTGGCACCTGGCATAAACCTCTACCAGAGCTGAGGCACATTTTCCATGACATTTTGGTCTTTGATTTAAATCACGGTGTATTTGAATTGGATTAATTAACAGCTCCAAAAATTTCTAACCTTAATTGTTTGGCTCGAATAATTCAATTAGCCTCCACAAAAGTTTCAAAGATTATGATTTACTGCCTAAATTAAACCAGAATAGAAAACAGAAAAATACGCAAGAAAACCCCTGAATGGGCCTAATTGGATGCAGTTGGCCCATTAGTCTAGCCTGCACTTGGCTCTACGCCTGAATTTGGCCCAAGAGCAACCTTTTTTGGACAGAAAGGCAGAAGCAGAGCTGCATTTCATTGATCAAAAGTTTCAATTCCTAATTTCTTCTCTTTTTCCCAACATATTTAAATGTTGGTCACTTCTTCTCTTTTGTTTCAACATTTAAACAACTTTAACCAACATTTAAACTAGGTGAATTTCTCAAACAATTTCAAGATTACAAATTCCTTCATAATTCATGCCTTTCCATACATTTTCAACATTACAACCAAAGTGCGATTACCATACCTACAAATGCCCAAAAGTATTTGCAAATGGGTATTGGTAGTGCTTGATCTTCAAGCTTCCTAACCTTCTTCTTCAACATCCTAAGCTCAATAGCTAGCTCTCTGTCGGTCGTGCTTCGCCATCCATCTCTTCTTCCGGAGCTCGTGGTGTGGCCACTGCCGTTCGTGGCAACATGCGCAACCATTCTTCATGCTCTTCTTGCAGTTCATTCATCAGAGTCTTCGCCAGAGCATCGACCCAAAGAAAGAAGCATGTCACCTCCATGAACACCAAACAGATCAACCCATTGCTCAAACATCCCGACGACGAAAATGGTGCAAATGCCCCTATTCTAAACCCATACACGCTGCACACGTAGAACGGACGATTCTGGTTCCTCGGTGTCTGAGAAACCCTTCGATCAACGCCCGCCCGGCACTGCGGACAGACGAAGACAGGCATGTCCACATGCGCCCGGCTCTGCATCCGCGAGGTGGCTCGGGAGCTTGAGGAAGACATGGAGCTCGGAGCCGAAGGGGATCTCAACGCCGCCGCGCCCTCCACTACTAGCTTCCCACCGCCGCGCCCTCCACAGCTAGCTTCCCGCCGCCGTGCTCTCTCTCTCGCCGTGGTCACCGCCGTGCTCTCTGTCGCCGTGGTCACCGCCGTTGTCGCCCGCTTATATAGCACACCCGCCAACGGCTCTCTGCTCAACGGCTCTTTGCTGGGTCCCACAAGCCACGCTGCAACGGTCTGAATAAAATTGGCCGTTCGCCTTTGGTCCCACCTGTAAGGGCCGAGTCAAAAGGTTGACCTGACGGGGACGGCAGAGTTCACGGAACGAGTCGGTGCGCATGGACTAGGGGCAAAACTGAGGACAATTCGCATCTGAGGGCAAAACTGAGCACATGGAAACCACTGAGGGCAAAAGGATAATTAACCCATCTTGATAAAATAGTTGATAAAGTGTGGAAAAATGATTACCCTCGTATTTCTGTCCTTGATAATTTTCACAATAATTTGAAAGAATTGAGGAAAGTTCTGAAGGGGTGGAATTTTAATTTTGAAGCCAATAGTAGGAGGCTATAAAAAGGTTTGCTTGAAGAAATTGACACGTTAGATAAATTAGAAGAAAATGAGGTGTTGAGTACCATTGATAGGAAGTATAAGAAAACTTGTCAAGATGAACTGAAAGAAATTCTAAAAAAGGAAGAAATTAGATGGTTACAAAGATCTCATGATACTGAGTTGCTTGAACGGGATTTAAATACTAGATTTTATCATATTAAGGCTAATGGCAGATTGAGGAAAAACAAGATTATAAAATTACATCAAGAGGAAGTGTTGATTGAGGGGCAGGATAAACTGAAAAAATAAATTACCAATTTTTATGAGAAACTTTTCTGTGAACCAGAGAGTAATGATATTAATATAGACTCTAGTGGGGTGAAAACACTCACTGAGAAGGAGCAAGTGTTGGGGAACATAGTATTTCAAAAAAAAAATCTATGATCACGCAAGATCTATCTAGGAGAAGCATATCAATGAGCACAGTTGATGTAGTCGAACGTCTTCGCGATCCAACCGATCAAGTACCGAACACACGGCACCTCCGTGATCTGCACACGTTCAGCTCGGTGACGTCCCTCGAACTCTAGATCCAGCTGAGGCCGAGGGAGAGTTCCGTCAGCACGACGGCGTGGTGACAGTGATGATGAAGTTACCGGCGTAGGAATTCGCCTAAGCAATACGAAGATATGACCGAGGTGTAAAACTATGGAGGGGGTACCGCACACGGCTAAAGATCAACTTGTGTGTCTTTGGGGTGCCCCTGGCCACGTATATAAAGGACATGAGGGAAGAGGTGGCCGGCCCTAGGGGGCGCGCCACGTGTGGGGAATCCTACTAGGACTCCCCAGTCCAAGTAGGATCCCATCCTCTTTCCTATTCCTAGTAGGAGAAGGAAGGGAAGGGAGAAGGGGGGAGAAGGAAAGAGGGGGGCGCCGCCCCCTCCTAGTCCAATTCGGACCAGCCCATGGGGAGGGGGGCGCAGCCACCCCTTGAGGCTCTCCTCTCCTTTCCACTAAAGCCCATTAAGGGCATCTCTAGCCGTTCGCCCCCCCAGGGCGCCGAAATAGAGCGGCCTGGGGGCTTGCTGGCGCTAGTTCGGCCCCTGGGGGCGACCTAGCTTCGATCACGCCCACGCCCGGCCCTGTGGATGCGGGAAATTTAAACTTGGTCGTTCCCGCTCTCAAAAGACGCCGCAAATCCGGTGATCAGACGTAGTCTGTCGTTACAAAAAAAAAAGAGTGCCGCCGCCGCAAGTTCGCGTGCGCAACGATTCACTCGGCGGGGTCGGCTCCAGGCGTTGGCGGAGTCGGCGTGCGCGGGCTCGTCGGTGTCGGAGCTGCTTCGGTGCTGGGCTGCATCGACGCGGCTTCGGCAACCGCCGGGCTGGCGGCGATGTAGGCGTCGTTCGGGCTTGGCGTCCGTGGTGGTCGTGGGCGTCGTCGGCGTTGCCGTCGGCAGCTCGTTCAGGATGAGGCCGCGCTGCACGGTACCATGCCTTGAGCTTCTCGTCGTTGCTCTGGAGCATGTCCGCCCCGCCCATCAGAAAAGCCATGTCGTTGTTCCTCTTCTTCGCGGCGACGTTCGTCCGGAGCAGGTCGAGCTTGATGGCGTTGTTCTTCATTAGCGACGACCACCGTGCCTCGGTCTTCTCCACTCGGCGTTCGACAGGCCCGGTGGCTTCGATGGCGGCGCCCTCGGCTTCCTCTGCTTCGGCTGGGCCACGGCGCCAGTCGCGGTTGCCGCCGCGCGCGGCATGGCGTACTTCTTCGGCGGCATGGCGTACTTCTTCGCGGCGAGCGTGAGGGGGTTTGGCGGGAGAAAGGGAGAGAATGGCGGGAGGAAGGCGAGCGAGCGGGAGAGATGCGAGGGAAAAGCGTCAACAAACGGCGGGAATTCCCGTAACTCTTCGGTACTCCGAAAAAATACCCGACTCACTCGGAACCTTTCCGGTGTCCGAATATAGCCTTCCAATATATCGATCTTTACGTCTCGACCATTTCGAGACTCCTCGTCATGTCTGTGTTCTCATCCGGGATTCCGAACAACCTTCAGTACATCAAATCACATAACTCATAATACAAATCGTCATCGAACGTTAAGCGTGCGGACCCTACGAGTTCGAGAACTATGTAGACATGACCGAGACACATCTCCGGTCAATAACCAATAGCCGAACCTCGATGCTCATATTGGCTCCTACATATTCTACGAAGATCTTTATCGGTCAAACCGCATAATAACATACGTTGTTCCCTTTGTCATCGGTATGTTACTTGCCTTAGATTCCATCGCCGGTATCATCATACCTAGTTCAATCTCGTTACTGGCAAGTCTCTTTACTCGTTCCATAATGCATCATCCCGTAACTAACTCATTAGTCACATTGCTTGCAAGGCTTATAGTGATGCGCATTACCGAGAGGGCCCAGAGATACCTCTCCAATACTCGGAGTGACAAATCCTAATCTCGATCTATGCCAACCCAACAAACACCTTCCGAGACACCTGTAGAGCATCTTTATAATCACCCAGTTACGTTGTGACGTTTGATAGCACACTAAGTGTTCTTCCGGTATTCGGGAGTTGCATAATCTCATAGTCATAGGAACATGTATAAGTCATGAAGAAAGCAATAGCAATAAAATTCAACGATCATAATTCTAAGCTAACGGATGGGTCTTGTCCATCACATCATTCTCTAATGATGTGACCCCGTTCATCAAATGACAACACATGTCTATGGTCAGGAAACTTAACCATCTTTGATTAACGAGCTAGTCTTGTAGAGGCATACTAGGGACACTTTGTTTTGTCTATGTATTCACACATGTATCAAGATTCCGGTTAATACAATTCTAGCATGAATAATAAACATTTATCATGATATAAGGAAATATAAATAACAACTTGATTATTGCCTCTAAGGCATATTTCCTTCAGTCTCCCACTTGCACTAGAGTCAATAATCTAGTTCACATCGCTATGTGATTTAACACCAATAGTTCACATCTTTATGTGATTAATACCCTTAGTTCACATCGCCATGTGACCAACACTCAAAGGGTTTACTAGAGTCAATAATCTAGTACACATCGCCATGTGATTTAACACCCAAAGAGTACTAAGGTGTGATCATGTTTTGCTTGTGAGAGAAGTTTAGTCAACGAGCCTGCCACATTCAGATTTGTATGTATTTTGCAAATTTCTATGTCTACAATGCTCTGCACGGAGCTACTCTAGCTAATTTCCCCCACTTTCAATATGTATCCAGATTGAGACTCAGAGTTATTTGGATCAGTGTCAAAGCTTGCATTGACGTAACCCTTTACGACAAACTCTTTGTCACCTCCATAACCGAGAAACATATCCTTATTCCACTAAGGATAATTTTGACCGCTGTCCAGTGATCCTCTCCTGGATCACTATTATACCCTCTTATCAAACTCATGGTGAAGTACACAATAGGTCTGGTACAGAGCATAACATACTTTATAGAACCTATGACTGAGGCACAGGGAATGACTTTTCATTCTTTCTCTATTTTCTTGTGACGCCCGGATAGTTACGCTACAGTAACCCTCTGCTAAAGATGCCATGTCACCTTCGTTACTATTGCTAATCTCTCGTTAGTTCAAAAACCGATTCAAATTCAAATTCAAAATCAAGCAAACAATAAAAGTTTTCAAATATTAAAACTAAAATGTTCAGAGTGAACAAAATAATGCACAGGTAATTATGGTGGAGAAACCAATATCTTTAAAAGTGTTTGAATGTCCTAATATTAAATAAAGCCGTAGAAAAACAATTAATTAAATGCATTATACAATTAATAAAACATTAGACTATTTTATTTGAATGTCCAAAGTGATGTGACAGTAGTATAGTTGTTAGACTAATTTAGGAACCAATTATGTATTTTATTCAAACTAAATTAAATAAATAGAAACAAAGGGAAAATAGATAAAAACCAAAAACTGAAACAAAAGAGAAATAAAAACAGAACCCCTCCCTCGCCAATCCCAGGCCCACGACCCAACCGGCCGCCCACTGCCCAACCGCCCACAGCCTATATGGCCAGCCGACTCCTGAACCCTAGCCTCTCCCGATCCCCTCTCACTCCCCCTCGCCCTGAATCTGAAGGCGCCCATCCCCGTCGCCCTGCACGATCCCCCCACTCCTCCCGCATGACCCCCTCACTCCTCTCGCACGACCCCCACTCCTCCGGACTGAGACCCCCCGCTCCCTCTCGTTCCCACCGCCGAGCACCGTGCACCGATTCCTTGCTGCGGAGAACCACCTCGCCCGGCTGGCCACACCGAGGAACCGCCGTCCTCGCGCCATTGCCTCGCAGAAGCTCCTGCCATGGCCGCAGCCGCCTGGTTCTCCGCGTTCGTGCCGCGCCAAGCCGCCTCCTCGCCGGAGATGGACGGATACCCGGAGGCCCCGTCGCGGATCCAGCCTCCCTCCATCCCCTGATGCCCGCGCCTGCCCATCTACTTCGCTCGTCGTCGCCCCTGACCGACGGCCTCATCACAGACGACCCGCACCTCATCGACCGCCTCTCCGACCCGCCACAGCCTTCCCCGAGCTCACGGACCTCCCCTGTGCTCGATGTGATGCTCCCCCTCGACCCCCCTGCTCCCCCTCTCTGTTTCTCCGTCTCCAAAGTTTGCCGCACCACCGCGCCGAGAGCTTGTAGCGCGCTCGTGTTCACCACCACCGGCCGCACACATGCACGCCCGTGCCACGCACGTGCACCACCCCGGGTACGTCGTGGCTCCACCATCGCAGAACTCGTCGTTCCCAATGATTCCGGCAACTCCAACGCCTGCTGCGAAGCCCCCTAGGTGCGCGCGACGGTGGGTATCTTCTGTTGCCCTCGTCCATCACTCCCGTGGACCTCCGGCGTGTCTCCGTTGCCCGGAAGGTCGCCGGCGGTTAACCCTGGCCAGTTGTCGCGTCCCTGAGTATTGGGGACTAAATAGCTTTGTTGATTAGCCCTTGAGACGCTGACTGGTAGGCCCCTAGGCTAATTAATCCATTTATATAAGTTAATGTGATTACAATGTATGACACGTGTATCCATCTGTAAGTTAACTAAGTAACTAAAATCAATTAGACAATGACAGATGGGGCCACTGCTAAATTCTAAGTGCTAAACCAGTGTTAAAATTACTAGAGAATGACATTCGGGCCCCATATACACTATTCACCATTTGACCAGTCAATGATCCAATCAAACGTTGACTGGACAGTTGACCAGGGCCCCACTAGTCAGCCTCTGTGCTGTTCTTTTGGGTACCTTCCTGAGTATACCTATACTTTTGCATTTACAATATTTGTTTTAGAATAAATTAGAATAATTTCAGAAAAATGTTTAAAACTTTTAAAATTAATATAAAATAATCTGTAACTCGGATGAAAATACTTTGTACATGAAAGTTACTCAGAACGACGATACGAATCTAGATACACAGCCCGTTCGTCCGCCACCCATCCCTAACATACCGGACTCGCAACTTTCCCCCTCCGGTTCATCTGTCCGAAAACACAAAACACCGGGGATACTTTCCCGGATGTCCCCTGCTCGCCGGTATCACCTCCTACCGCGTTAGGTCACCCCTAGCACCGCTTATTGCCATGTTATGTTTGTGATGCCTTGTGTGCTCAGATTTACTGTTTCTTCCCCTCTTCTTCTCCGGTAGAACCTCGAGACCGGCCTTGCCGCTACCCAAGACGACTACGGTGTTGTGACCCCTCCTTCTTGTCTGAGCAACCAGGCAAGCCCCCTCCTTGATCACCAGATATCGCCTATTCTTCTCTATACTGCTTGCATTAGAGTAGTGTAGCATGTTACTGCTTTTAGTTAATCCTATACTGCTGCATAGCTTGTCCTTGCTACTACTGTTGCTACCTTTACCTGCTATCCTACTGCTTAGTATATGATGCTAGTGTTCCATCAGTGGCCCTACACTCTTGTTCGTCTGCCATGCTATACTACTAGGCTGTGATCACTTCGGGAGGTGATCACGGGCATATACTATGTACTTTACACTGTTACATTACCTGTGATACTGTTCGAAGATGGGGGCTGAAGGGGCAGGTGGTTCCACCTGTAGTGGTGGGCCCGGGTTCCCGACGGCCCCCGATCGTTACTTTGTGGCGGAGGCAGCAGGGCAGGTTGAGACCACCTTGGAGAGAGGTGGGCACAGCCTGGTCGGCGTTCATGGACACTTAACATGCTTAACAAGATCTTGGTATTTGATCCGAGTCAGCTCTTGGCCTATACGCACTAACCAACTACGCAGGAACAGTTATGGGCACTTTCGACGTCGTAGTATCACCGGCACTTCGTGACGCCGTGGCGTCGAAGCGGGCGCGCTACCGGATTGGAACGTAAGCCTTGCTCTTGTATTAAGGGGCTAGTTACGCTTCCGGCCGCCCTCACAACGCAGGTATGCTATGGGCGATGGGCCCGCACTGTCTTGGCGCTTTAGGTTTAGACCGGCGTCTTGACCTCTCTGTTGTGCCTAGGTAGGGCTGCGGCGTGTTGATCTTCCGCGGTGGGCATGACCCGGAAAAGTGTGTCCGCCAAATGGGATCGAGCGTGTTGGGTTATGTGGTGCACCCTGCAGGAAGTTAATCTATTCGAATAGCCGTGATCTTGATAACAGACGACTTGGAGTTGTACCTTGACCTTATGACAACTAGAACTGGATACTTAATAAAACACACCCTTTCAAGTGCCAAATATAACCCGGTAATCGCTCTCTAACAGGGCGACGAGGAGGGGATCGCCGGGTAGGATTATGCTATGCGATGCTACTTGGAGGACTTCAGTCTACTCTCTTCTACATGCTGCAAGACGGAGGCTGCCAGAAGTGTAGTCTTCGACATGATTAGTTATCCCCCTCTTATTCTGGCATTCTGCAGTTCAGTCCACTGATATGGCCCTTTACAGATATACCCATGCATATGTAGTGTAGATCCTTGATTGTGAGTACTTTGGATGAGTACTCACGGTTGCTTTTCTCCCTCTTTTCCCCCTTTCCATTCTACCTGGTTGTCGCAACCAGATGCTATAGTCCAGGAGCCAGACGCCACCGTCGATGATGACTCCTACTACACCGCGGGTGCCTACTACTACGTGCAGGCTGCCGACGACGACCAGGAGTAGTTTAGGAGGATCCCAGGCAGGAGGCCTGCGCCTCTTTCGATCTGCATCCCAGTTTGTGCTAGCCTTCTTAAGGCAAACTTGTTTAACTTATGTCTGTACTCAGATATTGTTGCTTCCGCTGACTCGTCTATGATCGAGCACTTGTATTCGAGCCCTCGAGGCCCCTGGCTTGTATTATGATGCTTGTATGACTTATTTATGTTTTAGAGTTGTGTTGTGATATCTTCCCGTGAGTCCCTAATCTTGATCGTACACATTTGCGTGCATGATTAGTGTACGATTGAATCGGGGGCGTCACATTTCTGCCGTGGTCGGTTTTTAAGTCTTTACTCAACTGCACACCTTACAACTCAGGCCAGAACTCCTTCTTTGACTGGCCCATTTTGAATTTCTTCAAAACTTTATCAAGGTATGTGCTTTGTGAAAGTCCAGTTAAGCGTCTTGATCTCTCTCTATAGATCTTGATGCCCAATATATAAGCAGCTTCACCGAGGTCTTTCTTTGAAAAACTCCTTTCAAACACTCCTTTATGCTTTCCAGAAAAATTCTACATCATTTCCGATCAACAATATGTCATGCACATATACTTATCAGAAAAGCTCTAGCGCTCCCACTCACTTTCTTGTAAATACAGGCTTCACCACAAGTCTGTATAAAACTATATGCTTTGATAAACTCATCAAAGCATATATTCCAACTCCGAGATGCTTGCACCAGTCCATTGATGGATCGCTGGAGCTTTCACATTTTGTTAGCACCTTTAGGATTGACAAAACCTTCTGGTTGCATCATATACAACTCTTCTTTAATAAATCCATCAAGGAATCCAGTTTTGATATCCATTTTGCCAGATTTCATAAAATGTGGCAATTGCTAACATGATTCAGACAGACTTAAGCATCGCTACGAGTGAGAAAATCTCATCGTAGTCAACACTTTGAACTTGTCGAAAACCTTTTTTGTGACAAGTCGAGCTTTGTAGATAATAACACTACTATCAGCGTCCGTCTTCCTCTTGAAGATCCATTTATTTTCTATTGCTTGCCGATCATCGGGCAAGTCAACCAAAGTCCAAACTTTGTTCTCATACATGGATCCCATCTCAGATTTCATGGCCTCAAGCCATTTTGTGAATCTGGGCTCATCATCGCCTCCTCATAGTTCGTAGGTTTGTCATGGTCTAGTAACATGATTTCCAGAACAGGATTACTGTACCACTTCGGTGCGGAACGTATTCTAGTTGACCTATGAGGTTCGGTAGTGACTTGATCTGAAGTTTCATGATCATCATCATTAACTTCCTCACTAATCGGTGTAGGCATCACTGGAACTGATTTCTGTGATGAACTACTTTCCAATTCGGGAGAAGGTACAATTACCTTATTAAGTTCTACTTTCCTCCAACTCACTTCTTTCGAGAGAAACTCCTTCTCTAGAAAGGGTCCATTCTTAGCAACGAATATCTTGCCTTCGGATATGTGATAGAAGGTGTACCCAACAGTTACTTTTGGGTATCCTATGAAGACCCACTTCTCCGATTTGGATTTGAGCTTATCAGAATGAAACTTTTTCACATAAGCATCGCAACCCCAAACTTTAAGAAACGACAGCTTAGGTTTCTTGCTAAACCACAGTTCATACGGTGTCGTCTCAACGGATTTAGATGGTGCCCTTTTTAACGTGAATGCAGCTGTCTCTAATGCATAACCCCAAAACAATAGTGGTAAATTGGTAAGAGACATCATAGATCGCACCATATCTAATAAAGTACGGTTATGACGTTCAGACACACCATTACACTGTGGTGTTCCAGGTGGCGTGAGTTGCGAAACTATTCCACATTGTTTCAAATGAAGACCAAACTCGTAACTCAAATATTCGTCTCCACGATCAGATCGTAGAAACTTTTTCTTGTTACGATGATTTTTCACTTCACTCTGAAATTCTTTGAACTTTTCAAATGTTTCAGACTCATGTTTCATCAAGTAGATAAATCATCTGTTTCAGACTTACGATGATTTTTCACTTCACTCTTGAGCACTGCGTTGGTTTTCCCTTGAAGAGGAAAGGGTGATGCAGTAAAGCAGCGTAAGTATTTCCCTCAGTTTTTGAGAACCACTACTGGAATCAGCTACTTTGCCATCTGCGAGATATTTGTCGTCCGCTAGTGGACGGCATAGTAGCTCTTTGACATCAGCCGACGAAATGCCGTCGGCAAAGAATGGGCTGACGACATAGAAGCTCTTTGCCATGGGCCTTTTCTTTGCCGTCAGCTGGCGGACGGCAAAGATTCTTTGCCGTCACCGGCAGACGGCAAAGAGGGAGCTGGCCCCACCCACCCGCCTGATTAAAAAACTTATCGCATTTTTTTGCGCCGTCGCTAGCGGACGGCAAAGAGCAAAAAAGCGGACGACAAAGGGGGGCGGACGGCAAAGATTTAACTCATCTAACGGCGGCCACGCCCGACCCGCCCTCTCTCTGTTTCTCTCCCTCTTCACACGCCGCCCACCACTCACCGCCGCCCGTCGCCCCACCACCCCGCCGCCCACTGCCCCCCCCGCCTGTGCCACTGCCCTGCCGCCCCACCGCCGCCATCTCGGCGCCACCGCCTGCCCCCCGAGCCCCACCGCCTCGCCTAACCACCTGGCGCCCCACCGCCTCGCCTGCCTTCGCTGCCTGGCGCCGGCGCTGCCTGCCCCACGGCGCCTGCCCCCACGCGCCTTCACCACCTCGCTTCGCCCTGCCGCCATCGCTGCTCGGGCGCCGCACGCCTAGGCCGCCGCCTCCTCCACTGCCACCTCCTCCACCGGCCGTACCCAGTGAGCTCTACCTCTTTTTTTCTGTTTTTTCTGTTTTTTAGTTTCAGTGTTTATGTTTAGTTTAGATTTAGTTTTAGTTTTAGTTTTAGGTTTTGTTTTAGTTTAGTTTTAGGTTTAGATTTAGTTTTTTCCATTTTTTTAGTTTTTTTAGTTTTAGGTTTATGTTTAGTTTAGATTTAGTTTTAGTTCTAGTTTTAGTTTTAGATTTAGGTTTAGTTTTGGGTTTAGGTTTAGGTTTAGGAAAGAAGAAGAAGAAAAAAAGAGGAGAGGAGGAGAAGAAGAAGAGGAAAAAGGAAAGGAGGAAGAAAAAGAAGAAGAAGAAGGAAAAAGGAAGGAAAGGAAGAAAAGGAAGAAGAGGAAGAAGAACAAAAGGAAAAAAAGAGGGGAAAAAACCCCGAGCCCGAACCCGACACCCCGACCCCGAGCCTGACCCGACACCCCGACCCCGAGCCTGACCTGACCCGACACCCCGACCGCGACAATGACACGGCACCCCGACCCCGACCCGGCACCCCGACCTGACACCCCGACCCCGAGACCGACCCCGACCCCGACACCCCTTCCCCGAGCATGATCCGACACCCAGGCCCGATAACGGACCCCTGACCCCGACACCCCGACCCGACACGACACCCGACCCCGAGACCCGACCCGACCCCGAGACTCAGGCCCGACCCGACACCCGACCCGACCCGACCCGAGCCCGACACGATCGACACCCGATCATGACACCGACACGGCACCCGACCTCGACCCGCACCCCTAACCCGACACCCGACCCCGAGACCGACCTCGACCCCGACACCCCGACCCCGACCGACACCGACACTTCGACCGAGCCCGACCCGATCGACACCCGATCGCGACACCGACCGGCACCTCGACTCCCGACCCGCACTCGACCGACACCCGACCCCGAGACCGACCCCGACCCCGACACCCCGACCCCGAGCCTGACCCGACACCCCGACCCCGAGCCTGACCTGACCCGACACCCCGACCGCGACACTGACACGGCACCCCGACCCCGACCCGGCACCCCGACCTGACACCCCGACCCCGAGACCGACCCTGACCCCGACACCCCAACCCGATCAATTTTTTTATGTTGTACTTGATGATGATACACTTAAGTGATATACATATTATTATTCATGTCGGTAATTTTTTTATGTTGTACTAATTTCGTTTATTCTTTGTCATGGCAGGTGTTGAAAGATGGTGGGCGCTGGTCGAGAGCGCGCCGAGGCCCCTTCTTCGCTTGGCGTGTTGCGAGGTCTTCCATTGCACACGCACCTCTCCGCCGGCGTTGCTGGACAAGATGTCGACACCACCGGGCCCTTCTTCGCCGATTGCGGTGCCCGGCAGGGACGAGGTAAGAAGAAGAGAGGAGGTGGAGCACGTGGTCGCGGAGAGGAGGTAGGGTGACTCTTCTGACTCCTTCCTCGCCGCCACCCCAGCTGTTTCACCCGAGCACGGATCGCTAGGGTGGACTCATCCGAGGAGGAGGCTACACGGACTCCGGTCCACGAGCCTCCGGTCCACGGGTCTTCGGCCCACGAGCCTCGGGTCGACGGGCCTTCGGCCCACGAGCCTCCGGTCGACGGGCCTTCGGCCCACGAGACCCCGGAGGAGCACACGTCTGGATGGGGTACCTGGTCGGGTCAGCTGAGGAGCCGAAAGTGGCCATGCTGATGATGGCGGGGAGCCGAGTGGCCATCTTGATGATGACGGAGAGCCGGTGATATTGAGGAGGGGGCAACGTCTACAACGTGGTGCTACACGGCTCCGTCTGCCCGGGCGACCATGAAGCAGAGGTGGTTGATTTTCCCTGATGGGGAGAGGTAAGTGCATTTAATCTTTTTGTACCTTCTGCATTCACGTTTCTTCAAATAACTAATGCGTTGGCCTTGTCATGATGCAGGGGTTGGGACCACCATGAAAGTGTCCGCCGGCCCAACTCCGTCCTTGGAGTTCTGATTCGGCAAAACTTCCCAAGGTTTGTCACGTTGCCTGGTGAGGGTCGGCTTCCAGAGGTTGGATTGAGTTGGGAGCACTACTTGGCTGCCCTGCCCCGCCGGGTGAGATTATCGCGGTGTCTTGTGCAAGACGAGGCAGGCGTGGTGATCGAAAGTTCTGGGTAATTTCTCCTTTACACAATTAAAATCTTGAACTAGCTAGTTATTAATTGTACTAATCAATATTGTATCATTTGATTGCAGACATTCTACAGGTGTGAGGAGGGATACGAGGAGGCGGCAGATGTTATCGACAAGGAGTGCAAGCGCCTACTTCAGAACTTACGGCATGAGGTTCGGGTGCAGGCTGTTCAAGACTACTACACCGGGCGTGGTATCAAGAAGCCCAAGCAGGAGTGCCGCGATAAGTTCTTGAGTAAGGAGCAGTACATGAAGGTAATTCTTAAGGCCTTGTAATTACTTCCTTCATTTAGTAATTCATAGCCGTAGCGCTCAAGTTTCTATTTGCTAACTTAGGCCCCTCCGAGATGGTGTGTGGATCGGATGGATTGTTGGGAGGTGTTGGTCAATGCGTGGTGCTCAAAACAATGGCGGGCCTCCCACAATGAGGCCAAGGACAAACGTGCCCAAATGGAAGGTGTGCCACACCACTAAGGCAGCTCCAACTTATTTCAAAGACGCAAGGAACTGGGTATGTGGTTTGCTTCATGATTCATGCAATTCATTCATCATGCTAGCTTTAGCCCTTTAATTACTAATTTACTTTGTTTCTCTCTTTCAGGCACACTACAATAAGGCGGATAAGGTGCCAGAGGTGTACGACCTGTATGCCATGGCCCACACTGGCTCTTACAAGAAAGTCAAGGCATTCTCTGCGTCTGACCTCGATGATCCAAAGAACTTCACCAACATCTCCGCCCACGACAAGCTCGTGCAATATAGAGATCGGGGAAGGCGAGGAAAGGGAGGACTTTAACCCGAGCTGTGGTCCCATTGATACAGAGCTGCTGATGATATCACGGTGGCGGGAGGTCCCATGGCTCCATAGCCATGGGAGATGGACTTATCCGTTGTCCTAGCACTCTCCCGGAGATCAAGGCGCGCCAGTCGAGCTCCGCTCCTGAGATAAGGCCTCGTGAAAGGCCAGTCCAACTCGCCTTCAAGGTTAGTTATAAGTACTCAGCTATCTTTCTCCATTACATTGTGTGTGCGCTTCCATCAATGATTACAAATGGTCATGTGAGTGGTGTTGTAGGCTGCTATACAGAGTGAGAGAGATAGAACGGAGAAACTTCTGGCGGAGGCGGCGGAGAGGCAGCGGGAGTTGGAGGAGAGGACGACAAAGATGTTGGAGGAGGAGAGGGCACGGGATGACATGCAGGCAAGGGCCATGTATGAGCTCCTTGTGGTAAGTTTCTTCTACAGATTACTTGCTAGTCTTAACATTTGAGTCTCATTACTAACTAGTATGACTCTGTTGTGAAAACCAAATGTGCAGTCTGTGTGCGAGAAGTCCGGTCAGACCGCTCCGCCGATGCCAGTGATTGCTCCTAGGAGCACGGTGAGTTTAATTAGAATGGACATTACTTGCTAGTCTTAACATTTGAGTGTCATAATGCTAACGAGACATTGGAAATGATCTTTGGTGCAGCTTAACTCCGTAAACGCATCGCACGATCCTTCTCCGACTACCGGCCATGAGCCAGCCCGCTCGTACACTTCCCTGATCACGGTAAGTTTCTCTAGTGTTTTGCTTAACAAATGCATAAAGACCTAGACTTAGCTTTATTTCCTCATAAACGATCCATTTTACCTAAAGTTAGCTCTAAAATGACTCATTTTACCTTAGTTAGCTTACAAGTGATCCAATTTATCCAAGTTAGCTATAAAATGACCCATTTTACGTAGATTAGCTCCTAAATGATCCATTTTACCTACCTTAGCTTTAAAATGACCCATTTCACCTAGTTTAGCTCCAAAATGACCCATTTCACCTAGGTTAGCTCCAAAATGACCCATTTCACCTAGATTTGCTCCTAAATGATCCATTTAACCTAAATTAGCTAAAAACGATCCATTTGACCTAAATTAGCTCATAAATGATCCATTTCACCTAAGTTAGCTAAAAAACGATCCATTTCACCTTAGTTAGCTAAAAAACGTGGCATTTCACCTTAGTTAGGTCATAAACGACCCATTTCAACTAAGTTAGCTCATAAAAGCTCATAAATGATCCATTTCACCTAAGTTAGCTAAAAAACGATCCATTTCACCTTACTTAGCTCAAAAAGGATGCCCTTCACCTTAATTAGCTCATGAATGACTCATTTCAACTAAGTTAGCTCATAAATGATCCATTTCAACTAAGTTAGCTCATAAACAACTCATTTCAACTAAGTTAGCTCATAAATGATCCATTTCAACTAAGTTAGCTCATATATGATCCATTTCACCTAAGTTAGCTCATAAATGACATATACTTCTTGTTCTTGTCTTCTTCTTGTTCAAGTCACCTATTTCTAACTTTCTTATTTACCATTTTGTAGATTTCATTCACTTCATGGAAGCTAGCTTGCTATGATGGAGTGCTTGCTTTTCCTTTGATGAAACTTTGCATTGTATCTAGCTTGCTATCATGAACTTGCTTATGTATGAACAATGTGTATGGATGGAACTTGCTTATGTATGAACAATGTGTATGGATGAAACTGATGTGATATGTGATATGTGATATGAAACTTATGTCTTTGGATATTTGATATGAAACTTATGTGCTGGATATGTGATATATATTTGCTGTCAAAATTGTTGGAGTAAAAAAACAAAAAAAAGAGACACTATGCAGGATCTTTGCCGTCTGCCACCGACGGCAAAGAGATCTTTGCTGTCTGCCACCGACGGCAAAGAGATCTTTGCCATCAGCAGCGGACGGCAAAGAGGCCATGTGGCAGGCAACTGTGCTTCCTGGGAGGCTGACCAATTTGGTCAGTTTTCCCATAGTGGCTGACGGCACAGGCTTTGCCATCCGCAGCGGACGACAAAGGTCTACCGTTAACCACCTAACGGAGTAACAACGCATTTACTGCCGTCCGCCTTCTTTGTCATCCGCTGCTGATGGCAAAGGCCCCTTTGCCGTCAGCTGCCCGAAGATGACGGCAATGCAGCTCTTAGCCGTCCCTTACTTTGCCGTCCCCTTTTGCCGTCCGTGGCTGACGGCAAAGGTCTTTGCCGTCCGCCATCCATGCCTTTGCCGTCCGCCGTGGCAGATGGCAAAGTTTTTGAGAACCAAGGTATTAATCCAGTAGGAGGCCACGCACGAGTCCCTCGCACCTACACAAACAAATAAAAACCTCGCAACCAACGCAATAAAGGGGTTGTCAATCCCTTCACGGTCACTTACGAAAGTGAGATCTGATAGATATGATAAGATAATATTTTTTGTATTTTTATAATAAAGATGCAAAGTAAAATAAAAGGCAATAAAAATAGCTAAGTGTTGGAAGATTAATATGATGGAAAATAGACCTCGGGGCCATAGGTTTCACTAGTGGCTTCTCTCGAGAGCATAAGTATTACGGTGGGTGAACAAATTACTGTTGAGCAATTGATAGAATTGACCATAGTTATGAGAATATCTAGGTATGATCATGTATATAGGCATCACGTCCGTGACAAGTAGACCGACTCCTGCCTGCATCTACTACTATTACTCCACACATCGACCGCTATCCAGCATGCATCTAGAGTATTAAGTTCATAAGAATAGACTAATGCTTTAAGTATGATGACATGATGTAGAGGGATAAACTAATGCAATATGAAATAATCCCCATCTTGTTATCCTCGATGGCAACAATACAATACGTGCCTTGCTGCCCCTGCTGTCACTGGGAAAGGACACCGCAAGATTGAACCCAAAAGCTAAGCACTTCTCCCATTGCAAGAAAGATCAATCTAGTAGGCCAAACCAAACTGATAATTCGAAGAGACTTGCAAAGATAACCAATCATACATAAAAGAATTCAGAGAAGATTCAAATATTGTTCATAGATAAACTTGATCATAAACCCACAATTCATCGGTCTCAACAAACACAGTGCAAAATAAGATTACATCAAATAGATCTCCACGAGAATCATGGAGAACTTTGTATTGAGATCCAAAGAGAGAGAAGAAGCCATCTAGCTAATAACTATGGACCCGAAGGTCTGAGGTAAACTACGCACACATCATCGGAGAGGCTATGGTGTGGATGTAGAAGCCCTCCATGATCAATGCCCCCTCCGGTAGGACGCCGGAAAAGGCCCCAAAATGGGATCTCACGGGTACAGAAGGTTGCGGCGGTGGAATTAGGTTTTCTCGGATGCCTCTGTTGGTTTGGGGGTACGTAGGTATATATAGGAGGAAGAAGTATGTCGGTGGAGCAACATGGGCCCCACGAGGGTGGAGGGCGCGCCCAGGGGGGTAGACGTGCCCCCTACCTCGTGCCCTCCTGGTTGCTTTCTTGATGTAGGGTCCAAGTCCTCTGGATCACGTTTGTTCCGAAAATCACGTTCCCGAAGGTTTCATTCCTTTTGGACTCCGTTTGATATTCTTTTTCTGCGAAACACTGAAATAGGCAAAAAAACAGCAATTTGGGTTGGGCCTCCGGTTAATAGGTTAGTCCTAAAAATAATATAAAAGTGTATAACAAAGCCCATTAATCATCTAAAACAGAATATAATATAGCATGAAGCAATCAAAAATTATAGATACGTTGGAGACGTATCAAGCATCCCCAAGCTTAATTCCTGCTCGTCCTCGAGTAGGTAAATGATAAAAACAGAATTTTTGATGCGGAATGCTACTTGGTATAATTTTTTTAATGTAACCCTCTTAATTTTGGTATGAATATTCAGATCCGAAAGATTGAAGATAAAAGTTTAATGTTGACATAAAAGCAATAATACTTCAAGCATACTAACTAAGAAATCTTCTCAAAATAACATGGCCAAAGAAAGTTCATCCCTACAAAATCATATAGTTTAGTCATGCTCCATTTTCGTCACACAAGAATGCTCTCATCATGCACAACCCCGATGACAAGCCAAGCAATTGTTTCATACTTTAGTAATCTCAAACTTTTTCAACCTTCACGCAATACATGAGCGTGAGCCATGGATATCACACTATGGGTGGAATAGAATATAATGATGGGGGTTATGTGGAGAAGACAAAAAAAGGAGAAAGTCTCACATCAACACGGCTAATCAACGAGCTATGGAGATGTCCATCGATTGATCTTGATGCAAGGAGTAGGGATTGCCATGCAACGAATGCACTAGAGCTATAAATGCATGAAAGCTCAACAAAAGAAACTAAGTGGGTGTGCATCCAACTTACTTGCTCACGAAGACCTAGGGCATTTGAGGAAGCCCATTGTTGGAATATACAAGCCAAGTTCTATAATGAAAAATTCCCACTAGTATATGAAAGTGATAAAACAAGAGACTCTCTATCATGAAGATCATGGTGCTACTTTGAAGCACAAGTGTGGAAAAAGGATAGTAGCAGTGTCCCTTTTTATTTATTTATATATATATTTTTTGGGCCTTCCCTTTTTTTGGACTTTCTTTTTTTTATTGGGACAATGCTCTATGAATGATGATCATCACACTTCTATTTATTTACAACTCAATGATTACAACTCGATACTAGAACAAAGTATGACTCTATATGAATGCCTCCGGCGGTATACCGGGATAGGCAATGAATCAAGAGTGACATGTATGAAAAATTATGAACGGTGGCTTTGACACAAATACGATGTCAACTACATGATCATGCAAAGCAATATGACTATGATGAACGTGTCATGATGAACGGAACGGTGGAAAGTTGCATGGCAATATATCTCGGAATGACTATGGAAATGCCATAATAGGTAGGTATGGTGGCTGTTTTGAGGAAGATATAAGGAGGTTTATGTGAGATAGAGCGTATCATATCGTGGGGTTTGGATGCACCGGCGAAGTTTGCACCAACTCTCAATGTGAGAAAGGGCTATGCACGGTACCTAAGAGGCTAGCAATGATGGAAGGGTAAGAGTGCGTATAATCCATGGACTCAACATTAGTCATAAAGAACTCACATACTTATTGCAAAAATCTACAAGTCATCAAAAACCAAGCATTACGTGCATGCTCCTAGGGGGATAGATTGGTAGTAAAAGACCATCGCTCGTCCCCGACCGCCACTCATAAGGAATACAATCAAAGAACACCTCATGTTTCAAATTTGTTACATAGTGTTTACCATACGTGCATGCTACGAGACTTGCAAACTTCAACACAAGTATTTCTAAATTCCACAACTACTCAAATAGCACAACTTTAATATTACTACCTCCATATCTCAAAACAATCATCAAGCATCAAACTTCTCTTAGTATTCAACACACTCATAAGAAAGTTTTTTACTAGTTTTGCATACCTAACATATTAGGATTAATTTTCCTATTTAAGAAAATTACCATGCTGTTTAAGAATCTCAAAATAATATAAGTGAAGCATGAGATAATAATAGTTTTTATAAAACGAAACCACCGCCGTGCTCTAAAAGATATAAGTGAAGCACTAGAGCAAAAACTATATAGCTCAAAAGATATAAGCGAAGCGCATAGAGTATTCTAATAAATTCCGAATCATATGTGTCTCTCCCAAAAGGTGTGTACAGCAAAGATGATTGTGTAAAACTAACAAATAAATACTCAAATTATACAAGACGCTCCAAGCGAAACACTTATCATGTGGTGAATAAAAATATAGCTCCAAGTAAAGTTACCGATGGAAGTAGACGTAAGAGGGGATGCCTTCCGGGGCATCCCCAAGCTTTGGATTTTTGGTGTCCTTAGATTATGTTCGGGTTCCATGGGCATCCCCAAGCTTAGGATTTTTCCACTCCTTGTTCCATAATCCATCAAATCTTTTACCCAAAACTTGAAAACTTCACAACACAAAACTTAACAGAAAATCTCGTGAGCTCCGTTAGCGAAAGAAAACAAAACACCACTTCAAGGTACTGTAATGAATTCATTATTTATTTATATGGGTGTTAAACCTACTTTATTCCAACTTATATATGGTTTATAAACTATTTTACTAGCCATAGATTCATCAAAATAAGCAAACAACACACGAAAAACAGAATCTGTCAAAAACAGAACAGTCTGTAGTAATCTGTCACTAACGCAAACTTCTGGAACTCAAAAACTTCAGAAAAAATAGGAAGACCTAAAAAAATTGTTTATTGATCTGCTTCAATTGGAATCAATATTTTATCACGTTTTGGTGATTTTTAACAATTGTTTTCGTGAACAGAAAGTTTCTGGAATTTTAAGCAAGATCAAATAACTATCATCCAAGAAGATCCTATAGGTTTAACTTGGTACAAACACTAATTAAAACATAAAAACAAATCTAACCAGAGGCTAGGTCAAATACTTATTCCTAAACAGAAGCAAAAAGCAAAAAAAAAAACTAAAAATAAAATTGGGTTGCCTCCCAACAAGCGCTATCGTTTAACGCCCCTAGCTAGGCATAAAAGCAAGGATAGATCTAGGTATTGTCATCTTTGGAAGGCAATCCATAAGTGGCTCTCATAATAGATTCATAAGGTAATTTTATCTTATTTCTTGGGAAGTGTTCCATGCCTTTCTTTAACGGAAATAGGAATCTAATATTCCCTTCCTTCATATCAATAATTGCACCAATCGTTCTAAGGAAAGGTCTACCAAGAATAATAGGACATGAAGGATTACAATCTATATCAAGGACGATGAAATCTACGGGCACATAGTTCCTATTTGCAACAATAAGACCATCATTAATTCTTCCCATATGTTTCTTAATGGTGGAATCCGCAAGGTGCAAGTTTAAAGAGCAATCATCAAATTCACGGAATCCTAGCAAATCACACCAAGTTTTTGGAATCGTGGAAACACTGGCACCCAAAACACTAGCATTCATGATCTTTAATTTTAATTTTAATAGTAGGTTCCCACTCATCATAAAGTTTTCTAGGGATAGAAACTTCCAACTCGAGTTTTTCTTCATAAGATTGCATCAAAGCATCAACAATATGTTTAGTAAAAGCTTTATGTTGACTATAAGCATGAGGAGAATTTAGCACGGATTGCAACAAGGAAATACAATCTATCAAAGAGCAATTATCATAATTAAATTCCTTGAAATCCAAAATAGTGGGTTCATTAATATCTAGAGTTTTGATCTCTTCAATCCCACATTTACCAATTTTAGCATCAAGATCTAAAAACTCCGAATTTTTGGAATGCCTTCTAGGTAAAGGTGGATCATATTCAGTCCCATCATTATCAAGATTCATATTGCAAAACAAAGATTTAATAGGAGACACATCAATAACTTTTAGATCTTCATCTTTATATTCATAGAAACTAGAAGAACATGCTTTCACAAAGCAATCTTTCTTAGCACGCATCCTAGCGGTTCTTTCTTTGCACTCATCAATGGAAATTCTCATGGCTTTGAGAGACTCATTGATATCATGCTTAGGTGGAATAGATCTAAGTTTCAAAGAATCAACATCAATAGAAATTCTATCAACGTTCCTAGCCAACTCATCAATCTTAGGCAACTTTTCTTCAAGTAAAGCATTGAAATTCTTTTGCGAGTTCATAAATTCTTTAACACTAGTCTCAATTTCAGAGGGCATCTTATTATAATTTCCATAAGAATTGTTGTAGGAATTACCATAATTATTAGAGGAATTACTAGGGTACGACCTAGGATTAAAGTTTCCTCTATACGCGTTGTTACCAAAATTATTCCTACCAACAAAATTCACATCCATAGATTCATTATTATTCTCAATCAAACTGGACAAAGGCATATCATTAGGATCAGAAGAAACACTTTTATTAGCAAATAATTTCATAAGTTTATCCATCTTTCCACTCAACACATTAATTTCTTCTATCGCATGCACTTTTTTATTAGTAGATCTTTCAGTGTGCCATTGAGAATAATTAACCATAATATTATCTAGGAGTTTAGTAGCTTCTCCTAAAGTGATTTCCCTAAAAGTGCCTCCCGCGGCCGAATCTAAAAGATTTCTAGAAGCAAAATTCAATCCGGCATAATTTTTTTATATAATCATCCACAAATTCAAACCATGTGTAGGGCAATTATGTATCAATAATTTCATCCTCTCCCAAGCTTGTGCAATATGTTCATGATCAAGTTGCTTAAAATTCATAATATCGTTTCTAAGAGAGATGATCTTAGCGGGAGGAAAATACTTAGAGATAAAAGCATCTTTGCACTTATTCCAAGAATCAATATTGTTTTTAGGCAAAGACGAAAACCAAGCTTTAGCACGATCTCTAAGTGAAAGAGCAAATAGCTTCAATTTAACAATATCATTGTCCACATCTTTCTTCTTTTGCATATCTGATACGTCTCTGTCGTGTCTACTTTTCCAAACAATTTTGCCCTTGTTTTGGACTCTAACTTGCATGATTTGAATGGAACTAACCCGGACTGACGCTGTTTTTAGCAGACTTTCCATGGTGTTATTTATGTGCAGAAACAAAAGTTCTCGGAATGACCTGAAACTCCACGGAACGTCTATTTGAAAATAATAAAAAATCCTTGCAAAAGATGAAGACCAGGGGGCCCACACCCTGTCCACGAGGGTGGGGGGCGCGCCCACCCCCCTAGGGCGCGCCCCCTACCTCGTGGGCCCCCTGGAGATCCTCCGACCTCAACTCCAACTCTATATATTTCCTTTCGGGGAGAAAAAAACCAGAGAGAAGAATTCATCGCGTTTTACGATACGAAGCCGCTGCCAAGCCCTAAAACCTCTCGGGAGGGCTGATCTGGAGTCCGTTCGGGGCTCCAGAGAGGGGGATTCGTCGCCGTCATCATCATCAACCATCTTCCATCACCAATTTCATGATGCTCCCCTCCGTGCGTGAGTGATTCCATCGTAGGCTTGCTGGACGGTGATGGGTTGGATGAGATCTATCATGTAATCGACTTAGTTTTGTTAGGGTTTGATCCCTAGTATCCATTATGTTCTGAGATTGATGTTGCTATGACTTTTCTATGCTTAATGCTTGTCACTAGGGCCCGAGTGCCATGATTTCAGATCTGAACCTATTATGTTTTCATGAATATATGTGAGTTCTTGATCCTATCTTGCAAGTCTACTATGTGTTATGATCCGCAACCTCAAGTGACAATAATCGGGACCACTCCGGTGATGATCATAGTTTGAGGAGTTCATGTATTCACTATGTGCTAATGCTTTGTTACGGTACTCTATTAAAAGGAGGCCTTAATATCCCTTAGTTTCCATTAGGACCCCACCGCCACGGAGGGTAGGACAAAAGATGTCATGCAAGTTCTTTTCCATAAGCACGTATGACTATATTCGGAATACATGCCTACATTACATTGATGAATTGGATCTAGTTCTGTGTCACCCTATGTTATGACTGTTACATGATGAACCGCATCCGGCATAATTCTCCATCACCAATCCAATGCCTACGAGCTTTCCATATACTGTTCTTCGCTTATTTAATTTCCCGTTGCTACTGTTACAATCACTACAAAATACCAAAAATATTACTTTTGCTACTGTTACCTTTGTTACCGTTACCACTACTATCATATCACTTTGGTACTAAATACTTTGCTGCAGATATTAAGTTATCCAGGTGTGGTTGAATTGACAACTCAACTGTTTATACTTGAGAATATTCTTTGGCTCCCCTTGTGTCGAATCAATAAATTTGGGTTGAATACTCTACCCTCGAAAACTGTTGCGATCCCCTATACTTGTGGGTTATCAAGACTATTTTCTCGCAGTTGCCAGGGAGCATAGCTTTATTCTTTGAGTCACTTGGGATTTATATCTGTTGTTCACTATGAAGAACTTGAAAGATGCTAAGACAACAATTTATCCCTCAACTACGAGGGGTGGTAAGGAACTGCCATCTAGCTCTGCACTTGATTCACCTTCTGTTTTGAGTAAGCTTGCGACACCTAAACCTTCTTACGCTATTCGCTCGATATGTCGCATGTTATTGATGATGCCACTTCTGCTATGCATGATACTTATGATGAAACTACTTCTATGCTTGATACTACTATGCCACTTAGTGAATTTCTTGATGAACAAATTGCTAGGGCTAAAGAGAAAGAAATTATTGAAACTGATTATGTGGATGAAATTGATGATGTAGACTTGCATGTTATTCCTGAGGGTTATATTTTTGATAAAGAAGCTTCTGCAGCTATTTTAGCTTGCAAAGATAGCTATGAACTCAAGAGATTATTAGCTAAATGGAATAAGCAATCTCTTAATCATAGAATGAGACCTGACCCTGCTTTTGCAACTTCACCTATCTGTGTTACCAATAAGGATTATGAATTCTCTATGGATCCTGATATAATTACTTTGGTTGAATCTGATCCTTTTGATGGCTATGAATCTGAAACTGTTGTGGCACATCTTACTAAATTAAATGATATAGCCACCCTGTTCACTAATGATGAGAGATCTCGCTACTTTTATATCCTTAAAATATTTCCATTCTCATTAAAGGGTGATGCTAAGGTATGGTTTAATTCTCTTGATCCTGGTTGTAAAAGTAGTCCCTGTGATATGATTTATTACTTCTTTGCTAAATATTTCCCTGCTCATAAGAAACAAGCTGCTTTGAGGGAAATATACAATTTTGTGCAAATTGAAGAAGAGAGTCTCCCACAAGCTTGGGGGAGGCTTCTCAAGTTACTAATGCTTTGCCTGATCATCCTCTTAAGAAAAATGAAATACTTGATATCTTTTATAATGGACTAACCAATGCTTCCAGAGGTTACCTGGATAGTTGTGTTGGTTCTGTTTTCAGGGAAAGACCACCGGATGAAGCTAAAATTATATTGAATAATATGTTGACAAATGAAAATAATTGGACACTTCCTGAACCAGCTCCAGAGCCAATTCCTGAGCATATTCCTAAACCAACTCCAAAGAAGAGAGGTGTTCTATTTCTCCACGAAGATATGCAAGAGGCAAAGAAATCTATGAAAGAAAAAGGTATTAAAGCTGAAGATGTTAAGAATTTACCTCCTATTGAAGAAATACATGGTCTTAATTTACCGCCTATTGAAGAAACATATGATCTTAATCCATTGCCTACTGAAGAACCTCATGGTCTTGATAACCCGACACAGGTAGTAAAGGTAAATTCTCTCTATAGATTTTATGAAGGTGATATTCCTCACTATAAGTCTGCTAGACAATGCTTAGAAGAGTTTGATAATTTTATTGTAAAACAAGAAAATTTCAATGCTTATTTTGGTAGACAATTAAAACAAAATGCTTATATGATTGAACACTTGGGTAATCACATGGCTAATGTTAGAGGTGAACTTATACTCATTACTAAACATGCTTCTATGGTTACCACTCAAGTAGAACAAGTACTAAAGGCTCAAAATGATTTGCTCAATGAAATGAATAGTAAGAAAAATTATTATGCTGTTAGAGTGGCTACTAGAACTGGTAGGATGACTCAGGAACCTTGGTATCCTGAAGGCCACCCTAAGAGAATTGAGCAAAATTCTCAGAGAAATAATATTGATACACCTAGTCCTTCTAAAAAGAAGAAAAAGAAAAATGATAGGACTTTGCATGCTTCTAGTGAACCTATTGCTGAACCCCCTGAGAATCCAAATGATATCTCTATTTCTGATGCTGAAACACAATTTGGTAATGAACATGAACCTAGTGAAAATGTTAATGAAGATGTTCATGATGATACTCAACCTAGTAACGATAATGATGTAGAAATTGAACCTGATGTTGATCTTGATAACCCACAATCAAAGAATCAACGTTATGATAAGAGAGACTTTGTTGCTAGGAAACATAGTAAAGAAAGGGAACAATGGGTTCAGAAACCCATGCCTTTTCCTCCCAAACCATCCAAGAAAAAGGATGATGAGGATTTTGAGCGCTTTCTTTGAAATGATTAGACCTATCTTTTTACGTATGCGATTAACTGATATGCTAAAAATGAATCCTTATGCTAAGTATATGAAAGATATTGTCACAAATAAGAGAAAGATACCGGAAGCTGAAATTTCCACCATGCTTGCTAATTATACTTTTAAAGGTGGAATACCTAAGAAACTACGAGATCCAGGAGTACCCACTATACCATGCTGCATTAAAAGAAACTATGTTAAAACTGATTTATGTGATCTTGGAGCCGGTGTTAGTGTTATGCCTCTTTCTTTATATCGTGGACTTGATTTGAATAAGTTGACACCTACTGAAATATCTTTGCAAATGGCTGATAAATCAACTGCTATACCTGTCGGTATTTGTGAGGATGTGCCTGTTGTGGTTGCAAACGTTACTATTTTAATGGACTTTGTTATTCTTGATATTCCCGAGGACGATAGTATGTCTATTATTCTTGGAAGACCCTTTTTGAATACTGCAGGGGCTGTTATTGATTGCAACAAAGGCAATGTCACTTTTCATGTTAATGGTAATGAGCATATGGTACACTTTCCGAGGAAACAACATCAAGTGCATAGTATCAATTCTATTGGAAAAATTCCATCGATTATATTTGGAGGTTTTGAATTTCCTCTTCCTACTGTCAAGAAGAAATATGATATTCTTATTATTGGGGATGTGCATATCCCCATTGAGGTAACTTAGTGTTATTCGAAATTTCTCTGGTTTCATGCAATTCGGGATGAGTTTGTTAACAAGACTTGATCAACCTTGTTAGTGGATTCCTTTTGATGAGCATGAGATGGATGAAACTAGAAAGCACAACCTTCTGTATCCTCTCTCTACTTTCTGTTATTTAGTTGAATAAAGTAAAATAGTATTTTTCTGTCTGTTTTCTGATTTATCCGTGCAATATAAAAATACCCCGAAAATAAAAGTTCTCCAAATGCCCTAAAAATGGAATCTGATTTTTTCTAGAATTTTTGAGAATTTCTGCATCGAGAACACAGAAGGAGGGGCAAGCACCTGGCCACGAGGGTGGAAGGCGCGCCCTACCCCCAAGGGCGTGCCCCCCTGCCTCGTGGGCCCATGGTGGCCCTCCTCCACTTATTCCTGCACCCATACACTCCTTCTTCCTCCCACAAACACCAATATCCAGCTCAAGCACGAGTTCTAGCTCATTTTGCTGCGATTTTCGATCTTCTTGCTCAAAGCACCTCTCACAAAACTGCTTGGGGGGATTGTTCCTTGGTATGTGACTCCTCCATTGGTCCAATTAGTTTTTGTTCTGGTGCTTTATTCATTGCAAATTTGTGCTGCCTAGGTGACCATGTTCTTGAGCTTGCATGTCAAATTTATATGGTTCCAAGTAGTTCTAATGCTTGATATAGGCTCTAGGCACTTGTAGGAGTAGTTGCTATCAATTTTGTTGAGTTTGGTTCACTTTTGTTTGAAGTTACTAAAAATTTCAGAAATTCTTCAGAGGAAGAAATATGCTTAGGAAAATGTTCCAAGGTGGTTCTTCAAGGAAGCAAGGACCCAAGCTTGCAATGCGTGATGCTGATGAGGAGCCACCAAGGGACGCTCTAGTGCGGCCCTGTGAATGGCCTTCAGAAAATTTTATGGATCGAGCGGGAATCAAAGAAGAATTTAACGCATATTTGCGTAACGCCAATCTTGTGAGCTTTGAGGCAGACAAATGCCGCCAGTACCACTATCTCACTAGTACATTTGCGAGGAGGTTTTTATTTTCATCTTCACGTAATTCTCCAACTGTCCTGTTTGATCTTTATGAAAAATCTTATACCATGGACTTAGAGGATTTTACTTCTGCTTGCAAACTTCCACAATGGGGTAGTGTTAGTGAACCCCGTAAATCTGAATTTAGAAACTTTCTTGCTAGCATAACTGTGGGGGAATCTAGAGACATAGCACAAGCTACCATAGGGAGCATCCATTTTCCTGCTATACATTATTTTGCTCTCTTTATAGGTAGGTGCATAAATGGTAAGGATGAAGCATGTCACATGTATGTCCCTGACCTCACTGTTCTTAGGAGTGCTGTGTTAGGAGACAAATCTTATAACTTGGGATCCATTGTTACACGTAGGTTGCATCATAATAGATTTAATGGAGATTTCTTTGGAGGAATTTATGCAACCTGCTTAGCTGATTTTCTTGGTGTGGACGTTCGGGAGGATGATATTGAGTTGCCTCCTACTTATTTAGACTATAATGCTATGGTCCATCACCAGTTTGTCGAGAGGAACGAATCACCTCTCCGGTATCGCTTAATTTTTGACAGACGACGTGTTGTCCGTATTACTCTCCCTACTCCTGCCTTCTTTGATTATCAGGCAAAAGGAAGATATGTTATCACCAGAGAGGAGGCAGATGAGTACGAGAGGAGTGCGGAGGCAGCTCGCCGCCACGCCGCAGCTCTGGAGGCGATAGCCGCTGCATCTCAGTACGACCCCAGCTACACCTACGGGTATCCGCCAGGCCATCCATGGCAATAAACCAACTTAGGCCAAAAGCCTAAGCTTGGGGGAGTACGTATTTCCCACCGACATTACATTTATGTTTACACACACTCATTGCTAGATGTCGGTGCTCATACTCTTTCACTGTAATATCCATGCTAGTTTATTTTCTTTTTCTTGCTTTCTTCTTGTGTGTTTGGTAAAACTTAAGAAAAACCAAAAAAATAGTTGTAGCTTTTAGTTAGTTTACTTTTCTTGCTGTAGTAGTAATAATTAAAAAGAAAACCCAAAAAGATTTCCTGCTCTTCTTTTGCTTGTTGGGAGCTTCTCCTATGTAAATAGTTTTATTTCTTTTCTTTTCTTTGGGGGTCGTAGGAGAAGACCTTAATTAAATTGTTGAAGTGGCTCTTATATGCATTATTGTTGATTTAACCAAGAGCCCATATTGCCTTGTCTTCTCCTATTTATTGAATGCTCGCAGATTCCAGCTTAGTCCAATGCACATGAACTCTTATTATTATTCACATCGCTCGGGTCGTGCAAGTGAAAGGCAATTATGATGATATATGATGGACGGACCGAGATGAGAAAAGCTGGTATGAACTCGACCTCTCTTGTTTTTGTAAATATGATGAGTTCATCGTTCTGATTCAGCCTATTATGAATAAACATGTTTGCAATGACAATTAGAGATCATAGTTGCTCGTGCCATGCTTGATTAGCTATGAGTTATAATGGTTTACCTTGCGTGCCAACATGCTATTAAAATGGTTGTGATGTGGTATGATGGGGTGGTATCCTCCTTTGAATGATTTAAGTGATTTGACTTGGCACATGTTCACACATGTAGTTGAAACAAATCAACATAGCCTTCACAATATTTATGTTCATGGTGGATTATATCCTACTCATGCTTGCATCCAATGTTTATTAATTTTAATGCATGTTCATGACTGTTGTCGCCTCTAGTTGGTCGCTTCAGCCTTTTGCTAGCCTTCAATTGTACTAAGCGGGAATACTGCTTGTGCATCCAATCCCTTAAACCCAAAAGTTATTCCATATGAGTCCACTATACCTTCCTATATGCGGTATCTACCTGCCGTTTCAAGTAAATTTGTATGTGCCAAACTCTGAACCTTCAAATAAACATTCTATTTTGTATGCTCGAATAGCTCATGTATCAACTAGGGCTGTCCGTATCTTCCATGCTAGGCGGGTTATTCTCAAGAGGAGTGGACTCCGCCTCACTCATTTAGAAAATGGCTGGTCACCGGATGCCCAAATTCCCATGCTTTATGCAAACTAAATCAAAATAATTGCAAACAAAACTCCCCCTGGGACTGTTGCTAGTTGGAGACACTCGTTGATTCGAGCAAGTCATGGATTTATGCTTGTTGGTGGAGGGGGAGTATAAACTTTACCATTTTGTTTGGGAATCGCCTATAATGTGTGTAGCATGGAAGATATCGCCATCTCTTGGTTGTTATGTTGACAATGAAAGTATGCCGCTCAAAATATTATTTATCTCTATTTCAAAACCGAGCTCTGGCACCTCTACAAATCCCTGCTTCCCTCTGCGAAGGTCCTATCTATTTACTTTTATGTTGAGTCATCACCCTCTTATTAAAAAGCACTAGCTGGAGAGTGCTGCTGTCATTTGCATCCATTACTATTAATTTATATTGGGTATGACTATGACTGGATCTCTTTTACCATGAATTACAATGTCTAGTCAGTCCTTGATCTTTAAAGGTGCTCCGCATTTATGTTTTGCGGTCTCAGAAAGGGCTAGCGAGATACCATCCTGCTATATCATATCATGGTTGTTTTGAGGAAGTGTTGTCATCCGAGATTTATTATTACCGCTCGCTAGTTGATTATGCCATTGATATGAGTAAACATCAGACCTGAGAGTTATTGCAAATGTGGTTAGTCATAATCTTTGCTGAAAACTTGAATGCTGGCTTTACATATTTACAACAACAAGAGCAAACAGAGTTTGTAAAAGTTTGTCTTTATCACTTTCAGTTTGTCAACTGAATTGCTTGAGGACAAGCAAAGGTTTATGCTCGGGGGAGTTGATACGTCTCCGTCGTATCTACTTTTCCAAACACTTTTGCCCTTGTTTTGGACTCTAACTTGCATGATTTGAATGGAACTAACCCGGACTGACGCTGTTTTCAGCAGACTTTCCATGGTGTTATTTATGTGCAGAAACAAAAGTTCTCGGAATGACCTGAAACTCCACGGAACATCTATTTGGAAATAATAAAAAATCCTTGCCAAAGATGAAGACCAGGGGGCCCACACCCTGTCCACGAGGGTGGGGGGCGCGCCCCCCTACCTCGTGGCCCCCCTGGAGCTCCTCCGACCTCAACTCCAACTCTATATATTTGCTTTCGGGGAGAAAAACTCAGAGAGAAGAATTCATCGCATTTTACGATACAGAGCCACCGCCAAGCCCTAAAACCTCTCAGGAGGGCTGATCTAGAGTCCGCTCGGGGCTCCGGAGAGGGGGATTCGTCGCCGTCGTCATCATCAACCATCCTCCATCACCAATTTCATGATGCTCACCGCCGTGCGTGAGTAATTCCATCATAGGCTTGCTGGATGGTAATGGGTTGGATGAGATCTATCATGTAATCGAGTTAGTTTTGTTAGGGTCTGATCTCTAGTATCCATTATGTTCTGAGATTGATGTTGCTATGACTTTTCTATGCTTAATGCTTGTCACTAGGGCCTAAGTGCCATGATTTCAGATCTGAACCTATTAGGTTTTCATGAATATATGTGATTTCTTGATCCTATCTTGCAAGTCTATAGTCACCTACTATGTGTTATGATCCGCAACCTCAAGTGACAATAATCGGGACCACTCCCAAAGGATGACCATAGTTTGAGGAGTTCATGTTTTCACTATGTGCTAATGCTTTGTTCCGGTACTCTATTAAAAGGAAGCCTTAATATCCCTTAGTTTCCATTAGGACCCCGCTGCCACGGGAGGGTAGGACAAAAGATGTCATGCAAGTTCTTTTCCATAAGCACGTATGACTATATTTGGAATACATGCCTACATTACATTGATGAATTGGAGCTAGTTCTGTGTCACCCTATGTTATGACTCATACATGATGAACCGTGATCCGGCATAATTCTCCATCACCGATCCAATGCCTACGAGCTTTCCATATACTGTTCTTCGCTTATTTACTTTCCCGTTGCTACTGTTACAATCACTACAAAATACCAAAAATATTACTTTTTCTACTATTACCTTTGTTACCGTTACCACTACTATCATATTGCTTTGCTACTAAATACTTTGCCGCAGATATTAAGTTATCCAGGTGTGGTTGAATTGACAACTCAACTGCTAATACTTGAGAATATTCTTTGGCCCCCCTTGTGTCGAATCAATAAATTTGGGTTGAATACTCTACCCTCGAAAACTGTTGCGATCCCCTATACTTGTGGGTTATCAATATCACACAAATCAATGAAGCTATTTAGATCATTAGCGGCATCTTCACTAGGAAGGCCGGCGAAGATCTTTCATAACAAGATTCAACAAAGCAGCATTAATTTCACAAGATTCAGTATCGGTAAGAGGAGCAATAGGAGTGCTAAGAAAATCATTGTTGTTGGTATTGGTAAAGTCACACAATTTAGTATTATCTTGAGCCATAGTGACAAGCAAGCAATCCAACACACGAGCAAACAAGAAGCAAGCGAAAAAGAGGCAAATGAAAAAGAGAGGGCGAATAAAACGGCAAGGGTGAAGTGGGGGAGAGGAAAACGAGAGGCAAATGGCAAATAATGTAAAGCAGGAAATAAGAGTTTGTGATGGGTACTTGGTATGTTGACTTTTGCGTAGAATCCCCGACAACGGCGCCAGAAATCCTTCTTGCTACCTCTTGAGCACTGTGTTGGTTTTCCCTTGAAGAGGAAAGGGTGATGCAGTAAAGCAGCGTAAGTATTTCCCTCAGTTTTTGAGAACCAAGGTATCAATCCAGTAGGAGGCCACGCACGAGTCCCTCGCACCTACACAAACAAATAAAAACCTCGCAACCAACGCAATAAAGGGGTTGTCAATCCCTTCACGATCACTTACGAAAGTGAGATCTGATAGATATGATAAGATAATATTTTTGGTATTTTTATAATAAAGATGCAAAGTAAAATAAAAGGCAATAAAAATAGCTAAGTGTTGGAAGATTAATATGATGGAAAATAGACCTGGGGGCCATAGGTTTCACTAGTGGCTTCTCTCGAGAGCATAAGTATTACGGTGGGTGAACAAATTACTATTGAGCAATTGATAGAATTAAGCATAGTTATGAGAATATGTAGGTATGATCATGTATATAGGCATCACGTTCGTGACAAGTAGACCGACTCCTGCCTGCATCTACTACTATTACTCCACACATCGACCGCTATCCAGCATGCATCTAGAGTATTAAGTTCATAAGAACAGAGTAATGATTTAAGTATGATGACATGATGTAGAGGGATAAACTCATGCAATATGAAATAAACCTCATCTTGTTATCCTTGATGGCAACAATACAATATGTGCCTTGTTGCCCCTGCTGTCACTGGGAAAGGACACCGCAAGATTGAACCCAAAAGCTAAGCACTTCTCCCATTGCAAGAAAGATCAATCTAGTAGGCCAAACCAAACTGATAATTCGAAGAGACTTGCAAAGATAACCAATCATACATAAAAGAATTCAGAGAAGATTCAAATATTGTTCATAGATAAACTTGATCATAAACCCACAATTCATCGGTCTCAACAAACACACCGCAAAAGAAGATTACATCAAATAGATCTCCACGAGAATCATGGAGAACTTTGTATTGAGATCCAAAGAGAGAGAAGAAGCCATCTAGCTAATAACTATGGACCCGAAGGTCTGAGGTAAACTACTCACACATCATCGGAGAGGCTATGGTGTTGATGTAGAAGCCCTCCGTGATCAATGCCCCCTCCGGCAGGATACCGGAAAAGGCCCCAAGATGGGATCTCACGGGTACAGAAGGTTGCGGCGGTGGAATTAGGTTTTCATGGATGCCTCTGTTGGCTTGGGGGTACGTAGGTATATATAGGAGGAAAGTACATCGGTAGAGTAACATGGGCCCCATGAGGGTGGAGGGCGCGCCCAGGGGGGTAGGCGCGCCCCTACCTCGTGCCCTCCTGGTTGCTTTCTTGACGTAGGGTCCAAGTCCTCTGGATCACGCTTGTTCCGAAAATCACGTTCCCGAAGGTTTCATTCCGTTTGGACTCCGTTTGATATTCTTTTTCTGCGAAACACTGAAATAGGCAAAAAACAACTATTTGGGTTGGGCCTCTGGTTAATAGGTTAGTCCTAAATATAATATATAAGTGTATAACAAAGCCCATTAATCATCTAAAACAGAATATAATATAGCATGAAGCAATAAAAATTATAGATACGTTGGAGACGTATCAGACATGATGGTAAGCAGTATGACTATTATCGCTCACAACTCTTTGTGTTTTACTCGTGCATATAACATCTACGCATAGACCTGGCTCGGATGCCACTTTTGGGGAACGTAGTATTCCAAAAAATTTGCCTACGATCACGCAAGATCTATCTAGGAGAAGCATAGCAACGAGTGGGGAGAGTGTGTCCACGTACACTTGTAGACCGAAAGTGGAAGCGTTTAGTAACGCGGTTGATGTAGTCAAACGTCTTCGCGATCCAACCGATCAAGTACCGAACGCACGACACCTTCGCGATCTGCACACGTTCAGCTCAGTGACATCCCTCGAACTCTAGATCCAGCTGAGGCCGAGGGAGAGTTCCATCAGCATGACGGTGTGGTGATGGTGATGATGAAGTTACCGGCGCAGGGCTTCGCCTAAGCACTACGACGATATGACCGAGGTGTAAAACTGTGGAGGGGGGCACCACACACGGCTAAAGATCAACTTGTGTGTCTTTGGGGTGCCCCTGCCCACGTATATAATGGAGGGGAGGGAAGAGGTGGCCGGCCCTAGGGGGCGTGCCAGGTGTGGGGAATCCTACTAGGACTCCCCAGTCCAAGTAGGATTCCCCTCCTCTTTCCTATTCCTAGTAGGAGAAGGAAGGGAAGGGAGAAGGGGGGAGAAGGAAAGAGGGGGGCGCCGCCCACTCCTAGTCCAATTCGAACCAGCCCATGGGGGGTGAGCGCAGCCACCCCTTGAGGCCCTCCTCTCCTTTCCACTAAAGCCCATTAAGGGCCATTACTTCCCCGGCGAATTCCCGTAACTCTCCGGTACTCCAAAAAATACCTGAATCACTCGGAACTTTTCCAATATCCGAATATAGCCTTCCAATATATCAATATTTACATCTCGACCATTTCGAGACTCCTCGTCATGTCCATGATCTTATCCGGGACTCCGAACAACCTTCGGTACATCAAATCACATAACTCGTAATACAAATCGTCATCGTACGTTAAGCGTGCGGACCCTACGAGTTCGAGAACTATGTAGACATGACCGAGACACATTTCCGGTAAATAACCAATAGTGGAACCTGGATGCTCATATTGGCTCCTACATAATCTACGAAGATCTTTATCGGTCAAACCGCATAACAACATACGTTGTTCCCTTTGTCATCGATATGTTATTTGCCCGAGATTCGATCGTCAGTATCATCATACCTAGTTCAATCTCATTACCGGCAAGCCTCTTTACTCGTTCCGTAATGCATCATCCCGTAACTAACTCATTAGTCACATTGCTTGCAAGGCTTATAGTGATGTGCATTACCGAGAGGGCCCAGAGATACCTCTCCTTTACTCGGAGTGACAAATCCTAATCTCGATCTATGCCAACCCAACAAACACCTTCCGAGACACCTGTAGAGCATCTTTATAATCACCCAGTTATGTTGTGGCGTTTGATAGCACACTAAGTGTTCCTCCGGTATTTGGGAGTTGCATAATCTCATAGTCATAGGAACATGTATAAGTCATGAAGAAAGCAATAGCAATAAAACTCAACGATCATAATGCTAAGCTAACGGATGGGTCTTGTCCATCACATCATTCTCTAATGATGTGATCTCGTTCATCAAATGACAACACATGTCTATGGTCAGGAAACTTAACCACCTTTGATTAACGAGCTAGTCTAGTAGAGGCATACTAGGGACACTTTGTTTTGTCTATGTATTCACACATGTATCAAGTTTCTGGTTAATACAATTCTAGCATGAATAATAAACATTTATCATGATATAAGGAAATATAAATAACAACTTTATTATTGCCTCTAGGGCATATTTTCTTCAGCAAGAATTTATCGCAAGAAAATTCACAATGGAGGAATTGAAAAAAGCGGTGTTTGGAATGGAAAAAAAGGTTGCTGGACCAGATGGCTTTAATATTGAATTTTACCAACATTATTGGGACTTGGTGAATAATGATTTACTCTCATTACTAGAGGAATTTAATGCTCATAATTTAGACTTGGACAGACTAAATTATGGGGTTATTTCTCTTATCCCAAAAGGGAATGATGCTGATAGAATTCAGAAATATTGGCCAATTTGCTTGCTGAATGTGGTCTTTAATTTTTTTTACAAAAATCTTGGTTAATAGACTTATATTGGTTATACCCGGGGTGATTAGGGCATCTCAAACGGCTTTTATCCAAGGCAGATACATATTAGAAGGTATGCTGGTGCTGCATGAAACTTTGAATTCGATGTATAAGGAAAAAAGATCTGGGGTTCTCTTTAAGATTGATTTTGAAAAGGCCTTTGACAAAGTTAAATGGCCTTTTCTTCTTCATGGTCTTGAGATGAAAAAATTCCCAGACAAAATGATCAATTGGGTGATGAAGATAGTTAATGGGGGGAGGGTGGCTGTTAAGGTAAATGGAGAAATTGGTCCTTTTTCAGAACTCATCAGGGTTTATGCCAAGGAGATTCGATGTCTCCTTTACTCTTTGATCTAGCTGTAGATATCATAGCAATTTTATTTGACAGAGCCGTAGAGAAGAATTTGATCAGTGGTCTTGCTAAAAATCACAAAGAAAATGATGTGTCTATTCTGCAATATGCAGATGACACTATCATTCTTTTCCAAGATGATTTGGTGTAAGCAAAAAATGTGAAAAGGATTTGAGCTTATTTGAGATTATGTCAGGTTTGAAAATCAACTTTTATAAGAGTGAGGTGATCTGTGTTGGAATGGAGGAAGATAGAATTAAACAATTTTAAGAAATTTTAACATGTAAAAAAGGGAAACTACCCTTTAAATATTTGGGAATACCTTTAGACGAGAAAAGATTGAAAGGAATTGTTTGGAACTCTTCTGTTTCCAAAATGGAGAAGAGAATGGGGAGCTGGCTAGGTAGGCTACTAAGTCACTACTGCATGACGCTGCTAACGCGACACTACAATCAGAGACCCTTCGAGAAACTGTGTGCGATGCCATAATCGCAAACGATGTTGTATGAAAACCGTCAGAAATGTATAAAACATTTGCGATGACGGATGCATGAAACACGGTTCAGGTTTTAGTTGTGTGTGTGATGAAGGGCATACGCTTCATTTCAATCAAGTATTTGCGATGAGGAGGAACAAAAGAAACGGGCAGCCAGATGAAGGCGTGTGCGATACACATCATATGGTTCACTGGAATGAACTGTGTGTGATTAGGCAACACAAAAGAAACGGTCAGCTAGATGAAGGTGTGTGCGATATACAACATACGGTTCACTTGGATGAACTGTTTGTGATTAGGCAACACAAAAGAAATGGTCAGCCAGATCAAGGTGTGTGGGATATACGACATGCAGTTCACTCGGATGAACTGTTTGCGTTGACACAAGAGTACAGAAACGGTTCAACTTAACAAGACGTGTGTGTTGTGCGATGGGATTGCATGCGGTTCACTCGGCCCTTGTCATCAACGTGTGACCTCTGTGGCAACTGTTTGCTCCCCAGGCGCCTCTTCGTGTACCATGGCAACCGTCCACCGACTCTTCGCCTTTCCCTCTCGATTTGGAACTGCTATCGCACGCTAGCTCTTCCCCCTCCTCCATTTGCCTTCACCCTTCCTTCTGCCATTGTTTGATTGTCTTCGCCATGGAGGGAACAAGCCGGAAACGACCCCGTTATTCTTGCCCCGATCTGAATGATGACGCGATGGAGGAACTCATTGATCGGTGCGACGTCATCACCTCGGCTAGCATGTCAGGTTCGTTCAAGACCATTCTCGACTCAACTAATAACATCATTACAAGGAACCCAAGGGTTCAGGAGCGGTTTGATCTCCCCTATCTTCTTCGCGGTGACCCTGCTGACTGGCGTGGGGACGAGGGAAGCATCGCCTTGTGTAAGTTGATGTCGCTTGATAATGATACATATGATGTTAAGATGCCATCGCTTGAGGGAAAGGCTTGGGCAGACGCAAATGGAGATTGGGTTGTTTATATTGGGTACAACTGCGAGTGGGAAGTTGTGAATGTGTACACTCGTCACCGGGTTCCACTTCGAAAAATCTCGCATTTATCGCCGGAGGTTGAGTACACCGGTATTCTACGTGAGTTCAAATACGATCATGCTGACTGTCATCTACGGAAGATAGCAATTTGTCGAGTTCCCAACCTCTCTTGGGGTTATAGGAATGCTTATGTTGTCGCTATCTTTGACAAGCTTGTTGCAGTCCTTCATGGTTCGACTCGATGGATATTGCTCAAAAATTAGTTTCTATACACGGATGAGTACTGTGATGCAATTCAATACGAGGGTCTTGTGTTTGCTGCCACCACTCGTGGCACTGTTTTTGCATGGAATCCTCATGATTTTGGTACGTTTGTCTTCCACCATAATTCTAATTGTTTCATCCACATGCATACAGGTTAGCTAGTTTCCCTTTACTAATTAACCTTCTTGTGTTTCCAAGGTCCTGTGAACATTTCACCACCTATACTTGAAAATTTTATTCACGAGCATGAGGACGAGCAGGACCCATATACTTAGTGGCGCCTGGCAACTTATTCCGATGGATCACCTCTTCTTGTTTGTATACGGGGCACTGCTGATGTTACTAAGGAAGCAGGTATTGTCTCGTATGGTCGCACTCTCCAGACCTATTCCAACATCCGTTGCAGGGTATTCGAGATGGATACTGGTGTACTAGCTCCAACACCTTCTCCCTGGTTCAGTATTGAAAGTCTTGGAGGAAACTCGCTCTTCCTTGGACAAAACTATCCAATGATGGTGGATGGCGATCCAGCTGCTTTTGACACAACGTTACTACCATTTATGAGAAGCAACTGTATCTATACCTTGGACATTACTATGCTTCCCTACTGTCCCAATATGGGTATTCAAATAGGCCGCTTCAGCCTGCATGATCAGTCCTGCGTTGGTCTCGAGATTGACAGTAGCTGGCCCTTCCAAAGAATCACTTCTGGTTCAAAGCAAGCATTTCCAACGCCGACGAGTGGTTGAGCTGAAGTTCATTTCATCGCTTTGTTATTTGTTGTGTGAGAAAAACTTTACTAGAATGTTTTGTTGGAAATGATCTATAATCCAACGTGTATCCTCATTGTCGTTGTGGGTTGATGACTTGTTGTATGTAATCAATGGTACATTTGCATATGCGTCCATGAACTCACGCCTGCTAGTGGTGTCCATATGAACAGTGCTAGTGATTTTAGTTGCTAAAATTAGATAGTGCTAGTGATTTGTAGCTGCATATTTTGACAAATCGCAGTGTTACAAGGTTGACAAATGGCAATGTTACTAGATAAACAAATGTCAATCTTTCTAATTTGAGAAATGGCAACATACCCAAAATGACAGATATGCAAATCTTACCCAATTGTTTGTACGTGGTTGCACACGGGTCATGCAAAACAACCATTGTTGAGGGATGCAGAAATCCTGCTCGGCACATTTTCCCTTGGCTTCCTGGGGAAGCTATCGGTTTGCATACGGGTGTTCTAACTAAAATGTTTGCGATGAGTGTTTTATATTTAAAAACCGTTGACATTTTTTCAAAAGAAAATCGTTTGATAAGTCTGTACATTAAGAGAGAAAAATGCAAGTTTGTTCAAATCATATCTTTCATTCAGTCACACTACGAATTTATATTCATATGATCGAGAATTCGAGATACAGTATTAAACACCAAAAAATTATTTCCGGCGGCGGCAGAGGCAGCGTGCCGCGCCGTCTGAAAGATCGTGGATGTCGCCTAGAGGGGGGGTGAATAGGCGCTTTAAAATAATTACGGTTTAGGCTTGAACAAATGCGGAAAAAACCTAGCGGTTAATTTGTCAAGCACAAAACCTAAAACAACTAGGCTCACCTATGCACACCAACAACTTATGCTAAGCAAGAAAAACTACTTAGGTGATAGCAAGATATATGACAAGAAATAATATGGCTATCACAAAGTAAAGTGCATAAGTAAAGGGCTCGGATAAGAGATAACCGAGGCACGTGGAGATGACGATGTATCCCGAAGTTCACACCCTTGCGGATGCTAATCTCCGTTTGGAGCGGTGTGGAGACACAATGCTCCCCAAGAAGCCACTAGGGCCACCATAATCTCCTCACGCCTGCACAATGCAAGATGACGTGATTCCACTAAGGGACTCTTGAGGGCGGTGACAGAACCCGTACAAATGTCAACCCCTGGGGGCGGTCACCGGAACCCGTACACTTTGGCCACCCTTGGGGGCGGTCACCGGTACAGATCAAATTGCTCGGGCGATCTCCACAACCTAATTGGAGACCCCGACGCTTGCCGGAGCTTTACACCACAATGATTGAGCTCCGAACACCACCAACTGCCTAGGGCGCCAAGGCACCCAAGAGGAACAAGCTCTAGGGTGCCCAAACACCCAAGAGTAATAAGCTTCTCAAACTTCACTTCCACGTATCATCGTGGAGAACTCAAAACGATGCACCAAATGCAATGGAAAGGAAACACGGAGTGCCCAAGTCCTTCTCTCCCAAATCCCACCAAAGCAACTAATGCTTGGGAGGAAAATGAGAGGAAGAACGAAAGAAGAACACAAAGAACTCCAAGATCTAGATCCAAGGGGTTCCCCTCACTTAGAGGAGAAAGTGATTGGTGGAAATGTGGATCTAGATCTCCTCTGTCTTTTCCCTCAAAAACTAGCAAGAATCCATGGAGGGATTGAGAGTTAGAAAGCTTGAATAAGGTCAACAATGGGGGAAGAACACGAGCTCAAAGGATAAGGTTCAATGGGGAAGAAGACCCCCTTTTATAGGTGGGGAAAAATCCAACCGTTATGCTCACAGCTCAAGATCGAAGCGGTAGTACCGCTCGACATCACGGTACTACTGCTAGGGGTAGCTGCTAAGGGTAGCGGTACTAGTGCTTGCGAGCGGTACTAAAAAATTACATCCGTGCCTACCACCGATGGACTTGTGACGAGTTTTTGGTCCCGAGCGGAAGTAGCCACGGAAGTAGCCGCGGGAGTACTGCTCCAAGCGGTAGTACCGCTCCCAAGAGCGGTAGTACCGCTCCCAAGGGCGGTAGTAAAAATTACTTCCGCTCCTACCCGCGGTAGTACCGCTGCAGCCTTTTCGTAACACCAAAACTACTATAACTTCTGCATTCGGACTCAATTCGATTTAAACCAAGTTTGTTGGAAAGATAGAGACAAGGGCTAACACAATGTTGAGAGAAATACCAATAATAAGCAAATGAGAAAAGTCCCAAAAGAAAATGGTGAGAACCCTTCCTCGGAAAAGACCGGTAAAACCTCCAACACCGAAAACATCATAGAAGACGCATGCAAACTCCATTTTCGATGAACTCAAGCTTGTCATAAAGATGACCATAAGCTCTAAGACTCACAAAGAGAACCAAACAAGAACCAAGAAACATGATGCAAGGATGCAATGGTTTGAGCTCTCGACGAACGATACGATCAAGCTACTCACTTGAGAGCCCCCTTGATAGTACGACTATCGATCCTATAACCCGGTCTCCCAACTACCACCATGAGACCGGTAAAATAGAAAACCTATCAAGGGCAAACCTTTGCCTTGCACATGATCCACTTGAGCTAGATGATGACGATCTTGTCCTCCTCAAGATGGACCACCTTTCTTGATTGCGATGGGCCAATGGAGACTAGATGATTGCTCCCACATACTCCACTATGGGTGAGCCACTCTTGACACATCTTCACAAGTCCATTGACACCACAATGGATGGCAAGCTTCAAGCACTTGATCTCTTCGTGATGCTCCACTTGAACTTGCACACGGCAATCTTGATGACGATCACCACTTGATGTCATCCTTTCCATGGGTTGTATGATATCTTCCTCTTGACGCAAGCCCATGGACACGCACTCTAAACCCACATAGACTCTCACATAGACCATGGGTTAGTAGACAAAGTGCAATGGATAATGCTTACCATACCATGGGATCACTTGATCCCTCTCGGTACATCTTCTACGCTTTGTGAGTTGATCAACTTGATTCACTCTTGACTTAGTCTTGATCAACCTTGAATCTTTCCAACTCTCTTCGTTTGGATGATGTCTTGAAGGTAAACATGAATGATCATACAATCTTCTTCTTCAAGACATGCTTGCAATAAGCTCAACACTCACATGACCAATCTTTGGATAATTCCTTAATAGCACCTTGGTCAACACATAAACTCCTTGAAACCAACACATGGACTTCAAGAAATGCCTATGGACAAATCCTTCAAATATAACTCAATGCAACCATTAGTCCATAGACAATGTCATCAATTACCAAAACCACACATGGGGGCACCGCATGTCCTTTCAATCTCCCCCATTTTGGTAATTGATGACAATCACTTTCAAGAGAGTTTATATATGAATTATGCATCACCATGCAATGCAACAACAAATAATGCATGCGTATGAGATGCAAATGCTTAGGAACAAAACCAAAGCAAGGAGAAAACTCTGAAGACTTGTCCACAAAACTCTCTGAAACTTCTCCCCCATTGGCATCGATTGCCAAAATGGGTGAAAAGCTAAGAAGACCAATATAAAAGGTGTTCCTCCAAAAGTTGTGTATTTCTCAACAAGAGAGTGGAATGCCATACACATATCCAAAGGTAATACTTGGAGGAAGACCAACTATATTGAGGCACCAAGATTGCAAAAGAATGATATGCCACAAAGACATAACAAAGAGAGAAACAAGCAATCAAGCAATCAAAAGATACCAATCGAAGCAAGCTATCAAAAGATATCAACTAAACCAACTAGACCAAAGATCCTACGAGCCACGTGAAAAAGATATTATGATATGAGCAGAGGATTGTTCTAAAGAAACTAGAGAAGCTCCCCATGATTTGTGCACATCAAGAATTTTTGTATTTGGATACAAAGTGCACAAAATAGGATCATAGCTCCCCCAAGTCAATGAAACTAACACCTAGTGCAAGAGAGCATATAGGAAACTTAGCCTAGCGCTTGCAATTAGCACATGGTTGAGCTACTTTGTAAAAGAGGCAACTTTTGATTCGGCTCAACCATAAGGATGTGTGTGAGTCATGGCAAAGCTCATGAGAGGACTTATATACGGATGACCATAAGCATCAACATAGTCTCGAATGAATGAGATACACGGTGCAAAGCCTTTCATTCTCACACACAACTAGCAAATGGGTTCACAAGCTTACTAATAAGAAAATAGAGAACATATGCTTGTGACAACCCGTGGTGAAGATAGACGATGAGAGGCTCATCAAGACGAGGGGTACCAATTAAGATGGCAAAAGCCTCGTAAGATGAGCAAGAGGAAAATAATCTTCACCACACAAGAGTGCATCAAGATGCAACGATAGAGGACACGCACTCAAGGAAAAAAGCTTTCACGGAGCCACCAAAGAAATAACATAAGAAAGACAAGGTGGACGTGAAAGAAAAGATATCAACTAGAGATGTAATTTCTCTCAAGTGTATAAGGTTCTAGGTATACAAAATCATGATGATATATATCTACAAAGAGGGATGTACACGAAATAGTTACAACATGAAGGAACAAGATATCCACAAGGAAGTCATAAATATACCAATAAGATATTTGCTTGAAAGCATAGCACATGACTAGATATGGTCTTATTGTATATAAATGAATTCCTACCACACAACCATCAAGGACATCACAACTAGCAACATGAGATCATCGTTGAGATGCTTTGAGAAAGGAAACAAGTATCACCAAAAATGAATTACATGCCATGATACAACCCACACAAGGTTGATGCAAGAGATGTGTGCATGAAGTAGATGATGATACTTGTTACCGAGATACCATTGGAAGGATGTAGTAGATACCAAATGAAGGTAGATGGTAGTTCATTGATCATCCTAGCTTGAATCCAATATGCACATGGTGACAACACCTTCCTTGTGAGTGAGCCGAGCATCCAATGCATCTCCAAATGTTCCTATAAGAACAACACAAACTAAACGGCACCCAAACTCATCGGGACCAAATAGTTAGAAACACCAATGCATAGGACAAACTCCACATAAATATGTGCATATATATATATATATATATATATATATGAAAATGAATTTCGTGCACATCTCATCCAATTTGATACTTGGTGGAGTTTCCCCTATAAATTGGGTCAAAGAAAGAAAGCATGCCAAAGAAACTACAAGAAGTAAATATGCATGCTCAAGACTTTCAAGAACCGTGACCAAAAGACAAAGAAATACCAAGCGAAGAAAATATACCAAATGAATAAATCATCACTTGGAGGATATCCCAAAAGATACATCAAGGAATGAGATATCCATTGATACACTTAAAAAGAAGGATGTCAAACTCCCAAAAGAGAGAATGGTTCCAAACAAACCAAGCCCTATACAAAGTTTCATGATGGCACAAAGTACCAAAAAGAAACGGCTTGCCTTCCACAAACACACACTTGATAAGGATCACAAGATGAGTATTTTATAGAGAATAGGATAGCTCCCCCACGAGTTGTGCATTATAGAGAATTTGCATTTGAATACAAATGCACAAGGTAGGATCACCACGTTCACTATATCAAGGAAAACACTAGACAAGATCAAGAAAACAACAGGATCCTCAAGTGGCACGGAAGGCAATGGGAGTTGACACAAACCTTGGCAAGAGAAAAGGCAAAAAATAATAAAAAATAAAAGCCAAAGAAAAAGATCAATAAATTCTACCACACAAAAGTGAGTACCAATTGTCAAAAGACAAGAAGTATTTGGAAATAATTCCTGGTGGTAGATAACAAGGATAACCGACAACATCTTCACACCAAACACAAGCAAATTGCAACTTGTAGAGCTATCATGCCACCTAGGAACAAGATAATTTACAATATCAATTCTAGGTGACAATATCTCAAATGTACACATTTTCTAGGCTAGTAATACACACATAGCATATTACTCCCCCATAATGTGATACCAATTAAAGATAGACAAGAGGCAATTAAAAGGATCCAACAAGAGATAATTAATGGAAAATTTAGAATTTGAATTTCTGATGAGAGATATACCACCTAGAGACTAGATAATCTTGAAATATCAATACTAGATGGTATTACTCATGTACACACATTTATAGGATTGTGAGGTGCACAAAGCACATCACTCCCCCATAATGGGATATTCCATTAATCTCTCACAAGAGCCAACTAAGAAATAAACAAGATGCAAAAGGCTCAACACAACACACATGTACATGATGTGCAAACCAACATGCACATACTTGATTTCTCAAGATAAGCAATTTGGAAGCACAACATATACAAGCACATGCAAGATACAAAACCACAACATGCTAAGGGACAAGTAACTTTTAATGTAAGCAATTTAAGCACGAGTTACCGCAAGGAGGAACATTGGATATTTGATAGAAAGATAATCCGAATGACTTGGCTTGACACAATATGAATGACGAGGACCCCTTAAATCTCCATAATGTAGCCAAGTCTCCAATGACCTCCAACAACACCTATTGATCAAGTTTGAGCTAGTTGGTCCCCAACCAAGTTGGGTCCTAAGAGGTTAGTCACAATAGGCTTGGCCACCCAAATGGTTCTTTTCTTGACACCACTTTGAGTACCAACAAACTTGGCAAACACATTGCCAACCTTATCCTTCCCAAGAGAATAGACATCATCAATAATAATTGGGTTGGATAAGTTACCACTAGTGCATGAAGAAGCGACGTGGCCTTTCTCACGACATAAGTAGCAACGTCTACTCTTCACTTTCTTCTCACTTGATTTCTCAACAAGAGAAGCATTAACTTGAGTCTTCTTGGGAAGTGGCCTTTCTTCAACTTGAGGTTGAGCATGAGATTGAACTTGTGCCCTCTTCCCTTGTTGCTTGACACTAATGGCCTTCTTCTTCAATGGGCAAGATCTAACATGATGCCCTTCTACTTTGCACTTGAAGCAAACAATCTTGGCTGATTTCTTGACTTGTTCTTGGCCCTTCTTTTTGTTCATCTTGGACTTCTTCTTCTTATTGGAGTTGAATCCAAGTCCACCTTTGTCATTGGGGGATTTTTGCACACTCAATATATTGTTGAGTGTGGATTTCCCTTCATGAATCTTTTCCAAGTCTTTCTTCAAACAAGTGACTTGGGCCTTGAGCTCTTTGATTTCCTCTACATGGTTAGTCTCAATACAAGTACTAGAGGAAGTATAAGCTTCATTGTTAGAGCAACAAGGCAAGGAAAGCAATTCATCACAAGATGTATCAACATTGTGAGTAGATGAATTACAAGGACTAGCACATATCAATATAGCATTTTGACTAGAAGTAGTGCTAGTATCCACATGAGGCTCACTAGATGTTACCTTAGCAAGCATGGCCTCATGAGCTATCTTTAGCACATTATGGGATACTAGAAGATCATCATGAGAGCTTGTGAGCCTTACATGATTTTCTTCCAACATCCCATAATTGCTAGATAGCAACTCAAGTTGAGCCCTTAGCTCAACATTCTCCTTCAATATGGATGCTTCACAAGAGATAGAGTTAGTAGCACAAGCATCATCATTAGCAACAAGAGGAGAAGACAACTTGGAAAGCTCTTTTGAATATGAAGCTTCAAGTTGAACATGAGACTCGGTGAGTTTGATGAGCTCACTCTTAATGACCCTTGAGCCATTTTCGAGGTGCTCAAAGTCCTCAAGGAGTTTAGCATGCACAACTTCAAACTCCTCATTTTTAGTTTCAAAATCATTGGCCACGTCAAGAGCTCTATCACGAGATTCCCTCACTCTAGATAATTCTAGAGCAAAAGTCTCCTCAAGAGATTCCTTGGTGGTTTGTTCAAGTTCAAGAGCTTGAGAGAGGTCCAATCTCATTAGCGTAATCACGCTCATGACCTTCCATTTGATCAATGATGACCTCATGCTCCTCAAGACGAGATTCCAACTCATTAATATATTTCTTGCCCTCAATAGCAATAGACATGATTTCCATGAAGTTGGAACGAGCAATTTTATTCTTAAGAAGAGCTTTAAAAATCATTTCCCTTAATTTTTAAGGAGGCAACATCATCACTCTCTTCATCATAATCAACATCATCATCACTCTTGCCATCATCAATATCATCACAAGATATATTGGGATTCAAAGTGGGAGATACCTTTGAAGCCTTGGCCATAAGGCAAAATGCAGTAGATGATGATATAGGATCCCTTGAAGCACCATTCAAGACCACATCTTGTTCCATGGAGTGTTGGATTTCATCTACATTGTTAGCACAACAACTCGAGGAAATACATGCATTTTTATCATGGCAACAAGATATAGCAAGCATATCATCATGAGATTTAGTCAAGCAATTTCTACATGATATGCAAGGACTATCAACACAAGCAAGTGAAACATTTGGAGTGCTCAAGTGTTAAGGCCCAAAGACGGAGCATTGCAATAATATAGTGATGAAGACTCATCCACAAAAGCACACTATCATCATTGCAATGACCGACACTACTCACCATATCATTACCTTGTGGCAAACCACATGTAGGTGAAGTAGAAGAAGTTGAGAAGACTATACAGCCGGAGGTGGAGGGAGAACAATCATCCCTACAAATCTTGGACACGCCATATTTATCTTGAAGCTTTGTCCACAACTCATGAGCATCCCGGAACGGCATGCGTTCAAATATAACTACATTGCTCAAAACATCGAAAAGCACATTAGAAGCTTGAGCATTGAGATAAGAGTTTTTCTCATCCTCTAAAGATAATCTTTGGGGATCCTTTGGAGGAGAAAACCCCATATCTACAATTCGCTCTAAATTTGGGTCCATGACCCTAAAGAGATTAAGCATGCGAATTACCCAAACATCAAAATTTGTGCCATCGAAACTAAGAGTGTCGAGAATCCTAATCCCTAGTCGACATCTTTACTCTCTAGGCGGTTAAGCCTAACAAAGAGAGACAAGGCTCTGATACCAATTGAAAGATCGTGGATGTCGCCTAGAGGGGGGGTGAATAGGCGCTTTAAAATAATTACGGTTTAGGCTTGAACAAATGCGGAAAAAACCTAGCGGTTATTTTGTCAAGCACAAAACCTAAAACAACTAGGCTCACCTATGCATACCAACAACTTATGCTAAGCAAGAAAAACTACTTAGGTGATAGCAAGATATATGACAAGAAACAATATGGCTATCACAAAGTAAAGAGCATAAGTAAAGGGCTCGGATAAGAGATAACCGAGGCATGCGGAGATGACGATGTATCCCGAAGTTCACACCCTTGCGGATGCTAATCTCCGTTTGGAGCGGTGTGGAGACACAATGCTCCCCAAGAAGCCACTAGGGCCACCATAATCTCCTCACGCCCTCGCACAATGCAAGATGCCGTGATTCCACTAAGGGACCCTTGAGGGCGGTCACCGAACCCGTACAAATGGCAACCCTTGGGGCGGTCACCGAACCCAGACACTTTGGCAACCCTTGGGGCGGTCACGGTACCCGTCAAATTGTTCGGGCGATCTGCACAACCTAATTGGAGACCCGACGCTTGCCTGAGCTTTACACCACAATGATTGAGCTCCGAACACCACCAACTGCCTAGGGCGCCAAGGCACCCAAGAGGAACAAGCTCTAGGGTGCCCAAACACCCAAGAGTAATAAGCTTCTCAAACTTCACTTCCACGTATCACCGTGGAGAACTCAAACCAATGCACCAAATGCAATGGCAAGGGAACACGGAGTGCCCAAGTCCTTCTCTCCCAAATCCCACCAAAGCAACTAATGCTTAGGAGGAAAATGAGAGGAAGAACGAAAGAAGAACACAAAGAACTCCAAGATCTACATCCAAGGGGTTCCCCTCGCTTAGAGGAGAAAGTGATTGGTGGAAATGTGGATCTAGATCTCCTCTCTCTTTTCCCTCAAAAACTAGCAAGAATCCATGGAGGCATTGAGAGTTAGCAAGCTTGAAGAAGGTCAACATTGGGGGAAGAACACGAGCTCAAAGGATAAGGTTCAATGGGGAAGAAGACCCCCTTTTATAGGTGGGGGAAATCCAACCGTTATGCTCACAGCTCAAGATCGAGCGGTAGTACCGCTCGACATCACGGTACTTGTTAGGGGTAGCGGTACTATCGCTAAGGGTAGCGGTACTACCGCTATGAAGCGGTACTAAAAATTACATCCGTGTTTACCACCGCTGGACTTGTGACGAGTTTTTGGTCCCGAGCGGAAGTAGCCACGGAAGTAGCCGCGGTAGTACTGCTCCAAGCGGTAGTACCGCTCCCAAGAGCGGTAGTACCGCTCCCAAGGGCGGTAGTACAAAATTACTTCCGCTCCTACCCGCGGTAGTACCGGTGCAGCCTTTTCAGAACACCAAAACTACCATAACTTCTGCATTCGGACTCCGAATTCGACGAAACCAAGTTTGTTGGAAAGCTAGAGACAAGGGCTAACACAATCTTGAGAGAAATACCAATAATAAGCAAATGAGAAAAGGCCCAAAAGAAAATGGTGAGAACCCTTCCTCGGAAAAGACCGGTAAAACCTCCAACACCGAAAACATCATAGAAGACGCATGCAAACTCCATTTTCGATGAACTCAAGCTTGTCATAAAGATGACCATAAGCTCTAAGACTCACAAAGAGAACCAAATAAGAACCAAGAAACATGATGCAAGGATGCAATGGTTTGAGCTCTCGACGAACGATACGGTCAAGCTACTCACTTGAGAGCCCCCCTTGATAGTACGACTATCGATCCTATAACCCGGTCTCCCAACTACCACCATGAGACCGGTAAAATAGAAAACCTATCAAGGGCAAACCTTTGCCTTGCACATGATCCACTTGAGCTAGATGATGACGATCTTGTCCTCCTCAAGATGGACCACCTTTCTTGATTGCGATGGGCCAATGGAGACTAGATGATTGCTCCCACATACTCCACTATGGGTGAGCCACTCTTGACACATCTTCACAAGTCCATTGACACCACAATGGATGGCAAGCTTCAAGCACTTGATCTCTTCGTGATGCTCCACTTGAACTTGCACACGGCAATCTTGATGACGATCACCACTTGATGTCATCCTTTCCATGGGTTGTATGATATCTTCCTCTTGACGCAAGCCCATGGACACGCACTAACCCCACATAGACTCTCACATAGACCATGGGTTAGTAGACAAAGTGCAATGGATAATGCTTACCATACCATGGGATCACTTGATCCCTCTCGGTACATCTTCTACGCTTTGTGAGTTGATCAACTTGATTCACTCTTGACTTAGTCTTGATCAACCTTGAATCTTTCCAACTCTCTTCGTTTGGATGATGTCTTGAAGGTAAACATGAATGATCATACAATCTTCTTCTTCAAGACATGCTTGCAATAAGCTCAACACTCACATGACCAATCTTTGGATAATTCCTTAATAGCACCTTGGTCAACACATAAACTCCTTGAAACCAACACATGGACTTCAAGAAATGCCTATGGACAAATCCTTCAAATATAACTCAATGCAACCATTAGTCCATAGACAATGTCATCAATTACCAAAACCACACATGGGGGCACCGCATGTCCTTTCACTGTCGTTGTCGTTGTCGTCCTCCGGGACGCCGTTGTTGAAGTCTTCAAGGCAGCAAAAAATGTTCTTCACTTGTAAATCAAACACCATGTCGTCCCGCGATCAACGGGTGGGGCGTGGGAGGACGGCAACTGGCACCGCTGAGAGGTAGCGGTCGATGGCAGCGTCTCATGCCACTTGGGGGCGACGCACGGGCGCGGGCGGTGCAGCCAACGACGGGACCGGGCGCCATGGGTGGAGGGGCACGCACGGGCGTGGCGGATGCAGCCAAACTCACGGGGGGCAGCACGGTGGGTGGAGGGGCGCGCACGGGCGTTGGCGCTGGCATGTACACAAGCTCGCGCGAGTCCGCGGAGACCTCGCTGACGCCCGCGGCTTCCAGCTCTGCGATAGTGCTCAGCGACCAGCTCGTCAATGCTACGGGGATGGTCGCTGACGCGGGCGTGTGGATGGGAGCTGGGACGGGAGCGGGGGCAGCAACCGCGGCGGCCAGCTTGTTCTGGGCCATGTCCATGAGGCCCCATTCCTCCTTATTTTCCGGCTCGGAGTCGACTTCACCAAATTTGAAGACTAGTGGCAGATAATCATTCTGCGCCATGGCGGTGGAGGTCTGCGGGAGGGGGGAGGGGAATGGGAGGCGAACAGTAAGGCCGCCCGTATCAAACAGCGGCTCGGGCGCCATTAATGGAGAGGAAGGCGGGCGGCCATGGAAGTCAAAGGGCTCTCTTCCCAGTGAGCCTGCGCAGCGTAAAGCTCGCACGCTTCCCGGTGAGCCTGCGCATTGGAGGACAACTTGCACGCTTTTCGGTCAGCCTGCGCACCGAACTGCGCCCGCACGCCTCCCGTTCAGTCAAGGTGAAGCAGTTGTCCACACGACACCTCCTACAGCCATTAAAACCAAGACACGTGGCGTCACGTGAATGGTTAACAGAACGCACATGTTTTGAATTATACAAACGTTTGAGATATTAAGTGGCAGCTATTTTTTCAAAATGCCTTTGTTGGCTGTCATTATTCGAGTGCGCCTTCTCTCAAAATGGACACGAAAAATACCACATCATGTCGGGCCCCTTTCCATGATAGAATGCCAAGTTTCATGAATTTCAGACGAGTTTTGGATTTAATAGAATTTAAAAACCAGGCATCTCAATATTTTGTCGGCAATCAACGGTGCCCTGGTGTTTGAAATTCATTCCCATTTATTGCATGGGACCTAAGCATGCACCCAAGGACACAGATTTGATTTTTCGACCAATTTATATGCACTGGAGCATGTGCATGTAGTTCAAATTTGAATTATGCACATAAATGCATTGAAAACTCAGTTAATGCATAAAAATGTCCAAAAGAACCCCGAAAAATCACAAAAATTGATACGAGAAATTTTTTGGAAGCAATAACAGGCAGTGGATATCGTTTCGTCCCCAAAGGTGGGACGTTCCCTACCGAAACCATGATGCTTGATGTGAGAAGCTCTGGTTTGTGAGAAGCATATACCCAAACCTACCCCAAACGGGACAAAAATTTTACCACGACATGTTGATGCCGCTCCATGAAAGCATGCCAAGTTTCATGAATTTCAGACGAGTTTTGGATTTACTAGAATTTAAAAATGAGGCATCTCAATGTTTTACCGGCAATCAACGGTGCCTCAGTGTTTGAAATTCATTCCCATTTCTTGCATGGGACCTAAGCATGCACCCAAGGACACATATTTGATTTTTCAACCAATTTATATGCGCTGGAGCATGTGCATGTAGTTCAAATTTGAATTATGCACATAAATGCATTGACAACTCAGTTAATACATAAAAATGTCCAAACAAACCCTGAAAAATCCTAAAAATTGACACAACACTCCTGTTGTCCTATGTTGACACGAGAAATTTTTTGAAAGCAATGAGAGGCAATGGATATCGTTTCATCCCCAAAGGTGGGACGTTCCCTACAGAAACCATCATGTTTGTTGCGAGAAGCTCTGGTTTATGAGAAGCATATACCCGAACCTGCCCCAAATGGGACAAATTTTTTAACACGGCATGTTGATGCCGCTCCATGATAGCATGCAAAGTTTCATGAATTTCAGACGAGTTTTGGATTTACTTGAATTTAAAAAACAGGCATCTCAATGTTTGGTCAAGAATCAATAAAGGTTCTCGGTGTATGAATTTCATTCCCATCTCTTGCATTGGACCAAGAAATTCACCCAAGGACACACATGTGATTTTTCAATCAACTTTAGTACATTGGAGCATGTGCTTGTAGTTCAAATTTTAATTATGCACATAAAATTCCTAGAAACCCCAGTTAATCTATAAAAAGGCCAAACGAACCCCGAAAAATTCCAAGATTGAACACAACACTCATGTTGACACTAGAATTTTTTTGAAAGCAATAAGAGGCAACGGATATCGTCCCGTCACCAAAGGTGGTACTTTCCCTATCGAAACCATCATGCTTGTTGTGAGAAGCTCTGGTTTGTGAGAAGCTTATACCCGAACCTGCCCCAAATGGGACAAAATTTTCACCACGGCATGTTGATGCCGCTCCATGATATCATGCCAAGTTTCATGAATTTCAGACGAGTTTTGGATTAACTAGAATTTAAAAACTAGGCATCTCAACGTTTTGCCAGCAATCAACAGCGCCATGGTGTTTGAATTTCATTCCCATCTCTTGCATGGGACCTAGAAATTCACCCAAGGACACACATGTGATTTTTCAACCAACTTTGGTGCATTGGAGCATGTGCTTGTAGTTCAAATTTGAATTATGCACATAAAATGCCTAGAAAACCCAATTAATGTATAAAAAGGCCAAACGAAGCCCAGAAAATTCCAAGATTGAACACAACACTCCGGTTGTTCTATGTTGACACTAGAAGTTTTTTGAAAGCAATAAGAGGCAACGGATATCGTTTCGTCCCCAAAGGTGGTACGTTCCCTATCGAAACCATCATGGTTGTTGTGAGAAGCTCTGATCTGTGAGAAGCTTATACCCAAACCTGGCCCAAATGGGACAAAATTTTCACCACGGCATGTTGATGCCGCTCCATGATAGCATGCCAAGTTTTATGAATTCCAGACGAGTTTTGCATTTACTAGAATTTAAAAACCGGGTATCTCAATGTTTTGCCGACAATCAACAGTGCCCTAGTGTTTGAAATTCATTCCCATCTCTTGCATGGGACCTAGAAATTCACCCAAGGACACACATGTGATTTTTCAACCAACTTTGGTGCATTGGAGCATGTGCTTGGAGTTCAAATTTGAATTATGCACATAAAATGCCTAGAAAACCCAGTTAATGTATAAAAAAGGCCAAACGAACCCCGAAAAATTCCAAGATTGAACACAAAACTCCTGTTGCTCTATGTTGACACTAGAAATTTTTTGAAAGCAATAAGAGGCAACGGATATCGTCTCGTCCCCAAAGGTGGTATGTTCCCTATCGAAACCATCATGCTTGTTGTGAGAAGCTCTGGTTTGTGAGAAGCTCATACCCAAACCTGGCCCAAATGGGACAAAATTTTCACCACGGCATGTTGATGCCGCTCCATGATATCATGCCAAGTTTCATGAATTTCAGACGATTTTTGGATTTACTAGAATTTAAAAACCAGGTATCTCAACGCTTTGTCAAGAATCAACAAAGGTTCTGGGTGTTTGAAATTCATTCCCATCTCTTGCATGGGACCTAGAAATTCACCCAAGGACACACATGTGATTTTTCAACCAACTTTAGTGCATTGGAGCATGTTCTTGTAGCTCAAATTTGAATTATGCACATAAAATGCCTAGAAAACCCAGTTAATGTATAAAAAAGGACAAACGAACCCCAAAAATTCATTCCCATTTCTTCCATGGGACCTAAGCATGCACTGAAGGACACAGATTTGTTTTTTCAACCAATTTGTATGCACCATTTTGTAATTCAAATCAAGTAGATCCCACACATTTTATTCTCACCAACTGCGTGAGATGTAGTACAAAATATCTTGGAGCACCGTCGGTGTATAATACGCATATGGCTTACGTGATAAGGTGCGTCGGCTACAATCCACATCCGGCGTGTCAAGCACACTACCTCGCTCCCCCCAAACTCCCGCCTCTGCATCCCTCTCTGCTTCAGTCCCTTGATTCAAATTTTCAAGAGTCTCAAAGATTTTACTCCCGCCTCTGCATCCTCGCAATCTCAAAAATATCTGCTCGCCCTTGATCCAAATTTTAGTAGCCCCGCCTTTGTTACTCCCGCCTAGTAAAATTTTAGGTTGCATGATATTTCCTCAAACACAACCTCCGCTCACACAGACACACACAACCCTCGAAACCATTGATAGGTCGCCGCCATCGCCGGCGCCTCCATCCTCAACCTCTGCGTGTGTGTCGGGGAGCTTGAGTAGCCAATGGCCAAAAAGAGGTTTATCGTAGCCTTTTCGCCCGATGCCGGCGAGGTGGTTGCCGAGGTGTCCCCGTCGTCCTCCGCGGGCCCGATCCGTCGTCGCCGGTCCCCTGATCAGCCCGCCGTCGCGCCCCTACGCCGGTTCGAGGACTTCCCCATCCTCCCCCAGACCCGGCAGCCGACGAAGTCCTACCTCGGGGTTCGGCAGCGGCGCTGCGGGACGTGGGACGCCGAGATTACAGATCGAGAGACCCACATCCACCGGTGGCTCGGTAGCTTCCACACGGCCGAGCTCGCGGCCATGGAGTACGACCGCTGGCAGGTCCGCTACCACGGCGTGGCGGCTAAGCTCAATTTCCCCTTCGGCACACGTGTGGTCCACCTCGTTCCGCCGGTGCCAGGGGTGGTGAGCTCGGCTATGGCGCGGGAGGACCGCGAGGCGTGGGAGCGTCTCGAGGCCGAGGCCGCCACCGAGGCCTACATGCAAGAGCTCCGCCGGCAACACCCGGAGCTCGTGGAGGCGGAGCGGGCGATCTTTGCCGACGCGGAGGGCAGCGAGGTTATCGCGCTCTCCTCGGATGACGAGGTCGAAGGCGGCGAGGACGGCGGCGCGGAGGGCGGCGAGGTTATCGTGCTCTCCTCTGATGACGAGGTCGAAGGCGGCGGCGACGGCGGCGTGGATGGCGTCGAGGTAGGCCCCCAGGACGAGGAGATCGGCGTCGAGTGGAGGAGTGTCTTCCCCAACGACCCTGACGACGATACTGGCCCGGACCCGGCTCGCGGCACACCGTACATGATGAGGAAGGATTGGCTAGACCTCTACTTGCGACCGGAAGTAGTTTATCTTAGTATAAATTTATGTTTAATGTTCGGTTATGCAAAACTATCTATGTTTATGTTTGAAAGCATGCTACTTTCGGTTGAACCTGTTTTGAACTTGATCAAATTGAAGTTTACAACCTTAAGTTTAGGGATCCACTAGAAAAGGCCAAAAATTGCTGGAGTATATATATCCACTAAGGGTTTTAGTCCTTTAACTTTTTAAGGATCACCTAGAGATGTCCTTATGACTTGTTTATTTCGGTTCTTCACAATGTGATGCTCTATATGTGCAACTATTTGCTGTGCAGTTTAATTTCATCAATAACAGTTTCAACAATACCACTATGAATTACGATATTTGGTTGCTGTTAAGGATATTGCAGTTAACTTGCCTTTTCATTTTTCAATTGTTGTTTAGCAACATGCATTGTACTGAATGACTACATATGCAATCCCAGGCTACATAGCAACAAGGAAGAGTGTTACCTTAATGTTCTGATGATGTGTAGATATACATGTAGTAAAATCAATATAATGGGATGGATGGAATGTTGTACTACATCATTTTTCAATTGTTGTTTAGCTTCTAATATTAACTTGGTGCTTTTAGGTACATATATCATTGCCAAAGATCCACACTTTGACCCTTTCTGCGCATGGGGCAATGAGATATTCATGAACTAGCATCAAGTGAGGAAACTGATAAAGATTGTTACTAAAATGGATCAAAAGATGTCAATCGAACTATTTATTTACACTTTATGCAAGACAACAGTGAACTACAGGATGGTAAGTAAGAACCCTGTAGCCTTATTTTTAGTGCCTGTAATGAGTTTTGTTAGATGACAATATCTGAATCTTTTTTCTTTTGCAGTGGATCCTGAAGCAGTTTACTCAAGATTACCTCTCAAACTACATGATTGGTGGCCTGCCATCACAAGGGGTTGGACTAGAGTTCTGCATGCCTTCTGCATCCAGGAGAGCACAATAGGGCCATTCCGCTTCACCTTGTTCAGCAACTGGAATATCTGTCGCCTCTTTCTTTACCATCTGTAATAGTACAAGTATAGAACCCTTGTATACCATTCTTTATTTGGTGCTTCTGTAATTTTTAAACATATGTACCCGTGAATCGAATAATGCATTGGTTGTTTGAACCTAATGGATATGAATAAAGCTATAGCCTACTTTAAAGTTTAAATTAGGTACAATTTTAAATAGCAGCAATTAAATTAGGGCAAAATTACGTTGTGCAGGTCATTACGGCACACACGGTTGGTAAAACACAAACGTTTGCGATATACACCATAATCCGAGATGGTTCACAGAGAGGAAACGTGTGCAAGCATATGCACAGTTGCCGTTCGCAAAGCGTGTGTGATGTCAGACACTATTACATACGGTGCGGGAAAACTAAATGTGTGTGATTGTCTACCTATCGTACACGGTTTATAATCATGAACTGTTTGTGATGTGCCAGGCATCGTAAATCTCCCGTGCCTGGAATCTACCTAAAATCTACCTGGAAAGCTCCCATGCCTAGAATCTCCCTGGTTTTAGGCAGAACCACAAAACTACGACTGCGATGGCAATGCGAGCACAAACGAGTCGCAAGGATGAAGCGTTTGGGATATTCGAGATATCGGCAACGGTTGTATAGGGACAACTGTATGCATCAAGGCTCCCTATCCCCGACGGTTTCTAGGTCGTGTGGGAAGGACCCCCGCCCACACTCATTTGGCGACAGTTCCAAATGCCGTCGCGGAAAGGGGTAAAAAACCGTTTGTTTAGGACCGACGCGCACCAGTGAGTATTGCTTGAAGAACCACTTTAATAAACTCTCCCCTCACCAGTTTTATCCTTTTCATGCTCTCCTTTTATGAGATCCCAAGAGGAGTAAAAAATAAAATGGATAGACCAAGGGCAAGTTTCTTATGGAGTGGGGAGGAGCACAAACATAAGTACCACCTAGTGGCTTGGGAGAGAGTCTGTAGACCTAAAACCCTTGGAGGCTTAGGGATTTTGGACCTAGATATTATGAACATTGCCTTACTTTCTAAATGGTTATGGAAATTTTTTAATGAAAAAGGATTATGGCAAAGAGTTTTGTGGGATAAATACATAGGGAAAAGCACCTTTGGACAGGTCCAAAAGAAGCAGGGGGACTCGCATTTCTGGTAGGGTGTGCTGAAATGCAAAAACCTATTTCTGGCCTGTTGCAAATTTAAAATAGGTAATGGGGAGAAAACTAGATTCTGGGAAGATAATTGGATTGGTAATAAAAGTTTATCAGTTATTTTCCCTGATCTTTATAATGTTTCCTTAGATCAACATATTACTGTAGCTGGTGCTTTGTACTCTCATCTGACCCTACTAAAATTCATAAGAAATTTGGTGGGAGATAGGGCAACTCAGTGGCAGGAGTTACTGAAGTTGTGCGAAAAGGTTGTTTTGAACAGAGAAGAAGATAAACTTTCCTGGATCCCTGAGGGATCGGGAGAATATAGCGTTAGATCCTTTTATTCTGTTGGGGAGAAATGTCCTAATAGATTTTTATGGAAAGTAAAAAATACCTCCTAGAATAAAAACTTTTATCTGGTTAGTTACTAAAAAAAAGTATTTTGACCAGAGATGTTTTACTTCAAGGGGGGGTGAGAAATTTTGTCTCTTTTGTGGCAAAAGTGAGTCAATTAATCATCTCTTTTTCCAATGCCCCCTGGCAAGATACATGTGGAGTGTGGTAAGTCATATTACAGGGATCCAATGTGACTTCTACGACATGGAAACATGCTTAAACACTTGGTTGGGAAAATTTGGAGATAAGAAAAAGAAAGTGATCTTTGTGGAGGCGGCTGCTCTGATATGGAGCATCTGGAAAACTAGGAATTTAGCTTGTTTTCAACATGTTTGGCCTGCTGATCCTAGTGTGGTTATGTTTAAGATGGCACATTGGATTAATGATTGGAATATTTTACAGGTAAGGGAGGACGCAAAGGTGGAGTTACAACAGGGCGCAAGGCTACAAGAACAAGTCGTCAGTGACATATTTCAGGCGTGAAGAAGCTGGGCATCCTGGATTCCAAGGATTGAAGAGTGAATCAAGAGCAGTGGTTATGTTGCGAAGAAAAAAAAATCTTGTCTAGCCGTTTAGATTGATGCAGGTTTTAGTAGAGTTTCTGGTGATTTGTGTGTTGATCACATAGAAAAATATTCTCCCTTTAAAAGCCTTGCTTCCGTGTAAGAGGGCAATGGGGGGGAGGGAGCTTGAAAACTGGGTGGGTGTTGGTTGCTCTGTCGAGTGGCTGGTTTACGTTTGGGTTGTAATAATAGATTTATGGTTTTGTTAATGAAATCGAGGGTGCCACCCCTTTCTTTCAAAAAAAAAACCATGACACATGTCTCTTTGACAAAGATCCCAATCAAAGTCGACGTTCGATTACCATATCATCGACCTCCTGTCCTCCTCTGCTGTGTATCGCCAGAGAAGGAACACTCTTGCTTGTTAGTGCACGAGATCCTGGTGTGCTAGAGCTTTGGACCAAGCAAAATCCGAACGACGGGGGTCATCAAGACAGTGAGGGTGAGGGTCTCTAGCTACACTCCGAACTAGCAAATCTAGGGAGCAAGAGATTAGACATTTTCTTTTTGCTGAGAGTAGAGGTGCCTTACTTGTGGAGCAAGGGGTGGCTTCTTTATTGTTGACCTCAAGACAAGGTGCGGGTCAACCTCAAGCTCGATGAAACTCACTTGGGCATAAGGTGGTTTCCAACAATCTATTGCATTAGTTTTTACGACGGCCACCACTTTGGCAGGATATGTACAGAAACCCCACCGGTGCTCTATGAATTGGATCGGGTATATACTATAAGGTCGTATGTCAAGCATCTCTTGTAGGGATGACGCAATGGTAATCTTTAAAATTTGGCCATTCTTGAAAAATGTAAGCTGATCAATTAAAGATAAGAATGGTCAATGATTATTCAATCTTTTTTTTTGCAGAAAAGATTATTATTCAACATCGTATACCATGAAATTTACCTCATTTGCAACGGTTTAAAGTTGGTAGTTGGTTCAGTTTCAAACTGTGATTCATATCATCGTATATTACTATGAGAGAAAATTATAGAGTATTGGGTCAGGAGTTCAGCATCTGGGAAACGAAAACACAAGAGCAGTTACAATATTAGATTTACGGACCCATTAGGGCCTCGAATTGATCAGCTTACATTTTTGAAGAATTTTATGAAAACAAATAGAATTTGTTCTAACATCAGCAAAAGTCCTATGAAAACTAAAGCAACTTTGTTCATAAACATACTCTCTCATTTATGTTCACTTATTCAGAATAAGTGTATTAACATGTCAGGTTGCTGGCCAATTTGCCAGAGACACAAACCAACAGAGACAACTGAGCAAAAGTAGTACAGCAACGACAAGAACGGGTTGCCCACAGCCTCAGCAATCAACAGTTTACAGTACAAGCATGCCAAATATTTTACTTGTAATGCATCATCGGCCACTGGTTCAAACTGCATCAAGACACCATCGGCACATCCAAAATAATCCAAACGAAAAATTCGGAACGCATCCAGCAGAAGTTGATCTTCTCTGAGCCCAACAAGAAACGAAAGGATGTAAAACGACGGTGAGTCGAAATTGATTGCTACCACTTGTGCGTAGCACATCTGCAAATATACGCATCGTCATCAGTTGATGGTCGCAAGAAACAGGCTTCGTTGAGACCATTCCGAACGAAAAGAAACGGAACAGAAGAGCCACAAACAAGATGGAGATGCAAGCCGGCCAGCTCTTTAGTACAGTAGTGAAAAGAAACAAGAAAAATGACTAGCTAGAATTAAAATCCAATTGTTAAGTGCCATTTCTACATAACATTATAAAAATCATAAAATGTTTGGCCAATTTCCTAACAATTTTCTACTTGTATAGCACAGCAAAACGAATTCAGACTGTGTAAATCAGAAAGATAAATTACTACTTGTATGGCACAGCCATGCGTACACAAAGTTCTACAGGCCTCATATAGTTATGGATTCTCATACCAATGGAAAGCACATTGGTTCAAGGTACAATCTTTCTAATCATTGGCCTGAAATAAAAATACCCAAGGAGTACAAACGTTATAGGAAGTTGAGGGGTAAATGAACATAGAATAAAATACCAACAAAGTCAGCTGCATGCCATAACAATTGAATTTTCTTTTAAGTGCCTGTTCGGAGCCCCTCCGCTCCACAACTCTGCCACGGAGCGGAGCAGGCTGCAGTTCAAAATTTCAGAGCGGGGGAATTGGTGCTCCGCCAGATTTGTGGAGCCGGTGGATTACCAAACATGCCCTAAGAAAAGGAGGATGACCTCCGGCCTCTACATCTGGACGATGCATGCAGCCATAACAATTGAATGGCCTCACACATCAACAGCCAACAAAACCAAAATTAATTCATGGAAGCAATCAAAGAAAGTCAGGAGGTCTCAGGCATGTATTTGAATTTCACACAGTAGCAAGCATCAAACCGCTAAGGAGCTGCTGTTTTTGCTAAAAGAAGTTGACAAAACTGGGCAGAAAGAACTGAATGCATCATTGGCCAAAGGCAAACAAAAATGAAATATTCAACAGTGAGATATTCTCATCCATGGCCTGAAAGAAGTATTCTCATCCATGGCCTCAGGGGAAATGAAGTTTATTTCATGTTGAAAATGGGCCAAGATATCAGGCCCTTAGATCAAATTGAACTGTGTTCACATCATCAGCCCCTAAGAAAATTAAAAATGCTGAAAATTTGAAATTTGGTCGGGTGGAGAAGTTGAAATCATTCAAAAGACGAAAGCTGCCAACACTGTACATATTACTCAAATGCCCAATCGTAACAAAATGAGCACGTTATGGTCATTGCGTGTAAGGAAGTTGGGCCTATAAATGGTCTGCGGGTTGCCCACGGCCTCAAGCAATGTACAGTTTACAGCACAAGTTTGTCAGATATTTTACTTGTAAGATATCATCGGCCAATGAACAGCAGCGGTTTTAGGAAAATCAATGAAGAGAGAAACATCACTTGTATACAAATAGGAGTAGCTCAAGTTTAAATGTAAGTTCCATGAAAACAAGAACCAATATCACTGAGATAAGGAGAAGGCCTTGGAGACGCATTAGTCTATTTTGCACTTCAGGTAACTCAAATGTCAGAGTTGTCAGTAGAATTCACTGTTCCATCACTGGCCAATGCATGAAAAGGAAACAAAAATGGTTTCACAGTTTCAGCAGGGAGATGTTAGATTTTTTTCAAAAGAATGACTCAGAAAACAAACTGCTCACTTCAAAAGAACATTTTTTATACAAAACATTATAAAAAAACAGAGCAAGTGTTTTGCCAATTTTGTAAGACAGTTTGGCAAATTTTGTACAGAATTTCAGCAGCAAAACGAATTTCAACAATATTACAACTCTTATAGCACAGACATGCATACTCCAGGAGTCAAGGTTAAGCAATATATTTTATGTTAGGCCTCATTTAGTCATGGAAACATCTTCTCATACCAATGAACAGCACATTGATTCAAGGTTGGATTGTATCACTAATCATTGGCCTTGTATCAAAGAGTAAGTTGATAGGGTTGTGTTCTTTGATGCTTCAATATAGTTTTCAGTACAGCTAATAGTTCTATCACCGGCCTATCCATAAAAAAGAAGAGGTTACAGCCGTAGCTCACGCAGCAATGCTTTCAGCACAAGCGTGTCAGATATTTTACTTTAGGATATCATCGGCAACAGAAAACACAAGAGGTTTCAGCAAAACCAACAAAGAGCGGCGAACAAGAATAAAGATCAGTGAGGTAGATGCTGCTGCTACAAGTTGAATGTCGGCTGCTCGAATGGCCTCGGTGTATTGTTATCTTGCACGCGGCACATCAGAACGATACTGAGATACTACTACATCAACGGCCAACAGAACCAAAATTAATTCATGAATTGCATGTCATTTCATTTTTCACATACTGCTAAGGAGTAAGGACACTTCATCATATACATTAATTTATTTGGTTATCTTTAAAAGAAGTGCAGAAAACTGGACAGAAAGTAGTATTAAACTCAGGATGCAAATTAAATTACTGAAGGCCTCTGCTATCTTAAAACCTTTCTGCATGTTGCGGTTCAGAGTATTTTACTAATTCATGTAGTAAAGCATCTTTGGCCAAAGACAGGAAAACAAAAATATCGTACAGGAGAAAAGTACAAGGATGTGTATTGTTATCTTCCACGTGGCACATCGGTGCGGTATTGAACAAAATACATCAACGGCCCAGATAACAAAAGATAAATTCATGGAAGCAATCAAAGAAGTCTGGATGTCTCAGAGATGTCATTGCATTTTCACATACTAGCTAGCATCAACCCGCTAAGGACACTTCATCATAGACGTTAATTAATTTGGTCTATCCAGTCAGTACTCAGTAGCCTCTTTTGGTAAAAAAAAAGTGAAGAAAGCTGGATAGAAAGTACATACAGAAGTGAAAATCACTAGGTGCAAATTAAATTAGTGAATGCCTCAGCGATGTGGAAAGCTTTCCGCATGGGAGAGTCAGAGTATTTTACTTATTCATGTATTTAGGCATCATTGGCACACTCAAAGGAAGTTAAATCGAATGGGAGAGAGAGAAAACAGAGGAGTAGGGCAACGGAAAAAGCAGAGAGCCCTGGCTGAACGAGGGGCAGAAAAAGAGAATAAAGCATGTTGGACAGAACGCAGCCGGGCTGTCGTAGGTTGATCTTCTCTGATCCCAATGCCAACGTCCAGACAAAGAAAAAAGGAGAAGCAGCCTACTTCTCAGGACATCATGCAGTAGGTTGAACAGAGAGAATGAAACTTAACCAGAAGGAAGAACTTGGCATCTCTAGCAAGAAATAAATCCACCAGTACGTGTGCCGGCGGAGAGAGGAAGATGATCTCCCACTGGTTCAAACGACACATGATTCAGAACGAAACCGTTGGAAACGACAGTCTGTCATGCACCTCAGATTTGGGAGAACTGGATAGAGAGTGCATACAGAAGAAGAAAAAACGCAATGGTTCAAATGAAATTACTGAATGCCTCAGCTAAAAGTTTTCCTCATGGGGAGAGTCAGGGTATTTTACTTATTCATGTATTTATGCATCATTGGCCAAAGACAAAAGAAATTAAATCGAATGGGAGAGAGAAGAAACAGAGGAGTAAAAGAAACTGCAGATGGACGTTTTCTTTGGCAAAGGAAGGTAGACGAAGAATCCTCAAGACAAACAGTGTGTCTATCGATCACAGTTAATTTGGATCATTGAGGTAAGAAGAGATCGTCCAAGGGGAAAGATGACGAAAAAGAGAAATCTACAAAGGAAGGAAGGAGTAGTACTGCTCCAAAGCAAAAGAAGGGCAGGGAAGACTGCGCGCGTGTGTCACTACCAACAAGGAAGAGACCACCATGCATGGTACCACGACTGCGCATTCAACACGGAACCCATGCAAGCACCAGCACCGAGAGGCAAGGGAAAAAAGAGCCAGCCCAGCCATGGCTGCACTGCAGGAGGGGCACAAAAAAGAGAATAAAGCATGGCCATGGTCAGAGCGGACGTCAGGTTGATCTTCTCTGATCCCGACGCCAACGTCCAGACAAAACTAAAAAGAAGCCTGCTTCTCTCTCAGCTCTTGAGCGACCGGACCGGGCGATGAGAAAAGAAATACCAACTGTCAAGAGGTGGAAGAACTTGTTGGCATCTCGTTCGAGTAACAAAGAAATTTTAGTCCTCATGTTGACTACATGATTATACATCACATCGGCCAAAAAAATAACCATGTCTCAGTAATGTCATCGTGTTTTCACGTAGCGTCAAACAGCTAAGGACACCTCATCATAGACAACAGTAAAATTTGCCTATCCAGTCAGGAAGCAGCTGTTTTTGGTAAATAAATTGAAGAAACCTGGATGGAAAGTAGCGTAGAACAAGAAAAACTCAATGGTCCAATTTAAATTAGTGAATGCCTCAGCGATGTTAAAAGTTTTCCGCATGGGGTGAGTCGGAGTATTTTACTTATTCATGTTTTTGTGCATCATTGGCAGGATGAAAATAATGGGACGTGAGAGGAGAGAATTCTGGAGAAAAAAAACGGGATAAAAACCACAGAGAAATAAAATGCTGAAACAATAATGTTTCCGGTACGTCCAGACACCATTACTTGCCACGTAGGCGTCAAAGCTGTCACCCTGACAGCTTTACCAAAGGAACGTAGCGAAGGTAGGCGAAGAATCTTCAACAGCCAAAGAAATGCAGGAAGCTAACATGAACGAAACAAAGAGCAAATGCCTGTCAGCTCTTGTGAAGCTAATCTCGCCGCGAATCAACCAGGCGGTCAGAGCATCAGGTCTTTCACAGTTTGCATCACTGAGGTAAGAAGAGATGATCCACAAAAAAGAGAAGAAAAACTCAAGGGTTCAGATGAAATTAAATTAGTGAATGCCTCAACGATTTTAATAGTTTTCCGCATGGGGAGAGTCGGAGTATTTTACTTATTCATGTATTTATGCATCATTGGCCAAAGACAAAGACCAGAGACAAGTATGTAAAAGACTGAAACGATTTCTTGCCGCGCGCGGAAGGCAGGCATCATAGCTGCCACCCTGACATCTTTACCAAAGGAACGTACGTAGAGAAGGTAGACCAAAGCAAAAGCATGCAGGGCAGGAAAGACTGAGTGCGGGTGCAGCAGAGCACTACCAACCAACAAACGGAACAAGACAGAGACCATTCCTCATGCATAGCATCACAACTGCTTTGCACTGATCATGCATGGCACCCGTACGTGTAAAAGAAACGCCAAGACGAACAACTTCCAATGCCAAGGGAAACAAGGCATAAAAAAGAGAATAAAGCATGGGCAGAGCGCAGCACAGGTTGATCTTCTCTGATCCCGATGAGAAGGTCCAGACAAAATTACAAAGAAGCCTGCCTCTCTCTCAGCTGTTGTGCGACCGGACCAGGCGATCAGAGCATCATGGAGCACGGAGGAGAAAAGAAGGTCTTGCATCTCGGCCAAGAAAGAAAGAAATGCACTGGTTGTACGCATCATCATCAAACGAAAACGAATAGGTTGCGAAACGACGCCGCCTCGGATGAAGAAATTAATTAATTGCTATCACTTGTGCGTAGCACATCTGCAGATATATGCATCCTCACCGGCGTATCGTATGTATGGTCGCAAGAAACACCAATCACGGGGGGAAATCCTCTCGCAAAGAAACGAACATGTTGAGCAACGACGTATGGCTCCTCAGATTGGGAAATTGATTGCGGTCACTTGTGCGGAGCACATCTGCATATCTATGCATCATCATCGGCGTATGTATGTATGTATGGTCGCAAGAAACGCGAATCATGGGGGAGACCATTCCGAACGAGAAGAAACGGAAAAAAGAAGCCGCGGATGAGCGCAGCACTCCGGACGGAGAAAAACTCAAGAAAAACACAGAGCAAACGATGGGGCGTGCAGGGTTTTGAACAGCACACAGATCTGGAGCATGCATGACCCGCGCGGACGTCTAGTTCTTGGACCTCGGCTCCACGCCCGTACGTCGTCTTTGCCGGTAAAAGAAACTTGAAACGCAAGAGCACCCCAAGAACCAGAAGATCTTGCACCAAGTGCTCGTCGATCAGCCACACAAAGACTCCTATCCGGAAGAGAGTTTCCAAGGCAAAAAAGGCAGTGCTCTTACTGTTGTGTTGAGCCCAAGAACAAGGAAAACCTGCCTCAGGCACTGGAGCTACGATCTGCGGCCTAATACATCCGGCACGCATGCATGCAACGCTCCGAGGTCTTGCCTTCACCGGCGCATCAAGAAAACCAAATCATCACAAGAGAAACATCAAAAGAGCAGAACCAGAGAATCAAAACGAAACGAAATAGCAGATGGGGGACGCTCGGGTCGCGTCTACCAAAAGCAAAAAAGAAAGTGGTTGGTTTGGGGTGGGAAAGAAGGAAGCTGCTTGTGGTGGTGTGCTCTCGACGGGAGGGGTGGGGGTGTATAAATAGCGGAGAGGCCACGGAGCGGACGGCGCGGATCAATCCATACCGCTGCTTTATTTCGAATCAACGGTTTTGGTTGCCTCCACTGCTGCGGGTCTATGGCATTCTTTTTCTTTTATTACGGGAAGTGCTGGGTGTGCCGACACTGACGGGTGGGCCATGGACAGCTGGACGCTGGGCAGTGCCTGGTACTGCTACCGTGGGCCGTGCATGAAGGGTCGTGCTCACATAGCCTAAGCTCCGAGACAATAAGCAAGAAAGAAATTTTCCTTTGAGGAACATGAATACCATACAAAAATTGACACATTTTTCTGAGACAGTCTGGTATTTATATATTCAGAGTTATTTTTAATTTTTTGCCTTCTTTTCTTGAACACCTATTTTATACATAACTCTAAGATAGGGACTCGGTTCGCATGTCCCACCGTCTGACCTGGATGTGATCTAGCTCGGCAACACACTAGTACGGAATATTCATAAAAAGAAAAATACACTAATACAAAATGACGCATCACCAACTCCTCATGTTTGACGGGCGAAAGGTGGCGCGTGAAGACACATGCCATCTTAAGGTGAACTAACTTTTATAGCGTTAGAGGTGCTACGTGGTAGAACAACTGCTCGTGATATGCAAGGGTGATGTTTGCTATTCAACAGTGCAATAATTGTTGGCCACCTAAGTGTAAAGGGTTTGGAGCGAGCGGTAAGTTGAGAAACTAATTTCAAATAGAGGCAAAAAACACATCACTCCAGTCAATAGCATTGTAACATAGAATATTATTTCACTTCACTGTCGATGATAAGTAAAATGATGTATCAACATGTCTCCCTCCATTGTCAAGACGGGCACCATGGCCCCAAAACACCCCCGAGACACCAGAAGGTCCGCCACAGCTCAAGAGGAGGAATACCTCCATATCGCATATCGAAAGAAGGAAGGACTCTACGAATAAGGAAGAAAAGAACGTACCCACACTGTAAACCGACGTAAAGGTCAGTCTCCAAGCCCTGTACGCCTTGTGCACCGACATGGAGGCCTTCCACAACTTGTGATATACAAGTGGCACATGGGGGCACTAGTAGAAAAAGGGGCTTTCGTTCGGGCCTGGCCAACCCATTAGTCCAGGTTCTTATACGAACTGGGACCAACGGGTGCATTCGTCCCGGTTCGTGAGCCCAGGTGGCTGGCCGGGGCCTCGTGGGCTTTGGTCCTGGTTCGTCTGGACCCATTTGTCCAGGTTCTAGGCACGAACCGGGACCAATGGGCCTCGCTCCTGGCCCACATCCATTGGTCCCGGTTCCAGCCACGAACCGGGACAATGATTTGCCTATATATAGCCCATCGCCGGCGAGCAGAGCACTTCACACTGCTCTGTTTTTTGCTGGCCGGCGAGGGGAGGGCATTCGGGTGCTCTAGCTCACCTCCTATGCACATGATGTGTTCGATGAAATGTTCGAGCCACACTAGTTAATATTTCTTCTCTCGAAACTCGACCTCCGAGCTCCATTTTCCCCGGGAATTTTCTAGGTTTAGCGGTCCGTCACGTCCCGTCCCCGTCTTCACTGGGCCGATCGCCCACGCCGATCTCGGCCGGCACCACCGTGGTGAGCCTCTTGTTCTTATCTTCTTTCGAAAGAAAAAATTCTTACTTGAGATAGATACTTGTCTAATTTTCTTACTTTTATTATTCCTTTTTATTATATAGTGCGATGGTTCTGGTATCCGACCCCGTCGGCCCTCGTCCTGTCTATGATTCGGATGTGGTATATATTATCTTTTTATAACTATTTGGTTCATTTATTGTTTATGACAATTATGCCGACCAACGTGACATAGATTTTCTTTATGTAGGAGGTGATTGAACCGGAAATTCCAGCTGACCCTATTGTCGAGAGGTTAAATTTAGTTGAAGAAGAAAACAATTACTTGAAGGAAAAAATAAAAAAATTTGAGGAGGAGAAGATGATATTGGAGTTGCATGTTGCGGATGTCGTCGATGATCACAAGATCAAGATGGATGCAATGCGGTTGAAGATTAGAAAAATTAGAAAATATGCCATTCATACCGAGGTTTGGTATCATTATGCCGTTGGATCAATTGTTACCTTAGTTGTGAATATGATCGCATTTGTTGTTGCATTGAAAGGTTTTACATAGTTTCAATGTATAGTTGAACTAGATGCTCTAGAGAGCTATATGTTGTTCAATTTGAACTATGTATGTACTTTGGTTTTAATGTGATGATGAACTACTATTAATTTGGTCACTTTATCTTTCCATGTTCATTTGTAGTGCTTTTCAATTTCAGGGTCTTATAGTTGAAAAAAATCAGTAAATGCATGAAAAATAAAAAATGAAGTCAGAAAGGGTTGAAAATTGATGATGTGGCTTTGGATGGTGCATTTTGAACACAGAAAAAGTATGGAGTTCAAATAAGTTCAAAAAAATGAAATCCCTTTGTAAAAGACGAGTTTCCGTATGAAACCCTGATACTTCGAAAGAAATTGTTCGTTTTGTACATGAAGTGCATCCAGTTTTTGCCGTAAGCCTCTCTACTCTTGCACATGCTATGTGGGTGAAATGATGATACCATGCCAACTTTCAACCTTTTCAGAGTTCATTTTTAGTGCTTTTCAATTTCAGGATCTTATAGCTGCAAAAAATCAGTAAATGCATGAAAAATAACAAATTAAGTCAGAAAGGGTTGAAAATTGATGATGTGGCTTTGAAGGGTGCATTTTGAACACAGAAAAAGTATGGAGTTCAAATAAGTTCAAAAAAATGAAATCCTTTTGTAATGCATTTAGCTCAGATGAAACCCTGATACTTCGAAAGAGATTGTCCGTTTTGTACACGAAGTGCATCCAGTTTTTGCCGTAAGCCTCTCTACTTTCTTTCACATACTATGTGGGTGAAATGATGATAACATGCTAACTTTCAACCTTTTCAGAGTTCATTTGTAGTGCTTTTCAATTTCAGGGTCTTATAGCTGAAAAAAATCAGTAAATGCATTAAAAATAACAAATGAAGTTAGAAAGGGTTGAAAATTGATGATGAGGCTTTGAATGGTGCAATTTGAACGCATAAAAAGTATGGAGTTCAAATAAGTTCAAAAAATGAAATCCTTTTGTAACAGACGAGTTTCCGTATGAAACTCTGATACTTCGAAAGAGATTGCCCGTTTTGTACACGAAGTGCATCCAGTTTTTGCCGTAACACTCTCTACTTTCTTGCACATGCTATGTGGGTGAAATGATGATACCATGCCAACTTTCAACCTTTTCAGAGTTCATTTGTAGTGCTTTTCAATTTCAGAGTCTTATAGCTGAAAAAAATCAGTAAATGCATGAAAAATAACAAATGAAGTCAGAAAGGGTTGAAAATTGATGATGTGGCTTTGAACGGTGCATTTTGAACATAGAAAAACTATGGAGTTCAAATAAGTTCAAAAATGAAATCCTTTTTGTAATGCATTTAGCTCGTATGAAACCCCGATACTTCAAAGAGATTGTCCGTTTTGTACATGAAGTGCATCCAGTTTTGCCGTAACACTCTCTACTTTCTTGCACATGCTATGTGTGTGAAATGATGATACCATGCCAACTTTTAACCTTTGTAGTTCATTTGAAATGCTTTTCAATTTCGTGGTCTTATAGCTCAAAATAATTAGTAAATGCATGAAAATTTAATAGCAAAAAGAATTATCATAAAATAAAATTAATAAGTAATTTGAAACAAAATAATATAAACTTTAATAAAATATATAAGTATAAACAAAATAAAATAAAATAAACTTTAATAACATAAATAAAATTTATGAAACTAAAATTATCAAAGTATTTTCTGTTCAAAACATTATAAGCAACCTCTAAAATTTACAAAACTAAAATTATATAAAATTGATGCAACTAAAATTATCAAAATATTTTCTGTTCAAAATCATTAAAAGCAAAAAGAATTTTCATAAAGAACTTTGTTTGTTAGAAACTTTAATAGCAAAAAGAATTATCATAAATAAAATAAATAAGTAATTAGAAACAAAATAAAATAAAATAAATAAGTATTTTGTTGTAAGTAGAAACAAAACAAAAAAATTAAAGCAAAAAAGAAAACAAAAAAATCTGGGAAAAAATAAAAAATTTGCCACCTACTGGGCCACCACGGCGTGATTACGACTAGAAACCCATCCATGGGCCAGGATTCAGGCCCGCAGAAGGCCCAGTAGGCCCATCAGGCATAGCAATCATAATTAGGCCCGTAAGCCTGCAACGGAGAGGAGCTCGAGAGGGGTGCGGCAGTGGGGCTTATAAAACACTGCGCGCCCCTCTCAACTAGCGAGGTGAGACGAAACTTTCGATGCGGGCGCAACAGCACAAGGCCTTTGGTCCCGGTTGGTGGCACCAACCGGTACTAAAGGGGTGCATTGGTACCGGTTCGTGGCACCAACCGGGACTAAAGGTCGCATTCGTCTCGGTTGCTGTCATGAACCGGGACCAATGCCGTGGGTATATAAGAAAACACGTAGCAGTTTCGACCAAATCCATCACTTCTTCCCCCGACGCCCCTGCTCCTCCTCGCCGCCGCCCGACGCCTCGCTTCCACCTTGCTGCTGTTGCCGCCACCGACGCCGTCAGTTGCTCGACCACTGTCGCCGCCGCCACCGACGCCATCAGTTGCTCAACGTCGCCGCCACGACGCCTCTGCCTCGACGACGACATCGACCTCACGCCTCGCTGCCCCTGACAAGACCGCCCACCGTGCCTCGCCGCCTGTGAGCACCAGCCTGCCTCCGCGCCTCCACCCGTGCCTCCTCTCCTCCTGTCCCGCGCCCTGCCCTGCCCCTGGCGCCGGCGCTGCCCCTCCGCCGTGCCCCTCCGCCCCTGCGGGGTGCTAGCTATTAGATTTTTGGATGTTTTTAGATGTTTTTAGATGCTATTTTTAGATGTTTTTACATGTTTTTTAGATTATTTTAGTTTATGTTTAGTTTAGTTTTAAGATTAGGAAAATTTCAGATGTATAGTTATATTTATTTAGATCTATAACTAATTTAGATGTTGTAATTTGTTCATAAAAAATGTGCACTTTTGTATAGAAACTTTTTTTTCATATGTACGAAAATGTAGAATGAAAACGAAAACAAACATATAAGAAAAAATAAAGGAAAAAATGAAGAAGGACCCGCAGCGAAGCAAGTCTTTTTTTAATGTAGTTCTTTGTTAAAGTGAGGGGGGACGTCCGGAGCACCCCCCCCCCCCCGGCCCTCTCGCTCGACCAGAACTCTCGAGGACACCCAAACCCTAGAAAAAACAATGTCGGTCTCCTACCCCCTCCCGCCGCGCCCCTACTCGATCGAGAAACTCTCTTGAGGCCACCCAAATTTACCAAGTTGAAAGAGCATTGTCGTCGAGGCCACCCCGAACCCTTGAAGCATTGTTGAGGCCACCCAAAACCCTTGAAGCGTTGCCGAGGCCACCCAAACCCTAGAGAAGCGTCGAGGCCAGGCCACTAATATGATTCCTTATTGTGCTTAGCTAGCTAGTTCAACGTTTGCCACTAATATATCCATCTGTCATGTTTGAATAATAATTGCCATGTTGTAAATATTTGCGTAAACTATGGATCCGCACTTCAGACGAAGCAAAAGAAGCGGTGTTGGGGGAGATAATCGCACACGGAAGTGATGCCGTCTTGTCGTTTCTCAACGACACATGCACCGATGGTCTGGAAAGACAGGATGAAGAAGCAGGCTACGACGATGATCAAACAATGGAGGAGGAAGGACACCGTGATGACGGCTCCGGTGACCGAATGGAGGGGGAAGGACACCGTAATGACGGCTCCGGTGACCGAATGGAGGGGGAAGGACACCGCGATGACGGCTCCGGTGACCGAACGGAGTCCGGCCAGGTATATATATTAATTAATTGATGCATTAATTGTTTTGGTATGTACACATATTAACTCTCTTCTTTTTCTTCTTTTCTAGCCCTCCGGATCGAGCAACACTTCGGTAATGAGACGAGGCCCGAAGAGAAAGTTGCGCGCGGATGAAAGGTGCACGATCATCAAAATTGATCGCGCTGGCCAACCGATTGAACCCCTCCGGACCAAGCAAAAATTTAATGCTCAGTGCGGGGTTCTAGTTAGGGACATGATCCCGATCAGCATCGAGCAATGGTTGAAGCCTAAGGACAAAGACTCTCAGGTGTCTTATGGCAGCGATAGGCAGAAAGCTGATCTTTGGATCGCTGCAGGAAAATTTCACCTTCCCGCCAGAGGAGGATCCGGAGAATCCAGTTAAAAAGCCAATGATCAAGGCTTATGCTCTTAAGAAGATGGCTGAGCTATTCAGGAGGTGGAAGAATGAGCTGTAATCATCGTTTGTCGATGATACGTCTCCAACGTATCTATAATTTTTGATTGCTCCATTCTACTTTATCTACTGTTTTGGACTATATTGGGCTTTATTTTCCACTTTTATATTATTTTTGGGACTAACCTATTAACCGGAGGCCCAGCCCAGAATTGCTGCTTTTTGCCTATTTCATTGTTTCAAAGAAACGGAATATCAAGCGGAGTCCAAACGGAATGAAACCTTCGGGAACGTGATTTTCTCACCGAACATGATCCAGGAGACTTGGACCCTACTCCAAGAGGTAACAGAGGCGGTCACGAGGGTGGGGGGCGCCCCCAGCTTCGTGGGCCCCTTGTTGCTCCACCGACGTACTCCTTCCTCCTATACATACCTACGTACCCCCAAACGATCAGAACAGGAGCCAAAAACCTAATTCCGCCGCAAGAATCTCCTCAGTATCCACGAGATCCCATCTTGGGGCCTGTTCCGGAGCTCCGCCGGAGGGGGCATCCACCACAGAGGGCTTCTACATCATCACCATAGCCCCTCCGATGAAGTGTGAGTAGTTTACTTCAGACCTTCGGGTCCATAGCTAGTAGCTAGATGGCTTCTTCTCTCTTTTGGATCTCAATACAATGTTCTCCCCCTCTCTTGTGGAGATCTATTCGATGTAATCTTCTTTTTGTGGTGTGTTTGTTGAGACCGATGAATTGTGGGTTTATGATCCAGCTTATCTATGAATAATATTTGAATCTTCTTTGAATTCTTTTATGTATGATTGGCTATCTTTGCAAGTCTCTTCGAATTATCCGTTTGGTTTGGCCAACTAGATTGGTAGTTCTTGCAATGGGAGAAGTGTTTAGCTTTGGGTTCAATCTTGCGGTGTCCTTACCAAAGGATGTAAAGGGTTGCAAGGCATGTATTGTATTGTTGCCATCGAGGATAACAAGATGGGGTATTTATCATATTGCATGAATTTATTCCTCTACATCATGTCATCTTGCTTAAGGCGTTACTCCGTTTTTAACTTAATACTCTAGATGCATGCTGGATAGCGGTCGATGAGTGGAGTAATAGTAGTAGATGCAGAATCGTTTCGGTCTACTTGCCTCGGACGTGATGCCTATATACATGATCATACCTAGACATACTCATAACTATGCTCAATTTTGTCAATTGCTCAATAATAATTTGTTCACCCACCGTAGAATACTTATGCTCTTGAGAGAAGCCACTAGTGAAACCTATGACCCCCGGGTCTATTCTCATCATATCAATCTCCATCACTTTTATATTTGCTTCGTTTTTTACTTTGCCTTTTACTTTTTGCTTTGCATCTCTATATCAAAAATACCAAAAATATTATTTATCATCTCTATCAGATCTCACTCTCGTAAGTGACCGTGAAGGGATTGACAACCCCTAATCGCGTTGGTTGCGAGGAGCTATCATTTTGTGTAGGTACGAGGGACTTGTGAGTGGCATCCTACTGGATTGATACCTTGGTTCTCAAAAACTGAGGTAAATACTTACGCTACTCTGCTGCATCATCCTCTCCTCTTCGGGGAAATCCAACGCAGTGCTCAAGAGGTAGCAAGAAGAATTTCTGGCGCCGTTGCCGGGGAGGCTCACGCAAGAGCAAGTCAACCATACCAAGTACCCATCACAATCCCTATCTCTCGCATTACATTATTTGCCATTTGCCTCTCATTTTCCTCTCCCCCACTTCACCCTTGCCGTTTTATTCGCCATCTCTTTCCCAATCTCCTCATCTTTTTCCTGTTGCCTTTCTTGCTTGCCTTTTGTTTGCTCGTGTGTTGGATTGCTTGTTTGTCGCGATGGCTCAAGATGCTACCAAATTGTGTGACTTCACCAATACCAATAATAATGATTTCCTTAGCACTCCGATTTCTCCTCTTGCCAATAATGAATCTTGTGAAATCAATACTGCTTTGTTGGATCTTGTTATGAAAGATCAATTCGCCGGCCTTCCTAGTGAAGATGTCACTAATGATCTGAATAGCTTCGTTGATTTATGTGATATGCAAAAGAAAAAAGATGTCGATAATGATGTCGTTAAGTTGAAGCTATTTCCTTTTTCGCTTAGAGATCGTGCTAAAGCGTGGTTTTCATCTTTGCCTAAAAATAGTATTGATTCTGGGAACAAGTGCAAAGATGCTTTTATCTCTAAGTATTTTCCTTCCGCTAAGATTATCTCTCTTAGGAACGATATTATGAATTTTAAGCAACTTGATCATGAACATGTTGCACAAGCTTGGGAGAGAATGAAATTAATGATACGTAATTGTCCTACTCATGGTTTGAACTTGTGGATGATTATACAAAAATTTTATGCCGGATTGAATTTTGCTTCTAGAAATATTTTAGATTCGGCCGCGGGAGGCACTTTTATGGAAATCACTCTAGGAGATGCTACTAAACTTCTAGATAATATTATGGTTAATTATTCTCAATGGTATCTTGAAAGATCTACTAATAAAAAGTGCATGCGATAGAAGAAATTAATGTTTTGAGTGGAAAGATGGATGAACTTATGAAATTATTTGCTACTAAGAGTGTTTCTTCCGATCCTAATGATATGCCTTTTGTCTACCTTGATTGAGAATAATAATGAATCTATGGATGTGAATTTTGTTGGTAGGAATAATTTTGGTAACAACGCGTATAGAAGGAATTTTAATCCTAGGCCTTATCCTAGTAATCCTTCTAATAATTATGGAAATTCCTACAACAACTCTTATGGAAATTTTAATAAGATGCCATCTGAATTTGAGAGTAGTGTTAAAGAGTTTATGAATTCACAAAAGAATTTTAATGCTTTGCTTGAAGAGAAATTGCTTAAAGTTGATGATTTGGCTAGGAACGTTGATAGAATTTCTCTTGAGGTTGATTCTTTAAAGCTTAGATCTATTCCTCCTAAGCATGATATCAATGAGTCTCTCAAAACTATGAGAATTTCCATTGATGAGTGCAAAGAAAGAACCGCTAGGATGCGTGCTTCCAAAGATGCCTTTATTAAAGCGTGTTCTTCCAATTCCTATGGAAATCAAGATGAAGATCTAAAAGTTATTGATGTGTCACCCATTAAATCTTTGTTTTGCAATATGAATCTTGATGAAACTGAATATGATCTTCCTTTACCTAGAAGGCGTTCTAAGAATTCGGAGTTTTAGATCTTGATGATGAAATTGATAAAAGTGGGATTGAAAGAAATAAAAACCTATATGTTGCTAAACCCACTATATTGGATCTCAAGGAATTTAATTATGAAATTTGCTCTTTAATTGATTGTATTTCCTTGTTGCAATCCGTGCTAAATTCTCCTCATGCTTATAGTCAAATAAGGCCTTTACCGAACACATTGTTGATGCCTTGATGCAATCTTATGAAGAAAAACTTGATTTGAAAGTTTCTATCCCTAGGAAACTCTATGATGAGTGGGAACCAACTATTAAAATTAAAATTAAAGAGTATGAGTTTCATGCCTTGTGTGATTTGGGTGTTAGTGTCTCCACTATTCCCAAAACTTTGTGTGATTTGCTAAATTTCCGTGACTTTGATGATTGCTCTCTAAACTTGCATCTTGCGGATTCCACTATTAAAAAACCTATGGGAAGAATTAATGATGTTCTTATTGTTGCAAATAGGAATTATGTGCCCGTAGATTTTATCGTTCTTGACATAGATTGCAATCCTTCATGTCCTATTATTATTGGTAGACCTTTCCTTAGAACGATTGGTGCAATTATTGATATGAAGGAAGGGAATATTAGATTCCAATTTCCATTAAAGAAAGGCATGGAACACTTTCCTAGAAAGAAAATAAAATTACCATATGAATCTATCATGAGAGCCACTTATGGATTGCCTACCAAAGATGGCAATACCTAGATCTATCCTTGCTTTTATGCCTAGCTAGGGGCGTTAAACGATAGCGCTTGTTGGGAGGCAACCCAATTTTATTTTTAGTTTTTTGTTTTTGATTCTGTTTAGTAATAAATAATCCATCTAGCCTCTGTTTAGATCTGGCTTTATGTTTTAATTAGTGTTTGTTCCAAGTTAGACCTATTGGATCTTCTTGGATGATAGTTATTTGATCTTGCTGTAATTTCCAGAAACTTTGCGCTCAGTGCCCGAATTATTAAAAATCACCAGAAAATGATAAAATACTGATTCCAATTGCTGCTGATCAATAAACAAATTGTATAGGTCTTATAATTTTGGTAGATGTTTTGGACTTCCAGAAGTTTGCGTTAGTTACAGATTACTACAGACTGTTCTGTTTTTGACAGATTCTGTTTTTCGTGTGTTGTTTGCTTATTTTGATGAATCTATGGCTAGTAAAATAGTTTATAATCCATAGAGAAGTTGGAATACAGTAGGTTTAACACCAATATAAATAAATAATGAGTTCAATACAGTACCTTAAAGTAGTCTTTTGTTTTCTTTCTCTAACGGAGCTCACGAGATTTCTATTGAGTTTTGTGTTGTGAAGTTTTCAAGTTTTGGGTAAATTCTTTTGATGGATTATGGAAAAAGGAGTGGCAAGAGCCTAAGATTGGGGATGCCCATGGCACCCCAAGATAATCCAAGGACACCAAAAAGTCAAAGCTTGGGGATGCCCTGAAGGCATCCCTCTTTCGTCTACTTCCATCGGTAATTTACTTGGAGCTATATTTTTATTCACCACATGATATGTGTTTTGCTTGGAGCGTCTTGTATTATTTGCGTATTTTCTTGTTATTTTACCACAATCATCCTTGTTGTACACACCTTTTTAGAGAGCCATACATGAATTGGAATTTGATAGAATACTCTATGTGCTTCACTTATATCTTTTGAGCTTGATAGTTTTGCTCATAGTGCTTCACTTATATATTTTGAGCGTGATAATTTTTGCTCTAGTGCTTCACTTAGATATTTTAGAGCACGGTGGTGGATTTATTTAAAATAAACTATTGATCTCTCATGCTTGACTTAGATTATTTTGAGAGTCGTTAATAGCATGGTAATTTGTTTAATGTTAATATACTTGGTATTCAAGATATGTGAAACTTTCTTTTGAGTGCGTTGAATACTAAGAAAAGTTTGATGCTTGATAATTGTTTTGAGATATGAAGATGGTGATATTAGAGTCATGCTAGTTGAGTAGTTGTGAATTTAAAGAATACTTGTGTTGAAGTTTGTGATTCCTGTAGCATGCACGTATGGTGAACCGTTATGTGATGAACTCGGAGCATGATTTATTTATTGATTGTCTTCCTTATGAGTGGCGGTCGGGACGAGCGATGGTCTTTTTCCTACCAATCTATCCCCTAGGAGCATGCACATAATACTTTGCTTTGATAACTTCTAGATTTTTGCAATAAGTATATGAGTTCTTTATGACTAATGTTGAGTCCATGGATTATACGCTCTTTTTCCCATCCTTCCACCATTGCTAGCCTCTCTAATACCGTGCACTTTTCGCCGGTATCATACACCCACCACATATCTTCCTCAAAACAGCCACCATACCTACCTACTCCCTCCGTTCGGATTTAGATGTCGCGAGTGCTGTACAGTACGCATTTTGCAAACACCTCCTTATACTTTCAAATCATTTGAAAAAACACCCGTCTCCTTCCTCAGTTCTCCACTGCCGCCGCTGCCGCCGGCTCCGCCACCTTCCCGCCTTCCTCCCCAGTCCACCATTCTCCTCAAAGACTCACCGTGCTTCATAGGACCCAGCCGCTTTGGCAGGAGGCGACCTGTCGTCACGGAGGAGACGCTACAGGACCTCCACGGACGCGACCGCGCCGCCGCCCACCGCAAGAGCCGCCATGGTTGTGCCCTCGCCTACCGAGCGGCAGGATTGCTCCAACAGTCACCTCCCTCTCGAATCGTGCCGAGAAGCACAAAATCGACGACCGGGTCCTTGATTTCGCCCACCTTGGTCGCCGTCGCCATGACAATTCGCCGCCGCCCGACGCTGGGTCTTCGTCGCCGCCTGGCGGTGTTCGCCGCGTTGGCCCTGCTCAACCTCTCCTCCAAGGCCAGGATCTTCCTCTCCGCTGGTCTCGCTTGACGGTCGCGCGCCCGCCTCTGTTCTTTTCTTTGGTATTCCCGCCCGCCCCGCCATCGAATGCCTATGGATCTTTGGAGTAGAACCTTTGGATCTTTGGATTGAACATCGGATGCGGATGTCAACGCCTCCTGTTTAATTGTAAAGCAAAACTGAATTAAAGCGAAATTGAATTCTGAATGCTGCCGATAACACAATTATCTTGAATAGTACTCCCTCTTGAATCTTTGAATCTTTGAATCTTTGGAGTAGTTGATGCTGTTGAATGTTGAATGATGATGCCGAGTCTTGAATTAGGAGCAGGAGTAGTAAATTCACTTATCGGAGTCTTGAATGATGATGCCGGAGTCTTGAATGATGATGTTGTTTAAAATTGATGCCGTACTCCTACTCTCAGTACATTTTGTACTCCTGCTCCTAATTCAGCAATTAGTGGAGTAGTTCAGTGTAGTTCTTGGAGTAGTAGAGGAAGAGGAGCAAGAGTGCAAAGAATTCTCAAACTATAGCATGGATTGAATAATGGTGCATAATTCACCAAATTCAGTTAGGGATTTTGTTAGGTTTGTTATCGATCATTCATGGACTGAATAATTCAGTCAAGTTCAGCTAAGATAATTCAGTTTGCATCATTCATGGACTGAATAATGCTGGTGCAAAGTTTAGTGATCACATAATTCAGGTTAAAGCATGTTCTTCCTGTGTTGATGTATTTTGTTAGGGATTTTGCTATCGCTGTCAAAGACTGCTTGTTTATTGTACTCCTCTTTTATCTTCTCTTATCTTCTCTTCTCCTCTATTAGGAGTACAGTAGTAGGAGTAGGACTTACTGTTTAGCAAGGATTTTGTCTGGAGTATTAACTTATTAACTGTGAGCAGTCAATTTGTCAATCTTTATGTTTTTATTTTTGTTGTCACTACAATTTGTGGAGCTGCTCTGTCTGTTCTTCCTCTTTCTCCCCATGAAATACTCCTGGAGTAGGTTTTAATAGATGATTATCAGACATTTTTGTCAAGTAAATTTGCTCTGCGTTTTTGTAAATATGGAATTTGTTTTTCTGCAGGATATCACTTTGTAAAATACCTTATCGGTGTTGATTTGCTTTTTACTTTTTTCAGGAAAGAACATGCTACTAACACTTCTTCAGAAGAACAAGAAATTGTCATTTTTACAGGAAAAGAACAAAGGTACCATCAGTTTTAGTAGTTCATTTTTGTGCTAGCAATTCCATTTTTCAGCTTGCTTTCATGTCGAGTGGGCAACTTGAAGGAGTACTCATTTTTCATATAAACTTTCATGTTCTTTCTTATTGGATCATGAACAGTTACCTGAGCAAGTGCTCCACCGCCGCAATGATGTTTGGGATTGATCTCAACATGAGTCCTCAACAAGATAATGCCTCAGAACTTGCAGATCAACAGGAAGAACACAATACCAACAACGATACAACAATGAAGAACCAAATAATAATGAAGCAACAGGTACTACCTCCAAAACTTTTGCATTTTCATTTTCATTTCCATGATCTACTCCTATTATTTGCAATAACTACATGACTTATCTTTTGCTCCTTATTTGACAGGGGAAGAAGCAAGTGGTGTCGAGGAACCTATTCATGAAGAAGCAAGTGGTGTAGAGGCAAGGTTCAAAAAAGAGTTTACTGGAAGGTTCAAAAAAGCACCTGATTCTTTTGCCTCTTCTGAGTCTGAATCCCAGGGCTGCACTTGGAAGTGAGTCTTTTCTTTGGCTTTATGCCCAAAAGCAGTTGACTAGGGTACCGCTGCTGCCCTCATGTTGTTCATTCTTGGCATTGCCACTTCATGTTCCACACCTAGGCATAACAAAATATTAGAATTTCTTTTATAAAAATATATTACTATCTCAATATGAAACAAGTTGAGGCAAGTATTTCAACAAAAATAACCCTGCTAGGAGAGGTTAAATGAACATGCCTTTTGTTTTCCATATAAGAGGGTTAACTGAGCAGCCTTTCAGATATACTCAAAAGAAAAAGAAAAAGAGCAGTCTTTCAGATGAGAGGTAAACTGAAAAGGCACAGTGGCTGGACATGAGGCGACTTGAGCAAGGATCTATACTGTGGCTGGACACTGAGATTAACCAATCAACTTTTTCATGCTGTAACAGGAATAATAGTAACATGACTAATCAACATGCAGCAAATAATCGATACATAATTATTGGTGCCATTTATGTTTTTATATACTCCCTTTGTAAACAAACAAAGGTCGTATGTCCCATCTCCTATGCAGCGGTGAAGAGAGCTGAAGCAGAGCATGTTTATTTAGGCTGAAGAACAGAGTCCAATGTAATGCAGGAGGCAGAAAATCGAACTCGAGACGCTTTGGCATCGCAGACAGGGAAGCCCGCCGTCCGATGTGCAAGCAAAGGTTTGGGTAACTTCCTTATGAGGTTTATAGGGCTGGCTGGGAAAAGGAATTGGGCATCTCAAGATCACACCACGAACTGAACCTGGGGTACCCTGGCAAGCACCAACTGTAAAGCAAAGATGCATGGTGCCCAACATTCAGAGATGAACAGTGGCACAACATTCAGAAGCAGCGGCGCAGGTTGTTCCTTCAGGCTAGAGCAGGGGTGGAGTACCTTGAGGCTGGAGCAGGGGTGGAGCGGCGTCCTCCATAGCACCGGGGGCACGGAGCGGAGCAGGGGTGGAGCAGCGTCCTCCATGGCGTCGGCATCCCGGCGCGCGAGCGAGCTGCGTGGTGGATCTGGGAGGGAGAGAGGATCGGGTCTCTCGAAAGCCACGGCCACCGGCGCCAGGAGCTTGGCGGCGGTGAAGGCCTCGCATCGACGGAATCCGTCGCCGGCTTGAACTCAAAGGTCCAAGCTTGAACTCAATCCAGCACCACGGGAAGGAGGAGAGGAGCGCGGCGAGGCCACCGAAGGTGGGGGAGGAGAGCGCGGCGACGCGATAGAAGGTGGGGAGGGGAGGGGGAGGGGGGAGAGCGCGGCGGCAGCGTGGCGGCAAGACGCAGAAGAGCATCGAGCGGACCGCGGCGGCCAGCCGGAGAAGAGAGTGAGGGCGAGGACCGCGGGTTCGGTCGGGAATAGATGGAGGGGGTTTTCGCAAAAAAGACGTCGCGACATCTAAATCCGAACGGAGGGAGTATTATGGAATTTCCATAGCCATTCCGAGATATATTGCCATGCAACTTTCCACCGTTCCGTTTATTATGACACGCTCCATCATTGTCATATTGCTAACATGATCATGTAGTTGACATCGTATTTGTGGCAAAGCCACCGTTCATAATTCTTTCATACATGTCACTCATGTTTCATTGCATATCCCGGTACACCACCGGAGGCATTCATATAGAGTCATACTTTGTTCTAAGAATCGAGTTGTAATTGTTGAGTTGTAAGAAAAATAAAAGTGTGATGATCATCATTACTAGAGCATTGTTCCAAGTGAGGAAAGGATGATGGAGACCATGATTCCCCCACAAGTCGGGATGATACTCCGGACGAAAAATAAAAAAAATAAAAAAAAGAGGCCATAAAAAAAGAAAAAAAGGCCCAAATAAAAAAAGAGAGAGAAAAAGAGAGAAGGGACAATGTTACTATCCTTTTACCACACTTGTGCTTCAAAGTAGCACCAAGATCTTCATGATAGAGAGTCTCTCATTTTGTCACTTTCATATACTAGTGGGAATTTTACATTATAGAACTTGGCTTGTATATTCCAATGATGGGCTTCCTCAAATGCCCTAGGTCTTCGTGAGCAAGCGAGTTGGATGCACACCCACTTGTTTCTTTTGTTGAGCTTTCATATACTTATAGCTCTAGTGCATCCGTTGCATGGAAATCCCTACTCACTCACATTGATATCTATTGATGGGCATCTCCATAGCCCGTTGATACGCGTAGTTGATGTGAGACTATCTTCCCTCTTTTTATCTTCTCCACAACCACCATTATATTCCACATATAGTGCTATATCCATGGCTCACGCTCATGTATTGCGTGAAGATTGAAAAAGTTTTGAAAATGTTAAAGTATGAAACAATTGCTTGGCTTGTCATCAGGGTTGTGCATGATTTAATTATTTTGTGTGGGGAAGATGGAGCATAGCAGACTATATGATTTTGTAGGGATAACTTTCTTTGGCCATGTTATTTTGAGAAGACATAATTGCTTAGTTAGTATGCTTGAAGTATTATTATTTTTATGTCAATATGAACTTTTGTCTTGAATCTTTCGGATCTGAATATTCATACCACAATTAAGAAGATTTACATTGAAATTATGCTAAAGTATCACTCCGCATCAAAATTCTCTTTTTATCATTTACCTACTCGAGGACGAGCAGGAATTAAGCTTAGATGCCTCGATACGTCTCCAACGTATCTATAATTTTTGATTGCTCCATGCTACTTTATCTACTGTTTTGGACTATATCGGGCGTTATTTTCCACTTGTATATTATTTTTGGGACTAACCTATTTACAGGAGGCCCAACCTTAATTGCTGTTTTTTGCCTATTTCAATGTTTCGAAGAAACGGAATATCAAACAGAGTCCAAACGGAATGAAACCTTCGGGAACATGATTTTCTCAGCGAACGTGGTCCAGGAGACTTGGACCCTACTCCAAGAAGTAACAGAGGCGGTCACGAGGGTGGGCCCCCCCTAGGGCGTGCCCCCTGCCTCGTGGGCCCCCTGTTGCTCCACCGACGTACTCCTTCCTTCTATATATACCTACGCACTTCAAACGATCGTAACAGGAGCCAAAAACCTAATTCCACCGCCATAACTTCCTCAGATCCACGAGATCCCATCTTGGGGCCTGTTCCGAGCTTCACGGAGGGGCATCCACCATGTAGGGCTTCTACATCAACACCATAGCCCCTCCGATGAAGTGTGAGTAGTTTACTTCAAACCTTCGGGTCCATAGCTAGTAGCTAGATGGCTTCTTCTCTTTTTTTGGATCTCAATACAATGTTCTCCCCCTCTCTTGTGGAGATCTATTCGATGTAATCTTCTTTTTGCGGTGTGTTTGTTGAGACCGATGAATTGTGGGTTTATGATCCAGCTTATCTATGAATAATATTTGAATCTTCTCTGAATTCTTTTATGTATGATTGGTTATCTTTGCAAGTCTCTTCAATTATCCGCTTGGTTTGGCCAACTAGATTGGTAGTTCTTGCAATGGGAGAAGTGTTTAGCTTTGGGTTCAATCTTATGTGTCCTTACCCAAAGTGATGTAAAGGGTTGCAAGGCACATATTGTATTGTTGCCATCGAGGATAACAAGATGGGGTATTTATCATATTGCATGAATTTATTCCTCTACATCATGTCATCTTGCTTAGGCGTTACTGCTTTTTAACTTAATACTCTAGATGCATGCTTTGGATAGCGGTTGATGAGTGGAGTAATAGTAGTAGATGCAGAATCGCTTTCGGTCTACTTGTGTCGGACGTGATGCCTATATACATGATCATACCTAGATATACTCATAACTATGCTCAATTCTCACAATTGCTCAACAGTAATTTGTTCACCCACCGTAGAATACTTATGCTCTTGAGAGAAGCCACTAGTGAAACCTATGGCCCCCGGGTCTATTCTCATCATATCAATCTCCATCACTTTTATACTTGCTTTGTTTTTACTTTGCCTTTTACTTTTTTGCTTTGCATCTCTATATCTAAAATACCATTTATCATCTCTATCAGATCTCACTCTCGTAAGTGACCGTGAAGGGATTGACAACCCCTAATCGCGTTGGTTGCGAGGAGCTATCATTTTGTGCAGGTACGAGGGACTTGTGCATGGCCTCCTACTGGATTGATACCTTGGTTCTCAAAAACTGAGGGAAATACTTACGCTACTCTGCTGCATCATCCTCTCCTCTTCGGGGAAATCCAACGCAGTGCTCAAGAGGTAGCAGTCGACCAAGACAAGACTCCAGAATTCATCGGCCGATTTGAGAAGATCAAAGATCAGTGGCCCGCATTTTTCACCAAAAGAAATCTGAGAGAGCAGCGAAGATGTCAGCGACAAACAAGAAAAATGCTGCAAAGAAGAAGCATCACCATCACACGGGGTCAGGTGGCTACCTGAAAGCCCGGTCGTTGTGGGACAAGGCTGAGAATGACCTCATTGATAAAGGGATTGAACCAGAGACACGACGCTGGCCGCACTGCCAGGTGACTTGGTTCTTCGGGGTTGGGGGAAAATTGGACCCTGTAACAGGGAAGTGCATTTGGACGAACGAGCAGCTGAACACACCCATCGAGAAGCTTCAGGAGTATATCGAAAATACACAGCAAGAGACGTTCGTTCCGGGCAGAGAGAACGACGAGCTCACAGAGGCCCTCGGGAATCCTGAGCACCCCGGACGGACATGACGCACACCAGGCTCACTTTCATGGAAGGCTGGATTTCCCGACGCAGGCGGTTACAAACGCCGGGAGAGGAAGAAGAAAAAGGAGTTGACCCAACTACAGGCGCTGCACGCAAGGGTACAAGCGCTAGAGGAACGAGAGGCGTTCGCAAGACGCGACCTGCCGGGCTACACCCGGGTTACCCCGCCATCTCAGCGGAGAAGCAGCGTGGCTTCCACGGAGCTGCTTCAGGAGCCTGTCTTCACGGCTCCTGCTAGCTACCCCGTAGATGCTATCACGGAGTCTCAGCATTGCCACCTTATGACGCAGTGGATGGAATTGAAAGTCAAGGCAGCTGTTGGTTGTTGCATCTCTGAACTCGGGCGCAACTTTTCACTGCCGGCCGATTCTAGAAGGATATGCTAGGGTGATGGTGGATGAAATCACATAAGGATTTGAGGACCTCTAGCTTGACCACCCTATGGGTGACGGGGAGACTCGGGTGGGTTCTTGTCTGAAGACTCCATGCATATGGCGGAAGGAGCTCATCAACCTTCCGAACTGGACGCCTCCGCCTCCTCCTCCTCCCTCGGCGACTCAGGGCACTCCGACTCCTCCTCCGGCGAGTGACGATCAGGGCACTCAACCTCCTTCTCCGGCACGTGGCGGCACTCCGCCTCCTTCTCCGCCTGCACCGGCGCGCCCGAGCAGCCACCAGCCTCCTCCTTCTCCGCCTCGCCAGCAAGGGCGGAAGAGACCCGCCGCTGCCCCGGCTGCTCTGGCGTGTCTAAGTCCTTCTCCTCTGCCTCGTAAGCAAGCACGAAAGAAGACAACCGCAGCCGCTCCATCTGCTCCAGCGTCTAGCAGTACAACCAGAGGCGGGAGGCAATAAAGATACGGTCCACCTCTCAAGCCTCTAGAGAAGTTACCGTACGAGATGACCGTGGAAGAAAACAAGAAGATCATGCAAAAAGAAGTGAAGGACTTCTTTGAAGGGGCGAAAGCAGAGAGACATCCACCTCCAGAGGAGAAGGTAGATTCGGTGAAAGCAAAGCGCACTATCGATGCCCTGAGGAAACCACCAAAGTCTCTGCCGAAAACCAACTATGAGCGCGTTACTGAAAAGGTATATCTCGAAGCGGAGCGGTCAGGAAGTACTGTCAATGATCAAAGGTTAAAAGAACGATGAGCAGCTGGGAAAAAAATTGCCCAGCTCGGCGAACAAGCGAACCAATCGTGCCCCCCGCTCAATGTGTCTAGCGACATCATCGCTAATGATTCGGGGATGGTGCCCGGTTATAACAATCTTGGAGATTACTTGCCCGACGATGTACATTATGATTTCTTGGAGGTGGACGAACACAAATATGAGTACGGGAAGCCTCTCATCAAAGATGAAAAATCTCTAACAACGATGATGCGAAGATTCCATTATTGGTACATGAAAACCTGCAGAGAGTCTGGGGGGACGGATACTTTGTATCTGAGAGTTAAAGAGGAGCACGACCTCGTTGGAGTTGATCTGTTGTATGTTCCATTTGAGGAGTTCTTCCAGTTCTTCAATTAGAAGGCCCTCAATAAATTAACAGTCACTTGCTACAGTCTGTAAGTACTACTTCTGTCATTAAGTCTCTATATATAGCTTAGCTCTTTCATTGCATGTATTTATAATTATCCTCACTATATTATGCAGATTGAAGATCGTCGAGTGCAGAAAAGCATAAATGTATGATATTGGGTTTATTAACACAAATCTCATAGATGATTTCAGGTTAAAAAGAGCGCCCAAGATGCCAAGGCCAACTTGCCCAAATCATTGATAATAAATCAAAACAAAGATTTAATACTCTTTCCTTACAACTTCGAGTGAGTGTTACTGTCGTGTGCATATTCGGTTTCCCTTATTACTCGAGCGAGGTTATAGTAATGTAATTGATGAGTTATGCATGCGTGCAGCTTCCACTATATTCTCCTCGGAGATTAAGCTTGAGCGTGGACTAGTAACCGTCTTAGACTCGAGATGAAAAGATCCCGAGACCTATGCGGACATGACTAAAATTCTCAACAAGTAAGTTCAATCGATCATTATCGCACCATATCGGCAACTTTTTGTTCATTTCCTGATATCTCAAGTAATAATTATTTTCTTTGTCTTGCAGGGTTTGGAAAAAGTTTACCGCAGAAGCTCCGGGACTGCCGAAGGAGCTGCAATATACATACCCGATAGTAAGTACTACTAGCTAGCTAGTTGCGCACATCTCCCGTTGATTCTAGCTACTTTCATCAATGCCATTTATAATGCTTCATTATTAGTTTGATTGACCTCTATTTCTCGTAAAGTGCTTGTGGCAGGAACAAGGGAATGATTACTGTGGATACTACGTGTGCGAGTTCATCTACAACGCGACTTGCAAAGATAAGCGGGGCTACTCTAAAAGACAATATGAAGTGCGTAAGTGATGTCTACTACGCAACCTTCTTCTTGTAGACGTTGTTGGGCCTCCAAGTGCAGAGGTTTGTAGGACAGTAGCAAATTTTCCTCAAGTGGATGACCTAAGGTTTATCAATCCGTAGGAGGCATAGGATGAAGATGGTCTCTCTCAAGCAACCCTGCAACCAAATAACAAAGAGTCTCTTGTGTCCCCAACACACCCAATACAATGGTAAATTGTATAGGTGCACTAGTTCGGCGAAGAGATGGTGATACAAGTGCAATATGGATGGTAGATAAAGGTTTTTGTAATCTGAAAATATAAAAACAGATGGGTAACAACTGGTAAAAGTGAGCGTAAACGGTATTGCAATGCTAGGAAACAAGGCCTAGGGTTCATACTTTCACTAGTGCAAGTTCTCTCAACAATAATAACATAATTGGATCATATAACTATCCCTCAACATGCAACAAAAAGTCACTCCAAAGTCACTAATAGTGGAGAACAAACGAAGAGATTATGGTAGGGTACGAAACCACCTCAAAGTTATTCTTTCCAATCAATCCGTTGGGCTATTCCCCGTAAGTGTCACAAACAGCCCTAGAGTTCGTACTAGAATAACACCTTAAGACACAAATCAACCAAAACCCTAATGTCACCTAGATACTCCAATGTCACCTCAAGTATCCGTGGGTATGATTATATGATATGCATCACACAATCTCAATTCATCTATTCAAACCAACACATAGAACCTCAAAGAGTGCCCCAAAGTTTCTACCAGAGAATCACGACGAAAACGTGTGCCAACCCCTATGCATTGGTTCACGGGCGGAACTCGCAAGTTGATCACCAAAACATACATCAAGTGAATCACGTGATATCCCGTTGTCACCACAGATACGCACGGCAATACATACATCAAGTGTTCTCAAATCTTTAAAGACTCAATCCGATAAGATTACTTCAAGGGGAAAACTCAATTCATTACAAGAGAGTAGAGGGGGAGAAGCAACATAAGATCCAACTATAATAGCAAAGCTTGCGATACATCAAGATCGTGCCAAATCAAGAACACGAGAGAGAGAGAGAGAGATCAAACACATAGCTACTGGTACATACCCTCAGCCCCGAGGGTGAACTACTCCCTCCTCGTCATGGAGAGCGCCAGGATGATGAAGATAGCCACCGGTGAGGGTTCCCCCCTCCGACAGGGTGCCAGAACAGGGTCCCGATTGGTTTTTGGTGGCTCTGGAGGTTTTGCGGCGGCGGAACTCCCGATCTAATCTTCGTTCTGGAAGTTTTAGGGTACGTGGAGTTATATAGGCGGAAGAAGCACGTCAGGGGAGCCACGAGGGCCCCACGAGGCAGGGGCGCGCCCTAGGGGGTGGGCGCCCCCCTACCCTCGTGGCTTCCTCGTTCCTTCCTCGACGTGGGGTCCATGTCCATCCGGTAGCTTTCCTTCCAAAAATAACTTCTCCAGTTGATTTCATTCCGTTTTGACTCCGTTTTATATTCCTTTTCTTCGAAATACTGAAATAGGCAAAAAACAACAAATCTGGGCTGGGCCTCCGGTTAATACGTTAGTCCCAAAAGTAATATAAAAGTGGAAAATAAAGCCCAATATTGCCCAAAACAGTAGATAATATAGCATGGAGCAATCAAAAATTGTAGATACGTTGGAGACGTATCAAACATCCCCAAGCTTAATTCCTGCTCGTCCTCGAGTAGGTAAATGATAAATAAGATAATTTTTGATGTGGAATGCTAGTTGGCATAATTTAAATGTAATTCTTCTTACTTGTGATATGAATATTCAGATCCGAAAGATTCAAGACAAAAGTTCATATTGACATAAAAATAATAATACTTCAAGCATACTAACTAAGCAATTACGTCTTCTCAAAATAACACGGCCAAAGAAAGTTCATCCCTACAAATCATATAGTTTAGTCATGCTCCAATTTCGTCACACAAGAATGCTCTCATCATGCACAACCCCGATGACAAGCCAAGCAATTGTTTCATACTCTAGTAATCTCAAACTTATAAACCTTCACGCAATACATGAGCGCGAGCCATGGATATAACACTATGGGCGGAATAGAATATGATGATGGGGGTTATGTGGAGAAGACAAAAAAGGAGAAAGTCTCACATCAACGAGGCTAATCAATGAGCTATGGAGATGCCCATCGATTGATGTTAATGCGAGGAGTAGGGATTGCCATGCAACGGATGCACTAGAGCTATAAATGTATGAAAGCTCAACAAAAGAAACTAAGTGGGTGTGCATCCAACTTGCTTGCTCACGAAGACCTAGGGCATTTGAGGAAGCCCATCATTGGAATATACAAGCCAAGTTCTATAATGAAAAATTCCCACTAGTATATGAAAGTGACAACATATGAAACTCTCTATATGAAAAACATGGTGTAATTTGAAGCACAATATATGAGACTCGCTATATGAAGAACATGGTGCTACTTTGAAGCACAAGTGTGGAAAAAGAGATAGTAACATTGCCCCTTTTTATTTTTATTTTTTTGGCCCTTTTTTTTCTTTTGGCCTTTCTCCCTTTTTTGGGGACAATGTTCTATTAAATGATGATCATCACACTTCTATTTATTTACAACTCAATGATTACAACTCGATACTAGAACAAAATATGACTCTATATGAATGCCTCCGGTGGTGTACCCGGATATGCGATGAATCAAGAGTGACATGTATGAAAGAATTATGAATGGTGGCTTTGCCACAAATACTATGTCCACTACATGATCATGCTAAGCAATATGACAATGATAAATGTGTCATGAAGAACGGAATGGTGGAAAGTTGCATGGCAATATATCTCGGAATGGCTATGGAAATGCCATAATAGGTAGGTATGGTGGCTGTTTTGAGGAAGATATAAGGAGGTTTATGTGTGACAGAGTGTATCGTATCACGGGGTTTGGATGCACCGGCGAAGTTTGCACCAACTCTCAAGGTGAGAAAGGGCAATGCACGGTACAGAAGAGGCTACCAATGATGGAAGGGTGAGAGTGTGTATAATCCATGGACTCAACATTAGTCATAAAGAACTCATATACTTATTGCAAAAATCTACAAGCCATCAAAAACCAAAGCACTACGCGCATGCTCCTAGGGGGATAGATTGGTAGGAAAAGACCATCGCTCGTCTCCCCGACCGCCACTCATAAGGAGGACAATCAAAGAACACCTCATGTTTCAAATTTGTTACATAACGTTTACCATACGTGCATGCTACGGGACTTGCAAACTTCAACACAAGCATTTCTCAAATTCACAACTACTCAACTAGCACGACTTTGATATTATCACCTCCATATCCCAAAACAATCATCAAGCATCAAACTTCCCTTAGTATTCAACACACTCATAAGAAAGTTTTTACTATTCTTGAATACCTAGCATATTAGGATTATTTAAGCAAATTACCATGCTATTGAATACTCTCAAAATAATCTAAGTGAAGCATGAGAGTTCATCTATTTCTTCAAAATAAAACCACCATTGTGCTCTAAAAGATATAAGTGAAGCACTAGAGCAAACAACAAACTACTCCAAAAGATATAAGTGAAGATCAATGAGTAGTCGAATAATTATGTAAATATGCGAAGACTCTCTAACTTTTAAGAATTTCAGATCTTGGTACTTTATTCAAACAGCAAGCAAAGCTAAAGAAAATAAAATGACGCTCCAAGCAAAACACATATCATGTGGTGAATAAAAATATAGCTCCAAGTAAAGTTACCGATGAACGAAGATTTAAAAGAGTGGATGCCACCTGGGCATCCCCAAGCTTAGACGCTTGGTTATCCTTGAATATTACCTTGGGGTGCCTTTGGGCATCCCCAAGCTTAGGCTCTTTCCACTCCTTATTCCATAGTCCATCGAATCTTTACCCAAAACTTGAAAACTTCACAACACAAAACTTAACAGTAAAACTTCGTAAGTCTGCTAGCTTAAAGAAAACAAAACACCACTTCAAGGTACTGTAATGAACTCATTCTTTATTTATACTGGTGTTAAACCTACTGTATTCCAACTTCTCTATGGTTTGTAAACTATTTTACTAGCCATAGAGTCATCAAAATAAGCAAACAACACAATGAAAACAGAATCTGTCAAAAACAGAACAGTCTGTAGTAATCTGTAACTAACGCAAACTTCTGGAACTCCAAAAATTCTAAAATAAAATTGCTGGACCTGAGGAATTTGTCTAGCAATCATATGCACAAAGAATCAACTAAATAGCACTCTCCAGTAAAAAGTTCTAGCTAATCTCATGAGCGCTAAAGTTTCTATTTTTTACAGCATGATCATAAAGACTTCACCCAAGTCTTCCCAAAGGTTCCACTTGGCACAAACACTAATTAAAACACAAAACCACATCTAAACAGAAGCTAGATGGATTATTTATTACTAAACAGAACCAAAAAGCAAGAAACTAAAATAAAATTGGGTTGCCTCCCAACAAGCGCTATCGCTTAACGCCCTAGCTAGGCATGATGATTTCAATGATGCTCACATAAAATATAAGAATTGAAACATAAAGAGAGCATCAAGAAGAATATTACTAGCACATTTAAGTCTAACCCACTTCCTATGCATAGGGATTTTATGAGAAAACAACTTATGGGAACAAGAATCAACTTGCATAGGAAGGTAAAACAAGCATAACTTCAAAACTTTAAGCACATAGAGAGGAAACTTGATATTATTGCAATATGTAGAGGCATATGTTCCTGCCTCATAATAATTTTCAGTAGCATCATGAATGAATTCAACAATATAATCATCACCTAAAGCATTCTTTTCATGATCTACTTGCATAGAAATTTACTACTCTCCACATAAGCAAAATTCTTCTCATTCAGAATAGCGGGAGTATTATAAGAGACTTGAATACTATAAATTGTTTCCACATTAAAAGAGTAATGTTCAGAAAAAGGGTAATCATAATCATGACAAGTTTTATAAATATAATCATCACTACTTTTTATAGCATAAGTTTTATCACAATAATCATCATAAGTAGCAACTTTGTTCTCATCATAATCGATTGGAACCTCTTCCAAGATAGTGGAATCATTACTAAGTAAAGTCATGACCTCTCCAAATACACTTTCATAAATATTATAAGATGTGGGATCACTACTTCCTAAAGTTGACACTTCCAAACCCACTTTCATCAATATAATCATCATAGGTAGAAGGCATGCTATCATCATAACAACTTTGCATATCGAAACTTGAGAGGCTAAAAATATCATCATTATTAAACATAGCATCCCCAAGTTTGGGACAAACATTAATTGCAGCAAATATATTCTCAAATATGTCATCCTAATTAAACATAGCTTCCCCAAGCTTGGGCCTTTTCATATCGTAAGCATAATCACTCTCATCATTAATAGTATGGATAGCACCAATAGTATAGCAATTGTCATATTCCAAGCAAGTACCAAAAAGATTTTCAAGATCATAAGAAGTATCATTATCTTCCCAACCATAATCATCACAACAAGCAATAGGCATAACGAGATCATCATCAAGTGCATCATCTTCCACAATTATTTTTGATTCATTTTCATGAGGCACAACAATAATAGGAGCAACTTTATTTGGGAGAGATACCTTTTTACCTCTCTTCCTTTTTCTTTTCTTCTTCTTCACCACATCATGTGTGGGTTCAATCCTCTTTTTGGAGCTCCTTATTAATGAGATTGGTTGAATAGATGTAACATCCCAAATTTTCAATTTGGCATGTTATACACAGGTCATCCATGCATATCATATTTTATCGCATTCTCATTTGCTATCCTCGAAATCCTAAGCAACTCAAGGACCCTCGGAGAGAGTTGGGGATTTTCCGATTTTCATATTTGAATTTTATCAAATAATGAAAGGCGAGGATTTTGAATTTTATTATTTTTCTCTCCGAAAAATATTTCAAGTTTAAAATAAACGAGAGGAGATAATATGACTTCTCCAAAAATAATTGAAATACCGGAGGAAAAATGTTAAAATCATTATTTGGGATTTTATTTTACTTATTTGGAATTTTAATTGCCTAGAGAAAAATTTGCATATATTTAAAATTGCATTTTAGGGGCCAAGAGAAGTACATCTTGTTCTAAATATTTTATTTAGACAAAGAAAACTTGTTTTGGCATTTTTAGATTTTTATTTATTTTTCTAGGATTTTTACAATTTTCGGCGGAATGTTTTTCTTTAAAAAAAAAAGAGGAACTGCTACCGATTGGCTTAACGGCCCAAATGACCGAGTCACGCCGCTTTTCCTGCTGCCGCTGGCCACTCTGGACTCACTGGCCGCCGCTTTGCCCCTTACCCAAGTCGGACCCCCAACCTATATATATATAGTCACTCTAAACCACCACCGCCACCATCACGCCGCCCCACCGGAGCCGGAGCCGAGTTCGAGCCTCGAGTCGCCGCCGAAGTCGCCGCCACCGCCTCTAATCGCCCGCCGCCGCCGCCACCTCGCATCCGCCGCCACCCGCCGCCCCTCGCCGAGCCCCACCGGAGCCGCCCGCCCGCTGGACGACCTCGCCGGAGGTAGCCCCGTCGCCGTTTTTTTTTAAAAATAACCCTTCGGTTTTTTTAGAAAAACCCTAGCCCGTTTTTTTATATAGATCGGTTTTATTTCTTCGGTTTATTTGTTTTGAGAACGTTCACCCGTTCGTTCGTTTTTTCGAACCGTTCTTCGTTTAGTTTCCGCTAACGAACGCTCGCTCGCTTAGCCGCTCGTCGCTTTATTTTATCGGTATTATTGCGCGATTATTCCGATTTCGATTTCTGAACCAATGTTCAAATTAGTATAACTTTTCATTGCTTATCGGAATCAGGCGATTCAAGCGCTACCGGAGTTTCATCCCGAAACCCTCTTTCCGAATAGCCAACTTAAACCAGTTTTTGTCTTTGTAAAATTTGACTCTAGTTCAGATTAGTAAACGGATCTTGTTTCTCTCGCCGCTTGAGTTTTGTTGTTTCGCTTGGTTTGATTCTTTTTGCAAACCGGAGTTCTTAAGTTGAACTCGCCGTCAACCTCTTTCAGTTGAAGTTTCGCTTTGTGCATCTTTGTCTGTTGCTTATGTATGTATTGTTTGCTTCATGCAGAATTCCCGGAGTGCGAAGCGTGTTACTACGAGTCTCTATGATTCACGGATCGTCAGCAAGGCAAGTAACACTTGATCATACCTTTTCATACCCAGTTTTATGCATTAGCTCAATCCTCCAACATTGCATGATTAGGATGTCATTAATTTGTTGGTTGGGAAGTAGATGATGAGGTAGGAACCTATTGCCCTGTTACTATCGAACCCTTGGGAGTTACTTCTACGTGTTGCTTATATTGCTATGCTATGCTCGTAGACGTGATTTGGGTTTGAGAGATATTCACGACAGATGTGAGATTGTTAATAAATGGTTTACTTTAAGGTGGCAACTTAAATACACATCTGGGTGGATTGAGGCACTGGGAACCCAAAGTGTTGTCTGTTTTATTTTGAAATCCTGGGTACCCGTGTGATCTTCCTATGGACCGCCACCTGTGCTCAAAGGAATCGAGATTATTCATGCTAGAAACTTCCATGTGCAGCCACAAGCTATTATGGGCTCTAGCATAGTTGAGTAAGTTACGTGAAGCTCTCGAAGAGGTAGATCAGCAGGTAGTGGGTTCTATAGGTTTGGTATGATCTATCCGGAGTAGAGAGTTAATGTTTCTGAAAGACTGTGTCTCGGTCATCCGTTTCTCAAACACCATGTAGTGCGAGAAATCAAAGGAGGCGATCGAGTCTTGTGGGGAAAAGTGCGCAAACCTCTGCAGAGTGTACAATCTAATCATGGTTAGACGTGGTCCCGGTTATGGACAATTCTCGAGTATCTAGTACTTGAGTATTCACATGTATCTCATCACTCTAAATTAATATTGCTGGGTTGTTAATCACTTTAATTGGGATTGAGTTGGGGTTATACCTTCTCAATGATGTTTCAACCACCATGATAGTTAAATAAAATTTATTCCTTTGATATAGGGAAAAATTGGCTTTATGCAAAATCAGAACCATAGAGCTATTCCACCAGCCATATATGCATGTAGTATAGCTTATTCTTTCATTACTCTCTATGTGTTACATTGCCAGCATATTCCATGTGCTGACCCGTTCTCGGGCTGCAACGTATTATGTTGCAGACTTTTCAGACGAGGAGTAAGGATAGGTAGGTCGCTGCAGCAAATTTCGCTTATGCCGCTGGAGTTGATGGACTCACTTTATCTTCCAAGCCTTCCGCTGTTATCGCATTAGATGGCCTTAAGCCATATTATTGTAATAAGTTCTCTTTTGAGACATTCGATGTAATAAGTGTGTGATTGCTACTCTGTTATAAATCCTTCGAGTACTGTGTGTGTCAGCATTACCGATCCAGGGAATACACAGAGCACAGAGACTTGACCATCTGAGGTCGGGTTGCTACAAGATGGTATCAGAGCACACGCTGAGTGTAGGACACGGCCACTAAGATCAAACCATAGGTCACTCCTCTCTACTCATTTCTGACCCCTCTCCATTTTTTCACTCTTTAGGATGACGGAGATGAAGTACAAGTTTGCACAACCAGATGAAGACACGCCTTTTGGACGCCACTTGAAGGAAGTCACTAGGTACCTGAATATTGGAATACCAAGCTTCACCGGGACGTACAACGCCACCTTACCAGAAGAACAATGCTGGAAGATTCAAGCTCTAGTTCCCGGAAGGACGCTTATGCCAAGCACGGAGCCCATAGTATGTGTTTTCAATGCACCAACATGGAGTTTGGGAAAGAGTATGGCAGCTCACATTTCCATGGGACGCATTGGAGAATTCTACAATAAGGAGCTTAAAGACACCATATACCAAATATGTGGGCGCCGAGACGAGCAATGGGAAGTAATCAGCACCAAGAAGGATAGATCCATTGCAGCCTACATCCAGGAGCTAAACCAGCACATTCGACGTCATGAGAACCAGATGTGCGCAGACATGATGGATTTGTAGAAGGCGAAAACTAAGATCATCGAGCTGGAGGAAGAACTCAAGTCTACACACGATGGATATGAGGAAGAAGTCAAAATACTACTGGAGAAGAACGACGACCTAGTCAAGAAGATCGGAGTCTTCATGGGAGGACCAAAGACCCAAGGAAGAGGAGCAAGAAGAGGAAGAAGATCCCGCTTGTCCAGACAACTACATCATCATCGACGACACTGATTCAGATCCAAGTGATGATGACTATGAAGACGAAGCTAGAGCAGACATCATGGAGTCTTCCACCGATCAAAACTTCTAGATGACCACCATATAATAGTAGTATTACCCCCATGTAACTAGTAGTAGTTGAGCACTCATGCGATAGTCCTAGATCGTTTTGTATGCCCTTGCTTGCTTGATTGAATGAATGTGTTTGCCTTATGTGCATATGGGTAGTGTTTTCTCACTAGACCTCTTTCTATTCTAATCTCTCCCATCTAAACCTTCAGATGCCTCCGAGACGTGACCCCGGTTTTGTTTTCCCACCGGAGCTCACTCGCTTGATCCAACAATGTAATGCCTTAATGCAATTGCTAGTTCGTAACTGTGGCAATGCCAACAACAACAACAACAACCCACCGCCGGTGGACAATTTAGCCCGCTTCACGAGGTTACAACCGCGGTGTTTTCCAAAGAGCACCGAGCCAATAGTTGCGTATGATTGGCTACGCCAGATTGGAAGGGAGTTAACCACCGCAGGATGCACGGATGCTGAAAGAGTGCGCTTTGCCGCACATCAATTGGATGGACCAACAGCCGCATGGTGGGAGAATTACACGGCTACTTTTCCTATAGCCAATGTCACTTGGGATCAGTTCCAACAAGCTTTTCGCACGGCCCATGTTTCAACTGGAGCCATGAAGATAAAGAAGCGAGAGTTCCGCAACTTACGCCAGGGGAACCGCATCAGGCCCAAAGACGTGGATGAGTTTAGCAAGTTATCACGCTATGACCTCGATGATGTGGCCACAGATGCATGAAGCAAGAGAAGTTTATGGAAGGGCTGAATGATGAGATAAATATGCAGTTGATGGTGGCAACTTTTAACAACTACCAGGAGTTGGTAGATAAGGCCCTAATGATTGAAGGAAGGCATCAGCAAATTGAGAATCGTAAGAGGAAGTATGGACAAGGGAAGTATAACTCAGGAGCTCACCAGAAGCCTCGTTTAACCCCGAACTCGGGAGGACTTGTTCATAACCATGGAGGACATAACCATACTGGAGGAGGATCGCATAATGGTGCGAAGAATGGGAATGGAAATGCAGCCAACAATAATCGAATCGCTCTAACCCAGCTACACCCACCAAGAGGGACTTAAGCCAAGTTATTTGCTTTAAGTGCGGGAAGACAGGCACTATGCCAACGACTGCCTCAAGGAAAGAATGGAAACGGAAATGGAAGCGCCGGGAAGAAGCCCAATCTATTCAACAAAGGACAAGTGAACCACGTTAACGTGGAGGAAGTTGAAGAGCAGCTGGACGCGGTAATAGGTAAGTTTTGGTTCAGTCATTTACCACTATTGTTCTTTTCGATACTGGTGCATCGCATTCATACATATCAAGGGGATTTGTGGATAAGTTTAAGTTACCAACCGAGACCCTTAGGACCCCTCTTTTAGTGAGCTCGCCTGGAGCAGAGTACATGGCTAGCAAGTGGTGCACCCAGATACCCCTAATCATTGGCACGCATGTTTTTCCGTCTGACCTAATTATCTTGGAGTCGCAAGGATTGGATGTGATATTAGGTATGGATTGGATGTCAAAGTTTGGAGGAAGTATTGACTGTGCTAGCAAGTCAATTTATCTTACCACCCCGGAGGGAAAAAGGATTAAGTATGTATCTAGGCATGTGCCTAGGAGGAGCCAAGTGAATACCCTCACGGAGTTGTACAAGAGGAAGTACCTGTAGTGAAGGATTATCCAGATGTTTTTCCAGAAGAGTTACCAGGCATGCCACCGGATCAAGACATCGAGTTTCTAATAGAACTAATGCCAGGTACAGGGCCAATATCAAAGAGACCCTATCGGATGCCCGCAAATGATCTGGAGGAAATTAAGAAGCAGATCAAGGAGCTATTGGAGAAAGGTTACATTCGTAGAAGTTCATCACCTTGGGGAGCCCCAGTACTTTTGGTGGAGAAGAAGGATAAATCCCTAAGGATGGTTGTTGATTACCGAGCTCTGAATGAAGTGACGATAAAGAACAAGTGTCCCTTACTGATGATTAATGATCTGTTTGATCAGTTGCAAGGAGCTAAGGTGTGTTCTAAGATTGATCTACGATCAGGATACCATCAGTTGAAGATCCGAGAGAAGGATATACCCAAGACAGCATTCACCACACGATATGGATTATATGAGTATACTGTCATGTCATTTGTACTGACTAACGCCCCTGCCTATTTTATGAGTATGATGAACAAAGTGTTCATGGAGTATTTGGACAAGTTTGTAGTGGTGTTTATCGATTCTATTATGGTTTACTCGAAGAACGAAAAGGAGCACGCAGAACACCTACGTTTGGTTCTTGAGAAACTCAGGGAACACCAGTTATACGCCAAATTCAGCAAGTGCGAGTTTTGGTTGAAGGAAGTTGGATTTCTTGGGCATGTTATATTAGGAGAGGGTATAGCAGTAGATCCCAGTAAAATTCAGTCAGTCACTGAATGGTTGGCACCCACTTCAGTCAGTGAGATTCGCAGTTTCCTTGGACTGGCAGGATATTATCGGAGATTTATTGAGAATTTTTCCAAGATTGCTAAACCAATGACAGAATTGCTAAAGAAGGATACCAAGTTCAAATGGATAGATGAGTGTGAGACAAGCTTCCAAGAGTTGAAGAAACGGTTGACTACAGCCCCGTGCTGACATTGCCAGATATACATAAGGAGTTTCAAGTGTATTGTGATGCCTCTCGCTTGGGACTTGGATGTGTTCTTATGCAGGACGGAAAAGTTGTTTCGTATGCCTCACGACAACTGAAGCCACATGAGTTGAACTATGCCACGCATGATTTGGAGTTAGCAGCTGTACTACATGCGTTGAAGACCTGGAGACATTATCTCATGGGAAACCGTTGTGATGTGTACACGGATCATAAGAGTTTGAAGTACATTTTCACACAGAAGGAGTTAAACCTCAGACAAAGGAGATGGCTGGAGCTTATAAAGGATTGCGATATGAAGCTACACTACCATCCAGGAAAGGCCAACGTTGTAGCAGACGCTTTGAGTCGGAAGAGTTATGCCAATATCCTTGAAAGTAGAGGACTGCCAAAGGAGTTAACAGAGGATATTATGGAACTTCGGTTGGAGATTGTTCCAAGAGGTTTTCCTGCAACAATGGAGGTTCAGTCGACCTTGTTAGACAAGATTCGAGACGCTCAAAAGGAGGATAAAGAGATTGCTGAGATAAAAGAAAAGATGGGCAAAGGAAAAGCCAAAGGTTTTCGCGAGGATGAGCACGATACCTTGTGGTTTGAGGACCGGATTTATGTGCCCAAGAACTCGGAAATCAGGAAGATAATACTTCAAGAGGCCCATGACTCACCGTACTCGATTCACCCCGGAAACACCAAGATGTATTTGAACTTGAAGGAACATTTCTGGTGGACTGGTATGAAGAAGGATATTGCCGAGTATGTAGCCGTTTGTGATGTATGTCAGAGAGTGAAGGCAGAGCATCAAAAGCCAGCAGGACTGTTACAGCCTATGCCAATACCCGAATGGAAGTGGGACAACCGGGCATGGATTTTATCATCGGATTACCCGTAACCAAAGCAGGATATGATTCAATATGGGTAGTTGTGGATCGCTTGACCAAAGTAGCTCACTTCATCCCAGTGAAAACAACTTATACAAGTGCCAAGTTGGCCAAGATATATATGACCAGGATCGTATGTTTGCACGGAGTTCCGAGGAGCATCATATCAGATAGAGGAACACAATTTACTTCAAAGTTTGGCATCAACTACACCAGACTTTGGGTACCAGATTGGAATTCAGTACAGCGTTCCACCCACAGACGGATGGACAGACAGAGAGAGTTAACCAGATCTTGGAGGATATGTTAAGAGCCTGTGCGCTAGATTATGGATCTAGTTGGGATGACAATTTGCCGTACGCAGAATTCTCATATAACAACAGCTACCAGGCCAGTTTGAAGATGGCACCGTTTGAAGCTCTGTATGGACGCAGATGTAGAACACCCTTGATGTGGGATGAGGTAGGAGACCGTCAGTTGTTTGGACCGGATTTGATCAAAGACTCAGAGGAGAAGGTTAAGCTGATCAGAGACAGACTAAAGATTGCTAAGTCTAGACAGAAGAGTTACGCAGATTCAAAACGCAAGGAAGTAACCTATGAAGTTGGAGACAGAGCCTATCTCATGCAGTATCACCCCGAGGGGAGTGAAACGCTTTTGGAGTAAAGGGAAAGTTAGCCCCAAGATTTGTAGGACCGTATCGTGTTTTGGAACGAATGGGAGAAGTTGCCTACAAGCTGGAGTTACCCAAAGGACTGTCAGGAGTTCACGATGTGTTTCACGTATCACAACTGAAGAAGTGCCACGCTGAGATGGCCGACATACCACTAAAGGATACAGTGCCCCTAGAGGCGATACAGTTGGATAGTAATTTGACTTATGAGGAGAAGCCAGTGAAGATTTTGGATTTCGACAGCCGAGTCACTCGCAGCAAAGTTATCAAGTTTTGTAAAGTTCAGTGGAGCCACCATACCGAGGAGGAAGCCACCTGGGAGCGAGAAGATGATATTCGCAAGGACCATCCGCACCTATTTTCTAGTTAACCCGAATCTCGAGGGCGAGATTCATCTTAAGGGGGGTAGGTCTGTAACATCCCAAATTTTCAATTTGGCATGTTATACACAGGTCATCCATGCATATCATATTTTATCGCATTCTCATTTGCTATCCTCGAAATCCTAAGCAACTCAAGGACCCTCGGAGAGTTGGGGATTTTCCGATTTTCATATTTGAATTTTATCAAATAATGAAAGGCGAGGATTTTGAATTTTATTATTTTTCTCTCCGGAAAAATATTTCAAGTTTAAAATAAACGAGAGGAGATAATATGACTTCTCCAAAAATAATTGAAATACCTGAGGAAAAAATGTTAAAATCATTATTTGGGATTTTGTTTTACTTATTTGGAATTTTAATTGCCTAGAGAAAAATTTGCATATATTTAAAATTGCATTTTAGGGGCCAAGAAAAGTACATCTTGTTCTAAATATTTTATTTAGACAAAGAAAACTTGTTTTGGCATTTTTAGATTTTTATTTATTTTTCTAGGATTTTTACAATTTTCGGCGGAATGTTTTTCTTTTAAAAAAAAGAGGAACCACGCCCGACTAGGCCAACGGCCCAATGAGCAGCCGGCCTACCGAGCCGCCGCCTTTCCAGATGTCGCCGTCTGACCCGGACTGGGCCGCTTTGCCCTTCCCCAAGTCGGACCCCCAACCTATATATATAGCCTCCTCCTCTAAACCACCACCGCCACAACCGCCCATCGGAGCGAGCTGAGCCGAGTTCGAGCCTCGAGTCAGCCGCCGAGTCGCCTCACCGCCTCTAGTCGCCACGCCGCCACTCCCGCCGCCACCTCGCATCCCGCCACACCCCTCGCCGAGCCCCACCGGAGCCGCCCGCCCGCCGGACGACCTCGCCGGAGGTAGCCCCGTCGCCGTTTTTTTTAAAATAACCCTTCGGTTTTTTGTAGAAAAACCCTAGCCCGTTTTTTTATATAGATCAGTTTTATTTCTTCGGTTTATTTGTTTTGAGAACGTTCACCCGTTCGTTCGTTTTTACGAACCGTTCGTCGTTTAGTTTCCGCTAACGAACGTTCGTTCGTTTAGCCGTTCGTCGTTTTCTTTTATCGGTATTATTCCGCGATTATTCCGATCTCGATTTCTGAACCAATGTTCAAATTAGTATAACTTTTCGCTCGTTTATCGGAATCAGGCGATTCAAGCGCCTGGAGTTTCATCCCGAAACCCTCTTTCCGAATAGCAAACTTAAACCAGTTTTTGTCTTTGTAAAATTTGACTCTAGTTCAGATTAGTAAACGGATCTTGTTTCTCTCGCCGTTTGAGTTTCGTTGTTTCGTTTGGTTTGATTCTTTTTGCAAACCGGAGTTCTTAAGTTGAACTCGTCGGTCAACCTCTTTCAGTTGAAGTTTCGTTTGTGCATCTTTGTTTGTTGCTTATGTATGTATTGTTTGCTTGCGATAGAATTCCCGGAGTGCGAAGCGTGTTACTACGAGTCTCTAGGATTCACGGATCGTCAGCAAGGCAAGTAACACTTGATCATACCTTTTCATACCCAGTTTTATGCATTAGCTCAATCCTCCAACATTGCATGATTAGGATGTCATTAATTTGTGGGTTGGGAAGTAGATGATGAGGTAGGAACCTATTGCCCTGTACTATCAAACCCTTGGGAGTTACTTCTACGTGTTGCTTATATTGCTATGCTATGCTCGTAGACGTGGTTTGGGTTTGAGAGATATTCACGACAGATGTGAGATTGTTAATAAATGGTTTACTTTAAGGTGGCAACTTAAATACACATCTGGGTGGATTGAGGCACCTGGGGAACCCAGTTTTGTCTGTTTTAATTTTGGAAATCCCGGGGTACCCGTTTGATCTTCCTATGGACCGCCACCTGTGCTCAAAGGGAATCGAGATTATTCATGCTAGAAACTTCCGTGTGCAGCCACAAGCTATTATGGGCTCTAGCATAGTTGAGTAAGTTACGTGAAGCTCTCGAAGAGGTAGATCAGCAGGTAGTGGGTTCTATAGGTTTGGTATGATCTATCCGGAGTATAGAGTTAATGTTTACGAAGATCGTGTCTCGGTCATCCGTTTCTCAAACACCATGTAGTGCGAGAAATCAACGGAGGCGATCGAGTCTTGTGGGGAAAAGTGCGAAACCTCTGCAGAGTGTACAATCTAATCATGGTTAGCCGTGTCCCCGGTTATGGACAATTCTGAGTATCTAGTACTTGAGTATTCACATGTATCGCATCACTCTAAATTAATATTGCTGGGTTGTTAATCACTTTAATTGGGATTGAGTTGGGGTTATACCTTCTCAATGATGTTTCAACCACCATGATAGTTAAATAAAATTTGTTCCTTTGATATAGGGAAAAATTGGCTTTATGCAAAATCAGAACCATAGAGCTATTCCACCAGCCATATATGCATGTAGTATAGCTTATTCTTTCATTACTCTCTATGTGTTACATTGCCAGCATATTCCATGTGCTGACCCGTTCTCGGGCTGCAACGTATTATGTTGCAGACTTTTCAAATGAGGAGTAAGGATTGGTAGGTCGTTGCCATGCAGCTCAGTTATGCCGTTGGAGTTGATGGACTCACTTTATCTTCCAAGCCTTCCGCTGTTATCGCATTAGATGGCCTTAAGCCATATTATTGTAATAAGTTCTCTTTTGAGACATTCGATGTAATAAGTGTGTGATTGCTACTCTGTTATAAATCCTTCGAGTACTGTGTGTGTCAGCATTACCGATCCAGGGATGACACAGAGCACAGAGACTTGACCATCTGAGGTCGGGTCGCTACAATAGAAGGCTCCTCCTCGTTACCTTATTCATCATAAGAAATAATAGGAGGATATTGGGAAGTCTCTTCCCTTTTGATTAGTATTCTCTTCATCATCTATTTGTCTTCTTTTCTTTATGTAATTGGCAATATAAGGATTATCAATGAAATTCACCGCACAATACATATAAATTTTCTCTAGATCAGAATGAAGAACTCTATCAAGGTCAAATTCTGGAATAACCTTAGTTATACGTTTCATTTCTTCATAACCCAAGAGCAAACTAAGTTCATTATGATGTGCAAGGGAAATCAAGTCATCACAATTTTTGGACATGATACGACCATGAAACAATTTGCATTGGGCACTAAAATGATCACGTTCATTGCAAAGTTCACAAGTAGGGCTAAGAAAAGATAAATTTTCAGCACATTCATCTAGCTCTTCTTGCAACAATTTGGTTTCTAAGTACTTATGCCTCTTGCAATATCTATCTTCCCTGTTTGGTGTGTACTTACAAACCCAATGTACTCCACAAAAATTGACATGTTTATAGGAGACATTTTCATCATAACTAGAGCAATCATCATTAGTACTATGGATATTCAAGGAGTTCATACTAACAACATTGCAATCATGCTCATCATTCAAAGATTTAGTGCCAAATATTTTAATGCATTCTTCTTCTAACACTTTGGCACAATTTTCCTTTCCATCATACTCATGAAAGATATTAAAAAGATGAAGCTTATGAGACAAACTCAATTCCATTTTTTTGTAGTTTTCTTTTATAAACTAAACTAGTGCTAAAACAAGAAACAAAAAGATTCGATTGCAAGATCTAAAGATATACCTTCAAGCACTCACCTCCCCGGCAATGGCGCCAGAAAAGAGCTTGATGTCTACTATGCAACCTTCTTCTTGTAGACATTGTTGGGCCTCCAATTGTAGAGGTTTGTAGGACAGTAGCAAATTTCCCTCAAGTGGCTGACCTAAGGTTTATCAATCCGTAGGAGGCGTAGGATGAAGATGGTCTCTCTCAAGCAACCCTGCAACCAAATAACAAAGAGTCTCTTGTGTCCCCAACACACCCAATACAATGGTAAATTGTATAGGTGCACTAGTTCGGCGAAGAGATGGTGATACAAGTGCAATATGGATGGTAGATAAAGGTTTTTGTAATCTGAAAATATAAAAACAGCAAGGTAACAACTGGTAAAAGTGAGCGTAAACGGTATTGCAATGCTAGGAAACAAGGCCTAGGGTTCATACTTTCACTAGTGCAAGTTCTCTCAACAATAATAACATAATTGGATCATATAACTATCCCTCAACATGCAACAAAAAGTCATTCCAAAGTCATTAATAGTGGAGAACAAACGAAGAGATTATGGTAGGGTACGAAACCACCTCAAAGTTATTCTTTCCAATCAATCCGTTGGGCTATTCCTATAAGTGTCACAAACAGCCCTAGAGATCGTACTAGAATAACACCTTAAGACACAAATCAACCAAAACCCTAATGTCACCTAGATACTCCAATGTCACCTCAAGTATCTGTGGGTATGATTATACGATATGCATCACACAATCTCAATTCATCTATTCAAACCAACACATAGAACCTCAAAGAGTGCCCCAAAGTTTCTACCAAAGAATCACGATGAAAACGTGTGCCAACCCCTATGCATAGGTTCATGGGCGGAACCATAAGTTGATCACCAAAACATACATCAAGTGAATCACGTGATATCCCATTGTCACCACAGACACGCGGCAAGACATACATCAAGTGTTCTCAAATCTTTAAAGACTCAATCCGATAAGATTACTTCAAGGGAAAACTCAATTCATTACAAGAGAGTAGAGGGGAGAATCAACATAAGATCCAACTATAATAGCAAAGCTCGCGATACATCAAGATAGTGCCAAATCAAGAACACGAGAGAGAGAGAGAGAGAGAGAGAGAGAGAGAGAGAGAGAGAGAGAGATCAAACACATAGCTATTGGTACATACCCTCAGCCCCGAGGGTGAACTACTCCTCCTCGTCATGGAAAGCGCCGGATGATGAAGATGGCCACCGGTGAGGCTTCCCGCCCGGCAGGTGCCGAACAGGTCCCGATTGGTTTTTGGTGGCTCTTGAGGTTTTGCGGCGGTGGAACACCCGATCTAATCTCCGTTCTGGAAGTTTTAGGGTACGTGGAGTTATATAGGCGGAAGAAGCACGTCAGGGGAGCCACGAGGGCCCCACGGGGCAGGGGGGCCCGCACTAGGGGGGTGGGCGCATCCCCCACCCTCATGGCTTCCTTGTTCCTTCCTTGACGTGGGGTCCAAGTCCATCCGGTAGCTTTCCTTCCAAAAATAACTTCTCCAGTTGATTTCGTTCCGTTTTGACTCCGTTTGATATTCCTTTTCTTCGAAATACTAAAATAGGCAAAAAAACAGCAAATCTGGGCTGGGCCTCCGGTTAATAGATTATCCCCAAAAGTAATATAAAAGTGGAAAATAAAGCCCAGTATTGCCCAAAACAGTAGATAATATAGCATGGAGCAATCAAAAATTATAGATACGTTGGAGACGTATCAGTAAGCAATAATATTCACAATTTCATTTTATTACACCATCATTTCTGTTGAGTTTCATTCATATATATGTATTAACCCCCTTCTTCAAATTAGACGTGGCAGATGCGGAATGAACTCCTACCACAAGATCGCATGAAAGCAATTCAAGAGGAATTGGCGGGATTGTTTCTTGACCACGGCATCAATAAAGCCGGAGAATACCATGTGGAACTTGAGTTCAGATGCTAGGGGATTGTATGAGATCTTACATATTGTATATGTATGTAGCCAGTAGCGTTGGATAGATAATACAAAAACTTGTTGTTCGACCAATCTCTCGGAGAAGGAGAGGTCGATCACTTCTCTCGGTATGCATGACTTAACTTCAGACTTAATGGTTTCCTTCATTTTCTTACTAGCTAGCGTGTCGAGGGCCTCTCTATACATATAGTACGTAGCGTCGACCAAGCACGGAGATAAGAGAGGACACTTCTCTCTATTAATTAATTAGCTACCTAACACAATATATGAAACACCTTAATTAACCATACAAAACCCCCAAATCCACCCCCTTTCGAGAAAAAAAAAAACAAAACCCTAGCTCTGAACAGTGACGCGTGGATGCCTATTGGTCCCAGCTTGGTGCCACCAACCGGACTAAAGGGCCTCTGCCTGGCTTGGCACTGCCACATGGAGGCCCATCTGTCCCGGTTCGTGTAAGAACCGGGACTAAAGGCCTAGGCATTAGTAACGACCCTTTAGTCCTGGTTCCCCAACCGGGACAGATGGGCCTTATGAACCGGGACAAATGACCCTTTTTCTACTAGTGGGGCATCGTATAGTTGGGCCTTCTCCTGCACTATCATAGTCTAGACCTACTACATGTGACAGTGTTGGGATTCCCCGAAGAGGAAGAGTGATGTAGTATAGTAGCACATGGTATTTTCATCAATTAAGAACCAATGTTTATTGAACTAGAATGATATGGCACACCTACAACATTAGCAGTACCTGCACACACATGCAAAAAAATGCTTCCACCCAACAAAGGCAAGGGGGCGTCACTCCCGTTGTTTTTGCCAGATGCAAGTATCAAATTTGGTAGTGGTAGATATAATAAATAAAAGTAAAAGAAAACATCGAGGAATTATAATTTTTGTTTGATAATAAAGATGAATGGACCCGTGGGCCATAGCTTCACTAGAGGCATCTTTTTCATCAATAGCATCGGTGGGTAAATAAATTAGTGTTGGGCATTGACAAAATAGCGTATAGTTATGATGAACATCCATGTCATAATCAATATATAGGCATTACGTCCACGAAAAGTAGACCGTAATCCAACTACATCCACTACTATTACTCAACCCCAAGACTGTTGTCCAACATGAATCTCAAAGTATTAAGTTTGTGATAAACAAAGTAATGCATTAAGTAAGATGACATAATGTAGAAAAATAAGATCAAGCAATGACCGAACCCCGTCACTTTATCCTTAGCAGCGACAATACAATGCAATACAATACATGCCTAGCAACTCCTCCTGTCATAGAGTAAGATCACTTCAAGATTGAACCTACTACCAAGCACCACTCTCGTTGAAGATAGATCAATCTACTTGGTAAAAGAAGATGGATAGATCGGAGAGAAATACAAAGCTGTAAAATTGCACAATAATAGAAATTTCAAAAGATTCAAATAGTACCAATGAATAATCTGATCATAAACCTATAATTCATTGGATCCCGACAAACGCACCGAAAAGTTACATCAGATTGATCTCAGAGGTTTAATTTATTGAAGATCAAGAGAGAGAGAGAGAGAGAGAGAGAGAGAGATCTAACTACTGTTATGGACCCGTAGGTCCTGTGGGAACTACTCACACATCATCAAGGGGGCAGTAAGGTTGATGAAGATTGCCTTTCGAGTTGTTTCCCCCTCCGGTAGAGTACCGAAAGAGGTCTCCGGATGGGATCACTTCGAAACACAGACTTACGGCGGCGAAAGAATGTGTTTCAGGTCTCGCTTTGGGGGTTTATGAATATTTGAAAATTTATAGGCCAAGAATTAGGGCAAACGGAGCCACGGGGGCCAATAGGCACCAGGGCGCGCCCCCTGCCTTGTATCCACCTCGTGGGTCTTCCGGTCCTCTCCCGAAGCTTCCAGGGTCTCTTTTGGTCATCAAAAAGTTTCATCGTCTTTGGACTTCTGTAGGTATGGATTTCATAGAAAACAAAAAAGAACATGTAGAAGATAGGAACTGGCACTGGGCACTGAGTTCCATAAAAATAATATAAAATGACATATAAAGCATACAAAAGTGATAATATAATAGCATGAAACAATCAAAAACTACAGATACGCCGGAGACATATCAAGACTACATGGAAAAGATATTGGCCCTTATCACCTGAATCTCCACCATCACATCTCGTTGAGATACTCTATCTCACCAAGATCCTCCCCTCACATTGTAATCTTCCGTATTCTCCACATATATAGGAAAAGAGTATTACAAGTAAAGATATTAATGTTAATCTTTATGGATGGTTCACAACCATCTTCAAAGTTCCTAGGGATGAAAGCATCTTTATTATATTACTCTTCCCTAATAAGTAAGACAACTTCAACAATATATTTAGTAAAGTGATTTCATTGCTCTAAAGACGTAGGTTCCTGATGACCCACAAGTGTAGGGGATTTATCGTAGTCCTTTCGATAAGTAAGAGTGTCGAACCCAACGAGGAGCAGAAGAATGATAAGCGGTTTTCAACAAGGTATTCTCTGCAAGTACTGAAATAAGTAGTAGCAGAAAGTTTTGTGATAGGATAATTTGTAACGAGCAACAAGTAACAAAAGTAAATAAAGTGCAGCAAGGTGGCCCAATCCTTTTTGTAGCAAAGGACAAGACTGGACAAACTCTTATATAAAGGAAAACGCTCCCGAGGACACATGGGAATTATCGTCAAGCTAGTTTTCATCACGTTCATATGATTCGCGTTCGGTACTTTGATAATTTGATATGTGGGTGGACCGGTGCTTGGCTGCTATTCTTACTGGAACAAGCATCCCACTTATGATTAACCTCTATTGCAAGCATCCGCCACTACAACAAAAGTATTAAGGTAAACCTAACCATAGCATGAAACATATGGATCCAAATCAGCCCCTTACGAAGCAACGCATAAACTAGGGTTTGAACTTCTGTCACTCTAGCAACCCATCATCTACTTATTACTTCCCAATGCCTTCCTCTAGGCCCAAATAATGGTGAAGTGTTATGTGGTCGACGTTCACATAACCCCACTAGAGGATAGACAACATACATCTCATCAAAATATCGAATGAATACCAAATTCACATGACTACTAATAGCAAGACTTCTCCCATGTCCTCAGGAACAAACGTAACTACTCACAAAGCATATTCATGTTCATAATTAGAGGGGTATTAATATGCATAAAGGTTCTGAACATATGATCTTCCACCAAATAAACTAACTAGCATCAACTACAAGGAGTAATCAGCACTACTAGCAACCTACTAGTACCAATCCCGTACTTGGAGACAAGAATTGGGTACAAGAGATGAACTAGGGTTTTCAGAGCAGATGGTGTTGGTGAAGATGTTGATGGAGATTTCCCTCTCTTGATGAGAAGAGCGTTCGTCGTGATGATGGCGATGATTTCCCCCTCCCGGAGGGAAGTGTCCCCGGCAGAACAGCTCTGCCGGAGCCCTAGATTGGTTCCGCCAAGGTTCCGCCTCGTGGCGGCGGAGTCTCATCCCGAAAGGTTGCTTATGATTTTTTCCTCGACGAAAGACTTCATATAGCAGAAGATGGCCACCGGAGAGCCAACAGGGGGCCCACGAGGCAGGGGGCGCGCCCTGGGGGTAGGGCGCCCCCCACCCTCGTGGACAGGTGGTGGCCCCCCTGACGTATTTCTTCCGCTCAGTATTTTTTATTATTTCCAAAAATGACTTTTGTGGAGTTTCAGGACTTTTGGAGTTGTGCAGAATAGGTCTCTAATATTTGCTCCTTTTCCAACCCAGAATTCCAAATTGCCGCATTCTCCCTCCTTATGTAAATCTTGTAAAATAAGAGAGAATAGGCATAAGTATTGAGACATAATGTGTAATAACAACCCATAATGCAATACATATTGATATAAAAGCATGATGCAAAATGGACGTATCAACTCCCCCAAGCTTAGACCTCGCTTGTCCTCAAGCGAAAGCCGATAACGATAAATATGTCCACATGTTTAGAGGTAGAGGTGTCGATAAAATAAAATACGGACGTGAGGGCATCATGATTATTCTCATAACAGCAACATAAATGGATATTGTCATATGATTTCTTATGCTCAAGTAATAATCTATTCACAATGCCAAGTATGAATCAGAAACTTTATTGAGAAATAACAAACTATAAACTCAGTCATTGAATCAATTGCAATTTATCATAACATCAGAAAGAGTCCATGTCAGAGCTTTCTAGCAAGTCCACATACTCAACTATCATTTAGTCTTTCATAATTGCTAACACTCACGCAATACTTGTGGTTACGGAGTTTTAATCGGACACAGAGAAAGGGGCTTATAATTTTGCCTCCCAACCTTTACCTCAAGGGTAATGTCAAAAATAATAACTCATGCTGACTTACATCCAATTAGATATATCTATCAGGATCTTTCCAACACCCTGCGCTTGCCAAAGGATAAAATGTAAAAAGGAAAGTTGAAGATCACCGTGACTCTTGCATGAGGAAGAAGATAATAGTAAAAGATAGGCCCTTCGCAGAGGGAAGCAGAGGTTGCCATGCGCTTTCAGGGTTGGATGCACAAAATATTAATGCAAAAGAACGTCACTTTATATTGCCCCTTGTGATATGACCCTTTATTATGCAGTCCATCGCTTTTATTTCTTCCACATCACAAGATCGTATAAAGATTATTTCCTCCACACCAATCAATCATACATATTTAGGGAGCAATTTTTATTGCTTGCACCGATGACAACTTACTTGAAGGATCTTACTCAATCCATAGGTAGATATGGTGGACTCTCATGGCAAAACTGGTTTAAGGGTTTTTGGAAGCACAAGTAGTATCTCTACTTCGTGCAAAGAATTTGGCTAGCATGAGGGGGAAAGGCAAGCCCAACATGTTGGATGATCCATGACAATATACTTTATCTCAGATATAAGAAAACATAACCCATTACGTTGTCTTCCTTGTCCAACATCAACTCTTTAGCATGTCATATTTTAATGAGTGCTCCCAATCATAAAAGATGTCCAAGATAGTATATTTATATGTGAAACCTCTCTTTCTTTATTACTTCCTATTAATTGCAACGATGATCAAAGCTATGCTTGTCAACTCTCAAATATTTTTAATCAACATACTCTTTCTATTTGAAGTCATTACTATCAATAATATAAATATGATATGTTTATTTCTTTTTATTCTTTTCTCTTTTCTTTTATTCACTCAAGATCATAGCAAGATAATCAAGCCCTTGACTCAATCACCAATCTTTATTATATAGCTCACAAACTCGATTACATAGAGAGATCATAAAGCAAAACTCAAAACCAGACCATGCCATAAACTTTATTCTACTAGATCAAGATACTACTAATAGGATCAAACTAAGAAAAACGGTAAAGATAGGAGTGTGATGGTGATATGATACCGGGGCATCTCCCCCAAGCTTGGCAGTTGCCAAGGGGAGTGCCCATACCCATGTGATTATGTCTCCTTTGTTGGTGAAGAAGGTGGAGTTGTTGATGATGCAGGCTTCTTCCTTAATTTGCGCTTGAGGACAGACTTTTGATCCCTCAAGTCGTCAATCTCCTACTCCAGGATTAATATCCTTTTGCATAGTTCCTGCTTGTTTTCCTGCAAGAGATGAAAAGGGATAAACTCGATCTTAGGTTTCTTTGCTCTATAAGGGAGGCTTGACTTTTTGAACTCCACATGCATGTCCCCAGGTTGAGGTAATGGGGCTTCATCTTCCTCTGAGCTCGTCTCCTCCTTCCTCTTGGGTTCATAGTCCTCTTCTTCCTCCGTAGTCCAACCAGAATGCTCCACATCTCCATAGACCTTAGGATCTGCAAGGTAATCATCCACATAGCTTTCTCCTTCCGAATCCTGGGACGACATGTTGCTCTAATCTGCAGCAGGACAACTCGAAAAAAGAACAGAAGACAATTGCGTGATACGCGAGTCAAAACCTTCGGGAGATTATATAATGAATTTTTACCGACCAGGTGCCCACGAGGTAGGGGGGCGCGCCAGTAGGGTAGGGAGCGCCCTCCACCCTCGTGGAGCCCTCGTGTCCTTCCCGGACTTCTTCTTATTTTTCTATTTTTCTAAATATTCCAAAACGGAGAAATATTGCCATAAAACTGTTTTGGAGTCGGTTTACTTACTGTACCACATACCTATTCCTTTTCGGAGTCTGAAACGTTCCGGAAAGTGTCCCTTATGTATTCCTCCGGGGTTACAGTTTCAATAACATTGGTTTCAACATTTATAGGATTACCTGAGATATAGTTGTTGATTCTTTGACCGTTCACCACCTTCGGATTTGTGCCTTCGAAATTGTTGATTTTTATGGCACCGGAACAATAGACCTCCTCCATAATGTAAGGACCTTCCCATTTAGAGAGAAGTTTTCCTGCAAAAAATCTTAGACGAGAGTTGTATAGCAATACATAATCACCTACGTTAAACTCACGCTTCTGTGTCCTTTTGTCATGCCATCTTTTAACCTTTTCTTTAAATAACTTGGCATTTTCATAAGCTTGGGTTCTCCATTCATCAAGTGAGCTAATGTCGAACAACCTTTTCTCACCGGCAAGTTTGAATCATAGTTGAGCTCTTTAATATCCCAATAAGCCTTATGTTCTAGTTCGAGAGGTAAGTGACATGCTTTTCCATAAACCATTTTATACGGAGACATACCCATAGGATTTTTATATGCAATTCTATAGGCCCATAATGCATCATTGGGTTTCTTGGACCAATTCTTCCTAGATCTATTAACAGTCTTTTGCAAAATTAATTTGAGCTCTCTATTACTCAATTCTACTTGACCACTAGACTGCAGGTGATAGGGAGATGCAATTCTATGGTTAACATCATACTTAGCAAGCATTTTACGAAAAGCACCATGAATAAAATGTGAACCACCATCAGTCACTAAATATCTAGGGACTCCAAACCTCAGAAAAATAACTTCTTTAAGCATTTTAATAGAAGTGTTATGATCAACACTACTAGTTGGAATAGCTTCTACCCACTTAGTAACGTAATCAACAACAACTAAAATATGTGTATAACCATTAGAGGCAGGAAAAGGTCCCATATAATCAAAGCCCCAAACATCAAATGGTTCAATAATAAGTGAATAATTCATAGGCATTTCTTGACGTCTACTAATGTTACCAATTCTTTGGCATTCATCACAAGATAAGACAAACTTACGGGCATCCTTGAAGAGAGTAGGCCAATAAAAACCAGATTGCAATACCTTATGTGCAGTTCTATCTCCAGCGTGGTGCCCTCCATAAGCCTCGGAGTGACATTTGCGTAGGATCTGTTCCTGTTCATGCTCAGGTACACAACGTCTAATAACACCATCTACTCCTTCTTTATAAAGATGTGGGTCATCCCAAAAGTAATGTCGCAAATCATAGAAGAACTTTTTCTTTTGTTGGTATGTGAAACTAGGTGGTATAAATTTAGCCACGATATAATTAGCATAATCAGCATGCCACGGAGTACTGCGAGAGGCATTTATAACATTCAATTGCTCATCAAGAAATATACCATCAATAGGTAGTGGGTCATCAAGAACATTTTCTAACCTAGACAAGTTGTCTGCAATGGGGTTCTCAGCTCCCTTTCTATCAACAATATGCAAGTCAAATTCTTGTAGCAAGAGAACCCATCTAATAAGTCTAGGTTTAGCATCTTTCTTTTCCATAAGATATTTAATAGCAGCATGATCCGGGTGAATAGTTACTTTAGAATCAACAATATAAGGTCTGAACTTATCACAAGCAAATACAACTGCTAAGAATTCTTTTTTAGTAGTAGCATAATTTCTTTGAGCATTGTCTAGAGTTTCTTGGCATATTGAATACCATTTAATTTCTTATCAACTCTTTGCCCTAGAACAGCACCTACAGCATAATCACTAGCATCACACATAATTTCAAAGGGTAAATTCCAATCAAGTGGCTGAACAATAGGTGCAGAGATCAATGCTTTCTTAAGTATTTCAAATGCTTCTACACAATCATCATCAAAGACAAATGGTATATCGTTTTGTAATAAATTGGTCAGAGGCCGAGAAATTTTTGAGAAGTCCTTAATGAACCTCCTATAAAAACCGGCGTGACCAAGGAAACTTCTTATACCTTTGATGTCCTTGGGACATGGCATATTTTCAATAGCATCAACTTTGGCTTTATCAACTTCAATACCTCTTTCAGAAACCTTATGCCCCAAGACAATACCTTAATTAACCATAAAGTGGCACTTTTCCCAATTCAAAACAAGATTAGTTTCTTCACATCTCTGCAAAGCTCGATCAAGGTTGCTCAAGCAATCATCAAAAGAGGATCCATAAACGGATGTCGTCCATGAAAACCTCACAAATCTTTTCACAAAAGTCAGAGAATATAGTCATCATGCATCTTTGATAGGTAGCAGGTGCATTACATAAACCAAAAGGCATGCGTCTATAAGCAAAAGTACCAAAAGGGAAAGTAAAAGTAGTTTTAGATTGATCGTTGGCTGACACAGGTATTTGAGAGAAACCAGAATAACCATCTAGAAAGCAAAAATGTGTATGTTTGGATAGTATTTCTAGCATTTGATCGATAAAAAGGTAAGGGGTAATGATCTTTCTTAGTAGCCTTATTTAATTTGCAGAAATCAATTACCATCCTATAACCTGTAATAATTCTTTGCCGAATCAATTCATCTTTATCATTAGGAACGACGGTAATACCTCCCTTCTTAGGAACACAATGGACAGGACTTACCCACTGACTATCAGCAACGGGATAAATTATACCTTCCTCAAGGAGCTTTAGTATTTATTTTCTTACCACTTCTTTCATCTTAGGATTCAGCCTTTGTTGATGATCACGAACTGGTTCGGCATCTTCTTCCAAATTTATTTTATGTTGACATAGAGTGGGACTAATGCCCTTAAGATCATCAAGAGTATATCCAATAGCAGCGCGGTGCTTCTTCAGAGTTTTCAATAGTCTTTCTTCTTCATGCTCTGAAAGGTTAGCACTAATAATAACAGGATATATCTTTTTCTCATTGAGATAAGCATATTTAAGAGTATCGGGTAAAGGTTTGAGCTCAAACAGGGATCACCCTTGGGTGGAGGAGGATCCCCTAGGATTTCAACATGCAAATTGTGTTTCGGGATAGGTTCTTGTTTAAAGAATACTTCATCTATTTCCCTTCTTTCATTCATAAACATATAATTTTGATGGTCTAGCAAATACTGTTCTAAAGGATCACTAGGAGGTAAGGCAATAGAAGCAAGACCAATAATTTCATCCTTACTAGGCAATTCTTCTTCACGGTGTTGTCTACGAAATTTATAGAAATTAAACTCATGAGACATATCACCCAAGCCTATAGTAACAACATCCTTTTCGCAGTCTATCCTAGCATTGACGATGTTCAAGAAGGGTCTACCAAATATAATGTGACAAAAGCTATCTTGTGGGGAACCAAGAACAAGAAAATCAGTAGGGTATTTAGTTTTCCCACACAAGACTTCAACATCTATTACAATTCCCATAGGTGAAATAGTATCTCTATTGGCAAGTTTAATTGTGACATCAATATCTTCTATCTCAGCAGGTGCAATATCATGCATAATTTCTTTGTATAAGTCGTAAGGTATTGCACTAACACTAGCACCCATATCACACAAGCCATGATAACAATGATCTCCTATTTTAACAGAAATAACAGGCATGCCTACCACAGGTCTATGTTTATCTTTAGCACAAGGTTTGGCAATTCTAGCAGTTTCACATGAGTAAATAAATAACATGCCCATCAATATTATCAGCCAAGAGATCTTTAACAATAGCAATATTAGGTTCAACTTTAATTTGCTCAGGAGGTGTATAAGTTCTAATATTGCTTTTACGAACTACTGATTGAAGCTTTAGCATGATCCTTTATCCTAACAGGAAAGGTGGTTTCTCAACATAATGAAGTAGGAACAATAGGATCATTATAAGTGATAGTCTTTTCTTCAACTTTAATAGGTGCAACTACTTTTACTTCTATGGGAGGATGATATTTAAACCACTTCTCCTTGGGGAGATCAACATAAGTAGCAAAAGATTCACAGAATGAAGCTACTATCTCAGAGTCAAGTCCATATTTAGTGCTAAATTTACGGAAAACATCGGTATCCATAAAAGATTTAACACAATCAAACTTAGGTGTCATACACGACTCCTTACCTTCGTCGAGATCCCAATCTTCAGAGTTGCGTTTAATTCTATCCAATAAATTCCATTTGAATTCAATAGTCTTCATCATAAAAGAGCCAAAGACAAGAAGTATCGAGCATGGATTTATTATTACGAGAAAGCCGAGCATAAAAACTTTGAAGAATTATTTCTCTTGAGAGCTCATGATTGGGGCATGAATATAACATTGATTTAAGCCTCCCCCAAGCTTGAGCGATGCTTTCTCCTTCACGAGGCCAAAATATATATATATAATTGCGATCACGATGAACAAGATGCATAGGATAAAATTCTGATGAAATTCCAATTTCAATCATTTATAGTTCCATGATCTCATATCATCACATAGCCTATACCATGTCGATGCATCTCCCTTCAAAGATAAAGGGAAGACCTTCCTCTTAACAACATCACCGGGTATACCTGCAAGCTTAAATAATCCACAAACTTCATCCACATATATTAGGTGCTCATCAGGATGCTTCGTTCCATCTCCTACAAAAGGATTAGCAAGCAGTTTTTCTAACATACCCGAAGGAATCTCAAAGTGGACATGTTCATTTTCATTTTCATTTTCAGTAGGTTCAGTAGGTTGAGGAGCAACTCTTTGCTCTACTGGTCGGGGTGAAGATACCCCGAACAAGCCCCTCAGAGGATTACTTTCCATAGTAACAAGTGACAGTAAATTTCAGCACACTATATAAATTTTCCCTTACCAAATTCCACCTACCAAAGGCGCTTCACTCCCCGGCAACGGCGCCAGAAAAGAGTCTTGATGACCCACAAGTGTAGGGGATCTATCTAGTCCTTTCGATAAGTAAGAGTGTCGAATCCAATGAGGAGCAGAAGGAAATGATAAGCGGTTTTCAACAAGGTATTACGTGCAGAAATCTTTGAAATAAGTAGTAACAGATAGTTTTGTGATAGGATAATTTGTAATGAGCAACAAGTAACAAAAGTAAATAAAGTGCAGCAAGGTGGCCCAATCCTTTTTGTAGCAAAGGACAAGCCTGGACAAACTCTTATATAAAGGAAAACGCTCCGAGGACACATGGGAATTATCGTCAAGCTAGTTTTCATCACGTTCATATGATTCACGTTCGGTACTTTGATAATTTGATATGTGGGTGGACCGGTGCTTGGGTGCTGTTCTTACTTGAACAAGCATCCCACTTATGATTAACCTCTATTGCAAGCATCCGCAACTACAACGAAAGTATTAAGGTAAACCTAACCATAGCATGAAACATATGGATCCAAATCAGCCCTTCTGAAGCAACGCATAAACTAGGGTTTAAGCTTCATCACTCTAGCAACCCACCATCTACTTATTACTTCCCAATGCCTTCCTCTAGGCCCAAATAATGGTGAAGTGTTATGTAGTCGACGTTCACATAACCCCACTAGAGGATAGACAACATACATCTCATCAAAATATCGAACGAATACCAAATTCACATGACTACTAATAGCAAGACTTCTCCCATGTCCTCAGGAACAAACATAACTACTCACAAAGCATATTGATGTTCATAATCAGAGGGGTATTAATATGCATAAAGGATCTGAACATATGATCTTCCACCAAATAAACCAACTAGCATCAACTACAAGGAGTAATCAACACTACTAGCAACCTACTAGTACCAATCCCGGACTTGGAGACAAGAATTGGATACAAGAGATGAACTAGGGTTTTGAGAGGAGATGGTGCTGGTGAAGATGTTGATGGAGATTTTCCTCTCCCGATGAGAGGAGCTTTGGTGATGATGATGGCGATGATTTCCCCCTCCCGGAGGGAAGTGTCCCCGGCAGAACAGCTCTGCCGGAGCCCTAGATTGGTTCCGCCAAGGTTCCGCCTCGTGGCGGCGGAGTCTCGTCCCGAAAGGTTGCTTATGATTTTTTCCTGGACGAAAGACTTCATATAGCAGAAGATGGCCACCGGAGAGCCAACAGGGGGCCCACGAGGCAGGGGGCGCGCCCCCACCCTCGTGGGCAGGTGGTGGCCCCCCTGACGTATTTCTTCCATTCAGTATTTTTTATTATTTCCAAAAATGACTTTCGTGGAGTTTCATGACTTTTGGAGTTGTGCAGAATAGGTCTCTAATATTTGCACCTTTTCCATTGAGAATTCCAAATTGTCGGCATTCTCCCTCCTTATGTAAACCTTGTAAAATAAGAGAGAATAGGCATAAGTATTGTGACATAATGTGTAATAACAGCCCATAATGCAATAAATATTGATATAAAAGCGTGATGCAAAATGGACGTATCAGTTCCCAAGCCATATTTTGCAAAGCTTTACTAACATTTGAGAGCTTATAATTGTTATAATAAAATTCAACACCCTTTGAATTGGTGGGATCATCAATGCCTAAATTTTTAACCTCTTCAAACCCACTGATGTCAAAAAAGATTCGTTCTAGCTTGTATCATGCATAAAGTTTCATTGTTATTATCAATGTTAGCTTGCGACCTTCTAAGAGACTCTTGAGTACCATATTTAGGTAGAGATTGCTTTAGCTTGACAGCTTCTACATATGCTAAAAATACCAAAAACATTATCATAGGCAATGTTTCCTATAGGTATTTCTTATGCTAAAAACTAGACCAGGGTTCACGGGTTTACCAAGTGCATCTTTGCAATACATAAAAGTGCGGTAAATAACAGTCATGTGCAAAAGTACATAATGAAATATTCCATGCTCATGCCAAACGTATGAAAGTCTTGATCCTATATAGACAATACTTTCAAATACTATAGACCAAGATCCATCTGTATCTATAGCTAAATGACATGTTATAGGCTGTGATCCGTCTGCACCATACGAACATTAATTGTAAACAGGGGGAATTGCCTTTAGCATGGTGACATATTGTTGTTTGGGGGAATACCATGAATACTCTACTAAACATTAACCCTTAGGGTATATCCAACGGCGACCCACAAATTTCCTCCCGCATCCATCCACGGACAGGAGGGGACCAGCCCGCGGACATGGATGCGGGTGGCCGCCATCCAAAGCTATCTTGTATATGTCTGCCAGTAAATTCAAATTCAAATTTACTCCGATCCACATAGTGCGCTGGATCACACCAGCACTAGATCGCTTGCCTGATCACAACCAAAAAGAGGCAAGTATACTTAGTTTTTACATGCCCAAATCCAAAAGAACATCAGTACGGCAGTCCATGCAATTTTCTTCCCTGATGGACCGACAATCCTAGCCGTCTGCTCCCCCATCAAGGTGGTGTCGTCGCCGCCGCATAGACAGACCTCCGCCTCCGCTGCCGCCAACTGATCTTTCTGCCGCTGCAACATCTGGTAGCGAATGGGTTGCACGATCATTCTTGCGTCGACATCCACATTCAAGGTCAACATCTTGGCATCCTCCGCATTGGCGGCGATCTTCACTTTCTTTTCCTCCAACGTGGCTTTTCTCTCTTCAATCATGGTCCTCCTCTCTTCGAGCTTGAGCTTCTTGTCCCTCGCCTCGATCAACAATTTGAACCTCTCCGCCTTCTTCTCCTCCTTTGATGTCCGAGTGCTTCATGCATGCCTGCTCCTTCTTCTCCAAGATGTCCACGAACCTCTCCGTCAGCTTGGACTCCACACCTTCTTGCTTCGCCCTCTCCTCCTCCCACTTCTTCCCTCGTAAATTTCTTCTAACCTTCTTCAGCGGTTCTTGGGTTCGGTCAGCAGGGTCACCGGTTTCTTCCTCGTTGGCTTGGGAAACGTCCTTGGCTGTGAAAAGGTTCCACTTTGGTTGCCCATTCAACTTCAACCAACAATGCATGACGGTGAATGACTTCTTCTCCAACCTCTTGTACACACAATGTGAAACATTGTCAACAATACCCGGCTAGTGCGCAACAAAACAATGCATGTCCGGCTAGTGATCAACAAAACTAAGCATACCCGGCTAGTGAGCTGCAAAATAATGCATGTCCACCTAGTGATCAACAAAACTAAGCATATCCGGCTAGTGAGCAACAAAACAATGCATGTCCAGCTAATGATCAACTTACTTTCTCGGTGATTTGTGCACCGCTAGCCCACTATGCAATAAGATGCTTTAAGTGCACGCAATACTTGGACACGACCTCTTGGATGGTGTACCATCGATGGTTGAGGGACTTCCATTCACGCTTGCGGATGACCGCGTAGGAGTAGGGTGCGAAATGCTTTTGTTCATGGAACCATATGCGAATGTTCCTCCAAAAGGTTGTGCCCTTTTTCTGCGTGCCATGGACATGATTGAGGCTAGTGGCCAACCATGCATCACACAACAACTCATACTCCCACATGTTGAAGCTTTCTTCTCTATCCTTCTTCTGATCGCCGGCTGTATTATCTGCATCATCATCCTCACCGTGCTCCTCCTCCGCCCCTCCGGCGGCCCAATGCTATTGTTGCTGTGTACCATCGCCGGTGGCAGAAGGAAGGAGAGGGTGGGAAAAAAGAGCGGGAATTGAAGGAGAGTGGGGGATTTTGGTGTGAAAATAGTGCAGGATGCTACAAAAGTGCGGGCTCCGCCTTCCTTTTGGGTGGGTCAGGGGGTCATATAGTGATGTTTTGCATGTCCGGACTCCCGCAACCCACCCCCAGTTTGATTTTGGTTTGCGGGAGAAAACACACCCGGACCTCTCGGCGCACTATGAAGACCCGTGTTTGAGGGTCGGCGTTGAAGATGCCCTTAATGGCAACTATTCAATACAAGCCTTTTTCCACTTTTTGTCACTGCGGTAGATACATGCAACATTGAACCAAACTAATGCACACTACTTCCACTATTTATTCCCATGTAAATCAATGTTGAGAATATCGCTTATCATTAGCATATTAGTCGGATGGGGATTAGAGATTAATAAAAATTCAGCCGATTAATTAGTTTTATCGGTCGACTATTAATCGCGCGTTTTGTTGTGGCAAATCTCATGTTCCCAGCACTAAAATATGATATATTCAACACAAAAACAATATTGGATAGAAGTGTTATCTTCATTATTTGGCTTTGAATCCTTGTACAATGACAACCAAAATATGACAAAAATACATATTACATAACAAGGTGCAAAAAACACAAATAAATATAGTTATTGGCTTATTGCACACATAGTGCTAGGAATAGGTCCGATTTATTGGCAGATTCTCGATAGATCGCTCGTTAGGGTGATTAATCGGCCCAACCAAAAATGGTGATGATATGGCATAATCTTGTCCCCTCCGAGTAGTGATAAATCGGATGATTTGTCGAACAATGATCTAAATTGACCTAGATTAAACAAGCATCCGGAGAGAAATATACATCTATAGATCAAATATAATGACATTCACAAATCTGAACATATTGTTTTTTAACTGTTGTAGAAACATTGTTGACTTCCTCTTGGATTTCCCCCCATGGTATAGACGTATTCTTCTTCTGCAAATAAAAAATAAAAAATAGTAACCTGAACTTGCATCCTGGCCCTGATAACACGCACTAGTGATAACACGCACTAGTATAAAACATGGCTTTCGTTCGGCCAGAAAAGAGCATTAATCCCGGTTTCATTACGAACCGGGACTAATGTGAGCATTAGCCCCGGTTCGAGCGGCGAGGGCACCGTACAGGCATTACTCCCGGTTCAAATGGGACCTTTAGTACCGGTTCGTGGCACGAACCGGTACTAAAATCTCAACTGATTAGTACCGGTTCGTGCACGAACCGTACTAATAAACATCGCACTTTAGTACCGGTTCGGGGCACCAACCGGGACAAAAGGGCTCATTTTCAAACTCTACCCCCTCCCCCCCCCCCCCTCCGGATCGCCTTTGCAGTTTTGTAAAAAGCAAAATAAAATGATAAAAACTTCAAAAATTAAAATCCTTCCAAATATAGTTATGTTACTACATGAACTAGTTAGGAAAATTAAAAAAACTTAAATTTGGACATATTTTGTAAAAAGTGCAGGGAAAATGTAAAACTTAAATTTGAACATGTTTTGCAAAAAGTGCAGGAAAAATTTAAAAACTTAAATTTGAATATGTTTTGCCGGCCAATTTGCTAGCGTTGTTGCCGCCTCTCCCACCACCAGCGGCGCCTCCCAAAGCCTCGTTCTAGCATGTGGTGCTTCCCCATGTTCCAACCCCAAGGTGACGCCTTAACAGAAGGCAGGACAGGAGAAGAGGGAGGGAGATCCACCGCGACCGAAGCAGGCCGAGCGGCGACCATGGCACGCCCTGATCGGCCAACGTCCTCGACGTCGAGCTCCTCTGCTCCCAGTGCTAGATCCGCCTCGGGCTCCATCTCCACAACCACGCACCTACAACCGCCATGGAAGGTCTCCTCCCCGCCCCTATCTTCTCCGTACTGTTGGTTAGTCTTGTTTTGGCTGCTCGCCTCCCTGATGTGGTTTCCTCACGCGCGCGCAGGTGCTCTGTGTGCGTGCTTCTTCCCTTCCTAGGACGCCGCTGCTCCGACGCCATGGACAATTGTAAGAATTTCTCTTCTCTCCCCTTCTTCTTGTCTCCTTCCTCTGGCCTGTATTTGCTTACTGCACCACAGTAATTATTTCTTCAGAGAGGAGAAGAGGACAGGTCCTGGAATCCAAATTTCCTTCATGAACAAATGAAGCACAATCCTTTGCAGTAGCTGAAGTTTCAGACTGAATAAATTACATTACAGCACCTGAAGTTTCAGACTGAATATATTATGTTGGCCACCTATATTTGGAAAATTTACCCGATGTAGCATGTAAACTTGTCGAAGTTGTACTGAAGCACTCATGCTAGCTAGCTGTTACTAGTAATTTTGGTTGCTTAATTATTTCCTGTCATGCTACTGATCCGAGGTTTGCCCTCCTGAAACTGTGAAGCAATATTTGTTTTCCTTTTGCTGCACTGGCCAGTGATGGAACGGTGAATTCTACTGACAACTCTACCATTTGAGTTACATGAAGTGCAAGATAGAACGCTAATGCATCCATGAGGCCTTCTTCTAATCTCAGTTATCTTGCTTCTTGTTTGAGTTACATTTAAACTTGAGCTACTCCTCTTCGTGTCCAAGCTACGTTTCTCTTTTTTTTTTCCTGAAACCTCTGCTGTTCTTTGGCCGGTGATGTCTTATTATATAATTAAAATGTCTAACACGCTTGTGCTGTAAGCTGTATATTGCTGAGGCCGTGGATAACATGTTCTTCTTTTTGCCGTAGTACTAGTACTGCATCTTCATTTACTGCTTTACCAACCATAGTCTTTTCATCATGGATTGGCCGGTGATGGAACTGTGAGTTGTACTGACTCTAATGAAGTGACAAGTTGCACACATTGCGTCTCTGAGCCCTTCTGTTGGATACAACAAACACATGATCAAGTTGAGTTGAGTTTGGTCAGGTCTGTGGCCGAAACTTCTTATCAGTCCAGTCTCTTTACTCTCAATGAACACAACCCGCTGCTAAATTTCTGCTGTGATTTCTTTCGGTTTTGTTACTCGATGATGTATTTTCAGTATTCTTAGCGTACTGATGATACGATTGAGCATTTCCGTCACTCGCAGTGTGGGAAACTTTCATGTTCTGAACACTTGAAAATTGAACTAACGGTCTAATTTCTTTTGGCCCGTTTTCAACCTATAAGCTTCAGTTGCACCGAGTGCATTGATGAGAATAGCCTATTTGATGATTAGTTCATGTGTTGTTTGAATGCTGATTAAGATGGGTTATTTTTCACTTCTCTCCCTGGTATTAGATACGACTCCTGAACCTGTTCTCTATTGCCATGCTTGGCACAGAAGTATGTCAATAGGCCTATTTTAGAAGTAATAACTTCCTTTGGTGCGATCAGGACAAACCTTACATCCTGGTTTTGGTTTAGGCATGCAGATTACTTCGTTGGCACTTCTGCTTGTTAAGTGTTCATTTAGCCCCAAATTCAACTCTAAATTTCTTAGAATGGTAAATGGATTCATTTACTCTTTGAGTATTTTTAGGACTAAATGAGGCTAAAATACTTATGTTGCATAACCTTGAGTATGCATGGTTGTGCTATAAGTGTTGTAATTTATCATTCTCTGATGGAAAATATTGTTTGGATTCGTTTTGCTGCTGAAATTCTGTACAAAATTGGCCAAACTCTGTCTTACAAAATCGGCCAAACACTTGCTCTGATTTTTATAATGTTCTGTACAAAATGGCACTTAACCATTGGGTTTCAACTCTCGGTAGTCATATCTTCTTTAACAAGAGTTTCTATATTTATCTTTTTGGTGCTATAAGAACAAGTGTTTCATTAGATTTTTTAACTTATAATTGTTGACTCCCCCTTCAATATTTTGCCATGGTTTACGATGTTGAATAAAATTGCTTTCCTGCAAAAAAAATTGGAAGTAATCATGGATCGTCCCCAGCTTTAAACTTCTTTGCTTGATTGATCAGTTTGCATTTTAAAGAAGGATAACCTAAGCTCTCACCACCAAAGACTTGAAAGAGAGATGATTCGTGTAGTTTGGCCGGCGATCGATTCCGAAACTTATTGAAGATGATCTGCAGGCGAAACATGCTGACATGAGAGGGGCAAGACAGTTATAGCACCGGCGTAATGGCTTAAACCCTAATGCAGGAGGCAAGAACACCAATTTTCTAAAAAAAAAATAACACGCACCGGTTTTCTATTAGGAGGTCGTCATGACCATTCTGTATCATCCCTGTATCTATACCCAAAAGTTAAAAAAATCTGACATTGGATTTTTAGCTTTTGGGGTCAAAAGATATTTTGGCCGTCAAATCACACTACACGAATCTAAATGCACCATGGGTAGCCACGTCGGCTTTTGTGATCGCTTGATAGAATGGAACCGAGCGAACGGAAGGAACTGGTTGAATCGGTGGTCTACATCCTAACCCCTCTCTCTCTCTCTCCCACACTCTTCTCCCCAATGACCTTGAATCTGCTACATCCTGACAAGCTCCAGAGGGTGGAGCTGCACAGAGAAAAGACAGAACATGAGGTGAGAGAAAGAAAGAGAGAGACAGAGAGAGAGAGAGGAATGGATGGAGGAGGAGGATAATAAGCTCGACGAGAGGCTCCGGCGGCCGGCCAACAACCGGCAGGAGGCGGCAGAGCGAAGGAGGTTCGGTGGAGGCTCGGTGTCCCACATGCCACATCATTAAAGACCCACCACAACATGCATAAGAATAATTCTTCATTATTAGTTGAACCCCATTGTAAGCCATGCACAAGTATCACATCATCAAAGGCCCACCCAACATGCATGAAAAAAATACAACATATTATACTACTTGTATTTAATATATATATTTTAGGTATACAATAACCCAATGCAATATATAATATGTACTTTTATCAATTTTGTTATATTATTAATCCAAATGTTTCATACAGTCAAATCTTATTGTAACACCCCGGATGTAACTTGCCATATTTGTAACTCCAACTCTTGCCATTTTCGGCTATGTGTTATGATATTCCTTCCGTGGTTGGGTTTTTGTCTTTCGTTTTGCATTTTTATTCATATCATGCATTTCTTATCATGGCATCATGTCCATCGCATTCGCATACTTGTTCGTCTCATGCATCCGAGCATTTTCCCCGTTGTCCATTTCGCAATCCGACATTCCCACATGCACCGGCGCACCCCTCTTGTCCCTTTTCATGAGCGGGTGTTAAACGTTCTTGGAATGGACCGAGATTTGCCAAGTGGCCTTGGTACACCACCAGTAGGCCACCTGTCAAGTTTCGTTCTATTTGGAGGCCGTTTGATGCTCCAACGGTTAACCGGTTAACCGCAAAAGCCTCATGTGTGTTGAAACCCAACACCCTTCCAAACTAGCCCAATAACCCATCCAAACCATCTCCATGTCGTCCGTCGTCGGATCACGATCGTGTGGGCGAAAACTACACTCTATTTGGACACTCCTACCTCCTACCTATAAATATGTGCAACCCTCTCCAAATCCCGGATGAAACCCTAGCATTTCTCCCCTCTCCGCTGCCGGACGAAATTCCCGCCGGCCGGACGTGTCCGCCCCCCTCACCGCCGCCACGTGTCACCTCCTGGTTCGCCGAGCGGCGCCCACATCATCACGCCACCAGCGCCACGGGCCGGGCCCAAAGGGGCCCTCCCGGCCAAGGCGCACGCCGCCACGCCCTTCCGCCTCGCTGCCTCCTCCCCACTCCGGCAGTGCTCCTCACGCCCGAGGTCGCCGGCAGCCGTGCTCACGATCAAGGCCGCCACCGCGACGACCCGCACCACGCCGTGGCCTCCCGCCGACGCCCGACCTCCACCTCCTCCCCAAGCTCCACTCCGGCGAAGCCCGAGCACTCCGGCGAGCCCCCTACTCCATCTCCGGCCCTCTCCTTCCCGGATCCGGCGAGATCCAGGCGTACCTCGGCTTCCGCGCCGTCAAACCCTAGATCTGAGGTTGACCTCGTTTTCCCACCAAGTCCCTTTTCTGCATTATTTTCAGGCCCTGTTCATCATGTCGTATCTCGATGATCGTAGCTCCGTTTCATGCATATGATATATCGAAATGTTAATCATGATGTGTTCTTCATTTTGTTCCATTGTGACATGCTTGTTTGAGTCCATCTTGATGCCCAAATTGTTGATGTAAGAGTGCTATAAAATGTTAGGTGCTGATTCTTATCAGATTATGAGCATTTGTCATTTTTACTGCATTTATTGTGTGATGCATATGGGCATGAGCTCTACATCTGTTTTGGGCTATGCCATGCCATCTTTATAGGGTGTATGACATGTATTTTTGTGATCAACATGGTGACTAGCACAAGCATGCAAAGTAGCTCTCGTGATATTGCTGATTTCAGGGGCTTAGAATTTCACTAGTCATTTTCCTGCTGTTATTTTTATGCCATGTATTCATGTTGCTACAGTGAGATCCGTGCCATTTTTGGGTATATTCAGTAAGGATGTTTTGGACTTATGGTTGTGTTCTATCCATCCACGCCACTGTTCGCAATTATGGAGTGTCCTAGCATGTCTTAATCTTGCTCTACTTTTGCTATAAAAATGTTCCTGGCAGATTGTTTACGTGTTAATTAAATTTGCCAAGGTTGTTCTGGTTGATCCATGTATGCTTTGAACTTGCTCTTGCCATGGTTAGCTTCATGAACATGTCATCTTGCTGTTAGTATGCTTGTTTTGTCATGCAAGGCCTTGTAATGAGTGGCTTGAGCTCGCAAAGTTGCCTTCATGATGCTGTTTGCCATGCTCTGTTTTTCTGCTAAGTCTGAACCTGGTAATAAAACTTGCTATGTTGATATGGCTGCCATCATATCTTCTGTGCCTTTTTGGCTCATCATCAGTAAGGAACTTTTGTTCTATTTATTTAGTAGATTCATGCCGTGCCTTTATTTGCTAGGATATGTTCCTGTAGTATGTTATTTGCTTGCTCTAAACATGGCTTCCTGATGTTATTTCTGGCATGTTAGTATTTTCACCAAGTCTGTGAAGCTGATATCTTTTGCACTTTTGACATGCTTGTTTGAACCTGCTCTGGTGTGATTTAGCCGTAGCTCAGTGTTCATGGTTTGTCAAGCATCTTGAGTACATCACTTCCATATGTTTTTTTGTTATGTTGGAGCGCAGCATCTTAGTTCCTTGTTGCATTCTAGATGGCATCATGTTGTTTATCACAGAATTGTGTCATCCTTGTTTTGCTTGCCATTTGCAAACCGTGCATCCGAATTCGGTGATCATTATATCGATTTCAACCGAAATCATCTCATCTTTCCAGCGGCATACTTGGTTTGCCAAATTGATGCCTTGTTCATCTTTTCTCTTCCGGAGCACGCATATGCATTGCATATCACATCTCGCATATCATGCATGTATTGCATCATGTTGCTTGTGCATTTCATCGTGATTGATAGTTGTTCCATTGCTTGTGTTCTTGCCTTGGGTAGAGCCGCGAGACGGGTACGTGAACGAGGAACCTGCTGAGAACGCTTACGAGGATCAAGCTTTCGACAACCCTGAGAACTTTGCAAGCAAGATGACCATACCTTCGAAATCACTTCTATCTTTGCTTGCTAGTTGTTCGCTCTATTGCTTTTCCGCGCTACCTACCACTTGCTATATCATGCCTCCCATATTGCCATGTCAAGCCTCTAACCCACCTTTCCTAGCAAACCGCTGTTTGGCTATGTTACCGCTTTTGCTCAGCCCCTCTTATAGCGTTGCTAGTTGCAGGTGAAGTTGAAGTTTGTTCCTTGTTGGAACATGAATATTTTTGGGATATCACAATATATCTTATTTAATTAATGCACCTATATACCCGGTAAAGGGTGGAAGGCTCGGCCTTATGCCTGGTGTTTTGTTCCACTCTTGTCGCCCTAGTCTCCGTCATACCGGTGTTATGTTCTTTGATTTTGCGTTCCTTACGCGGTTGGGTGATAATGGGAACCCCTTGACAGTTCGCCTTGAATAAAACTCCTCCAGCAAGGCCCAACCTTGGTTTTAGCATTTGCCACCTAAGCCTTTTTCCCTTGGGTTCTGCAGACTAGGTCATCTTTATTTTACCCCACAGGGCCAGCGCTCCTCCGAGTGTTGGACCAAAATAGAGCCACTTGCGGTGCCGCCCCTAGGCAACTTGGGGTATCTTCGGTTGCCGTACATAGTGTTCATTTGGTGTGCCCTGAGAACGAGATACATGCGACTCATATCGGGATTTGTCGGCACATCGGGCGGCTTTGCTGGTCTTATTTTACCATTGTCGAAATGTCTTGTAACCGGGATTCCGAGTCTGATCGGGTCTTCCCGGGAGAAGGAATATCCTTCGTTGACCGTGAGAGCTTGTGATGGGCTAAGTTGGGACACCCCTGCAGGGTATTATCTTTCGAAAGCCATGCGCGTGGTTACGTGGCAGATGGGAATTTGTTAATGTCCGGTTGTAGAGAACTTGACACTTGACTTAACTAAAATACATCAACCGCGAACTTGGTCGTTACTATGTTTCCTTCCCTGATGATCAGTAGTGGAGCACAGTTGGGATGATCGGGGATCTAGCATTTGGGGTTGTCTTCCTTTATTTTGGTTCCGTACTCGGACCTTGATTGTACTCTGAATGATGTATGTTTAATTTATGTATTGTGTGAAGTGGCGATTGTAAGCCAACTCTTTATCCCATTCTTGTTCATTACATGGGATTGTGTGAAGATGACCCTTCTTGAGACAAAACCATCATGCGGTTATGCCTCCAAGTCGTGCCTCGACACGTAGGAGATATAGCCGCATCGTGGGCGTTACACTTATTGAAATATATGCAACCTATTTTTTACCGCAACGCGTCGGGTATCATCTAGTTATCCCAGTACTATAGTCATCTACCCACTATGAGGATAAAACGGAAGAGTAGCTTGGCTAAAACTGGTCTTAATGAAGTAGTATTTACCTCTAAACTATGGATAGAAGGTAGATGTCATGTCAGTCTCCTCAGGGCAGCCCGAGGGCTCGTCATAACATGAAGAGACACCCTCCCACCTCTCGCCGCCTCATAATAGGTCGTCGGAAAGACCGTTTTGTTCGGAAACGACGATGGTGGCGACTGGCGAGGCCCGTCCCTACAGCGCTACTTACATGGGGTATTAGACGTTGGGGCCATGGACTCATGTCAACTTTTTGGTGATATCTTGGCAAGTAGCTCAACGTTGGCATCATCTTTGTCTAGATCCGATTTTGGAGCCTCGATTTGGGCGTTCAGGTTGCGACTAAAGGACTATTGGCATGGGGTGGAGGTAGTGCGGAGCAAAAAAATTTCACAAGGCATGTATATATATGCTAGCAATGTTGACGACTATCCTCGCAGCATCATTTTTTCTCCACCTTTTAGGCTCTACGGTGAAAAACTTGGTCTGGCATGTCATACTTGGTTGAAGCTGGCCTACTCGTCTATTCCTCATTAATATGCATAGTACTTTTATTCATTCATCATCATGTTTAATATGTTCATCGTGATATTTTGTTGTATTTCTTAATTAATTTATATGAAAATATTGCTCGGATATTCAACAAATGCACAGTCAGTCGTACTGGTTTTGAGGTATTGCATATCTATGTTCAGTCATTCTAAAATTCAATTCTAAATTTGGTCTGAAATATGTTTGGAATCCAAAACCTTGATTTAGAATGACGAGAACACTTGTATGCAGTATGCCCATGATTTCGTTTTGTAGAATACTGTTTTAGTTGAAGAATCTCGTCGTCTATGTGGTGTCATGGGATGGTTATTGCGGATATAATCATTGTTGTAGTTTACCAATCGCATATCTAATCCTTATGGGGACTTTTCTTTCTTTTTTCCTGGCCTACATATAGTTTTGGTCTTATATGACTTTACTAGTTGCCGGCGTGTTTTCGTGTGTGTGAGTCGGTGTTGGCTGCGTGCATCCTAACTATGCAGAGGTCGGGTATGTTCTCGTTGTGTTATGCATCTTCTTGATGCTTTATTTTTAGCAAATAAAATCCTTCCTTTGTCAAAAAATATTTTTTTAGTAGTATGTTTTTTTAAGAAATATGCCTTTTTTTTTGAAGAATTTAGAAATATGCCTATGCACTTATGCTAGACAGAAGGAACGCGGCCCAACATATGTCCATGCACTTATAATCTCGTTGCCGCCCAACATCATCCACTACGCTGCGACAGTTTACATTTTGTGATCGGTGGGTTACCTATCCCCTGTCGCCGCCGAGAAGCGCCGCCGTAGCGTCCCCATGGACAATCGCTGCCTACGCGGCCGCCTCAAACCAAGGTATTTCTCCTCAGGCGCACGGTGAGGCCGGCGAATTCCCCATCAATTTGTCTTTCTGCAGACTGATTTATCCTGACCCCGTCTTGCTTTAAGCGGCGCCATGGAGGGGAAGAGGTCTGGGAAGAAGAAGAAGGCCAGGAGGACGACCAATCCGCCGGCGTCGGCCGAGGAAGAGGTGACGGTGGCGGAGGCGGCCAGCCTCCTCACGGACGACCTCATCGTGGAGATCCTCTCCCGTCTCCCTGCCAGGTCTGTCCACCGTTTCAAGTGTGTTTCCCCGTCTTGGCGCGACCTCATTGCTGACCCCGCCAACTGCAAGAAGCTGTCGCACACCCTCGCCGGCTTCCTTTACAGCACCTACGACAGCGAAGACCCCCGCTTCCAGCACTTCCACTTCGCCAACGTCTCCGTCGGCGCAGCCCCGCGGATCGACCCGCTCCTCCCTTTCTTGCCGCTCTACAAGTACCTTTACGTCATCCAGCTGGACACCTGCAATGGCCTCCTCCTCTGCCTCTGCTACATGGCCCATTCTTCTCCTTCCACAGATGAGAATGCGCCGGTTGAATCCCGTTACGTCGTGTGCAATCCGGCCACCGGAAGGTGGGTCGACCTGCCCCCTAACTCAGAGGTGCAAGACGGGGCCATCGCATCTTAGCTCGTTTGGCTTTTGATCCAGCAGTCTCGTCCCATTTCCACGTTCTTCAGTTTGAGGAGACTGATCAGGAGAAATGCGTCACAGGAGTGAACATCTACTCTTCGCAAACTGGAGCCTGGAAGCATAGACAAAGCCGCTTGGTTGAGAAAATTAGCCTGTTCACTGGCCTTACAAGCGTCTTGTTTCACGGTATGATGCACTTGCTTGGTTTGTTGTATCCCATGAAGATGCACGAAGATGCTGTGCTGCTAGCAGTGGACATGGAGGGGCAGGTGTGGAAGACTATCCGTGTGCCATCCGAAAACATATATTAGAACTCCTGCACCCCGGCCCGTGATGCTGTTAGCCTACGACGAGGGGACGGCGACAGACACCTGCCACGGTAATACATAGGCTAAACCAGTATTCCCTGTCGGACATCTCGAGGTAAACCGCGACTATTTGATCGCCAGGATAACGCGGCCCCGGCGCAGGTGCTCGAAAAATCCGCATCCCCATCCGAAAACATATATTAGAACTCCTGCACCCCAGCCCGCTTATCTGATACGTCCATATACATGGGGATATGGGCCAGCTGTTTCCGTAAGATTCACAGGCCACCGGTTATATCGCGTGTGTTAGGTGTGACCCTGGACGTGATCCGCCTACCTACATAGCATAGGGCACTGTACACCAAGATAAGGACAGCCGCTATCGGACACTACAGGAGGCGGCCCGTGACTGTGTTTCATCTGCGTCGTGGCGTCTACTAGTACAACCTACGACTGGACCCTTGCCGGAGCATGCTTAATCCCTTGGCACAAAAAATCTACTCACCTGATCAGATACCCGGACTAGATGTATCAACTTCTGCAGTGTGCACTGTGCAGCACGCGGACCAGTAAAGTGGATTCCATGCATGCAACGACCTGGGCCTTGCTATGCCTTGAGTGTGTGGATGGCTGTTGGGCCGGCCTAGTGTGGCCTGTAATAGAACCCTTATATAGCTAGCATGTGGAGAGGGGAAAGAGGACTGACAATTGTAAACATTATTCTTTGGAATACAATCCTTCCTCTGTGCTTCTTCTTCCTCCCCACGCAATTTCATACGCCTCTCGTTACCACATCCTGGCGTGGCGCAAGGAGTTGCTGCGATTCCGTAGCATCTGGTATTGAGCCGTATCGATCCGCTTCCTCTGTTTCCCCAAAATTTTCATCCACATCTCGCGATCAATCCATCGATTAACTCCTAATTCCAGGCAAGGATGCGTATCCCCTCGGGTGATTCCGCGCAAAACACCTCGGTGTACCTGCGTTTGGTTGAGTAGATCGATCGGATCCAACGGCGCGGTCCACCAAGCCGACGATCTCCGCTCATATGGCGGCAGCGGAACTCTCCCTGGCGGATCTGCAGAAGCTGGTGCGAGACACGATCCAGCAGAGCAAGGCGGTGTCCGAAGCTGGGCGGCCCGGCGAAAGCAGCGTCAGCGAGCTCGGGACTCGCTTGACAAAGTCGCCGCCTCTTCTGCCAAAGGCCTTGATGCGGCAGCGCGAACGACCACCAGCGTTCTTTGGGGCGCTTGAAGCGACTCTTGGCAGGGTCCTCATCGCCAACAATTCACTAGATGCAGCGATGGCTGAGATGAAGCGAGACGTTGGATGGTGTTGTGCGCCGTGTGGATCAACTCGAGCATGCACCTCCGACGGGACAAGCGCAGCCACAGCCGCAGCAGCGATCCTCCACGATCGCGGAAGGGCAGAAGCGGTCTCCAGGCGCCTCAGGCTGCAGAGTACCGTGGACCTCGTCCAAATCGGCGATCGACAACGGTGGGTGAGCAAAATCAGTCTCCGTTTCATATCTGCTGAAGTTTTTTGGATGAGGATTCAGACTTGTCACCGCTCATACTCACCGAGCACATCACAGTCAGTACAAACCAAGGATTCCTCACTCCGATTTTCCCAAGTTTGATGGGGAGGACCCCAAGTGGTGGAAGCAGCAGTGTGAAAAATATTTCCGCATGTATAAGGTCCAACAGGAACTATGGGTTGATTTTGCCACAATGCACTTCGCAGGCAATGCAGCTCTCTGGCTTCAGACATACGAAGCCATGCACACGATCGACAGTTGGGCAGCGCTGTGTGTAGCAGTGTTTGCGAAGTTTAACAGAAACAAATATACGAGAGCGATTGATGTGTTCTTTGCGTTGAAGCAGACAGAAACTGTGGATGAATATGCCCATGTGTTCGAGGAGCAGATGCACAAGCTGCTGGTGTACAATCACTCCTATGATGAAACATTCTTCATCAATCGCTTTGTACAAGGACTGAAACCATCCATCAGAGCACCGGTCAAGTTGCAACAACCAACTTCAGTCGATATAGCTTACTCCTTGGCTCAAACACAAGAAGCACTGCTCGCAGAGGACACCACAAAATACAGCAAGAAATGGGAGCCACCTTTCAGCCCCAAGCCATATATACATCAAGGTTTAATAGGCTCTGCACCAGCGGACAAGAGACCTGAAGAGCATCCACGGGTATCAGATAAAGTGGACAATCTCAGGGCTCAGCGCAGAGCAAGAGGAGAATGCTTCAAGTGTGGAGAAAAATATGGACCAGGTCACAAATGCCCCAGTAAAGTGCAGTTACATGTAATGGAAGAACTATGGGATGCTCTGCAGTCACAAGATTCTCATTGTTAGTGACTCGACGGTGAACATCAACCAACCGAACCCACCGACAAGGAGAGTGATGATTGTATGAAACTATACTGCAAGCAACTACTGGAACATCTTCTAAGGAAAGTATCAAATTACAGGGCATGGTGGGGAAGCATGGCTGCTGATCTTGGTAGATTCCGGGAGTTCCACTAATTTTATTAGAGCAGATTTGGCCAAAGAACTAAAATGTTCAACAAAAGATATTCCTGCAGCAACTGTTATTGTTGCCAATGGGGGTACTTTGCCCTGCACTACACAAGTGCCTAATTTACAGTGGTTTTGTCAGGGTCAAACGTTCAACACTCAACTGAAGGTTCTACCACTGGGCACTTATGACATCATACTGGGTATGCAGTGGCTTGAAACTATGAGCCCCATGTGGGTGGATTGGAGGAAAAAAATAATGAGGTTCAAATATCAAGGAACAAGAATAACACTTCGAGGTGTTAAAGACCAACCCAATGCATGTAAGGCCATCTCTGGGAAACACTTGCAAGGGTTACTGAACACTGGAGCAGTTGAACAAGTTATTCATCTATGCCATATGGCAAAAAGACCTATGTCACAAACTGACATACCACCGACAGTGCAGCCCACGATCAATGCAGACACAAACAGTTGTTCAATACCCTACTACCCTGCCGCCTCACAGAATTTGACCACCAGATACCTCTCATACCGGAACAAAACATGTGAATGTAAAACCTTATAGATACAATCCAATGCGAAACAAGAGATTGAACAACAAGTAGCTACTATGCTTCAACAAGGAGTGGTTCAAAGACAATGCAGACTCTTTTGCCTCCCACATTACATTGGTCGAGAAGAAGGATGGCACTGGAGGTTTTGTGTGGACTATAGGATGTTAAACTTTGTCGCAGTCCAACACAAATATCCCATGCCTATAGTAGAAGAGCTCTTTGGATGAATTAGCAGAGCCAAATACTTTACCAAATTGGATTTGAGATCGGGATACCATCAAATCAGGTTGATAGCGGTGAGGAGCATAAAACAGCATTTAAAACTCACCATGGCCTATATGAATTCAAAGTTATGCCCTTTGGGCTAACTAATGCACCTGCAACATTCCAAGCTGCAATGAACATCCTGTTTGCTTGTGCTACTAAGGAAATGTGTGTTAGTCTTTATGTAAGACATACTCATCTACAGTAAAACTCTAGAGGAGCACCTCCAACATCTAGAGCAAGTCTTTACAATTCTGCAAGAGAATCAACTATATGTGAAGCTCAGCAAGTGTTCTTTTGCCCAACAAGAACTAGAATACTTAGGACATGTCATAAGTGGAGCTGGAGTTCAGACTGACCCAGCTAAAATTGCAGCAGTTCAGAACTGGCCTGTACCAACCAATGTCAAGCAAGTGAGAGGATTTTTGGGACTCACAGGTTATTACAGGAAGTTTATCAAAAACTATGGGATTATCAGCAGAACTCTCTCTGACTTGTTGAAGAAGGATGTGATATTCCAGTGGACACCTACTACAGAAGCTGCATTTCAAAGCCTTAAAACTGCTCTGGCTCAAGCCCCGGTTCTAGCTCTACGATTTCAAGAAAACATTCGTCATTGAGACAGATGCTAGTAACAGTGGCATTGGGCGATACTCATGCAGGAAGGACACCATATCTCCTACTTGAGCAAAGCATTGGGTCCTAAAGCTCAAGCTCTATCCACATATGAGAAGGAATGTTTGGCTGTCATCCCGGCGGTGGATAAGTGGAGAAGTTACTTACATGCCCCTTTACCTTTGTCAACCGATCACAGGAGTCGACACACCTGCAAGATCGAAAATCACTAGTCCTATGCGGAGAAAGCTCTCTTAAAACTGCTTGGACTAAGATACACCATCACATATAAAAAGGTCGAATAATACATTTCTTGATGCATTGTCCAGATCACTGCTCTGTTGAGCTGCATACCATATCATTACGCACACCTAAATGGTTGAGTGTGGTAGTGAAGGGTATCAGCAACACCAAGAGGATAAGCAATTGTTACAAGAATTGGCTCTGTTGGCTCTAATGAGAAAGGGTATGTGCTACACCAAGGGATCATTAGATATAAAGGCAGTATGGCTGGTCACAACATCTTGAAGCTCATCAGGGCTATTATGTTATCTCTACACTCTAGTGGAGTGGGGGTCATTCTGGATTTCAAGGAACATATCAAAGAATTAAGGCCTTTGTTTGCTTGGCCTGCTATGAAACAAGACATTCAGAATTATGTGAAGGACTGCATTGTATGTCAACAAGCCAAAGCTGAGCATGTAAAAACACGGACTGCTCGACCCTTTGCGATCCCTAAAGAAGCTTGGAACATGGTCACCATGGATTTCATTGGTGGTCTTCCCAAGAGCAAACACTTTGACCTGTCTTGGTTGTCATTGACAAATTCAGCAAATACGCTCACTTCATTCCGTTGTCACATCCATTCACTGCTCTCCAGGTGGCTCAACTGTACATGGATCATGTGTATAAACTGCATGGCCTTCCTCAAGTAGTGGTAACGGACAGAGATCCTATCTTCACAAGCACGTTGTGGCAAGAGTTATGCAAGCTTTCTGACACGAAGATGAACATGAGTTCTGCTAGTCACCCAGAAACCGATGGCCAATCAGAGAAGCTCAATCGATTATGGAAGCGTTCACGAGATGCATGGTACACTCGGCTCCCAAGAAATGGGCATCTTGGCTGCCTCAAGCTGATCTTGGTACAATACAAACTACCACTCAGCTCTGGGACATACACCATTCCAAGTGTTATATGGCTATCAACCCAGACATTTGGGCATTTCCAATCTGCAGAGTTCTCTATCTTCAGATCTCTCCGGCTGGCTGAACGTACATTGATGCAAGGGTTGATTCAGGAACACCTCCTCCGAGCACAACATCGGATGAAAGCGCAAGAGGATAAACACAGGTCTGACCGGAAGTTTGCAGTGGGCGATTGGGTCTATCTGAAACTGCAACCGTATGTTCAGCAATCAGTGGTGAGACGCTCCAACCACAAGCTCGGATTCAAGTACTTTGGACCCTACCAGATCATGGAAAAGATTGGCATTGTGGCCTGCCGACTGGACCTTCCAGCATCAAGTAAAATCCATCCTGTAGTTCATGTGTCCCTGTTGAAGCCGGCCAAGCCCCCAGACCAGACTGCAGCACAGACAGAGACGCTTGATGCACTACTTACATCGCGTCTATGACACCGGCACAGGTATTGCAATACCGTTTGGTGCAGGTTGGCGGACACACGCGACAGCAACTGAAGATTGCATGGAGAGGCCTTCATGTGTCCATGGCAACTTGGGAATGGGCGTCGGATGTGGCGCGGACGACAACAGCGTGATGATGAACAGTCCGAGGGCGTCCTGTTGATTAAGGGGAGGGGCATGCAACGACCTGGGCCTTGCTGTGCCTTGAGTGTGTGGATGGCCGTTGGGCCGGCCTAGTGTGGCATGTAATAGAACCGTTATATAGCTAGCGTGTGGAGAGGGAAAAGAGGACTAGCAATTGTAAACATTATTCTCTGGAATACAATCCTTCCTCTGTGCTTCTTCTTCCTCCCCATGCAATTTCCTTCTGCCTCTCGTTACCACATCCTGGTGTGACGCAAGGAGTTGCTGCGATTCCGTAGCAATGCAAAACCATCCCATGCAGCAGAGTTGGTCACGAGGTGACCAATTCTTTTTAATTTTTGGTGGGTACATGTGTGCTGCTTAAATCAAGTGAATAAGCGCATGTCTATGTAAATGTTTTTTGAAACATCCAGCATTGCTGGTTTTCTATGTAAATGTAAATGGTGTGTAAGAACATTTACAGTAGGACTTGGCAAATCCGGTACACGGACGCGTCCGGGCACACTTGCGGACAGCCCCGTGGGTCCTTCATATGTTGCACTGCGCATCCATATACCACAAATCCGTATTCTTAAATTCATGCAATCCATGCATGTCGATCATACGATACAAATTGTTCGATTTCAAAAGTTCGAAACAAAGCAAAGTAAATCATAGTTCAACAATCTGGATATGCCAAAATGAAATCGATGTCCGAGCGTGACGGATGGCCTCAGATCACTGGCCGGGCGCCTGCTCCGAGCGAAATGCATCATGCTCCAGGCGGAATGTGTTTTGCTCGTCCTGCTACGTGCATCCGAGCTGGTTGCTTCGTCTGCATCCGGGTTGTCTCCTCCGCCTGCATCTGTGCTGCAACCGTCCTCACCGCCTCGTAGTCCCTACGGTCATTGATCTCCTTCTTTTTGTCCGCAAGCCACTTCTTCGCATACAAAAATCCAAGAGAGTTTTCGTCCCCCAACATGATCCTCGCATCGTCCGCGTCCCGAGTTCCCGAGTTCTATGTCGCCAAATGTCTTGGCCTTCCCGAGATCCCTTTTGATCACCGCTTCTTACTTCTCCAACTCGATCTTCTCCCTCTCAATTCGAGCTTCTTCTCCACCCTCCTTCGGTCCCACTCCATCCTTTCCTTTTGCGCACCCAACATGAGCTTGTAGTTCTCCTCCTTCTAGTTCTCCCTCGCCGAGAAAATGCCCGTCCATGTGGATGACATTTTTGTAGCCGCGGCGTTAGCACGACGCCGCCGCTTCCCTCGCTCGCTGCTGGCGTCGCCGCGACTTCCGGGCAACATTCTCTGCCTTGCAAGTCACGACTGACGAAGGGACACCGACGGACGAGGCGGACTGCGTCTCCGTCGCGTTGGTCTGGGTCGGGCTAGACGACATCTCCGGTGGTGGATTGGGCCCTGTGGCGAGGATTGGGAGCAGGGTGGAGGACGGCAAAGGATACGGGCACGGGAAAGGTTGGAAGACGGCGGGAGGAGGTATTTGCTGGTCGGCGTTGGAGATGACCTAAGAGCAAGGGCCGACCCAATTCGTCCGTGTGCATCCATTTGGGTCAAAATGGACAAAACGTCGGTCCAAAGCAGATACCCATTTCCATTTTGTGTTTGATTTATGTTCGTTTAGACCCATTTCAGTTTCAAATTTGGGTCACATTTGGATTCATTTTCGGTGTCCTCTTCGTCCAGCGCATGCTAGGCCTGGCCCACTGTCACTGTCACATCTCTCTCTCTCTCTCTCTCTCTCTCTCTCTCTCTCTCTCTCTCTCTCTCTCTTCTCTCTCTCTCTCTCTCTCTCTCTCTCTCTCTCTCTCTCTCTCTTCTTTCCCTGCCCACCCCACGACGCCGCCATGCACCCAAACTTAGATATAGTCACTGGAGCTGCATATGTCGAAACCTCTGCCAGCCAGGTCCATGAATCCTGGTCCTCCTATATCCGTGATCGAACATCACTGGAGCTGCATCGTTTGTAGTTAGCCTTTTTTTACATTGGTTGCGCCAAGGTGTTTGTTGGGTAACAGCCGTAGTATAGAAATCAATGATTTTGTTTATCCGTCTCGAAGAGTTCTACATTTAACCGGTGCTCTGAATGTGCAGAACTTCAGCAAGCTCAACAAGCTGCCCACAATCGTTGAAGAGGACGAATCGGACAGGGGTGACGGGTATAGCGGTCCTACTTTCAGATGTTCAGTCCAGAAGGTTTACTCTGTTATATCGCAGTTTGACCAGCAGAAACGAGACATCGTTACATCAATGGGTTGGGGTGGCACTCTATCCATGCCTCTAGTCAGCAAGTTAAGCGTCAGACATATGGTCTGGCTTCTAGGGATGGTGGATGAGGTCAGACAAGCCATTATCTTGGGACCGAATAAGGTTTTTAAGTTCAATGAGAGTGATGTTGAGAAGGTATTTGGAATCCCGGCAGCTGGAACAGATGTGATCGGAAACATGTACCTGGCACATATGAATGACGTGCATGGCACATTTGCAGCAGTCTCAAATTGGGCTTTGTACCTGGCACATACTTGGCTTGCCTTGCGATCACGTGCATGTGGAATATACTCCATTCACGTGTCGGGTAGCAAGCACGATTTATCCGGCTGCCATGTACAAGGTACAAGAGGGGTCATCCAGGTGCCATGTACAAGGTACAAGAAGCGTAGGCACGGACGGGGTACAACTGCGAATGGTACGTGCCAATCACAAGATATGCAGGCACATGTGCCGGGCACAGGTTCCTCCCGGCTCCCGTCAATGGATGAAGAGGAGTTCTTTGGGGGATATGGATGGGCGGACGCTCGCGTTCTTGGGGAATAGGAGCGGGCAGACGCTCGGGCGCCCGGGGATAGATCCGCCCGGGGATCTCAATGGGAAACACAAAAACGAATAAGGCGCATCCTGGACGAGCGCTGCGAGTATTATGGCAGTATGCAGACTCGATACCTACCTATGGCCTTCCACCGGAGAGGCTCCCGTGGCGGCCAGCGCCGACGCCATTGATTCGCCTCCTTGTACCCAATCCATTAGAGGGACAAGTCAAAGTACCGAGCATGGCACTGTGTGGGGAGAGAACTGATTCATATTCACGGGTATGCAGTGGGGAGATAGAAGACAAAAATGTGCAGAGCCACCCGTGATGCTGTTACCCTACGACGAGGGGACGGCGACAGACACCTGCCACGGTAATACGTAGGCTAAATCAGTATTCTCTGTCGGACATCTCGAGGTAAACTGCGACTATTCGACCGCTAGGATAACGCGGCCCAGGCGATGCCTCATCTTATCTGGAGTCTTCAAGATTTTGATTGGAGGGAAGATGGGGCGTTTCCATCTGCAATGTAGTAGGAGCCTTGTTCTTCATCTTATTGGTGCGTGTAGCTTGGCGCCGGCATGTCGTAGGTAAGGCGAGTTGACGCTCGAACGCCGTCCATGAAGATTGCGAGGTTGCGGTTGTAGATCTTCAGTGGTGGCACGTCGTTGCCTGTCTGGCTCAGGGATTGCGGAGAACGGAGAGTCTGCTCGTATGGTACGTGGTCGCTTTGCGAGATATCCATGGAGGAACCTACGATGTCCTCATTTAGGAATGGGCGTAGATCGTGTGTGAACTAAAGTAGAGACCAAAAATTGAAAGGATGCTTGAGCACGTACTGGAGAGAGATGGGACAACACGCTTCGTCTGTTCCGCAGCAGCTCGATATCATATTTATGATCGGTGGATCTGGGTGGCTTCTCGGTTACAGAAGACGAACAAAGATATCAAACAATTCGAGCAGCATGGAAGGCTTCTCGTCTTCTGTAACCGAGCAGCATATGAACCAAACCATATGGGAGATAAATCACACAACTCATCGCGAAAGAAAAGTAAAGGGCTGCCTTTGTTCGGGGAAGAAGATGAATAAGATATTAACGGATGGGGAGTCAATTGGCCAGGATTGGTACAACCATGCGTTGAGAGGAAGATAGGAAGGCGATAGGAAAAGGCAAAATAGGAAGAGGCGACAGTCAATTGTTTTTTCTTTACATGAAAAATGACCTTAGGAGGTGGGCTGCATGGGACTGGTTATGTGTGACGTGGATGCCTGTGATTGGGCGCTGACGTGGCTGTGTTGCATGTTGAGATAAATCAAATAGTGGGGGTGAATTTCTTAAGTATATAGGATATGGTTGGCCTAAACACTAATATTCCCACGTGCAGCCTTTCAACACATGTTAGTGTAATTGAAAGTCCCAGTCAGACTGTCGCAACGTCTATTTGATCTTAGTCATGAGCGGCAAGGCATTGCACTGAACGAGTTCTTTTAGCTATATTTGTTGCATCGAATAAATCCAGTTGAACTTTGTTCGACAATCTGACTACAGAGGATCATGTAGTCTTCACATATCCCTCGGTTCCACTGGGGAAATCTTTCCTTCTGTGCCAAATATCACCAATTCATCTGGTATGCATGTACATGTAGAGAAATATAAAATGCATGTCATTACGCCATGGTTTATTCATTCTCATTTTTTGCGGGTAAGATTTATTCATTCCCTAATCTGTATAGATCTATTTAACTGTTTCCCCTAATTTTCACATGTTTACTGTCATTTTCTACACATTTGTCTATTTCTTCTGGAACTATACATTCCCGTTCCAGATATTACCCTTCCATTACACCCATTTTTCACATACACAGTCTATGGCGAATTCCCTCAAAAAAATACACAGTCCATGTCGAAACCATTTCTCGAACTTTTCTTCCTCTTTTCTACTAGCATTATTATCATTATTATTATTGCCCAGCTTCAAGTGAGATAATTACATTCCCTGATGGGTAATGATCATCACTAGCACAATGGCGTGGTGCTACTATCTTTTCAACATAACAGCGGCAAAGCAAAGGAGGAAATCACCGTGATCAGAGGAACTCACGGGTGCCAGATGGCGTATTGGTGTCCCGCCTCGGCGAAACCTTCTTTCCTATTTGACTCTTGGTAGAGTCTAGAAGACCATGACTGATCTTGAAAGGTAATGAAAGAAAACATAGCATGTCGTAATAAAATCAATCTTTTTTGAATGAAATCCAAAATTACGATTTTCGGGGTCTAGTGAATAAATGGATAGAGCCTGGCTCCAATTCTGGTAAAATAAAAAGCAACGAGCTTAACTTCCTAATTGGAATGATTCCCGGTCTAATTAGACGTTAAAAATAGATTAGTGCCGGATGCGGGGAAATATTGGGTTTTCCTATGAGTGGACAATTTATTTAATTTTTAGGGTGGAACCATCACTAGTAGAAAACAGGGTTTTGGTCCAGGCCTGGCCAGCCCATTAGTCCCAGTTCATTTACGAATCGGGACCCATGGGGGCATATGTCACGGTTCGTGCGCCCAGGGGGGCGGCCGGGCCTCGTGGAGCATTGGTCCCTGTTCATCTGGACCCTTTGGTCCTGGTTCCAGACACGAACTGGGACCAATGGGCCTCGCTCCTGGCCCACATCCATTGGTCTCAGTTCGTGGCTGGAACCGGGATCAAAGGTGGGCCACCTTTGGTCACGGTTCCAGCCACGAACCAGGACCAATGGTGTGGCTATATACACCCCCTCTCCCGCGAACAGAGCACTTCACTGCTCTGTTTTTTCTGGCCGGCGAGGGGAGGGTTTTGTGGTGCTCTATCTCACCTCCTATGCAGATGAGGTATTCGATGAAATGCCCGAGCCACACTACTTAAGCTTTCTCCTCTCCAAGCTCGACCTTCAAACACCATTTTCCTCAAGATTTGTCTAGGTTTAGCGGTACGTCACGTCTCCACCCCGTCTTCACCGCCGTCGATCGCCCGTGCCGATCTCGTCGCCGGCACCACCGTGGTGAGCCTCTTGTTCTTATCTTCTTTCTAAAAGAAAAAAAATTTACTTGTATGATTTAGATCAATTGTTACATAGGTTGCGATTATGATCGCATTTTCTTACTTTTATTATTGTTTGTTATATATAGTGCGATGGTTTTGGTATCGGCCTCCGTCGGCCCGCATCCTGTTTGTGATTCGGATGTGGTATATATTATATTTTATAACTATTTGGTTCATTTATTGTTTATGACAATTATGCCGACCAACGTGACATAGATTTTTTTATCTAGGAGGTATGTGAACCGGAAATTCCAACCGACTCTATTGTCGAGAGGTTAAATTTAGTTGAAGAAGAAAACAATTACTTGAAGAAAAAATTAAAAAATGAGGAGGAGAAGATGATATTGGAGTTGCATGTTGCGGATGTCGTCGATGATCACAAGATTAAGAAAAATGCAATGCGCTTGAAGATTAGAAAGATCAAAAAATATGCCATTCATACCGAGGCTTGGTATCATTATGTCGTTGGATCAATTGTTATCTTGGTTGCGATTATGATCGCATTTGTTGTTGCATTGAAATGTTTTACATAGTTTCAATGTATGGTTTAATTAGATACTCTGGAGAGCTATATGTTGTTCAATGAGAACTAGGTATGTACTTTGGTATTAATTTGATGATGAACTTCTATTAATTTGGTCACTTATCTATTCATGATGTTCTGTAATGGTTTTTGACACACTTAATCCTTTTGGGGAGCAGAGCAGCAATCACAACACCTGACCCGTGACTCTATGTATCTAACCTTCCTCCTTGGCTGTGCATGAAGCATAAGTTCATTATGATGCCAATACTCATCCAAGGCCCTAAGCAACCCGGCAAAGACATTGATGTGTACCTAAGGCCATTAGTTGAAGAACTTTTATAGGTATGGAATGGAAATGGTGTACGTGTGTGGGATGAGCACAGACAGGAGGAATTTGACCTGCATGCGTTGCTGTTTGTAACCATCAATGATTGACCTGCTCTCAGTAACCTTTCAGGACAAACAAACAAGGGATACCACGCATGCACGCACTGTTTAGCTGACACCGAAAGTATATACCTGGACAAATGCAGGAAGAATGTGTACCTGGGGCATCGTCGATTTCTTCCGACCAACCATCACTGTTGAAAGAAAGGCAAGCATTTCAAAGGTGAGGCAGATCACCAGAAGAAGCCCGTCATGCGTACCGGTGATCACGTACTTGCTATGGTCAATTATTTACATGTAATATTTGGAAAGGGTCCCGGCAGACTATCTGTTCCGAATGATGCTAAGGGACGCGCACCCATGTTTTTCAATTTCAGGGTCATATAGCTCAAAAAATTCAGTAAATGCATGAAAAATAACAAATGAAGTCAAAAATGGTTGAAAATTGATGATGTGGCTTTGAATGGTGCATTTTGAACACACAAAAATTCTGAAGTTCAAATAAGTTAAAAAAAATCCCTTTGTAACAGACGAGTTTCCGTATGAAACTTTGATACTTCGAAAGAGATTGTCCGTTTTGTACATTAAGTGCATCCAGTTTTTTGCCTTAACCATCTCAACTTTTTAGCACATGCTATGTGGGTGAAATGATGATACCATGCCAACTTTCAACATTTTCAAAGTTCATTACTAGTGCTTTTCAATTTCAGGGTTATATAGGTAAAAATCAATAAATGCATGAAAAAAATAAAAAATGAAGTCAGAAAGGGTTGAAAATTGATGATGTGGCTTTGAATGGTGCATTTTGAACACACAAAAAGTCTAGAGTTCAAATAAGTTCAAAAAAAATGAAATCCCTTTATAACAGATGAGTTTTCGTCCGAAACCCTGATACTTCGGAATAGATTGTCCATTTTATAGACGAAGTGCATCCAGTTTTTGCCGTAACCCTCTCAACTTTTTAGCACATGCTATGTGGGTGAAATGATGATAACATGCCAACTTTCAACCTTTTCAGAGTTCATTTGTAGTGCTTTTCAATTTCAGGGTCATATAGCTAAAAAAATCAGTAAATGCATGAAAAATAACAAATGAAGTCAGAAAGGGTTGAAAATTGATGACGTGGCTTTGAATGGTGCATTTTGAACACACAAAAAGTTGGGAGTTCAAATAAGTTTAAAAAAATGAAATCCCTTTGTAACAGATGAGTTTTTGTCCGAAACCCTGATACTTCGAAAGAGATTATTCGTTTCGTACACGACATGCATCCAGTTTTTGCCGTAACCCTCTCAACTTTTTAGCACATGCTATGTGGGTGAAATGATGATATCATGCCAACTTTCAACCTTTTCAGAGTTCATTTGTAGTGCTTTTCAATTTCAGGGTCATATAGCTCAACAAAATCAGTAATTGCATGAAAAATAACAAATGAAGTCAGAAAGGGTTGAAAATTAATGATGTGGCTTTGAATGGTGCATTTTGAAGACACAAAAAGTCTGGAGTTCAAGTAAGTTCAAAAAAATGAAATCCCTTTGTAACAGACGAGTTTCCGTATGAAACCCTGATACTTCGAAAGAGATTGTCCGTTTTGTACATAAAGTGCATCCAGTTTTTGCCGTAACCCTCTGAACTTTTTACCACATGCTATGTGGGTGAAATGATGATACCATGCCAACTTTGAACCTTTTCAGAACGAATAAGTGGGAAAAAATTCCCTAGCTCGGCGAACAAACGAACCAATTGTGCCCCTCGCTCAAGGTGTCTAGCGATATCGTCCCTGATCATCCGGGGATGGTGCCCAGTACCAATCCTGCAGATTACCTGCCCGACGATGCACATTTTGATACAATGAAGGTGGACGAATTCAAATACCAGTAAGGGAAGCCTCTCGTCAAACCTGGTCATACTCCTCTAACAACGATCATGCGAAGATTCCATGAGTGGTACATGGACACCTGCAGCGAGTCTGGGAAGGATACTTTGACGCTGAGAGTTAAAGAGGAGCATGACCTCGTTGGAATTGATCTGTTGTGTGTTCCATTAGAGGAGTTCTTCCAGTTTTACAATCAAAAGGCCCTCGATAAAACAATCATCACTTGCTACTGTCTGTAAATACTACTTCTGTAATTAAGTCTCTGTATATAGTTCAGCTCTTTCATTGCATGTATATATAATTATCCTCGATATATTATACAGATTGAAGATCGTCGAATGCAGAAAAGCACAAACCTATGATATTGGGTTCATTAACACAAATCTCGTAGATGAATGACGGTTAAATATAATGCCACAAAAACCGAGGCCAACTTGCTACAATCGTTGTTTCAAAATCAAAACAAAGAGAAAATACTCTTTCATTACAACTTCAAGTGAGTGTTACTATCTTGTGCATATTCGGTTTCCCTTATTACTCGAGGTTGTAGTAATGTAATTGATGAGTTATGCATGCGTGCACAGCTTCCACTTTATTCTGCTGGAGATTAAGCTTGAGCTGGGAGTAGTAACCGTCTTAGACTCAAAACGAAAAGATCTCCAGGAGTATGTGAACATGACTGAAATGCTCCAGAAGTAAGTTCAATCGATCATTATCGCACCATATTGGCAACTTTGTTCATTTTATGATATCAAGTAATTATTTTCTTTGTGTCGCAGGGTTTGGAAAGAGTTCACCGCAAAAGCTTCGGGACTGCCGGGGGAGCTGCGATTTACACACCGGAAAGTTAGTACTACTAGCTAGTTCCGCGCATCTCCCATTGATTCTAGCTACTTTCATCAATACCATTTATAATGCTTGATTGTGCTTGTGGCAGGAACTCGAGAATGATTACTGTGGATAGTACATTTGCGAGTTCATCTACAACGCGACGACCTCTAAGCGGGGCTACTCTAAAAAACAATATGAAGTGCGTAAGCAATAATATTCACAATTTTATTTTATTACCATCATTTGTGTTGAGTTTCATTCATATATATGTATTGACCCCTTCTTCAAATTAGATGTGGCAGATGCGGAATGAACTCCTACCACAAGATCGCATACGATCAATTCAAGAGGAATTGGCGGGATTCCTTCTTGACCACGTCATAAATATAGCCGGAGAATACCATGTGGAATTTGACATTAGATGTTAGGGAATTGTAAGAGATCTTATATTGTATATATGTAGCCGGTAGCGTCGGATAGATATACGAAAACTTGTTGTTCAACCAATCTCTCGGAGAAGGAGAGGTCGATCACTTCTCTCTGCATATGTTCATGACGATCTTGTGTACTTAATGGTTTTCTTCATTTGCTTACTAGCTAGGGTGTCGAGTCCTCTCTATACCTATAGTACGTAGCGTCGACCAAGCACGGAGATAAGAGAGGACACTTCTCTCTATTAGCTAGCTAACACAATATATGAAACCCCTAAATTAACCCTACAAACCCCTGAGCTGCTGACGCGTGGATGATTTTTGGTCCCGGTTGGTGCTACCAACCGGGACAAAAGGCCCTCTTGCCTGGGCAAGCCACAGCGGCCACGTGGAGCCCCATCTGTCCCGGTTCGTAGGCAAACCGGGACTAAAGATATTGGGCTTTAATCCCGACCCTTTAGTCCCGGTTCTAGAATCAGGACAAATGGGCCTCTGAAACCGGGACAAATGGGCCTTTTTCTATTAGTGTATGTCTTTTTAACTAGTCTTAAAGTGGATGTCCCGGCTTTGAGTTCTTTCTCTGAAGGTTGTTTCAGTGTGCATTCATCGATCGTCTCTAACATGTCCACATATAACACGGTTTAACCACGGTCGATATCAAACCATTTGGTCCGGCAATGGAAAGAAGACGCACCACCGGTGAAACATGTGCTTCAACATCGTCTACTCCATTGTGACTTGTGACCACTTACGGCAAGAACCAGAAACAGAACCAGATGGTGCTGACTGACGGACCCCAGCTCTACCCGATACATGCACATGTAGTATGATGTGCTTGGATAAATTCTTGGACTTTGCCATGGGCACCCTGTGACCGACCCAATCGATCCATGACACGTACCGCGTAGCGTACCCTCGACTCTCGATCGATCGGGCGCGACGCACCTCTTTGTGAACCAACCCTGCCTCCACAGATCCAACATATGAGATCGTGCCCTAGCCGGCCGGTAGCCCCCACCACGTCGCCTGCGACTGCGACATCTTCGCGCGTCTGCCAGGGCCGCGAGACCTCATCTGCTGCGCCGCCACGTGCAAACGATGGCGCCGTCTTGTCACCGGCCGGGCCTTCCTCCGACGGGTCGGCCTCTGGCCGGACACGGCGCCCCACCCGTCCGTCCTCGTCGGCATTTTCTCCCAAAACGAGCTTGCCGCCTCGCCGTCTATTTTCGCGCCAGGAAAGCCCCGTTTGCCCCCCCCCCCCCCCCCCGCACAGTTCTTAAGCCTCCTGGACGGCGACGGGCGTCCCATCTTCGACTCTCTTGTCACTGACGACGAGGGTGTGACGCCCGGATAATTAAGCTACAGTAATTCACTGTTAATCATGCCACGTCATCGCGGTTACTGATGTTAATCTCACGTTAGTTCAAAATGATTCAAATTCAAATTTGAATTAAAGGCAAACCATAAAAGTTTTTAAATATTAAAACTAAAATGTTCGGATTGTGACAAATAGCGCATAGGTAATTATGGTAAAGAATCCACAATTTTATAAATTATTTAAATACTCTAAAATAAAAAAAACAATAGCAAAAACAAATATTTAAAAGCTTTTGTATTAAGAAACCATCACAAACTATTTTACTTTGTGTGCCAAGTTAAATGTGGTTGCGGCATATTTACATATACTAAATTAGGTGCAGCTTTGATATCTTACTAAAACTAAGATATATTGAAAATTAGAGAAAACAGTAAAAAGAAAATAAAGAAAAAGAAAAATGAAAAGTTCTAAAAAAAAGAAAGAAAAAGAACCCACCCTCCCACTGGACCACCCAGCCCAGTTGGCCAACCGGCCGACCCAGCCACCCCCTGGCCTATATGGCCTCCTCTGCCCACACCGAAACCCTAACCCCTCTCCCCATGATCCCCATTCCCCCTCATCGCGCGATCTGGATCGCCCCAGCGCTTAGCGCCCCGATCCCATCGTCCCGTCGGCCTCGTCCCGACCCCGCCGCCGCCCTCCTCGACACCGACGCCTTTCCTCGTCACCGACCCCGAAGCCGCCGGATCGAGCCGCGCCCCGCCGCATGGACACCGTCGCCCCGTCGCTCGTCCTCACCCCCTCCTCGACGAACGCCATCGGCGCACGCCGCCCGCCGCCCGGTTCGCAGATGCCGCTCGCCTCCCCATCGCCCGGTCGTCCCCGTCCACCTCCTCGTTCCCCCGCTGCCCGAACCCCTGCAGCACCCCTATGAGCCGCTGCCTCCCCTCCTCATTCCCTCTCTCCCGTTGTTGACCCCACCCCTCCCCCCCGCTCACCGCGCATGTGCCCCGCTCGCGGCCGCGGTCACCGCATTCGCGGCCCCCTCCCCGTGTGCACCCAGCGCCGCGCTCGCGCCCCCTGCCTCACCGTGCAGGCCGCGCCCGCCGCCCGCTGCGCCCGATGCGCGCTGCGTAAATCCTTTGTCCCACTCGGACCCACTGCCCCATTGCCGCCTCGCTCCACCGTGGCTGCAGCCACCTCCGGCGACGCGTCGTCGCCCGCTCGGACCTCATACGGGTGGCGCGCCAGCACCCGGCAACCGTACGCCCGATAGGCCTCTGTGCCACTGGACAACGGGGCCCACGCCCCTGAGAAACGATTGAAAAAGGAAATAAAATAAATGCATAATAATATAGAAATTAATTAATTAATTAGTTAATTAATTAACATAATTAAAATGGTTTAACTAAACTAATTACTTAGTTAGCCTAACTAATATGTAAACTAGTTAGATGTCTCAATGACAGGAGGGTCCACCACCTGTTGACTAGTCAAACCTTGACTGGTCAACTGGGTCCCCCTTGGCCCACCTGTCATCCCCTAGGTACACTTCTGAGTACCCTGTGCTGTGTGCGCATAGCATTTTTCCAATTAATTTCTAATTAATAATAATTTCAGAATATTGCTAAAATTTAGAAAATCATATAAAATAAACCGTAACTTGGATTAAAATAATTTATACATGAAAGGTGCTCAGAACGACGAGACAAATCCGGATACGCAACCCGTTCGTCCGCCACACATTCCTAGCATAGCAAACCTGCAACATTTCACCTCCGGCTCATCTGTCCGAAAACGCGAAACACCGGAATACTTTCCGGATGTTTCTTCATTGGTACCACCTCCTACCGCGTTAGGGCACACCTAGCACCGCGCATTGTCCTGTCTTCCATCGTCATGCTTATGTTTGCTTTTATATTTATTGTTTCTTCCCCTCTTCTCTCGCTAGACACCGAGACCGATGCCGCTACTATCGATGACGACTACGGTGTTGTGACCCCTCCTACTTGCGAGCAACCAGGCAAGCCCCCTTGATCACCGGATATCGCCTATTCTTCTCTATACTGCTTGCATTAGAGTAGTGTAGCATGTTCTTGCTTCGGTTAATCCTATTACATTTGCATAGCTTTGTCATTGTTGCTAAAGTTGTTACCCTTACTGCTATCCTCTTGCTTAGAATAGGATGCTAGTGTTCCATCGGTGGCCCTACACTCTTGTCCAGTCTACCATGCTATACTCTTTGGGCCGTGATCACTAGGGAGGTGATCACGGTGTATACTATATACTTTTTATACATGACACATGTGGTGACTAAAGTCGGGTCATTTCGTTGAGTACCATAAGTGATTCGATGAGGGGGTGAAAGGACGGTGGCTCCATCCCGGTAGAGGTGGGCTGGGTTCCTCTTGACCCCATTTGTTACTTTGAGGTGGAGCGACAGGGCAGGTTGAGACCACCTAGGAGAGAGGTGGGCCTGGCCTTGGTCGGAGTTCGCGGTTACTTCATAATAACACGCTTAACGAGATCTTGGTATTTGATCTGAGTCTGGCCATTTGGTCTATACGCACTAACCAACTATGTGGGAAAGATATGAGCACTCGGCGTCGTGGTATCAGCCAAAGCCTTCGTGACGTCAGCGACTGAGCGGCGCGTGCCGGATTGGAACGTAAGCCTGCTCTTGTATTAAGGGGGATAGTTCTGCTTCCAGCCGCGTACGCAACATGCAGGTGTGCTAAGGGCGATGGGCCCAGACCCCTGTGCGTTTAGGATTAGACCGGCGTGCTGACCTCTCTGTTGGCCTAGGTGGGGCTGCGACGTGTTGATCTTCCGCGGCCGGGCATGACCCATAAAAGTGTGTCTGGGCAAATGGGATCAAGCGTGTTGTGTTATGTGGTGCACCCCTGCAGGGAAGTTAATCTATTCGAATAGTCGTGATCTTCGGTAACAGGACGACTTGGAGTTGTACCTTGGCCTTATGACAACTAGAACCGGATACTTAATAAAACACACCCTTCCAAGTGCGGATACAACTTGGTGGTCGCTCTCTAACTTGATTACTACGAGGAGAGGATCGCTTTGGTAGGAGTATGCTATACGATGCTACTTGGAGGACTTGAGTCTACTCTCTTCTACATCCGCAAAGGCGGAGGCTACGAGCGTAGTCTTTGACATGATTAGTTATCTCCCTCTTATTACGGCATTACTGATTCAGTCCACCGATATGCCCCTTTACACATATACCCATGCATATGTAGTGTAGCTCCTTGCTTGCAGTACTTTGGATGAGTACTCACGGTTGCTTTTCTCCCCTTTTCCCCTTCCCTTCTACCTGGTTGTCAAAACCAGATGTCGGAACCAGAGCAGACGCCACCGTCCACGACGACTCCTACTACACTTTGGAGGTGCGTGCTACTACGTGCAGGGCGGCAGCGACCGGGGAGTAGTTTAGGAGGATCCCAGGCAGGAGGCCTGCGCCTCTTTCGACTGTATCCCAGTTTGTGCTAGCCATCTTATGGCAAACTTGTTTACTTATGTATGTACTCAGATATTGTTGCTTCCGCTGACTCGTCTATGATCGAACACTTCTATTCGATCCCTCGAGGCCCCTGGCTTGTATTATGATGCTTGTATGACTTATTTTATTTTTAGAGTTGTGTTGTGATATCTTCCTGTGAGTCCACGATCTTGATCATTACACGTTATGCGTGTATGATTAGTGTACAATTGAATCGGGGCGTCACAATTTGGTATCGAGCCATTTGCTGTAGAATCTCCCTTTCCAACTCCTTGGCGAAGTTGAGTCTAGTCATTGCAAAACTTTTACTAACATGGCTGTGTGCCTTACGGGCCCACGTCACCACTGGGTGGTAGTAGGATCTTTTATTCCTCGACCTATACTCTGGGACTCTGACATCTCTTCTATTCGGGTTAAACGGTTTTACTAACTCGGACTCTAGGTTCTCGATAATACTTTCTCCCGGAGAGCCCCTTATTACAGATGATCGTGTGCTGCACCAGAAGGATCCGAAGATACTCTCCGATGTTCTCTTGAGACTTTATGGCGTCACTTTTGCAATTCCCCTCCATCGATAAACCCCTATGGATAACCACGTATACTTGCCATTCATACAATGCTTCCTAGTTGATCTTGTTATTACAAGATAAACCGAAATTCTCTCTATTGTTTCAAGAATACTGTGCCCTCTTGCCTTGCAGTTCTTTGCCACATGAATACCCCTACGGATAATTCCTCGCTCTTACCGAGTATCTGCTCATCCCTAGTTGTTCATGTGTTTCACAAAATCCTTCAAAATACTATCCGATCTTTCGAGAATCCTCATTAGCCTATGGCTCTTGAAATGCTTATGCACTTTGCATTTTGGTTAATTCCAAATGACCAGCAATATTCATGGATGTCCTTTGCCTTTATCATCTTGGGTCCCTTGATTCAATATGTTGTGAATGTTGCAATCCTTAACCAGATCCTAGAATTCATCCTTTCGGCTCAGACGTCATTTTAAACATGAAATTTGGATCTCGACCAATCAAATTGCCATCGATTGTACCCCTAAGCCTACTCAACTTATCCATCCTTGATCAGAGCGTTGCTTCTGATCCCCTGATTTGGAAATCATAATTCTTTTCCATTTGAACTTTCAATTAGTCAGATGTTTCTATAATCAGATCTCCTTGCATTCTTCTTCCTCTTGTTGAGTACCGATGCTCACATCAGATCCCTTGTGGACCATCGGTTCCTTTGTTGGATTTTATCCGACAGTGTCCTTCATATTGAATAACCTTGTGAGCCTTTCCATGGGTATATAATGCCTTTGGTAAATTGTATCATCTGCTTTTGAACAATGCTCTACTTTCGAGCTTGCATTATTTACTCCGAAGTTTGTGGTATATGTTACTAAGATGCCCTGATGGGTTGAACCTATGCCTTCCTTAATCTGTGTGAAGTCGAAAGTTTTCACGAGTCGTACTCTTCTGGTATTTTGCCAGATAAAATTTCAACACTACAACTTCATTGAACGCGAGAAGTGAATGAAAGGTTGTGCATTGGATAAGTGGGAGTCGACCTTGAACTTTGTGTTCATGCCCATGGACATGATGTACATATTCTCATCGAAGCTTATTTTAAAATTAATTATTACCTTGGTATAAGTTCATCTTATATCTGAGATCTGGCCTTTTTGCAATCGTGGTTCCGACCATGTTCTCCTTTAAATACCATTTCTCGTGCAAGTTTAAGCACTTGTCTTCTGCAGAGCAATGCCCCAGCCCAACCTCTACTTTGAGTTGTCATCGAGTATTACCCCCTTGTATCTCGAGATTATCACGGAACTGCATAACTTTTTATGAGTTCATCAAGTACTACATTCTCACTGATTCAATTTTTTCACGGACTCTGAGTTAACACTCAAAGACACCGATAACTGAATCGAGTTCGCATTGCGATTCAACAAGTATTTGAACCCTTCACTGCTTACAAATTTAATACTCCATCATGTCATCCCTAGCCTGATCACATACATCATTATCATGCAAATTTTAACTGTGCTACCTGGTCCTTCTTCCCGGAGCACAAATTTCGAGGTGAGCTAATCTAACATCGATCTTCCTCATCATATTATTTCTTCTTGAACAACAAACTTGATTTCGAGTTTGAGTCCTACTCGTGGTTCCAATAACCTTTTGCTTCATCATTTGTTGGACTTGATGTCATCGTTGATCAATTACATCTTTGTGAAATCTCTCGATAAATGTGTCATGATCATCATCAGTATTCCGAGATTTTCCAGGATATCAAATGAATTCATGATGAGAAATACCATCCTTGCCTCGATGATTTGTGTTATCATCGACCACTTTATTGTCTTCCCTCCAACACAAACTTGTTCGTGTTTTGTGTTATACCTTGAGTTCCTTGCTACCCATCATTTGTTCTTCTTTACCTTGAAGTATTACCATCTTTTATGTCAAGAATGTCGTGAGAATTTCACCACATCTTAAGAATTCTTGATTCAAGTGATACGTCTCGCAATCTCCGTTCAATTCTTGGTTCCTGTATTGTTGCTAACCGGAATACCAACAAATGAAATGTGCGGTGTAATTCCAAAACTTCTAACAACCCTATTGCTTGAAGTTAATGGTCGACGGTTAATTCTTAGACCATTGGTTATTGAAACACCATTCTGACATCGTTCATGCTACCTAAGCCCATATCTCGGGTGCACCTTTCAACCATTGTTTAAATGTGTATGTTTTCCTCCAGCATACTTCATTATATCATTTGATCTGAAAAATGTTATCTCCTTGTTCATGTAAGTGTGGAAATCCATCTTTTGAAAATCTCAATGAATTGTAACTGAGTCAATCAGCCACGTACTCACCTCTCCTTGATTTAATGATGAACTCGTGTGTCGGAACTCGCTCCATAGTTCATTTCTCGAGAATCTTACATTGTCATATCATCAATTGTGTTGCAACTTTTCTTCCTAGGTATCCTAACACCAATCAGATCAGAATCTCGGTCAGATATGATGGTTGGAACATAATTCCAAGAGTCATAACATTGGTCTTTATATGACCCGGTAAGATGATGTCATGCCTAGCACACCTGGCCGGAGGCCCTATTGTTATAGATTCCTTTTCAGCAAGGTTATCCATTCTTCCACGAGGAAATTGTAAGACTTATTCTATAAGTTTTTTCTTGTAGGATCTTGAGAAGAGGTGTCTAGAGGGGGGGGTGATTAGACACTAAGTACCAAAGTTGCAGTTTTTAACTTCTTTTCGGTTTAAGTGGAGTTTAGGCACAAGTTTAATATTCTCAATACATAACAAGCAAGCATGCAAAGAGTATATAGGCAGCGGAAAATAGAGCATGCAACTTGCAAGAATGTAAGGGGAAGGGTTTGGAAAAATCAAACGCAATTGGAGACACGGATGTTTTTCTCGTGGTTCCGATAGGTGGTGCTATCGTACTTCCACGTTGGTGGAGACTTCAACCCACGTGAGGGTAGCAGTTCTTGTGAGTCCACGGAGGGCTCCACCCACGAAGGGTCCATGAAGTAGCAATCTTGTCTATCCCACCATGGCCGTCGCCCACGAAGGACTTGCCTCACTAGCGGTAGATCTTCACGAAGTAGGCGATATCCTTGCCCTTACAAACTCCTTGGTTCAATTCCACAATCTTGTCGGAGGCTCCCAAGTGATACCTAGCCAATCTAGGAGACACCACTCTCCAAGAAGTAACAAATGGTGTGTTGATGATGAACTCCTTGCTCTTGTGCTTCAAATGATAGTCTCCCCAACACTCAACTCTCTCTCATAGGATTGGATTTGGTGGAAAGAAGATTTGAGTGGAAAGCAACTTGGGGAAGGCTAGAGATCAAGATTCATATGGTTGGAATGGAATATCTTGGCCTCAACACATGAGTAGGTGGTTCTCTCTCTAACCGGTAAGTTGGAAGTGTAGGTTTGTTACGATGGCTCTCTCCCGAATGAAGAGGAGGTGGAGGGGTATATATAGCCTCCACACAAAATCTAACCGTTACACACAATTTACCAAACTCGGTGGGACCGAATCATCAAACTCGGTCGGACCGATTTAGTAAACCTAGTGACCGTTAGGGTTTTCGGTGGGACTGACATGCATTTCGGTAGGACCGATTTGGTTAGGGTTAGGGCATAACGTCATCTCGGTGAGACCGATTACACAAACTCGGTAAGATCGATTTTGGTAATCAGCTAACCAGAGAGTTGGCCAGGCAAACTCGGTGAGACCGATTACTCAAACTCAGTGGGACCGATTTGGGTAATGAGCTAACCAGAAAGTTTGCATTGTAATCTCGGTAGTACCGATTACACAAACTCGGTGAGACCGATTTTGGTAATGGACATACACAGAGAGATTACAATCCCATATCGGTGAGACCGAGATCCCTATCGGTGAAACCGATTTGCTTAGGGTTTGTGGCAGTGGCTATGACATCTGAACTTGGTGGCGCCGGATAGAAAGAATCGGTAGGGCCGAGTTTGACTTTAGGTTTAGGTCATATGTGGATGTGAGAAGTAGTGGAGGGTTTTGGAGCATATCACTAAGCACATAAAGCAAAAGGCTCATTAAGCAACACCTCATCCCTTCTTGATAGTATTGGCTTTTCCTATAGACTCAATGTGATCTTGGATCACTAAAATGTAAAATGAAGAGTCTTGAGCTTGAAGCTTGAGACAATCCTTTGTCCTTAGCATCTTGAAGGAGTTCCCACATCCTTTAGTCCATGCCACTCCATTGTTGAACTTGTCTAAAACATACTAGATAAAAGTGTTAGTCCAACAAGAGATATGTTGACATTAATTACCAAAACCACCTAGGGAGCACTTGTGCTTTCAATCTCCCCCTTTTTGGTAATTGATGGCAACATACCTCAAAGCTTTGGATAAAGATATAAAGAATAGCAAGTAAAGCTTTGGAAGGACATGTAACAAGCATAGGCTCCCCCTATATGTATGCAATCATGTGAATATGGAATATAGAAGCATGTGAGAGCATAACCATGATAGAGTAGGCAATGTGTTACATGTATCTTGGCCAAATGCATCAGAACAAAGAATATTAAAGAAAATACCTTCATGCTCATGAGTCCTTCTTGCAAAACAGTATGTACATCAGCAAGAATTCCTCATACACATGAGTGTGATGCATATACTTACCTTGTAGTCTTGAGTTGGCTTAGGGTGAAATGAACCTGCACAAACAAGGTTAGATAACACAGTACATCTACTAGCGAGAGCAAACAGAAGAAACCACAAGAATACCAAGACTGGGATGACATGTAGAGAGTGAGTACTGAGTACCACATTGGATTAGACATGTCCCCAAGAGTAAAGATATGCAATGAATTTGAATGATTCCTTTCCCTTAGATTTCTTGCTCCCCCTGAATTTAGCATGAGATATTGGGAGAAGATAGGGAACAGAAAATCAGAGCTGAAAACAGAGCTGAAAGATATAAAAGGACAGAGCTTAAAGCAAATAAGCACACATGAACATGTCTTTCCCCCAAAAAGACATGTGACATCTCTCCTCTTGAACACCAAGCATGTGGGATCCTTGAGAAATACTGTCTACTTGAGTATTCTCTCCCCCTGGAGATCTCTTTCTCCCCCTTAACACTCTCTCCGATGTGATCTCTCTAAGTGATAAGCTTTGATGTGATCTCTCTCTCTCTCCCCCTTTGACATCAATTTCCAAGAAGGGTCTTCTGGAATTTGTTGTGTATGGGTTTGGTCCTTGAGTCACAACACAAAGCACTGGATAAAATTTGTGATGCTTGTGGAGGACAAGATTCATTGAGTGGAGCTGGATTGAAAGAAACACATAATAAGTGGCAAATTGTTTTTCCTGTTGGGAAATCGGTGGCACCGAGTGGTATGCTTCGGTCGTACCGAAAAGATTCGGTTGGACCGAAAACAACAAATTGGTGAAACCGAGTTTGTCACAGAGAAAACATTTGTCACCACAGCTCACTAGACTTGAAAAGGTCTCACAAAGATTTGCAAGGAATTAACTAAATGATTTGCAATGAATTGGATGCTGAAAAAGCAGTGCAAATAGAAAGAAAAGTATGATATCTAGATGAAGTTTTTTTTGAAAGGGGAAACAAATATGCATGAGACAAATTCAAACACAGAAATAAGAACACGAGAGAACTTCATCTAGAGATGGGCGGTGACAAAGTCACCTATGTTAGAGTATATTGACTTAGGAGTCAAGTGAGTTCACTTGATCATGGGTCATACTCATTGTTTAAGCTCAAAATGGGGTTACCATTTTTCGTTTAAGCATCTTGATGTATTCACATCTTGTCGAGTTGCTTTAGCTCTTGACTTGGAGTAAAGCTTCTCTAAGATGGAATAACATACCTTGGTTGGTGGTGTTGTCCATGTAGTTGAACTTGTGTGGGTTGCTCAAGGTTGATGTAGCTCATAAAGAATTGGGAGCACCACTTGGAATTTGAGTCCATCTACCTACATGGGTTAGTTCTTGCAAGGAAGAGCACTTGTGTATCCAAAATGACAATCATGAAGCTTAATCATAGAGTTTGTCAAAAGGATATGTTAGAATGACTCCGTGCTTCCTTGTATTCAGCCACCATAGGGTAGAGACTTGGTGATGTAGAGATTGCTCAAGATGTGAGTAGATTACAATCTCATGGAATTTGATTCAACCAAGTACCTACATGGGTTAGATAACATACAAGATACAAATATATCCAAGATATAATATTTTCATCATAAGAGAGATATCATGGATTAGTCATAAGCTCATGTCTTGCATGTAACCAATGGAGTTTCTACTCCAAGCTTGAAGAATCAATGATGTTCAATTCTCCTCTCAACCTGCAAAACACTTTCTCATCAAAGGGTTTAGTAAATATATCCGCTAATTGCTTTTCGGTGTGAACATGCTTAAGATTAATGTCACCCTTAGCAACATGATCTCAAATGAAATGATGACGAACTTCAATATGCTTAGTTCGAGAGTGTTGTACGGGATTATGACCAATTTTGATAGCACTTTCATTGTCACAAAGCAATGGAACATGTTTCACATATATCCCATAATCTTTAAGAGTTTGGGTCATCCAAAGTAATTGAGCACAACATGAACCAAATGACAATGTACTCCGCTCCTGTAGATAAGGATACCGAGTTTTGTTTCTTGGAGGACCAAGACACAAGAGATCTACCAAGAAATTGACAAGTACCGAAGTGGACTTTCTATCAACCTTGTCTCCGCATAGTCCGAGTCGGAATAGCCAACAAGATCGAAAGAGGCCCTCTTAGGATACCAAATGCCAAAATTTGGTGTATGAATTAAGTATCTCACTATCCTTTTACGGCCTTAAGATGACATTCTTTAGGAGCAGCTTGATATCTTGCACACATGCACACACTTAGCATAATATCGGGACGTGAAGCACATAGGTATAACAATGAACCAATCATAGAGCGATAAACTTTTTGATCAACCGGTTTACCGTCTTTGGTCAAGTCAAGATGTCCACTAGTAGGCATGGGTGTAGGCATACCTTTGCATTCTTGCATATTGAACTTCTTGAATAAATCCTTAGTGTACTTTGTTTGAGAGACAAAAGTACCTTCCTCAGTTTGCTTGATTTGCAACCCAAGAAAGAATTTGAGTTCACTCATCATTGACATCTCAAACTTCTTCGACATTAGCTTTCCAAACTTTTCACTAAAATGAGGGTTAGTTGATCCAAATATGATATCATCAACATAAATTTGGCATACAAATAATTCTCCATTAACCCTTTTAGTAAAAAGTGTGGAATCAATCTTCCCAATTTCAAAGCCTTTTTCAAGAAGAAACTTGGTCAAGCATTTGTACCATGCTCTAGGAGCTTGCTTAAGACCATAAAGGGCTTTGTGAAGTTTGTAAACATGATTTGGTTTCTTAGGATTGACAAAGCCGGGAGGTTGTTTAACATAAACTTCCTCCTCTATTTCACCATTTAGAAAAGCACTTTTAATGTCCATTTGGTACAAAGTGATATTATGGTGATTAGCATAGGCAAGTAAGATGCGTATGGACTCAAGTCTAGCAACGGGAGCATAAGTCTCACCATAGTCCATACCTTCGACTTGTGTGTAGCCTTGGGCGGCGAGACGTGCTTTGTTGCAAACTACTTGTCCATCTTCATCTTGCTTGTTGCGAAACACCCATTTGGTACCGATGATGTTGTGGTTGTTGTCGGACTTCTCAACCAATGTCCAAACTTGGTTTCTCTCAAAGTTGTGTAGCTCTTCATGCATAGCATTTATCCAATCCAGATCTTCCAATGCTTCTTCGACCTTCATAGGTTCAATTGTAGAGATGAAAGAAGAGTTTTCACAAAAGTTAGCAAAACGAGTTTTAGAGCGAGTGATTCTCCCGGTTTGAATATCATTGTAGATTTGCTCGACGGTATGGTCTTTAGCAATTCTTGCTCGAACTCATCAAAGCTTTTGCTTGGGTCTCGGTTGAACATCTTCTTCATCTTGTTCTTCTTCTTCTTGATCATCTTCATTGTTGGCGTTGTCGTTTTCTTGTCGAGGTGGAGAAGGAGGTTGTTGACGTTCGTGATGTTCTTCCTCGTTTTCTTCATCTTGGTGTGTTCCACTTGTGGATGCTTCCGTTTCAACTCTTGGTTCACCTTGTCGTGAAGTAGAACCTTCCACTTGAATAGACGAGGTACTCTCCTTCACCTCCGTTGGACGGACCTTGCCAATAGACAAGTCTTGGATTGCTTCCGAAGGGTCTTTGTCTCCTATATCAATTGGCAATTGCTCTACTTGCGAGCTGTTAGATTCATCAAACTTCACATCTACCGTCTCTTCAAACTTTCGGGTGAAATTGTTGTAGACACGGTAAGTGTGAGAGTTTGAGCCATAACCTAGTAGGAAACCTTCATGAGACTTAGGAGCAAATTTTGAGCGACGATGCTTATCAAGAATGTAGCACTTTGAGCCGAATACTCGAAAGTATCCAACTTGGGGTTTGTTACCGGTGAGGAATTCGTATGCCATCTTGTCGAGTAGCTTGTGAAGATACAAGCGATTTGTTGCATGACAAGCTGTCTCAACCGCTTCGCCCAAAAAGTGCTTCGTGTCTTGTACTCATCAAGCATCGTTCTCGCCATTTCAATGAGCGTCCAGTTCTTCCTCTCAACAACTCCATTTTGTTGAGGTGTGTGCGTAGTCGAGAACTCGTGTGAAATCCCTTCTTCGTCAAGAAAGGTGTCCACATTTGCGTTCTTGAACTCCGTTCCGTTGTCGCTGCGAACCTTCTTGATCTTCACTTCAAATTGGTTTTGGGCCTTCCTAGCGAAGTTTTTGAAGATCTTTTGGACCTGCGATTTATCATCGAGAAAGAACACCCATGTAAATCTTGAAAAATCATCAACTATAACTAGACCAAAAGAATTTCCACCGAGACTTTTGTAGGCGTTGGGACCAAAGAGATCCATATGAAGTAGCTCGAGTGGCCTCCTTGTGGTCATGATGTTCTTCACGGGATGCCTTCCTCCGACCTGTTTACCTGCTTGACAAGCACTGCACAGTCTATCCTTATAAAATATGACATCGTTAACTCCAAGGATATGATTTCCTTTAATAAGCTTGTCAAGGTTTCTCATGCCAACGTGACCTAGTGGTCTATGCCATAACCAACCTTTTGAGGATTTAGCAATGAAGCAAGTTTTAGGTTGTGCCTTTTTAGAGAAATCAACAATGTAAAGATCACCTCTACGTATACCGGTAAAGACCATTTTATGATTGTCTCGATGAAACACTTGACAATCTACTTCAGTAAATAGGACATTTAAACAGAAATTAGCTAGTCTAGATACTGAAAGTAAGCTGTAGCCAAGAGACTCAACGAGCATGACATTTTGAATGGAGCTATCATGTGAGATGGCCACCTTACCAAGGCCAACCACCTTACCCTTTGAGTTGTCACCGAAAGAGATATACTTTCGAGGACTATCATTTTCAGCAAGCTCACGAAACATGTCTTTATCTCCGGTCATGTGATCGGTACATCCACTGTCAAGAACCCATTCCTTTCCTCCTGACACATATCCCCGAAGATTTGCCATAAGACCAAAATGTCTCATTGCATCATCAAGATCGAAGTCACTATCATCATCCTCATCATAGTATCCATGTTCAACATCGTCATGTGGTGGATCAAACCCTAGAGAGGGTAATTCATTAGAGTGAGTTTGACAAAGATCTTGCTTATGAATTCTTATAGCTTCAGAAATAATATCACCAATAATTCCAACATCTCCTTTGGCACGCATAAGGTTGGTGAGTTCAAATAGACGATCACCAAACATAGGATCACTAGTATTCATCTTACTCAAGGCAATTGACTTATAGAGAATCTCATCTAGGTTTTTCAAGGAATAATTTGGAAAGCGTTCCTCAAGAAATTTCCATATAGTGTAGGCACACTCAAAAGTAGGCAAGATTCTAATCAAGTTTCTAGGCAAGCCTCTAGTGATAAGATTAACAGTTCTAAGATTTCTAGTCATGTCAATAGATTCATCAAGGGTAGAATTCATAGGATCAACATGAGGTGCACAAGGACTAGCAATGTACTTGTTCAATTGATAATGATTGAAAATCACAAGCATCTCATTTTTCCACTCATGAAAATACTCTCCATCAAGAATAGGCACTCTATGACTAAGACTCCCCAAAGTAGACTCATCCATCTTCCTCCAATGGTGATAAAACCAAGGCAATGGAGACCAATGCTCTGATACCACTTGTAGGATCTTGAGAAGAGGTGTCTAGAGGGGGGTGATTAGACACTAAGTACCAAAGTTGCAGTTTTTAACTTCTTTTCGGTTTAAGTGGAGTTTAGGCACAAGTTTAATATTCTCAATAAATAACAAGCAAGCATGCAAAGAGTATATAGGTAGCGGAAAATAAAGCATGCAACTTGCAAGAATGTAAGGGGAAGGGTTTGGAGAAATCAAACGCAATTGGAGACATGGATGTTTTTCTCGTGGTTCCGATAGGTGGTGCTGTAGTACTTCCACGTTGGTGGAGACTTCAACCCACGTAGGGCAACGGTTGCGCGAGTCCACGGAGGGCTCCACCCTCGAAGGGTCCACAAAGTAGCAACCTTGTCTATCCCACCATGGCCGTCGCCCACAAAGGACTTGCCTCACTAGCGGTAGATCTTCACGAAGTAGGCGATCTCCTTGCCCTTACAAACTCCTTGGTTCAACTCCACAATCTTGTCGGAGGCTCCCAAGTGACACCTAGCCAATCTAGGAGACACCACTCTCCAAGAAGTAACAAATGGTGTGTTGATGATGAACTCCTTGCTCTTGTGCTTCAAATGATAGTCTCCCCAACACTCAACTCTCTCTCATAGGATTGGATTTGGTGGAAAGAAGATTTGAGTGGAAAGCAACTTGGGGAAGGCTAGAGATCAAGATTCATATGGTTGGAATGGAATATCTTGGCCTCAACACATGAGTAGGTGGTTCTCTCTCGGAACTGGTAAGTTGGAAGTGTAGGTTTGTTACGATGGCTCTCTCCCGAATGAAGAGGAGGTGGAGGGTATATATAGCCTTCACACAAAATCTAACCGTTACACACAATTTACCAAACTCGGTGGGACCGAATCATCAAACTTCGGTCGGACCGATTAAGTAAACCTAGTGACCGTTAGGGTTTTAAATTGGGATGACATGCATTTCGGTAGGACCGATTTGGTTAGGGTTAGGGCATAACGTAATCTCGGTGAGACCGATTACACAAACTCGGTGAGACCGATTTTGGTAATCAGCTAACCAGAGAGTTGGTCAGGCAAACTTGGTGAGACCGATTACTCAAACTCGGTGGGACCGATTTGGGTAATGAGCTAACCAGAAAGTTTGCATTGTAATTTCGGTAGTACCGATTACACAAACTCGGCGAGACCGATTTTCGTAATGGAAATACACAGAGAGATTACAATCCCATCTCGGTGAGACCGATTTGCTTAGGGTTTGTGGCAGTGGCTATGACATCTGAACTCGGTGGCGCCGGATAGAAAGAATCGGTAGGGCTGAGTTTGACTTTAGGTTTAGGTCATATGTGGATGTGAGAAGTAGTGGAGGGTTTTGGAGCATATCACTAAGCACATGAAGCAAAAGGCTCATTAAGCAACACCTCATCCCTTCTTGATAGTATTGTCTTTTCCTATAGACTCAATGTGATCTTGGATCACTAAAATGTAAAATGAAGAGTCTTGAGCTTGAAGTTGAGCCAATCCTTTGTCCTTAGCATCTTGAAGGAGTTCCCACATCCTTTAGTCCATGCCACTCCATTGTTTAACTTGTCTGAAACATACTAGATAAAAGTGTTAGTCCAACAAGAGATATGTTAATCTCACGTTAGCTCAAAATGATTCAAATTCAAATTTGAGTTAAAGCCAAACCACAAAAGTTTTCAAATATTAAAACTAAAATGTTCAGATTGTGACAAATAATGCATAGGTAATTACGGTGGAGAATCCACAAATTTATAAATTATTTAAATACTCTAAAATGAACAAAACAGTAGCAAAAACAAATATTTAAAAGCTTTTGTATTAAGAAACCATCACAAACTATTTTACTTTGTGTGCCAAGTTAAATGTGGTTGCGGCATATTTACATATACTAAATTAGGTGCAGCTTTGATATCTTACTAAAACTAAGATATATTGAAAATTAGAGAAAACAGTAAAAATAAAATAAATAAAAAGAAAAATGAAAAGGTCTAAACAAAAAAAGAAAGAAAAGGAACCCCCCCCCCACTGGACCACCCAGCCCAGTTGGCCAACCGGCCGACCCAGCCGCCCCCTGGCCTATATGGCCTCCTCTGCCCGCATCGAAACCCTAACCCCTCTCCCCACGATCCCCATTCCCCCCCATCGCGCGATCTGGATCGCCCCAGCGCTCAGCGCGCCGATCCCATCGCCCCGTCGGCCTCGTCCCAACCCTGCCGCCGCCCTCGTCGACACTGGCACCTTTCCTCGTCACCGACCCTGAAGCCGCCGGATCGTGCCACGCCCCGCCGCATGGACACCGCCGCCCCGTCGCTCGTCCTCACCCCCTCCTCGCCGGACGCCGTCGGCGCACGCCGCCCGGGTCGCCGATGCCGCTCGCCTCCCCATCACCCGGTCTTTCCCGTCCACCTCCTCGTTCCCCCGCTTCCCGAACCCCTGCAGCACCCCTGTGAGCCGCCGCCTCCCCTCCTCATTCCCTCTCTCCCGTCGTTGACCCCGCCGCTCACCGCGCACGTGCCCCACTCGCGGCCGTGGTCACCACATCCGCGGCCCCCTCCCCGTGTGCACCCAGCGCCACGCTCGCGCCCCCTGCCTCACCGTGCGGACGCGCTCGACACCGCATGCGCCCTGTGCGCGCCTGCGTCATCCTTCGTCCCGCTCGGACCCACTGCCCCATTGCCACCTCGCACCACCGTGGCTGCAGCCACCTCCGGCGACGCGCCGTCGCCCGCTCGGACCTCATCTTGGTGAGGCGCATGGCGCCCAACAGAACCCGCCCCGATAGGCCTCATGCCCTTTGGACAACGGGGCCCACACCCCTGAGAACGATTAAAAAAAGGAAATAAAATAAATGCATAATAATATAGAAATTAATTAATTAGTTAATTAATTAACATAATTAAAATGGTTTAACTAAACTAATTACTTAGTTAGCCTAACTAATCTGTAAATTAGTTAGATGTCTCAATGATAGGAGGGCCCCACCACCTGTTGACTAGTCAAACGTTGACTGGTCAACTAGGTCCCCCTTGGCCCACCTGTCATCCCCTAGGTACACTTCTGAGTACCCTGTGCTGTGTGCGCATAGCATTTTTCCAATTAATTTCGAATTAATAATAATTTCAGAATATTGCTAAAACTTTATAAAATCATATAAAATAAACCGTAACTCGGTTTACAATAATTTATACATGAAAGTTGCTTAGAACGACGAGACAAATCCGGATAAGCAACCCGTTCGTCCGCCACACATCCCTAGCATAGCAAACTTGCAACATTTCACCTCCGGTTCATCTGTCTGAAAATGTGAAACGACGGGAATACTTTCCCGGATGTTTCCCCCTTCGCTGGTACCACCTCCTACCGCGTTAGGGCACATCTAGCACAGCGCATTGTCCTGTCTTCCATCGTCATGCTTATGTTTGCTTTTATATTTATTGTTTCTTCCCTCCTCTTCTTTCGCTAGACACCGAGACCGATGCCGCTACTACTCAGTACGACTACGGTGTTGACGACCCCTCCTACTTGCCAGAGCAACCAGGCAAGCCCCCCCCCCCTCGATCACCAGAAATCGCCTATTCTTCTCTATACTGCTTGCATTAGAGTAGTGTAGCATGTTACTGCTTTCGGTTAATCCTATTATGTTGCATCCAGGGGCACCACGAAACACAATTTCCACCACTGTAACCTTCTGTATCCGCGAGATCCCATCTTGGAGCCTTCACGCACTTTCTGTCGGAGGAATCAAGCACGGGGCCTCTACATCAACATCCTTGCCCCTCCGATGAGTTGTGAGTGGTTTACCACAGACCCTCACGGGTCCATAGTTATTAGCTAGATGGCTTCTTCATCTTTTGGATCTCAATACAATGTTCTCCCCTCTCTTGTGGAGATCTATTCGATGTAATCTCTTTTTGCGGTGTGTTTGTCGAGATCCGATGAATTGTGGGTTTATGATTAAGTTTATCTATGAATAATATTTGAATCTTCTCTGAATTCTTTTATGTATGATTGAGTTATCTTTGTAAGTCTCTTCGAATTATCGGTTTAGTTTGGCCTACTAGATTGATCTTTCTTGCCATGGGAGAAGTGCTTAGCTTTGGGTTCAATCTTGCGGTATCCTTACCCAGTGACAGAAGGGGTTGCAAGGCACATATTGTGTTGTTGCCATCGAGGATAACAAGATGGGGTTTATATCATATTGCATGAGTTTATCCCTCTACATCATGGCATCTTGCTTAAAGCGTTACTCTGTTCTTATGAACTTAATACTCTAGATGCATCTTTGGATAGCGGTCGATGTGTGGAGTAATAGTAGTAGATGCAGGCAGGAGTCGGTCTACTTGTTATGGACGTGATGCCTATATACATGATCATGCCTAGATAATCTCATAACTATTCGCTTTTCTATCATTTACTCGACAGTAATTTGTTCACCCACCATAATACTTATGCTATCTCGAGAGAAGCCTCTAGTGAAACCTATGGCCCCCGGGTCTATCTCTTATCATATTTGCTTTCACTCTACTTTTATTTGCATCTTTACTTTTTGCATCTATACCAAAAATACCAAAAATATTATTTATTATCTTTATTAGATCTCACTTTCTCAAGTGGCCGTCAAGGGATTGACAACCCTTTTATTGCGTTGGTTGCGAGTTCTCAGTTTGTTTGTGTAGGTGCGTGGGACTTTTGAGGAGCCTCCTACTGGATTGATACCTTGGTTCTCAAAACTGAGGGAAATACTTACGCTACACTTTGCTGCATCACCCTCTCCTCTTCGACGAAAACCAACACAAGCTCAAGACATAGCAAATATATCGGGAGTTCCACCGCCGCAAGCCTCTGTAGCCACCAAAAACCAATCGGGACCCTGTTCCGGCACCCTGCCGGAGAGGGGAACCCTCACCGGTGGCCATGTTCATCATCCCGGCGCTCTCCATGACAAGGAGGGAGTAGTTCACCCTCGGGGCTGAAGGTATGTACCAGTAGCTATGTGTTTGATCTCTCTCTCCCTCTCATGTTCTTGAGGTGGTACGATGTTGATGTATCGCGAGCTTTTCTATTATAGTTGGATCTTATGATGTTTCTCCCCCTCTACTCTCTTGTAATGGATTGAGTTTTCCCTTTGAAATTATCTTATCGGGTTGAGTCTTTAAGGATTTGAGAATACTTGATGTATGTCTTGCATGTGCTTATCTGTGGTGACAATGGGATATCACGTGATTCACTTGATGTATGTTTTGGTGATCAACTTGCGGGTTCCGTGACCTCGTGAACTTATGCATAAGGGTTGGCACATGTTTTCGTCTTGACTCTCCGGTAGAAACTTTGGGGCACTCTTTGAAGTTCTTTGTGTTGGTTGAATAGATGAATCTGAGATTGTGTGACACATATCGTATAATCATACCCACGGATACTTGAGGTGACATTGGAGTATCTTGGTAACATTAGGGTTTTGGTTGATTTGTGCCTTAAGGTGTTATTCTAGTACAAACTCTACGATAGATCGAACGGAAAGAATAGCTTCATGTTATTTTACTACGGACTCTTGAATAGATCGATCAGAAAGAATAACTTTGAGGTGGTTCCGTACCCTACTGTCAGTGTAGTGAAAACCAGGGCTACACTAACCGCCGGGCATGGGCCACGACTGTACGCAATTACACTAAAGAGGATCCATCTTCGCCGACAAGCGCTACATCAGCAAGCAAGACTCAGGCCACCTTCCCGGCAAGGAGCATCCTGCCTTGCCAGGGAGGACAGATACAAGGCAAAAAGAAGCAGCCAAGCACGAGAACCGAGAAGACAAGGCATCAGTAAGGCTCCTTGCCGAGGATGCCCACGAGGCCCGGCAAGGCCCCTTTTGAAGACAGCCACAAGGCCCGGCAAGCCTCTTGCCGAGGCGCTCCAAAACCCGGCAAGACCCTTGCCGGAAGAATCTAAAGACCGCGACAAGCCCTTACCGAGGACATCGGTGGGGCCGCAGCCGAGCCCACACCTACCAAGACTCCACCGCCGTCCCGGGCATCTGCCCGGCTCGACTAGGCGAGCGCGCCAGCGTGGCGACGTGCGGTCTCTACACCGATCCAGCAAGCTCCTGCGTGGTGGCATGCAAGTCTTCCGAAGACTCCACCACCAGCCAAAGACAACCAAGCGTGGCGCTACAACGCCTCGTCGGCTCGGACCAGCGTCAAAGCGAGGCGAGGCGGCGACCGAGACAGGCTCTCCCGTCCCCGATAAAGCAAGGACACCTAAGCAAGGCGCATTAAAGGCGCCTTGTCATGTAATGCGAGGGATAAACTCGCATCATTTACCCTTTCCACCTCCTGTGTGCCACTTTGTGGCAACCCTTTCCCTATAAAAGGAGGCCCAAGGCGACCGGGAGGAGGATTCGCTTTTGGAGCTCCTCACGCCCCATTGCTAGTTCAAGAACACAGATAAACAAACCACCAAAGCAGGAGTAGGGTTTTACGCATCCTCGCGACCCGAACACAGATAAGGAAACCGTGTGCTATCTGTTTGATCCGCTCTTCTCACGACCCAGCGCCTTGACCGTAGTAGGGATTCTTGTGATCCCATAGGTGTCGTTCCACCGACATCTTTGGCGCGCCCGGTAGGGGCGCAATTGTCGAAATCCGGTCTAGCAGATTGACCCAGTTGTTCTTCATCGCCAAGGCTCCTAATAAGCACGCGGCCAAAAGAACGACACCGGCGGCAACAAAAAGCTAAGTCATGTGAAACTTTAGATATTTCCTTTTGATATAAGGTTATTCCCTCGAAGATCTCGTTCTTTGTATGGAAAACCTGCACGCATAAAGGGCCCTCCATAATTGGCAACACCCTTGTTATGTTTCGAGTCCGCTCAACAGCTCAAGTGGCTGCGTCAAGAGTGGCAGGGTAGCCTTCTGCAATTGGCAACGCTCTCGATTCTGACTCGAGTCAAGCTCGACAGCTCGAGCGACCGCATTTAGGGCGGTAAGGTGGTTCGCCCAGTGGCAAGCACACCCGGCAGGCTATTGGGGATCCGTCCCCAAGACGCCGCCCTGGGTTTACGCGCCGGCAAGCCTACCCGATAAACGTAGGGTGGACGTACAAAGAGAGGTTGAACAGGAAGATAGCATGCACTATTTATTTTAAATTTCTGCATAGACCTGTATGCCAAGGAACCTTCTCGGGGTTAGTTGCGCTCCATGTTGCCCCGAGTCCGCTCGGCAACTTGTGCGGTTGCTCTAGAGCCAAGAAGGTAAACCTTTCCGGGAGGCAACGTTCCCGAATAGCCGCTAAGGGCCCGTTCCCTCAAGCGCTGCTAGCTGGTTCGTACGCACCGGAAAGCATTCTAGCAGGCATAGGGAATATGTAGCAGAAGTCAAAATTTACAAGTGAGTTAAGTGCACTTCAGATGCTAATCACTTGTCATGTTTAAACACGATTATGGCACGGGGCTGGCAACGCCTATAGGACCAATCTTCTTGGTGTCAAGAACGACGAAGTTCTTCGCCATAAGCCTTTTCCGCAACGATCTTGCGGGACCGTGTCAAGAACAACAAAGTTCTTCGCCATAAGCCTTCCCGACGACGATCTTGCCGGGGGACGGTGTCAAGGACGACGAAGTTCTTCGCCATAAGCCTTCCCAGCAGTGTCGAGAACTCCGGAGTTCTCCACTGAAATCGGGCATCGAGAACGTCAACGTTCTCTGCTGAAGATAAAAGCCTTCCCGGCAACAAGCTTTCCGGAAGCCGGCATCGATAACGTCAAAGTTCTCTGCTGAAGATAAAAGCCTTCCTGGCGACGAGCTTGCCGGAAGCCGGCATTGAGAACGCCAAAGTTCTCTGCTGAAGATAAAAGCCTTCCTGGCGACGAGCTTGCCGAAAGCCGGCATCGAGAACGTCAAAGTTCTCCGCTGAAGATAAAAGCCTTCCTGGCGACAAGCTTGCCGGAAGCCGGCGTCGAGAATGTCAAAAGTCTCCGTGAGAAACATAAGACTTCCCGGCAACAGCCTTGCCGGGAGCAAGAAAGGAAACAAAACCACACTCTAGCATCGAGATCTATAGAGTTCTCTGAAATTTTCCATGGAAGTAGGCTCGGGGGCTGGCAGCTCCTTTGAGTGCAACAACAACCGTGACCCATGCCAAGCTTGGTCCCGTCTCCAGCGTCGAATTCATGAAGTTCTCCGCTGCAGCCGGGCCCGGAACTCTTGTCGGTGTAGTGAAAACCAGGGCTACACTAACCGCCGGGCATGGGCCACGACTGTACGCAATTACACTAAAGAGGATCCATCTTCGCCGACAAGCGCTACATCGGCAAGCAAGACTCAGGCCACCTTCCCGGCAAGGAGCATCCTGCCTTGCCAGGGAGGATAGATACAAGGCAAAAAGAAACAGCCAAGCCTGAGAACCAGAAGACAAGACAACCGCAAGGCTCCTTGCCGAGGATGCCCACGAGGCCCCTGCAAGGCCCCTTTGCTGAAGACGGCCGCAAGGCCCCGGCAAGCCTCTTGCCGAGGGCGCTCACAAGGCCCCGTCAAGACCCTTGCCAGGAAGATACGCAAGACCGCGACAAGCCCTTACCGAGGACATCGGTGGGGCCGCAGCCAGGCCCACACCTACCAAGACTCCACCGCCGTCCCCATGCATCACCGGCTCGACTAGCGGCGAGCGCCCAGCGATGGCGGCGTGCGGTCTCTATACCGATCCAGCAAGCTCCTGCATGGTGGCATGCAAGTCTTCTGAAGACTCCACCACCCGCGCCAGCCCAAAGAACCAGCCAACGTGGCGCCATAACGCCTCGTCGGCTCGGACAGCGTTAAGGCAAAGCGGCGGCGGCAATGAGACAGGCTCTCCCGTCACGATAAAGCAAGGACACCTAAGCAAGACGCATTAAAGGCGCCTTGTCATGTAATGCGAGGGATAAAATCGCATCACTATGCCCTTTCCACCTCCTGTGTGCCACTGTGGCAACCCCTTTCCCTATAAAAGGAGGCCCAAGGCGACCAGGAGGAGGATTCGACTTTGGAGCTCCTCATGCCCCATTGCTAGTTGAAGAACACAGATAAACAAACCACCAAAGCAGGAGTAGGGTTTTACGCATCCTCGCGGCCCGAACCTTGATAAGGAAACCGTGTGCTATCTGTTTGATCCGCTCTTCTCACGACCCCGCGCCCCGCGACCGTAGTAGGGATTCTTGTGATCCCATAGGTGTCGTTCCCACCGACATCTTTGGCGCGCCAGGTAGGGGGCGCAATTGTGAGAATCCGGTCTAGCAGTTGACCCAGTTGTTCTTCATCGCCAAGGCTCCTAATAAGCACGCGGCCAAAAGAACGACACCAGTGCGGCAACAAAAAAGCTAAGTCATGTGAAACTTTAGATATTTCCTTTTTATATAAGGTTATTCCCCTCGAAGATCTCGTTCTTTGTATGGAAAACCTGCACGCAAAGGGGCCCTCCCGCAATTGGCAACACCCTTGTTCTGTTTCGAGTCCGCTCAACAGCTCAAGTGGCTGCGTCAAGAGTGGCAGGGTAGCCTTCTGCAATTGGCAACGCTCTCGATTCTGACTCGAGTCAAGCTCGACAGCTCGAGCGACCGCATTTAGGGCGGTAAGGTGGTTCGCCCAGTGGCAAGCACACCCGGCAGGCCATTGGGGATCCGTCCCCAAGACGCCGCCCTGGGTTTACGCGCCGGCAAGCCTACCCGATAAACGTAGGGTGGACGTACAAAGAGAGGTTGAACAGGAAGATAGCATGCACTATTTATTTTAAATTTCTGCATAGACCTGTATGCCAAGGAACCTTCTCGGGGTTAGTTGCGCTCCATGTTGCCCCGAGTCCGCTCGGCAACTTGTGCGGTTGCGCTAGAGCCAAGAAGGTAAACCTTTCCGGGAGACGACGTTCCCGAATAGCCGCTAAGGGCTCGTTCCCTCAAGCGCTGCTAGCTGGTTCGTACGCACCGGAAAGCATTCTAGCAGGCATAGGGAATATGTAGCAGAAGTCAAAATTTACAAGTGAGAAGTGCACTTCAGATGCTAATCACTTGTCATGTTTAAACACATTTATGGCCTGGGGGCTGGCAACGCCCTTAGGACCAATCTTCTTGGTGTCAAGAACGACGAAGTTCTTCGCCATAAGCCTTTCCGGCAACGATCTTGCCGGGACCGGTGTCAAGAACAACAAAGTTCTTCGCCATAAGCCTTCCCGACGACGATCTTGCCGGGGGACGGTGTCAAGGACGACGAAGTTCTTCGCCATAAGCCTTCCCAGCAGTGTCGAGAACTCTGGAGTTCTCCACTGAAATCGGGCATCGAGAACGTCAAAGTTCTCTGCTGAAGATAAAAGCCTTCCCGGCAACAAGCTTGCCGGAAGCCGGCATCGAGAACGTCAAAGTTCTCTGCTGAAGATAAAAGCCTTCCTGGCGACGAGCTTGCCGGAAGCCGGCATTGAGAACGCCAAAGTTCTCTGCTGAAGATAAAAGCCTTCCTGGTGACGAGCTTGCCGAAAGCCGGCATCGAGAACGTCAAAGTTCTCCGCTGAAGATAAAAGCCTTCCTGGCGACAAGCTTGCCGGAAGCCGGCGTCGAGAACGTCAAAAGTCTCCGCGAGAAACATAAGACTTCCCGGCAACAGCCTTGCCGGGAGCAAGAAAGGAAACAAAACCACACTCTAGCATCGAGATCTATAGAGTTCTCTGAAATTTTCCATGGAAGTAGGCTCGGGGGCTGGTAGCTCCTTTGAGTGCAACAACAACCGTGACCCATGCCAAGCTTGGTCCCGTCTCCAGCGTCGAATTCATGAAGTTCTCCGCTGCAGCCGGGCCCGGGGGCTACTGTCGGTGTAGTGAAAACCAGGGCTACACTAACCGCCGGGCATGGGCCACGATCATGCGCAATTACACTAAAGAGGATCCATCTTCACGACAAAGCGCTACATCGGCAAGCAAGACTCGAGCCACCTTCCCGGCAAGGAGCATCCTGCCTTGCCGGGGAGGATAGATACAAGGCAAAAAGAAACAGCCAAGCACGAGAACGAAGACAAGACAACCGCAAGGCTCCTTGCCGAGGATGCCCACGAGGCCCCCGCAAGAAGGCCCCCTTTCTTGTCAAGGCGGCCAAAAGGCCCAGCAAGCCTCTTGCCGAGGGCGCTCACAAGGCCCCGGCAAGACCCTTGCCAGGAAGATACGCAAGACCGCGACAAGCCCTTACCGAGGACATCGGTGGGGCCGCAGCCAGGCCCACACCTACCAAGACTCCACCGCCGTCCCCATGCATCTGCCAGCTCGACTAGCTGAGCAGGCGCCCGCGTGGCGACGTGCGGTCTCTATACCGATCCAGCAAGCTCCTGCGTGGTGGCATGCAAGTCTTCCTGAAGACTCCACCACCCGCGCCAGCCCAGCAACCAGCCAACGTGGCGCTACAACGCCTCGTCAGCTCGGACGCGCGTTAAGGCCAGGCGAGGCGGCGACAGCCGAGACAGGGCTCTCCCCCGTCCCTGATAAAGCAAGGACACCTAAGCAAGACGCATTAAAGGCGCCTTGTCATGTAATGCGAGGGATAAAATCGCATCACTATGCCCTTTCCACCTCCTGTGTGCCACTGTGGCAACCCCTTTCCCTATAAAAGGAGGCCCAAGGCGACCAGGAGGAGGATTCGGCTTTTTGGAGCTCCTCACACCCCATTGCTAGTTCAAGAACACAGATAAACAAACCACCAAAGCAGGAGTAGGGTTTTACGCATCCTCGCGGCCCGAACCTTGATAAGGAAACCGTGTGCTATCTGTTTGATCCGCTCTTCTCACGACCCCGCGCCCCGCGACCGTAGTAGGGATTCTTGTGATCCCATAGGTGTCGTTCCCACCGACACCTACCATAATCTCTTCGTTTGTTCTCCGCTATTAGGTACTTTGGAGTGACTCTTTGTTGCATGTTGAGGGATATTTATATGATCCAATTATGTTATAATTGTCGAGAGAACTTGCACTAGTGAAAGTATGAACCCTAGGCCTTGTTTCCTAGCATTGCAATACCGTTTGTGATCACTTTTATCATTAGTTACCTTGCTATTTTTATATTTTCAGATTACAAAAACCTATATCTACCATCCATATTGCACTTGTATCACCATCTCTTCTTGAACTAGTGCACCTATACAATTTACCATTGTATTGGGTGTGTTGCGGACATAAGAGACTCTTTGTTATTTGGTTGCAGGGTTGTTTGAGAGAGACCATCTTCATCCTACGCCTCCCACAGATTGATAAACCTTAGGTCATCCACTTGAGGGAAATTTGCTACTGTCCTACAAACCTCTGCACTTGGAGGCCCAACAACGTCTACAAGAAGAAGGTTGTGTAGTAGACATCAAGCTCTTTTCTGGCGCCGTTGCCGGGGAGGTGAGTGCTTGAAGATATATATTTAGATCTTGCAATCGAATCTTTTAGTTTCTTGTTTTATCACTAGTTTAGTCTATAAATAAAACTTCAAAAAATGGAATTAAGGGTTCCTCATATGCTTCATCTTCTTAATGTCTTTCGTGAAAATGATGGGATGGGAAATTGTGCTCAAGTACTAGAAGAAGAATTACATAGAATGCTTGGCATAAAATATAGGAAGTGGGTTAGACTTAAATGTGATAGTCATATTCTTCATGATGCTCTCTTTGTGTTTCAATTCTTATCTTTTATGCGAGCATCGTTGAAATCATCATGCCTAGCTAGGGGCGTTAAACGTTAGCGCTTGTTGGGAGGCAACCCAATTTTATTTTTGTTCCTGTTTAGTAATAAATAAATCATCTAGCCTCTGGTTAGATGTGGTTTTATGTTTTACTTAGTGTTTGTGCCAAGTAAGACCTATAGGATCTTCTTGGATGATACTTATTTGATCTTGCTTTGAAAAGATGAAACTTTCTGCTCACGAAAACAATTGTTAAAAATCACCAGAAAGTGATAAAATACGGATTCCAATTGAAGTATATCAATAATAACATCATCTAGGTCTTCCTATTTTGGCAGAATTTTTGGAGCTCCATAAGTATACCTTTGGTATAGACTACTACATACTATTCTGTTTCTGACAGATTCTGTTTTCTATGTGTTGTTTGCTTATTTTGATGAATCTATGAGTAGTATCGGAGGGTATGAACCATAGAGAAGTTGGAATACAGTAGGTTTAACACCAATATGAATTTAGAATGAGTTCACAACAGTACCTAAGTGGTGATTTATTTTCATACTAACGGAGCTTACGATTTTTCTGTTAAGTTTTGTGTTGTGAAGTTTTAAAGTTTTCGGTAAAGATTCGATGGACTATGGAATAAGGAGTGGCAAGAGCCTAAGCTTGGGGATGCCCAAGGCACCCCAAGGCAAAATTCAAGGATAACCAAGCGTCTAAGCTTGGGGATGCGCCGGAAGGCATCCCCTCTTTCGTCTTTGTTCATCGGTAACTTTACTTGGAGCTATATTTTTATTCACCACATGATATGTGTTTTTCTTGGAGCGTCATTTTATTTTGTTAGTATTAGCTTGCTGTCATTTAGAATAATGTTTTTCATCTCTATTTTCAATAAAAATGTCAAGGATAGCCTTTACCATGCTTATTTTGCAAATATACATGTTGCTGTTTCAAAACAGAAAGTTTATCGCTGTTGCAAAAAATCCCTAGAAAATCCAGAATATGATAAAATGTTGAAACTTTTTTCATATTGAGCTCTGATAAATTTTATACAGTGTGGTACAATTTCATAATGTTTGGAGTTAGGGAAGTATGGTGAATCTTGCATTCTTTACAGACTGTACTGTTTAGGCAGATTGCTGTTATGTTTGCGTTGTTTGCATATGTTTGCTTGTTTAATGATTCTATTTGAGGATAGGAGTATTAAATATGTAGAGGCATTTAGTATGCAATGTTGAATAATAATTTTAGTGATTTTCTATAGTATAGTATGATAAGGTTTTTGCATTGGTTTATACTAACTTATCTCACGAGTCCTTGTTGAGTTTTGTGTTGATGAAGTTCTTGAGATTTAGGTAGACCGTGATATGAGAGGAATTAAGGAGACACAAAAGCTCAAGCTTGGGGATGCCCTAGAGGCAATAATAAAGTTATTATTTATTTCCTTATTTCATGATAAATGTTTATTATTCATGCTAGAATTGTATTAACCGGAAAGATGATACATGTGTGAATACATAGACAAACAGAGTGTCACTAGTATGCCTCTACTTGACTAGCTCGTTGATCAAAGATGGTTATGTTTCCTAGCCATAGACATGAGTTGTCATTTGATTAACGGGATCACATCATTAGGAGAATGATGTGATTGACTTGACCCATTCCGTTAGCTTAGCACTTGATCGTTTAGTATGCTGCTATTGCTTTCTTCATGACTTATACATGTTCCTATGACTATGAGATTATGCAAATCCCGTTTACCGGAGGAACACCTTCTATGCTACCAAACGTCACAACATAACTGGGTGATTATAAAGGTGCTCTACAGGTGTCTCCAAAGGTACTTGTTGAGTTGGCGTATTTCGAGATTAGGATTTGTCACTCCGATTGTCGGAGAGGTATCTCTGGGCCCACTCGGTAATACACATCACTACAAGCCTTGCAAGCATTGTAACTAATGAGTTAGTTGCGGGATCATGTATTACGGAACGAGTAAAGAGACTTGCCGGTAACGAGATTGAACTTGGTATTGAGATACCGACGATCGAACCTCGGGCAAGTAACATACTGATAACAAAGGGAACAACGTATGTTGTTATGCGGTTTGACCGATAAACATCTTTGTAGAATATGTGGGAGCCAATATGAGCATCCAGGTTCCGCTATTCGTTATTGACCGGAGACGTGTCTCGGTCATGTCTACATAGTTCTCGAACCCGTAGGATCCACACGCTTAAAGTTCTGTGACGATCGGTAATATGAGTTTTTGTGTTTTGATGGACCGAAGGTAGTTCGGAGTCCCGGATATGATCACGGACATGACGAGGAGTCTCGAAATGGTCAAGATGTAAAGATCGATATATTGGATGAGTATGTTCGGACACCGGTAGAGTTTCGGGAGGTTTCGGACATTTACCAGAGTACCGGGGGTACCGGAACCCCCCGGGGAGTATATTGGGCCTTATGGGCCTTAGTGGGAGAAGAGGAGGGGCGGCCAGGGCAGCCGCGCGCCCCCTACCCCTCTAGTCTGAATTGGACAAGGAGGGGGGGGCTGCACACCCCTTTTTCCATCTCCTCCCCTCTCCCTTCCTTCCCTTCTCCTACTCCAACAAGGAAAGGAGGAGTCCTACTCCCGGTGGGAGTAGGACTCCCCCCTTGGCGCGCCCTCCTAGGTCGGCCGCCTCTCCCCCCTTGCTCCTGTATATACGGGGGCAGGGGGCACCTCTATACACAAAAATTGATCTGTTGATCTTTCCCAGCCGTGTGCGGTGCCCCCCTCCACCATATTCCACCTCGGTCATATCGTAGCGGTGCTTAGGCGAAGCACTGTGTCGGTAGCAACATCATCACCGTCATCACACCGTCGTGCTGACGAAACTCTCCCGTAAAGCTCTGCTGGATCGGAGTTCGCGGGACGTCATCGAGTTGAACGTGTGCTGAACTCGGAGGTGCCGTACATTCAGTACTAGGATCTTTCGAATCGTGAAGACGTACGACTACATCAATCGCATTGTGCTAATGCTTCCGCTTTTGGTCTACGAGGGTACGTGGGCAACACTCTCCCCTCTCGTTGCTATGCATCACCATGATCTTGCGTGAGCATAGGAAAATTTTGAAATTACTACGTTCCCCAAACGAATAAACCCCGCGCCATAGTCTTGTCGAAGCTAAAGAAGCACTCAGGCATGTGCCACGTGTTTCCACACCCCAGAAGTCAGTCACCATCAGCATCACGCTCCTATGTCATCGTTGCTGATCCCACCACTGTCTTCTGTACCAACCGACTTGCGTCGATCCGTCTGACTGCCTAGTTTGACCCAGCCGAACTAGTTCGACTGTATAACACGCTTGAGGCTCCCAAATCGTCTTCCGCGATTTCTAATTCATCACTTGATAATTACATCTTAGCTGACATGACTTCCCGCAATGCCTTCAATCATCCCCATTGTGCCAACTAATTTTTTCACCCTTGTCTGCCAATAACCCAAGGTTTTCAGTTCCGTTGAACTTCTCCACCTTAAACCCGATCCCTGATGGCGTCATGATTCTTCGTATGACTTGCGCTGTGAAAAATTGACCGGGCTTCCACTACAATGCCCCAAGTACATGATCAAACAATGATAAGGTACACCCCCATGTACTAATAGCAAAATCCAACCAAACTTGGTCTTTCACGTAGCTCCTGGGTACAACTCCCAACGCTAGCTATTGCTTTGCCAAGCCCTGTTTCAAGGGATGCGTGCACCTGATGGATTTTCTCTTTCCGCTGACTGGTTTGCTTACCTGTCCGTGTCATAAACTATGGAGACTCGGTCCCCTTTTGTTTCCAAACAAATCTTGCGTACACGTTTCCTCCGTTCCTCGATCTGCTCTAGCAAACAAGCGCCGCGCTGCCCTGTCATGGCTACACCGGTACCCAGTCCAGCGCCCTCTGATGGGCCTCTTGCCATGGGCCGCCAGGGCTAGTAGCACCTACGCTCGCCGCCAATTGACTGCAGTACGTCTCGCCTTGCGAAGAAAGAAGTCTATTTTTCACCCCCAAATGCAGCCTGAGGGACAAATACCCCCCTAAACTCAAATTCGGTATGATTATAACCCTTAAATCCTTGAAACCGGGTAAATCTCACCCTTAAGTGGTTTCCGTTTGATTTTAAGCGGTTTCGGGAATAGATCGTGTGGACGTGGCATGGTATTTAGATGCGTGAACAAACAGTAAAGCTACTTTGCTCCTCATGCACGTCGTCTCTGCCGCCCATGGCGCCGCCTCCTGTACGCGGCGTCGTTCCCGCCGTTCCTCTCGCTCTACGCGCTCCTCGAAGGCACCGGCAATGGTGGCACGTCCTTCACGGCCTACGATCCGATCGCCGCGCGGTGGGACGGGCTGCCGGCACCGTCAATCTCGTTGCCGCCCCCGGCACTCTACCACCAGTCGTTCCTCTCCGGCCAGCTGCCGCTCCAATCCGTGGCCGCGGCGGGGCGGCTCATCCTCATCGTGGGGTTCACTTAGCCGCTCCACCCGGCGCTTTGCAGCACACTCGTGTTTGACCCGGCCACCGCGCCCGTGCCGCGCTGGTTGGTCGGCCTGTGAGTCCCGCTCGCCCCGCGCTGGTGGTGCACGGTGGGCGCGGCGCGCGGTTGCCTGTTTGTCGCGAGAGGCTTGGGCGCTAGCTACGACCTCTATGTCGCGCCGGGGCGATATGGGACCCGCCACGCCGTCCGCCCCGTGGGAGCCGCTCCCGCCACAGCGGGACGAATGGTTCAGCCGGGACGCCGCGGATGCGGTCTGCTCGGGTGGAAGGTCTGCATAGTCAACATACACGGCAGCTGCGCCAAGGAGGGCGCCGTGTTCGACCTCGTGGCCGGCCGGTGGGAGGACATGCCGCCTGGCATGCTCGCTGGATGGAAAGGTCCTGTTGCGGCGTCTCCGGACAGCGGCGACCACGATCTTCATCGTGGAGGAGAGCGGCGCGCGCTCAACTCTTCCGACCGAGGATTTGGATGAATATGTAAACCATGTACGAGGAGAAAAGCAGGGTTGAGAATTTGGGCCGGCAGCAACCGCTGCGGCGGCGTCCTCGTAGCCATGGTCTACAACGACATGCATTGTGAATGAAGGAAAAAGAATGAGCGAGGATGAACTGGTCTTGTGCCACGTCAAAAGAGTCAAATGCTAGCTTCTAAGAAAATAGAGTCAAATGCCTAATCATCTTCTAAAACCGCTTAAAATCTGACAACTCGGCAGCAAAACAACCTTAGGGGGAGATTCGTCCGGTTTTGAGGATTTGGGGGTTGAAATCGTACCAAATTCAAGTTGAGGGAAGTATTTGTCCATCAGGACACATTTTAGGGTGAAAAATGAACTTCTTTCCCTTGCGAACGCAGGTTTCGTAGCCATGTAACCCTAGCAGCTTCCGCCGTTGCCCATTTCCAGATCGATCTTGTAGGAGATTTCGTGCCTGCGTGCCACGCGCCGCCAACCTACTGGCACTCGATTGCTACTTCAATCTTGCCGAGAATCACGCCATAGCCGGTTGCATCTCAACTTGATACTTCCTCCAGATCAACAACTGAGACCTTCTCGAACCTTGCTCATGATACCACTTGTTAGAATAAATTCGAGGCATACCGTCGATCATCCGAGGACCAAACAATCACACGAGAACGACATCGAGATTTGTTAACGAGGTTCACCAATATGGCTACATACCCGGGGCCGGACTATGGCGCTCCTCCCCATGACACCGCTACAATAGCGCACCCGGTCGCCTGGACGCGGGCACAAGCCGCCGGCTTCCCCCTGCGTTCCTGTGCTATTATGTTGGCATAGGTTACATCGTGTGTCTACCCCCACTATATATGAGAGGCCTAGGATACAAGTGTCCTACTTGGACACGACCCCATATCCTATCTAAACACACAATACAACTACAAGTTCAACTGTAACCTACTTTGTATACTATATTCGACACAACTCTAACAAGAGGTGCTTTGCTCATCAATCAAAATGGTATCTTTGTTACCGTAGATCTTAGGAGTAAGGAGAAAATATTGGTTCATCACAGGGTCGAGGAAACAGAGTATGTCAGGAACCCATATGCATGTTGGTTTCTGCTTAATGAGAGTTGTAGTAGCACTTGCTGCAGAGGATGACACGTTGGTGGCAGGTGTCAATTAACACGCCCAGTTCTCTACGAGATAGATTTGGTATTTTAGCCGCGCTACTTCCTCACCTCTTCTCACCTAGGAGATGAGACAATACTTCATGACCTCGCCAATGATCGTCTTCTATTTCTGTGCCACAACAGCAGCCTATTCGTTGCGTGCGGTATGGATGTGTGTCTCTGCTGTATGAACCTTAATATTGCCGATGAATGGCCTATCGATCGTATTTTTCGAAAAGGTGGCTATCCCCAGCCTCTGCATCAAACCAATGCATACGACCACATTTATTAAAAAAGAAATAAATTCAACACAGGTCTTGAAGTCTCAAACAAACTAACCAAAAATGCTCACAAAGAGCAGCAGAGTAAAAGTAAAGCCACAACCGGCTGGCAAAAGAAATATATGAAAACTAATTGTCTATCCTATTACATAACCGCCATCCAAACCGGTTGAAAATACCCCGTGCTACCATCTCCCATCGGATAGATCCAGTAACCAAACGCTCCCTAGCCTCCGTCGGAGTGAGTAGTGACCACATACGGATCAATGCAGTGACTCGGAAGATAACCTGCAAAAAATGAGTATTTGTTGTTCTACGAAAAACCAAATCATTTATGCAGTTCCAGACTGTGATCGTATGAATTATTTTATAATTAATTTCCACACTTTTATAATTTCCGGTGTTCTTTAGTCTTATGACATGCTTAAGTGGTAACCGTTTTGTGGTGCTTTTGCTTATATATGCATTATTTTTTGCAAATACGTGCCATTGAAGATGAATTTATGTTGCTGGTGTCCTCCATACAAAACAGAAAACAATTTATGTTGCTGGTGATATTCAAGAAATAGACACGCAATGTCAGTCAGATTTCAATTCTAGCTGTTGGTATTTGTCGTGTTCACTTTTGTCACTGTATTTGACTCCTTGTCACTCTGCAATGTCGTCCATTGACGAGCTTTCCCTCAACGGCTAGATCCACCCTGTCTGCCTCTCGTTGATTCTTCTCTGGCCCCACAAGGCTGCTTTTCATCCGCGCCTCGCCTCCGGTGTGTGTGGTTAGGTTAACCATAGTTGTTTTGTAGCGAACGATCTTGTGATGCTGGACTGGTATCGCCTTATCCTTGTTTACTAAACCGCATCAATCCCTACGCTACTCCTGACTACTCTTGGCATTCTGGGTAGTTTCTGAATCCAGTGCAGGGAAAATGCCAGGTTATTTTAAAATTATGTTTTGTTTGACTGCACATTCATGGATACAAAATCATTTGCAACTTCCAAATTTGATTTTTTTGTTAGGCTGGAATGATTCAGGTTGACAATATGATTGGATTAGACGTTACAGTCAAACCAATGTATGTTCCAGGAAAACTAACTAAACAGGGACATGGACAGTGCATAAACACAACAACTTTAGAATGTTCAGTCTCACTAAAATCCTATGACGAATTGTTCAACAATAACCAACAGATAAAACTACCTAGCTCACATTTAGAGAGCATGGTGGTTTCAACAATATGGACATACGGCCTCCATTATAACCGTGTTGATCACACCGTTGTCGAAAATCTGGATTGGAAGAGCAGTCCGCATTTCAAGTGGTATTGACTTACACTGATATGATATTCATGGATATGTGTCTGCTTATGCGTACCCCTCTACCGCAGAAAGTTGGAGTGTGGCCGTTCCCATCTCCCAACTCACGAGGTGTGGATCATGTGCCGGTGTCGTCGCGTGTGGCATTGTGCATTGGTTGTACATGGACGGGACAAACTTCTACATCCTCAACATAAATGCTGCCAAAATACATGTCTCTTGGACCAAGATTCCGATCAAAGACATGGTGGCATGCTGCAGCGGCGGCCTCTCTTTTCATGTCACCAACGATCGAAGGCTTTCACTTGTTAATATAGGATCAAGCAACCACCGTGCTGGAGCTTTGGATCAAGCAAGAACAAAACAACATTGATCATAATTAAACACAATAAGGGTGGCGGTAAGGGCGCCTCCTGGCCTATGCCACATCGATAGATAGATTTACTGTCGCTGGGGAAAAATGAGTTAGAGATAATATCTGGGGAAGAGAAAAAGACCTAGCCTAGCCCGCGACCCAGCCACCTCTTCTCCTGCCGCCGCCTCGTCTCCTACCGCCGCATGCCTCACACTCACACCCAATCCCCTCCTCCCTCCATCCTCCCACGTCGGTCACGCCCCTCCTCCCGCATCTCACCCATCTCGACGGATCTGAGGCGTGCGGGCACAGAGGCGAGGTTATCCGGCGGCAGCGAGAACCTTCATTTAGATGGCGACCCCATGGATCCGTCCCTGCAGAAGAGAGAAGGAACAAGAGGATGTAGAGATTGAGGAAAGAGGAGACCGGCTACGGAGATGGGATGCGAACGCCCATGGCCAGCCAATCGAGCCCCACCGTGCGCGACAACAGGGAGGATTTTGTGATGCCATCTTCTTGTGCCGGTCCGTGCCCTAGAAGAACGACACCAGCCGAGGTAGGCCTCTCCCTCCTCCCTGTACTCCACATGAGGTGTGCAGGTCACCACCGTGACACATCGTCTCTGCTCGCGCTCTCCGTCCTGCCCTGCTTGCTGCGTGTGTGATGTGTGCGAGCTTACTGATGTGTGGCAATTTCTTAATTATAAGTCCCAGTTTATGCACTTTCTAGAAGGATGACGGGGAGGAGGGGCTGCCTTTTCCTCGGAGGAGGTTGACCGTCGGAGGTGACAAACGCTAACTGAACTTCGTATCGAAGTTTCGTGTGTGTTACTCCTTAATCTGCGGGTGAAATTCAGAGTTCTAATCGCTATCCTGGTGCTTGTTGGTTTCAGGAATTGTGTGGGAATGAAGCAAAAAGCATGAAGAAAATAGCCAACTATTTGTGTTTGTGTCTACAAGCTTTTGATTTTCTGTCCGGTCCACTTTTTATTTGCAATGTTGGACCCTCTTTCCATTTCTTATGAATAATGTTTTTGTTTGCTCATACTCTCAATATACTGCATATTAACTCTATACTGCAGAATTTGTGAACAATCAATACTGCACCGGGTTATCTACAGAGGAAGGTAAGGATAACTAGATTAAACATTTCACAAGATCCTCCCAATCATAGGCACAAACTCCTTTAAAGATATTACGAGTGTTGTTGATTACCAGAGATTGTCAGATGAAAAGAAGCTATATCCTTCATATTTATCTAGATGTTTAATTAGCTGCACAACCATATGTGATTTTATAAGGAAACTATTTATCCTGATGATCTTGATATCGAGTCGTGTATTAGCTAGGCTGTAGTTTTTGGCTAGGAATCTATATATACAATCATGTATGAATAGGCTATGATTCTTTTTTCCTTCTACAGATTCTTTTTTTATCACTCCCTGTGAAACAATTTCATGGCTACTGTATTGTAGTAATTGTTTGGCACATCCATAACTCAACCAGTTTATGCGTGATGATTTAGTTTGTATTTGGTTCCAAAGTGAACAAACTATTGGCCTTCACTAGGCAAGGATAGGTGTTTGGTACGAAAAGAAAAAATTAACTTTGTCAAGCTAACTAGCACGCATATGGGTCTGAAGCGGGTACTTTATATATCCATGGACTATAAATATTACATGCATCAGTACTTGAAGCATCTCTGATATGCTTTTGCTATTTATTGTTGCCCTTAATTACTACTCTACTGTGAACCCAGTGTTTAGGTTGCAGGCTCAACTGTATATCCATGGATGTTACATGTATGACAATCTATAATTTTATATGAATTTTGTAGCTAGCAAGCAAATGTGGCGATCAAGGCTCTAACCTGCATTCTTTATTTGCATGAATGTTGTGTGCAGATAGGTACTAACACTAGTAGAAAAAGGACCTAATGTGAGACACATTAGTCCCGGTTTGATTTTAGCCCAGTACTAATGGTACTATTAGTGCCGGTTCGAACGGCTATGCATTAATGCCGGTTCGTGTAGAACCTTTAGTACCGGTTCGTGCCACGAACCGGTACTAAAGGGGTGGTGGCAGACTGGCGTCAGGCCGGGGCCCCACGATCAACTTTAGTACCGGTTCGTGGCAGAAACCGGTACTAAAGGGCTAACCTTTAGTACCGGTTCGTGCCATGAACCGGGACTAAAGGGGTCTGACCTCTAGTCCCGGTTGCAGACACAAACCGGGACTATAGGGCAATTTTCAAACTCTACCACCCCCCCCCCCTGTATCGCCATTTCATTTTTGAAAAAAATCAAAAGAAAATGATAAAAACTTCAAAAAATAAAATCCTTCGAGAGGTAGTTGTATTACTACATCTACTAGTTATGAAAATTTGAAAACATAAATTTGGACATGTTTTGCAAAAAGTGTAGAGAAAATGTAAAATGGCTATAACTTTTGCATACGATGTCGGAAAAAAACGTATAATATATCAAAAAATTCAGCACGAAAATCTGCATCCGGTTTTGACCGCCTACGGCCTGTTTGCAATTTTTTAGAATCCTCAAATTCCAAAAGAAAAAAAAGATATGCTCAAATTTCAGTTATTTTTTTAGTTTTGGTTAAATCTAGTCAAACTATGTCAAACTACTTATTCAAGAAGTATTAATGTTACTACATAATTATTCAAGAATAAATAATTATTTCAATTTTTTGAATTTTGGTCAAATCTGGACAAACTATGGTCAAACTGTGGTCAAACTATGGTCAAACTTATTCAAGAAATATTAGTGTTACTAAATAATTATTGTTTTTTAGAATAATAGTTTCAAACTCAAACGGTGAAATGTGTGACCTAATGCTCAAGCTAAACTGCTGAGGGTTAATAGGATTGACAGCTTACATTTGTCAGGAAAACAACAATTGCAGACTTGGAAAGTAGGGGGAATAGAACTCCGAAGTTAAGCGCGCTCAGGCTGGGGGAGTGAGAGGATGGGTGACTGGCCGGGAAGTTAGCCGATTTGGAATGAGTGATCCACACTTGAGCAGTTAAGAGAGGTGATTAGAGACTAAATCATCAAATAATTCAGAAAATTGAAAATAAAAAAATCAAATTTTTTTCCAAAATTTTCAAAAAAAAAAACCTTTAGTACCGGTTGGTAACACCAACCGGTACTAAAGGTCCCCCATACCACGGCGCGAGCTCACACCACGTGGTGGGCCTTCAGTGGCGGTTCGTGCCGAACCGGTACTAAAGGTGGGGGGGGGGGGTCTTTAGTCTCCACCCTTTAGTGCCGGTTGCAGAACCGGCACTAAAGGCCCTTACGATCCGGTTTTAAGCTCCGTTTTCTACTAGTGTAACCATCAATTATTTTCCCCATTGACGACGAGTACTCCAATAACAATTTATAAAAATTGATATAATTTCACAAGTATACAGATAGCCGACAAGGCAACAATGCTATTGTTCAAATGTAGTCGAGTCGAGCTTTAGGTGTTTCAGAATGGGCACACATGTTGCTTTCTTAGATTCTGCAACCAAAAGAATTTGTATTATGTTTTTCTGAAAACAAGGATACACTTATTGGTGTTGTATATATTGGCATAGTATTTCTTTTATACTAATGATTCGTACATATTGGAGGGGAATTAGTATCTAACATCTTGGTAAATGTATGCTAGGGATTTTGTGTTCATGTAAAGTTGATACAAAGTCCCTTTTTATGATGCACTATGATAATGGAAAAGATTTCTGAAAATTGTGCCATCTCAGATGTGCCATCGTTGTCCAGAGCAGTCCCATGCCATATAAATTCAGAAGAATAATTTCGTCTACTTCAGATGTGTATTGTGCTTTTAAATTCTACTCCCATATAGGACAGCGGCGAGAAGGGTCACTCTAAGGCGGCTGCACTCGGTCCTCCCTGCATCCACATACCACATCGTTTGGTTGCGTTGATGTCGCTGCCGCCTCAGAGACCTGGATGATTTTGTTGTTGGCTTCTGTTATACTTGGAGGTTCTCATCTCTCTCTCTCTCTCTCTCTCTCTCTCACTCACTCAGTGTGTGTGGCTTGTGTATGCAAAGTAAAATGGCAGATTCATTTTTTAGGGATTTGGTTAGGAGATGGTTCACAATTTTGATTAGGAATGGTCTAGATGGGTTCTCAAATACAGTGAGATGTTGGTTGGAGAGTGAGTAATGGAATAGTCTGCGTGTAGTATGAGATTGGAACTAATGCTAAATATACTATTGTTGGAACTAATGCTAAATATACAATTTAGGTCTCTGACCATAATCTAGGTATTTCCTATTAATAGTCTATACATACTTTGCATAATATAGGTTGATAGAAGCCAAATCAAACCTACATTTGGTGCTTATAAGCTAAAGGTGTTATGAGGGGATGAAAACTGACATACAGAATCTCTTAGCTTCATATATTAAGTCTGAAACTCTTCATTTCTTTTGTAGTTTCTTGACATGTTGTAGGGCTGGCATTTCTATCACGACGGGTGGGAATATTAGAATATTGTTTAACAGAGTTAGCCCTATCTATGTTCCTTTTGGTATCAAACTTCTATACTATCTATTATGTGTGCATGCAAGCTCATATCTCACCAAGCCAGTTGATTTGCTTTGTTGGAACTACCAATTGATAGTATATTCGTTGGGACTTAGGCCAGGAACAACCATTCAGTGGTATATTGGCTGAGAATAACTGTGATTCTTTATATTTAATTTGGGTTCTATACAGGAGGTTAAACGGCCAAGTATTGGGCTATGTTGATCAATAGAGTACTTAACTTAACAAGTTGGCTTTGTCGTCGGATGATGTAAACCTGATGTATACATAGTACCAGAATACATTTTTTTAACATTATTTTTACGGTTTGTAGAACATGATACACATTCTGGTGACCTCCTTGGTAATTAGTCGATCTTTCACTCAGGTATGTAGCACTAACTGATATGTGTATTGGCATAATAAATACCATTTGTTAGATTATATGCAACATATGCATTGCTAGAAAGAAGATAACAATTGGCCTTATAAGATGGGGATAACAAATTATTCAAGATATATGTCATTCCGATGTTGGGTGTCAAGCAGAGGCATGCCCATTGTTATTAGACTAAATAAAAATGTGCTCCTAAAATGATGCAATGCACAATTTCTTCAATGATTTTGGTCTAGGACAAAGGCGGTGTTGGATGTTTCTGTCGACATAAAGGATTAGAATGGCTAATTTCCAGTATTTGCTGCTATTAATGTGTTCCTGGGTTGGTTGCTGATCCTTCCCCTCCTAATTCTTGAGTTTTACTTTCAAGTGAGCGTAACCTGGCAGCAAATTTTAATTCTTCTATAGCTGACTCAGTCCTATTACTGCTTTTTACATAATCTAATGATTATATTATTTATTATGCTCCTTCTGAATGCTCATTCCGCGCACCACAGTATGGTTGCTGAAGTTCACTTAGTCATTGCTATACAAAGGCATATTCATGTACCCAGTGGAGAAGAAAAGAGCCCAAATGGACAACTTCTGTATGGTGAGTAATGTGCAAGTACAGACTTATCATCATAGCAAATAGAATTAACTGGATACTATTTGAAGGATATCGATTCCCCAAATTGACTCATTTAATTTAGAATGTGTGCCCAGTTCTTGTTGCCTTGATTACTCCATTTGTCCAAACTGCAAAATACATATTCTTTTGGAGTCATGTATATACTGGTACCGGCTTAACTAATCAACGCATTCATCAAATGACTTTGTTTATGATACTATCTCTTTGCCAAAACCTTGCCGTGATGGCTTTATTTATAAGTTCGGGCACTTGCCTTTACTCTAAAATAAGCAAGTTCGCTCGACAGGTGCCAGTGTTGACCCTTGCTAGCTTGATATCTTGACGATGTTTCCATCATACAACTTGGGTTGTTATTACCTATCATAATTTGGTGTCGATTAGTATTTCCTTCATAGCTTCTAACTGCGTGGTTATAACCCAAAATGAGCTCAGCGATTCAACTATCTAATATAACATCATTATCAAGAGCTATGAATATATTTTTTCCTTCTTCATAGTTTCCATCAGTATCAAGACATTCGCAAGATTGCGCGCTAGTGGATGGGTGACTATGTCCACTTTTGATCTTTCTATTTGACATCGTATAACATATGATGGTTTCTACAGATCAGTCTTCTATGAGCCTGCGAGAGAGGCGTGGTCTACATCAAGGATTATTACGATGGTGCAGACCAGCAGTTGTTCGAGCAGGCGAGCGTCAGCTCAGTGGGGGCAGTGGAGCAAGTGAGTTGTCTGTAATGCATTTTTCATGCCATCAGGTTGTATCTCTGTAGGTTTTCTTTCATGTGCTATAAATACAAACATATTAGCCCCATCCGAAGAAGTTTATCTTAAATTTATCTAGATATGGATGTATCTAACACTAAATGTATCTAAGACATGCTTTTTGGGACGAAGGAAGTATGTGCTACCTTTGGACCAACTGTAATGGGTGGTCCTCATTATCTCTACAATTAGTTTAAGTTGATTTGAAATTATAATTTTTCAACACATGCCTAATGTCCTGTATACATGTGCACTGGATGCTTGCTTTCCTAACAAATCAATCCGTGATAAACATCACATCGTATAACTTGATTGTTTCTAGAGACTTATCCAAGTGACTTACGATGCATATGAATAGAAATGCACATGTACAACATGGACCAAACAAGCCAACTAAATAGGTGATAACCCACAAGTATAGGGGAACGCAACAGTTTTTGAGGGTAGAGTATTCAACCCAAATTTATTGATTCGACACAAGGGAAGTCAAAGAATATTCTCAAGTATTAGCAACTGAGTTGTCAATTCAGCCACACCTGGATAACTTAATATCTGCAGCAAAGTATTTAGTAGCAAAGTAATATGATAGTAGTGTTTTGTAGTGATTGTAACAGTAGCAGCGGAAAAGTAAATAAGCGAAGAACAATATATGAAAATCTTGTAGGCATTGGATCCGTGATGGAGAATTATGCCGGATGCGGTTCATCATGTAACAGTCATAACATCGGGTGACACAGAACTAGCTCCAATTCATCAATGTAACGTATGCATGTATTCCGAATATAGTCATACGTGCTTATAGAAAAGAACTTGCATGACATCTTTTGTCCTACCCTCCCGTGGCAGCGGGGTCCTACGGAAACTAAGGGATATTAAGGCCTCCTTTTAATAGAGTACCGGACCAAAGCATTAACACATAGTGAATACATGAACTCCTTAAACCATGGTCATCACCGGGAGTGGTCTCTATTATTGTCACTTCGGGGTTGCCGGATCATAACACATAGTAGGTGACTATAGACTTGCAAGATAGGATTAAGAACACACATATATTCATGAAAACATAATAGGTTCAGATCTGAAATCTTGGCACTCGGGCCCTAGTAACAAGCATTAAGTGTAGCAAAGTCATAGCAATATCAATATCAGAACATAGTGGATACTAGGGATCAAACCCTAACAAAATTAACTCTATTACATGATATATCTCATCCAACCCATCACCGTCCAGCAAGCCTACGATGGAATTACTCACGCACGGCGGTGAGGATGGTTGATGATGATGATGGCGACGAATCGCCCTCTCCGGAGCCCCGAAGGGACTCCAGATCAGCCCTCCCGAGAGGTTTTAGGGCTTGGCGGCGGCTCCGTATCGTAAAACACGATGAATTCTTCTCTCTTATTTTTTTCTCCCCGAAAGCAAATATATAGAGTTGGAGTTGAGGTCGGAGGAGCTCCAGGGGGCCCACGAGGTAGGGGGCGCGCCCTAGGGGGGCCCACCCTCGTGGCTAGGGTGTGGGCCCCCTGATCTTCATTTTTTGCAAGTATTTTTTATTATTTCCAAATAGACGTTCCGTGGAGTTTCAGGTCATTCCGAGAACTTATGTTTCTGCACATAAATAACACCATGGAAAGTCTGCTAAAAACAGCGTCAGTCCGGGTTAGTTCCATTCAAATCATGCAAGTTAGAGTCTAAAATAAGGGTAAAAGTGTTTGGAAAAGTAGATACGACGGAGACGTATCAACTCCCCCAAGCTTACACTACTAGGAAAAGGGCTATAGATGATATGGCCACTAATGGCGCATCAGACATGTGGTGCGGCACTACTATATAGCAGTGGTGCACCATGTGTTGGTGCACCATTAGTGTGATAGACACTAATGGCGCACCAGACGCACGGTGCGCCACTAGTAACAGTTTGTTTTTATTTTTCCAAAAATATTAATGGCGCACCAGGGCACCGTGCGCCATTACTAGTTTTAACTAGTAATGGCGCACCTGCCACACGGTGCGCCACTACTATATTTTTTTTTGCAAAACTACTAATGGCGCACCACAAGCTGGTGCGCCTTTAGTAATTCAGGAGTTACTAATAGGCGCATTTGTGGGTGGTGCGCCATTAGTAACTTTAAGACCAGCTAGATATTTTGGACAACCACACCTACACACTCACTTCCCCACTTCATTCTCTCCACCTCCTCCTCCAAGCTTGTCTTGGCTACCTCCTCCTCCTCACCTCATTTGCACCATAGATTCATCCAAATTAAGTGGTTAAATTACCTTTTTTGATAGGTAAGTAATTTGAAAGCTATCTTTATGTTGTAGATCTACTCTTTTTCTCCCTCCAACAACGTGCACATGCACTTTTTCTGGCCTTGCTAGATCTATGTATGTTTGTGGTGTTGCATATATGTTTGTGTTTGCAGGTACCGGTATTTGAAATGCGATAGTTGCCAATATTTTGCCAGAATGTTGATTCATTTCCGTTTCAGCGATAATTTTGGCACTATGCATTCTGTTTGGTCCTATTTTTAGGGGAAGTCATGCCAAATTTTTTCTTGGTTCTAAAATATCGTTTTGCTCTACCCCGCAGGCGACCATGGTCCGCACGATGACCGAAGACATCGTGAATAGGTTTTTGAGCTCCGCGAAGGCCGAGATGCTTCAAAAGAACGAGACGGAGATAAGATGTCCTTATCGAAGATGCAAGCTGAAGAGCCTTATTGCGGACCCGGATTCCGGGCAGGTGCGGGACCACCTGCTCTTGTGTGGTTTCATGGATGGCTATCGGTGGCAAGGTGATGAAGATGACTATGAAGTCGTCCATGGGGGCCGGGCAAGAAATGAGGAAGGGCAGCAAGACATGTTGGAAATATGCCCTAGAGGCAATAATAAAAGCATTATTATTATATTTCCTTGTTCATGATAATTGTCTTTTATTCATGCTATAACTGTATTATCCGGAAATCGTAATACACGTGTGAATACATAGACCACAATACGTCCCTAGTGAGCCTCTAGTTGACTAGCTCGTTGGTCGACAGATAGTCATGGTTTCCTGACTATGGACATCAGATGTCATTGACAACGGAGAATGACGTGATGGACAAGACCCAATCCTAAGCATAGCACAAAGATCGTGTAGTTCGTTTTGCTAGAGCTTTTCCAATGTCAAGTATCTCTTCCTTAGACCGTGAGATCGTGTAACTCTCGGATACCGTAGGAATGCTTTGGGTGTACCAAACGTCACAACGTAACTGGGTGACTATAAAGGTGCACTACAGGTATCTCCAAAAGTGTCTGTTGGGTTGACACGGATCGAGACAGGGATTTGTCACTCCGTATGACGGAGAGGTATCACTGGGCCCACTCGGTAATGCATCATCATAATGAGCTCAAAGTGATCAAGTGTCTGGTCACGGGATCATGCATTACGGTACGAGTAAAGTGACTTTCCGGTAACGAGACTATACGAGGTATTGGGATACCGACGATCGAGTCTCGGGCAAGTAACATACCGTCTGACAAAGGGAATAGCATACGGGGTTGCTTGAACCCTCGACATCGTGGTTCATCCGATGACAACATCGAGGGCGTGTGGGAACCAACATGGGTATCCAGATCCCGCTGTTGGTTATTGACCGGAGAGCGTCTCGGTCATGTCTCAAGATGTCTCCGAACCCGTAGGGTCTACACACTTAAGGTTCGGTGACGCTTAGGGTTAATAGGAAGACTTGTATGTGATTACCGAATGTTGTTGAGTCCGGATGAGATCCCGGACGTCACGAGGAGTTCGGAATGGTCCGGAGGTAAAGATTTATATATGGGAAGTCGTCAAGCGGACAGGAAAAGTTTCGGGTCATATCGGTATTATGGAGGGTCCACAGGAAAGGTTCCGGAGGACCACGGGAGGGGCCACCCTTTTGGGGGGCCACTTGGGCTGCGTGGGAGGCAGCCAGCCCCTAGTGGGCTGGGCGCACCCCTCCCTTGGCCCATGCGCCTAGGGGTTGAGGGGGAACCTAAGTGGGCGCCCCTGCTTGGGGGCAAGCCCCTCCCTTAGCCGCCCCCTCTAGATGCATCTAGAGGGGCCAGCCCTCCTCCCTTCCCCTATAAATAGAGGGGTGAGGGAGGGCTGAAAACACCATTGAAGGCGCAGCCTCCCTCCCCAACACCTCTCCTCCTCCGCATAAGCTTGGCGAAGCCTCACGGGAGAACTTGACCACTCCATCTGCATCACGCCGTCGTGCTGCCATTGGAGTTGTCTTCCTCAACCTCTCCTTCCTCCTTGCTGGATCAAGACGGCGAAGGACGCCATCGTCCCGCACGTGTGTGTTGAACGCGGAGGTGCTGTCCGTTCAGCACTTGGTCATCGGTGATCGGAATCACGTTGGGAACGTCTTCATCATCACCACTCCCTCGAACGCTTCCGTACTCGATCTACAAGTGGTATGTAGATGCATACTCTCTCTCTTGACTCGTTGCTTAGATGAACTCATAGATAGATCTTGGTGAAATCGTAGGAAAATTTTAATTTTCTGCAACGTTCCCCAACAGTGGCATCATGAGCTAGGTCTATGCGTAGTTCTCTATTGAACGAGTAGAACACAATTTAGTTGTGGGCTTGGATCTTGTCAATTTACTTGCCGCTACTAGTCTTATCTTGCTTCCGCGGTATTGTGGGGTGAAGCGGCCCGGACCAACCTTACACGTACGCTTACGTGAGACCGGTTCCATCGACTAACATGCACTAGTTGCATAAGGTGGCTGGCGGGTGTCTGTCTCTCCTACTTTAGTTGGAGCGGATTCGATGAAAAGGGTCCTTATGAAGGGTAAATAGAAGTTGACAAGATCACGTTGTGGTTATTCGTAGGTAAGAAAACGTTCTTGCTAGAACCCAATTGCAGCCACGTAAAAGATGCAACAACAATTAGAGGACGTCTAACTTGTTTTTGCAGCAATTGTCATGTGATGTGATATGGCCAAGTTGTGATGAATGATGAATGACACATTGTGATGTATGAGATCATGTTCTTGTAATAGGAATCACGACTTTCATGTCGATGAGTATGACAACCGGCAGGAGCCATAGGAGTTGTCTTTATTTTGTATGACCTGCGTGTCATTGAAGAACGCCATGTAACTTACTTTACTTTATTGCTAAACGCGTTAGCCATAGAAGTAGAAGTAGTCGTTGGCGTGACAACTTCATGGAGGCACAATGATAGAGATCATGATGATGGAGATCATGGTGTCATGCCGGTGACAAGATGATCATGGAGCCTCGAAGATGGAGATCAATGGAGCTTTATGATATTGGCCATATCATGTCACTACTATATAATTGCATGTGATGTTTATTATGTTTATGCATCTTGTTTACTTAGAACGACGGTAGTAAATAAGATGATCCCTTACAACAATATCAAGAAGTGTTCTCCCTAAGCGTGCACCGTTGCTAAAGTTAAATCGTTTCTAAGCACCACGTGATGATCGGGTGTGATGGATTCTTACGTTCACATACAACGGGTGTAAGACAGATTTACACACGCAAAACACTTAGGGTTAACTTGACGAGCCTAGCATGTACAGACATGGCCTCGGAACACGGAGACCGAAAGGTCGAACACGAGTCGTATGGAAGATACGATCAACATGAGAATGTTCACCGATGATGACTAGTCCATCTCACGTGATGATCGGACACGGCCTAGTCGACTCGGATCGTGTAACACTTAGATGACTAGAGGGATGTCTAATCTGAGTGGGAGTTCATTGAAATAATTTGATTAGATGAACTTAATTATCATGAACTTAGTCTAAAACTTTTGCATAATATGTCTTATAGATCAAATGGCCAACGCTCATGTCAACTTGAACTTCAACGCGTTCCTAGAGAAAACCAAGCTGAAAGATGACGGCAGCAAATATAAGGACATGGTCCGGAACATGAGGATCATCCTCATAGCTGCCAGGAAAGCAGTATGTCCTAGAAGGACCGCTAGGTGACGCTCCGTCCCAGAGAACCAAGACATTATGAATGCTTGGCAAACTCGCTGATGATTACTCCCTCGTTCGATGCGGCATGCTTTACTGACTTAGAACCGGGGCTCCAAAAGCGTTTTGAGCATCACGGAGCATATGAGATGTTCGAGGAGCTGAAACTTGTTTTCCAAGCTCACGCCCGGTTCGAGAGATATGACATCTCCGACAAGTTCTATAGTTCTAAGATGGAGGAAAACAGTTCACATCGGTGAGCACATCTTGAAGATGTCAAGGTTGCACAACCGTATGAGCTACTGAATATTAACCTCCACGATGAGGCGGTCATTGACAGAATCCTCGATCGCTCCCACCAAGCTACAAGAGCTTTGTGATGAACTACAACATGCAGGGATGGTAAAGACCATTCTGAAGTGTTCTCTATCTTGAAGTCAGCCGAGGTTGAAATCAAGAAAGAACATCAAGTGTTGATGGTCAATAAGACCACTAAGTTCAAGAAGGGCAAGGGTAAGAAGAACTTCAAGAAGGACGGCAAGGAGGTTGCCGCGGATAAGCAAGTTGCCGGGAAGAAGTCAAAGAATGGACCCAAACCCGAGACCGAAAGTGCTTTTATTGCAAGGGAAGGGTCGAAGCGGAACTGCCCCAAATACTTAGCGGATAAGAAGGCCGGCAACACCGAAGGTATATTTGATATACATGTAATTGATGTGTACCTTACCAGTACTCGTAGTAACTCCTGGGTATTTGATACCGGTGCCGTTGCTCATATTTGTAACTCACAGTAGGAGCTGCGGAATAAGCGGAGACTGGCGAAGGATGAGGTGACGATGCGCGTCGGGAATGGTTCCAGAGTCGATGTGATCGCCGTCGGCACACTACCTCTTCATTTACCTACGGGATTAGTTTTGAACCTTAATAATTATTATTTGGTGCCAAGTTTGAGCATGAACATTGTATACGGATCTCGTTTAATGCGAGATGGCTACTCATTTAAATCCGAGAATAATGGTTGTTCTATTTATATGAGAGACATGTTTTATGGTCATGCTCGGATGGTCAATGGTTTATTCTTAATGAATCTCGGCGTAATGTTACACATATTCATAGCGTGAATACCAAAAGATGTAAAGTTGATAACGATAGTCCCACATACTTGTGGCAATCGCCGCCTTGGTCACATTGATGTCAAGCGCATGAAGAAGCTCCATCTTGATGGACTTTTGGAGTCTCTAGATTATGAATCATTTGACACATGCGAACCATGCCTTATGGGCAAGATGACCAAGACTCCGTTCTCCGGAACAATGGAGCGAGCAACCAACTTATTGGAAATCATACATACCGATGTGTGCGGTCCAATGAGTGTTGAGGCTCATGGAGGATATCGTTATGTTCTCACTCTCGCGATGACTTGAGTAGATATGGGTATGTCTACTTAATGAAGCACAAGTCTGAGACCTTTGAAAAGTTCAAGGAATTTCAGAATGAAGTAGAGAATCAACGTGACCGAAAGATAAAATTCTTACGATCGGATCGTGGAGGAGAATATTTAAGTCACGAATTTGGCACACACTTAAGAAAATGTGGAATCGTTTCACATCTAACGCCGCTGGAACACCTCGGCGTAATGGTGTGTCCGAGCGTCGTGTCGCACTCTATTGGATATGGTGCGGTCTATGATGTCTCTTACCGATTTACCGCTATCATTTTGGGGATACGCTCTAGAGACAGCTACATTCACTTTAAATAGGGCACCGTCTAAGTCCGTTGAGACGACACGTATGAATTATGGTTTGGGAAGAAACCTAAGCTGTCGTTTCTAAAAGTTTGGGGATGCGATGCTTATGTCAAGAAACTTCAACCTGAAAAGCTCGAACCCAAGTCGGAAAAATGCGTCTTCATAGGATACCCTAAAGAAACCATTGGGTATACCTTCTACTTAAGATCCGAGGGCAAGATCTTCGTTGCCAAGAACGGAACCTTTACGGAAAAGAGTTTCTCTCGAAAGAAGTAAGTGGGAGGAAAGTAGAACTCGATGAAGTACTACCTCTTGAACAGGATAGTAGTGCAGCTCAGGAAAATGTTCCTGTGATGCCTACACCAACTGAAGAGGAAATTCATGATGATCAAGGTACTTCGGATCAAGTTGCTACTGAACCTCGTAGGTCCACAAGGACACGTTCCGCACCAGAGTGGTACGACAACCCTGTCCTGGAAATCATGTTGTTAGACAACGGTGAACCTTCGAACTATGAAGAAGCGATGGCGGGCCCAGATTCCAACAAATGGCTAGAAGCCATGAAGTCCGAGATAGAATCCATGTATGAAAACAAAGTGTGGACTTTGGTGACTTGCCCGATGATCGTGACGATAGAAAACAAATGGATCTTTAAGAAGAAGATTTAACGCAGATGGCAATGTCGCCATCTATAAAGCTCGACTTGTCGCTAAGGGTTATCGGCAAGTTCAAGGGATTGACTACGATGAGACTTTCTCTCCCGTAGTGAAGCTTAAGTCCGTCCGAATCATGTTAGCAATTTCCGCATACTATGATTATGAGATATGGCAGATGGACGTCAAAACAGCGTTCCTTAACGGATATCTTAAGGAAGAGCTGTATATGATGCAGCCGGAGGGTTTTGTCGATCCTAAGAATCTTGACAAAGTATGCAAGCTCCAGCGATCCATTTATGGGCTGGTGCAAGCATCTCGGAGTTGGAACATTCGCTTTGATGAAATGATCAAAGCGTTTGGGTTTCATCTTGAGACTTATGGAGAAGCCTGCGTTTACAAGAAAGTGAGTGGGAGCTCTGTAGCATTTCTCATATTATATGTAGATGACATACTTTTGATGGGAAATGATATAGAATTCTTGGACAGCATTAAGGCCTACTTGAATAAGTGTTTTTCAATGAAGGACCTTGGAGAAGCTGCTTATATATTAGGCATCAAGATCTATAGGGATAGATCGAGACGCCTCATAGGTCTTTCACAAAGCACATACCTTGATAAGATTTTGAAGAAGTTCAAAATGGATCAGTCCAAGAAGGGGTTCTTGCCTGTGTTGCAAGGTGTGAGATTGAGCTCAGCTCAATGCCCGACCACGGCAAAAGATAAAGAAGAGATGAGTGTCATCCCCTATGCCTCAGCCATATGATCTATTATGTATGCCATCTTTGTGTACCAGACCTGATGTAAACCTTGCCGTAAGTTTGGTAGGAAGGTACCAAAGTAATCCCGGCAAGGAACACTGGACAACGGTCAAGAATATCCTGAAGTACCTGAAAAGGACAAAGGACATGTTTCTCGTTTATGGAGGTGACGAAGAGCTCGCCGTAAAGGGTTACGTTGATGCTAGCTTCGACACAGATCTGGATGACTCTAAGTCACAAACCGGATACGTGTATATGTTGAATGGTGGAGCAGTAAGCTTGTGCAGCTGCAAGCAAAGCGTCGTGGCGGGATCTACATGTGAAGCGGAATACATGGCAGCCTCGGAGGCAGCGCATGAAGCAATTTGGGTGAAGGAGTTCATCACCGACCTAGGAGTCATACCCAATGCGTCGGGGCCGATCAAACTCTTCTGTGACAACAATGGAGCTATTGCCCTTGCCAAGGAGCCCAGGTTTAACAAGAAGACCAGGCACAACAATCGTCGCTTCAACTCCACCCGTGAAAATGTTCAAGATGGAGAGATAGAAATTTGTAAAGTGCACACGGATCTGAATGTCGCAGATCCGTTGACTAAACCTCTCTCATGGGCAAAACATGATCAACACCGTAACTCTATGGGTGTTCAATTCATCACAATGTAAACTAGATTATTGACTCTAGTGCAAGTGGGAGACTGTTGGAAATATGCCCTAGAGGCAATAATAAAAGCATTATTATTATATTTCCTTGTTCATGATAATTGTCTTTTATTCATGCTATAAGCTGTATTATCCAGGAAATCGTAATACATGTGTGAATACATAGACCACAATACGTCCCTAGTGAGCCTCTAGTTGACTAGCTCGTTGGTCGACGGATAGTCATGGTTTCACGACTATGGACATCAGATGTCATTGACAAGCGGGATCACGTCATTAGGAGAATGGCGTGATGGACAAGACCCAATCCTAAGCATAGCACAAAGATCGTGTAGTTCGTTTTGCTAGAGCTTTTCCAATGTCAAGTATCTCTTCCTACCGTGAGATCGTGTAACTCCCGGATACCGTAGGGAATGCTTTGGGTGTACCAAAGCGTCCTGGCGTAATCGGGTGACTATAAAGGTGCATTACAGGTATCTCCGAAAGTGTGCATTGGGTTGACACGGATCGAGACAGGATTTGTCACTCCGTATGACGGAGAGGTATCACTGGGCCCACTCGGTAATGCATCATCATAATGAGGTCAAAGTGATCAAGTGTCCGGTCACGGGATCATGCATTACGGTATGAGTAAAGTGACTTGCCGTGCTTGAGACTATACGAGGTATTGGGATACCGAGCGATCGTGTCTCGGGCAAGTAACATACCGTCGACAAAGGGAATAGCATACGGGGTTGCTTGAACCCTCGACATCGTGGTTCATCGATGACAACATCGAGGCGTGTGGGAACCAACATGGGTATCCAGATCCCGCTGTTGGTTATTGACCGGAGAGCGTCTCGGTCATGTATGCGCATGTCTCCCGAACCCGTGGGGCCTACACATAAGGTTCGGTGGACGCTAGGGTTAATAGGAAGACTTGTATGTGATTACGAATGTTGTTGAGTCCGGATGAGATCCCGTCGTCACGAGGAGTTCCGGAATGGTCCGGAGGTAAAGATTTATATATGGGAAGTCGTCAAGCGGACACCGAAAAGTTTGGTCATATCGGTATTATGGAGGGTCCACGGAAAGGTTCCGGAGGACCACGGAAGGGCCACCCTTTTGGGGGGCCACTTGGGCTGCGTGGGAGGCAGCCAGCCCCTAGTGGGCTGGGCGCACCCTCCCCTTGGCCCATGCGCCTAGGGTTGAGGGGGAACAGCAAGGCGCCCCTTGCTTGGGGCAAGCCCCCTCCCTTAACCGCCCCCCCCTCTAGATGCATCTTGTGGGGGCCGGCCCCCTCCTCCCTTCCCCTATAAATAGAAGGGTGAGGGGAGGGCCGAAAACACCATTGAAGGCGCAGCCCTCCCTCCCAACACCTCTCCTCCTCCGCATAAGCTTGGCGAAGCCTGTGGGAGAACAGCCACTCCATCCGCATCACGCCCGTCGTGCTGCCATTGGAGTTGTCTTCCTCAACCTATCCTTCCTCCTTGCTGGATCAAGACAGAAGGAGGCGCCATCGTCCGTCACGTGTGTTGAACGCGGAGGTGCTGTCCGTTCAGCACTTGGTCATCGGTGATCGGAATCACGTTGGGAGCGTCTTCATCATCACCACTCCCTCGAACGCTTCCGTACTCGATCTTCAAGTGGTATGTAGATGCATACTCTCTCTCTTGACTCGTTGCTTAGATGAACTCATAGATAGATCTTGGTGAAATCGTAGGAAAATTTTAATTTTCTGCAACGTTCCTCAACAAGACAACCACCGCGGCTTGGGCGGGCGAGAAGACGAAGAATCTCCATGACATGATCACGCCGGTGATCTTGTACAGATCATCATGTAGAAGATGCAGGACATGATGATGAGGAAGATAAAGACGAAGGGCATGATCATGAAGATGAAGATGTCGGAGCAGATGACGATGGACCATCGATTGGCTGGGTGCAGGACCCTCATATTCAAGAGCTGCTTCTCAAGAAGACGGATAACGCAAGAGCTGCCGCCCGAGAGAAAGCCAAGCTGGATCAACTGGAGATAGACGCGGTTACTCCATTGTATGAAGGATATAGGCCCGAGGATACCCGCCTGAAAGTAACGCTCATGGCTCTGGAGATGAAGGTAAAACACACAATGACCGACACATGCTTCGACGAGAACATGTCATTCTGGCACGAACTTCTTCCCAAGGGGAACAAGTGCCAGACGAGTTTCAAGGAGGCGAAGAAAATCGTGTGTCCTCTGGATTTAACGCACGTGAAATACCATGTGTGCATGAACAATTGCATCATTTATCGGGACGAACACGTGGAGTCTACCATATGTCCAGTGTGCGGCGTCACTCGATACAAGAAGAGGAAGAAAGCTCCTCGAAAAGTGGTGTGGTACTTTCCGATCACTCCTCATCTACAGCGGTATTTCGCGGACCCTAAGGTAGCAAAGCTCCTACCGCACGCTGATAGGGAGGAGAAGAAGCGAAGAGGACGCATAAATGATCCGGAGATAAATAAAAAGACAAGATGCTGAGTCACCCTAAGGATGGGAGCCGGTGGCAAGCATTGAACTTGAACACCCAGAATTTGGGAAGGATCCAAGGAACATCGTCTTTGGTAGCGAGCACCGATGGAGTCAATCCGTTTGGCAGCCAGAGAAGCACACATAGCACCTGGCCTGTGTTTGTGTGGATGTACAACCTTCCCCCCTGGTTGTGCATGAAGAGAAAGTACATTCACATGAATATGCTAATTGAAGGGCCGAAACAACCAGGGAACAACATCAATCTGTATTTGGGGCTGCTGAAAGAGGAGCTAGACACACTGTGGAAAACACCAGCCAATACGTGGGATGCCGCAGAGAAAGAATATTTCCCTATGAGAGCCGCACTGCTCACGACGGTGCATGACTATCTCGGTTACGGATATGTCGCGGGGCAGGTGGTCCACGGATTTTCTGGATGCGTCAGGTGCATGGATGACACAACGTATCGCCAGCTAGATAGAGATCCCGGGTCTTTGAAAACCGTGTTCATGGGACATCGAAGGTGGCCAGCGATGATGACCCGTGGTGAAAACGCAAGGATCTGTTCGATGGTGAAACCGAACCCCAAAGACGCCCGCGTACGAGGAGCGGCGAGGAAATAGACGAGCTGTTGAAAAATTGGAAAGATTGCGCACTGCAGGGAAAGAAGCAAAAGGCGCCAGAGCCGGAAAGAAGCGAAAGGCGCCAGCAGCTGGCCGAAGGTATGGAAAACGAGGTGCATTATCCGGGACTTGCCGTCTTTGGAAGATCCACCGTGTGCCTCACAACCTTGATGTCATGCATATCTGAAGAGCGTGTGCGAGAGTCCGCTTGGTACCCTGCTCAACATGCCGAGAGGACCAAAGATGGGCCGAAAGCAAGGGCAGACTTGAAATCAATGGGCATCGGGAGGAGCTTCACACTAATGATAATGATGATGAGGCGAAGCAGGGACCTGGAAGTCGTCGCCAAAGGCAAAAGGCCAAGAAGACCGGAAATGACTTCCCTCCCGCGTGCTTCACTCTAAGTCGAGGAGGAGATCGATCAGTTTTCACCTGCCTCGTGGGAGTAAAACTTCCTTCTGATTCTGTGGGAAGATAAGCAGATACCTAGACTCAATGAAGCGAAGTTCGATGGGATGAAGTCTCCACGACATCACGTCTGATGACGCAGATACTTCCGATTGCAATCCGTGGGATCATGGACGCGCACGTCCGTGAAATGCTATTTAGCCTATGCAACTTTTTGACGTCATCTCTCGGAAGTCGGTTGGCGTGAGGCAACTCGAGAAGGCTTCTGAGGAAGAGATCGTGGTGATACTATGCGAGCTTGAGATGTACTTCCGCCCGCATTCTTCGATATTATGGTGCCTCTGCTGGTCCATATCGAGGAGGATATCATCCAACTCAGGCCGACGTTCTTGCACAACATGATGCCGTTCAAAAGGATGAATGGTGTCATCAAAGGATACGTTCGCAACATGTCACGTCCAGAGGGAAGCATAGCCTGGGGCTTTCTGACCGAAGAGTGCGTGTCCTACTGAATGAATTATCTAGGCATCGAGAACCCCGTTGGTCTGCCCGTCAACAGGCACCTCGGCAGGCTCGCTGGATGGGGTCACCGTGAGGGTCGCCACGAAATGCATGTCGACTTCGAGGGTCGACTTGCCGACTTTGAAAGAGCAAACCTAGTCGCGCTACAACACATAGACGTGGTCGATCCTTGGGTTCTAGAGCACAAAACCTTTATTGAGAAGACATACAATGACCAGGCCAACAGAGGACGGACAAAGATATAATCAAAGAGCACAACTCATGTTTCACGCGTTGGTTCAAGAAGAAGCTTCTATCGTACCCTTTACATGAGGATTCTTCCGGAAGAACAACTCATATTCGCCTTGTCACAGTCGCCGAGCACAACCCGATGGCGTATGAGGCGTAAGATATCAATGACTACACATTCTACACGAAGGAAAGGACATGAAGAGCGATGGTTATCGAACTCCGGGTAACGATGGAATCCTACACGGTAACGACAAGGACAGATACTATGGAAGGATCGAGGAGATCTAGGAGCTGAGCTCTGTTGGAGAGAAGGTCCCGATGTTCCGTGTCGAGATGGGCCAAGAGCGTCATAAAAGAAGACCGGTATTTCACCACCATGGTTATACCCGAAGCCAAATCAAGACCATGGTATAAGCGTCACCGAAAAATGAGCCATGGGTGCTTGGCGTCCCAAGTGGACCAATGCTTCTTCATTACCGACCCGTCAAAGCCCAGTCGTGTTGTCGTGAGGAGAGGCAAAAGGAAGATCATCGGAATGAATGGAGTCGCCAATGAGCAAGACTTCGACAAGTACGGCGACCTGAAGATGGAACATGACGACGATGATGAAGTACCAGCATACACCACAGGAAGAAGCAGGACCACCCTACCTAAAGGACGTCCGTTCAAGAGAAGAACTCCATTTACGAAAAATAAGGGCAAGAAGATTGTGAACAGCTAAGATCGATTGTATTTAAATTGTAGCCTTCATTTCTCGATTGTATTTCATGGGCACTTTTTGAACTCATGAATATTTTTAAATTGCATGGGCACTTTTTGAATTCATGAATATTTTTTCAAATTTGATGATATTTTTTCATATTCAATATGAACAAATATTGAATATTCATGAGGACACTCGATCTCGATCCCCTTCATCTCGATCGCTATCCCCCCTCGCCAGATCCCCTCGCCGCTTGAGCACCCCCGCACCCTCCCCGCTCCACCGCTTGTGACCCCCGCACCCTCCCTACTCCGCCGCCACGACGACTCCACCGTTCCTCCCCGCTCCACGCAGCCGACGAACCACCGCACTGCGTCCCGCTCCACCGCCCGAGGACCCCCGCACCCTCCCGCTCCACCGCCGCCGCCGACCCCCCGCACCCTCCCTCGCTCCACCGCCGCCACCGACTCCCCGCACCCTCCCCCGCTCCACCGTCACAAATGAATGCAACTAAAAATCCAAAAAAACAAATTTGATTATATTTTCAAATAACAAATTTGATGATATTTTCGAATAAAAATTTGATGATATTTTTTCATATTCATAAATATTTTCAAATAACAAATTTGATGATATTTTTTAAAAAATTATTACTATTTTTATAAAAATTTATTACTGTTTCATATTCATTTTCTAAAAATTATTAGATGCAACAAAAAATAATAAAAAATTACTTATGGTGCACTTGGTGGTGCGCCATTGCTATGCAAAAAAAAGGTACTTATGGCGCACCGCTGGGTGGTGCGCCATTGCTATCTAAAAAAAGATTACTTATGGCGTATCGCTCGGAGGTGCGCCATTGCTATAAAAAAATACTAATGGCGCACCGCCGGGGGGTGCGCCATTAGTAATCTTCCCCCCTAGCTAATTCGACCGATCCCTTCGTCCCTCCCTCGCCAGATCCACTTCCCCCCTCGCCACACCCTGACGCCCCCTTCTTCCGCCGCTCGGTCGTCGTCCCCCGACGCCATAGCCGCGCCACCGTGCTCCCCTCGCTCTGCCGCTGATCCCAGAAGCACCGCCGCGTCTTCCTCGTCCTCCCCGATGGCTCACGCGACCGGAAGAGCCCTGAAGCGTCGTCCCCGACCCATTCTTCCTCTTTCGGCCGCGTAGATCGCTGGCGACCCCACGCCGTTCCCAGCCGTCCCCAGTAAGCCCCCTGCCTCCCCTCCCCCGCGCCCCTCACTTCTCAGTGGCTCGTGCCTGCCGCGCGCCCTTGGTCTGACTTCTTGGGCTTACCTCGAGCAGGGCCGCGCGCTAGGGTTCCAGCGGCACCGCCGACCTAGCCGCCGCCGTCCCTGTACTCGCCGCCGCCGGTACCCACTCCCGCCGCAGCCCAGCCGTCCTCCACGGCCCTCTGCACCGGCTGCTCCTCTGCCCTCTGCCGCAACGGGGACAACAGGAAGCCGCCGCCGCTTTCTCTGCAAGGCTGCCCACGGTGAGCCATCGTTGCAGCTCATGTCTTCAAAGTCTAGAGAAAGCATGTATTTGAGAGAACAAATTCGTAGTTATACTAGGGCACACAGCATTTAGAGTACTCACGAAATTCAGTTCTGAAATTTTTTGTTAGATAGTGGCTACACTAATCTAGAGTAGTATCCTAATCTGATGGAGTACTCGATTTAAAACTCACGGAGCATCATAGCGAGAAAGATGCAGTATTATTTACGGAAGCATCATGAAAGAAAGATGCATTCAACACCTGGAAGAATAACACAAGCTGTAAATTAAATAACATGCTCTGCCAATTAATTACTGTAGATTCTTTAAAATTTTATATATGCCATTGTATCTACTATTGTAGCTTGCTCGAGAATAGAGGATGATCAGTGGCGGTTTGTGCTTGATTGTGTTGTGTAGTATGACAAAACATGTAAATGTACATTACATTGTTGCTCAACGCCATTTATAACTCTGTCAAATTCAGACAGACCATAGAATGTAGTAACAAAAATTAGATTGGTGTAGGAATGCAGTCAAAATTCAGACATGTAGCCTTGCAAGCAAAAGTATATTTGTGGTTCTATAACCTTTTACTCAGAGTGGGTGGATGGATCTACATCAGCCATTTCTACTGCGACTTGTGAGGAGAAGTAGTGATGCCGATTAGCCTTAACATATATGGCAGTTGACACAATCGATGGAGATGCATATAATTTGCTAGAGCATGCGAGAATAATATCTGAATCAAGAATATATAACTCTTGAAGCAAAAGAAATGGGAAGTGCCAGATTCGTTTTGGGGGCGGGGACACCACCACAGACAACACCGCTTGATCGTCTTGGCGCCAAGCCATGGCAAGACCGCCGCAACGCTACCGGACATGCGGGACATCCCTATGGCACAGGATCCGAACATGCATATGGCACAGGATCCGGACGACGATGACAACGACGACGGTACATTTACCAACATTGATAAGTATTTTGCCAAACATGGGTACGATGACGAATTCTTGGGGCCTCCTTCTCAAGAACCCAACCCTGCAAAAGACGTTCGCGATCTAGGCTGAATGCTGCGGAGAAACCCAATTACAGCAGGCGTCAAATGCAGGCGTTCAGTTCTCGAGGAGGCGCCTCGGATGCCGCCTTCACCGAGCCTCGAGATAGCCGAGATGCGAAATATTATCAGCCCCAACACACTCAAGAAGGCGGTTACGTGGCAGAACTCGGTCCCATTACAACAGAAGAAGAAGGGACGAAAAAGAAAGAGTAACAAGGGTGCGAGCCAACCAACACCGAGTACGATCCGTGCTCAGGACGGTCCACCTTCACCTAAGGATATCTCGAGGAGGGTGCATGTGGCGGGTAGGCCGATGCTACCGACTAATCTGCTCAATGCTGCAACCCGGTGCTATCACGGAGTCTGCATAGCGGTGTTTGTTTTTGGAGAAGCGGCGTCTCTCCGAGAATGATGTGGCATACCTGGTTTTTGTGGCCAAGGTGCTAGAGGGAAAGGGCTTTGTGGATAACTCCATCGAAGTACGATCGTCCTACGGTTTGATGACATCTTCGGTATGTTTAACCTTCATCCGTTGCACTACACCTTCGTTCGGCTATTTTTGTTGAGTATGGAGATGCGGATCATTAGAGACAAGACCCCGGACATCGTGATAGTCGACCCCTTCTACATGCGTGCCAAGATCTTGGGCAGCGCTGGGGACCGGCAAGTCGCGAGTTCATACCTCGAAGGCGTCATTCTGGCAAACCCAATTAAGGATAACTTCCTCGTGCCTTACTTTCCCGAGTGAGTCATCCCCTCACCGCCCCGTAACATATGATTTCTTAGATTTCGATCGTTCCTTTTTTTTCTAACATTCCGTGTTTTGAACAGTGACACACATTGCACACTTATCCTCTTAAGCCCGAAATATTCCATGGCCACGTATTTCGACTCGGACCGTCAGTCGAAGAAAGACTACACAAATATCAAGAAAGTTCTTGATGATGTTCTCCCAGCTCGCCAGATCTGGAGGCACCTTCAGCAGGCCAGTTCGTAGGTACGGCAAGCACGTGTTCACCCACAATACGACGTTCCCTTGCGTCAAGCAGCCGCCTGGCGGTCATAAGGATGCCTACTACGCCCTCCATCACATGCGGGCGATCATACGGGACCATAATCACCTTATGCTACCAAATAATCTCAAAGATTGGGCCACACGCTTGTCGGCAATCCAGGACGCGGACATCAGACAAGAATTCTTTCGCATCCAGTTGGAAATCATCCATCAAGATGTCCTTCGTACCTCGGGGCAGTTCTACCTCAGATATCAACCGTCCAACAGTGACATAGAAACAACGCTACAAATGCAGGCTGACAACGCCCACGATTTCATGACCATCACGAAAGACGGCGGCTTCATCCACGCTCCGGTCCCTGAGTCGAGTCGAAAGTAGTGATGCTATGTAGTTATGAAATGTCGATTGGCTCATGTTGTAATACTCCCTCCGTTCCTTGATATAGGGTGTATAGTTTTTTGCGAAAAAATTCAGATTGTAAGGTGTATTCCTTTAGTTGACTCTTTTACCCCTGCAGAAGCTACAACCCACACATGAACTTCCTAGAAAAAAGGAGAAGGCAAATCCCCATCTCGTATATGATGTGCATGCGCTGTAGTTTTGTTAGGAAAGAGAATATTGCATATGCACTAGTTCATATCCACTTGGGCTTTAGATTTATAGAGAAAAATCTTCTACTGTCCTTTTATTCATTCTTTTGTGTGAACCAATCTGTCCGCCTCTCTTTGTTCGCTCACATGGAGAATCAACACGACACGAACTCCTATCCGTCGGCCACCTCGCATCCCATGCAGCTGGCAACTTCTCTTCTCAACGAGGAGGATACCAAGCCGGTGGACTGTGCTCCCATGGAAGGGAGAAGGTGAAGCCTCTGACTTCCGTTCCATTAGGAAAAGATGAGATGAAGCCGGCGGCCATGCCATGCTTGGAGTGTCATCAAGTGGCTGGAACAATGAAGGACCCAATAATTAATTGGCTGACAAACATGGGTTCGTACGTGTGTTCCGGCTGCGGGGGACAGGGATGGCGATCGGGAGAGAGAATGATGAGATGGCTAGGGGAGGATCTATAGCCCCGTCTTCTCCAATTTCAAAAGAAAAATTTTCACACAGTGGCGCCATTGTATTTCCCTCCCGTGCTGAAAATTTTCCGTGAGCAAAATCTTCAGGAATTTTGAATTTGGCCGAGGCTTTTGCCTTTATGCAGCGTGGGAGAGAGTAAAGAAGCTGCGCGCGCTCGCTCGCAGGAAAATGCGCCGGGACGATGGAGAGATAGCGATCAGGGGGAGAATAAGTCAGAGAGGATATTGTGGGATTTGTGTTGGGCTTAATAAGGAAGAAAACTGCCTGCGATAGAGAGGATCGCGATTTGCCTAATTTTCTCTCTAGTCTCACGTGTTTGCACCATGGGCTTTTACGTCCAAAACCAACAAAATTTCTCCTCCCAGCCCATGCGTTAATATTCGTGCAACAAAACTATACACCCTATATCAAGGAACGGAGGGAGTATTAAACTTTAATGAACTTGTATGTCTCTTTGGTTTGGACAGTCGTTCAAATTATATGTAATCTATGCTATTAATGTGTTGCTTTTCTCTTCCGATCCTTTTGTTGCATACTTATATATTGCTTATGTATTGTCTGTGAATTGTTACTAACGTTTTGTTTGGCTAGTGCATAGAGATGCCGTCGTATGTCGTGTACAATGGTAAGGTTCCCGGAGTCTACGACGAGTTGGAGGAGTGTCGGAGATAGGTTCACCGTTTCAGCGGTAACAGTTACAAAGGGTACACTACTAGGGCGGAGGCGGAAGATTAGATCTGGCGCTATCTAGCGGGAGAGAGGAGGGAGCGCTGGAGGAACCGGATGAAAACTAGTTTCATCGCGATTATGCTCATCGTGATGACTGCAGCTCTCTTCTATGTGATGGTAGTTTAGATGATCGATATCGACTTGTAATGTGAAGACAAACTCGCTACTCGCGGTTTCGAGACTTGTAATGTTCTAACTTTGTTCGGTATTTTAAATTCGGAGACTAATATGATGAATTGTATTCGGAGACTAATCTTCTATTGTATTCGATAAATCTGCTGTCTATATGTTGTGCTCTCTATATTATGTGCAGTAATATGTTTTGTAACCTGTGCAAATATTAGAAAAGAAAAAAAAATCCCTAATATTCATACTAGTGGCGCCCCCCCCTTGCTTGGGGGGCAAGCCCCCCTCCCCTTGGCCGTCGCCCCCCCCTCTAGATGCATCTAGAGGGGCCGCCCTCCTCCCTTCCCCTATAAATAGAAGGGTGAGGGAGGCCGAAAACACCATTGAAGGCGCAGCCCTCCCTCCCCAACACCTCTCCTCCTCCGCATAAGCTTGGCGAAGCCTGGGAGAACAGCCACTCCATCTGCATCACGCCGTCGTGCTGCCATTGGAGTTGTCTTCCTCAACCTATCCTTCCTCCTTGCTGGATCAAGGCAGAAGGAGGCGCCATCGTCCCGTCACGTGTGTTGAGCAGCGGAGGTGCTGTCCGTTCAGCACTTGGTCATCGGTGATCGGAATCACGTTGGGAGCGTCTTCATCATCACCACTCCCTCGAACGCTTCCATTACTCGATCTACAAGTGGTATGTAGATGCATACTCTCTCTCTTGACTCGTTGCTTAGATGAACTCATAGATAGATCTTGGTGAAATCGTAGGAAAATTTTAATTTTCTGCAACGTTCCTCAACAAGACAACCACCGCGGCTTGGGCGGGCGAGAAGACGAAGAATCTCCATGACATGATCACGCCGGTGATGCTGTACACAGTCATCATGTAGAAGATGCAGGACATGATGATGAGGAAGATAAAGACGAAGGGCATGATCATGAAGATGAAGATGTCGGAGCAGATGACGATGGACCATCGATTGGCTGGGTGCAGGACCCTCATATTCAAGAGCTGCTTCTCAAGAAGACGGATAACGCAAGAGCTGCCGCCCGAGAGAAAGCCAAGCTGGATCAACTGGAGATAGACGCGGTTACTCCATTGTATGAAGGATATAGGCCGAGGATACCGCTTTGAAAGTAACGCTCATGGCTCACGGAGATGAAGGTAAAACACACAATGACCGACACATGCTTCGACGAGAACATGTCATTACAGTGAACTTCTTCCCAAAGGGAACAAGTGCGAGACGAGTTTCAAGGAGGCGAAGAAAATCGTGTGTCCTCTGGATTTAACGCACGTGAAATACCATGTGTGCATGAACAATTGCATCATTTATCGGGACGAACACGTGGAGTCTACCATATGTCCGGTGTCTTGGCGTCACTCGATACAAGAAGAGGAAGAAAGCTCCTCGAAAAGTGGTGTGGTACTTTCCGATCCTCCTCATCTACAGCGGTATTTCGCGGACCCTAAGGTAGCAAAGCTCCTGCTACCGGCACGCTGATAGGGAGGAGAAAGAAGCGAAGAAGGGCATAAATGATCCGGAGATAAATAAAAGACAAGATGCTTTGAGTCACCCTAAGGATGGGAGCCAGTGGCAAGCATTGAACTTGAACACCCAGAATTTGGGAAGGATCCAAGGAACATCGTCTTTGGTAGCGAGCACCGATGGAGTCAATCCGTTTGGCAGCAGAGAAGCACACATAGCACTGGCCTGTGTTTGTGTGGATGTACAACCTTCCCCCACAGTTTGTGCATGAAGAGAAAGTACATTCACATGAATATGCTAATTGAAGGGCGAAACAACGAGGGAACAACATCAATCTGTATTTGGGGCTCTTTGAAAGAGGAGCTAGACACCTGTGGAAAACACCAGCCAATACGTGGGATGCCGAGAGAAAGAATATTTCCCTATGAGAGCCGCCTTTGCTCACGACGGTGCATGACTATCTCGATTACGGATATGTCGCGAGGCAGGTGGTCCACGGATTTTCTGGATGCGTCGGTGCATGGATGACACAACGTATCGCCAGCTAGATAGAGATCCGGGTCTTTGAAAACCGTGTTCATGGGACATCGAAGGTGGCTTAGCGATGATGACCCGTGGTGAAAGCGCAAGGATCTGTTCGATGGTGAAACCGAACCCCAAAAGCGCCAGCGTCTGAGGAAGCGGCGAGGAAATAGACGAGCTGTTGAAAAATTGGAAAGATTGCGCCGCTGCGAGGAAAGAAGCAAAAGGCGCGAGCCGGGAAAAGAAGCGAAAAGCGCTGAGCAGCTGCTGAAGGTATGGAAAACGAGGTGCATTATCCGGGACTTGCCGTCTTTGGAAGATCCACCGTGTGCCTCACAACCTTGATGTCATGCATATACGAAGAACGTGTGCGAGAGTCTGCTTGGTACCCTGCTCAACATGCCAGAGAGGACCAAAGATGGGCCGAAAGCAAGGGCAGACTTGAAATCAATGGGCATCAGGGAGGAGCTTCACACTAATGATAATGATGATGAGGCGAAGCAGGACACTGGAAGTCGTCGCAAAGGCAAAAAGGCCAAGAAGACCGGAAATGACTTCCCTCCCGCGTGCTTCACTCTAAGTCAGGAGGAGATCGATCAGTTTTTCACCTGCCTCGTAGGAGTAAAACTTCCTTACGATTCTGTGAGGGAAGATAAGCGGATACCTAGACTCGGTGAAGCGAAGTTCGATGGGATGAAGTCTCACGGTATCGCGTCTTGATAGCCTTGAGATACTTCCGATTGCAATCCGTGGGATCATGGATGCGCACGTCCGTGAAACGCTATTTGGCCTATGCAAATTTTCCGGCGTCATCTCTCGGAAGTCGGTTGGCGTGAGGCAACTCAGAAGGCTACAGGAAGAGATCGTGGTGATACTATGCGAGCTTGAGATGTACTTCCCGCCCGCATTCTTCGATATTATGGTGCCTCTGCTGGTCCATATCGAGGAGGATATCATCCAACTCAGGCCGACGTTCTTGCACAACATGATGCCGTTCAAAAGGATGAATGGTGTCATCAAAGGATACGTTCGCAACATGTCACGTCCAGAGGGAAGCATAGCACAGGGCTTTTCGGCCGAAGAGTGCGTCATCTCTTGAATGAATTATCTAGGCATCGAGAACCCGTTGGTCTGCCGTCAGCGGGCACCTCGGCGGGCTCATTTGGATGGGGTCACCGTGAGGGTCGCCACGAAATGCATGTCGACTTCGAGGGTCGACTTGCCGACTTTGAAAGAGCAAACCTAGTCGGCGCTACAACACATAGACGTGGTCGATCCTTGGGTTCTAGAGCACAAAACCTTTATTGAGAAGACATACAATGACCAGGCCAACAGAGGACGGACAAAGATATAATCAAAGAGCACAACTCATGTTTCACGCGTTGGTTCAAGAAGAAGCTTCTATCGTACCCTTTACATGAGGATTCTTCCGCGGAAGAACAACTCATATTCGCCTTGTCACAGGTCGCCGAGCACAACCTGATGACGTATGAGGCGTAAGATATCAACGGCTACACATTCTACACCGAAGGAAAGGACATGAAGAGCGATGGTTATCGAACTCCGGGGTAACGATGGAATCCTACACCGTAACGACAAGGACAGATACTATGGAAGGATCGAGGAGATCTAGGAGCTGAGCTTCTGTTGGAGAGAAGGTCCCGATGTTCCGTGTCGAGATGGGCCAAGAGCGTCATAAAGAAGACCGGTATTTCACCACCATGGTTATACGAAGCCAAATCCAAGACCGGCGGTATAAGCGTCACCCATGAAAAATGAGCCATGGGTACTGGCTTCCCAAGTGGACCAATGCTTCTTCATTACCGACCCGTCAAGCCCGGTCGTGTTGTCGTGAGGAGAGGCAAAAGGAAGATCATCGGAATGAATGGAGTCGCCAATGAGCAAGACTTCGACAAATGCAGCGACCTGAAGATGGAACATGACGGCGATGATGAAGTACCAAACATACACCACAGGAAGAAGCAGGACCACCCTACCTAAAGGACGTCCGTTCAAGAGAAGAACTCCATTTACGAAAAATAAGGGCAAGAAGATTGTGAACAGCTAAGATCGATTGTATTTAAATTGTAGCCTTCATTTCTCGATTGTATTTCATGGGCACTTTTGAACTCATGAATATTTTTAAATTGCATGGGCACTTTTGAATTCATGAATATTTTTCAAATTTGATGATATTTTTCATATTCAATATGAACAAATATTGAATATTCATGAGGACACTCGATCTCGATCCCCTTCATCTCGATCGCTATCCCCCCTCGCCAGATCCCCCTCGCCGCCGAGCACCCCCCGCACCCTCCCCCGCTCCACCGCCGCCGACCCCGCACCCTCCCTACTCCGCCGCCTTGACGACCCACCGTTCCTCCCGCTCCACATGCAAGCCGAACCACCGCACCGTCCCCCGCTCCACCGCCGCCGAGGACCCCCGCACCTCCCGCTCCACGCCCGCCGACCCCCGCACCCTCCCTCGCTCCACCGCGCCACCGACTCCCGCACCCTCCCCGCTCCACCGTCACAAATGAATGCAACTAAAAATCCAAATAACAAATTTGATTATATTTTCAAATAACAAATTTGATGATATTTTCGAATAAAAATTTGATGATATTTTTTCATATTCATAAATATTTTCAAATAACAAATTTGATGATATTTTTTAAAAAATTATTACTATTTTTATAAAAATTTATTACTGTTTCATATTCATTTTCTAAAAAATTATTAGATGCAACAAAAAAATAATAAAAAAATTACTTATGGTGCACCGCCGGCTGGTGCGCCATTGCTATGCAAAAAAAGGTACTTATGGCGCACCGCTGGGTGGTGCGCCATTGCTATCTAAAAAAAGATTACTTATGGCGTATCGCTCGGAGGTGCGCCATTGCTATAAAAAAATACTAATGGCGCACCGAAAGTGCGCCATTAGTAATCTTCCTAGCTAATTCGACCGATCCTTCGTCCCTCCTCGCCAGATCCACTTCCCCTCGCCACACCAGCGCCCCTTCTTCCGCCGCTCGGTCGTGCGTCCTCGACGCCATAGCCGCGCCACCGTGCTCCCCTCGCTCTGCCGCTGATCCCAGAAGCACCGCCGCGTCTTCCTCGTCCTCCCCGATGGCTCACGCGACCGGAAGAGCCCTGAAGCGTCGTCCCCGACCCATTCTTCCTCTTTCGGCCGCGTAGATCGCTGGCGACCCCACGCCGTTCCCAGCCGTCCCCAGTAAGCCCCTGCCTCCCCTCCCCCGCGCCCCTCACTTCTCCGTGGCTCGTGCCTTGCGCCCTTGGTACGACTTCTTGGGCTTACCTCGGCGGGGCAGCGCTAGGTTCAATGGCACCGCCGACCTAACCCGCCGCCGTCCACAGCCTTTCGCCGCCGGTACCCACTCCCGCCGCAGCCCAGCCGTCCTCCACGGCCCTCTGCACCGGCTGCTCCTCTGCCCTCTGCCGCAACGGGGACAACAGGAAGCCGCCGCCGCGCCCCTCTGCACCGGCTGCCCACGGTGAGCCATCGTTTCGCAGCTCATGTCTTCAAAGTCTAGAGAAAGCATGTATTTCAGAGAACAAATTCGTAGTTATACTAGGGCACACAGCATTTAGAGTACTCTGAAATTCAGTTCTGAAATTTTTTGTTAGATAGTGGCTACACTAATCTAGAGTAGTATCCTAATCTGATGGAGTACTCGATTTAAAACTCCTGGAGCATCATGACAGAAAGATGCAGTATTATTTACGGAAGCATCATGAAAGAAAGATGCATTCAACACCTGGAAGAATAACACAAGCTGTAAATTAAATAACATGCTCTGCCAATTAATTACTGTAGATTCTTTAAAATTTTATATATGCCATTGTATCTACTATTGTAGCTTGCTCAGAATAGAGGATGATCAGCGGCAGTTTGTGCAGTTGTGTTGTGTAGTATGACAAAACATGTAAATGTACATTACATTGTTGCTCAACGCCATTTATAACTCTGTCAAATTCAGACAGACCATAGAATGTAGTAACAAAAAATTAGATTGGTGTAGGAATGCAGTCAAAATTCAGACATGTAGCCTTGCAAGCAAAAGTATATTTGTGGTTCTATAACCTTTTACTCAGAGTGGGTGGATGGATCTACATCAGCCATTTCTACTGCGACTTGTGAGGAGAAGTAGTGATGCCGATTGACGCAACATATATGGCAGTTGACACAATCAGTCGGAGATGCATATAATTTGCTAGAGCATGCGAGAATAATATCTGAATCAAGAATATATAACTCTTCGAAGCAAAAGAAATGGGAAGTGCCAGATTCGTTTGGGGGCGGGGGACACCACCCCACAGACAACACCGCCAGTCGTGCCGGCGCCAAGCCATGGCAAGACCGCCGCAACGCTACCGGACATGCGGGACATCCCTATGGCACAGGATCCGAACATGCATATGGCACAGGATCCGGACGACGATGACAACGACGACGGTACATTTACCAACATTGATAAGTATTTTGCCAAACATGGGTACGATGACGAATTCTTGGGGCCTCCTTCTCAAGAACCCAACCCTGCAAAAGACGTTCGCGATCTAGCTGGTACTGCGGAGAAACCCAATTGCAACAGGCGTCGTCTGGCGTTCAGTTCTCAGGAGACGCCTCCAGATGCCGCCTTCACCGAGCCTCAGATAGCCGAGATGCGAAATATTATCAGCCCCAACACACTCAAGAAGGCGGTCTGTGAGCAGAACTCGGTCCCATTACAACAGAAGAAGAAGGGACGAAAAAGAAAGAGTAACAAGGGTGCGAGCCAACCAACACCGAGTACGATCCGTGCTCAGGACGGTCCACCTTCACCTAAGGATATCTCGAGGAGGGTGCATGTGGCGGGTAGGCCGATGCTACCGACTAATCTGCTCAATGCTGCAACCGGTGCTATGCGGAGTCTGCATGACAGTGTTTGTTTTTTGGAGAAGCGGCGTCTCTCCGAGAATGATGTGGCATACCTGGTTTTTGTGGCCAAGGTGCTAGAGGGAAAGGGCTTTGTGGATAACTCCATCGGGGGTACGATCGTCCTACGGTTTGATGACATCTTCGGTATGTTTAACCTTCATCCGTTGCACTACACCTTCGTTCGGCTATTTTCGCTGAGTATGGAGATGCGGATCATTAGAGACAAGACCCCGGACATCGTGATAGTCGACCCCTTCTACATGCGTGCCAAGATCTTGGGCGTGGCGGGGACCCGACAAGTCAGCGAGTTCATACCTCGAAGGCGTCATTCTGGCAAACCCAATTAAGGATAACTTCCTCGTGCCTTACTTTCCCGAGTGAGTCATCCCCTCACCGCCCCGTAACATATGATTTCTTAGATTTCGATCGTTCCTTTTTTTTCTAACATTCCGTGTTTTGAACAGTGACACACATTGCACACTTATCCTCTTAAGCCCGAAATATTCCATGGCCACGTATTTCGACTCGGACCGTCAGTCGAAGAAAGACTACACAAATATCAAGAAAGTTCTTGATGATGTTCTCCCCGGCTACGCCAGATCTGGAGGCACCTTCAAGAGCCAGTTCGTAGAAATGCGGCAAGCACGTGTTCACCCTGTACGACGTTCCCTTGCGTCAAGCAGCCGCCTGGCGGTCAGAAGGATGCCTACTACGCCCTCCATCACATGCAGACGATTATACGGGACCATAATCACCTTCTGCTACCAAATAATCTCAAAGATTGGGCCACACGCTTGTCGGCAATCCAGGACGCGGACATCAGACAAGAATTCTTTCGCATCCAGTTGGAAATCATCCATCAAGATGTCCTTCGTACCCCGGGGTAGTTCTACCTCAGATATCAACCGTCCAACAGTGACATAGAAACAACGCTACAAATGCAGGCTGACAACGCCCACGATTTCATGACCATCACGAAAGACGGCGGCTTCATCCACGCTCCGGTCCCTGAGTCGAGTCGAAAGTAGTGATGCTATGTAGTTATGAAATGTCGATTGGCTCATGTTGTAATACTCCCTCCGTTCCTTGATATAGGGTGTATAGTTTTTTGTGAAAAAATTCAGATTGTAAGGTGTATTCCTTTAGTTGACTCTTTTACCCTGTGAAGCTACAACCCACACATGAACTTCCTAGAAAAAAGGAGAAGGCAAATCCCCATCTCGTATATGATGTGCATGCGCTGTAGTTTTGTTAGGAAAGAGAATATTGCATATGCACTAGTTCATATCCCGCCGGGCTTTAGATTTATAGAGAAAAATCTTCTACTGTCCTTTTATTCATTCTTTTGTGTGAACCAATCTGTCCGCCTCTCTTTGTTCGCTCACATGGAGAATCAACACGACACGAACTCCTATCCGTCGGCCACCTCGCATCCCATGCAGCTGGCAACTTCTCTTCTCAACGAGGAGGATACCAAGCCGGTGGACTGTGCTCCCATGGAAGGGGAGAAGGTGAAGCCTCTGACTTCCGTTCCATTAGGAAAAGATGAGATGAAGCCGGCGGCCATGCCATGCTTGGAGTGTCATCAAGTGGCTGGAACAATGAAGGACCCAATAATTAATTGGCTGACAAACATGGGTTAAATGCGTGTGTTCCGCTGCGAGGGGACAGGGATGGCGATCGGGAGAGAGAATGATGAGATGGCTAGGGGAGGATCTATAGCCCCGTCTTCTCCAATTTCAAAAGAAAAATTTTCACACAGTGGCGCCATTGTATTTCCCTCCCGTGCTGAAAATTTTCCGTGAGCAAAATCTTCAGGAATTTTGAATTTGGCCGAGGCTTTTGCCTTTATGCAGCGTGGGAGAGAGTAAAGAAGCTGCGCGCGCTCGCTCGCAGGAAAATGCGCCGGGACGATGGAGAGATAGCGATCAGGGGGAGAATAAGTCAGAGAGGATATTGTGGGATTTGTGTTGGGCTTAATAAGGAAGAAAACTGCCTGCGATAGAGAGGATCGCGATTTGCCTAATTTTCTCTCTAGTCTCACGTGTTTGCACCATGGGCTTTTACGTCCAAAACCAACAAAATTTCTCCTCCCAGCCCATGCGTTAATATTCGTGCAACAAAACTATACACCCTATATCAAGGAACGGAGGGAGTATTAAACTTTAATGAACTTGTATGTCTCTTTGGTTTGGACAATCGTTCAAATTATATGTAATCTATGCTATTAATGTGTTGCTTTTCTCTTCCGATCCTTTTGTTGCATACTTATATATTGCTTATGTATTATGCGTGAATTGTTACTAACGTTTTGTTTGGCTAGTGCATAGAGATGCCGTCGTATATGTCGTGGTACAATGGTAAGGTTCCCGGAGTCTCTGACGAGTTGGAGGAGTGTCGGAGATAGGTTCACCGTTTCATGATAACAGTTACAAAGGGTACACTACTAGGCGGAGGCGGAAGTTAGAATCTGTGGCGCTATCTAGCGGGAGAGAGGAGGGTATTTGGAGGAACCGGATGAAAACTAGTTTCATCGCGATTATGCTCATCGTGATGACTGCAGCTCTCTTCTATGTGATGGTAGTTTAGATGATCGATATCGACTTGTAATGTGAAGACAAACTCGCTACTCGCGGTTTCGAGACTTGTAATGTTCTAACTTTGTTCGGTATTTTAAATTCGGAGACTAATATGATGAATTGTATTCGGAGACTAATCTTCTATTGTATTCGATAAATCTGCTGTCTATATGTTGTGCTCTCTATATTATGTGCAGTAATATGTTTTGTAACCTGTGCAAATATTAGAAAAGAAAAAAAAATCCCTAATATTCATACTAGTGGCGCACAACTCAGCACACTAATGGCGCACTGCAAAAAGGACTCTAATGGCGCATCATCCACTAGTGCGCCATTACTATGCCAAAGCACATGGGTAAATATGGCCCCACAGGAGGTATATACTAATGGCGCACCGTGGGCTATACTAATGGCGCCTTGCATAGTGTGCCATTAGTATACCAGAATACTAATAAGCGCACGGTGGTGCGCCATTAGTAAAAAATTCTAATGGCGTGGTGCTATTGGCGCACCTGTAGTGCGCCATTAGTAGGCAAAACAGGTGCGCCACTAGTAGGCCTTTTCCTAGTAGTGTTAAACCTTTGCTTGTCCTCAAGAAATTCAGTTGATAAACTAAAAGTGATAAAGAAAAACTTTTACAAACTCTGTTTGCTCGTGTTGTTGTAAATATGTAAAGCCAACATTCAAGTTTTCAGCAAAGATTATGAAACCACATTCACAATAACTCTTAGGTCTCATGTTTACTCATATCAATGGCATAATCAACTAGCGAGCAATAATAAGAAATCTCGAATGACAACACTTTCTCAAAACAATCATGATATGATATAACAAGATGGTATCTCGCTAGCCCTTTCTGAGACCGCAAAACATAAATGCAGAGCACCTTTAAAGATCAAGGACTGACTAAACATTGTAATTCATGGTAAAAGAGATCCAATCATAGTCATACCCAATATAAATTAATAGTAGTGAATGCAAATGACAGCAGTGCTCTCCAGCTAGTGCTTTTTAATAAGAGGGTGATGACTCAACATAAAAGTAAATAGATAGGCCCTTCGCAGAGGGAAGTAGGGATTTGTAGAGGTGCCAGAGCTCGGTTTTGAAATAGAGATAAATAATATTTTGAGCGGCATACTTTCATTGTCAACATAACAACCAAGAGATGGTGATATCTTCCATGCTACACACATTATAGGCGGTTCCCAAACAGAATGGTAAAGTTTATACTCCCCCTCCACCAACAAGCATCAATCCATGACTTGCTCGAAACAACGAGTGTCTCCAACTAGCAACAGTCCCATGGGGAGTTTTGTTTGCAATTATTTTGATTTAGTTTGCATAAAGCATGGGACGGGGCATCCTAGTGACCAGCCATTTTCTCGTGAATGAGGAGCGGAGTCCACTCCTCTTGAGAATAACCCGCCTAGCATGGAAGATACGGACAACCCTAGTTGACACATGAGCTATTCGAGCACACGAAACAGAATTTCATTTGAAGGTTTAGAGTTTGGCACATACAAATTTACTTGGAACCACTACAAAAAAAAGACACATCCATGACATTTTGGGCCGAACGAATTTTTTTTCTGTCATACATATGACACTTTTATGACGATAATTGTGACAAAACCCGGTATCATCATAGATGTGGTGGGCTCCTACTTCTATGACAAAAATCATGACAGAAAATGGGCTTTTCGCCATACAGGCGGCCGGAGGCAGCGGCATGACATTCTTTGGGCCGTCCATGACGAAAAAACCATGGTAGAAGCGAGGGGAGGAAAATTTCGGGAGTTCCAGTTACGGTGGGAGGTCGGGGCCAAGCGATGCATCGTTTCTCTCGTACACGACGCTGCTGCGTGTGCGTAGGCGTTAGCTCTAACTAAACCCAAGCGAGGCATTGGGCTCTAAGCGAACTCCGGCGATTACCGCAGGCTACGTTCATCGAACCCGGCGATCGATCGATGGCTGTTAGCGAACCTGATCGGCGATTCGCCGCTCTGCTGCTAACTGAAGCCGATCGATTGGATGAACAATGAGCGCTGCGGGGGGGTTGGATGAGCGGTGGCGGTGGCGTTGCCTCACGGATGAACAGGACCCCGTGGTGTGGAGGGCTGGATGAGCGATTATCACGGTGGAGGGTGACCGTGGAGGGTGGTTGAGCAGGACCCGTGGTGTGGAGGGCTGGATGAGCGATGAAGCGGTGGAGGGGTGCCCGTGGAGGGTTGGTTGAACAGCAGCCGGTGGAGTAGCGCGCGGTGGAGGCTGGTTGAACTGGAGCCCATGGAGGCTGGAGGAGGTCGACGGTGGAGATGAATAGTATCCTGTGGAGTCCCGTTTTGCGGTACGCCACACCCCTCCCGATGAACAGGACCCCCGTTTCGACCGTAGCGCTCCAACACAAGTCCGTTTCGTCCGTTTTGCGGTACGCCACACCCCTCCCGATCAACAGGACCCCCGTTATGACCGTATGAGGTCCATTTCGTCCGTTTTGCGGTACGCCACACCCCTCCTGAACAACAGGACCCCCGTTTCGACCGTAGGAGGTCTGTTTCCTCCGTTTTGCGGTATGCCACACCCCTCCCGATCAACAGGACCGCGTTCCGAACGTAGGAGGTCCGTTTCCTCCGTTGTCTTGATGCGCCGAGCCTCATTTCCATCGCCTGTTCCGTCCAAGCCGGTTGGCTCCCACGCGTTCCGTTGCCTCCCGATGAACACGACGCATTCCGTTGCCTCCCGATGAACACGACACATTCCGTTGCCTCCCGATGAACACGACGCATTCTGTTGCCTCCCCATGAACACGACGCACTCTGTTGCCTCCCCATGAACACGACGACGACGTTGTTTCTCCGTTTCGACCCAGCCATGTACACGAGCCTGGCCGTACGTATGCACGAGTAGGCGTTCGAGACCCCGCCCGTATGTACATATACGTGGCCATATTTTCTTTCTTGCACCCTAGCCGCTGTACGTACGTGTACATGCTATGTGCGCGCCTCTACTACGACACGTGCGCGCCTCTACAACGACCAGTATGTATCGTTTTTTTTTGCCCGGACAAACTTCCTTGCGTGCGAAGATGTAGCTGGTGGGTCCCAACAGTCAGGGGGGCGAATCGTTTTGTTTTTTTCTGCTCGGACACACTTCCTTGCGTGCAAAGGTGTAGCTGGTGGGTCCCAGCAGTCAGGGGGGAAATGATTTTTTCACGAAATACGGTGGCCCGTCCGGTGGGTCCCCGCTGTCAGGTGGAGGAATAATAATTTTGCGCGTAATAAGAGGCACTTCCTTGCTACGGCCGTGGACCCGGTATCGACTCTCCGCATAGTACTCTTCCGATGGAAGTCGATCGTTGACCACATTGACCATGCCGCCGAGAGCACCACCGGACGACGGCGAGGCCTAGGAAGGGACGACACGGAGGTAGGGAAGACTCGGCAGTTGTTTCCCATGCGGAGGAGTCTGTTGTCTGAGGTTTCTTGGTTAAATCTACCGTCGCGGAGAATAACAACAGGTGTGGGTGAGTAGAGGGATGGCTAGGCCAGCGATGGGAGTACGGTGGGGCGGTGAGGCTGTGGCGGCAATGGCACCTTGAGGAGGAGGAAGCGAGCAGTCCGTCGGCGCTTGTTTGGTAATTTGGAGCAGGAAGAAGCAGAGATTGAAGAAGCATGACGGCCGTTGGATGGACATCAAGCGATCCTTTGCTTGTGCGTCAACCTTTTTAGGAAAGCCTCAAATCTGTGGAAAACTTGACATCCAGCCCATCTGCCATTATTTTTAATAATTTACATCCCATTTGCTAATTCTTAAGGTTTTTTTGGATCCCATATTCTTTTTGTTAGCATTACAGCCCATCTTTGTGTACGGTTAAAAATTATCTGAAATTTTGCATATTTCGGTGCGGTCCGAACTGTTTTTAATTCCGAAATTTCGACTCACATCCAAACTGATTTTAAAAATAAATGTATATCAATATAAAATCCAACAAATTCTCCACGCATAAAAATTAATGTAATTTAAAATCTTGAAATGAAAAAAAGATATTTGAAACTAATTTCCGGTTTGATGTGTTTTAAAAATGTACAACCAATTTCTCATTCTTGATCGGCCATTTTCTCGGCCGGTAGAATGAAAGCCCTCCTCGTCTTGAAAGATTTGCAGCCCAACAGGCACGACAAAGCGACTTACTTGGCAAATCACAAAAACTGGGCTGTGGCCGTGGACCCGGTATCGGCCTCTCCACGTCTGATTACTCTTCCGATGGAAGTCGTTCCTTGACCATATTGACCACACCGTGCGGAGGAGAGCACCACGGCGGTGGATGATGGCGAGGCCTAGGAAGGGGACGACGCGGAGCCGGGGAAAACGCGGGCGGTGGAAGCCAGCGGAGAGGAGTCTGAGGTTCTTGGTTCGGCTGCGGTGTGAGGCTGCCGTCGCCGCAGGGCTGGCAGTGGTGGGAATAGTAGGGGCGGTGAGGCCTGTGGCAGCAGCGGCCACGGAGGCAGGGGAGCATGCGGCACGACCGGCGCTGCTTTGGGCGGTGGAGCAAGAAGACCGGAGGTTGAAGAAGCACTACGGCCGTTGGATGGACATCGTCACGGTCCTTTGGAGCTGGAATCATTCATATTGACTAAGTTGACAAAGCCCTTCGTCCCCGTCAACTTAGTAGGCCCACAAGTCATCCTCCCACCAAGGTGGGTCCCAGCTAGCCGGGGGAGTATTCATTTTTTTGTGCGTAATAAGGAGGCACTTCCGGTGGGTCGGTGGCTGAGAGAGCGTTTTTCGTGAAATACGGTGGCCCGTCCGGTGGGTCCCAGCAGTCAGGGGGAAATGATTTTTTTCGCAAAAATAATGGTGGCCGTCCGGTGGGTCTCCGCTGTCAGGTGGAGGAATAATTATTCTCCGCGTAATAAGGAGGCACTTCCTTGCAGCTGCCGTGGACCCGGTATCGGCCTCTCCACGTCTGATACTCTTCCGATGGAAGTCGGTCGTTGACCACATTGACCACGCGCCGAGAGCACCACGGCGGTGGACGACGGCGAGCCTAGGAAGGGGACGACGCGAGCCGGGAAGACAGCGGCGAGGATGCCCACGCGGAGAGGAGTATGAGCGTTCACTGGTTCGGCTGCGGTGTGTGGCTGCCGTTGCCGCAGAATAACAGGGGGTGTGGGTGAGTGGAGAGATGACCTGACTAGTTGTGGGAGTAGTATGGGGGCGGTGAGGCCTCCGCGGTAGCACAACCGGCAACAGGAGGAAGGAGCAGGCGGTACGACCGACGCTGCTTTGGGCGGCTGGAGCAAGAAGACCAGAGGTTGAAGAAGCACTATGGCCGTTCGATGGACATCGTACGGTCACTAGAGTATTGACTAAGTTGACAAAGCCCTCCGGCCCCGTCAACTTAGTAGGCCCACAAGTCAGCGCAACAATATGGTGGGTCCGGCTAGTAGGGGTATTCATTTTTTGGGCGTAATAAGGAGGCACTTCCTTGCGATGCGAAGATATAGCTGGTGGGTCCGACACATCGTGAGAACGTTTTTCATGAAATCTGAGGCCCTTCCTGTGGGTCCTAGCTGTCGAGCGGAGGAATCATTATTTTGCGCCTAATAAGGAGGCATTTCCTTGCATGCGGCCGTGGACCCGGCTATCGACCTCTCCACGTCTGATCCACTTCCGATGGATGTCGTTCATTGACCATATTGACCAGGCAGCGCCGAAAGCACGAGGCGGTGGGCGACGGCGAGGCCTAGGAAGGAGCGACACGAGCCGAGGAATACTCGGCGATTGTTTCCCCAGCGGAGAAGTACGAGGTTTCTTGGTTCGTCTGCCGTCGCGGGAGAATAACAACATGTGTGGGTGAGTAGAGGGATGGCTAGCCCAGCGATGGGAATACGGTGGGGCCGTGAGGCCTGCACGACAGCATAGCCGGCCGCGGGAGGAGGGAGCAGGCAATCCCGCTGGCGTTTGTTTGAGCGGCTGGAGCATGAAGAGCAGAGATTGAAGCAGCACGACAGCCGTTGGATGGACATCCAACAGTCACTGCTCTCGTTTGTTCACTAAGTTGCCAGGGCGTTGCGTGTGCGTCAACCTTTTTTTTATGCAAGCATACGCCTCAACCTGTAGTAGGCGCACAAGTCAACCTCAAATCTGTGGAAAACAACATACAACCCATCTGCCATTATTTCTAATAATGTACAACGCATTTGCTAATTCTTAAGAATTTTTTTGGAGCCCATCTTCTTTTTGTTAGCATTACACCCCATATTGTGGCCACGGTTAAAAAGTATATGAAATTTTGCATATTTCGGTGCGGTCAACTGTTTTTAATCCAGAAATATCGATTCACATTCAAACTATTTTGAAAGATAATTTATATAAATATAAAATCCAAATAATTGTCCACGCATAAAATCAATGGAATTTAAGATCTTGTAATGAAAAAAAAATCGAAACTAATTCCCGGTTTGATGTGTTTTAAAAATGTACAACCCATTTCTGGGCAAACCGAATGAAACTCTCCTCGTCTTGAAAGATTTGCAGCCCAGCAGGGCTGATAAAGCAAGTAGGCCTTGTTTGGGTATTTCTTTATAAAAAATAGAACTGGGCTAGCCATTTTCAGCAAGAAAAAAACACAACTTGGCTCATGATGTGGTAAACATAAATAAAACCCTGGCAAGACGGGCGACAGCCCCTGCACAGCCCCGTTGTTACCCTGATCCGTCGCTAAAACTAGTATAAATAACAACTGCTTGTTCCTAAAAAAGCATGCGACTTCTTTGGGTCCACGGTGTCGACCACTCGTAGTGTAATTCTCTCGTTTATTGACTACGTTGACAATGGCGTGAGCCCCAGATGTCCAACCATTAGGAGGAACCATATTTTTGGGCTTGTACTATAGAGGCACTTTCTTGCGTACTGCCATGACGCTGGTGGGTCCCTACTGTCATCCTCTCCACGTACAATCATCTCCTTGTTCCTCTCGGTTGTTGACAATGTTGACAACGCAAGAGGGCGGCGCACAGCACTGGCCAGCGAACCAAGGCCGCAAGGCGGAGGACGATGGCGAGGCCTCGGACGGAATGAACAGGAGCCGTTGAACATGCGCCGGTCCAGTCGCAGGCGGAGGGGAGTATGATGGTTGACTGGTTCGAGCGCGGGTGCATGTTGGGGCGGACGTCGCCGGAGAATAACAGGACGTGTGGGGGAATAGAGGGAGGGACTGGCCCACGTTGGAGAATGCGTGCGGTAGAGGCGGCGGGCGCAGACCATCCATGGGAGGTGGGGCGGCGGAGCCGGCCAGGGGTGTTTTGGTTTGGGCGGTGGAGGAAGAAGAAGACAAGAGATAGAAGATACCACGACGGATGTTGGATGTCAATCCAACGGTGGTAAGCGAGAATCGTTTGTTGGTGGCTAGTAAGTCGACACCACCTTGGATAGGCTAATTCCTCGCGGGTCCCAAGCTATCGAGAATCCAAATCATCACGGTCATGCAGCCTTTCCTCTGAAACTTTACAGCCCATTTGATGTGCTAGTTGAAATAAGTTTGTGGGTGCTTGGTGGGGCTAATCACTTGGCTTCTGTAATGCACAGTGAGCTCAAGCAGCCGGCGAGAGTGATGTTATTTCCCTTGTTTGGGATTTGTTACAACATTTCACTATAAATTAAACGAACGGCAAGCCATTTGCCTTGTTTCAAAGAAAATATGACAGTCACAGCCGAGTTGAAAAGGGCAGGAACATCTAACTCCAGCTTACAAAGTGTACAAAAGCACGAGGGTTAATTGTACATCAGGTTTACAAAAAAAACCCAGATTGAAAAGGGCAACAACATCTAACTCGGCACTATTTTCGGCGATCACGATCAAATGGATCGGTCGAGGTCCATAGAATGAACATCTGGTCGTAAAATTTACTTGGATTATGACCACAATATGTTGTAAATAGAAGCCCACACGTTCGTAAGCTCTTTTGCCCACGAAACTCTGTTTTTGCTCTTGACATACCCATCCATCAAAACCATGCTGCTGATAAACTTAAGCACGATGGACAATAGTAACCTCGCATTCAGCGGGAAGAATGTGACAAATCTTGTGTTTGCACGGTTGGCTACATATCGTTCTAAGCGTTATTGTCTTCAATCGAATCTCATGAGAAGTGAGAAAATCGATGCTTACGAATTCACCAATTGGTTATAACTTTCTTACCCGTCCTGTTGCCTAAATATACATGAAGATTGAAAATAGTTAAGGTCTAAAAGAAGAGTGTCGAAGAGCAACAGCTGAGCGGTTAATTCTAGTACACTATATGCGGGCTTCCAATGTGCGTGAAATTATCACCTTTATATACAACTTCCCCAGACATGGAAAGCATTGCAGCAAGCCAAGAATCTTGTTCGAGATCAAAACTATTCATTTGGATATATAAGATCTTGTGAGAATCCAGCACCATTGATAGGCCATCCATGGAGAAACTCTTCATTGAGCATAGAACATAATATTAGTACAAAATGTGTACTCCAAGATGATATATAAATTATCTTGTGAGAAATTCAAAATGCAGCTTATGGTTACAAGTGTAGATGATAATATAAAGTACCTGAAGAACTGTGGAGCCAAACACCATATTGAAATGAACACAGAGATCATGTATTACACCCAAGGTCTCCAATTTAGGCGCAGAGAGGACGGTTATTTGCAACGGTGAATAACTATAATCAAGGATCAACCTTTGAAGTGAAGGGGCATCTTGGATGATGAGCTGCCTTCCGTCAAAAGAAATTCCAATTCTTACAAGGTTAGGCGACTTTATTTGGAGACAACCGATTCTAACTGTGAAAACAAGCACCAAGCACTCAGGTCTTGAGGAAGCTGGAGTGGATGATGGTGTGCAATGAGGCCTCCGATATCTGAACCCGCACAAGTGAAAGTTTCTTGAGAAATGGGAGTCGAAGGTTTAGTACCAGATTATGCGGTAGGTAGCACAACAGTAAAGGTGGAGGTGTGGAGAGAGGAGGAAAACCGTGAGATGGACATCGGTGCTGAGGGCACAAGTTCATGGCATTCGGTATGTGGTATGTGATTTCCAGGGGAATAGTAGAACTCAAGCAGTTGTAGTTCTGTGAATTCAGGGGATTTCAGCCAGGCGTCCACCGTGCAGGGCATGGTATGCTTGCTCAGGTAGCATGACGGGATGTAGAGGCTTTGAACGGAGCCCTGGTGGGAGGAGATGATGGCGTCGCGTCGCGCTCACGGATTTGAGCAGAGTAACGAATGACGAGCCTAGTTGTAGTGTGAGCGAAGAAGAAGGGGAGCTGGGGGTTTTCTGTAGGAGTGAGGAAGAAGAGGAGCAGGGGTTTTCTGTAGGAGTGAGGTGAGGAATTTGGGGGTACGAGCTGACATGAGGTGGGTGGGAGCAAGGAGGAAGAAGAGCACCCAGGTTTTTTTGGGGGGGGGGGGGGTGTGCTGGGTGTGGGTAGCGCCTCTCATTCAGTAAATATATGGGCTTTTGAATTGATTTTACTATTTACTAGTGTGGATGGGCTGTTTTGTCTTGGGCCCAGAGAAACAATTACTACTAGTATAGTGGAGACACTCTACAACTACCCAGAAAAACAATTACTACTAGTACAGTGGAGACACTCTACCGCTTCTGGCTCCTCCTAGGTCATTGAAACGTCTCCCTCTACTGAATGTCGTTATACTTTTGTTCATCGACATGTGGGCCATGCAGCGTGCGGGCCCAAATGCCATCCACCAAATTAGAAGGCAATATGCACGGAGAGTCACCCAGTCATAGCCTTGGCGATAACGAGCCGTCGTATCACAAAACCCCACCTCCCTTGAGTCTATGTTTGTGCCAGACGAAGCAACCATCATTTCACTCTTCGCTGAATCCCCTTCTCCCTCACTGTCTTCAAGAAAGGCAACACTCGCATCTGCCACTGTTCTTCTCTCCGAACGAAGGGAAGGTAAGCGGATCCGTGATGTTGGTATATTTTCGTTCAGAGAAAAAAAAAACTTTTGCAAAGCAGTAACCGATCCTCACTCTCTTTTTTGTTTCATTGTCATTGCGATTGTGTTTTCCTTTCAGTGGTCTCCTAGTATTAGTCAGTTTCATGATGGACCAAGCAGAACCAGGCAAAGATCTGCCGATATTGGAGTAGACGCGGGAGGCTGATCCCCACGAGACAGAGAGCTCCAAGAAGATGGAGGCAACCACCGAGCTGACCCCAGATACGCTCATGGCCACTCTTGAGATGGTCAACGCCCGTTTGAGGTTCTGAGACCCGTGGCACTGCAGGAGCAGTTTTCCCCTTCGAGGATGTGCCCCCCCTCATTGAGCTGCCCAAGGTGATTTCCTTCTTTGCGATATCGATTGTGGTTTTTCATCTAAGTATGTGGTGATTTTTTTAGAAAAGGAAGTATGTGGTGATTAATAATGCAAAATTTTATTAGCCCGATGCCATGCTATACATAGTGGTTTAAATAACTTGTGTTTCTTATCTTTGAAAAGTAATTCAGAATTTGTTTACTGTTTCAATTAGAGCCACGATGGAGACAAGGATTGTGTGGTTGTACATGTCACTCGCTATGAGGCGGATGACCTGAATATACCTGGGGAAAACAGAGTTCTTAGGCTGTTGGATCCTGGAAGCCATTTCCGGTTATACCAATGAAGAGTTGTATTCCAGCCTCACTGTTGTCAGGCGTGTTGTCCAAGGTGTACTCAAGCACAAGAAGTTCAAAGCTACTCCTTCGTTTGTGAGGCATACTGTTCTTGTCAAGCTTATGCAGGAAGATGACGTGGCATGCCTCCACAAACAAGTTTATCGAGGCAACGCATACAAGGTTGTCTTCATGAAGGTTCACGGAATTGAGCTCTTTGCGGGACGTCCTCGATGATGTTCATGGCAAGGTCCGTCTTGTGTCCAGCCCAAATTAGATCGAGGCATGAAATAGTTGCCCCAGCTAGTGTTTATAATAGTAGTTTGGATTGTGTCTAATTATCCGAACCTTGCCTGTTATCGACCCCTCTGGGGCTAGTACTCTAGTTGAATCCGTCTATGGGAACTGCTGCTACTTTTGTGTGCCCGTGAATCATGTGAGAACCATCACAATTGTTGCCGAAACAGATGCGTCCTCACTAGTTTTTTCATGAATATGGCATGGTAAGACATAAGTTGTCACGGTTTATCATACGAGCAGTGTGTGTTTTGATCAACTAGAGCACTCGTTCGAGAAGCATGCGCCGACGTATACATAAGTACTTGTAAACACTGTTGGTGCTAACCCACTTGTAAGAAGTTGTGCAAAACACGGCACATTGCCTCAGCTCGCTTCAACACTAGGCTATTGACCAGCTAACAATCAACAATCTGCTGTCTGACATATAAGCAACTATGAATCTTGTTACAGTGGTTCATGCAGTTAATTGAGGCCACAATGTAATAAATTCCAAACGTTCACACGCTAGTCCAGCGCTCATGTGGAACACTCACATTAAACTCGTCTTCATAAAAAACTTGAAAAGCATAAGTTAAGTAATTTTATACATCTGAAGGATTCATAGAACATAACAAACATATACTAGTTCACAGCAAAAGACAAAGTTGTGAGAAGGTTTACAAATCAGGAAAAAACAAGCAAAATGCTTCTCTCAGCAAAGGGCCTCCCGGCAGGCTTAAATTTCCTGGAGTTCACTCTGGTTTTCTCTTGTTGCCACCATCCAGGGTTAGGTTCTCTCATTCTAGAATAACCAGTTATAATTGTGGTCTCAGCTGCAATGCTGAACTGAACCATAGAGTGTACTGACCAGCTGAAATGCTTGTGCATTCCACTAAATTTAAGCACCGCTATTTGCAGAAATAAGCAGACCGCAACGCCTCTTGTCCGCGTACCTGTCCAAAAAACCGCCGTGCAACCGTGCCAGCTTGTCCTCGGTCCATGGATGAACTGGTAGAAAGTCCATTCCGGACTAGGATGCAGTTGTTTTAAGCTCGTCCTGCTGCGCAATCAGGAAGTAAAGCGTCACGAATCAGCTTCTTTCAGATTGCGTTGGTCATTCTACCTTAGTTACTCCTACCAATGTAGGGATACCTTGAAGACGAGGAGGTTACACTGACAGCGAGGATAGCCATCTCATTTTGCGCAGTTGTACTAAAACTGAGGTGTGTGCTTTTGATTGTGCAGATAGAAACGATACGGAGACATACATCCCTGTTTGCGCAAATACGAAATACAGTTATTTAAACAGTGACAGATATTACTACTTTCCCCTGTTTCCTCTTAGAACCAAGTCCTAGATTCATGCTACAGCTTTCCCACTTTCTTCGCGGTTTGAACCAATGCTTTGAGTCGATTGTATGAACTAGCTTTACTTCTAATAATTTTAGAAGTCTAGGTGGCTTTGGAACAGCGGACGGAAGTAGAAAAGGATCCACACGAAGGGAGCTGGGGCAGTAGAGCAAGGCAGGTTTCGAATGTACCTGAGGGTCGTCGGCATGTGGCAAAGACGGCGTCGGCAGGTCGCATCTTGGCCACAATACCGCAGGGAGGAAGAAGGGTTCGGAGGCCCTCCCGAGCCGGCGCTCTCTCGGAGAGAACGGCATGGCCGCCGATCGGGACGCGCGGGTAGCTGTTGGTCTCCTCCCTCGCCCATGACGACAGCGTGAACGATGCACCTACGCCCCTACCCCGGTCAAGGTTGTCCGGCCGGATTTGTGACCGGCGTGAGCTGAGAGACAGTGTGGGAACCTATCTCTTGCTTAGATCTGGAGAGCATGAAAGAGCGAACGAGAGGAACCCTAGTAAAGCAAGCGCTAAGCCTCCTGCTTTTATATATAGTGGAGTGATTTTGTTGAACCAGCTTCAAAAAAAGTGCGCTCCTACGTGTACCCGCGAGTGGGTGTGAGAGAACTAGTGCATGCGTGCACCGCTTCTCTTCGTGAGAGTACAGTATACTATGCCCAAAGAACGTTTGCCGCAAGAGTAATAGTATAAGTGTGTGACGTGTGAGCTAAAATAAAATGTGCGCGCCGTCTTTTGTTTTTTAGAAGTTACGAGGGTAGGGTGTGAAGAGGACATATGTAAAGGCCACGTCTACTGCAGATAGGCGGTGGAGTGCGATGTGCGAGTCTGCGAGAGGACTCGGGAGAGTTGTGACTCGTGAGGGTGCGTGTGCGTGAGAGAGGGGGGCACGTATCAATGCAATGCATGTGTCCGTAAATCATTATCCGACAAAAGTTCGCCACAAGCCTTTTCCTGACGAACGCCGTAAGAACCGTTAGATCGGCATCCGACATTGTCAGTTTTTCCATGTCATTTAACAGAACAGCCACTCCTCCTACACACAAATCTTCCACGTGAGTGTTAGCAACTGCCGTATGCTCCCTCCGTTCTGAAATGCAGTGCATATAGCTTTATTTAAAATTCGAACCTCGCAAACTTTTACCGAGTTTTCGTGTGCCAAATTGCACATGTAGAATACCATGTATATATCATTTCATTCATCTTCGAGAGGTAACTATAAAGATGGGTGAGGAGTCTACAAAGAAAGACCATCGTATCACCCGCAGCGATTTCAAGCATACTTTAGTGTCGGGGAATATCATAGGAACTCTATATGATATAATTTTTATAGGATTTTTTTCCTTTAGAGCCAATTGGTTCATAGGAATAGATTCATATACTCCACATTTGAAAGGAAATAAACATGATATCATTTCTATAGCTTTAGAGCCACTTGGTTCATATGAATGGATTCCTATACTCCCTTAATTTCAAAGGAAAATAAACATTAGCATATATTCAATAGAAAAGTTCCTATGATATGAACCAAATTACATCTCTTTTCTAATCCCTCCTCATAGGAATTGAGATACATGCCATCTCTAGATTCAACAGAAAAGTTCCTATGATGTGAACCAAATGACATCTCTTTTCCAATCCCTACTCATAGGAATAGAGATACTCCATGTCATCTCTTTCCCTACAACTTCCATGTATACATCTTCTATTCCTAAATAGATAGTACAACCCACTAGTAGTTTTTTTCCAAAACATGCAACTATGGCACAAGAACTATATAGTGTGCCAATAACTTTGAAAGATGGTCATTTGGATGAAGCTAACCCGACAAAGGCAGAGATAGGCAAATCCGAGCACTCTTGGCGTTGGATATCATCAACATTCCACCAGATCGCCACATATACAATTTAGAAGACTCCATGGTTGAACTTAAGCATAATGCACAAACCTCAAAACACAAGCACTTCTCCTTTGTTCTAGAATCTTACGTATCATAATTGATTATTTTTTCTAAATGAATTGCCATTATTTGTTTTTACTTTATGATTTACAATGCACAACCCCATGAATCTTAACATTTTTATAAAACTAATTGATTTTGAATGAGATGAACTATAAGAACTAAAAGAACATCTACATCACGCATATATGACTCAAAGCTTTACATGCTATAGTGTGTATTTATTCATAATTTGGTTTCGAAATCTCACGTGTTCAATACATGTGTACCTTACTAGTTTTGAGTAGAGTAGCAAATTTCACACGGCCCCGGGTATATCAAAATGCAGGGCCCATGCATCATTGCCTTTCGGTCGAACCTACGTCCACAATTTTTTGTACGTACTATATCTCCATTGGTCCCCGAACCCAAAATGCTGCCTCGTTCCCGTAAAACCAAGCGGCCCACACATATTTAAGGCGTCAACTCGAACCCGTTTACTACGACGTGGCCCCGCACGCCGTAGTACTCCTACAAACCCTACCGCCGCACTCATCATCGATTTTCTTCAAGAGGACGAGGGAGAAGCCGATTTGTAGTAGAGGCGCTTTAAAAAAATGGATCTGTAGTGGAGACCCCTACCCTAGGGTGCCCTAGGTAGCTGCCGCACGCATCATTGTTTACTCTTTTCTTTATGCTCTTGCGCCCTAGAGTGAAATGATGGTTGCTTCGTCCGTCCAGCGATCCATCTTAATGCGGGAAAGGTGGGGCTTTGTGATTTGACCCCTCATCGCTCATTTTCTACTCTTGCGGGCGCTTCTGACGGGGTGCCTCCAATTCCAACCGTTGCTCGAACTGTAATTTGGTGCATCGCACGTGGAACAAGGCGGTGGATGAGCCACATGTCGGCTAAAGGGGTCTGTTAAGTGTGTCGCCATTTCTTGTGCGGCTCGACCACTTGAGTTGCTACGCCAACACGACAGGAGCAGCCTACCACTTGGTTTTGCTCCTTGGTGAATCCCGACTATATTGATCTAAAAAGATACCTGCTGAACTACCCTCTCCGTCTCAGTTTTTTTATTTTTAGGCGTCTCGGTTTATAGGGCCTGCACGTAGTTCTAGGTCATCCATTTGACTAACTAAATATGAGTTACTATGTCACAAAAAGTATATCATTGGATTCTTAAGCGGATGTAGTTGTATTTAAAAGTCGAGGCGGGGCTTTTCTGCTTGTGATGGCGGCCAGGCAGTTCCGCCTAGTCGGTTCGACAGAGGCGAGAAGACGAGGGAGTAGGCTGCTGCAAGCGTGGGGCTGTGTGATTTGACAATGATTCTTCTGGACAGGTGAGGCCCGTGATTTGACTTGCCATTATCATTTTAAGCTGCGGTGATGCGACCGGCGTGAGTCTCCCGATTCTGACTACCTCCATACAGGTGCCTCTCGGTGCTCCACCATGTAGTAGAGGCTGGCTCTTGCATGAGAGCCCACTTCTCCACTTTTTCCTTGCCTCTCTTTCCTCCACATATGCAAAAATGCCATGTAGTAAAGCGCACTATTGTACTCACCGATGCATGTACAAGTTCATGGAAATTTGGTGGTAATTCATGCATTCGTTCTAATTAATGCCTCGGTAAACATAACTTCTTGAGAAAAATGAGAATACTAATTACTTGTGCAAACTACAAATTAATTCGACCACTCACCGTCTACCTTGGTTGGAGAGATTTCGAAATTGAGCCATAAACTGGAAAGGAGGGAGTAGTAACTTTTGTCTCGATTACTATTTGTGGCCTTATATAGATGCAAAATGTATTTTTTTATAGTGGCCTTGTATAAGTAAATGGAGGGAGTACTAACCAAAGTATACGTAGTAGGGACTAGGAGTAAACGGAGGGAGTACGTAGTAAAATTTTCTCCTCGTGCCGCGAGCCACCGCGCGCGTGGGCGAGGGAGCGGGCGTAAAGGCGTACAGTAGTAGTAGTAGTAGTACTACTCGTAAGCAAGCTTCACCTCATCCTGCGAGCCACCGCGCCCGTGGGCGGGGGAGACGGCGTACTAAGCAAGCTTCTCCTCGTTCTGCGAGTTGACGGGACACATCAAAAGTACTCTAGTGTATAGAGCCTTGCCTCTAAGGTAGGCCCCACATGGTTTGCCTCTTTTTTTAATTTAACATAATGCGTCAAGTTGCAATTTGTTTATTCACCCGTGGTAGACGATCCTCCCTCCACCAAGTGGACAACGATTACCGTGCCAAATTACCACGTGGGCTGCCTTTTCGTCTGAAATGAGGTCCACCGTGTACCAGGTGGTGTGGTTGGGAAAGAGGCAGAGTACGTGCGCGGCGCATGCACCTCTTCTCTTCGTGCACGTCCCCCCACCTACGTGGGTGTGTGAGAGAGATACAAACCTAGACATAATCGCCATCCATCCCCATGCCTCCGCTTGATTCGACCACCACCACCACCACGCCCCACTCCTCCTCACCTTATCTCTCATCTTTCTCCCTCCATTTTTATATACAAGGGGCCACTATCAAAATTACAATTTGCAGATATACAAGGCCACTAACACTAATCGATGCAATATTAATGGTGTTTGCCTCGTGGTACTAGCAAAGGAGAACATTAATTATCCCTTGCATGCATGCGGGAGTTTGTAAAAAATGCATCTAGATGTTTCGTGCAATGCACGGGCATCTTCCTAGTCCATGAAAACAACACATGGCAAAATTCCACGGCGAACGAGGGATTTGAATCTGTTGGGAGGGGCTGTTTGGATCTTGCCCTGGGTAGCCAAAATATTGGCGACTTTTTGTCCACCGGTGCCTTTGCCACCGATGAACGAGGAATGGCTCGGGTGCTCATGCTGTCATGCATCCTCCAGCGCACACGTTGGAGACGAGCTCGCACGAGCTGTGTTTTTTTGTCCCACAACGCCGCCCGAGCCGCCCGCAGACCGACCGGCGACCCGCAAATTACGCCATCCAACTGTAGCCGCACACATTATGACAGCAACTCAACCAACCGGACGAAATTCACGCAAACACGTAGACAAACTGATATTTCATATAAACAACGACGAAAATCATATAAAATACTGGATTTTCGTACAAACATGACGGATTTCATTACATTCAGATGAACTACGCGGTGCTAGTTCTGGACAGCACAGGTATATAATACCTGGCCTAAATGGTCGCCCGCCGATCGATTTGTGTTCCTCATGTCCGGTAGCACGATCACCGGATTGCCGGGAGCCCCGGAGGTATATGTTTCAGCACAAAGGACGACTCGCTTCCCCACTGCCCAACTGATATCATTGGCTGGTGTCGTAAGACGATGGTGGCTGGCACTGGTTCGATTTCATCACCGGCCACTACTTCACCATGGCCGACACCGGCTCGAGTTCATCCTAACATTCCCCTCTTCCGTGGAGCCCATGCGGGGTCGACGAAGGTCCTCGCAACAAAAGGATCCGGCAAGACACTTGTTGTGTACGCCGGCGTCGCCTCCGCGGTGGCCTTCATGGGACCCAAGCGGCGGCGGCCTCCCGTGTTCTACTTCTCCTTGATGATGGCGGCGGACGCGGAGGCGCTGGCCACCGACTCGTCGCTCTCCAGCGCACCCGGCTTACATCGCTGCTTGCATGGCACGGCCGCGGCATGGGAGTCTCGGCCACAAAAGCGGGAGACGCGATGCAGCGGCGGCGTGGACGGCAGCAACGACGCTGTGCGCGCTCCTCGTCGAGCTGGCTGGAGCGGTGATTTGCTTGAACCGTGTGCCGGCTTGGGGGCGGCAACTGGCTCCGTCGGGCGAGGGGAGGGAGGTGGATCAGCGAGCTGCATAGCTCATATCCGGCGGGCTACCCAGCTAGCTTGGATGTGGAATAACTACTCTTCGAAGCCATTGTAAGAGTGGACAAAATGGTGGAGGAGATAGGGGAGCGGCGGAGGTGTGCGATTCTTGGCCGGCGTTTGGCCTTGTTTAAATAGGAGATTAAATAGACGCGGACGGGAGGAGCTCGGCTGGCGTTGCGTTTAACGCTGGCCCGGTCATGAACGGACGTGTGTCTAGAGTGGGTTTCTCGGCTTTCACACGGGCGGGTTTCATGGAGGCGTTTAAATGCGGCACGGAGGCGTGTCCAGCCGGGCGTGCCGCGAGTGGCGCCCTCGACTCTGACCTAGGACACCGCGCCGTTCTTCCAGCAGCGTGTGGGCTCTTTGGGTGCATGGCCTTCATGTCGGTGACCATGAACAGCGCACAGCAAAGGAACCTTTGGTGGGCCGGGGCGGTCAGAAGCGGGCATTTCATAAACCGATGATTGTTCATTGAGTGTGACGTCATCTTTTTCATGTAGATAAGCCTACTATGTTGATAGCCCATTCGATACGTTGTGATTCATAAAGACCGCTGCAAACATCAATGTTCCGCTTATCACAGATAAGATTGATTAGTACCCGTAATAATCCATGTCCTTAACAAAGGGTGCATGCACGTATAGGTTGAGCGTATGTCTTACATCGTGTCTTTGTGCATGCAAGCGTCTGAAAGTGTTGCGTGCGTGCAAGGGTACATTTCAGTGTTGCATGCATGGGTGCGTACGTGTGTGTGTTCGTGAGTGCATGTGTACGTGTCAGTGTTGCACGCCAGCATGCGTGCGTGTGTACGTTATGTGTACGTGTCAGTGTTGCATGCCTACATGCGTGCGTGTCTTGCGTGCGTGCATGTGTACGTGCGGGGTGAGGCTACACGTCAGTCGACTGACTTTTTCATCTCTGGTCATTAGATTTTCCAGCCATTGGATACGAAATCAAGGGCCTCCAGTTTATCATCAAACTCCACCCCCCCTGAGCCGCCAGCCACCACCGGCCGAACCGCCAGCCCCGCCGCCCGCCCTTCCCGAAACCACTCCCCACCGCCGGTCCGCCGCACCGCCATCCCTCTACCCCCTGACCGAGCTTTTTCTCCGGGATCCCCACCCACCGCCCAATGAACGCCCCCAACCGCGGTGATCGCCAACCAGAGGTCTCACGACTTGAATACCCACCGACCACTAATTTATTACCATTTACATCATTCATATACGCTGACGGGTGGGCCCTATGGTAATGTGCTTGCTGCTGAATGTGGACCGTTTGGTGGTCAATTGATCGTGCTATCAACAAATTACAGAGCTGTATGGTGAGCCAGTGACCGTATGATCACCCTAAAATGTACTCCTATTTTATTAACACAGTACATACTCAAACTACCATTTCTTTCTTTCATATACGGGCTGTGGTGGGCCCCGCAGTTCACATACCCGATGGTGCAACACTAGTTGCACCGCGTGGAACGTTTGACTGGTCAATTGATTGTGTCATCAGCATAATACGGAGTTGTACGGGTGAGCCAGTGACCGTATAATCATGACATGTATTTGTTTAACACGGTACAGACGCAAGGGCTCATATATACGCGCAAGCACTCACCACTATAAGCGCACACACGCGAACCCTACCCCTATGAGCACCTTCGAGAGAGTGGGCCAGCATATATGATCTTGAGATTTTACGAAGTCACCGTAGGTGCCTCGTAGTCGAGTGGAACGTCTCCTCCCACTGAGCATTACATCGCCGGAAAATACTGAAATTAACACAAGATAAATGCGAGCACGGGACTTTAACCTTGGTGGGATCGAGAAACCATTGTCCTGTAACCATCCAACCACATGTTGGTTAGCACGACAAAATGTATGTGGTGACCGTGATGAGCTTATTCTGAAGTCCAGTGACCATATCATGCTTTCACTTCAAATACAATGACCGTAAGTGTCGTCAACAAAATACGGAGCATGCATCAAATGCAAAGTCCGTCAGTGTCTCCCGCACGCACATTATCTTTAGGCCTCTCTCGCACACATTGCCCCCCCCCCCCCGACACACCTCTCTCTTAGTAAGGAGAAGACATGTATGATGTATAAAATGTAAACTAAGCACAAGGTGCTTGAACTTGTTAGAATTGATGCAAGCTTGAAACCATATGAAGTGCCTTCTCCTTAGTTACCACATCATAGGTGTGAATATGTCAAGCTGTCCATTTTTTCGTACATATTCCATCCTCGTATCATGACTTTGCCTTTCATCAGAGTAGTGTTTGTCAGTATCATGCATGAATGAGTTCTGAAGAGTGAATGATATTCCTTTTTCTTGTCGGTATGACCTGATAACCCACAACTATAGGGGATCGCAACAGTTTTCGATAGGTAAGAGTGTCGAACCCAACGAGGAGCTAAAGGTAGAACAAATATTCCCTAAAGTTCTATCGACCACCGATACAACTCTACGCACGCTTGACGTTTGCTTTACCTAGAACAAGTATAAAACTAGAAGTACTTTGTAGGTGTTTTCGGATAGGCTTGCAAGAAAGTAAAGAGCACGAAAATAAAACTAGGGGCTGTTTAGATGAAGACACAACTAAAGTAAATATAGAGAGTGTGGAAAAGTGGTGGTAGGAGTTGTGGAATTGTCCCTAGGCAACTGACTACGTTACTCGACCGGAAATCACTATTGCAATTCTATTTGAGGGAGAGGCATAAGCTTACATACTTTCTCTACTTGGATCATATGCACTTATGATTGGAACTCTAGCAAGCATCCGCAACTACTAAAGATTCATTAAGGTAAAACCCAACCATAGCATTAAAGTATCAAGTCCCCTTTATCCCATACGCAAACAACCTACTTACTCGGGTGCGTGTACATCACTCACGCCACCCACCATAAGCAAATCATAAACATATTGCAAACCCTACAACGGAATCCCTCACGCTTATGGCGACATGGAGGGCACAATAGGACAGCACCAATAATAAAACATGCAATTCAAAACAATCATAGCAATTCATCAATCACCGATAGGACAACGAAAATCTACTCAAACATCATAGGATGGCAACACATCATCGGAAAATAATATGAAGCATAAAGCACCATGTTCAAGTAGAGGGTACAGCGGGTTGCTGGAGAGTGGACCGCTGTAGATAGAGGGGGGAAGGTGATGGAGATGTTGGTGAAGATGACAGTGGTGTTGGTGAAGATCGCAGTGATGATGATGGCCCCCGGCGGCGTTCCAGCGCCACCGGAAGCAAGGGGGAGAGAGCCCGCCTTCTTCTTCTTCTTCCTTGACCTCCTCCCTAGATGGGAGAAGGGTTTCCCCTCTGGTCCTTGGCTCCCATGGCGTGGGAGGGGCGAGAGCCCCTCCGAGATTGGATCTATCTCTCTGTTTCTGCGTTCTCCGCTTGCTCTGTTTGACCGTTTCGTGTATATATGGAGATCCGTAACTCCGATTGGCCTGAAACCTTCGCTGTGATTTTTTTTCCGAATATTAGCTTTCTTGCGGCAAAAGAACAGCGTCAACCGCCTTCTGATGGGCTCCACGAGGGTAGGCGCGCCCCTACCTCGTGACCACCTCGGGCACCGTCTTGCGTGGATTTTTCTTCCGGAATTTTCCATATTTTCCAAAAATAAGCTTCGTCCGTTTTTATCCCGTTTGGACTCTGTTTGATATGGATATTCTGCGAAACCAAAAACATGCAATGAGACATGAAGCCGACCTTTGGGCCTTTGGATCAATATATTAGTCCCAAAAATAATATAAAAAGTTGCCAAAAGGTATATGAAAGTGAATAATATTGGCATGGAACAATCAAAATTATAGATCTGACGGAGACGTATCGGCATCTAAGCTTAATTCCTGGTCGTCCTCGAGTAGGTAAATGATAAAAAAAAGATAATTTTTGATGTGGAATGCTACCTAGCATAATCTTGATCATATGTCCAATCATGGCATGAATATTAAGACACGAGTGATTCAAAGCAATAGTCTATCATTTGACATAAAAACAATAATACTTCAAGCATACCAACCAAGCAATTATGTCTTATTGAAATAACATAGCCAAAGAAAGCTCATCCCTCAAAATCATATAGTCTGGCTATGCTCCATCTTCACCACACAAAATATTCACGTCATGCACAACCCCGATGACAAGCCAATCAATTGTTTCATACTTTTGACGTTTCTCAAACCTTTTCAACTTTCACGCAATACATGAGCGTGAGCCATGGACATAGCACTATAGGTGGAATAGAATACAATGATGGAGGTTATGTGTAACACCCCGGATGTAATTTTCCATATTTGTAACTCCAACTCTTGCCATTTTCGGCATTGTGATATGATATTCCCTCCGTGGTTGGGTTTTTCTTCATTTTTGCATTTTGTCCATGTCATGCATTTCATATCATGTCATCATGTGCATCGCATTCGCATACGTGTTCCTCTCATGATTCCGAGCATTTTCCTACAACAACAGCCAAGTCGAGCGACTCAATCAAATCCTTGAAGATATGCTCAGGGCTTGTGTCATTTTCTTCGGTATGAAATGGGAAGATTGTCTTCCATATGCCGAGTTCTCCTACAACTACAGCTTCCAAGTGAGTTCGGGCAAGGCCCCATTCGAAATTCTCTATGGCAGAAAGTACCGTACTCCTCTCAATTGGTCCGAGACAGGTGAACGCCAACTTCTTGGCAACGACTTGCTCACAGAAGCCGAAGAAATGTGCAAAGTCATTCGTGAGAATCTCAAAGCCGCGCAATCGCACCAGAAGAGCTATTATGATGACAAGCACCGTGATGTGGCTTTTGAAATCGGAGACCATGTCTACCTCCGCGTCTCTCCTATGAAAGGCACTCGTCGCTTGGGTATCAAAGGGAAGCTTGCCCCTAGATACGTGGGTCCTTTCAAGATCATTGGAAAAAGAGGCGATCTCGCCTATCAACTTGAGCTCCCGTCCAACTTCGCGAACGTGCACGATGTGTTTCACGTGTCACAGCTTCGCATGTGCTTCAAGACTCCTGAACGCACTATCAACTTGAAGAAATTGACCTCCAAGAAGATCTCTCTTATCATGAGCACCCGTTGCTATTCTTGAGGAAACCGAAGCGCCGGACTCGCAACAAGTCAATCAAATTCCTGAAAGTGAAGTGGTCACACCATTCGACCGAGAAGCCACACGGGAGCGCGAGGATCACCTCCGTTCGAATATCCGGAGTTCTTTCAGTCCTAGATCTCGGACGAGATCCTCTTGTAGTGGTGGAGTGTTGTAACACCCCGGATGTAATTTTCCATATTTGTAACTCCAACTCTTGCCACTTTCGGCATTGTGATATGATATTCCCTCCGTGGTTGGGTTTTTCTTCATTTTTGCATTTTGTCCATGTCATGCATTTCATATCATGTCATCATGTGCATCGCATTCGCATACGTGTTCGTCTCATGATTCCGAGCATTTTCCCCATTGTCAGTTTTGCAATCCGGCACTCCTATGTTCCCCGGCGTCCCCTTTTACATTTCTCCGTGAGCGGGTACAAAACTTTCTCGGAATGGACCGAGGTTTGTCAAGTGGCCTTGGTACACCACCGGTAGACCACCTGTCAAGTTTCGGGTCATTTGGAGCTCGTTTGGTACTCCAACGGTTATCCGCATATCCGCATAGGCATCTTTTAAGTTGCAGCACAACACACCTTCAAAACAGCCCAATAACCCATCTAAGTCACTTCCATGCTCTCCGTCGTTCGATCACGATCGTGTGGGCGAAAACTACACTCCATTTGGAGCTTCCTAGCTCCTTCTACCTATAAATATAGGTCCCTTCCCCGAAATCCGGATCCCCAAACCCTAGCCCGCTTTCCTCGCCTTGCGGACGTCCGTCGCGACAAACTCCGCCGCCGCGGACGAACAGCAGCCTGCCACGTGGCCCTCCGCGCGCCCAGCGCCCGGCCCGCGAGCCAGCGAACCCGCCAACCAGCGCGTCCACGCCCGAGCAGCGCCGAACTCCGCCGCCGCCTTGGATCTCCTCGGCCGATCGCCGCCCGGTCCATGACCCGCCGGCCGCCGCGTCGCCCGGCCGCCGCGCGCTCCGGCCTCGTCCGCCCGGCCGTCTCCTTCCCTCCTCGGCGCTGCTCCGGCGAGCCGCCGCCCAGGCTCTGGATCGGCGGGGATCTCAGATCCAACGAGGGTTGACTTTCCCCCGAGCCCCGTTTTTCCTCTTAAGTCTTTATCCTGTCAGTAATTTGTTGCATTTTCATCATGCCATAGCTTTCAAGCCATGGCTCCGTTTCGTGCGTGTAGCATAAAGAAATGTTCGTTTCAATGAGTAGATCATTTTATCTCATTGCATTATTTTCATGTGAGCTCATATTGGTGCCCGAAATGCTGTTAGAAGAGGGCTATGTGATGTTAGTTTCTGTTTATTAACAGAACATGCACTTTTGTCGTTTTTGCCATGATTGATGTGTGCATCCTATGATCTTGAGCCCTACATGTGTTTTGTAATATGCCATGCCATCCTTACAGGGGTGTATGCCATGTATTTTTGTGATCTCTGTGGTGACTAGCACAAGCATGCAAACTAGGCTTCATGATGTTGCTGATTTCAGCCCCTGTTTTGCTGATATTTTTATGCCATGTTAACTTGATGGTACCGAGAGATCCATGCATATTTTGAGATAATTCAGTAAGGATGTTTTGAACATATGGTTATGCTCTATCCATCCATGCCCTTGTTTGAAATTATGGAGTGCCATAGCTTGAGTCAATCGAGCTCTACCTTTTCTATAAAATGTTTCCTGGCAGACTGTTTACATGTTATTCAATTTTGCCAAGGTTGTTGTAGTTGATCCGTGTATGCTATGATGTTGTTCTTGCCATGTGTAGCTTCTATGCCATGTCTTCTTGATGGATGTATGCTTAGTTTATCGTGTAATGCTCTGTAGTGAGTGCATAGAGCTCTTAAACATGCCTACTTGTTATCTGCTTTTGTCATGCCCTGTTGCTGAATCTGTTAACGAAACTTGCTATGTTGACATGGGTGCTATTATATTTTCTGTTCCTTTTTGGCTTATGGTCAGTAAGGGACTTTTGTTATATGCTTTGATTAGATTCATGCCATGCCTTGTTTTGCTATTATAAGTTCCTTTAGAATGTCGTTTGCTTACTCTGAACATTGCTTCTTGATGCTGTTTCTGCCATGTTCAGTATTTTCACTAAGTCTGCGAAACTGATATGTTTTTCACTTTTGCCATGTCTGTTTGGACCTGTTATGATGTGATTTAGGCGTAGCTCAGTGTTCATCTTTTGTCAAGCATCTTGAGTAGATTACTGCCATATGCTTTTCTGGTACGTTTGGGTGCAGTAGCTTAATTTCTTGTTGCTTGCTAAGTGGTATCATGCTGTTAATGGCAGATTTGTGTCATTCTTGTTTTGCTTGTCATTTGCAAACCGTGCATCCGATTCCGGTGATCTTTATATCGATTTCAACCGAAATCATCTCACCTTTCCAGCGGCATACTTGGTTTGCCAAGTTGATGCCTGGTTCATCATTTTCCTTCCGGAGCGCGCATACGCATTGCATATCACATCTCGCATATCATGCCTTGTATTGCATCATGTTGCTTGTGCATTGCACCGTGATTTATTGTGGTTCCATTGTTTGTGTTCTTGTTTTGGGTAGAGCCGGAGGCGAGCACGTGAACGAGGAACCTATTGAGAACGCTTACGAGGATCAAGCTTTCGACAACTCTGAGAACCTTGCAGGCAAGATGACCATACCCTCGAAATCACTTCTATCTTTGCTATGCTAGATGCTCGCTCTTTTGCTATGCCTATGCTACGATGCCTATCACATGCTTATCATGCCACTCATATTGCCATGTCAAGCCCATAACCATCCTTTCCTAGCAAACCGTTGATTGGCTATGTTACCGCTTTGCTCAGCCCCTCTTATAGCGTTGCTAGTTGCAGGTGAAGATGAAGTTTGTTCCTTTTTGGAACATGTTTACTTGTTGGGGATATCACAATATATCTGCTATAATTAATGCATCTATATACTTGGTAAAGGGTGGAAGGCTCGGCCTTATGCCTGGTGTTTTGTTCCACTCTTGCCGCCCTAGTTTCTGTCATCATACTGGTGTTATGTTCCTTGATTTCACGTTCCTTACACGGTTGGGTGATTTATGGGACCCCCTTGACAGTTCGCTTTTAATAAGACTCCTCCAGCAAGGCCCAACTTTGGTTTTACCATTTGCCACCTAAGCCTTTTTCCCCGGGTTTTCGCGAGCCCGAGGGTCATCTTTAATTTAACCCCCCCCCCCGGACCAGTGCTCCTTCGAGTGCTGGCCGGAACCGGCAGATCAAGGGGGCCACCACGGGCAACTCGAGGGCTGGTTTTACTCAGAGGCTGACCTATCCGGATGTGCCACGAGAACGAGATATGTGCAGCTCCTATCGGGATTTGTCGGCACGGTCGGGCGGCTTTCTTGGTCTTGTTTTATTGCGTCGAAATGTCTTGTAGTCCGGGATTCCGAGATCGATCGGGTCTTCGGTAGAAGGAATATCCTTCATTGACCGTGAGAGCTTATAATGGGCTAAGTTGGGACACCCTGCAGGGTATTATCTTCGAAAGCCGTGCATTGATTTATGAGGCAGATGGGAATTTGTTAATGTCCGGTTGTAGAAAACCCGAAGTTGACCTTAATTAAAATACACTTCAACCGCGTGTGTAACCGTGATGGTCTCTTCTCGGCGGAGTCCGGGAAGTGAACACGGTGTTGGAGTTATGTTTGACGTAAGTAGTTCAGGATCACTTCTTGATCGCTACTAGCTTCACGACCGTGCTTTTCTCCTATTCTCGCTCTCTTTTGCGAATGTAGCCACCATATATGCTAGTCGCTTGCTGCAGCTCCACCTCACAACTCTGTCCTTCCTATAAGCTTAAATAGTCTTGATCTCGCGGGTGTGAGATTGCTGAGTCCCGTGACTCACAGATTCTACCAAAATAGTTGCAGTGCCGACGATGCCGGTCACGGTGGCGTAACCGAGCTCAAGTGGGAGTTCAACGAGGAACGTGGCCGTTACTATGTGTCTTTTCCTGATGATCGATAGTGGAGCCAGTTGGGACGATCGGGGATCCGTGTAGCATTTGGGGTATCTTCTTTTATTTTGGTTCCGTAGTCGGACCTTGAGTGTAATCTGAATGATGGATGTTTATTTATGTATTGTGTGAAGTGGCATTGTAAGCCAACTATGTATCTATTTCCCTTATGTATTACATGGGTTGTGTGAAGATTACCTCACTTGCGACATTGCTTTCAATGCGGTTATGCCTCTAAGTCGTGCTTGACACGTGGGAGATATAGCCGCATCGAGGGCGTTAAGTTGGTAATCGAGCCTTCCCGACTTAGGAGCCCCCTGCTTGATTGTTTGCTGGCGTTGTTGAGTCTAGAACAAAAATGTTTGGAGTCTTAGGATTATATATATCGGAGAGTAGGATTCTTTTTACTCCCCAGTCCCTTCGCCGCTCTGTTGAGGTCTCCTGACGTAGAAGTTTTGACTCTCCTCTCCTCAAATTTCACTTCAAAATTTTTTTAGGATCACGCGGGTATCTTGGGATCGTTCCGATGGTTTTGTGACGAGAACATTGTTCTTGGTGCCTCGACATTTAGGGGTTGTGGCGGTGTCCGGGGAGTTGAGCTCCGAGGTGTTGTCGTCACAATTTTATCGTTGCGATTACGGAATACACGAGATTTGCCGACATCGAAAATCTCTTTTGTGCGATTGTTGGTGAGATAACCCGATAACCCAAAGATCTTGGGGTGAGCTCGGAGTATCGCCATGACTTCGTATAACGGATGCTTTTGAAGGTCGAGGTACACGATTTCGAAGGTTTCTTGGTTATGTGTTGACGGATGGATACAATTTGGATCTAGGTATTGTTAGTTTGGGTGATATATTTTGTGTCCCTGTATCCCCAACACCGCATTGCATAACCGTAAAGTTTCGGGAGTTTATAGGTGGGATTCAAGTAGCTCCTAGCATTTCTTCCCGCAGATATTTGGTTTGCGATTGGGTAATCCTTACCACTTATTTGTTCGGTCGTACCTTGTTATTTTTTTTCAGCAACCCTTAATCAAGTGGCTTCTCACCTTAATGGACGTGTGATGTTAGCTTTTGGAATTCATTCGTTCATCCTTGTTCGAATGTTTATTGTGAAGACTATATGTTGCAATTTCTATCCGTTGATTCAACTTGTCTATCATCTATCAAGTGCTAACGGATGTCACCCTCTTGAGGATGGCTCCGCCAACGCGTCTGAATCCGGATCGCAATGATGAGAGTCGGTCGAACCCTCCACCTCCACCTCCGCCTCCGGAGGCATCATAGCTATCATGGCAGCCACCAATGCCAATGCTCGGTTGATTTTGCAACTCTTGCAAGAGCGTACCCAAAGGGCAAGGCAATCAAGGAAATCAAGGTCAAGGCAACAACCAGCCGCACTTTGCTACCCTCAATCGGTTCCTCGCTAATCAGCGAAGTCTTTCGGTTTACGTATCGAGGCCACAGACGCCGACGATTGGCTTGTGGACATCTGCAAACATTTTGAATGTAGCAATGTCGGACACTGAGGACTTTGTCAAGTTTGCTTCGTTTCAACTCAAGGACCAAGCTGCCGAGTGGTACCCGGCAATACAAAGATTCCAGAGGAGGTCGTGTCATTACAGGATGAGTTCCGCCGAGACTTCAAAGCTCACCACATTCCGAAAAGTGTTGTTGAGAGCAAGCGTGAGGAGCTCCGCAATCTCAAGCAAGGCAACATGTGCATGTATCAATACAATATCCAGTTCGAAACTCGCTTCGCTTTGCTAAGCAAGGCGTCCACGATGAAAAGAGTATGATCTATCAATTCAGAGGTGGTCTCGGAGAAGATCTACAATTAGCTCTCGTGCTTTTTGAGCGAGAAAAGTATGATGAATTCTACAACATGGCACTTTGAAGCAAGAAGCTGCTCAGCTCAAATGTGAGGCTTCTAAGAAGAGAATCAGGGGATGCAGATTCAGTCTTCTTCTTCCTCTCAAGTGGCAGCTAAGCAGAAGTTCTACCTTCCTCCTCCTTCGTTCCGTCGGCCTTATCGTGAGAAGAACTCGGTGGTCGTGGATCTTCCCACCCACCCAACCCAAAGCTATCGTAACAAGTCTAATTCTCAAGCTCCAAGGTCAAATGCTCCTTATCACTTGTCCGCTCGGAGGTGACTTGCAACAAATGTCGTGAGAAGGTCACTATGCGAACAAATGCTTCAACCAAAGGCGCCTTCCGCCTCCTCCTCTGTGAAATCTTCCGAATGCAGTGGTCAAGCATAATCCAAAGCATGCCAAGGTGAACATGATGAATGCAGCACAAGCGGAGGATTCTTACGATGTGATAATGGGTAATCTCGATTAATGATATTCTGCAAAAGTCTTATTTGATCTTTGGTGCATCGCATTGTTTCATGTCAAGACCGTTTTTGCCAAGCATGATTTCACTTGAATTTTTGGATAGACCTCTAGCAATTGTTTCCCGGGCAAGCACATGAGTTCTAGTTTGTTGGTTCGAATGTCGGTATCAAGATGGGCGACTATAAATTTCTGGCTAAACCAATTGTCCTTGGTGACTCGGATATTGATCTTATTCTCGGGATGGGTGGCTTTCTCGGCACAAAGCTCAGCTTGATTGTGCTGCTGTGGAAATTCAATTGACACACTCTTACGAGGATGTGATCATCTATGCCGCTCGTGATGAAACCATTCGGTTGTTTTCTCTCAATGAGAAGAGGCGAGTTGGATGCTATCTCTCGATTCGATCGTTTGTGAGTACCAAGATGTCTTTCCAGAAGAGCTTCCAGGAATGCCTCCTCACCGGCCAGTTGAATTCGTTATCGATCTTGAGCCTGGCACTGAACCCGTTTGCAAGCGTCCATACAAGCTTGGACCTAATGAGCTGAGGGAATTGAAGAAGCAGCTCGATGAACAAGAGCGTCTGGGTTTGATCAGACCGAGTTCATCTCCTTGGGGTTGTGGTGTTCTTTTTGTCTAGAAGAAGGATGTCACGGACCGACTTTGCGTCGATTACCGTCCCTTGAATAAGAAGACTATCAAGAACAAGTATCCACTTCCCAACATCAATGAGCTTTTTGAGCAACTCAAAGGTGCTAAAGTGTTCTCCAAGCTTGACCTTCAGATGGGTTATCATCAGATTCGCATTCGTGAACAAGATATTCCCAAGACGACATTAGAACAAGCTTTGGTTCTTATGAATATCTTATCACGTCTTTCGGCCTTGTCAATGCTCCTCCAACATTCTCTCGCATGATGAACTTCATCTTCAACCCCTACACCAATGAATTCGTCTTGGTCTATCTTGATGATATTTTGGTCTTCTCCAAGAATAAGAAGGATCATGCCAAACATTTGCGATTGGTGCTAGACAAGCTCAGAGCATCAATTCTATCTGAAGTTTTCCAAATGTGAATTTTGGCTTGATGAAGTTCTTTACCTTGGTCATATCATCTCCGCCAAGGGCATCGCTGTTAATCGAGAAGGTGTCTGCAGGTTGTGAATTGGGAACCTCCTCGAATGTCAAGCGGCTTCGAGTTTTCTTGGTCTTGCAAGCTATTGAGAAGATTCGTTGAGAACTTCTCTAATATTGCAAAGCCTCTTTCCAACCTTCTCGAAGCATGTGAAGTATGTACGGTCTCCGAGTGTGATGTTGCTTTCAATACTCTCAAAGAGAAACTCGTCACAGCCTCTGTCTTGACTCCTCTGATGAATCCAAGCCATTGAAGTTTTCTGTGATGCTTCTCTTCAAGGTCTCGGTGCTGTGTTAATGCAAGAGAAGAGAGTTGTGGCCTATACCTCTCGTCAGTTGAAGCCCAACGAAAAGAACTACCCCACTCACGATCTTGAGTTGGCGGCAGTTGTCCATGCATTGATAACATGGAGACATCTCTTGTTGGGAAGGAAAGTGGACATATTCACCGATCACAAGAGGCTCAAGTATATCTTCACTCAACCCAACCTCAACCTCGGAAAACTTCGATGGGTCGAAATGATTCAAGAGTACAACCCAAGTATTGAATATACTCCGGCAAGGCCAATGTCATTGCAGATGCTTTGAGCGGGAAGGCTTCTCGCAACCTTAATCCTCAAGCCCTTCCAACCGGATCTCTGTGAAGCTTTCCGCAAGCTAAATCTTCAAGTTTTTCCTCAAGGCTTTCTTGCCAACCTCATAGTCTCTCCTACTTTGGAAGATCAGATTCGTGAGGCTCAACTCCTGGATACCATGGTGAAAAAGGTGAAACGTGGTATCGACAAGGGCATTTCCAAATACAAGTGCTTCCACATTGATGACAAAGATACTCTTTTCTTCGAGGACCGGATTGTGGTTCCAAAGGGTGATCTACGTAAAGTCATTATGAACGAGGCACACAATTCGCTTCTATCCATTCATCACGGAAATGCGAAGATGTACCATGACCTCAAGCAGTCATATTGGTGGACTCGAATGAAGCGAGAAATTGCTCAATTCGTGTGAATGAGTGTGATGTCTGCAGAAGAGTGAAAGCAGAACACCAATGACCAGCTGGTCTCCTCCAACCTCTTGCTATTCAGAATGGAAGTTTGATCATATTGAAATGGACTTCGTGATTTGGATTTCCTAAGTCCAAGCGTGGAAATGATGCTATCTTCGTTGTCATTGAGAAGCTAACTAAAGTGGCTCATTTTCTTCCTATCAAAGAATCCATCACAGCAGCTCAGTTGGCAGAGCTATACACCTCCAGAATTGTCTCCTTGCACGTCATTCCACAAGTGATCTCTTCAAACCGTGGCAGCATCTTTACCTCCAAGTTTTGGGATTCTTTTCAGAAGGCCATGGGCACCAACATTCGTTTCAGCACAGCTTTCCATCCTCAAACAAGTGGCCAAGTCGAGCGAGTCAATCAAATCCTTGAAGATATGCTTTCGGGGCTTGTGTCATTTTCTTCGGTATGAAATGGGAAGATTGTCTTCCATATGCCGAGTTCTCCTACAACTACAGCTTCCAAGTGAGTTCGGGCAAGGCCCCATTCGAAATTCTCTATGGCAGAAAGTACCGTACTCCTCTCAATTGGTCCGAGACAATTGAACGCCAACTTCTTGGCAACGACTTGATCACGAAGCCGAAGAAATGTGCAAAGTCATTCGTGAGAATCTCAAAGCCGCGCAATCGCACGGAAGAGCTATTATGATGACAAGCACCGTGATGTGGCTTTTGAAATCGGAGACCATGTCTACCTCGCGTCTCTCCTATGAAAGGCACTCGTCGCCGGTATCAAAGGAAGCTTGCCCCTAGATACGTGGGTCCTTTCAAGATCATTGGCAAAGAGGCGATCTCGCCTATCAACTTGAGCTCCCGTCCAACTTCGCGAACGTGCACGATGTGTTTCACGTGTCACAGCTTCGCAAGTGCTTCAAGACTCTGACGCACTATCAACTTCAAGAAATTGACCTCCAAGAAGATCTCTCTTATCATGAGCACCCGTTGCTATTCTTGAGGAAACCGGCGCGGACTACGCAACAAGTCAATCAAATTCCTGAAAGTGAAGTGGTCACATCATTCCGACCGAGAAGCCACCGGGAGCGCGAGGATCACCTCCGTTCGAATATCCGGAGTTCTTTCAGTCCTAGATCTCGGGACGAGATCCTCTTGTAGTGGTGGAGTGTTGTAACACCCCGGATGTAATTTTCCATATTTGTAACTCCAACTCTTGCCATTTTCGGCATTGTGATATGATATTCCCTCCGTGGTTGGGTTTTTCTTCAGTTTGCATTTTGTCCATGTCATGCATTCCATATCATGTCATCATGTGCATCTCATTCGCATACGTGTTCGTCTCATGATTCCGAGCATTTTCCCCGTTGTCCGCTTTTGCAATCCGCACTCCTATGTTCCCAGGCGTCCCCTTTTACATTTCTCCGTGAGCGGTACAAAACTTTCTCGGAATGGACCGAGGTTTGTCAAGTGGCCTTGGTACACCACGGTAGACCACCTGTCAAGTTTCGGGTCATTTGGAGCTCGTTTGGTACTCCAACGGTTATCCGCATATCCATGAAAGGCCTCTTTTAAGTTGCAGCCCTACACCCCTTCAAAACAGCCCAATAACCCATCTAAGTCACTTCCATGCTCTCCGTCGTTCGATCACGATCGTGTGGGCGAAAACTACACTCCATTTGGAGCTTCCTAGCTCCTTCTACCTATAAATATAGGTCCCTTCCCCGAAATCCGGATCCCCAAACCCTAGCCCGCGCTTCCTCCGCCTTGGGACACGTCCGGTCCATGCCGAAAGCTCCGCCGCCGCCCGGACGAACAGCACACACGTGGCCCTCCGCGCGCCCGCGCGCCGCCGGGCCCAGGAGAACCCGCCCAACCAGCGTCCGCGCCGGGCCAGCGGCCGGACTCGCCGCCGCCTGGATCTCCTCCCCGTCGCCGCCCGGTCCGCATGAGCCTGGCCGCGCGTCGCCCGGCGCCGCGCCGGCCTTCCGCCCCGGCCGTCTCCTTCCCTTCTCCGGCGCTGCTCCGGCGAGCCGCCGCCGCCGCGCACTCTGGATCCGGCCGGATCTCAGATCGAACGAGGGTTAGACTTTCCCCCGAGCCCCGTTTTTCCTCTTAAGTCTTTATCCTGTCAGTAATTTGTTGCATTTTCATCATGCCATAACTTTGCAGCCATGGCTCCGTTTCGTGCGTGTAGCATACCGAAATGTTCGTTTCAATGAGTAGATCATTTTATCTCATTGCATTATTTTCATTTGAGCTCATCTTGGTGCCCGAAATGCTGTTAGAAGAGGGCTATGTGATGTTAGTTTCTGTTTATTAACAGAACATGCACTTTTGTCGTTTTTGCCATGATTGATGTGTGCATCCTATGATCTTGAGCCCTACATGTGTTTTGTAATATGCCATGCCATCCTTACAGGGGTGTATGCCATGTATTTTTGTGATCTCTGTGGTGACTAGCACAAGCATGCAAACTAGGCTTCATGATGTTGCTGATTTCAGCCCCTGTTTTGCTGATATTTTTATGCCATGTTAACTTGATGGTACCGAGAGATCCATGCATATTTTGAGATACTTCAGTAAGGATGTTTTGAACATATGGTTATGCTCTATCCATCCATGCCCTTGTTTGAAATTATGGAGTGCCATAGCTTGAGTCAATCGAGCTCTACTTTTGCTATAAAATGTTTCCTGGCAGATTATTTACATGTTATTCAATTTTGCCAAGGTTGTTGTAGTTGATCCATGTCTTCTTGATGGATGTATGCTTAGTTTATCATGGAATGCTCTGTAGTGAGCGCATCGAGCTCTTAAACATGCCTACTTGTTATCTGCTTTTGTCATGCCCTCGCTGTTGAATCATTAATCTAAACTTGCTATGTTGACATGGGTGCTATTATATTTTCCGTTCCTTTTTGGCTTATGGTCAGTAAGGGACTTTTGTTATATGCTTTGATTAGATTCATGCCATGCCTTGTTTTGCTATTATAAGTACCTTTAGAATGACGTTTGCTTGCTCTGAACATTGCTTCTTGATGCTGTTTCTGCCATGTTCAGTATTTTCACTAAGTCTGCGAAACTGATATGTTTTTCACTTTTGCCATATTTGTTTGGACCTGTTATGATGTGATTTAGGCGTAGCTCAGTGTTCATCTTTTGTCAAGCATCTTGAGTAGATTACTGCCATATGCTTTTCTGGTACGTTTGGGTGCAGTAGCTTAATTTCTTGTTGCTTGCTAAGTGGTATCATGCTGTTAATGGCAGATTTGTGTCATTCTTGTTTTGCTTGTCATTTGCAAACCGTGCATCCGATTCCGGTGATCTTTATATCGATTTCAACCGAAATCATCACACCTTTCCAGCGGCATACTTGGTTTGCCAAGTTGATGCCTGGTTCATCATTTTCCTTCCGGAGCGCGCGTACGCATTGCATATCACATCTCGCATATCATGCCTTGTATTGCATCATGTTGCTTGTGCATTGCACCGTGATTTATCGTGGTTCCATTGTTTGTGTTCTTGTTTTGGGTAGAGCCGGGAGACGAGTACGTGAACGAGGAACCTATTGAGAACGCTTACGAGGATCAAGCTTTCGACAACTCTGAGAACCTTGCAGGCAAGATGACCATACCCTCGAAATCACTTCTATCTTTGCTATGCTAGATGCTCGCTCTTTTGCTATGCCTATGCTACGATGCCTATCACATGCTTATCATGCCACCCATATTGCCATGTCAAGCCCATAACCATCCTTTCCTAGCAAACCGTTGATTGGCTATGTTACCGCTTTGCTCAGCCCCTCTTATAGCGTTGCTAGTTGCAGGTGAAGATGAAGTTTGTTCCTTATGTGTCTTTTTTTAGGAAGATATAATGAGGCTTATGTGTGACAGAGCGTATCGTATCACGGGGTTTGGATGCACCGGCGAAGTTTGCACCAACTCTCGAGGTGAGAAAGGGCAATGCACGATACCGAAGAGGCTAGCAATGATGGAAGGGTGAGAGTATCCATGGACTCAACATTAGTCATAAAGAACTCACATACTTATTGCAAAAAATCTATTAGTCATCAAAACAAAGTACTATGCGCATGCTCCTAGGGGGATAGATTGGTAGGAAAAGACCATCGCTCGTCCCTGACCGCCACTCATAAGGAAGGCAATCAATAAACACCTCATGCTCCGACTTCGTTACATGACGGTTCACCATACGTGCATGCTACGGGACTTGCAAATCTCAACACGAGTATTTCTCAATTTCACAATTACTCAACTAGCATGACTCTAATATCACCATCTTTATATCGCAAAACTATTGCAAGGAATCAAACATATCATATTCAGCGATCTACAAGTTTATGTAGGATTTTATGACTAACCATGTGATGGACCAATTCATGTCATCTCTCTAAATAGATATAAGTGAAGCAAGAGAGTTTAATTCTTTCTACAAAAGATGTGCACGTGCTCTAACAAATATAAGTGAAGCAAAAAAGCATTCTACAAATGGCGATTGTCTATGTAAAGACAAACAGGCAATCCAAACTTCAAATGATATAAGTGAAGCACATGAAGCATTCTATAAAGCCATACTCAAAAGATATAAGTGAAGTGCAAAGAGCATTCTATAAATCAACCAAGGATCAGCTCATACCAGCATGGTGCATAAAAGAAAAATGAAAACTAAAGCAAAAGACGCTCCAAGATTGCACATATCGCATGAACGAAACGAATCTGAAAACATACCGATATTTGTTGAAGAAAGAGGGGATGCCTTCCCAGCATCCCCAAGCTTAGACGCTTGAGTCTCCTTGTATATTTACCTGGGGTGCCTCGGGCATCCCCAATCTTGAGCTCTTGCCTCTCTTCCTTCTTCTCACATCGAAACCTTCTCAATCATCGAACACTTCATCCACACAAAACTTCAACAGAAAACTCGGTAAGATCCGTTAGTATAATAAAGCAAATCACTACTCTAAGTACTGTAGCAAACCAATTAATATTTTATTTTTGCATTGTGTCTACTGTAATATGACTTTTTCATGGCTTAATCTACTGATATAAATTGATAGTTTCATCAAAACAAGCAAACTATGCATCAAAAACAGAATCTGTCTAAAACAGAACAGTCTGTAGTAATATGAACATTCACCATACTTCTGATACTTGAACAATTCTGCGAAAATTAGGAAAAATAAAAACTTTGAACAGAAATACAGTGAAGAAAGAATCAGAACCATTTGACTTTCCAGTAAAAAATTAAAATTCGCGCACTACAGCCAAAGTTTCTGTCCTGCACCGTACAAACCAATAAGCATTGTAAACATCCTAAAGGCAAACCTTGGCACATTATTTTTATAATACAACGGAATTGTACAAGGGGATAATTATTTTTATTGAAAAGTTTATGTATTTAAGATTCACAAAGTTCCCATGGGCATGAACAAAGTTCAAGGACGTTCCCCACTTTCTCAATGCTCGTCTCTCTCACTTTCACTTTTCTTTTTGAAAAAGTTTTGGGTTCCCTTATTTATTTTTGTTGTTTTTAAACTATATGAAAGCACTCAACAGAAATAAATGACTCTCTAAAACTTCCGGGTTGTCTCCCTGGCAGCGCTTTCTTTAAAGCCATTAAGCTAGGCATATAGTGCTCAAGTAGTGAATCCACCCGGATCCCAAGGTATATCAAAGCCAATTTTAATTAGCGATGATTTAGCATTTAGTAGTGAACACAAAGCAACATATATCAAGCAATGACGAAGTCTAACTCTCTTGCTATGCATCGGCATGTCATAAAAGAACAATTCATGCACACATAGTAAAGGCCAATGCATAGTATAAACAGTTTCTTGCAATTTTATCGTGTTGGAAATATAGAGAGGTGGAGATATAGTTCCTCTCTCATAATAATTGCAAGTAGGAGCAGAAAGCACATGCATATTATATTCATCAAAATCATCATGTGTAGTAGTAAAAGTCAACCCATCAATATAATCCTTAATAAGTGCAAGCTTCTCCGATATAGTGTAGTCGGGAGAATTTAAAAAGATAATAGGACTATCATGCGTGGGTGCAATAGCAACAATTTCATTCATAACATAAGGAACTATAGCAAGTTCATCTCCATAAGCATAATTCATATTGGCATCTTGGCCACAAGCATAGCAAGCATCATCAAAAAGGGATATTTCAAAAGAATCAACGGGATCATAACAATCATCATAGCAATAATCCTTCGGTAAGCACGAAGGAGAATTAAATAATGTATGAGTTGGAGGGTTACTCTCATTAGAAGGTGGGCACGGGTAACTAATCCGCTCTTCCTCCTTTTGTTCTTCGCTCTCCTCATCATCTTTTTCATCCAATGAGCTCACAGTTTCATCAATTTCTTCTTCCATAGACTCCTGCAAAATATTAGTCTCTTCTTGGACAGCGGAGTAGTTCTCAATATATGGTTTAACATAAGGATTAGAATCATAATTATCATAGCAATATTTAAGTATGGCAAAATTTTCAGATTCGTAAAGAGTAGCACCATACTTTTCAATCAAAGAAGCAATTTCGTAAGCACCCTTAAAAGCAACAAATTCTTCAATTTGTTGAACATCATAGTAATTATAAACACCCTTAGCATACGAGGATAAGATTCCATTATCAATAAACTCATATTGGTAGGGAAGGTGTTTCTTAGGGTTTTCAGAACAACAAGTAAAATCATAATAATAGCATAAATTCCAAGCATAGCATTGCAAACGATGAATTTGATCCAATAAACGTTTCCCTCTTTCAGATATACGATGTCGCACATAACAAGCATGCTCATCTAAAGATTTGCCCTCAACTAAGCTAGTTGGGGTTTCAGCACGAGCACATAGGGATCAAAGATGATCCAAGTAATAAGCTTCAGCAGTGTGTTAGATTTTGAGTGGTTCTTCAACCATTGGTTCAGTAGGTACAACTAATTTTTTTGGTACTTTGTGTTTCCTACCCATAACTAAAGATAGAAAACAACTAAGAACAACAAATAAAATTACTTAGTGATAAAGCAAACAAGTACACACGAGAATATTCACCCCACGCTATTGCTCCCCGGCAACGGCACCAGAAAAAGGTCTTGATAACCCACAAGTATAGGGGATCGCAACAGTTTTCGATAAGTAAGAGTATCGAACCCAACGAGGAGCTAAAGGTAGAACAAATCTATCGACCGCCGATACAACTCGACGCACGCTTGACGTTTGCTTTACCTAGAACAAGTATAAAACTAGAAGTACTTTGTAGGTGTTTTCGAATAGGCTTCCAAGAAAGTAAAGAGCACGAAAATAAAAGTAGGGGCTGTTTAGATGAAGACACAACTAAAGTAAATATAGAGAGTGTGGAAAAGTGGTGGTAGGAGTTGTGGAATTGTACCTAGGCAACTGACTACGTTACTAGACCGGTAATCACTATTGCAATTCTATTTGAGGGAGAGGCATAAGCTAACATACTTTCTCTACTTGGATCATATGCACTTATGATTGGAACTCTAGCAAGCATCCGCAACTACTAAAGATTCATTAAGGTAAAACCCAACCATAGCATTAAAGTATCAAGTCCCCTTTATCCCATACGCAAAACAACCTACTTACTCGGTCTCGTGCTTCACTCCACGCCACCCACCATAAGAAAATCATAAACATATTGCAAACCCTATAGCGGGAATCCTTCACGCTTGCACGACACGGAGGGCACAATAGGACAGCACCAATAATAAAACATGCAATTCAAACAAATCATAGCAATTCATCAATCACCGACAGGACAACGAAAATCTACTCAGACATCATAGGATGGCAATAAATCATCGGAAAATAATATGAAGCATAAAGCACCATGTTAAAGTAGAGGGTACAGCAGGTTGCGGGAGAGTGGACCGCTGTAGATAGAGGGGGGAAGGTGATGGAGATGTTGGTGAAGATGACGGTGGTGTTGGTGAAGATAGTGGTGATGATGATGGCCCCCGGCGGCGTTCCGGCGCCACCGGAAGCAAGGGGAGAGAGACCCCCTTCTTCTTCTTCTTCTTCCTTGACCTCCTCCCTAGATGGGAGAAGGGTTTCCCCTCTGGTCCTTGGCTCCCATGGCGTGGGAGGGGCAAGAGCCCCTCCGAGATTGGATATATCTCTCTGTTTCTGCGTTCTCCTCTGGCTCTGTTTCACCGTTTCATGTATATATGGAGATCCGTAACTCCGGTTGGCCTGAAACCTTCACCGTGATTTTTTTTTTCCGAATATTAGCTTTCTTGCGGCAATAGAAGAGCGTCAACTGCCTTACGGTGGGCTCATGAGGGTAGGGGGCGTGCCCAGGGGGGTCAGGCACGCCCCCTACCTCGTGACCACCTCGGGCGCCGTCTCGCGTGGATTTTTCTTCCGGAGTTTTCCATATTTTCCAAAAATAAGCTCCGTCCGTTTTTACCCCGTTTGGACTCCGTTTGATATGGATATTCTGTGAAACCAAAAACATGCAACAAACAGGAACTGGCACTGGGCACTGGATCAATATGTTAGTCCCAAAAATAATATAAAAAGTTGCCAAAAGGTATATGAAAGTGAATAATATTGGCATGGAACAATCAAAAATTATAGATACGACGGAGACGTATCATGACCTCACAATGCAAAATCAATAAAGCTGAAGGAAATTGGAAAGGCATTGGATGATGGTGGTCCTTCCGAGCAACTGAAATGGAGGTTCTCTACAGATTCTACTCCGCCATCCTCCCAACAAGATTCGCAAGACAACGCAAGGCTAGACAGTCCAGCGTAGCTGTGTAGATGATGAGCACATCTCCCCTACTCCACCATCACAGGTGCTTGCTCTAACTTGGCACTATTATATGTGGTTGCATGTTGCGTATGATGTCTAGCTTGTATTGCTTCTAACTATGTTGAATTGAAACTGCTTACTTTACACATAATGCTTGTGAATATGACATATGTTCCTGTTTCTACATCAGACTACTATTCTTGCATATCCCGCATCAGTCACTTATGATAAGGCACCTTTAAGTCGCCACTGTGATATTGGTTGTGTCTTGCATATGATTTCTAGCATGTACTACTTCTAATTTGTTGAAACGCCATATAGTTTGAACTTGGCAGAGTGATATTGGTTGCATCTTTCATATGGTGTCTAGCTTGCAGTGCTTCTAATTTATTGAAATGCCTCCTGCTTAGTTGCCACATCATAGGTGTAATATGTCACACCATCCTGTTTTTCATACATATTCCATCCTCGCATCATGTGTTTTCCTTTCATCCGAGTAGTGTTCATCAGTATCATGCATGAATGAGTTCTGAAGAGCGAATTTTATTCCTTTTTCTTACTGGTTTGACTTCACAATGCAAAATCATTACATCTGAAGTAAATTAGTCCGGCAGTGGATGATGGTGGTCCTTCGGAGCAACTCAAACAAGGGGTCTCTACAGATTCTACTCCGCCATCCTCCCAACAAGATTCGCAAGACAACACAAGGCTGGACAGTCAACGTAGCTGTGTAGATGATGAGCACATCTCCCTACTCCACCATCACAGGTGCTTGCTCTAACTTGACACTATTATATGTGGTTGCATGTTGCGTATGATGTCTAGCTTGTATTACTTCTAACTTGAATTGCATCTGCTTACTTTACACATAATGCCTGTGAATATGACACGTGTTCCTGTTTCTACAACATACGTGTAGATGATGAGCACATCTCCCCTACTACACCATCACAGGTGCTTGCTCTTACTTGGAACTGTTATACGTGGTTGCGTTTTCCGTACGATGTCTAGTTTGTATTGCTTCTGATTATGTTGAATTGCATCTGCGTAGCTTACAACTTATACCTGCAACGATCACTTACCCATAAGACACATTTAACTTGGGACTGTGGGGTAGGTTGCATCTTGCATTGTCTTCTAGCTTGTACTGCTTCTAATTTCTTGAAATGGCACTTATGGCAAGACACATTTTACCTGATAGAGTGATATTGGTTGCATGTTCATATGGTGCCTAGCTTTCATTTCTTCTAATTTTGTTGAAATGCCTTCCGCTTACTGTTTTTTCATACATATTCCATCCTCCTATAAATGCGTGTGAATATGAAATGATGTCTTTTTGTATATATTCCATCCTCCTATCCTGCGGTTGCCTTACATCAAAGTAGTGTTAAATGCATGTATCATGCATCAACCAGTTATGCAGAGCTAATTTTATTCATCTTCTTGTGGTTTTGACTTCATAAGGCAATATCGGAAAATAGGAAGGAAAAGAGTAAGTTAGGGGATGTTGGTGGTCCTCACTTGCACCGACACAAACAGAGACTCTCTAGATTTGCCCCTGCTACTGCTAATGAAGTTGAAGTCCCAAGTCTACATGATGAGTTCATCTCCCATACTCCACCATCGCAGGTGCTTGCTCTAAGTTGACAGTGTGATAATTGGTTTCATGTTGCATATGTTGTCTAGCCTGTATTTCTTCTATTTTGATTAAATTTCACCTGCTGAGTTTATACGTTATACATGTGCATATGACATGGCTTTCTGTGTCTAGAATACACTGCATCTATCTATCATACCATGTTCTTACATCAAAGTACTGCTATTGTGTATCCCGCATCAGTCACTCATGATTGGACGCTTTTAACATGGCAGTTTGATAGTGGTTGCATCTTGCATTGATTTCTACGTTGTACTGCTTCTAATTTTTTGAATTGCCACTTATGACAATACACTTTTAACTTGGAAGAGTAATATTGGTTGCATCTTTCATATGGTGTCTAGCTTGCATTACTTCTATTTTCTTGAAAATCCTACTGATTAGTTTTAACATAGAAGCTGTGAATATGACATGCAGTCCTGTTTTTCTTACATATTCCATCCTCTGACGGTTGTCTTACATCAAAGTATAGCTTATGCGTATCATGCATCAATGAGTTACGAAGAGTGATTTTATTCTTTTGTGTTGTGGGTACAACTTGACATGGCAAAGTCAAAAAAGAGCAAGGAAAATAATATAGTAGGGAGTGTTGTTACTCGTCGGGTGAAACGGAAAAGGTTCTGCCGTCGAGATTCTGCTGGTACTTATAGTGCAGTAGAAGGTCCAAGTCCACCGGCTAAATCTACAAACATAGTATCACCTGCTCCACCAGCTGCAGCATCCGCTTCAACTGTACCAGCATCTCAACGATTACTGCTCGCTTGCTCGGGCGGCCAGTTCTCAAGATGCCTTCACACCTAACACTACTTCCAAAGCACTGCTGACACAACAGGACTTGGCAAGATCAGATGAACCTCATGAGCATCAACACCAAGACGGTACCAGACCGAGTCAAATTGCAGTTGCATGCTCCTTTATATGTACTCTCACAGTTTGATGTACACTAACACTTCCCATATTCGTTGTTGAACTAGCACCACGGCGCAAGCGGAAACAGACATTAGGGATAATGCTTGACAAATTAACAAAATCTAAAGGAGGAAGAATGGAGATCCATTTTGAGGCAGGTTTAAAAAGGCCACGTGATGCTACAGAGTAAGCCAGGTTAGTATCAGAGGCATCCGTTGCCGTTAGGTGTCATGCACGTATCCTCCCAACATGGATCCAGTACAGGAATGAGAAAGACAATACCCAGTTTAACACCTTCCTTGACCATTTATCCGTAAGTAATGTTATTCATCACAATTAGTAATATTGTCTTGCTCATCCCATACTTTCTAGCTTCCTCCTAATAAGACTCACATTCTTTTTCAGCAGATGAGGTTCAAGTTGGATCCGAAAGATGATGCAACTAAACAAGCATGCACTCATGTTTTTCGATACGCTTTCTGCGATAGTATCGGTACCACCTTAGAAAATCTCACTTTGAAGGCAAGGCTAACAAAGAAATCGCCCAAACATCTCGATGGAATATATTACAGATGAAGGCTGGACAGCCCTCGTTAAACACTGGTGCGATCCAAAGTATCGGTAGGCTATATGTATTTGATCAGACCACATATTGAACTTGTATTTATGTATGTGCCTTACAAGTGTATCTTCTTCTAGGCTAACTGTTTGAAGAACAAAACCAACCATTCTAAAGTGAAATTCCAACAGACAACAGGATCTCGTAGCTATATTGCACACTGCGAGGCTTTTGTAGATAGCTGCTACTTCCTTCTTATTTTTGTGCCATATTATCGTATCTATATTGACTTGTTCCAAATACAGAGGAAAGCTCGTGCGGACCATAAAGAACCTGAACCGAATGCAGTGCAAATCTTCAAGGATTGCCACACCAGCAAGATGAAGGGCATGAGCACACCAGTTCAAGCCGCTGTTGTAAGTCCTTACTCCTCCTGCCTTTGAACTGATTGGTACTGTGATGTGTTCATTTAACTACTTGGTTTGCAGCCAATGTCAGTTACTCTGTTCACTTTTATACACAGTTGTCTTAACGTATCATTTCACCTTACATGGTTTAAAAGAGATGAAGGATATTCTTTTGGTCTTGATCTGTAATCTAGTTGTTATGTTCACGTGCACACACAATGATAAAATAGGTTGTTTGTTTTATATCTGTTTGCCCATGATATAAATGATGTCATACTATGTTCATCCTACTTTAAACTATGTCTCTTTGTCCTTAGATGTCAACAAATGTGAGGAAATAGACAATACAGTAGGCATGCTACATGGACATATGTTCCGGAAGTGATTTTATTATGTAGTTGGCACTACAATACATGCTAATGTATTACGGTAGTTCACCAAAATAAGTTATGTATAAACGTTTAACCTACTTTGTTTGTTTTTATCTCATTAGTAACTTATCTGGTACACTAATCTACAAGTTCAAACTTTCAGGAAGCTATGGAACAAATGATTGAACAGCCACAACCAGCTGAATGTGACGAGGCTACTACAGGCACAATGTCACCTCTTGCTGTAGTGTGTCAGTATCTCTCCACTAACAGTGCAAAAAGCACCTTCTGCGTAATGCGGGTTGGTTGTCAAGGTAACCTCGTCCAAATTGCCCTCTTGAACAAAATCTTCACCTGCTAGACAGAGTGATATATCTATGCTCCGCATACACAAGTCCAATCCCCAATGGACGTTGTTTCAGAAACAAGAATAGTGGTTGAGAAATGTCGTCAAGATATGAATGGTTTTGAAACGGACTATCGGACATTAAACCCGTTGTTCAAGAGCAATGGCGGAAAAAAGGTGGAGATCGTCTTTGCTCCGCCAGTTCTGACTGAAACAATAGCACTCAGGTCAAATGATCTGTGATTATATACATATGATGGTGATTTTATCAGGAAGGACAGTAAACTTTATGCCAACAGGCCTTTTGTTGTATGGTTGGAATTTATTTTGTTGTGATACAACATTTATGATCTTGCCGAGGCTTGATAATTCTGACGCTATTTTTGTATAGTGTAGGTTTATCTTAGTAATGTATTCGGCCGAAAGCTTCAGAGGAGCCCAACATGCCAACATTAAATGCGGCCCATTCCAATTGGGCTAAAAATGATTACGGGCGAAATTGACATGTAGCCCACTAAAAATATCTGGGCCTAAATTAGCATAAGCTTTCATATTTTCTGGTAGGCTGTGCCCATAGTGGGCCTTTAACAGGCCTAAACATAATTTGGGCCCTCAGTAAAAATAGGCCGTTTACAGGTGTAAATATCTCGAGCCCATAAAAAACATGGGCCTTTAATAGACCGAAAGTGAGATTGGGCCCTGATTGTGCCAAATAACCCACTGGACTTAGCAGGCCGAAATGGTGGCCCATTTACGACGCGGATCTTTGACAGGCCGAAATTCGGACGGGCCATAAATGCGCCGACCTAATACACGGGCCTTTAACAGCCTGGAACTTCGGTCGGGCTAGATTATCGTCATTGTTATATGGGCCGTTAATGGGCCCGATATGACGTTGGGCCACATATGGCCCATGGTTTACGTCCGGCATTAACAGGCCGAAAATGACAATAGGAAGAAAGTGGCCCAAATCTATAGTGGGCTTCTAACAGGACGAAAGTTTTGATGGCATATAAATGGGCCCAAATGAAGCCGGACCTTTAACAGGCCGGAAATACACCAGGCCGTGATTCGGCCCAATTACTTAGCGAAAGTTAACGGGCCAGAAGTGACCATGGGCCGCGTTGATGGCAAGTTCAGACGGTAGTTGTGGGCCGATTTGACGAAGAATGTTGGGCCTTTAGTGGGGCCGGCCCATTATGGTCTGCAGAATCTTGTGGGCCTTTAGCTGGGCCGGCCCATTGTGGTCCGCAAAATCTTGTGGGCCTTTAGCTGGGTCGGCCCATTATGGTCTGCAAAATCTTGTGGGCCTTTAGCTGGGCCGGCCCATTGTGTTTTGCTAAATTTTGTGGCCTTTAGCTGGGCCGGCCCATTATGGTCCGCTAAATCTTATGGGCCTTCGGTTGGGCCGGCCCATTTAAACTTTGTGGGCCCTTTGTTGGGCGGTCCACGTGTCAACATATCATAGGCCCATCTCGGCCGTTGGATGAGTGACACCTGCAAATGCGGAGGCGACGCGTGGATCCGTCGTACCAATGAGAATTTTACACGTGGAATATCGGCATTGGTCGTGGCTGTTAACGGGTTAACGGATCCAAAATCCGACCCGATAGCTTAATGGCGTTCCGTTACGGTGGATGCCACGTGTCGGTCACCCTTGATGAAAGCACTTTCGTGACGCGAGATTTATCGTCATGGAAGTGGACACTTCCGTGATGATAATTTTGGTAATGTCATGGAACACTTCTACGACAGCACAGGTATGACTATCTTGATTCTGTCATAAATTTGTCATGGATGTACATGCATGACAAAAAATGCGACCTACGGTGACAAACACGTATCATCACAGAAGTGTATTTTTTTTGTAGTGAACGGCAGGTAGATACCGCATATAGGAAGGTATAGTGGACTCATCTGGGATAACTTTGGGGTTTAAGGGATTGGATGCACAAGCAGTATTCCTGCTTAGTACAAGTGAAGGCTAGCAAAAGACTGAGAAGCGACCAACTAGAGAGCGACAACAGTCATGAACATGCATTAAAATTAATAAACATTGGATGCAAGCATGAGTAGGATATAATCCACCATGAACATAAATATCGTGAAGGCTATGTTGATTTGTTTCAACTACATGTATGAACATGTGCCAAGTCGAGTCACTTAAATCATTCAAAGGAGGATACCACCCCACTATACCACATCACAACCATTTTAATAGCATGTTGGGACGCAAGGTAAACCATTATAACTTATAGCTAATCTGGGATAACATGTTTATTCATAATAGGCTGAATTAGGAATGATGAACTCATCATATTTACAAAAAAAAGAGAGGTCGAGTTCATACCAGCTTTTCTCATCTCAGTTTGTCCATCATATATCGTCATAATTCCTTTCACTTGCACGACCGAACGATGTGAATAATAATAAGAGTTCACGTGCATTGGACTAAGCTGAAATCTGCGAGCATTCAATAAACAGGAGAAGACAAAGCAATATGGGCTCTTGGTTAAATCAACAATAATGCATATAAGAGCCACTTCAACAATTTAATCATGGTCTTCTCCTATCGACCCCCAAAGAAAAGAAAAGAAATAAAACTATTTACACTTGAAAGCTCCCAACAAGCAAAAAGAAGAACAGGAAATATTTTTTGGTTTTCTTTTTAATTATTACTACTACAGCAAGAAAGTAAACTAACTAAAAGCTACACTATTTTTTTGGTTTTTCTTAAGGTTTATCAAACACACAAGAGGAAAGAAAGAAAAATAAAATAAACTAGCCTGGATATTATAATGAAAGAGTATGAGCACCGACATCTAGCAATGAGTGTGTGAACATGAATGTAATGTCAGTGGGAATACGTACTCCCCCAAGCTTAGGCTTTTGGCCTAAGTTAGTTTATTGCCAAGGATAGCCTGGCGATATCTTAGTTGTAGCCGGGGTCGTACTGAGATGCAGCGGCTATCGCCTCCTAAGCTGCAGCGTGGCGGCGAGCTGCCTCCGCCCTCCTCTCATACTCATCTGCCTCCTCTCTAGTAATGAAATGTCTTCCTCTTGCCTGATAATCAAAGAAGGCAGGAGCAGAGAGAGTAATATGGATAGCACGACGTCTGTCAAAGATTAAGCGATAATGAAGAGGTGATTCATTCCTCTCGACAAACTGGTGGTAGACCATAGAATTATAGTCTAAATAAGTAGGAGGAAACTCAATATCATCCTCACGAACGACCACACCAAGGAAATCAGCTTAGCGGGTTGCATAAATTCCGCCAAAGAAATCTCCATTAAATCTATTATTATGCAACCTACGTGCAACAATAGCTCCCAAATTATAAGATTTGTCTCCTAACACAGCACTCCTAAGAATACTGAGGTCAGGAACACACATATGACATGCTTCATCTTTACCATTTATGCACCTACCTATGAAGAGAAAAATAATGTATAGCAGGAAAATGGATGCTCCCTATGGTGGCTTGTGCCATATCTCTAGATTCCCCCAAAGTTATACTAGCAAGAAAATTTCTAAATTCAGATTTTCGGGGTTCACTAACACTACCCCATTGAGGAAGTTTGCAAGCAGAAGTAAAATCCTCTAAGTCCATGGTATAACATTGTTCATAAAGATCAAACATGACAGTTGGAGAATTACGTGAAGATGAAAATTCAAACCTCCTCACAAATGTACTAGTGCGATAGTGGTACTTGCGGCATCTGTCTGCCTCGAAGCTCACAAGATCAGCGTTACGCAAATATGCGTTAAATTCTTCCTTGATTCCCTCTCGATCCATAAAATTTTCTGAAGGCCATTCACAAGGCCGCACTGGAGCGTCCCTTGGTTGCTCCACGTCAGTATCACGCATTGCAAGCCTGGGTCCTTGCTTCCTTGAAGAACCACCTTGGAACATTTTCCTGAGCATATTTCTTCCTCTGAAAAATTTCGGAAATTTTTAGTAACTTCAAAAAAAAGTGAACCAACCTCAATAAAATTGATAGCAACTACTCCTACAAGTGCCTAAAGCCTATATCAAACATTAGAACTACTTGGAACCATATAAATTTGACATGCAAGCTCAAGAATATGGTCACCTATGCGGCACAAATTTGCAATAAATAAAGAACTAGAACAAAAACTAATTGGACCAATGGAGGAGTCACATACCAAGGAACAATCTCCCCAAGCAGTTTTGTGAGAGGTGCTTTGAGCAAGGAGATCGAAAATCGCAGCAAAATGAGCTAGAGCTAGTGCTTGAGCTGGATATTGGTGTTTGTGGGAGGAAGAAGGAGTGTATGGGTGCAGGAATAAGTGGAGGAGGGCCACCGTGGGCCCACAAGGCAGGGGGCACGCCCTCCACCCTCGTGGCCAGGTGCTTAACCCTCCTGATGTGTTCTCTGTGCCAGATATTCTCAAAATTTCTAGAAAAAATCATATTCCATTTTCAGGGCATTTGGAGAACTTTTATTTTCGAGGTATTTTTCTATTCCACGGATAAATCAGAAAACAGACAGAAAAATACGAATTTTACTTTATTTCAACTAAATAACAGAAAGTAGAAGGAGGGTACAGAAGGTTGTGCCTTCTAGTTTCATCCATCTCATGCTCATCAGAAGGAATCCACTAACAAGGTTGATCAAGTCTTGTTAACAAACTCATTCCGAATAACATGGAACCGGAGAAATTTCGAATAACACTATATTACCTCAACGGGGATATGCACATCCCCTATAATAAGAATATCATATTTCTTCTTGATAGTAGGTAGAGGGAATTCAAAAACTCCAAATATAATCGATGGAATGTTTCCAATAGAGTTGATACTATGAACTTGAGGTTGTTTCCTCGGAAAGTGTACCGTATGCTCATTACCATTAACATGAAAAGAGATATTGCCTTTGTTGCAATCAATAACATCCCCTGCAGTATTCAAAAAAGGTCTTCCAAGAATAATAGACATACTATCGTCCTCGGGAATATCAAGAATAACAAAGTCCGTTAAAATAGTAGCGTCTGCAACTACAACGGGCACATCCTCACAAATACCAACAGGTATAGCAGTTGATTTATTAGCCATTTGCAAAGATATTTCAGTAGGTGTCAACTTATTCAAATCAAGTCTCCAATATAAAGAGAGAGGCATAACACTAACACCGGCTCCAAGATCACCTAAAGCAGTTTTAACATAGTTTCTTTTAATGGAGCATGGTATAGTGGGTACTCCTGGATCTCCAAGTTTCTTTGGTATTCCACCCTTAAAAGTATAATTAGCAAGCATGGTGGAAATCTCAGCTTCCGGTATCTTTCTCTTATTTGTAACAATATCTTTCATATACTTAGCATAAGGATTCATTTTGAGCACATCAGTTAATCGCATACGCAAAAAGATAGGTCTAATCATTTCAGCAAAGCGCTCAAAATCCTCGTCATCCTTTTTCTTGGATGGTTTGGGAGGAAAAGGCATGGGTTTACGAACCCATGGTTCTCTTTCTTTACCATGTTTCCTAGCAACAAAGTCTCTCTTATCATAACGTTGATTCTTTGATTGTGGGTTATCAAGATCAACAACAGGTTCAATTTCTACATCATTATCGTTACTAGGTTGAGCATCATCATGAACATCTTCATTAACATTTTCATTAGGTTCATGTTCATTACCAAACTGTGTTTCAGCATCAGAAATAGAGATATCATTTGGATTCTCAGGTGTTTCAGCAATAGGTTCACTAGAAGCATGCAAAGTCCTATCATTTTTATTTTTCTTTTTTTAGAAGGACTAGGTGCATCAACATTATTTCTCTAAGAATCTTGCTCAGTTCTCTTAGGGTGGCCTTCAGGATACAAAGGTTCCTGAGTCATTCTACCAGTTCTAGTAGCCACTCTAACAGCATAATCAATTTTCTTACTATTCATTTCATTGAGCAAATCATTTTGAGCTTTAAGTACTTGTTCTACTTGAGTGGTAACCATAGAAGCATGTTTAGTAATGAGTTTAAGTTCACCTTTAACCCTATACATATAATCACCCAAGTGCTCAAGCGTATCTGAATTGTATTTCAATTGTCTACCAAAATAAGCATTGAAGTTTTCTTGCTTAACCATAAAGTTATCAAACTCATCTAAGCATTGGCTAGCAATTTTAGTAGGAGGATTTCAGCTTTATCATGTATATAGAGTGAATTTACCTTTACCACCTGTCGTGGAATTGTCACGGCAGATGTCCTCTTACAAGGACTTAGTTGTGGAGCCATCGCGACTAGGAAGCTTAAAGGGGTTAATTGGGACAAAGGACACGAGAAGTTTATACTAGTTCGGCCCCTTGCGGTGAAGGAAGGCCTACGTCTAATTGGGTTGGTATTGCTTGATGTTTCAATGACCAGGGAGCGAGATACGCTATGCCCGGCTCTCGATGAGTTGTTTCCTGCCCCTAAACCGTCGCAAGTCGTCCCCCTATATACACGGGTTGACGCCCTGCGGCTTACAGAGTCCTGGCCGGCTTATAAACAATGTCCGCCATGATGACTAGTTAAATCTACCTTATGATACAAGTAATGCCATTGTGGCGGTTTACTACAACGGGCCTTAAGTCACCTGTGAACCTTAAGCCCTTTATTGAACCGCCATCTTCATGCTTGATTACAGCCTTCAATCTGGCGAGTCTTCTTGTGGTACCCGGCCCCTCCTGGGCGGCTTACACAAATAGTTATATCCCCAACATTAGGCCCCAGATTGATTTGAACCTGTTCATGTCAATCTTAAAATACATTAAGAAGTAAATCTTCAGTCTCCGGCTGTGCAAAGGTTTTCTTTAACCCGCCATGACGTCATCTTTTGGATCCGTGTTAACCCGCCGTGACGTCATCCTTATTTAAATTCATTCTTTATTTCACTGTATCCTCCAGCGGGTCTTTGCCTTTACTGACTGTTCCAAAAACCGAGGCATCGGGGCCGCTGGATAATAACTTTTATCTCCTCGTTTCTCGCGCTCTTTAGTGGCCCTCCCTTATAAATAGGCCCGACTAGGTCTTCTTTCATTCTTCCCGTTCCGCTTCTTCTTCCTCTCGCCCCCATCATCCTTTGGAGCTTGTCCGCCGTCGCCACAGTATACCTCGTCTCCGTCGAGCTTAGCCACTTTGATCGACCTGAACTTGACGGAGAACGGCAGCGTCCCTCCTCCGCAGATCTTCCGCAGTAAGTGTTTCCCCTTTCTGTGCCATAGATCTATGCTAGGGCTAGTATGTTCTTCTGTACAGTTCATCGTTCATCCTAGTTCCTCGCACTTGCCTCTGCCGTAGCTCGATTGATCCAGCAATAGCGTAGATCTCGTGCGGTTGTTGTACCGCATCCATTTTTACTAGTAGCAGATCTTCTTTCTTTGTAGGACTCCTCAGTAGAACGTATGAACTTCTCCGCACCATTTTTTTAGGTCTAGAATTTTTCTTGTCTGAACATCTGTTTGATCCAAAATAACAACAACAACTTGTGGAACTTGTTTGTTCCACCCGGAAGTGAAAAAACTGCTTCTGTCGAATATGTTTAACTGCTCATTGACACCTGTAGCGGCTTAATATTTATCGCACAGTCATCCATATATCATTAGACCCCTTCTTAATCCGCCATCATGACTAGTTTTAAATATTTTCCTCCGGGTTAAATTTGAGCCGGATCCTCTTTATTTTTGTCATAGGCCTCAATCTTTGTCATGGCGCCTAAACCGGCGAAGCCTCTTGTGACCTGTAATTGGGTCCCATCCACAGTCACGAGGAGTAAACTGTCTGAATTTGTGAAGTCCGACCATCTGCCTAAGAAGGAGGTCATGTCTTATCGTGCCCCTGACCCGTCTGAAGAAAGGCCTCAACCCAAAGAAGGGGAAGTAGTAGTTTTTACGGATCACATGAGCTGGGGATTTGCCCTCCGGCTCAAAATTCTTGAGAGAGGTTACGAACTTCTTTGACCTTAGGCCTCAAGATATTGGACCCAATTCCGTGTCAAATATCTGCAATTTCCAAGTCTTCTGCGAGGTGTACACGGAGAGGAGCCAAATCTGCTTTTGTTCAGAGAGCTTTTCTACTTGAACCGGCAGAATGAACGTGCCAACGGTCCCAGTCTTGAACTTGGCGGTATCTCAATTCAGCGGCGGAGAGACTGCCTTTTCCCTTATGCTGAACTGCCGAGCCATCCGAAAGATTGGAATGAAACATGGTTCTATTGCCAGGACACTTCCCCGGCTAATGAAAGCCCTCTGCCCGGCTTCCGCGCTCTACGCCTTGAGTCCAACCATCCACTAGCGGACAAGCTAACGGCTATTGAGCGTCTGCCTCTTAATCCTACCATCAAAAGGATCAAAGCTCTTTTGGGAAATGGCCTGAACGGTATTGATCTGGTCCGAGTTTGGCTCGCTTGGCGAGTACTTCCGTTAAGCCGCCGTCCTGGCTTAATGTGTACCTATTCAGGAGAAAAGGATGATCCACTGCGTCATAGCGCTGACGACTTACCAGATGATGTGGTGGAAGCTACAACCCAATCGGGCCTTTGAAGGAGGGCACAATAACTAACGCGCCTTGACCTACTTCCTTCACGTAAGAAGAACCCGGCCCTCAGGTGAGTCATCAAACTTAATAAATACTCCTAGCCTTGTCACACCTTACTTGTACTCATAATTTATTATCTTTTTTCACAGGCTGATGCAATTTTTGGAAGGTCCAGTATGACCATGAGGCTACTAGACAAGCCAGGACAACCAAGAAGACCGAAAGGAAAGCTGCCAAAACGGGAACTTCAAACAAGAAGAGACCCAGCCCTTCCGATTTACTCAAATTGGATGACACTTCTTCAGATGATGAGGAGGTAAACCCTGATTCTCTTAACTCCTTTGTCATTACTTTATTCACATTTCATCCTCTCAAGAGGATATGGGGCACAACCAAGCGGTTGGCGAAGAGGTAACTATAATTTCCCCCGACTCAGAGCCTTTGCCCAAGCAAAAAATCCGAAAGGTGACCCGGAAAGTAAGATTTTCACATCCTCTCGCTTATCAAGATCCTCAATTTCTTTTGAAGCAACAACAGTTTGAAAGCCGGAGGCAGACCTGGACCAGCAAGGATGCAGAACTCTCCTCCGGCTTACCTGACGTAACTAGGAAACGTCGGACTGAGGTTATCTCCGATTTGCATTCTATTTTTCCTTTGGCGGGTTTAATTCGCCAACCTCTCAATTCATCTGACTCCAATTATCAGGATACCTCTCCTTCCTCCGGCGAGTCCATGCAATTAAACATGGCGGCTTTCAAAACTGCTCCCGGGTACTGTAACTTTAGTTACCTTAGTCTTTTACCTTATTCATGCTTTAATATTCATCCTTCTACCTTTGTTGACAGCATGCAAGTGAAACCCAGCAAGAGGGCAAAGAAGAATAAGCCGTCTCAAGACCCGATTGTAGCTGAACCGGCGCCTGGTATGTCTGTTCCAACCAGCTCCACCCATCAGCCGCCTGAACCGGCTTCTGACATTCCGGTGCCAACCTCTGACCCGCCTGCCGAAGATATTCTCAATAGCTCCGATAACCCAGAAGCTCCTAGCCCGATCAAAACAACTGACCCGGAAGTTGAACTTTTGAAAAGCCAGTTTATTGAACCGGGGCGGCCTACTATCCTTGCCAAATGTACTGCCAAGGAAGAACTTGCCGAACGCCGAGAGGCCAAGCAGGACATTACTGATTATACTCACCTAAGCATTGGTAATATAGTCTCAGCCTATCTGAATCAAGTGCATAATAGCCGTGAACTGGAAATTGACATGGTGAAACAAATACAACACAAATCTAAGGTATAACTTATACTGTTTTCTTGAATCTTACTTACTGTACCATCCCCCAAGTCTACTGCTTATGAATAAATATGTTGTAGACTTAGAAATCTGCTTACTGTTGATATCCCCAGTTTAAAGAGAATATATTTAACCCGGTTATAGCATGATAGTTTTGAACTTGCGATACACATTAGCCCCCAAGTGTCAAGTATCTTTACGTGTAAAGTTCTTGAGACTTAATATGCATAACCCGGCATGGTAGATTTAAAAATTCTTCAGCATACATTAGCCCCCAAGTGTCAAGTATCTTTACTTGTAAAGTGCTTGAGACTTAATATATCTTACCAGGATTCTTACCATAACTCGGTATCAATGTAGGTCACCATAAGTCAATTTGAGTCAGAGATTGCTGACCTAAAGAGCCGTCTGACAACTCAAGAGCTTGAAACTCAAAAAGACAACTCCAAATTTGAATTCAGCATCTCTGAACAAGAGAAGTTGAAGAAAAAAATTTTGAGTCGGAGAAGAAAACCTGGGCTGATGAGAAGGCTTCACTAGTGACCCGGGCTGAGTCGGCAGAGGCTTCACTTGCAGAAGCAACAACCGAGCTGTCCGACTTAAAGCGCCATATATCTCAAATGGTTTCAGCCATCTTCGGTACGCTATTGTTCATAACTCCAAACATTGCAATCCTTCCCTTGATTATTGTCGCTATCGTTAACTCTGGCTCACCTTTATGCTTTGTGATCACACAGGCCCCAGGAGCACCAACCTCAAGCAGAACATGCTGATCAAACTTAAGGCGGTTTACACTCTGGTGGAGCAGCTGTACACCGGGTCACATCATGCTTTGGCTGTTGTAGCCTTATCAAATACCGCTCCGCACCTTCTGCAAGATGTGCTGAAGTGTCTCGCTGTGCTACCTCAGTGGATCCAGGATTTAAGACGGGCATCTTCAAGAGCCGGAGACGTAGCCGCCTTGAGCCGGGCAAAAGCATGGATTCCAGAACTAGACCCGGCCGACCTTGCTCTTGGATACCCAAGTCTGAAGGAGGATGGCACCAGATTTGATGATCATGATTTCACCGCGTGCGTCAAAGTCATATGTCCCGTGGCTACCCTTATTGGGAACGATACTAACCTCTCCAAATACTCTCCGGGATATGACAGCGAGAACTGGAGAATTCCAATCACTCCATATGATCAAGTCAGCCTGATCCCTCCAACTCGTAAGCATACTTTTGCCCCTGAAGTGGACCCACCCGGTTTAATAGATGATGAAGCTGAGTTTGAAGCCTTGAGAGGAATTTACTGGGCCTCATCAACCTTCCAGGACAAAGCAACCAACGGAGAGGCGGAGAAGGATAACCCGGAACCATCAAGCCCACCAAAGGAGTGAACCGACAGGCGTTATGAACTTCCAAAAAACAACGCTTCATTATTCATACTCGGGGAGTCTTGTAATAGGGTAGAAAAAACCTCTTAACTTTGTCATGCCTTCGTGCATGTTTACGGCGCTTAATACTTTCGTAAGCCGCCATCGTTATGTGCTTCCAGCTTATGTTCATCTTTCCTTGATGTCAAAATTCTTCTTGCTTTATCCTGTGTATAAAACAAATTAGAATTCCCTTGGCGACTTACCGCACCCGGGGTTACATAAAGTATTGATAACCCGGAGTATGAACCAAACATCACATAAAAACTGGTTTATGACTATGATCACAATAGCATACCTGCGATCTTATTTGGTATATACTCGCCGGCTTACATGACCCAAATCCAAGAGTTAATTTAACTCCTGGCAGTTGACGTATATAATGTTGACCTGGCCTTTAATAACATTTATACTTACAGAGTATAATGAATAGTAAACCTAATTTCAAAGGCCTCTGATTCGAATACGATCAGTGAACCGTTCCAAAGGGGTTAAGCTAAGATTCGAATACGATCATATAGCCGCCAGTGGCTTTGGCGATGCCGATCAAGGGTATCGACAGCTATGTTCTCTTTGGTTCGAATACGACCTATATTTGAACAGGAAGCCCCCAAGTGACCATGAGAGTTGTTTAATGACGCTGATTCGAATACGACCCACGTTAGACCTAAAGGGGTTAAGCTATGATTCAAATATGATCAAGAAGCCCCCAAGTGGGTTTGGCAGTATGCCGATCAATTGGGTATCGCCAGCTATGTTCTCTTTGATTCGAATACTACCTATGTTTGAACAGGAAACCCCCAAGTGACCATGGCTAGATTTAGATATGATCATAAACCGGACCAAAGGGAAAGCCGGATTCAGATATGATCCGCTCCCTGTTGGTTGTTTCCACCACCTGGTAAAGAAGATATATAAACCTTTGAAGGTGAAAAGAAAAGAGGTCCTGCTTTATTGCTTTATATAATATATACATTGTCAAAAAAGAAAAAAATATATATATATATCTTGAGATCCAGTGGCTCAAGTATAGTAAGGCCGAAGATGAGCTATGTTCCACGGTCATGGGTCTCTTCCTCCGACTTACGTGAGTCTTTGTGCTCTCGAACATCAATGAGGTAGTATGACCCGTTGTTCAGATTTTTACTGACCACAAAGGGTCCTTCCCAAGGAGGGGATAGCTTGTGCATATCGGATTGATCCTGAATGAGCCGGAGCACTAAGTCGCCTTCCTGAAAGGCTCTGCTTCTAACCCGGCGGCTGTGATAGCGGCGCAGGTCTTGCTGGTATATCGCCGAGCAGGCTATTGCCAAGTCTCGCTCCTCATCTAACAAGTCCAGTGCATCCTGACGTGCCTTTTCATTATCAGCCTCAACGTAAGCCTCCACTCGAGGCGAGTCGTGCCGGATGTCACTTGGCAGAACTGCCTCTGCTCCGTACACCATGAAGAAAGGTGTATAACCTGTAGATCTGTTAGGTGTTGTGTTGATACTCCATAGCACAGAGGGTAGCTCCTCCACCCAACAACCCGGAGTTCGCTGTAAGGGGACCAAGAGCAGGGGTTTGATACCCTTCAAGATCTCTTGATTAGCTCTCTCTGCTTTACCATTAGATTGAGGATGAGCAACAGCCGAAACATCAAGCCGGATATGTTCTTGTTGATAGAACTCTTCCATGGCACCCTTGGAGAGATTAGTACCATTATCAGTTATGATACTGTGTGGAAAGCCAAAACGAAAAATCACCTTTTTCATGAACTGAACCGCCGTGGCTGCATCACACTTACTGACCGGCTCTACCTCAACCCACGTGGTGAATTTATCGACTGCCACCAAAAGGTGCGTTTTCTTATCCTTAGACCTTTTGAAAGGTCCAACCATGTCAAGCCCCCAGACTACAAACGGCCAAGTAATTAGAATCATCCTCAATTCCCGAGCCGGCACATGAGCTCATCGTGAGAATTTTTGACAGCCGTCGCATCTGCTGACCAGATCCTCCGCATCAGCATGAGCCGTTAGCCAATAGAAACCATGACGGAAAGCCTTGGCCACCAGAGATTTTGAGCCGGCATGATGACCACAATCTCCTTCATGGATCTCCCGAAGTATCTCCTGACCCTCCGCAGGCGACACACAACGTTGAAACGCCCCAGTAACGCTGCGGTGATGTAATTCGCCATGAACAATTGTCATAGACTTGGACCGCCTTATGATTTGTCTTGCCAAGGTCTCGTCCTCAGGCAACTCTCCCTGGGTCATATAGGCCAAATAAGGGACTGTCCAATCTGGGATAACGTGGAGAGCTGCCACCAACTGTGCCTCTAGGTCTGGCACTGCTAGCTCTTCCTCTGTACGCACTTTGACAGAAGGGTTATGCAAAACATCAAGAAAGGTATTAGGCGGCACCGGCTTACGCTGAGACCCCAGCCGGCTCAAAGCATCAGCCGCCTCATTCTTCCTCCGATCAATGTGCTCCACTTGATAACCCTTGAAGTGTCCAGCCACCGCATCAACCTCACGACGATAAGCCGCCATCAGGGGATCCTTGGAGTCCCACGTGCGTGACACCTATTGAGCAACGAGGTCTGAGTCGCCTAAGCACCTTACCCGACTCAAATTCATCTCCTTAGCCATCCGGAGACCATGGAGTAAAGCCTCGTACTCAGCTGCATTGTTAGTACAGGGAAACATAAGCCGGAGCACATAACAAAATTTGTCACCTCGGGGAAGTTAAACGACTCCAGCCCCGAGCCCTCCAACCGCCTGGACCCATCAAAGTGAATAGTCCAATATGTGTTATCCGCTTCTCCTCGGGTGCCTGTAATTCTGTCCAATCATTGATAAAGTCCACCAAGGCTTGAGACTTAATAGTTGTACGTGGCGTGTACTTCAAACCATGAGGCCCAAGCTCAATGGCCCACTTGGCGACTCGCCCTGTGGCTTCCCTGTTCTGGATGATGTCTCCCAAAGGGGCGGAGCTTACCACAGTTATAGGATGACCTTGGAAATACTGCTTCAGCTTCCGGCTTGCCATAAACACCCCATAAACAAGTTTCTGCCAATGTGGATACCTTTGCTTGGACTCAATGAGCACCTCACTGATGTAATAAACCAGCCATTGAACCGGATGCTCCTTGCCAGCCTCCTTGCGCTCCACCACAATGGCCACACTGACGGCTCGGGCATTAGCAGCCACATATAACAGCAATGGCTCTCTATCAATGGGAGCCGCAAGGACCGGCGGCTCAGACAACTGTCTCTTTAAATCCCCAAAGGCAGCGTCAGAAGCGTCACTCCAGACGAAAGCATCCGTTTTCTTCATCATCTGATACAGCGGCAGGGCTTTCTCGCCTAACCGGCTTATGAACCGGCTTAGAGCAGCAACACGACCGGCCAGTCGTTGAACATCGTTGATGCACGCCGGTTTTGCCAAGGAGGTAATCGCCTTGATCTTCTCCAGGTTAGCTTCAATGCCTCTGTTTGAGCCCAGGAAACCCAGAAGCTTGCCTGCAGGTACACCAAACACACACTTGTCCGGGTTAAGAATCATCTTATAAACCCGGAGATTATCAAAGGTCTCCTTTAAATCAGATATCAAGGTTTTCTTCTCCCTGGACTTCACCACGATGTCATCCACATAAGCGTGAACATTGCACCCAATTTGACTATGGAGACAATTTTGTACACATCTTTGATAAGTCGCCTGGGCACTCTTGAGCCCAAATGGCATAGGTACATAGCAGAAGGCTCCAAACGGAGTGATGAAAGCCGTCTTCTCCTGGTCCTTAACTGCCATTTTGATCTGATGATAGCCAGAGTAAGCATCCAAAAAGCTCAAACGCTCGCAACCCGCCTAGCATCGATGATCTGATCAATACGGGGGAGGGAACAGGGATCAGTCGGACAAACCTTATTTAAGTCCATGTAATCCACACACATCCGCCAAGTGCCATTCTTCTTGAGTACCAGCACCGGGTTAGCCAGCCACTCCGGGTGAAAGACTTCCACAATGAACCCAGCCGCTAAGAGCCGAGCGACCTCTTCCCCAATAGCTTTTCATCTTTCCTCATTGAACCATCAAAGAAATTGCCTGACCGTCTTATACTTTGGATCGATATTAAGAGTGTGCTCAGCGAGTTCCCTCGGAACACCCGGCATGTCAGAAGGTTTCCATGCAAAGATGTCCCGGTTCTCATGGATGAACTCGATGAGCGCGCTTTCCTATTTAGGATCCAAGTTGGCACTGATGCTGAACTGCTTGGAAGAGTCGCCTGGAGTAAAGTCAACAAGCTTTGTTTCAGCGGCCGATTTAAACTTCAATGTCGGGTCATGCTCTGTAGTCGAATTCTTTAAAGAAGTCATATCTGCCGGGTCAACATTATTCTGATAAAACTTCAGCTCCTCAGCTGCACAAACAGACTCAGCATAAGCCGCATCGCCTTCCTCACATTCCAAGGCTACCTTTCGACTCCCATGCACGGTGATGGTACCCTTGTGACCCGGCATCTTGAGCTGCAGATAAACATAACACGGTCGCGGCATGAACTTAGCATAAGCCGGCCGTCCAAACAGAGCATGATACGGGCTCCTGATTTTGACTACCTCAAACGTCAATTTCTCGGCTCTGGAATCATATTCATCTCCGAAGGCCACTTCCAAATTTCAATCTTGCCAACTGGTACGCCGACTTACTGTGCACCACTCCATGAAAGACGGTGTTGGATGTCCTCAAGTCCTTATCAGTCAACACCATGCGTGAAAGGTCTCATAATAGAGAATATTGATGCTGCTTCCCCGTCCATGAGTACCTTAGTGAATTTATATCCACCAACCTCGAGGTGCTACCACCAAGGCCAACCGACCCGGATTATCAACTCGAGGGGTGATCTTCCTGCTCCATATAATGGGCTGCTCGACCACCTCAAATAACGCGGAACCGCCGCTCAACAGAATTCACGGCCCTCTTATGAACCTTTCCGGTCACGTTTGCACAAATTAGTGGTAAACACATGGTATCGCCCACCATTCAGCTGCTTTGGGTGGCTTTGATAACCTGACTGCTGCTGCTGCTGTCCCCCTTGACCAGACTGCTGTTGATTGTAGCCGCCTTGACTTCCCTGAAAGCTGGAACTTGAACCACCTCCCGGGCCATGAAAGCCGCCGGCTCCTGAACCGCCGCCCGATCCATGATTACCATCAAACATGTTGGAATTTTTGAAAGCCTTCATGATCGCGCAATCTTTCCATAAGTGGGTGGCGGGTCGTTCCCGAGTACCGTGTCTCGGACAAGGCTCATTGAGAAGCTGCTCAAGTGACGGACCTGACCCGCCAGATCGAGGCGGTTTTCCCTTACGTCTCGATTGTTACCCTGCATTGGCATTGGCCACAAACTCTGGGTTACCCTCTGCCTTACGCTTGTTGCCTCCTTGATTTACCGGGTTATGCTGCTGACCCTTTCCATTGCCGTTCTTCTTTCCCTTCCCTGTCTTTTCATCATTAGACGCGGGATCCTTGGTACTATCAGAAACGGCATACTTGACTAAAGCCGCCATCAGCATACCCATATCCTTGCAATCACGCTTAAGGCGCCCCAGTTTCTGCCTCAGTGGCTCAAAGCGGCAATTCTTCTCCAGCATGAGGACTGCAGAGCCGGCATCCATCTTATCGGACGAATGTATTATTTCCTTGACCCGACGCACCCAATGAGTTGTGGATTCACCCTCCTCCTGCTTACAATTGGTCAAGTCCACAATTGACATAGATTGCTTGCAAGTGTCCTTGAAGTTCTAGATAAACCGGACCTTTAGCTCTGCCCATGAACTAATGGAATTGGGTGGCAATCCCTTTAACCAAGACCGGGCTGTTCCGTCTAACATCATGGTGAAGTACTTAGCCATTGCTGCGTCGCTGACCTCAAGTAGCTCCATGGCCATATCGTAACTTCCGATCCATGCTCCGGACTGTAAGTCGGCCGTGTAATTCGGCACCTTTCGAGGCCCCTTGAAGTCCTTGGGTAGACGTACATCACGCAGAGCCGGCACCAAACAAGGAACACCGCCAGTTCTGGTGGCCACTCCCACTCCAACAGAAGTCGTCGGATACTCTGGGAGGTCTTGATATGCCGCCTGCTGAGCCGCTAGCTGAGCCGCCCGCTCGTCGTCCTGACATATTCAGTCTTGCAGCGGGTTATAGCCACCCGGCTGGTTACGACGCTGGGCATTGCTTGACAAAGCTTCCGACTCCATGTGCCTGTTATAACTCGGACTCCGGTTTTGACGAGGTGGTGCTAGCCAAGGCGAAGGGGTTGAATGAATCCTGTTTCGGCTGTAAGAATAGGTCTCTTGTTGCGCCAGGGCCGTCTGAATAAGATCTCTGACCCTCCGGGTCTCCACCGCGGTCGGATCATCACCATCCACTGGGAGAGCCGCCAAACGCGCGGATGCTGCTATCAAGTTCTCCATGGGGTTGGAGAAGTGACCCGGTGGTATTTGTACATAACGCGGCGGGGCCATACTCCCGTGCGGAGGTGCCATCTCTTGAAGCTGAGTCGGTCCCCACGCACCGGCTGGTGTGAACTGATTTGCTCCGGGCGGGTTGCTACGGCCGGCACCGGGTGTCGCGAAAAGGTTCCGAGGGTCATAAACTGGAGGCAACCAGGATTGGGTTTTCTGATGTCTCCTCCTCATCACCTCATTGGATGCGTTCAGGCTCATATTAAGCTGGAAAGCCTCTGACTGGAGTTTCTGCGCTCGCGCGTCCAAAGCCGCCCGCTCTGTAGCTAACCTGGTGTCCTCAGCTGCCAAGGCCTCCTTGGCCCGGGCTATCTCCTCATGCACCTTCGCCACCTCCGCGTTATGCTCATCTTGATTTGCAGGAATAACCGTGGCGGTTAACAGGGCCGTTAGCTTATCCATAAGATCCATCAGCATCTGAGCTGGCGAGCGCACAGGGCCTCCTGCCCCGGCTGCTCCTGACCCGTACGTTATTGCTATTGCAGCCGTCGAGTTTTGACCAGGCTGAGTACCTGCCATGAAGACCCCCGCCCAGCTTGGCGGCTCATTGAAATCCGGAGTGCTAGAACCGTCAGAACAACCCCCAAGCATACCCTCTTGGACTTGATATAAAGAATCTGTTGAAACGGCGGACGAATCATCATCCGAGGGGACGGACGTCTCACCACCATCTTTAGATCCTTCAAGAAGTTCTCCTCCGTGGACGCAGCCCACGAAGGCATGCTTCATGACAGGTTGAGCTCGGGCGGGTCTCGCACGCTGAGCCGTCTCAACGAGGTCGGTGCAGTTGTTCGGCTCAAGGCCTGGCTCACCGATCCGGCCGATGAAGACGTGGATTCCGCCAAAGGGGACCCGGTACCCGTACTCAATTGAGTCGGCGTGGGGCTGACCTTCGTTGTCGATGTAGATCTTGCCGCGACGACTCTTGGTCATCCACTGCGTATCCCTTGAGCCCTTCGAAGCTGCCCTTCAAGAACTCAAATCCACCGTGCGCTGGCCCCATGGTGGGCGCCAACTGTCGTGGAATTGTCACGGCAGATGTCCTCTTGCAAGGACTTTGTTGTGGAGCCATCGCGACTAGGAAGCTTAACAGGGTTAATCGGGACAAAGGACACGAGAGGTTTATACTAGTTCGGCCCCTTGCGGTGAAGGAAGGCCTATGTCTAGTTGGGTTGGTATTGCTTGATGTTTTGATGACCAGGGAGCGAGATACGCTATGCCCGGCTCTCGATGAGTTGTTTCCTGCCCCTAAACCGTCGCAAGTCGTCCCCCTATATACACGGGTTGACGCCCTGCGGCTTACAGAGTCCCGGTCGGCTTATAAACAGTGTTCGGCTCGGTGACTAGTTAAATCTACCTTATGATACAAGTAATACCATTGTGTCGGTTTACTACAACGGGCCTTAAGTCGCCTGTGAGCCTTAAGCCCTTTATTGAACCGCCATCTTCACGCTTGATTACAGGCTTCAATCTGGCGAGTCTTCTTGTAAAACCCGGCCCCTCCTGGGCGGCTTACACAAATAGTTATATCCCCAACACTACCTGTGTCGGGTTATCAAGACCATGAGTTTCTTCAATAGGTAATGGATTAAGATCATATGTTTCTTCAACAGGCGGTAGATTTAAGACCATGTATTTCTTCAATAGGAGGTAAATTCTTAAAATCTCAGCTTTAATACCTTTTTGTTTCATAGATTTCTTTGCCTCTTGCATATCTTCAGGACAGAGAAATAGAACACCTCACTTCTTCAGAGTTGGTTTAGGAATAGGCTCAGGAGCTGGCTTAGGAGCTGGCTCAGGAAGTGTCCAATTATTTTCATTTGTCAACATATTATTCAATAGAATTTCAGCTTCATCCGGTGTTCTTTCCCTGAAAACAGAACCAGCACAACTATCCAGGTAATCTCTGGAAGCATCGGTTAGTCCATTATAAAAGATATCAAGTATTTCATTTTTCTTAAGAGGATGATCAGCAACGCATTAAGTAACTTGAGAAGCCTCCCCAAGCTTGTGGGAGACTCTCTTCTTCAATTTGCACAAAGTTGTATATTTCCCTCAAAGCAGCTTGTTTCTTATGAGCAGGGAAATATTTAGCAGAAGTAATAAATCATATCACAGGGGACTATGCACACAACCAGGATCAAGAGAATTAAACCATATCTTAGCATCACCCTTTAATGAGAACGGATATATTTTAAGGATATAAAGATAGCGAGATTTCTCATCATTAGTGAACAGGGTGGCTATATCATTTCATTTAGTAAGATGTGCTACAAGAGTTTCAGGTTCATAGCCATGAAAAGGATCAGATTCAACCAAAGTAATTACATCAGGATCAATAGAGAATTCATAATCCTTATCGTTAACATAGATAGGTGAAGTAGCAAAAGCAGGGTCAAGTTTCATTCTATCATTAAGAGATTGCTGATTCCATTTAGCTAATAACCTCTTGAGTTCGTATCTATCTTTGCAAGCTATAATAGCTAAAGAAGCTTCTTTATCAAAAACATAACCCTCAGGAATAACACGAAAGTCTTCATCATCACTTTCATCAATATAATCAGTTTCAATAATTTCTTTCTCTCTAGCCCTAGCAATTTGTTCATCAAGAAATTCACCAAGTGGCACAGTAGTATCAAGCACAGAAGTAGTTTCATCATAAGTATCATGCATAGCAGAAGTGGCATCATCAATAACATGCTACGTATCAGAACGAATAGCAGAAGCAGGTTTAGGTGTGCAAGCGTACTCAAAACAGAAGGTGAATCAAGTGCAGAGCTAGATGGCAGTTCCTTGCCTCCCCTCGTAGTTGAGGGATAAATTGTTGTCTTAGCGTCCTTCAAGTTCTTCATAGTGACCAGCAGATATAAATCCCAAGTGACTCAAACAATAGAGCTATGCTCCCCGGCAACGGCGCCAGAAAATAGTCTTGATAACCCACAAGTATAGGGGACCGCAACAGTTTTCAAGGGTAGAGTATTCAACCCAAATTTATTGATTCGACACAAGGGGAGCCAAAGAATATTCTCAAGTATTAGCAACTGAGTTGTCAATTCAGGCACACATGTATAATTTAATATCTGCAGCAAAGTATTTAGTAGCAAAGTAATATGATAGTAGTGGTAACGGTAACAAAAGGTAACAGTAGCAAAAGTAATATTTTTGGTGTTTTGTAGTGATTGTAACAGTAGCAGCGAAAAAGTAAATAAGCGAAGAACAATATATGAAAAGCTCGTAGGCATTAGATCGGTGATGGAGAATAATGCTGGATTCGGTTCATCATGTAACAGTCATAACATAGGGTGACACAGAACTAGCTCCAATTCATCAATGTAATGTAGGCATGTATTCCGAATATAGTCATACGTGCTTATAGAAAAGAACTTGCATGAAATCTTTTGTCCTACCCTCCCGTGGCAGCGGGGTCCTAACGGAAACTAAGAGATATTGGCAGGGATACAAGTAATGGACCATATTTTTCACCATTCCCATATGGCTATGGACTTGAACACCTATGGAAGAAGAAGATGAGCAGCCAAATACTTCTAGGTATTATCTGTTGGCATGATCCATAAAAATTCACATATGCAAATATTTCTGCTCAGTAGTCCTTGGCGCGTGCTTGAACTTTGGTGGTAAACTCTTGTTGATATACAGATTCTGATTGTTCTGATTGTAAAGATATGCCTTCCATACCTCATAACTACTTCACTCTCTTCTAGGAGTGTTATATATATATACATATATATATATATATATATATATGCATGTGATATTCACTATACTTTTTCTCATTGCCCATTACTTCACATGCAATATAACCTATGTAAGTCATCTATCTACTGATTCTGTTATACGAAGCTTCCCTTCTTGCTCTACTTATTATAGTATGTACTTTCTGTCATGATTGCAGTATGTAGCAACCAAGGTGATATGCAGGAGCCAAGGTGTCGTGGTTTTGTCACGGCAGATGTCCTAGAGAAAGGACTTAGTCGTGGAGCCATCGCTATGGGTTAACTTAAAGGGGTTAAAGCGGACAAGGGACGCAAGAGAGTTTATACTGGTTCGGCCCCTTGCGGTAAAGGTAAAAGCCTACAATCCAGCTGTTGTGGGATTGCTTGGGTTTCGATGACCAAGGAGCGAGTACGCTTTGCCTGAGTCTCGAGTTGTTGTCTGTTGTCCTTGAACCGCCGTCGGGTCGTCCCCTTATATACATGGGTTGACGCCCGTCGGTGTACAGAATCCCGAGGCCGGCTCATAAACATGTCCGGCTCGGTCTCTGCTCTTTTGATCTTACAATAAAAGTTTACATACTAATGCCGGTTTATGTCTACAGGCCTTAAACTGGCTTTGGGCCCTAGGCCTTCATGAAGCATCACCGTCTTTATCTTCATGGGCTTCAGATACAATGAACCACTATGGGGTTAACCCGGCCTCTCCTTGTCCGGTTTATGCCCAGTGGTAATATCCCTAACATTACGCCCTGGATTGATTTGAACTAGTTCATGTCAATCCTCAATACTTTAGAAAATTTCTTCTTTAGCATCTTCACATAGTCTTGTAAACTGTCATGACGTCACCTTCTTGGACCATGATAAATCGCCATGACATCATCTGTTATTAAAAATTGCCTAAAGCTCACTTTTATTAACGAGCCTCCGACAATCGAGGCGACAGCTCCACCTCATATCCAAATTTTTGGGCTCCTCGATTTTCGCGCCTGACGCTTATCTTTTTGCCTTTATAAATAGGGCCAGGGGGTCTTTCCATTCCCCCCTGTACCTCTTCACATCATCTTCTTCCTTGCGATGCCTGGCCTTTGGAGCTCTGCCGCCCCGTCGACCTTCGTTTCTGCCTCCGCAACGGCCGCTGCATCAACCTGACCGGACCAGAGAAGTGCGGCGCTCCTCAGCTGTTCCCTCATCATCAGCGAGTTCTTCTTTCTTTGCTCTAGATCCACCATTAGGGTTTCAATGTTCATCGGAGTCTATCAAATCTCCTCCGCTGTTCTTTCCTGTTCTTTTCATTAGCATAAACAACTAGTTGGATCCGATATTTCTTACGCGGCTGTAGCCATAATCCCCTTTTTATTAGATCCGTTCCTTTACACAAAACTCATCTGAACCTTGCTGAACTGTTCAAGCACTTGAAATTAGGTCTGAATTTATTTTGATTTTCCAACGCACGACAGATTTTAAATTTACCATGCTAAGCTGTGAAACTTGTTTTTCCTTCACTTACGCATCTTTAGACTTGTATCTTCAATACCAGATTAGGCTGTTTAACCCTGTACAAAAATGATGACCCAATAGATACCATTAGTCCCCTGTTGAACCGCCGATGCATTCGTCACTGTACCGTCTCCATTATCAGACTCCGAGTTGCCAATAGCAACCTCCGGTTTAAAAACACGCATATATCCTCGCACCGCTTTATAGCTGTCCACTGTGAATCTTAAACCGGCTATAACCATGTTTTAGCTTCTCATTGCCATGGCCAAGCAAGTATATGAATGTAACTGGGCTCCTTCCCGGGTTACCGAAGAGCAATTAAACGGATGTGTCGCAACTGGCACTTTAGCCAAGAAAGAAATCATCCACTGGAGTCCCCCCGGTCTGGAAAATCCTCCTGAGCCTAAAGACGAAGAAGTAGTCGTTTTTGTTGACCACCTGGCCCGAGGCTTTAGCCTTCCCGATTCAAAATTCTTTCGAGACGTGCTTGCCAGTTTTCAGCTTCACCCTCAGGACATAGGTCCAAATTATGTGACCAACATCGGCCACTTCCAAGTCTTCTGTGAGGCTTATCTGCAAGAGGAACCTACAGTTGAACTGTTTAGGGATTTCTTTCACTTAAACCGCCGCAAAGAGTTCACAGATGGACCCAATACTGAATTAGGTGGAATGGCAGTTCAGAAAAGGAAGGAAGCCACCTTTCCTCATCCCAAGCACCACAGTCACCCCAAAGAATGGAACTAGACCTGGTTTTATTGCAAGGATACATCTTCAATTCATGAAAACCCCTTGTCGGGTTACCGGCCTCACCGAGTTAGCAATACACATCCCTTTCCTCGGAGGTTGACTGCAAAGGAAATGTCCAAATATGCCCCACAACTGTCAAAGCTTAGAGCCTTTATGGCGAACGGTTTGACAGGTGTTGACTTTGCTCGTTGTTAGATAAGCTGGAGCATTCTGCCCTTAAGCCGGCGCCCCAGTTTGATGTGTGAATACACAGGAAGTTTGACCGATCCTCAACGGCATATTAATATTCAGCTAACAGAGGCTGAAGTCACCGAAGCTGTCAAGAAAATGTTGAATGAAACGGAGGCCGTCTGCGGCCAGACTGGTCTAAGTCCTTTCTGCACCTTCAACAAACCGCCAGCTGTAAGAACCATATACCCTTTTTGTTGTAACTTACATCTTTCAAAGTATTCGCTGAAAGATTGTCTACTTTTGACAGGGTGATGATCCGTTTTGGAATAAAAAAGCACCACAGGATAAACCGGCCAAACCGCTTCGCCCAAAGACCAAAGTTATTAAAAAACCTGCCAAGAAAAGGACCCTAGCATCCTCCCAGCTAAATGCTGATGATGATGTTGGTTACCCGAAATCAGAGGTAGACCTTGACTCTCTTGGTCATTTTTCGTACACCTCATTGACAATGATTATTATCAGGATGATGCTGAAGGCAGTCAAGCTGACGATGTAGAGGTAATCCTTCTTTCCTCCGATTCAGATCCTCTGCCAACATCGAAAATCTGTCGGGCAAACCGGAAAATAAAATTTTCTCACCCCCTTGCTTACTTGGATCCAAACTTTCTTTTGAAGACGCAACAACACGAAGCTCGCCGCACGACCCGGCATAGCGGCCAGGTAGTTACCTCCGCCGGTTTACCGAACACTCCGGTTCGGAAATGCCGACCAGAGGTCTCTTATACTCTTGACACTCCTTGCCCCAAGGCGGGTTGTTTCCGACAGCCTCTTAATCCATCTGATTCAAATTATCAGGGCACTTCCCACTCATCTTATGGCGAGTCATCGGCCACACAGCTTCCACCCCTCAAAAAAGTTCCTGGGTGAGCTATGCACTTATCTTTATCCTTGATGTGTTACTTTTACATACTGTACTGATCCTCATGTTTATCTTTTCTCAGCGCCAAGCCTAGACCTAGCAAGAAGGCTTGGTTAAAGAAACCGGTTGATGATAATGTAGCTGCTGAACCAGAAAAAACTCCAGATCCGGAAGAAACCGAAGCTGACACCACGCTTAATGATCCGCTGCCTCAAGATCATGACTTCTTTGCTGAACAAGTGCAAGTTGACACTACAAGCCATGCAGACCAGCCAACCAGCCCTGTCTGAACTGATGACAAACCGGTCAGTCCAGTTAAGGATACTGAAAAACCGCCAACTCCATTAAAGGTTGCTGATGATAAAGAGAATGATGTTGTGATTACTGGCATTGGCCACACTACTCCTGGCAATCCTGTCGCTTTATCAAAACATACTGCTAAGGACGAGCTTTCTGCTATTGGTAAAGGAAAATGGAACACTGATTTGTCAAGCTACGCCCATCTCAATGCTCAAGACATTCATTCCGGCTTCCTGAACCGTCTGTATACCAGCCGTGACTATGAAGCCGGTTTGGTCAACTTGATGAAGGAACGATATGAGGTAACAACCATTTTTATCTTTTGTCCAATTGCAGTTTATCAACTCCTAGTAGCCCCCAAGTGACGGTTTATGATACCAATCTAAACCGGGACTTTTTTCATAACTTAACGTTGCATATTTAGCCTCTAGGGACCGGATTACCTCTTTAAGATGAACCGGTTCTTTAAAATTTCCCATACTGCTCTTTAACCGGTATAGCCCCCAAGGGTCGGTTTAACTTTATAAAGATGAACCGGGACTGTAGAAGAATTTCCATACCAACAGTTTTTGAGCAAACACACATTAGCCCCCAAGTGCCAAGATTAATACTTGTATTGTGCTTGGGACTTGTAGAAATTTCTGATAAGGAGCAAATATGCATTAGCCCCCAAGTATCAAGGGCATAACTTGTTATGTGCTTGGTACTTCAAATATGTAATGTCGACTCATTATACATCTACCTCTTTATAGGCTGAGCTGAGCAAGAAGGAAAGCCAAACCGCTGATCTGCAAGAGAACATCAAGTCCCAGCAAGCCGAAACCTCCAAGGCTAAGGAAGAGTTGACCAGCGCTCTAGACGCTATGGAAAAACTGAAAGAGAGCTTCAACAAAGAACGGGTGGATTGGGAGACAGAAAAATCCGCTTTGCGAAAAAGGATCGAAGACGCAGAAGTAGCTCTTAAACCGGTGGTAGATGAGCTGACTGGCATAAAGCGGCAGATTCATGCCATGACTACTGCTGTGTTCGGTAAACATCTGTTCCTTATATTTTCAATCATATCTTCCCATGTGTTGTCAGTTTAATGATGTGTCAAATGATGCAGGAACTCGCATTAGCCATCTGGGCTCCGATGTACAGAAGAAGCTGAAGGCTTCCTATACCCTTATAGAGCAGTTATATACCAGTGCACAACGGATCATCTGTGCCGCTTCACACAACAAGCCTCCCCCAACTTTAATTAAGGAAACCTTAGTAAGGTTGTCGATGCTCCCTGCCCGGGTAGAAGAGCTAAAGAGATCTGCTGCAAGGATGGGTGCTTTGACCGCACTAACCCGGGCAAAAGCATGGGTACCTGACCTTGATCCGATGGAAGTGGCTAAAGGCTATCGCAGCTTAAAAGAAGACGGATCGAAATTTGATTAGGAGGATCTCCGCGCCATAAACCGGGAAGTACGTCCACTAGCTTGTCAACTGGCTGAAGAAGCTGATCTTTCTATTTACCAGGCGAGCTATGACACCAATAACAAACGGGTTGCTGCACCGACTCCTGAAGCGCAAAATCTGATCCCTCCAATCCGTAAGCACACTTATGCCCCTGATATTGAACCTTCAACCCTTATGAGCGACGAAGCTGTGTTCCAAGCTTTAACTGGGATCGACTGGACAACTATTGACTTCCAGCCGATGGGTAGAGACGAAGAAGATGAACCGGTGCAAGATGATCCGCAGCCGTCAGGTCAAGCTGATAAGAAATCATAATCCGGGGGCCGGCTTAGTCTTCCACGTGCTGCAATGCTTATTGAGAAACAATTATCCTTTTGGGCACTGAAACGCCTTGTAATAGGCTAGTTAAAACACTTGGTCTGTTATGCCTTCGTGCATATTTATACGCAATCGATGTGTGCTAATCCGCCATGCTTAAGATATGACGTTCATAATCCATATCCATTTATTCAAGCTGTTCCTGCAGATAAGAAGCTTAAAGCGCCCTGGCGGTTTACCACCAGGCGGGTCATGATACCCAAATATATATATGACCAAGGTTTATAACCAAGGTTGTAAAAGATAACCAAATATGGAAATATATGATACATGTGACCTTTAAGCATAGTGTTGGTTGACCAACTTTGTAGTGAGGGTAATAACCCTAATCCGGAGTATAAGTAACTCCTGTTATATGATGCCGGTTTACAATAAAAACCGTTCCGGGTTGTGATAAACACCGGTTTATTCCATACTGGTGACTTTGAGTCAAAACCAGACCGGGCTGATAGTCTCCGGATTATAATTTGATCATGTACTGACAACTTGGAGTTGATAGCCTAACCGGGTTGATGAACACCGGTTTAAAAACATCACAAATCTTGTCAAAAAGAGAAAAACATAGCAAAAAGTGAATAAAAACCCTTGTAGTCGAGGCTTTTCACGGGCTGCCAGGCCCCAAATTCGAGGCTTTTCATGGGCTGCCAGGCCACTGAGTTAAACCATTTCACAAAGCCTTTTAAGATGGTCCTCAATCCTTAACCAATCATCGTTTTAACTTGACAAGTTCAGGGTATTTATTTTAGAATAACTTGTCAAAGTTCGAAGGTTCATACCAAGTTTACCTGGGCGGAGTAACTTACTTCAATAGGCAGGTTAACCTGGGGTTTTAGGTGTATACACCAGTCTTCCAAGCCATGGCTTGATAGCCTATTAAAAGTGTAGATTCTTTGTTCATTTCAACAGCAAAGAATCCCCAAGTAACAATTTGAGTTGTGCTCAGTGGGTGCCTATGTTTGAGTTGTTGTTTTACAACACTCTCTTTGGCCCCGGATTGATTTGGCTTTGAGCCGATCAGGAGGCGTGACTATGGTTCGAATACGACCAAGCCCCGAAGTGATGCTGTGGCATTGCGCCGATCAAGAGGTGTAGCTATGGTTCGGATACGACCAAGCCCCAAGGTGATGTAACATAAAGCTTTGAGAAGCTGAATCAAGGGGTAAACCGGACGCCGCTTTATAAATGTAAGCTCCATGTAACCACACATGATATAAGAAAACAACAGATACCCCGCTTTAGCTGAGGTTCCGGTTTATTATATTGATCATAATATATACATTGTCATAATATGTACATAAGCAGAGCCTATGGCTCAAGTATAGTAAGGCCGAAGATGAGCAATATTCCGCGGTCGGTTGGTCTCCACCTCTGACTTACGTGAGTCTTTGCGCTCTCGAACATCGATTAGGTAGTACGACCCATTGTGTAGATTCTTGCTGACCACAAAGGATCCTTCCCAAGGGGGGGGGGGGGGACAGCTTGTGCATATCCATCTGATCCTGAATGAGTCGAAGCACCAAATCGCCTTCTTGAAAAGTTCTGGTTCTAACCCGGCGGCTGTGATAACAATGCAGATCTTGCTGATAAATCGCCGAATGGGCTGCTGCCATGTCACGCTCCTCATCTAAGAGGTCAAGAGCTTCCTGCCGTGCCTTCTCGTTGTCAGCTTCAACATATGCCGCTACACGAGGTGAGTCATGACGGATGTCACTAGGAAGAACCGCTTCCACTCCATAAACCATGAAGAACGGTGTGTACCATGTCGATCTGTTGGGTGTGGTATTGATGCTCCATAACACAGAAGGTAACTCCTCAACCCAACAACCCAGCGCCGTTGCAAAGGAACCATAAGCCGGGGTTTGATGCCTCTCAAGATCTCTTGATTGGCCCTCTCTGCTTGACCATTGGACTGGGGGTGAGCAACTAATGATACGTCAAGCCGGATGTGCTCACGTTGACAGAACTCCTTCATGGCACCCTTTGATGATTGGTACCATTATGCGTTATAATGCTGTGTGGAAAGCCAAACCGGAAGATCACCTTTTTGATGAATTGAACCGTCGTAGCTGCATCACACTTATTGACTGGCTCTGCCTCCACCCACTTCGTGAACTAATCAACCGCCACCAAAAGGTGGGTCTTCTTGTCCTTGGATCTCTTGAAGGGCCCAACCATATCCAGCCCCCAAGTTGCAAATGGCCAAGTGATTGGAATCATCCTCAATTCTTGAGCCGGTACGTGAGCGCGTCGTCAAAATTTTTGACATCCATCGCACCTTTTGACCAAGTCCTCGGCATCAGCATGAGCTGTTAACCAATAAAAACTGTGACGAAATACCTTGGCCACCAAAGACTTTGAACCGGCATGGTGACCGCAATCTCCTTCGTGGATCTCACGCAAAATTTCACGGCCTTCTTCAGGAGACACACAACGTTGAAACGCCCCTGTCACACTTCAATGATGTAACTCTCCATTGATAATAGTCATGGACATGGACCGCCGGATTATCTGCCTAGCCAAAGTTTCATCCTCTGGTAAATCGCCCCGGTTCATATACGCCAAATATGGAACCGTCCAATCCGGAATAACATGAAGAGCCGCCACCAAATGAGCTTCCGGATCAGGAATTGCCAAATCCTCTTCACCAGGGAGCTTGACGGACGGATTATGCAACACATCCAGGAAGACATTAAGTGGAACCGGTTTACGTTGAGAACCCAAACAGCTTAAAGCGCCCGCCGCTTCGTTCTTCCGCCGGTCCACATGATCCACCTGATAACCTTTGAAGTGACCTGCAACAATATCCACCTCACGACGATATGCCGCCATGAGTGGGTCCTTAGAATCCCAAGTGCCGGACACTTGCTGAGCCACCAGGTCCGAGTCACCGAAGCACTTAACTCGGCTTAAGTTCATCTCCTTAGCCATCCGAAGACCATGGAGTAAGGCCTCATATTCAGCTGCATTGTTAGTGCAAGGGAACATTAAACGGAGAACATAACAAAACTTATCACCTCGTGGGGAAGTTAATATGACTCCAGCCCCCGAGCGCTCCAATTGCCTGGACCCATCAAAATGAATAGTCCAATAAGTATGATCCGGCTTCTCTTCTGGCGCTTGTAGTTATGTCCAATCATTGATAAAATCCACAAGTGCCTGAGATTTGATCGCCGTTCGAGGTATGTATTTCGACCCGTGAGGCCCGAGCTCGATGGCCCACTTAGCAATCCGGCCAGTTGCTTCCCTGTTCTGGATTATATCCCCCAAAGGAGCAGAGCTGACCACCGTGATGGGATGACCTTGGAAATATTGCTTAAGCTTCCGGCTTGCCATGAAAACTCCATACACCAATTTTTGCCAATGCGGGTACCTCTGCTTGGACTCAATAAGTACCTCACTGATATAGTAAACCGGCCGTTGAACCGGATATTCCTTTCCTGCCTCCTTGCGCTCCACCACACTAACAGCCCGGGCGTCAGCTGCCACATATAGCAACAATGGTTCTTTGTCAACCGGAGCAGCGAGAATCGGCGGATTAGCCAGCTATCGTTTTAAGTCCTCAAATGCTTCATTAGCGGCGTCACTCCAGACGAAGTTATCTGTTTTCTTCAGCATCTGATACAAAGGGATGGCCTTCTCGCCAAGGCGGCTGATAAACCGGCTCAACGCGGCAATCCGGCCTGCCAGGCGTTGAACATCATTGATACACTTTGTTTTGGCCAAAGAAGTAATGGACTTGATCTTTTCCGGATTAGCTTCAATGCCCCTGTTAGACACCAAAAAGCCCAAGAGCTTGCCTGCCGGTACACCAAAAACGCACTTGGCCGGATTAAGCATCATTTTATAAACCCGCAGGTTATCAAAGGTCTCCTTCAAGTCATCAATCAATGTCTCCTTCTTCCTTGATTTCACCACAATATCATCTACATATGAATGAACATTCCGGCCGATCTTATCATGAAGACAATTCTGCACACACCGCTAATAGGTTGCCTGGGCACTCTTGAGCCCAAAGGGCATAGACACATAACAGAAGGCTCCAAAAGGAGTTATGAAGGTTGTCTTCTCCTGGTCCTTAACGGCCATTTTGATCTGATGGTAGCCAGAATATGCATCCAGAAAGCTCAAATGCTCGCAACCCGCCGTAGCACCAATAATTTGATCAATACGAGGGAGGGCAAAAGGATCTGCTGGACAGGCTTTGTTAAGATCTGTGTAGTCCACACACATACGCCAAGTGTCGTTCTTCTTGAGCACCAGCACCGGATTAGCAAGCCACTCAGGATGAAATACTTCAACGATAAATCCGGCCGCCAAGAGCCTGGCTACTTCTTCACCAATAGCCTCGCTTCTTTCTTCATTAAACCGGCGAAGAAATTGCTTGACCGGTTTATACTTGGTGTCGGGGATATACCCCGCGGTGTATCCCGCCGGATGTATGACCCGACTGGAGTGTGGCGACTCACTGGTGGCGATTCACAGATAACCCGCCCGATATTGGTGAATCATTAATAACCCGGCTGGCGAGTCAGATGGACAACAAGGCCCAAAGCCCAGAAGGCCGGCTCACGTTATGATGGGCCGGCTTAAGAGGAAAGGGATGACAAATATTTCCTTTATGAGGAAGCAAGACCCGGACTTGTATTTAACTTGTAATAGAAGATAGACTAGTCCTAGTCCTACTAGGACTCCACATGTAACCCGCCCCTCTAACTTATATAAGGAGGGGCAAGGCTCCCCAAAGAGGGACGGGCAACAAGAAACAATATCTAGGGCTAGACAAAAGGGAGAGCCGTCTTATGCGGCAACTCTCTCATGATCATAATGAGACCTAGACACAAACAGCATGTAGGGCTATTACCGGATGATGTTTCCCGGGGCCCGAAGCTGTCTAAACCCTTGTCTTGTGCATTGATCTGCCCTGCGTCTCTCCATTCCGCTCAACCCCTCTCAAGCTACTACATAGATGCATTGGCCTCACAACTAAGTCCTCACATTAGGACATCTGCCGTGACAATTCCATGACAGTTGGCACCCACCGTGAGTCTATCGCACGGTGGTGTTGAGTTCTTGGAGGGATCTTTCTAGGGTTCGAGAAGTTCGCAATTTTCAGGATGAAGAAAGACTCAGCTCGGAAGAATCGGCAACATCTGCGAGTTCATCAGCCCAGATTTTACGGTCCGTGAGATTTAAGTCAGAGAAGAATTAGGGTTACGGTTGATCTGTTGCCGCCGTTAGGCGATTTATTCTGTAGTTTCCAAGTCGCCAAAAACTGACAGAGACGCATCTGATCAAACCGATGCCTCACGTGTGCCTGCTCTGCTGCTACTTCGACTCCAAACTGGATATCGAGACAATCTGATTATTTCCAGGGTCACGGTCAAACAGGAACTAAAAAACAGAAAGGAGAAGATGAAACAGTCAATGACCCAGAGTCAGACTCAGCCATGATTCGGATTGCCTTGTTCCGCCTCTATGTCCAACCCGCCGCCGGCAGCGCGCCCGACCGATGTCGTCTCTGAGCCGGCCCCTGCAGAACAGCCTCTACCTCCGTGCTGATCCGCCTGGGTGCCTTCGCCTCTACCGCGTCGCTGCCGCCACGGCCGAGCGGCCTCGCCCTCGTTTCAAGCCATCTCAGCACGACCGCACCTTCGTTCCTCTGAGCCGCCATCGCGCCCTTGCTCCACCGAGCCGTGCCAAGCCACCTCTGCGCCCCCGCAGTCGCCGCTTCCACTGCTGCTCTGGGCCGCCGGAGGGCTGCCCTGGCTTCCGCTGCTACTCCGGGACGCCGGAGAACCGCCCTCGCCCTACTCTGCCTCGCCTTCGGCATGACGAGCCGCCTGCTCCACTATGACCGAGCGCCGCCTACCTTCATGGTCGGGGTTAAGTCACCACTGACTGGTCCTCTGATCGTGGTCCGCCCCTCCGTCGCGAATTTGTCAGGGCACCTCTGAGCCACCGCCTCCAAAATTGACATAGCCTGACGCCGCTTCGGCCGCAGTATACTCCAGTGGCCGCGACCGGCTCTCTTTGCGCCGCGTCCCGCGATGGCCGGGTAGCACGCCGCTGTGTCCACGCGCCGGCGAAACCCGGCGCATCGCTGCCAGCTGCGCCAGACTCCGTCCCCGCTTGCCTCTGCTGAGCCGCCGTGCCCGCGTCTAAATTGTCCCCACAAGCCGTCTTTGAGCGCTCCTGCTGCAGTTGTATACCCAGGGGAGGTGGTGCGTGTATGCACATCTTGGATGCGATTAATAGTGCTTCTTGATAAGCTGGGAGTAGCATGTGCTACTACTTGGTTCAGTAAATGGTCAAGGCTGTCGTAACAATGGAGATCGCACCTGCAGCGGAGCCGTACGTCGCAGGGTCCGACCAGTTTCACTGTCATCGCAGCTCGAACCAGTGATGGAGTTATTATTAACATCAAAAACCGTTTTAGCATAACCGGGGGAGTGCAAAGGATTTCGTCCATGGAACCTGGGTGTTGGAGTTGCAACGTACCAAGACCAAAAAAGGGATTTACGATGCAAGTCAAACTTCAGTGGACCTTTGGAAAAAAAAGGTTACAACGACAGCTCGGCTCCAAGGTGCCCTGACCCGGGTCCTCTCATGTGACCTGCGCCCAGTGAGCCGGATGTTACTTGTCGATCTGGGGGATCCTAATATTTACGTCCGCAAACATTCTGTTTCAACTCAATTGACTACTGAAGAAACGCAAGTTTCAGTTTCGACGGATACCGAGAACATACTTGCTATGGGTTTTGTACTGCTGATGATTTGATCTCAGGGATTTTCGGGTGTGTTGAAGGGCTCAGCCTCAATTCTACCTCCGGTCCCCGGGCGCACTGGCTCCCTGCTGCTCCATTAGTTAGTGCTGGCCAGAAAAGAAAAAGAAGTCAATTTGACATAGCGCTGGGCTGATGGATGCTATCCATAATTTCAACAGTGGATTTATCTGCGTATTGAAACTTGGTCTGCTCCGTCTCTGCCTATCTGACAAAAAATGCCAGGTGATATCCATCCAAGTTTATTCTATTAAACATATTGTTTTTATCAAAAGAAAAATTACTTGGTCTATGATATTTTTTTGCAGGACCATTATTCCTACAAAAAGGTGTCGCAAAGGGGCGTGGGCAAATATTATTTTTTGCACTAGTGCTCATCCTGCACAAGTTGCCACCCCCGCTACATCAACTTTTCCCGTCTGCGAGGCTGACAACGCCTGCGATTGACTCGATTGTCCGCACGGCTTACTGCGCCTGCGATTAACTCGCCCGACCGCACCGGTTTATAGTGCCGCAGCCGATTCATCTGTTGTCCGGGCGAGTCAGGTGATATTCATCCAAGTTTGTTTTATTAACACATATTGTTTTTTGTCAAAGAGTAGTTTATCTTTGTCTTGGTCTGCAATATTGTTCATGCAGGGAAATTATTTATGAAAAAAGTGATATTATACCGTGGAGATGGAGGTATGCCAACATCTTTTAGCACAGGTGGTCGTCGTTACTCAAAGGACTCCCTCACCGGCTTACAACGTCGTGGCCGTCTCTCGCGACCACGCCGGCTTACAACAAGGAGGACAACTTGCCCGTCCGCACCTGCTTACAACGCCACGGTCGGGTTCATCTGTCTATGTCGCCTCTGATGTTACGGTCGTCTTTACCATCCGTCTCTCGTGGCCTGGTCTACATCAACACACCGGGCCGCGCCTGTCTACTTGGGAAGCCCGGTTTTCTTCCAACAAATTGGAGGCAAATTATCATGTATTATTAGACGTCGTCTGCACTAGATGGCTCAATGGGCAGGTGCACAAGTCGCCGCACTACGGTTAGGTTAACTTCAAACAACCAGTTGGAAGGAACCATTGGCCGAGTTGCTGACACGGTTCATACGGGATCATTTATAACCCGCCGCAGTCACCTCAAGCTTCTGTGGATTCACATCGTGCTATCAACGCCAATGATATACACCTTCTGCTATGGTCAAATATGGAGAATCTCAAGACAACACTTCGAGTCATCTTGAGACTCGGGGGCTACAATGGTATGGCTCGGCAAAATTAGCCGATTTCAATGAATTCAAGAACTCCGGGTCATTGAAGGGAAGATAACACGGTCCTTGAGGCTACTGCTTTATTGGGAAATATTTAAAGGCCGTCAGAAAAATTTCCGGTTCAAAATGAAGCTTCCAGTTTAAAATACAGCTCAAGAGACATCTTTCTCCAGCAAATCTTTGAAGCTCTCAAAATCGGTTCAACATCCGGATCAAGGTAAATTTGTCCCTTACAAAGCTTTGAGGATCTCAATATCCGGTTTAAGAATTTCCATTTCAAAAGAATTAATCTCTCGCAAGTTCGAGATCTTAGACAAATTAATGGTTACCAAAGGGAACTTGCTGCCATGGGTATCCTGTCTTACGGCTTATTTTATTATGGTCACTTGGGGGCTTCCTGCTCATTAGGCATAGCTATCAGTACCCTCTTGATCGGCGCAATGTCAAAACTTTTAAGGTCATTTGGGAGCTTCCTGTTCAAACATAGGTCGTATTCGAACCAAAGAGAACATAGCTGTCGATACCCTTTTGATTAGCAAACTGCTGAACCTACTTGGGGGCTTCTTGATCGTATCTGAATCATAACTCAACCCCTTTGGGAATCGACGTGGATCGTATTCGAATCAGTGTCATTAAACAACTTTCAAGGTCATTTGGGGGCTTCATGTTCAAACATAGGTCGTATTCGAACCAAAGAGAACATAGCCATCGATACCCACTTTGATCGGCAACGCCAACGCCACTGGGGGCTATATGATCGTATTCGAATCTTAGCTTAACCCCTTTGGAACGATTTACTGATCTTATTCGAATTAGAAGCCTCAAAAAATTTATCTGTTTTTATACAATCGCAAGTATTTGAGTTGTCACAAATATCATATGTGCCGGCTCTTACAGACTTGAGTTATCAACTTCACTGTCCGGGTCACATAAGCCTGTAGTATCATTCAAAGGATCATAGGGATCTTGTGATCTACTTGTGTGCAGGATAAGACTACATTTGGGTGGTTACCATACGGCTTTTGACGTTAAGTCGCCAGGGCATATGTTGTTTAAATTCTTTGCAGGATTTGCAGAAATATGACATATAAATGATTAAGTTCAAGCTCATTACCAAAGTTGATGCTTCAAAATGATTATTCGTTCTGGATTTTTCTCAAAGGCTATAAGCCGCTGGGTTATAAAAATTCCGGCTTACAATGGAGGCGTATTAAATCGCCATCGGCCAAGAGCCGCCGGGTATTTAAAACTCCGGATTTACTTGTCAACAGATAAGGTATTTGAATCTTTAAATAGCCAAACTTGGCTGGATTTTCATTATGATATTGAATGATTGAGGCTTTCAAACCGGGTTATTCAAATATTTAATAGCCAACATGGCTGGATTTTTATTATGATTATCAGTAACTAATATCATTGAGGTTTTCAAAGTCGCTTCAGCGCAATGGCTATTATTTTTATCAATGGATATGATTTATTCTACAATGGAAGGAATAGTCCCGAGTCGCTGGAGGCTTACGACCCGGCACTTGGGGGCTACATTATTCAGATTGGGATTATATCAAATATGCAAGTCCCATGTCACTGCCAAAGACGCACCATGGCACTTGGGGCTAATGCAAAGTCATTTTTCTCAACTTATTGAAGACCCGACTCATCACATTCTAAATGAGTTGGCCCTTGGGGCTACACATTGCTCTGTCAAAATTCAAGGTACACAAGCATTAATCCATTATATTGAACGGTCCACCATTCAGTTGGTGGAGTACAAGGCTCTTAACCTTGTGGACGTGGGTTCAATCCCCATGGTGGAGACTATATTATATGATGTTATTATCAATTATATACAAAGTCCCAGCTCAGTATTATCTTACTAAGCCGGCCCTTGGGAACTACACATTGCTGTTCAAATTTACATGGTTATATCTACAAAGTCCCTGCTCATTATTGCATAATGACCCGGCCCTTGGGGGCTACACTGGTTGAAGTTTTCATAAGCATAAAGCAATTACAAGTCCCAGGTTGCTGCAAGCATGACAACCCGGCACTTGGGGGCTACATGTGTGGAATATTCAGTTTATATGATTGAGATGAATAAACCGGATTTCTTCAAGGTTGCAACATTTATTGGAGCAAGTCTTAAACCATCACTTTGTTCTGCTCAAGACTTGGGGGCTACAGGTAATATGGATATAAGGGAGAAAAATCTTCAAATTATCAGTTTTGAGCAAATCAGGAGGATCAATTACATAAACCGGTGTCAACAACAATTATGACCCAGCATCGTCTGTTTTATAATCCAGCAGTTTTTTGGTAATGATAAATCGGCAAATTCTACATCTTCAAGTCGGCTGACTATCAGATGAGTATTTCAAGACCAATATTTTTTAAGCCGGTGCTTTGGAAGCCGACTCAAGTGGATTATTCTTCACAATATTTCTCTGGGAGAAACTAACGTCAGCAAATTGAGTATGAAGCTGGCTTATTGACCCGGATTTTTTATAAGAAGGAAACGACAATTGGACGTAAGGATGATCAGGTCCCGGCTCAGGAGAATATTTAACCCGGAGCACAACCTGTCAAATTTTATCTTGAGTTATTTTGCAGGATCAGTTTAACATGGATAAATCCAACTTAAACTATGGCTAATGTCGGGGATATACCCCGCGGTGTAACCCGCTGGATGTATGACCCGGCTGGAGCGTGGCGACTCACTGGTGGCGATTCACAGATAACCCGCCCGGTATTGGCGACTCATCTAGTAACCCGGCTGGCGGTTCAGATGGACAACAAGGCCCAAAGCCCAGAAGGCCGGCTCACGTTATGATGGGCCGGCTTAAGAGGAAGGGATGACAAATATTTCCTTTATGAGGAAGCAAGACCCGGACTTGTATTTAACTTGTAAGAGAAGATAGACTAGTCCTAGTCCTACTAGGACTCCACATGTAACCCGCCCCTCTAACTTATATAAGGAGGGGAAGGGCTCCCCAAAGAGGGACAGGCAACAAGAAACAATATCTAGGGCTAGAAACAAAGGGAGAGCCGGCTTATGCGGCGACTCTCTCATGATCATAATGAGACCTAGCCACAAACATCATGTAGGGCTATTACCGGATGATGTTTCCCGGGGCCCGAAGCTGTCTAAACCATTGTCTTGTGAGTTGATCCACCCTGCGTCTCTCGATTCCGCTCAACCCCTCTCAAGCTACTACATAGATGCGTTGGCCTCACGACTAAGTCCTCACATTAGGACATCTGCCGTGACAATTCCACGACACTTGGGATCTCTGGTGTCTGCATTCTCATGGATGAACTCGACGAGCGCGCTTTCCTATTTTGGATCCAAGTTAGCACTGATGCTAAACTGCTTCGACGAATCGCCGGGTGTCGGTGTCAAAACCGGTTGGACCTCGGGTAGGGGGTCCCAAACTATGCGTCTAGGCGGATGGTAACAGGAGACAAGGGACACGATGTTTTTACTCAGGTTCGGGCCCTCTCGATGGAGGTAAAACCCTACTCCTGCTTGATTAATATTGATGATATGGGTAGTACAAGAGTGGATCTACCACGAGATCAGAGGCTAAACCCTAGAAGCTAGCCTATGGTATGATTGTTGTTAGTCCCTACGGACTAAAACCCTCCGGTTTATATAGACACCGGATAGGGTTAGGGTTACAGCAGTCGGTTACAATGGTAGGAGATCTACATATCCATATCGCCAAGCTTGCCTTCCACGCCAAGGAATGTCCCATCCGGACACGGGACGAAGTCTTCAATCTTGTATCTTCATAGTCCAGAGTCCGCCAGCGGTGATAGTTCGCTATCCGGACACCCCTAATCCAGGACTCCTCAAAGAGCCCCGAACCAGGCTTCAATGGCGATGAGTCCGCGCCAGATTGTCTTCGGCATTGCGAGGCGGGTTCTTCTCCAAATTCCATATACTTGTTGAATAGTGTCTGGCTTCTCATAAATGCTGTGCTCCTTGGCTTCCACGCCCAATAATGGCCATCTTCCACGTGTTGAATGAATGCGAAAAGGCAGGGTATTTTTTCTCTTATCCCCCTAGCTACGCAAATGAGCCGTCTATAAAAGGGACGAGGATCTAGATCCGAGTCACACCATCCTCCCTCCGCGAGCTTTCATCCGAGCGCCTCTGACAAAAATCCATTCCATCATGGACAGTCGACGCGGCTCCTCCTCTCGTGCTCCCAGCCCTCGGCTGAAATTGGGAGAGATGCTCAGTCCCGCATAGCGAGCTAGTGACACTCCAAACCAAGGGATTTCTTCCCCGGCCTTCATGGTTCCGGTTCGAGCCGGAATCACCACCTATAAGGGCGGAAAGCAAGCGGAGAGTGTCCCCGATCCCTCCAAAGGAGAGCGGGTTTGCTTTATCTCTTATCTAGTAAGAGGACTCGGATTTCCAATTCATCCGTTTCTCCGGGGGCTCTTGGAGTTCTACGGCCTCCAGTTGCACCACCTTACACCTGCCTCCATTTTGCACATCACGGGCTTCGTGGCCCTTTGCGAACTGTTCTTGGGCGTCGAGGCTCATTTTGCGCCGTGGAAGAGATTATTCTGCCTTGTACCCCGTTCTCATGAGGGGTCAATATATCAAGTGGGCGGAGCCGAGCTGTTGCGCATCGCCGAGACCGGATATCTATCCGGAACCCTGAAGAAGGTGTCCGAAGACTGGCCTTAGGAATGGTTTTATATAGAAGACGTCCCACTACCGGATCCTGTTCGGATCGGTCTCCCGGAGTTAAGCAATGCTCCTTCGAAGAAACGCCTGAGTTGGCGCCCGCGGAGCCCCCAGAGGGAAGACGACAGGGACGTCCTTTACCTGATGAGCCGAGTAAGATTCTTAGCTCATTCCGGACTGACCATGATCGGTGTCATGGCCACATGTATTATGCGGGGGGTGCAGCCGCTCAAAGATAGGGGCCACCCCATGTGGGATTTCAACGGGGAGGACGATGCCACCCGTCATGGCCGTAAGGGGCCGGGATCGGTCACCGATCTGGTGAAGATCTTGTCCGCGCTGTATAAGGGAGAAGGGGAGGATTTTCTCCGCGTCAGTCCATTGAATGGATTTTCTATGAACAATCCTCGAAGCTGGGTAAGCAGACATTTCTTTTTTGCACATCTGATCCGTATTCCCATGGTTAGGTATCTCATTTTGTGATTTTGGCGCAGGAACTGCGCCAGGCTGTAAAAGACATAAACAGCCCGTCTCCACAACCCGAGGATCCGAAAAGGTTCCTCGATCCGGCCTCCCAAGAGGATCCGGACATATTGGTGGAGCTGATTGATGGGGTATTTCACCAACTGAGCATCGATAATGCCTTGGTTGCCATTACGGCCGATTACCCCGGAATACTTCCAGCCTCACAGGGAACTGAGATCGAGGTCCCAATACTCTGATAATGACCCATCCATGCTTATTTTTTATCACCGTATATCAATGGTGTTTCGCAGGGGGTGCCTTCGAGGCAGGAGGCCGAGCCCGCGGCGGCTAGCCAACAAGGCCGCACGGCCCGCAGCTAAAAAAGAAGTGCGGTCCGGATCGAACGCCGCCACAACGGTATGGCGCGTCACCATATTCCCAGGATTGATTCCTGGAAGGCGTACTAACGCTGGTGCTCTTTTCAGGAAAAAGAGCGCTCGCCGGACTGTGTCCGGAGAGGTTGCCAATCGAGCCTCCGTCAGCCAGGCTCCAAAGCCGGGTCCAAAAGCGGAGGCGGGCACGAGGCGTGCGTCGGATGCTCCTCCGACAGAGGAGGCCGACAGATTGTCCGCCACCAACTCTGAGGTGGAGAGTGCCATGAATCACAGGCGCCGCCAGACAGTTCTTCGTGACGCATGTTTCTCCCAAGAGGCATTGAATGCCTTCAATTCGGGAGATTCGCACCTCCGTGCCTCTCAAGATGGTCTAGCCAGAGCCACGGAGCAGTATGTAAAGGACATACGGGTGAGGAAATTTGACGGTTATATATGCCAAGAGCCCCGAGACTTAAAATAGTTAGAATAACTGATTTAAGGATCATTTGTTATGCAGGATCTTACAAAAAGAACACCCGACTGTCCCAGAGCTTGAAGAATGCAAGGCCCAACTTGAGGCCACACTAGCCGCCATCTGGGGAGCCACAGAGACCCCCTCCGTAATATATATGCTTCAAAAGATAAGTAGTTTGTGAAGTGCGGCGTGTGTGTAAATCTGACAATAATATTGCAGATGGCGCCGGACTAGATCCGGACAAGCAACAACTCTTGCGCCGGTTGAAGGCCAGCGAGAATGTGCTTACAAGGGTGAGGCAAGAGAAAAATAATCTCCAAGATGCCAACACCCAGCTGGGTGAGGAACTAAAGGATGTTCGTGCCTAGCTATCTGACTCCGTGAAGGAGAATCGGCGACTTCGTCGCGGCATTTATAGTAAGTGCTTGAGCGAACTTTGAAAAAGAGTTTGGCGAGGAAGTCAACTAACAGAGTTATGTCTGTAGGTATGCTCGCTGGTCGTCCTGCAGAGGAAATGCCCGGTTCTATGGGTGACCTTCTTCCCGAGCTATTGCAACTGCACGAACGAGTTCGGCAGGTGATGAAAGGCGTCGCCCAGGCCTTGTGGCCATCTATCTCCCTGCCCGAAGGCCTTGGAGAGCTTCCAGAGAAGCTTCAGGGAGCACGACCGCGCTTCCGACTATGGAAGATATCGGCCTGTCGTCAAGGCGCCAGGGAGGCCTGGGCCATGGTGAAGACGCGGTACAAGAAGGCGGACCCAAACCACAAGGCCGAGGTTGGACCTGTGGGGCCTGACGGGAAGGAGATCCCTGTGAGCTTAGTGTATGGCCAAGTAGAGTTGGCCGCAAAGTATTCCTAGCAGGACTGTAAACTAGACAGCCTATTAGATGGCATTGAAGAGGAATACAATCAGTCAATTTGACTATATAATTTAAAATGACATGTAAAATGCCTTCTAGCAGGATTGTAGATCGTTTGTCATAGCGGACCTTTTCGCTTCAACACCGGGACCCAATAGTCCGGAGTGTGTCTGAATACCCTCGCGGTTATGTAAAAACCAGGGCATGCGTGGAGACCAGGCGTAGGGGTCATGAGTGCTTTATCAGACAAGGGCCCAACTAGTTATGTTATATTACATGGTTAGTAAGAAACATCTTCTAGGGAGAATAGTTACGTTAGGGGTTCCTTTCCCTGGGAGGCATGCCCTAAAGTGCATGTCCGGACTGCGAAAAAAGAAGAAAAGCATCTAGGGGCAGATAAATGAAAAATAAAAGATCGACTTTTAGTTCACCGACCGAATATTCCCTTAAGAACGCTAGCTTTCAGCTTCACCCAGTCTGAGGTACACGTCCGGCTGACCCGGCGGTAACAATCGCAGAGGTGCTCCCTTTACCACCTAGCCGAATAATCGGGAGCGAGGGGTAAGCACAGAGCCGAGCAACCCAGCTTGGCCAAAACTTAAGTCATATCGATGCATATAATGGTGAATAAAAGGTACATGCGGAAGTGTGACACATGTGTTGGGCATAAAGCCCGTATAAATAAGCTTCTGTTAAAGAAGCCCCCATGTATAATGAGCGCGGATAGCGCATCAAGTGTGTGCGAACAATGCGCAAACGAGCCTTTAACGGCTTCGGAAAAAAGGAGGAAGAAGGAGAGAAATAAAAGACAACTTAAAGTATAAAATATAGACGGAGGAAGGAGACGAACTCAGAATCCAGCGCTAGGCGTAGAATCTTCGGAGACGGGCTGCGTTCCATGGGTTCGGCTCGAGTCGGTTATCCGATGCGTTTCGCAGACGGTACGCTCTGCCGGTCAGGACTTGGTCGATGATGAAGGGACCCTCCCATTTGGGCTTGAGTTTGTCCTTTTCTTGTCCGGGCGTAGAACTAGTTCGCCAACATTGTAAGCTTTGGCCCATACTTCCCTACTTTGATATCTTCGAGCCTGCTGTTGATAGAATGCGGAACGAGCTTTTGCCACGTCGCGCTCCTCCTTCAAGGCATCCAAACTGTCCTGTCGATCGAGCTCGGCTTCTCTTTCTTCGTACATGCGCACGCGAGGTGAGTCATGAATTATGTCGCAGGGCAAAACTGCCTCTGCACCGTATACCATAAAAAATGGTGTGAATCCGGTAGTGTGATTCGGCGTGGTCCGCGGCCCCCAGAGTGCGGAGTCGAGTTCCTCTACCCAGTGCGTGTTAGATTCCTTGAGGGACCGCACTAGTCTGGGTTTAATGCCGCTCATGATTAGACCGTTTGCTCGCTCGACTTGACCGTTAGTTTGGGGGTGATAGTCAAGCGTAGTCGAGCTTGATGCCCATATTTTTGCACGAGTTTGACCTCGTCGGCCGTGAAGTTTGTGCCGTTATCGGGGATGATGCTATGGGGACGCCGTAACGGTGTACTACCCACGATATGAAGTCTATCACCGGTCTGGATTCGGCCGTCTTCTGAGCTTGGCCGCTATCCATTTGGTGAATTTATCCACCATGACCAATAGGTATTTTTGCTTGTGGGTTCCTCCTTTAAGGGGTCCAACCATGTCAAGCCCCTGCACTGCCAAGGGCCAGGTGATGGGTATAGTTTTGAGGGGTGGGTGGCATGTGGCTTTGATTAGCAAAGAGGCGGCAACCGACGCATCGTTGGACTCAAGTCCTGGCATCTGCCGGCCGTCGACCAATAAAATCCTGACGGAAGGCCTTGCCTACAAGGGCCCGGGCTGCGGCATGGTGCCCACCGAGTCCGGCATTAATTTCAGCCAGGAGATTCTGCCCTTCCTCTTCGGAGATACACCTTTGAAGGACTCCGGTTGTGCTTTTCTTATAAAGCTCTCCCGCATGGACCTTATAGGCTTTTAGACCGCCGCACTATGCAGCGGCCTCGCTTTTGGTCCTCGGAAGTTCCTGCCTAGTTAGGTAGGCTAGGAATGGTTCTGTCCATGGGGCAATGACTGCCATTATTGCGTGGGCTGACGGTGTTATTTAGTTGGCGGAACCACCAACTATGTCGGGATGTTCGGTGTGGGGCAGTGTGGTTGGGTCCAGGAAGTTATTTCCGGACTCTCCTCCCATAATACGGATGGCTTGAAAAGCCTCTCTAGGAAGATGTTGGGGGGACGGCATCGCGCTTTGCGCCAATGCCTGCCAACACGTCTGCTGCCTGGTTGTTATCCCGGGCTATATGGTGAAATTCGAGCCCCTCAAACCGAGTTGACATTTTTAGGACGGCATTGCGATAAGCTGCCATTTTTGGATCCTTGGCATCAAAGTCCCCATATATTTGGGATATCGCGAGGTTCGAATCCCCGCGCACCTCTAGGCGTTGAATGCCCATGGAGACTGCCATCCGGAGACCATGTAGAAGGGCCTCGTATTCGGCTGCGTTGTTGGAGTCCGTGTACATTGTTTGAAGTACGTATTGGACTGTATCTCCGGTTGGGGACGTCAGAACGATGCTAGCCCCCAAGCCAGCCAACATTTTGGAGCTGTCGAAGTGCATGATCCGGTTGGAATATGCGACGTACTCTTTAGGGAGTTCGGCTTCAGTCCATTCGGCGACGAAGTCGGCCGAAACTTGCGACTTAATAGCTCGCCATGGCTTGCAGGTTATGTCGAACGGGAGGAGCTCAATGGCCCATTTAGCAATCTGGCCCGTTGCGTCGCGGGTTTTTATAATGTCATTAAGAGGTACTTCGGAGGCTACTGTTATCGAACACTCTCGAAAGTAGTGTCGCAGCTTCCGGGATGCCATGAACATCGCATATGCTATCTTTTGATAATGCGGGTACCGTGACTTGCATGGAGTTAGGACAGTGGACACGTAGTAAACTGGTTTTTGGAGAGGGAACTTGTGTCCGTCCGTTTCTCGTTCGACAACGAGCACCGCGCTTACAACTTGATGGGTTGCTGCGATGTATAATAGCATTGGTTCGCCCATGTTGGGCGGCCAGGACCGGATTTGTTGCCAATATGGCTTTGATTTCTTCGAGTCCGGCCGTGGTATGCATCCGTCCCACTCGAAGTGTTCGTGCGTACGAGGAGGCGATAAAGGGGTAATGACTTTTCTCCTGTTGGAGATAAAGCGGCTTAGAGCCGCCACGCATCCAAATAATTTTGTATTTGTTTGAGGTCTTTGGGGATATCCAATTGTGACAGAGCTCAGATCTTGGCTGGGTTTGCTTCAATTCCTCTCTGGATACAATGAAGCTCAAGAGCTTTCCTGTTTGCACGCCAAAACGCATTTTTCGGGTTGAGCTTGATGTCATATGTTCGGAGATTATCGAATGTGAACCTCAAGTCGCCGACTAGGGTTTCGACATGCTTGGATTTGACGACCACATCGTCTACGTATGCCTCCACTGTTTTGCCGATCTGGTTTGCCAGACATGTCTGAATCATGCGCTGATATGTTGCGCCGGCGTTTTTTAGCCCAAAGGGCATTGTGTTGAAGCAGAATGGGCCGTATGGGGTGACGAATGCCGTTGCGGCTTGGTCTGGCTCTGCCATCTTAATTTGGTGGTAGCCGGAGTATGCGTCGAGGAAACACAATGAATCGTGTCCTGCGGTAGCGTCGATAATTTGATCGATGCGGGGGAGGGGGAAGGGATCCTTTGTGCAAGCCTTGTTAAGGTCCTTAAAATCGACACATAGGCGCCAGGATTTGTCCTTCTTTGGGACCATTACCGGGTTTGCTAGCCAGTCCGGATGTTTAATATCTCTGATGAATCCGGCCTCCAATAGTTTGGCTAGCTCCTCCCATGGCCTATCTCTTGGGTTCGGAGAAACGCCAAGAGCTTGTTTGACTGGCTTGAATCCTTTTAGGATATTTAGGCTATGCTCAGCCACCGGGCGTGGGATTCTGGCATGTCTGAAGGGTGCCGTGCAAAATGTCCCAATTTTCGCGTAGGGAATTCTGGTCTGGCGTCCACATCAGGGTTTAATTGTGCCCCAATGGAGGCCGTTTTTGTAGGGTCCGTTGGATGGACTTGGAATTTGACTATTTCGTCTGCCGGTTTAAAAGAGGTGGACTTGGATCTCTTATCGAGTATCACATCGTCCCTGTTCACCGTGGAGCGCAGCGCAGTGAGTTCCTCTACCGCTAGGGCTTCGGATAGTGCCTCAAGGGCAAGTGCGGCTGTTTTATTTTCGGCGCGGAGCGCTATGTCCGGGTCACTAGCGAGAGTGATAATTCCGTTGGGTCCGGGCATTTTGAGCTTCATGCACCCGTAATGGGGTATAGCTTGGAAAATTGTGAATTCCTCTCGCCCTAATAGAGCGTGGTATCCGCTGCTGAACGGGGCCCCTTGGAATGTGACCTCCTCGGACCTATAATTGTCCGGCGTGCCGAACACCACATCCAGTGTGATCTTTCCTGTATAGCATGCTTCCCGACTGGAGATTATTCCTCTAAAGGTTGTGCTGCTTTGCTCAATGCGGCTCCAGTCTATTTCCATTTTTCGAAGGGTTTCCTCGTAGATGAGGTTTAATCCGCTGCCGCCGTCAATGAGTACCTTAGTAAGGCGAAAGACGTCCACTTTTGGACTGAGGACCAATGCGGCTGGTGCTCGGGCTGTTCGGAATTTAGGTTCGTCATTGTCGTTAAAGGTAATAGCCGTGTCACCCATGGATTTATTGTTGCTATCTCGGTAGACTTCGCAAGGTCATGGAGTGTTCATTTCAGCGTATTATTTGATGCGAAAGTCTCAAAGACTGTTAATACCGTCATCGGTATTGCTGGGCTGGTGCTCTAGAGCTAAGAGCTCTTCGCCACTTTTGGCCACCTGTCGTAGTATCCAACATGCTCTAAGGCTATGAGTTGGAGTGGCGCCCTCTGTGCTATGAATTTTGCAGGGTCCATTGAGCCATCCCTCCAATACGGTTCCATGCCCTTTGGGGGGTTTTTGCTTTTTGGTATGTAACTCAGGTACCTGGTGATGATGCACCCTTTTATTTCGGACTAGGGTCGTATTCGGGGCCGGATTATCCCAGAATTTGATTTCGGTTTTCCAGGCGCTCTCCATCACGCAGTACTTTCGTACTATGGATGCCAAGTCAGCGGCGTGTAATTTCCTGACGACTTATGGCGTTTAGGATTCCCTTGTCCGTGCAATTATTGCAGAAGAATGAGATTGCGTCCTCCTCGCGGCAATCCTTTATCCTATCCATAACCAGGAGGAATCTGGCCCAGTAAAGATGTGCTGTTTCACCGGGCTCTTGCCGGATTTGGGACAAATCGCTTATGGTTGGGTGGGCGGGTGGAATTAAATTCTGAACCCCGTCTGATCTAAGACTCAGGGGCCAAGAAGTTTCCGAACTTGGAAGCTTGGGTTCTTGGAGGTTGTCCAATGAATCTAGCTTCTTTGCACGACTTTAAGTTCAGGGCTTGAGCGGTGTCCTCCCTCCGCCGGAATCCGGCATGGAGGGGTCGGGAATCGGACATAGCTAGTCCTTAAGGTAGGAGAACAGTCAGTATTGTTCCTCTACCACATCAATGTGGTGGGTAGCTGGGAGAGTTGATCTCTCTCGGATCGGTTTTAGGCCCAATCTGATCGTAGTGCATGGCGACTCCTGTCGGCGATGCGATCCAAGAGCTCGTTTAAGGAAGAGAGCTCCAGCGGATCTAACTGCTCGGCGAGTTCCGAGTTAACGTGAAGATTGCTTTCGATGACCCGAGAAGTCATCGTCGGCGTGGCGGCCGAACAGGCGGTCATAAGAAAACCGTCTAGCCGGAGAGTTTGGTCGGTGGCCAAAGCTCCTTTAGCAACGGTGCCGTCTTTAAAGACGGGATGAGGCATCCTTCCTGATAGTGACGGCACAGAGGAAATCTCAATGAAAGCACCAATGTCGGTGTCAAAACCGGCGGATCTCGGGTAGGGGGTCCCGAACTGTGCGTCTAGGCAGATGGTAACAGGAGACAAGGGACACGATGTTTTACCCGAGTTGGGCCCTCTCGATGGAGGTAAAACCCTACTCCTGCTTGATTAATATTGATGATATGGGTAGTACAAGAGTGGATCTACCACGAGATCGAGAGAGGCTAAACCCTAGAAGCTATCCTATGGTATGATTGTTGTTCGTCCCACGGACTAAAACCCTCCGGTTTATATAGACACCGGATAGGGTTAGGGTTACACAGTCGGTTACAATGGTAGGAGATCTACATATCCGTATCGCCAAGCTTGCCTTCCATGCCAAGGAAAGTCCCATCCGGACATGGGACGAAGTCTTCAATCTTGTATCTTCATAGTCCAGGAGTCCGGCCAATGGTGATAGTTCGGCTATCCGGACACCCCCTAATCCAGGACTCCCTCACCGGGCACGAAGTCAACAAGCTTAGTCTCATCAGCCGATTTAAACTTCAGGGCCAGATCATGCGCTGTAGTTGGTTTCTTTAATGAAGTCATATCTGCCGGATCAACATTGTCCTTATAGAACTTCAATTCCTCAGTTGCACAAACCGACTTAGCGTATGCCGCATCTCCCTCTTCACATTCCAAAGCGATCTTGCGACTCCCACTGTGATGGTCCCCTTATGACCCGGCATCTTGAGCTGCAGATAGACATAACAGGGCCTTGCCATAAACTTAGCATAAGCTGGTCGTCCAAACAGGACATGATATGGGCTCTTGATTTTCACCACTTCAAAGGTCAACTTCTCTGATCTTGAATCATGCTCGTCGCCAAAAGCAACCTCCAGAGCTATCTTACCAAAGGGATATGCCGATTTACTAGGTACCACACCATGAAAGACCGTGTTGGACGGTTTAAGATTTTTATCTGTTAACCCCATGCGACGGAAGGTTTCATAATAAAGGATATTGATACTACTCCCCCCATCCATGAGTACTTTGGTGAACTTATAACCTCCCACCTGAGGTGCCACTACCAACGCCAGATGACCCGGATTATCAACCCGGGGCGGATGATCCTCTCGACTCCACACAATAGGCTGTTCAGACCAGCGTAAGTATCGGGGAATCGCCGGTTCAACGGAATTCATTGTCCTTTTATGAAGCTTCTGATTGCGCTTGTCCAGGCTAGTGGTGAAGACATGATACTGCCCGCTATTAAACTGCTTCGGGTTGCTCTGGTAACCCGACTGATGCTGCTGCTGTTGCTGATTTCCCTGATTATTATAGCCACCTTGGTTGCCCTGATTTCCTTGATTACCCTGTCCACTCTGCTTGCCGTGAAAGCCTAAACCGGAACTACCTCCACCGTAACCCGGCCCATGGGATCCGGGGCCTGAACCGCCACCCGGTCCATGATCATACCGAAAAACATCAAAGTTTTTGAACTCTTGCATGATGTAACTATCTTTCCAGAGGTGCGTGGACGGGTTCTCCTTCGTTCTGTGCTTTGGGCAAGGCCGGTTCAATAGATAAGACAGGCGGTCCGGATTAGGACTTGGTCCCCCACCGCACTAGGGCGGTTTACCTTTACGATGTTGGCCTTTGTCCTGCGCGTTGGTATTAGCCACAAAATCCAAGCTATTATCCGCTATACGCTTTCCGTTGTTTCCATGGCCCGCCGGCTTGTGATGTTGCCCCGTGTATGTCCGCTCTTCTTTCCCTTCCCTGTCTTGTCGTCGTCAGACTCGGGGTCCTTGATACCATCAGAGTCGGCATATTTCACCAGAGCAGCCATGAGAGTCCCCATATCATTGCAATGGCATTTGAGCCGTCCCAACTTCAATTTCAGAGGCGCAAACCAGCAATTGGCTTCCAATGTTAAAACTGTTGTGTCAGCGTTAATGCGGTCCGATGAATGAAAAATCTCCGAAACCCGGCGCACCCAATGGGTTGTTGATTCTCCTTCCTCCTGGACACAGGCAGCTAGGTCCACAATTTACATGGGCTGCTTGCACGTATCCTTGAAGTTCTGGATAAACCGGGCCCTCAGCTCGGCCCATGACCCAATGGAGTTAGCTGGTAACTTCTTCAACCAAGTTCGAGTCGTTCCTTCCAACATCATGGTGAAGTATTTAGCGCACGCTGCATCGTCCACATCCAGCATCTCCATTGCCATCTCATAGCTTTCCACCCATGACTCGGGGGATAAATCGGCGGTGTAATTCGGCACTTTTCGTGGGCCTTTGAAATCCTTAGGAAGGCGCACGTTGTGCAGCGCTGGGACGAGACACGGTACTCCCAAAGAGCTAGAGGTAACCCCTGGTTCCACCGATGTGGTTGGTCGAACCGGAGTAAGTTGGCGGGCATCATGCGGTGCTGCTAACTCGGCTTCTCGACGAGCTCTAGCGCGATCCACCATATCCTGAGCATCACCACCACCACCGGCCGGGTTATGGCCACGGGGCGGATCACGGTTCCGCGCATTGCTTGATACGGCCAGTTCAGCCATATGCCTGTTGTAGCTCCGGCTTGGGCGGGGAGTAGAATGGATCCTCTCGCGACTATATGAATAAGCCTGCTACTGAAGCAAAGCTGTCTGAAGAAGCTCCCTAGCCCGTCGCGTCTCGACTGCCACCGGAGACTCACCTTCGATCGGAAGGGTCACCAGCCGTGAAGCGGCAGCAATAATGTTGTCCATCGGGTTAGAGTAATGACCCGGTGTTGTTGGGACATGCTGTGGCGAAACATGATTCTGGCGAGGCGGATCCACCAAACATGGTTGAACCGGCGCCCCCGCTCCAGGTGCTTCCGCCCGATTTAACATCGGTGGATTACTGGTCCCCGCTCCTGGGGTGTTAAAGAGGTTCCTGGCCTCATAAACCGGCGGCAGGTGAGATTGGTACCTCCTCTTCAGGACATCATTTGACGCACTCTGATCCAGCATAAGCTGGTAAGCCTGTGCATCCTATGCGGCCTGTTCCGCATCCATCCTAGTATCCTCTGCTGCCAAGTCGGCTTTGGCCCGGGTGATATGATCTTTCACCTTCGCGATTTCCGCATTATGTGTGTCTTGGTCCGCCGGGTTAACCTCCGCCATCAGCGTTGCCAAAGCGTCAAACGAATCTGATAGAACCTGAGCCGGCGGTCGCACAGGGCCTCCTGCCCCGGCCGCTGTCGCTGCTGTTGATCCGGAAATCATCGCCGCTGCGGTCGAAGAGTGGAGTGCTGGTTGTGTACCGGCCATGAAGATTGCAACCCGGTTTGGCGGATCAAAGGGGTCCGGAATACTGTCGCCATCGGAACTGCCCCCAATTCGGCCATCTTGCAACTGATATAACGATTCGGTCTCTCCAGTCGATGACTCATCGCTGGAATAAACGACGGTTTCACCACCAGATTCCGATCTATCCTTAGATTCCCCTCCGTGGATGACTCCCACGAAGGCACGCTTCATGACAGGCTTGACCCGGGCAGATCTCGCACGCTGAGCCGTTTCGACGAGGTCGGTGCAGATGTCCGGCCCAGGGCCCGGTTCGCCGATATTGCCAATGAAAATGTGTATGCCGCCAAAGGGGACCCGGTACCCGTACTCGATTGAGCCGGCCTCGGGGCCCCAGCCTGCATCGTCGATGTGGAGCTTGCCACGACGACTCTTGGTCATCCGGCCCACAGCGTAGCCCTTGAGTCCTTCGAAGCTGCCCTCTAAGAACTCGAAACCATCGTGCGATAGCCCCACGGTGGGCGCCAACTGTCGTGGTTTTGTCACGGCAGATGTCCTAGAGAAAGGACTTAGTCGTGGAGCCATCGCTACGGGTTAACTTAAAGGGGTTAAAGCGGACAAGGGACGCAAGAGAGTTTATACTGGTTCGGCCCCTTGCGATGAAGGTAAAAGCCTGCGATCCAGTTTTTGTGGGATTGCTTGGGTTTCGATGACCAGGGAGCGAATACGCTTTGCCTGAGTCTCGAGTTGTTGTCTTTTGTCCTTGAACCGCTGCCGGGTCGTCCCCTTATATACATGGGTTGACGCCCGTCGGTTTACCGAATCCCGAGGTCGGCTCATAAACGTGTCCGGCTCAGTCTCTGCTCTTTCTATCTTACAACACAAGTTTACATACTAATGCCGGTTTATGTCTACATGCCTTAAACCGGCTTTGGGCCCTAGGCCTTCATGAAGCATCACCGTCTTTGTCTTCATGGGCTTCAGATACAATGAACCACTATGGGGTTAACCCGGCCTCTCCTGGTCCGGTTTACGCCCAGTGGTAATATCCCTAACACAAGGTTATACTGAGGAACTTCTCAGTTCAAACCGATGACATGAATATAGAGGACAAGTTTGTTAAATGTTCATGTTTTGTTCGTACCATTTAACAAGTAGAAGTAGTCATCTTACAAATCAATCATGTCCCTTTTCTTACAATATAGCAAATACATGATCCATGTATCGTGTTTAGTTTCTCTCTAAGACTTTATACGCATGTGTTCTGATGGTCTGACAAACACTGCCTCTTTTGGTGATCACCCACCTTTTGGAGCATGTTGAACTTTGATTACAATCCATGTCTGTGCCTTTATGATCAGTCACTGACATAGTCATTGACATTGTAAGACTGTCACCTCTGTGTTAATATAAAGCTATTATTAGCTTACTGATAAAGACCGAACCTCGTGGCGAGATCTGATTCATTGTTGCGGCCCAATCTTTCACGACACTCCACCACCAGCAGTAGCAACCTCGCCAGCACGCATGTACACTGAAGTAGAGGGTTTGAACCTTGCGGCCCAGCACGAGAAAACCAATCTCGACGAAGGTATTCACGCGCAAAACAATTTCCACGAAGAGAAATCGCAAAACAGAGGTTTTCTAAAGACCCCTCTAAAACTTGATACGGGTGTCTACCCTGAAAAACACATCGTGTCTATTTCATATAAAAATAACATGTCTTTACAATGATCATACGCTGGCTATTTATACTAGTATAGCTGACCCTAGCATGGTTTGACCAACACGCTAGGCACACCTCTAATTCAAAGGAAAAACAAACTTGTCCTATCAAAAGATAACAACCAACTTGATTTAATCTAAGGAAACAAAAATAACGATGACTTGTTTGGTTGGTGGTGAGGCTTCTCGTGTAGTCTGCAGGTGGACCCCACCCGGTTCCTTTCAAAGAAAGCAAATCTTGAATCTTCATGTACGTCACGGAGTACAATTCCTGATTGGGTGGCCGCACCTGATGGAACCTGTATTTGGTCAGGACTCTTTCCTGTATTGTAGCGGCCGAATTTCGTGTTTTGACCCTTTTTAGAAAGTATTTCAGGATCTGGTCCCGGTTTGAATTTTTTTTGAGATTTGACCCTTTTGGCTACCGCCAGGGCATCTGGCGGTAGGGTTAGATAGCCTACCGCCAGGTCCCATGGCGGTAGGAAACTTATCCACGCCAAAGACGCTGGAGACGGCGCGCCGTCCCTCCGTCCGCACCCTACCGTCATGGGTCCTGGCGGTAGGCTGTCTAACCTTACCGCCAGGGGCCCTGGCGGTAGGGTGCGGGGCAGTTATTTCGCCCGAGACCGCGCCCCTTCCCTTCTCCCCACCCCTCCCCTCCCCCAAGTCGGCAGTTTCTCCTTTCTTTCTCCCCCAAGTCGCCCCTCTCTCCCTCTCTCATCTCCTCCACTCCCCCCCTTGGATCTTCACCGATTCTTCACCGTTTTGGCGGATCGAGATGGCCCCGAGGAGAGAACCGTAAGCTCCTCCGATCCCTCCAATTAGTTTTTGCAAACTTGCTACCGATTCGACGCATTATTTGCTTGAAATCCCTCATGTTTTTGAACTTAGATTGATTTGTTTCACCTAAGATTGATTGTAGTTGTAGTTCTTAGTTCTTTAGTAAGTAGTGGTATTGGATATGTACTCTAATCAATAGTTCATATGTTAGTGTGAAGATGAACCCTAGTTCTTAATTTTTTTGTTAAAAAATTATGATGTATTGTTGATAAAGGGATGAACCCTAGTTTGATGATGCATGTTGATATGATGATATGCTCTAGTGTGAAGATGAACCCTAGTTTGATGATGCATGTTGATATGATGATATGAAGATATTGTTTGGAAAATTTTGTTTAAAAATATGAAGCTATGATGTATGTTGGAGGTTTTTTTATATGATGCATGTTGATATGATTTGATCCATCATGTGTAGTAGATGTTGTTGGAGGAATATGCTTAAAATTTGATCTTGATATGATTTGAGTTCATTGTTTGTTTATGTATGCTTATGCTTATGGTGCTTTTGTTTATGAAACTCTATTAAGGCGGCCACCTCTTGCGGACAACATCGCCCACGGTACTGCATCTTTGGACTGGGCATTCGACAAGGGTCATCGTGCCCGTTTCATAGAGAACGGAGAGGAAAGTGATATGAAAGAAATTTTGATCAAAGTTCTCGGATTGATGAAAATGATTTCCTAACTTTTGGCGTTCACTTTTTATGAGACGCTCCGACCACTTTGTGCATGAGGGGTCACGGGGTTCATGGGCATATGGACTACGACGGCGCTGCACGCCGTTCTTCAAGAGAGCCCGTCTGTTGGGTTTCGTCTTTGCAGTTCAAGCGTCGGCCGCCGGCGCTTGTCCGCGGCTCTCCACAGCTCGATTGACCGTTGGAGACCGGAGACCCATTCTTTCCATCTGCCATGCGGGGAGATGACGGTGAGCCTAGAGGGCGGGGATGATTACTGCAATGCCGATCGAGGGTCATGCACTCACTGGTCGAGTGGAGAGGGCCAACTGGCAGGAGAGGGTCACCACCCTCATCAGCGACTGCCCCGGTGCCAAGAGTAACCGTACATCTGGTGTGCCGTTGCCCTAGCTCTCGGAGCACCGGAGGACATGCCCCCAAGGCGCAGATGAGGCGACTGTGGAGTTGTACGCGAGGGCCTATCTGTGGTATATTCTCTCGGAGGTCGTGTTTCCAGACAGCTCCGGGAACTCTGCCAACTGGGCATATCTGTTCTTCCTAGCAGACTGGGATGCAGGGTACAGTTGGGGGACGACATCTCTCGCCTACCTATATTGTTCGGTAAGAGAGTGTCTAATTGCATCTACCTACGGTAAAGTGTGTCCATGACATTTTCTTATATCGATCCTCATTTGATGTTTTGCAGCTTGACGACGCAACGCAGAGGACGGAGACAAGTCCAATATGGGTGGCTTTATGCAGGGCCTTCTCCATTTGGATGTGGGAGCGGCTGCCGGTGGGGCGTCCGGAGAAGTTGCCAAGACGCCCATGGGAAGACTATGGCGAAGAAGGCGGCGAGACTCGAAACCCCACCGTAGCTTACGAGTGGGGCGTTGTCAAACTCTACGGGCCTAAAAAGACTTACGTACAAGACCTACACCAACGAGTTGGACGCTTTGACGCATACGCAGGTATATGAACTCGCCCAACACCTTTCTCTTTGATTCCGCTATTGACCGAGAGTGCGAACTTACCAAGGTATATGTAATAGGTAATCTGGTGGCCGTATCGACAAGAACGAGAGTGGGACTTTGATCTGAGCGTGATGTGCGATGCGGACCGTGGTCTCTGGCGGTGCATCGTGCCCATGATCTGTAGGTACGCCCGTCGAGTGGCATTTGCCACAACGCAGCAGCCACGCAGTTTGGGATTTATCGGCATACCCCACCGGGCCAGCCCATCGATACCGTGACCACGCGCTCCACCTATGAGCTCTTTGTTCTCCGTGAGATTATCATGTTTCTTGTTGCTTATGATGTTCTCATTGCGCTTATGATGATTCTTGTTTCTTATGCCTTGCAGCATGAGCGGCGGAAGAATCGATCGATCCTGAGGCGGGAGAGGAGCATAAGACTCATGTGACGGAGTGGAACCGACGGAGGTGGCGTAAAGACGTGGAGAGGAGAGTGACTAATCGGGATGATTACAGGCGACACATGAGGTGGTACGATGATGGCGAAGCACCGTCTTCGTCTCGTGCCTCGATGGACGGCGGAAGACATCGCAGAGCTGGAGTGGGCTGACCCGATGAGCAGGCATACCGGACCGGCATCGGAGACATGCACGGTGGATTTAGGGAGTTTGCACCCTCATCAACAGTGGTACGTTTGAACCGGCGGTCGTATTTAAAATATTTTATTAAATCAACGTGACTGACTTATGCCGTTGTAGTGCGATGAGCTGAACAGATGCATCTTTGAAGCCTCAGATGCACTAGGTCATCTTCCCGGGAGCGTACAATCTGAGACCAGAGTCAGGGGGACGATGAAGGTACAATTTCAGTCTCCTCGGAACAGATGCATCTTGTTCACTTGCAGTCAGTCGATCTGAACTTATTATGACCTTGCTTCATTGTGAGTGCAGAAGTTCATGCAGCGTTGTCGCAAGCTGGTAGGGCTGCTTGGGTGTCTTTGAGCTGGGTCGATTGAAGCTCATCAGCCTGTAGCCACACAGGGTATCATCGGCTCATCGAGCCATGCTCCCTCGTCGTCTAGGTTGGTTGGAGAGGAGGAGGAGGAGGAGGAGGAGGCCATATATGAAGAAGGGGAGGAGGAGGATGAGAGCAACGGGGAGGAGGAGTACGATGAAGATTATGGACCTCCAGCAACTCAAACGTCTCAAGCATCTCAGCTGCCGAAGAAGAGGAATCCGAAGAAGAAGGATTTGCTGAGTCCGGACCCTTTCCAGAGACCGGTTCCTCGACGGCCCAAGAAGAAGACCGAAGAGAATCGTTCAAAGAGTAACGAGGACCGTACCTCCAAGAGGGGAAGGAGCAACGGATTATGCTCTTCGATAGTTGGCTCTTTTAGTTTCGTTGAACTTCGTTTGATTGAACTATTCGGGTGGTTATGAAGCTACATGGAACTATGTGTTTGCTATTTGTGGATCTATGTGTTTGCTATTTGTGAAACTATGTGGAACTCCGTTTACTAATTAGTTGAAGTTCGTTTGAAATGTTCTATGCACTTCAGATTTGTTAATGTGTATGTGATGCCCAAGTTTAATTGTTTGAGATCTGTGATATTGTTGTCATATTTGTGAAAATTGCTATAATATTATTGTCATATTGAATTTGAAAAGAAGCAAGCAAATGAACTTAAATTCATAAAACACATGACCCTACCGCCAAGGCCCCTGGCGGTACGGTCAGACAGCCTACCGCCAGGGCAACTCAATTCTTCGTTACAGAATCGTTACACTGAAAAAACAAGACCCTACCGCCAAGGCCCCTGGCGGTAGGGTCAGATAGCCTACCGCCAGGGCAACTCAATTCTTCGTTACAGAATCGTTACCGAGGCGGACCCTACCGCCCGGGTGCTCTGGCATGAGGTTTGGACAGCCTACCACCGGGCATCTGGCGGTAGGTACTTATCCACGTCGGCTAGTCAAACAGCCGCCGTCCCCTCCGTCGCACCCCTACCGCCATGGGCCGTGGCGGTAGGCTATCTAACCCTGTCACGAGGTTCTGGGCGGTAGCAAAAGGGTCAAATCTCGAAAAAAAATTAAACAGGGATCAGATCCTAAAATCCTTTTCAAAAAGGGTCAAAACACGAAATTCGGCCTATTGTAGCTACGTAATGGACTAATTTCCCATGCATGCACGTGACCTTGCTTATCTCTGGCGCGTCAATGTTGCATGCAGATTCTTTTGTTTGCTCAATCCTAGCTCTACACGTTATTGGTTGCATGCATACATAACTTGGTAACATGTGGCTAACTCGTTCCTTGACGTGCATAATCTTGCTCTCATCAGTACAATGTCTGCACCGTCAGTTGTGGTGCCTACCGCTGTGGGTGACTCTATCGCCGTGCTTGCAGCTCCGGTGCTGTGGCTCATGCCCGAGCTTCGGGATATATGTTCAAGCCCTGCTTCACCTCTGTCTTTGAAGCGGTTGGAGGTGGACTCATCGGCGACTTTGTGTGAGGGACATGTTTCGCCTCTGTCATGTGAGCAACTGGAGGCGCCGAAGTCCATTGTGTCTATGGTTCCTGTGGTGGAGGATGTCGTGTTGGGGGTTCCTCGAATTGACGATGTCGATGTGGATGGTTTGTTGGTGCCTGCCCCTAGGAGCCCCTTGGTTGGCGACGATTACATCAAGAAGTACAATGAATTCTATGACTTTCTTGACAAATGGGTGGCTGATCAGTCTGGATCTGTCAACACAAATGGATGCGTCCTCAAGAAGAAACCCAATAGGGAGAAAGCAAAGACAAACAAAAGCAAGAAGGGCGGCGTTATCTGGAAGGCGCCCGCGATTTCATGATGGAGAGTGCTTCGTTTTTATTGTCGTCGGTGTTCTTGTGTGAAGCTCCGTTGTGTTGTACAAGTGTCGAGGGTTGCGTTTGTGGTGCATTAGGAGGGCCACATGTGTGGTCACGGTGTTTCTTATTGTGTGAGTAGTACGCCTTTGGGTTGTTTGTAACGGTTTTCGCCCGGTTTTCCGAAAATTAACTGGGCAATTCTTTTCTTCTTAATTAATTGATGAGGCAAATCTTTTGTCTCCGTTTCGAAAAAAAAATAGCAATCTGGCTCATAGCATAGATGATAGGCAGGTACCTTGGTATATATGGTGCATATACATCCTTAGGATAAGGCGAAATAACAGTAACGCCGGTAGTGACAGAACACATGGTCGTATCATCCTCTCCTCCTTGAAACGACACCGTCCATGGTTTCGAATTAATCTTTTCAGCAATATTTTTATCTACGAACCGAACGACAGCCATAAAAATTCCAGTAGCTTCAACCTTCTTCTTTTCTTCTTCTTTTTCCTCTTTTATCTTCTCAAGATGTTCTTTCCTCCAAGAAATAAAACGCTCATCATCCATTGGCATGAGGTTGCACATCTTACCCCTCTTGACGGTATATCTGTGTGTTTTGCTATCGTACGCAACATCATGCTCTTTGCACCATGGCTCACCCAATAACAAGTGACATGAAATCATTGGTGCCGGAGTCACATCGCACAAAACCTCGCAAAAATAATTTCGTAACAAAAACGGTACCTTAGTTTGCTGCGTGACAGTGAGCTCTTCTTGACCCCAACGAAACAAGTATGGTTGTGGACGTGGTGTCATTGGTAGATTCAGCTTCTCCACCATCTCGATGCTTGCAGCGTTGATCAAATTCATGTGATCAATCATCATGGCACATGATCTCTCTCTCACCACCACATGCGTGTGAAAAAGCCCGGTCCAGCGGCCTTTCTCCTCCAACTGAAATCCATAGCTTAACTTACCGAATGACGATGCCCTCACCATCTTCTCCATAGTGTCGTGAACAACCTGATGCTCTGAATACCACCTGATAAAGACCGAAACTCGTGGCGAGATCCGATCCATTGTTGCGGCCCAATCTTTCACGACACTCCACCACCAGCAGTAGCAACCTCTCGCCCGCGCACGCAATGTACACGAAGTAGAGGGTTTGAACCTTGCGGCCCAGCACGAGAAAACCAATCTCGACGAAAGTACTCACGCGCAAAACAATTACCACGAAGAGAAATAGCAAAACAGAGGTTTTCTAAAGACCCCTCCAAAACTTGATATGGGTGTCTACCCTGAAAAGCACATCGTGTCTATTTCATATAAAAATAACCTGTCTTTACAATGATCATATACTGGCTATTTATACTAGTATAGCTGAACCTACCATGGTTTGACCAACACGCTAGGCACACCTCTAATTCAAAGGAAAAACAAACTTGTCCTATCAAAAGATAACAACCGACTTGATTTAATCTAAGGAAACAAAAATAACGATGACTTGTTTGGTTGGTGGTGAGGCTTCTCGTGTAGTCTGCAGGTGGACCCCACCCGGTTCCTTTCAAAGGAAGCAAATCTTGAATATTCATGTACGTCACGGAGTACAATTCCTGATCGGGTGGCCTCACCTGATGGAACCTGTATTTGGTCAGGACTCTTTCCTGTATTGTAGCTACGTAATGGACTAATTTCCCATGCATGCACGTGACCTTGCTTATCTCTGGCGCATCAATATTGCATGCAGATTCTTTTGTTTGCTCAATCCTAGCTCTACACGTTATTGGTTGCATGCATACATAACTTGGTAACATGTGGCTAACTCGTTCCTTGACGTGCATAATCTTGCTCTCATCAGTACAATGCAAATTAGCAATCTGGCTCATAGCGTAGATGATAGGCAGGTACCTTGGTATATATGGTGCCTATACATCCTTAGGATAAGGCGAAACAACAGTAACGCCGGTAGTGACAGAACACACGGTCGTATCACTTACTTTGCTTTATGACTGAAGACTCTGCTGCTACTATTCTATTTCATGTATTATTTTTATTTAACAACTTGCGCTCATTTGAACTGTATAAACATGTTCACAAGTGCATCAGCTGGATTAGTGCGTCCAACCACGCAGAGGAGGCGCGCCTAGGGAGCGCCCCAACCACTAGTGACAATTAAGTGTGAGTGAGGATGGCTACACTCTGAGTTGACGCATCCGGGGAGCGAGAGACTAGACATAATCTTCCTTGTAGAGAGAAGAGGTGCATTACTTGTCAAGAAAGATCTCCTCCCTCCCAACCCTAGCCGCACCTCCTCCTCCTCCCCCTCCTCCCTAGTCGCCCCTCCTCCTCTTCCCTTCCTCGCTGCCGCCTGAGGTAGCCGCCGGGCAAGCCCGGGGCGCCAAGGATGGTGGCGTCAGGGCCTCGGTTGCCCCGCCTCTGCGTGGGGAACCCTAGATCTGGAGCGGCGGCTCCATTGGCAAGGCACGGCCGGCTAGCAGCCGTGCGGGCGGTGGATCTGGCGTCCCGGCCGCGCGGGCGGCGGGATCGGGTGGTCGTTGGTGGCAGGCGGCGGTTTCTGCGATGGCCAGTGCGCGCGATCTGGCGCCTCCCCTCCTCCCCTGTTCGGCGTGCGGGCGAACTTCGTCGGGCCGCGCTTCCTTGGGTCGCCGGTTCTGTACAGGAGGCGCTGCTGGTGGCGGGGATCTAGTTCGGGCGAAATCCCTGGTCGGCCATGGCCGGTCGCGTTGATGGCGACGCCCGAGGGCGTCGTTCCCCTCCTTGGAGGCGTCGGTATGGACTGATCCCCTCACTTCCCCTTCCCCTAGGTCTCCGGGCGAAAGCACTAAGTTTGTTGGGCGGCGACGGCGCTCACGGCGCCATTCCCTTCTTGAAGGCGCCGCTTTGGGAACCTTGGGGCTGGGTGGCGCTTGTGGGTGGTGGGCGACGGCGGTGGTGCGGCCCTATCCTAGCATGGATCTGCGTCCGTTGCTTGGAGATGGACTCGCGTAGGTGAAGGTCGTCATTTGGCGTCATGGTGGCGTCGATGGCGGAGGCACCTGCCAAGGTTGGCACCTCAATCTGCTCTGTAGATGGACCAGTGGAAGATGATGGCGATTACACATGTGAGTGCGTCGGACCGGTTTGTGCCCCGGACCCGGTATGTGGCTCGGTTGGGGCCTCCGGCTTTAGATGTTAGGCTTAGGTGAGAGGTCTGGGTATTTGGCCCAGCTTGCACCCTTCATCATATGGATTGGAGTAGCGGCAGATGTTGCCAAGATGGTGGATTCAGGCATATTATTATACTGCTTTATAAGGTCCTCGAGAATAATCAATAAAATGATTGCACGCATCTTCCAGATGCAGAGGCCGGAAGTCATCCTCCTTTTCTAAAAAAAGAAGAAAGACGGTGCCTTCTTCACCGTCAACCTCAACAATAAGGATAACGTGCGGATTAACCTTGAGGGCATGGAAACTCACCGTGCTAGGGCATGACTTGCTTTCCAGCAAAGCATTGCACTAGCAGTTTCTGCAGTGGACATCAAAATGGTAGGATCCGTCAAGAAAAACCCTTAGTGCCCTATGAGATGGATTGGGTATGTAGTCGCGGTATGCCCGTATGTATCTTATCTCTTCTGGATAAGAGGTTAAGTGTAGATTAAATCGACACTATCTAAAGAAAAATAGTGTAAGAGGAATATATATTAGTGGTACTTCTCTAGATGGAACGGTTATATACATAAGTTGAATAAGATGAATTGTTGTCGCTGGATTGAGGAAAAGAAACTTGAATGTAAAAGTATGCATGCATTATTTGAAGAAATGGTTATAAACATTTATGTTTGGTTATTGTTGTTGATCTAACAGTTTGAGGAAAAACGGTACTTTTTGGTCCCTCGCTTGTTGGCAAAGTGAATATTTTGGTCCTTTAACGCATTATTACTGAATATTTCGCTATTTCAAGCGTAAGGCGACTCAATGTTGTGCAAATGTGGTAGCTCACCCATTCAACAAATAGACATCATCAAGAAATCCAAGATAACATCACTACTAGAAAAATGCCTACTAATGGCTCACTTAATTTGGCCGTTAATGACGCATTAGTGGTGCGCCATTAGTGCCACGCCATTAGTATATTTTACTAATGGCGCACCGCTGGTGCGCCATTAGTATCTGGTATACTAATGGCGGACCTCGAATCGCCATTAGTATATATACAACAGTGCGCCATTAGTATGCCTCCGGGGCCATGTATACCAGGTGCTTTGGCATACTAATGGCGCTAACAACAAGATGCACCATTAGTAACCCGGCATACTAATGGCGCACTGTTTAATGATGCGCCATTAGTATCCTTTGGCATACTAATGGCGCACTGTGATAATGATGCGTCATTAGTATGAATATTAGGTTTTTTATTTTCTGTTTTTGCACAGGTTACAAAATGTATAATTGGACAAAATATAGACAGCACACATCAACAACAGATTCATCGAATACAATAGAAGATTAGTCTCTGAATACAATTCATCATATTAGTCTCCGAATATAATTCATCATATTAGTCTCCGAATTGAAAAGACCGAACAAAGATAGAACATTATATTACAAGTCTCGAGACCGCGAGTAGCGAGTTTGTCTTCACATTACAAGTCGATATCGATCATCTAAACTACCATCACATAGAAGAGAGCTGCGGTCATCACGATGAGCATCATCACGATGAAACTTCGTCTTCATCCGGTTCCTCCAACGCTCCCTCCCCTCTCCCGCTAGATAGCGGGCGTATCTAGATTCGGCCTCGGCCCTAGTGGTGTACCCTTTGTAACTGTTACCGCTGAATCGGTGAACCTGTCTCCAACACTCCTCCCAGTCGTCGTAGACTCCGGGAACCTTACCCTTGTACACGACATACGACGGCATCGCTATGCACTAGCCAAACGAAACGTTAGTACCAATTCAACAAAGGTTTTGTGCTCTACCACCCAAGGATCGACCACGTCGATGTGTTGTAGCGCGACTAGGTTTGCTCTTTCAAAGTCGGCGAGTCGACCCTCTAAGTCGACATGCATTTCGCGGCGACCCTCACGGTGACCCCATCCAGCGAGCCTGCCGAGGTGCCTGTTGACGGGCAGACCAACGGGTTCCTCGATGCCTAGATAATTAAATGCGATGGAGATGCACTCTTGGTCGAAAGCCCCTGGCTATACTTCCCTACGGGCGTGACATGTTGCGAACGTATCCTTTGATGACACCATTCATCCTTTGAGCGGCATCATGCTGTGCAGGAGCGTCGGCCCGAGTTGGATGATATCCTCCATTATATGGACCAGCAGATGCACCATAACGTCGAAGAATGCGGGCGGAAGTACATCTCAAGCTCGCATAGTATCACCACGATCTCTTCTGTAGCCTTACGAGTTGCCTCACGCCAATCGACTTCCGAGATGGCGTCGAAAAAGTTGCATAGGCCAAATAGCGTTTCACGGACGTGCGCGTCCATGATCCTGATTGCAAGCTGGAAGTATCTGCGTCATCGACCGCGTGATCGTGAGACTTCATCCCATCGAACTTACGCTTCATTGGGTCTAGGTATCTGCTTATCTTCCCCGCGTAACCGTAAGGAAGTTTTACTCCTAGGAGGCAGGTGAAAAACTGCTCAATCTCCTCCTGACTTAGAGTGAAGCACGCGGGAGGGTAGTCATTTCCGGTCTTCTTGGCATTTTTTCCTTTGCGACGACTTACTGTGTCCTGCTTCGCCTCATCATCATCATCATCATCATTAGCGTGAAGCTCTTTGCACGATGCCCATTGATTTCATGTCTGCCCTTGCTTTCGGCCCATCTTTGGTCATCTCTAGCATGTTGAGCAGGGTACCAAGCAGACTGTCGCACACGTTCTTCGTGATATGCATGACATCAAGGCTGTGAGGCACACGGTGGATCTTCCAGTACGGCAAGTCCCAGAAAACAGACCTCGTTTTCCATACCTTCAGCGGCGGCTCTGGCGCCTTTCGCTTCTTTCCCGGCTCTGGCGCCTTTTGCTTCTTTCCCGGCAGTGGGCAGTCTTTCCAATTTTTCAACAACTTTTCTATTTCCTCGCCGCTCCTCGTACCGCAGGCGTTTTGAGTTCGGTTTCACCATCGAACAGATCCTTGCGTTTCCTCCACGGGTCATCGTCGCGAAGCCACCTTCGATGTCCCATGAACACGCTTTTCAAAGACACAGGATCTCTATCTGGTAGCGTCGTTGTGTCATCCATGCACCTTACGCATCCAGAAAATCCGTGGACTACGCCCGCGAGATATCCGTAACCGAGATAGTCGTGCACCATCGTGAGCACTGCGGCGCTCATAGGGAAATATTCTTTCTCCGCGGCGTCCCACGTATTGGCTGGCGTTTTCCACAGCGTGTCAAGCTCCTCTTCGGCAGCCCAGATCTGATTGATGTCGTTCCTGGTTGTTTCGGCCCTTCAATTAGCATACTCATGTGAATGTACTTCCTCTTCATGCACAACCAGGGAAGGTTGTACATCCACACAAACACAGGCCAGGTGCTATGTGTGCTTCTCGGCTGCCAAGCGGATTGACTCCATCGATGCTCGCGCCAAAGACGATGTTCCTTGGATCCTTCCCAAATTCGGGTCTTGAAGTTCAACGCTTGCCAGCGGCTCGCATCCTTTGGGTGACTCAGCATCTTGTCTTTTTTATCTATCTCCGGATCATTTGCGTCATCTTCTCGCTTCTTCTCCTCCTTATCCGCGTGCCAACGCAGGAGCTTTACTACCTTAGGGTCCGCGAAATACCGCTGCAGACGAGGAGTGATCGGAAAGTACCACACCACTTTTCGAGGAGCTTTCTTCCTCTTCTTGTATCGAGTGACGCCGCACACCGGACATATGGTAGACTCCGCGTGCTCGTCCCGATAAATGATGCAATTGTTCATGCACACATGGTATTTCACGTGCGGTAAATCCAGAGGACACACGATTTTCTTAGCCTCCTTGGGAAGACGTTCTCGGAATGAACCGAGGTTTGTCAAGTGGCCTTGGTATACCACCCGTAGACCACCAGTCAAGTTTCGGGTCATTTGGAGCTCGTTTGGTACTCCAACGGTTAACCGCACTCTCGCAAAGGCCTCTTTTAAGTTGCAGCACAACACCCCTCCAAAACAGCCCAATAACCCATCTAAGTCACTTCCATGCTCTCCGTCGTTCTATCACGATCGTGTGGCGAAAACTACACCTCATTTGGACTCTCCTAGCTCCCTCTATGCCTATTTAAACACCTCCCCCGTCCAAATCCGGATCCTCTTCCCCCGAAACCCTAAAACTCCTCCCCGCGCCCGTACGGACACGTCCGCCGCCGCCGGACGAAACCGCCGCCGCGTCCGCACCAACCAGCGTGTGCCACGTGGGCACCCGCCGCCTCCGCCGCCCGCCGCCCAGCGAAACCCTCCCACCCGCCCTTCCAGCATCCGCCTTCCTTCGCCGCCCGGCCGACCAGCTCGCCGCCGCCCGCCGCACGGCGGCTCCGCCGCCCTCGCCCGGCCGGCGCCATCGCCGCCTCCCGCCCGCCGTCCGCCCTCGCCGGCTCGGCTCGCCCGCCGCCCTGCCGTGGCCCGCCGCCCGCCGCCCGGCGCCACCCCTCCCTCCGCCCGGCGCCATCTCCCTCATGAGCCGCCCAACCGCCTCCTCTCCGCTCCGGCGAGGCTGACCACCGCCGCCCGCCGCCCTCGATCCGGATCTCGGATCCGATCGGTTGACTACTTCCCCTTAATTTTCGTCTAAGTTTTTATCTCGGTGATTGATTTGTGGCATTTTCAACGCATCATAACTTTGCACCTGTAGCTCTGTTTCGTGCGTGTAATATGTCAAAATGTTCGCCTCGAAGGGTACATCATTTCACCGTATTGCATCATTTTCATTTGAGATCATCTTGATGCCCTAAATGCTGTTAGAAGAGGGCTATGTGATGTTAGTTTCTGTTTCTTAACAGAACTTGCACTTTTGTTATTTTCGCCATGATTGATATGTGCACCCTATGAATTTGAGTCCTACATGTGTTTTGTAATATGCCATGCCATCTTTCCAGGGGTGTATGCCATGTATTTTCGTGATCTATGTGGTGACTAGCACAAACATGCAAAGTAGGTGTCCTGACGTTGCTGTTTCCAGCTCTGTTTTGCTGATATTTTGATGCCATGTTAACTTGATGCTACCGAGAGATCCATGCATATTTTGAGATACTTCAGTAAGGATGTTTTGTTAAACATGTTTCGATCTATCATTCCATGTCCTTGTTTGCAATTATGGAGTACCATATCTTGAGTCAATCGAGCTCTACTTTTGCTATCAAATGTTTCCTGGCAGATTGTTTACATGTTATTCAATTTTGCCAAGGTTGTTGTGGTTGATCCATGTATGATATGTTATTGTTCTTGCCATGTATGTCTTCTATGCCATGTCTTCTTGATGTATGTATGCTTAGTTTATCATTTAAGGCTCTGTAGTGAGTGCATTGAGCTTGTAAACATGCCTACTTGTTATCAGTTTTGACATGCCATGTTGCTGAATCTGTTAACGGAACTTTCAATATTGACATGGGTGTTACTATATTTTCTGATCCTTTTTGGCTTATGGTCAGTAAGGGACTTTTGTTCTATGCTTTGATTAGATTCATGCCATGCCTTGCATTGCTATTATAAGTTCTTGTAGCATGTAGTTTTGTTGCTCTGAACATTGCTACCTGATGCTGTTTTTGCCATGTCCAGCCTGATATTTTGTGCACTTTTGTCATGCTTGTTTGAACCTGTTATGATGTGATTTAGCCGTAGCTCAGTGCTCATCTTTTGTCAAGCATCTTGTGTATATCACTGCCATATACTTTGTTGATACGTTTGGGTGCAGTAGCTTAATTTCTTGTTGCTTGCTAAGTGGCATCATGCTGTTAATGGCAGATTTGTGCCATTCTTGTTTTGCTTGTCATTTCCAAACCGTGCATCCGATTCGGTGATCTTTATATCGATTTCAACCGAAATCATCTCATCTTTCCAGTGGCATACTTGGTTTGCCAAGTTGATGCCTGGTTCATCATTTTCCTTTCGGGCGCTTTATACGCATTGCATATCACATCCCGCATACCATGCCATGTTTTGCATCATGTTGATTGTGCATTGCACCGTGATTTATTGTGGTTCCTTTGTTTGTGTTGTTGCTTTGGGTAGAGCCGGAGGCGAGTACGTGAGCGAGGAACCTGTTGAGAACGCCACGAGGATCAAGCTTTCGACAACTCTGAGAACATTGCGAGCAAGATGACCATACCCTCGAAATCACTTCTATCTTTGCTATGCTAGATGCTCGCTCTTTTGCTATGCCTATGCTGCGATGCCTACCACTTGCTATATCATGCCACCCATATTGCCATGTCAGCCCTAACCATCCTATCCTAGCAAACCGTTTATTGGCTATGTTACCGCTTTGCTCAGCCCCTCTTATAAGCGTTGCTAGTTGCGGTGAAGTTGAAGTTTGTTCCTTGTTGGAACATGGAGATGTTGTTCCTGATCGGAACATGTTTACTTGTTGGGGATATCACAATATATATCTGCTATAATTAATACATCTATATACTTGGTAAAGGGTGGAAGGCTCGGCCTTATGCAGTGTTTTGTTCCACTCTTGCCACCCTAGTTTCCGTCATACCGGTGTTATGTTCCTTGATTTCGCGTTCCTTACGGTTGGGTGATTTATGGGACCCCTTGACAGTTCGCTTTGTATAAGACTCCTCGGCAAGGCCCAACTTTGGTTTTACCATTTGCCACCTAAGCCTTTTTCCCCGGGTTTTCGCGAGCCGAGGGTCATCTTTATTTTAAACCCCGGACCGGTGCTCCTTGAGTCTTGGCCCGAACTAGAAACCATGTAGCGCCCCTCAAGGAAACTTGAGGTCTGGTTTTAGTTGTATGGACTGCTCATCCGGATGTGCCACGAGAACGAGATATGTGCAGCTCCTATCGGGATTTGTCGGCTGTCAGGCGGCTTTGCTGGTCTTGTTTTATTGCTTTGTCGAAATGTCTTGTAGTCCGGGATTCCGAGATTGATCGGGTCTTCCCGGTAGAAGGAATATCCTTCGTTGACCGTGAGAGCTTATAATGGGCTAAGTTGGGACACCCTGCAGGTAATATCTTTGAAAGCCGTGCCCGCGGTTATGAGGCAGATGGGAATTTGTTAATGTCGGTTGTAGAAAACCCGAAGTTGACCTCAAATAAAATACACATCAACCGGCGTGTGTAACCGTGATGGTCTCTTCTCGTGGTCCGGGAAGTGAACACGATGTTGGAGTTATGTCGGACGTAAGTAGTTCAGGATCACTTCTTGATCGCTACTAGCTTCACGACCGTGCTTTGCTCCTCTTCTCGCTCTCTTTTAAGTAGCCACCATATATGCTAGTCGCTTGCTGCAGCTCCTTTGTACTACTCTGTCCTTCCTATAAGCTTAAATAGTCTTGATCTCGCGGTGTGAGATTCTGAGTCCCGTGACTCATAGATACTTCAAAACAGTTGCAGGTGCCGGCGATGCGGTGCAGGTGACTCAACCGAGCTCAAGTGGGAGTTCGACGAGGAACGTGGTCGTTACTATGTGTCTTTTCACGATGATCGGTAGTGGTGCCCAGTTGGGACGATCGGGGATCTGTGTAGCATTTGGGGTATCTTCTTTATTTTGGTTCCGTAGTCGGACCTTGAGTGTACTCTGAATGATGGATGTTTATTTATGTATTATGTGAAGTGGTATTTGTAAGCCAACTATGTATCTCTTTCCTTATGTATTACATGGGTTGTGTGAAGATTACCTCACTTGCGACATTGCTTTCAATGCGGTTATGCCTATAAGTCGTGCCTCGACACGTGGTAGATTTAGCCGCATCGAGGCGTTACAAGTTGGTAATCGAGCCTTCCCGACTTAGGAGCCCCCTACTTGATTGTTTCTTTGGCGTTGTTGAGTCTAGAATGAAAAAATGTTTTGAGTCTTAGGATTATATATATCGGAGAGTAGGATTCTTTTTACTCCCCAGTCCCTTAATGCGCTCTGTGAGGTATCCACGGCGTAGTGTTTTGACTCTTCTCTCCTCAAATTTCACTAAAAAAATTTTAGGATCACGTGGGTATCTTGGGATCGTTCGATGGTTTTGTGGCGAGAACATTGTTCTTGGTGCCTCCCGACATTTAGGGGTTGTGGCGGTGTCCGGGGAGTTGAGCTCCGAGGTGTTGTCGTCACAATTTTATCGTTGCGATTACTGGAATACTGAGTTTTGCCGACATCGAAATCTCTTTTGTGCAGTTGTTGGTGAGATAACCCGATAGCCCGATCTTGAGGCGAGTCGGGAGTATTGCCATGACTTGTATAACGGAAGTTTTTGAAGGTCGAGGTACCACGATTTCGAGGATTTCTTGGTTATGTGTTGACGGATGGATACAATTTGGATCTAGGTATTGTTAGTTTGGGTGATATATTTTGTGTCCCTGTATCCCCAACACCAGATTGCATAACCAGAAAGTTTCGGGAGTTTATAGGTGGGAATTCTAGTAGCTTACGGGATATCTTTCCGGCGGATGTATGATTTGAGATTGGGGTCCAACGTCTAGTGGTCCGCCCATTCACGGTCGATTTACAGTGGTCGCGAGGCGTCTTAAAGAATCCTTGGCTATGCTGATTCAGGGACGTCTTGTTTGTCATTCGTGACGTCCGCTGTACGTCGTGCCCGTGTGGGCCCCACCACGAACACTTTGGGCGAAATCTCTATCATGTGTTTGTTCCGGCTTATTCTAGAAGCCAATCTTTCTTTTTAGTTGTGATATTCGAATTGTTTCAAAGGCAGATGATGTTTCCATACCTTTATCTAAGTGGCTTCTCACCTTAATGGACGTGTGATGTTAACTTTGGAATTCATTCGTTCATCCTTGTTCGAATGTTTATTGTGAAGACTATATGTTGCAATTTCTATCCGTTGATTCAACTTGTCTATCTGTCTATCAAAGTGCTAACGGATGTCACCCTCTTGAGGATGGCTCCGCCAACGTGGCCCGAATCCGGATCGCAATGAGGAGAATCAGTCGAACCCTCCACCTCCACCTCCGCCTCCGGAGGCAAGGCAAGCTATCATGGCAGCCACCAATGCCAATGCTCAGATGATTTTGCAGCTCTTGCAAGAACGTACTCAAGGGCAAGGCAGTCAAGGAAATCAGGGTCAAGGCAACAATCAGCCGCACTTTGCTACTCTTAGTCAGTTTCTCGCTAATCAGCCGAAGTCTTTCAGTTTCTGTGTCGAGGCCACAGACGCTGACGATTGGCTTGTGGACATCTGCAAGCATTTTGATTGTAGCAATGTCAGACACGAGGACTTTGTCAAGTTTGCATCGTTTCAACTCAAGGATCAAGGCTTTGAGTGGTACCGACAATACAAAGATTCCAGAGGAGGTCGTGTCATTACACAGGATGAGTTCCGCCGTGATTTGAGCTCACCACATTAGAAAAGTGTTGTTGAGAGCAAGCGTGAGGAGTTCCGCAATCTCAAGCAGGGCAACATGTCTGTCTATCAATACAATATCCAGTTCGAAGCTTCGCTTCGTTTTGCTAAGCAAGGCGTTCACGATGAAAAGAGTATGATCTATCAATTCAGAGGTGGTGCGAGAGAAGATCTGCAATTAGCTCTTGTGCTTTTTGAGCGAGATAAGTATGATGATTTCTACAACATGGCACTTTGAAGCAAGAAGCTGCCCAGCTCAAATGTGAGGCTTCTAAGAAGAGAATCGGGGATGCAGTTCAGTCTTCTTCTTCCTCTCAAGTGGCAGCTAAGCAGCAGAAGTTCTACCTTCCTCCTCCTCCGTTCCGTCAGCCTTATCAGCAGAAGAACTCAGGTGGCCGTGGATCTTCCCACCCACCCAATCCTGGCTATCAGAACAAGTCTAATTCTCAAGCTCCAAGGTCAAGTGCTCCTTACCACCGTCCGCTCTCTGAGGTGACTTGCAACAAATGTCAGCAGAAAGGTCACTATGCGAACAAATGCTTCAACCAAAGGCGCCTTCCACCTCCTCCTCCTGTGAAATCTTCCAAAGCAATGCAAAGGTGGTCAAGCATAATCCAAAGCATGCCAAGGTGAATATGATGAATGCAGCTCAAGCGGAGGATTCTTACGATGTGATAATGGGTAATCTCTCGATTAATGATATTTACGCAAAAGTCTTATTTGATACTTGGTGCATCGCATTCTTTCATCTCAAGACCTTTTGTGGCTATGCATGATTTGGTTACTCAAGCATTGCCGAGACCTTTGTCTATTGTTTCTCCGGCTAAGGAGATGACTTCTCGAGTTTTGGTTCCGAATGTCGGTATCAAGATGGGCGATTATAGATTTCTGGCTAAACCAATTGTCCTTGGTGACTCGGATATTGATCTTATTCTCGGGATGGACTGGCTTTCTCAGCACAAAGCTCAGCTTGATTGTGCTGCCAGAGAAATTCAATTGACTCACTCTTCTAATGATGTGATCATCTATGCCGCTCGTGATGAAACCATTCGGTTGTTTTTCTCTCAATGAGAAGGGCGAATTGGATGCTATCTCTCGATTCCGGTCGTTTGTGAGTACCAAGATGTCTTTCGGAAGAGCTTCCAGAATGCCTCCTCACCGGCCGATTGAGTTCGTTATTGATCTTGAGCACGCCTTTGAACCCGTTTGCAAGCGTCCATACAAGCTTGGACCTAATGAGCTGAAGGAATTGAAGAAGCAGCTCGATGAACAAGAGCGTCTGGGTTTGATCGGACCGAGTTCATCTCCTTGGGGTTGTGGTGTTCTTTTTGTCCGGAAGAAGGATGGCACGGACCGACTGTCGTCGATTACCATCCATTGAATAAGAAGACAATCAAGAACAAGTATCCACTTCCCAACATCAATGAGCTTTTCGAGCAACTCAAAGGTGCTAAAGTGTTCTCCAAGCTTGACCTTCGTATGGGTTATCATCAGATTCGCATTCGTGAACAAGATATTCCCAAGACGGCATTCAGAACAAGCTTTGGTTCTTATGAATATCTTTATCACGTCTTTCGGCCTTGTCAATGCTCCTCCAACATTCTCTCGCATGATGAACTTCATCTTCAACCCCTACACCAATGAATTCGTCTTGGTCTATCTTGATGATATTTTGGTCTTCTCCAAGAATAAGAAGGATCATGCCAAACATTTGCGATTGGTGCTAGACAAGCTCGAGAGCATCAATTACATCTGAAGTTTTCCAAATGTGAATTTTGGCTTGATGAAGTTCTTTACCTTGGTCATATCATCTCCGCCAAGGGCATCGCTGTTAATCCTGAGAAGGTGTCTGCGGTTGTGAATTGGGAACCTCCTCGAGAATGTCAAGCGACTTAGCGATTTTCTTGGTCTTGCAAGCTATTGCGAAGATTCGTTGAGAACTTCTCTAAGATTGCAAAGCCTCTTTCCAACCTTCTCCAGAAGCATGTGAAGTATGTCTGGTCTCCTGAGTGTGATGTTGCTTTCAATACTCTCAAAGAGAAACTCATCACAGCTCCTATCTTGACTCCTCCTGATGAATCCAAGCCATTCGAAGTTTTCTGTGATGCTTCTCTTCAAGGTCTCGGTGCTGTGTTAATGCAAGAGAAGAGAGTTGTGGCCTATACCTCTCGTCATTTGAAGCCCAATGAAAAGAACTACCCCACTCACGATCTTGAGTTGGCGGCGATTGTCCATGCATTGATAACATGGAGACATCTCTTGTTGGGAAGGAAAGTGGACATATTCACCGATCACAAGAGTCTCAAGTATATCTTCACTCAACCCAACCTCAACCTCGAGCAAACTCGATGGGTCGAAATGATTCAAGAGTACAACCCAAGTATTGAATATACTCCGGGCAAGGCCAATGGCATTGCAGATGCTTTGAGCAGGAAGGCTTACTGCAACAGCTTAATCCTCAAGCCCTTCCAACCGGATCTCTGTGAAGCTTTCCGCAAGCTGAATCTTCAAGTTTTTCCTCAAGGCTTTCTTGCCAACCTCATAGTCTCTCCTACTTTGGAAGATCAGATTCGTGAGGCTCAACTCCTGGATACCATGGTGAAAAAGGTGAAACGTGGTATCGACAAGGGCATTTCCAAGTACAAGTGCTTCCACGTTGATGACAAAGATACTCTTTTCTTTGAGGACGGATTGTGGTTCCTAAGGGTGATCTCGAGAAAAGTCATTATGAACGAGGCGCAATTCGCTTCTATCCATTCATCACGGAAGTACGAAGATGTACCATGACCTCAAGCAGTCATATTGGTGGACTCGAATGAAGCGAGAAATTGCTCAATTCGTGAATGAATGTGATGTCTGCAGAAGAGTGAAAGCAGAACACCAAAGACCAGCTGGTCTCCTTCAACCTCTTGCTATTCCAGAATGGAAGTTTGATCATATCGAGATGGACTTCGTGACTGGATTTCCAAAGTCCAAGCATGGAAATGATGCTATCTTCGTTGTCATTGACAAGCTTACTAAAGTGGCTCATTTTCTTCCTATCAAAGAATCCATCACAGCAGCTCAGTTGGCAGAGCTATACACCTCCAGGATTGTCTCCTTGCATGGCATTCCACAATTGATCTCTTCAGACCATGGCAGCATCTTCACCTCCAAGTTCTGGGATTCTTTTCAGAAGGCCATGGGCACCAACATTCGTTTCAAAGACATGACTTTCCACCCTCAAACAAGTGGCCAAGTCGGCGAGTCAATCAAATCCTTGAAGATATGCTCGGGGCTTGTGTCATTTCCTTCGGTATGAAGTGGGAAGATTGTCTTCCATATGCCGAGTTCTCCTACAACAACAGCTTCCAAGCGAGTTCGGGCAAGGCCCCATTCGAAATTCTCTATGGCGAAAGTGTCGTACTCCTCTCAATTGGTGCAGAGACGGTGAACGCCAACTTCTTGGCAATGACTTGATCACGAAGCGGAAGAAATGTGCCAAGTCATTCGTGAGAATCTCAAAGCCGCATAATCGCGCCCGGAAGAGCTATTATGATGATAAGCACCATGATGTGGCTTTTGAAATCGGAGACCATGTCTACCTGCGTCTCTCCAATGAAAGGCACTTTCGCCCGGTATCAAAGTGAAGCTTGCCCCTAGATACGTGGGTCCTTTCAAGATAATTGGCAAAAGAGGCGATCTCGCCTATCAACTTGAGCTTCCATCCAACTTTGCAAGCGTGCGATGTGTTTCACGTGTCACAGCTTCGCAAGTGCTTCAAGACTCTGAACGCACTATCAACTTCAAGAGATTGACCTTCAAGAAGATCTCTCTTATCATGAGCACCCGTTGCTATTCTTGAAGAAACCGGCGCAAGACTCGCAACAAGTCAATCAAATTCACGAAAGTGAAGTGGTCACACCATTCCGACCGAGAAGCTACACGGGAGCGAGGATCACCTCCGTTCGAATATCCGGAGTTCTTTCAGTCCTAGATCTCGGGGCGAGATCCTCTTGTAGTGGTGGAGTGTTGTAACACCCGGAAGTAACTTTCCATATTTGTAACTCCAACTCTTGCCATTTTCGGCATTGTGATATGATATTCCCTCCGTGGTTGGGTTTTTCTTCATTTTGCATTTTGTCCATGTCATGCATTTCATATCGTGTCATCATGTGCATCGCATTTGCATACATGTTCGTCTCATGATTCCGAGCTTTTTCCCCGTTGTCCGTTTTGCAATCCGGCACTCCTATGTCCCCCGGCGTCCCCTTTTATGTTTTTCCGTGAGCGGGTACTAAACGTTCTCGGAATGAACCGAGGTTTGTCAAGTGGCCTTGGTATACCACCCGTAGACCACCGGTCAAGTTTCGGGTCATTTGGAGCTCGTTTGGTACTCCAACGGTTAACCGCACTCTCGCAAAGGCCTCTTTTAAGTTGCAGCCCAACACCCTCCAAAACAGCCCAATAACCCATCTAAGTCACTTCCATGCTCTCCGTCGTTCGATCACGATCGTGTGGGCGAAAACTACACCTCATTTGGACCCTCCTAGCTCCCTCTATGCCTATTTAAACACCTCCCCGTTCCAAATCCGAGTCTTCTTCCCCCGAAACCCTAAAACTCCTCCCCGCGCCCGTGCGGACACGTCCGCCGCTGCCGGACGAAACCGCCGCCAGCGTCGCAACCAACCAGGTAGCGTGCCACGTGGGCACCGCCGCCGCCCTTGCGCCCCAGCGAACCCTCGACCCGTCAGCGGCATCCAGCCTTCGCCGCCCTCGCCCGGGCGCCGTCGCCGCCTCCCGCTGCCGTCCACCTCATGGCCGGCTCGCCGCCCTTGGCCCGGCCCGCCTCGATCGCCCGGCGCCACCGCCTCCCTCCGCCGGCGCCATCTCCCTCCGTCGAGGAGCCGCCCCGGCCGCCTCCTCTCCGCTCCGGCGAGGAGCTGACCACCGCCGCCGCCGCCCTCGATCCGGATCTCAGATCCGATCGGTTGACTACTTCCCCCCCTTAATTTTCGTCTAAGTTTTATCTCGGTGATTGATTTGTGGCAGTTTCAACGCATCATAACTTCGCACCTGTAGCTCTGTTTCGTGCGTGTAATATGTCAAAGTGTTCGCCTCGAAGAGTAGACCATTCCACCTCATTGCATCATTTTCATTTGAGCTCATCTTGATGCCCTAAATTCTGTTAGAAGAGGGCTATGTGATGTTAGTTTTGGTTTCTTAACAGAACTTGCACTTTTGTTATTTTCGCCATGATTGATGTGTGCACCCTATGAATTTGAGTCCTACATGTGTTTTGTAATATGCCATGCCATCTTCCCAGGGGTGTATGCCATGTATTTTTGTGATCTATGTGGTGACTAGCACAAGCATGCAAAGTAGGTGTCCTGACGTTGCTGTTTCCAGCTCTGTTTTGCTGATATTTTGATGCCATGTTAACTTGATGCTACCGAGAGATCCATGCATATTTTGAGATACTTCACTAAGGATGTTTTGTTAAACATGCCTTGCTCTATCCATCCATGTCCTTGTTTGCAATTATGGAGTACCATAGCTTGAGTCAATCGAGCTCTACTTTTGCTATCAAATGTTTCCTGGCAGATTGTTTACATGTTATTCAATTTTGCCAAGGTTGTTGTGGTTGATCCATGTATGATATGTTATTGTTCTTGCCATGTATGTCTTCTATGCCATGTCTTCTTGATGTATGTATGCTTAGTTTATCATTTAAGGCTCTGTAGTGAGTGCATTGAGCTTGTAAACATGCCTACTTGTTATCAGTTTTTGACATGCCATGCTGAATCTGTTAACGAAACTGTCAATATTGACATGGGTGTTACTATATTTTCTGATCCTTTTTGGCTTATGGTAAGTAAGGGACTTTTGTTCTATGCTTTGAGTATACTCATGCCATGCCTTTTTTGCTATTATAAGTTCCTGTAGCATGTAATTTTGTTGCTCTGAACATTGCTACCTGATGCTGTTTTTGCCATGTCCAGCCTGATATTTTGTGCACTTTTTCCATGCTTGTTTGAACCTGTTATGATGTGATTTAGCCGTAGCTCAGTGCTCATCTTTTGTCAAGCATCTTGTGTATATCACTGCCATATACTTTTTTGATACGTTTGGGTGCAGTAGCTTAATTTCTTGTTGCTTGCTAAGTGGCATCATGCTGTTAATGGCAGATTTGTGCCATTCTTGTTTTGCTTGTCATTTCCAAACCGTGCATCCGATTCCGGTGATCTTTATATCGATTTCAACCGAAATCATCTCATCTTTCCAGTGGCATACTTGGTTTGCCAAGTTGATGCCTGGTTCATCATTTTCCTTTCGGGCCTTTTGCGCATTGCATATCACATCCGCATACCATGCCATGTTTTGCATCATGTTGATTGTGCATTGCACCGTGATTTATTGTGGTTCCTTTGTTTGTGTTGTTGCTTTGGGTAGAGCCGGGAGGCGAGTACGTGAGCGAGGAACCTGTTGAGAACGCTACGAGGATCAAGCTTTCGACAACTCTCGAGAACATTGCGAGCAAGATGACCATACCCTCGAAATCACTTCTATCTTTGCTATGCTAGATGCTCGCTCTTTTGCTATGCCTATGCTGCGATGCCTACCACTTGCTATATCATGCCACCCATATTGCCATGTCAGCCCCTAACCATCCTTTCCTAGCAAACCGTTGATTGGCTATGTTACCGCTTTGCTCGGCCCTCTTATAAGCGTTGCTAGTTGCGGTGAAGTTGAAGTTTGTTCCTTGTTGGAACATGGAGATGTTGTTCCTGATCAGAACATGTTTACTTGTTGGGGATATCACAATATATATCTGCTATAATTAATACATCTATATACTTGGTAAAGGATGGAAGGCTCGGCCTTATGCCTGGTGTTTTGTTCCACTCTTGCCACCCTAGTTTCCGTCATAGCGGTGTTATGTTCCTTGATTTTGCGTTCCTTACACGGTTGGGTGATTTATGGGACCCCTTGACAGTTAAGCTTTGTATAAGACTCCTCCAAAGAAGGCCCAATTTTGGTTTTACCATTTGCCACCTAAGCCTTTTTCCCCGGGTTTCATAAGCCCGAGGGTCATCTTTATTTTAAACCCCCGGACCAGTGCTCCTTCGAGTCTTGGCCCGAACTAGAAACCACAGCGCCCCTCAAGGAAACTTGAGGTCTGGTTTTAGTTGTATGGACTGCTCATCCGGATGTGCCACGAGAACGAGATATGTGCAGCTCCTATCGGGATTTGTCGGCACAATCGGGCGGCTTTGCTGGTCTTGTTTTATTCTTTGTCGAAATGTCTTGTAGTCCGGGATTCGAGATTGATCGGGTCTTCGGTAGAAGGAATATCCTTCGTTGACCGTGAGAGCTTATAATGGGCTAAGTTGGGACACCCTGCGGGTAATATCTTTTCGAAAGCCGTGCCCACGGTTATGAGGCAGATGGGAATTTGTTAATGTCCGGTTGTAGAAAACCCGAAGTTGACCTCAAATAAAATACACATCAACGGCGTATGTAACCGTGATGGTCTCTTCTCGGCGGAGTCCGGGAAGTGAACACGATGTTGGAGTTATGTCGGCGTAAGTAGTTCAGGATCACTTCTTGATCGCTACTAGCTTCACGACCGTGCCTTGCTCCTCTTCTTGCTCTCTTTTGCGAAGTAGCCACCATATATGCTAGTCGCTTGCTGCAGCTCCTCTGTACTTCTCTGTCCTTCCTATACGCTTAAATAGTCTTGATCTCGCGGGTGTGTGATTGCTGAGTCCCCGTGACTCACAGATACTTCCAAAACAGTTGCAGTGCCGGCGATGCGGTGCAGGTGACTCAACCGAGCTCAAGTGGGAGTTCGACGAGGAGCGTGGTCGATTACTATGTGTCTTTCCTGATGATCAGTAGTGGTGCCCAGTTGGGACGATCGGGGATCTGTGTAGCATTTGGGGTATCTTCTTTATTTTGGTTCCGTAGTCGGACCTTGAGTGTACTCTGAATGATGGATGTTTATTTATGTATTATGTGAAGTGGCGACTGTAAGCCAACTATGTATCTCTTTCCCTTATGTATTACATGGGTTGTGTGAAGATTACCTCACTTGCGACATTGCTTTCAATGCGGTTATGCCTCTAAGTCGTGCCTCGACACGTGGGAGATATAGCCACATCGAGGGCGTTACATAGCTTCCCCCCTTACTTACCTATCAAAACAAGGTAATTTAACCACTTAATTTGAATGAATCTATGGTGGAAATGAGGTGAAAAAGAGGAGGCACCCGAGACAAGGAGGAGGTGGAGAGAATGAAGTGGGAAGAAAGTGAGTGTGGGTAGGGGAGAGGCTGTCCAAAATATCTTGTTGCTGCCCACTTACTAATGGCGCATCAATTCTAAATGCGCCATTAGTAATCCAGGTTACTAATGGCGCACCTTCTGGTGATGCGCCATTAGTAGTTTTGCAAAAAAACATACTAATGGCGCACTGTTCCACAGTGCGTCATTACTAGTTTAATCTAGTAATGGCGCACGGTGGAACAGTGCGCCATTAGTAGTTTTGCTAAAAATGAAAAATATAATAAAAAAACAACATTAGTGGCGCGCACTTTTGATAGTGCGCCATTACTTGTTAAAACTTGTAATGGGGCACTGAGTCTGGATGCGCCATTAGTATGTTTGGACAGGCGCACTTTTAAAAAAAAATTGATAGTAATGGCGCACCTTGGGCCAGGTGCGCCATTAGTAGTTTCAACTCTAATGGCGTATCAGAAGGTGGTGCACTAATGGCGCACCGCTTGTCTGGTGTGCCATTAGTGTCAGTCCCATCTATAGCCTTTTTTCTAGTAGTGCATAGAGTAAAGCAATACCCTTCGGAAGTTTTTACTCAAGAATCCTTATATTTTGAGACCAAATAACTTTCATAAATATTCCGACCACTGATTTCTATAGGTTCCAATGTTCTTTTTTCATTGTTTATTGTTCTTAGATTTTCAATAACACTTCTGTAATGCTGCTGTTTTTCCAAATTTGCCATGAAATTTCCCTATTTTTTCTTATTTTCCTTCCTTTTTAAATTTTTTCATGAATTTGCTTGTGAAAGTTTTGATTTTTTTACTTTACTGCCAAGTTTTTTTTGTTTCAAATTTTTGTGCTAACTAAACAAGGCAAAGCTGTCCATCACATCATCACTAAAACACCTTTCTATCCATTAGGCTAAGAGATCAAAGCTAGACTAATTTGACGATTCGGCGACCAATAATATGCAGTATAGAGTCGAGGGGTCAATTTTTGTTTGTATACTTTTTTTTAGGGGCATTAACAGATATAACTACAAACCTCTACATATCGATGACTACGATTTTTGGCTTGGGCGTGTGTGTTTCTCCCGATTGCGACAAGTTAAATCGCATGGGCTCTTATCACAGAGGCAGTTGCCGCCATGACTGACAACAACTTCTTCGGTGGATCTTTCCCGGTGACAGTGACAAAGTTCCTCAAGCTGACACTTGAGGTTGTCGACACCACCAGTTTTCACCGGAATATTTGGTGAGTTTTAAGTGTGATGATGCGTTCAGATTTCAGGCATGCACTCATCATACCACAGCGGTGTTGTTGTGATGAGTCATGAGTGTAGAGGCTCGGATCGACCACGGCGAGAAAGAGGCGATGGAGCCATTGCTGCCAGGCGTCACTTACGGCCGTGAGCCCGTACGTTAGTGAAGAAGATGGAGGCTTCTGGGCTTCTTGGACTTGCGCGCGTGCCATATAAGCCCATACGTGCCCTGTTATTAACTCCAAAGCCCAAACCAGCACCGCAGCGTAGCGTTTGATAGAACTGTAGAGATAAAATCGGAGTTCGATCGTGAATTGTTGTGGAACCTACCGACGCCTCCATCACTAGATCCACGGATCCATCCATGCATCCACCGAACCCCTAGACCAGACGATGGCCAATCCACGCGTAGGCTCCGGCGGCCAGATCGCCGACGACGTGCTCCGCGAGGTCTTCGCGCGCCTGCCCGACGTCCAGGACCTCCTCCGCTGCGCCGTCACCTGCCAGCGATGGCGCCGCCTCATCACCGACCCGGCGGAGAACGCCCGCCGCCCGTCCATGCTAGCTGGGATCTTCACCCAAAGCATATGGCTTGGTCACGACAAAGTTGAGCCGTTGAAGGGAAAACCACGAAGCCCTCCGAAGTTCCTAAGCCTTCAGGCCGGTTCGGCGCATGTCAACCTGACGTCGTTTGTTGCCGATGATGATGGGCTCTTCAACGACGCAAGGCCACTGGCGTCGCGCCGCGGTTTTCTCCTCCTGCGTGTCATGTTGCCTGCCGACACAGATCATCGTCACAAGCTTCGTCTGGCGGTGTGCCGCCCACTGATCGACAACCGTACGCATCTCCTCCCATCGCCTCCAATCGACCTACCTGGAATCTCTGATAGTCCAACCGGCTGGGCAATTCTCACCAGCGCAGACCACACCGCCTTGAAATATCAGGGTTGGCAAGTGCTAGTGACGTACAGGGGTTACGGTGCTTTGTTCGCCTATATGTACTACCCAGCCACACGGAGTTGGAGCGTGCCCATCAAGTACCAGCGAGACCTCACTAGGTGTGGGCCCGGTGCTGGCGTCGTCGCCCGTGGCGTTGTGCACGGGTTATACAGGGACTACACAGAGCTCTACATCCTCAACATAAGTGCTACCATGAAACAAGTCTCTTTGACAAAGATCCCGATCAAAATCGACGCCGGTTTGCCACCTCCTCTGCTGTGTATCACCGGAGAAGGAATGCTTTCGCTTTTTAATACACAAGATCATGGTGTGCCGGAGCTTTGGACCAAACAAAAACAAGACGACCGAGATCATCACATAGGTGAGGGTGAGGGTCGTTGGTTACACTCTTACCTGGCGAATCTCGGGACCGAGAGACCAGACATTGCCATTTTTGCTGAGAGCAGAGGTGCTATACTCATCGAGCAAGGTGGCGCATTATTCATTTTTGACCTCAAGAGTAGGGAGAAGGTGCGGGTTAACCTCAAGCGCGATGAAACTGACCAGGGCACAAGGTGGTTTCCGGTAGACTATTGCGGTAGTAGTTTGCGCGACGGCCACCAATTTGGCAGGATATGTGAAGAAACTCCACCGGTGCTCTACGAGATGGATTGGGTATTTGTTCGTCGTATGTTGCTCACCTCCAGGGAAGATGCAAATATAGATTGATTCAAAGCTATCTTACAAAGAAAATAATAGTGCAATAAGGATATATAAGTAGGAGTACCGCTTGCTAGTTAGTGTTTTTGGATGGTTCGGTTAATATACGTATGTTGATTAAGATGAACTGTTGTTGCTACATTCAAGAAACAAGATGGAATGCAAAAGCATGCCCCCTATTTCTGTTTAGCTACTGGTTGTTTAGAGCATCTATAGTCGAACTTGGCAAATCCGGCCCCCTATACGCCCTCGGACGCGTCTGCGGGCAGCGTCCGTCGGCCCCTCATATGTTGCGTCGCTCATCCACGTACCTCAAATGCCGATCCTTAAATCCATGCAATAAATGCACGTGATTATACAATATAAATTGTCTAAATTCAACAGTTCAAAATAAAGCAAAGCAAATCATAGTTCAACAAATCAGACATGCCAAACTGAAATCAATGTCCGAGCATGACGGATGGCTCACTTTTTGGATCACTGGCCGGACGCCATCGATGTCGCCTGCTCCGAGCCCAGGTGGACTGCGTCCTGCTCGTCCTGCTCCGCCTGCATCTGGACCATCTCCGCATGATCCTCTGCCGCTGCTGCCCTCGCGCGCATCTTCTGGACGATGTTCTCTGCCTTGCAAGATGGAGCCGAGGAAGGGACGCCGACGGACGAGGCAGACTGCATCTCCGTCGCGGAGGTCGGGGACGGGCTGGATGATATCTACGGCAGAGGATCAAGACCGGTGATGATGATGCGGAGCAAGGGTGGGTGGCGGACGGTCAGCTGTCGGTTCTCATTTTCGTGGATGCTACTTGAATGTACGGATGTTTGCTTTATCTATAAAAGCGGGGCGAAAGCCTAGTACAAGAGGGTGTCGGACGGCGAGGGCTCGGACGCGGGAAAAGTTGGAGGGTGGTGGGAGGAGGAGGAATAGTTTGGTGGTTTTGGTGTAATTTACGGTGGGGTCGGACTGTTGGGTACGACGGGCGCCCCATATCCTTCTCGTATTTGGGTTGGATATATGAGGGGTGTCGGTCAACCTCGGCATTTAAGACCCATTTAAGAAGCCCGTCTGAATTAAAATTTAGTGATCGATCAGTGACTGGGTGACCCATCTGGACGTTTGATCGAAATCACTAACTAAGGAGTACTCGTTGCAAAGAACACTCCACTTTCCCAGGTCACGACAAGTGGCGCACATGCAGCGCGCCACTTGTCACAACCTGGGAGTTTTCCCATTTTTCGTAGATCCGTTTATTCAAAACCTTCTATCTCTTAAACCGTGTGTCCAAATCTCGAACCGTTTTCACAATTAGATTCCTCGCGTCGAGATCTTCAAAACTAGATCCCATGTTGATAGGGTTTGACGAACTTTTTTTTCACAAAAAAACCGGACGGAAAAAACTGGGCAAAAAAACCGAACCGGGAGCACAGTTTTTTTCTTTGAAAGAGGCACGCCCGTGCCTCTCGCGAAATCACAACCGTGCCTCTCGTGGAAGCAAAACCGTGACTCTCGTAGAAGAAAAAAAAACAGAAAACACATTTTTTTTCGTTTCCGAGAGGCACGGCCGTGACTCTCGTGAAAGCACAACCGTGCCTCTCGCGAAAGTAAAACCGTGACTCTCGCGAAAGAAAAAAAACAGAAAACGCGTATTTTTTTCCCTTTTCGAGAGGCACGGCCGTGACTTTCGCGTAAGCACAACCATGCCTCGCGCGGAAGCAAAACCGTGACTCTCAAGAAAGAAAAAAAAAACAGAAAACGCATTTTGTTTTTCCCTTTCCGAGAGGCACGGCCGTGACTCTCGCGAAAGCACAACCGTGCCTCTCGCAGAAGCAAAACCGTGACTCTCCTGAAAGAAAGAAAAAAACAGAAAACACGTTTTTTTTCGTTTCCGAAAGGCACGACTGTGACTCTCGATAAAGCACAACCGTGACTCTCGATAAAGCACAACCGTGCCTCTCGCGGAAGAAAAACCGTGACTTTCGCGAAAGAAAAAAAAAAGAAAACATGTTTTTTCGCGTAAAAAATGTTTTTTTTATCGAAAAGCTAAGAAAGACCGGGGAAAACCAAAACCGTTTAAAAAGCCGAAAACGCATGTGAAAAAGTAAAAAAAACAAAATTCGAAGAAAGCGTACAGAGCGCAACACGTGGCGAACAGCTGAGAGCGCCATCGTTGCGAGGCTTCCGAAGGAGCGCTCGTTAACTAGTTGCTCCCACGTTTGAGGCGGCTCCCGGGTGTAGATGTACCATTCGTTCGAGGGAACCATGTCCTTTTCGATTCCCTCATTTGTTTCAAAAAGTGCAAGCTTGGTTGTCAAGTCTCTCCCTCTCTTACTTTTTCTCGCCACCTCGAGCTCTACCAGTTATATGCCTCGTATATAGCCTGGAGCGTACATATACGTATATACATGGTGCTTGTTTGGATTTGCATACGGAAACCCGAATAGTGGAGATACGATCGGATTTTAACCGAGAAGTCCATCCAATCGGCCATACCCTTTACATAGCGTATCGCGCGTCTCCGTGTCTTCGTAGGTCCACTTTGTGAATTGTTTGTGGGACATACCAAAGCATCCGTCGACAGATCCACGGACTCGTCCATCGATCGATCCCCTAGACGAGACGATGGCCGGTGCACGCGCCGCCGCCGACGGCCAAATGGCCGACGACGTCCTCCGCGAGGTCTTCGCGCGCCTGCCGGGCGTCCAGGACCTCCTCCGCTGCGCAGCCACGTGCAGGCGATGGCGCCGCCTCGCCACCGACCGGGCCTTCCTCCGCCGCATCGGCCTCTGGCCGGACAGCACCCGCCGCCCCACCATGCTCGCCGGGATCTTCTACCAGAACATGTTCCCTGATCGTGACAGGATTCAGCCCTTGAGAAGGAAACCTGGGAGCCCTCCGCAGTTCCTAAGCCTTCAGGCCGGCGGCGCGCATCTGAACTTCACGTCGTTCGTCGACGACGACGATGGGCTCTTCAACAACGCGAGGCCACTGGCGTCGCGCCGCGGTTTTCTCCTCGTGCGCGTCATACTGCCCGCCGACACCGGCGGCCGTGAGAAGCTCCATCTCGCGGTGTGCCGCCCGCTGATTGACAAGCGGGATACTCATCTCCTCCCGCCGCCTCCCATCGAGCTGCATAAAATCTTGGACCGCGGTCTAACTGGGTGCGCCATTCTCACCAGCGCGGACCATGCTGCAGTTAGAAATCTGGATTCGCAAGATGAGTCTGCGTTTCAAGTTCTCTTGACGTACACCGACGAACATGGATTGATGAACGTGTACATGTACTGCTCTACCAAACAGAGTTGGAGCTCGCCCGTCAACTACCGCCTAGCTCCCAAACTCACCAGGTGCGGGCCGCGTGCCGGCGTCGTCACTAGTGGCTTTGCGCATTGGTTGTACAAGAACGAGACATGCTTCTACATCCTCAATGTAAGCGCCGCCAGAACACGTGTCTCTTGGACCAAGATCCCGAGAAAAGTCCATGCCGGCATGTCGCGGAAGCGACCTCCCTTGCCGTGTGTTGCAGAAGGAAGGATTTCACTTGTTAATATACGAGATCATGGTGTGCTAGAGCTTTGGACCAAGCAAGAAAGAAAGAACAATGATCATCAAAGTGAGAGTGAGAGGGGCTGGCTACACCCTAAGCTCACGGATCTTGGGAGCACCAGGATAAACCTTTTCTTCTTTGCAGAGAGTAGAGGAGCTTTACTCATCGAGCAAGGTGGTGCCTTTTTCACTGCTGATCTCGAAAGTACGGAGAAGGTGCGGATTAACCTCTGGCGCGATGAAACTCACCGTGGTGCGAGGTGGTTTCCAGCAGACTATTGCAGTAGTAGTTTTTGTGGCGGACATCGCAATGGCGGGACATGTGAAGAAACCCCACCCGTGCTCTACGAGATGGATTTGGTGTTCAGTCATCGTATCTTTATCAACTCTTCTGTAGGTGAGGCAAGGGTCGATTAATTCAACACTATCTAAAGACAAAATAAGCGCAGCGAAGGATATATAAAAGTGGGAGTACCATGGTAGCTAGTTTGTGAATAAGCCGACTAATATACAATGTCAATCAAGATGAATTGTCATTGTTGTACTGTCTATTTGATGGAAAAATCCCCCGAGTTTGATGGATGAATGTAAGGTTGATCCCTAAACATCATATCGAATATACTTGGTCTCGCATGTGCCAAAATCTATATTTGTTCAGTTGTCCTACTAAAATAGAATTTATGACAAATCGGTGTTTTGTGCACGTGGTAGCTCAGCCACAGTTAAAAAAAAAGTACTACCCCTGTTCCTAGATATGAATAAATAATACATAGCGCAAAACAGTAATATTCAAGTGAAAATACTAAAAACAATTAATGTTGTATTAAGAAAAATAGCATCCTGAATATTTGAATTGTATTCTATAAATTTAGAGGATTTTCTTTTTGCACTTATATGTTTTGTTGTTTGTTCTTAGAATTTCGGTGACTTTTATGCATATTAGCACTTTACTAATTTTGATGGTATTTCCCTAGTGTATCTTTTTTTATTTCCTGGACTTTTTTGATTTTGATATACAATTAATGATATTTGTTTATCTTTTTAGTTTTAAATTGATTTTGGTCAAGTAATCTAAGGGATTAAAACTAGATGGTTTTGGTACCTTGGGAACAAATAATATGGAGCATAGACTTGATGCAAAAATTGCCTTTGTCCTTTTGTACAGTCGCATGGATCAATTTTCCATAAACCCGTGTTGAGACCCCACCCCCCGGGTTGGGGTCGCCTACTACGGGTAGGGTCACAAGACATGCATCTTGGATTTTACCTAGGGCCCCATATCAACAAGCATTAAGACCCCTGGGTCATAAGCACATTCAAATGTTCATCGAGACTTATCCACTCGGATACTTTTCATCCACTCGGATGCTATCCACCCACTCGGCTACCACCACAACACTCGGCCAGAAGACGATGAGCAGTCAGCAGGGAATCTGGAGCGTCCGAGGGCATGCGACGTCAGGCGTTACTAACCATCAATGCGTCAGTTATTAGTAGTAATCAACCTGAATCATCAAGTCCCACTGTAAACTAGCAAGACAAAGGGGCGGCCCACTCTATATAAGTCGCCACGTAGCACTTGGACAGGGGTTCGCATCCATTGTAATCATCCATACGCAAGAGAAACAAACATCTCGAGAGCTCGAGACGTAGGGACTTTACCTCCACCGTGAGCGACCTGAACTCGTAAACCCTTGTGTCACATCTTCGCCATAGCTAGAATAACCCCTTGTTCATACCCTAGTACTCACTATCAGAATCATTCCCGCGACACCCCTCTCCAAGTGCCACAGTCTTCGACGGCTAGGCCACCAACAAGAAACAAAAGAAAATGACATGCCATTGAGGACATGGTAAAAAACAAGTTAAGAAAAAAATTGGCAACAAAGAAACAAAACAACATATAATTAAAAATTATTACATATTGCACGATAAAAGATCCGACTTGCATCTTGCAAAGTGGAAGGTTCGACTTACATCTTGTCTCATACCATGTCAAGCACGAGGGACTCTTGTTAGAGTGTTGTTCTCTTCCTATGTCTTTTTAGTCCTTCTATCCCCCCCCCCCCCCCCCCCATCTTTGTGGACTATATTTGGGCATGGATAGCATACTCTGTAGGCTTTTTGTAGACATTTCTATGCAATGGCGGTGAATTCGTCTTTGGGCTACACGCTGCAATTTGAAGGAACTGAACTACAACTAACAAGTATGAATAATGAGAAAGACAGTAGTTAAATAAACCCCCGTTAAGTAGAGAAAATAGGGATATTGCAAATTGCAGGATTGCACGGTTCCAAAGAAAATAGCTTACAATTGTGTAAACTTCCATAGTGGAGAGAGTGTCAATTTTTTTTTCCATATAGATGCAATTGTAAAGAGTACATGATTAGGCTAAGAAAGTATAATCGCATATAATCTACCTGGAGTCCTACACATAAAACAAGGGCGAGGAAACGTAAGAAACGAAGCATATATTCTCTCCATGCCTCAGTACAATGATCATGTGATCTGGTTAACATGATTGTGGTTAATATGATGTAATTTTTATGGTGATCTACTGTTATGTGATGAACTATTACTTTATGATCAGATTATACCTGTTGCATTTACATGATTTTCAGATATATATATATTGCTCATAATTCATTAACCTAATCATTGGTTAGTTTAGATGAAAAAACTGTAGATGGAATGGTGTGCTTTAGATGAAGAAAATCTACGCAAGCGATTATTTTGGTGACAGTAAGTGAAAAGACTAATAGTTGTATTTACACAACTATAGATTTAAAATATAGTCGCCCCATTGTCTCGGTAATGAAGTGAGATGAAAGGAATAGTATTGTCAATTGTATGTCATCTTACTAAATGCAATGCTTTTTTTATTAAGATGCATGATTGATTTCGGTCTGTTATTTATAGATGTTTTGCAGACGGACATTGGTTTATAGATACATAGACTTACTGCCTATATTTTGAGTGTTTATTACACATGTATGCTTATTTTTGTGCACCACTGTTATTTAGAGAGATGCTGCTAATGAGCCTATAAACCTTGGTCCAATTTTCTTCGTAAGAAATCACCACTAAGTTACTTTTACATGAACTCCTATTTTATGTGGTTATTTTTTCCATGGAAACAAAAATAACTCCAACCATATATGCGATAGGCTCACAACTTGTTGTAACCAGGAAAGGTGGTTAGATCCACGACCTCACTAGAGTTGTGTTGTAGTGCTATTTTGACAGGAGAGTTGTTGTAAATTAGTTATTGAACTGATCGTTCGCTCCAAACCTTTACACTTAGGGGCCCAACAATTGTTACACTATTGAAGAGCAAACATCACCCTTGCATCGCGAGGAGTTGTTCTACCACGTAGCACATCTAACGCTCTAGAAGCTTGTTCACCTTGAGATGGCATTTGTTTCAGGCGGACATGTTTCCCATGTCAAACATGAGGAGTCGGTGGTGAATCATTTTTCCTTTTTTTTAGAAATGGAGGTAATGCCCCCGGCCTCTGCATCATGAAGATGCATGCAGCCATATTATTAATAATCCGGACAAAGTCATCAAAAAGGTCTTACAGCTCGCAAACGGAGCAAAACAAAGTGAACAAAAGGGAAATAACATGCCGACATGATCAACCGATATGGTAATAAGAAGGATAAGCTCCCTAGACTCGTATCCTATTATGCGAGCGCCATCCGAACCGGTTGAATATAGCCCGAGCTACCATCTCCCATTGGTTGCACCCAGTAACCAAAGGCTCCCTGGAGTCCATAGGAGTGAGTAAGGACCACGTACGGATCCAAGTTGTAGCCCTGAAGATAACCTGCAAGAAAGTCAAAGTGTGTTCTCTTAAAAATTATGTCATTCCTGCAGTTCCATATAGCCCATAATAGTGCACATATTCCAATCCGAATACGAGCCGCAGTACTCTGCTCAACTCCAGCTAACCACGTCCCAAACAAAGACGCAATATGAACTGGAGGGCTAATGTTGAAGGCTATATGAATCGTTCTCCAATGTAATTTGGCAAGTGGGCAATCCAGAAATAAGTGTTGTATTGTTTCATCATGATCACAAAAACAACATCGTGAGCTGCCTGCCCATCGCCTTTAATTTAAGTTATCCTTTGTGAGTATCACTTGTTTGTGGACAAACCACATAAAAAATTTAATACGCAAAGGAACCTTGACCTTCCAAATGTGCAACGATCTTGAGAGTGGGCCAGAATTAATCAAATCCATATAAAAATATTTTACCGTAAAAGTCCCATTCTTAGTTAGCTTTCTGAAAGTGCAACTATCCCTAGGTGGTTTTGGTAATTCATAACAACATATAGCTCATTGAGCTAATGCTATTCCAAGGCTATTATTTCAGGAAAGCTCAATGAATGGCATGGCATGGATGATGAAAGTGGATCCCTCAAAAATACTAAGGACAAAGGATTGGCTCAAGCTCAAAAGCTCAAGACTCTTCATTTTACATTTTAGTGATCCAAGATCACATTGAGTCTATAGGAAAATCCAATACTATCAAGAAGGGATGAGGTGTTGGTTAATGAGCCTTTTGCTTCATGTGCTTAGTGATATGCTCCAAAACCCTCAACTACTTTCCCACATCCACAAATGACCTAAACTTAAAGACAAAATCGGTCACACCGATTCTTTCTATCCGGCGCCACCGATTCCAAAAGTCATAGCCACTGCCACAAACCCTAAGCAAATCGGTCTTACCGATAGGGATCTCGGTCTCACCGAGATGGGGTTGCAATCTCTCTGTTTCCCTTCGTAACGTTTCGGTCCAACCGAAGTGAGCGATCGGTCCCACCGAGATTGCAATGTAAACTCTCTGTTTCCTTTTTGTAACATTTCGGTCTCACCGAAAAGAGAAAATCGGTCCCACCGAGTTTACCTGACCAACTCTCTGGTTAGCTAATTACCAAAACTGTCTCACCGAAGTTTGTATGTCGGTCTCACCGAGATTACGTTATGCCCTAACCCTAACCATATCGGTCTCACCGAGATGCATGTCAGTCCCACCAAAAATCACTAACGGTCACTAGGTTTACTGAATTGGTCCGACCAAGTTTAACTATTCGGTCCCACCGAGTTTGGTAGATTGTGTGTAACGGTTGGATTTTGTGTGGAGGCTATGTATACCCCTCCACCTCCTCTTCATTCGCGGAGAGAGCCATCAGACTGAACCTACACTTCCAACTTACCATTTCTGAGAGAGAACCACCTACTCATGTGTTGAGGCCAAGATATTCCATTCCTACCATATGAATCTTGATCTCTAGCCTTCCCCAAGTTGCTTTCCACTCAAATCATCTTTCCACCAGATCCAAAACCTATGAGAGAGAGTTGAGTGTTGGGGAGACTATCATTTGAAGCACAAGAGCAAGGAGTTCATCATCAACACACCATTTGTTACTTCTTTGAGAGTGGTGTCTCCTAGATTGGCTAGGTGTCACTTGGGAGCCTCCGACAAGATTGTGGAGTTGAACCAAGGAGTTTGTAAGGGCAAGGAGATCGCCTACTTCGTGAAGATCTACTGCTAGTGAGGCAAGTCCTTCGTGGGCTGACGGCCATGGTGGGATAGACAAGGTTGCTACTTCATGGACCCTTCGTGGGTGGAGCCCTCCGTGGACTCACAAGAACTGCTACCCTTCGTGGGTTGAAGTCTCCACCAACGTGGAAGTACGATAGCACCACCTATCGGAACCACGAGAAAAACATCCGTGTCTCCAATTGCGTTTGAATTCTCTAAACCCTTCCCTTTACTTTCTTGCAAGTTGCATGCTTTAATTTCCGCTGCCAATATACTCTTTGCATGCTTGCTTGAATTGTGTGATGATTACTTGACTTGTCCTAAAATAGCTAAAATCTGCCAAACTATAAAATTGGGAAAAGGTTAAGTTTTTATTGGTCAAGTAGTCTAATCACCCCCCTCTAGACATACTTCAAGGTCCTACAAGTGGTATCAGAGCTTTGGTCTCCATTTGCTTTGATTTCCATAGCTTTTGGTGGTCATAAGCCTTGGTTTCACAACCTAGGAGAGTATGACGTCTAGCGAGGGAAATCGTCACCGTAGAGGTCCTTACTTTGATGGTACTAATTTTGCTAGTTGGAAGCATAAGATGAAAATGCATATTCTTGGACATAACCCCGTCGTTTGGGCAATTATTTGTATTGGCTTGCAAGGTGAATTCTTCGATGAGAGAGAACCAAACCGTGAAGCTAATGCGGAAGAATTGAAGATGTTGCAATACAACACTCAAGCATGTGACATCATCTTCAACGGATTGTGCCCCGAAGAATTCAACAAAATCAGTCGTCTTGAGAATGCAAAGGAAATTTGGGATACTTTGATTGATATGCACGAAGGTACCGAATCCGTCAAGGAATCCAAGTTGGATGTGCTCCAAAGTCAGCTTGACAAGTTCAAAATGAAGGATGGTGAAGGTGTCGCCGAAATGTACTCTAGGCTTGCTCTTATCACAAATGAGATTGCCGGCTTAGGGAGTGAAGAGATGACCGACAAATTCATCATCAAGAAGATCCTAAGAGCATTGGATGGAAAGTATGATACTGTGTGCACATTGATCCAAATGATGCCAAACTACAAAGATCTCAAGCCAACGGAAGTCATTGGAAGGATTGTTGCTCGTGAGATGTCACTCAAGGATAAGGAGGAACTTTACAACAAGTCAAGTGGTGCTTACAAAGCCTCAAGTGAAGCCCCCACATCATCAAGTGAGAAACCAACCTTCAATGAAGAATTGAGCTTAATGGTGAAGAACTTCAACAAGTTCTAAAAATTAGAAGCAAAGAAAGAAGCTCCAAGTCAAGGTCTTACAATGACAAAAGATCTTCTAGTCGAGAGCGCAATTGCTACAATTGTGGGAGACCCGAACACTACTCCAATGAGTGTACGGCACCCTACAAAAGAAGAGAAGATTCTCCAAAAAGAAGAAGCAAAAGAGAAGAATCACCACCGAGAGAGAGGAGTAGAGATGATCGTTATGAACGAAGACCCTCACGGAGAAGCAAGGATTCGGAAAGGAAGGACAAGTCATCAAGGAGCTACACAAAACGAAGACATCAAGCTCATGTTGGTGAATGGGTTTCCGGCTACGACTCCGACCATCGCTACGACTCCGAATATACTCAAGATGAAGGTGTTGCCGGTCTAGCACTTGTGTCAACCAACTCCTATGACATATTTGATTCACCAAATGAAGGAATTGGATGATGCTTCATGGCCAAAGGTCCTAAGGTAACACATCCCGAGTATGTTGATTTCAATAGTGATAAAGATGACTTGCTAGGTGATGATGATTTACTTGTTGACAACTCTAGTGATGAATACTATGATGAAACGTCAATTAATCATGCTAATCAAACGAATGAAAATGATAAGGAGAAAATTGTGCTTCTAACTAAAGAACTAAACACTCTTAAGTTGGCTCATGAAACTATCTTGAAGATCATCGAGAACTTTTAAGGGCTCATGAGAAGTTACGCTCGAAAAGCTCAATCTTGAGCAAGAGCATGCGTTCTTAAAGGCAATCAATGATGATCTCCGCAAGAAAAGTTCTTCTTACATTGCCAAGCGTTTACTCTTATCTACTTACATGCCTCAAGTCAAGTCTAGTAACAAGTACACGAAAATACTTCCTCTAGTAGTAACAATAATAATGTCAAATCCAATGTTGTTGCTTCTAGTAGATCTCTTGATTCCACTAATGATTCTCTTAGCCAAGTTACACTTGAGCAAGAAAATAGTTTATTGAAGGGAATTATAGAGAAAGGTGTTTACAAGAGCCTTGCGGGAGTAAGCAATTCGAGGAAATTGTACGCAAGCAAGGAAGGCACGGAAGAATCAAGGTGTTGGTTTTGAACGAAAGTTCAACGCCAATGGAGTTGAGTGGGAAGAAGATCAGTACCCCAAGACAAAGTTTGTTCCTCAACAAGAGAAGTATGATCCTACTTCCTTCAAGGGGACACAAGCTCAAGATGATCTTCCACCACAAGACCACAAGAACAAAGGCAAGGACAAGCTTCAAGAAGAGATTGATGCATTTGAAGAAGCACCTAAAGCCTCGTTCGAGTGGGTCCCCAAGACGACGTCAAGTTCTACTTCATCAAGTACAACTACAACTCCAAGGATTCCATCAAGATGATGTGGATCCCGAAGAAGAAGAATTAGAGAGTTCTTGAGGGTGACTCCGCCAACATTCTTCACTCATATCATTTTGGCAAGAACAAGTGCAATCAACTTTCACATCTTGCACTAGTTCAAGGAGTCACATACCCTCATGTTGGTAAGGCAAGGGACAAGGTAACCTAATGTTTTCATGGACATCATCTTGTGTGTGCATCACTCTATGTCTATGGATATTCTTGTTTGTTCCTTGTGGGACTAACCCATGTAGGCAAGTTGAAAGTTCAACTCACTCCAAAGGATTGCTCCAAATGATCTACATCAACATTGAGCATCTACATCTTCAACACCTACATGAAGTCATCATCGACAAAACCCAAGGTTAGGTCAACCCTCTAAAGGGGGATCTCACATCTAGGGGGAGCTTAACTCTAAGAATTGAGTCAAAGCAAGTCTAATGATGTGAACACATTAATGCATTATGTAAAAGTGGTAACCCCACTTGAGCTTAAACGATGAGTATGACCTATGATCAAATGTTCTCATTTGACTCCTAAGTCAATATACTCATATATAGATGACCTAGTCATCGCCAATTATTTGATAGATGCTATAATTGGTTGTGCATGCTTTGCCACATATTTCAATTGCCATCTTATTGTATGAGCATGTTGGTGCATATTTTACTCATTCAAGGACATCCACTTGTTGTTTTGTTTGATTGGTTCTTTCTTCTTTTAGCCAAGTGGATGGACAAGAATTCCTAAGAACCTTCTTTAGCTATCTATGCTTTTCTCGTCTCAAACTCTATTCATGCTACATCACAAAATTTGATCAAGTCAGATTCGGACCACTCTGTGTGAGGAGCACTCGGAGTCCCCGATTCGTCATAGACTTAACTTCCAAAACCTCTTAATGATTCTCGGAATGACCGATCCTTCCATTTCGGTCCTACCGAGATCATCAAGTTGATCTGAGTTTTCAATCTCGGTGCAACCGATTTGAACTTTTCGGTCTCACCGACTTGCTGTAACTGCTTGCAGTTATGCATCTCGGTGCCACCGAGTTGTTCCACTCGGTCACACCGACAGGGTCGGGCTATATATAGTCACGGGCAAAATTTTGGAAATTTCTCCGAAACCCTTCGCCACAAGATCAGCTCGCTTCCGCCATCGTGGTCTCTGGATCGTCTCCTCGCCAGCAGCCTCCCCGTCGCTGGTCTTCGCCCCGTCAATGGATTTCGTCCCCGCCGTTGCCGCCGTAGCAAGTCCACCGCCAAGTTAGGGTATGGACTTGATCTTTGTGCTATCCATGTCTGATTCCTAGCACATTGTTTTCACATTGAATCTTGCCATGATTGCAACTCATCTATCCAGCCAAAGTAGTTCATATATTAGTTGAGATTCGAATTTTTAGGTTTAGGTTTCCGCCGAGACCATCTCGGACCCACCGAGTTGAAAAACTCGGTCTCACCGATTTGGCTTATGCCATTGCACAAGTGACTCTCGGTCTGACCGAGATTTACTAATCGGTGCAACCGATTTGAGAATTCTCAGGAAACCCTAGCAGTCTCGGGTCCCACTAAACTGAAACTCGGTCCAACCGAGATCATCGGTTTAGGTTCCAAAACTGCTTCGGTATCAACGAGTTTGAAAATCGGTGGATCCGAAATGCTACGTGGAAAACTAAAACTGAACTTTTGAGTCATTCTTTGCAAAAACCTCTGCATTTTGTGATGCTCATCTTTTCTATCTCATCTATAAACTCTTCACAGAGTCAAGATCAGCTTTTGCAAGATGTCCGATCAAAGTGACAAATGTAACAGGTCAGAAGAGCAGATAAACTTGAGTGAGGGCACTAGTCCCTCAACTTCAGATGAAGGGAGCAGAAGTACTCCTAGCAATTTGCCTAAGGCTGCTACTAGGCAAAAGAGGAAAACAAATTCAGATTCAGAGGATGAAGATTACAGGGCTGAGGAAGATGAGGCTACTTCAAAGAAAGTTGTGCTCAAGAAGGAAAGGGTCATAAAGACCAAAAGGACTGAAGGAAGACAACCAATGTCTAAGGCCAGAACATCAACTCAACTACCTGAAAATCCTGATCCCAAAGAGCGATTCTTTGAGAGCAAGAAGAGGAAGGAAAGGGTCAAGATGACCATGGCCAGAGTTATTGGAAAGCCTTCCATGATGGAAGAGGAAGAGCCTGCTGCACCAGCACCAAAGGCACCAAAGCTAATGGGTGATGCAATCAGATCAGGGGATGCCACATCTAAGCCCAAGGAAGCACCCAAAGCTGCCCCCAAGGCCAAGTATGCACCAAAGAGAAATACTAGGAGTATTCCAGCTGCTAAGAAGAACAAGGCCCCAGTGCCTGAGGTTGATGAAGAAGATGAAGAAGTACAAGTTCTGAGGAAGCTCAAGCCCAAGATACCAGACCACAATGATGCCCACCCTGTGGCTGAGAACATGAGAATCAGGAAGGATTCAGGGCTGAGGAAATGGAGGATGGAAGATCCATATGCTTCAAGAAGAAGAACTGCTGTTGATTACAGGTTCCATACAAAGGAACAGCAGGACTTCTATGAGACAATCTTGTTGGACAAGAAGCCCATTGTGTGTGATATGAGGTGGGTCGACTGGACCTACATAAAGGAAAATGAAGAGCACCATCCTGGAGTGCAGGACAGCTTTGTGAGTTGTGGAGTAGCAGATTTTGTTGGGCAGAAGCTCACAAAATTGGAATGATGAGCTTATCATGCAGTTTTACTCCACAGCACATTTTTACCCAGATGGGAGAATTGTTTGGATGTCTGAAGGTACAAGGTACCAATCAACTGTTGAGGAGTGGGCAAAGCTGATAAATGCCCCAGAGGAGAATGAGGATGACTTAGACATCTATGCAAAGAAGAAAAAAGATCACAATTCAATGGTTCACATGTACAAGGAAATTCCAAACAAGGCATTAGCAACTCACAAGTTTGGATCAGTTCATTATCTGCTGTCAGGATTGCCAACCATCAATTGGATTCTGAGGCACACTTTGTTGCCCAGGTCAGGTGACCATAACATGATCAGAGGGCATGCCATCAACATGTTGCATGTGTTTGATGTGCCACAAAAGTTTAAAGTCATGAGCCTGATCATTGAAACTATCAAGAGGACTGCAGCAGATCAGAAGAGGAGCTGTGGATATGCACCTCAGATTCAAGAATTGATAAACTCAAAGATGGGCACAGGAAAATATCAGTTGGATAAGGAACACTTTCCACTTTATCCAGACTTTGAGGACAATGAAGTTATCATGAATGAAGATGATCCACAATCAGTTCAAGCTCAGGAGAAGAAAGAGAAGGCAAAGAGGGAGAAGGCTGCCAAGATGCCAACTCAAGAGGAGGCATCTGAGTATCTCTTGAAGAACAAGCAGGAGCAGCTTGGTTACTTAATAGCATCAACCTTGAGGATTGAGAAGGGATTGGCCACCCTAACTCAAAATCGGAGAGCTTGAGAGAATCATAGAACAAAAGTTCTATAACCTAGATGTGAAAGTAATTGAGATCTGATTGCAGTGGAGGAGCTACAAGAGGATATGCAGGAGAGGAAGGGCAAGACAACAACAAATGTGTTTGCCAGAGTGCCTAGAGCCCAGAGGTCATCGGTTGTGCGATTTCGACACAAGAGCAACTTCGTCTGCACCAGCTACAGCCTCAAGTGCCACCAGCTCCAAAGCACCTTCATCAGCCTCCAGCTCCATCTACATCGATCAAGTCTTCGGCCCAAGGAGCCATCTCTACACCACCACCGTAAGATCAAGCCTGAGAGTCGATCTAGCACTATGCATTTTCTATGAACTTTTTGGTAACTTGTTGCCAAAGGGGGAGAAAAATGTATAGATCATAGGCTTCGAGAGAGAGAGAGTGTGTTGCTTTTGTTGTTCTCTCTTGCTTTATTTGGTGGTTTTTCAAAACTTTGTTTGCTTTTGGTTGAGATACTATGTTTGTGAGACATTGATGATCATGTGTTTGATCATAAGCTACACTTATGCATGCTTGATATTATCCTATCCATCTTAAGTGATCACTCACTTTGCTTGGTGATGAGTGCATGTATTCATTTTTTATTATTTTGAGCGCTCCACCAAGATGTTTGTGACATGGAAGAGTAACCCATGAGCCTAATTCATTGTGCATTTGCAGTCCAAAGCAAATCTAAATCTATGCACAAATTTAGGGGGAGCTCTTGCTTATCACATACTTCTCAAAGCGACGATGTTATTTAAATCTTATTTTCATTTGTCGAAGCTTTGATCTATATGTTGTCATCAATTACCAAAAAGGGGGAGATTGAAAGTGCAACTATCCCTAGGTGGTTTTGGTAATTCATAACAACATATAGCTCATTGAGCTAATGCTATTCCAAGACTATTATTTCAGGAAAGCTCAATGAATGGCATGGCATGGATGATGAAAGTGGATCCCTCAAAAATACTAAGGACAAAGGATTGGCTCAAGCTCAAAAGCTCAAGACTCTTAATTTTACATTTTAGTGATCCAAGATCACATTGAGTCTATAGGAAAAGCCAATACTATCAAGAAGGGATGAGGTGTTGCTTAATGAGCCTTTTTCTTCATGTGCTTAGTGATATGCTCCAAAACCCTCAACTACTTTCCCACATCCACAAATGACCTAAACTTAAAGCCAAAATCGGTCACACCGATTCTTTCTATCCGGCGCCACCGATTCCAAAAGTCATAGCCACTGCCACAAACCCTAAGCAAATCGGTCTTACCGATAGTGTTGGGGATGTTACTACTGGGCGTAAACCGGCCTATCTGGGCCGGGTTAACTTCATCAGTAGTTCAACGGTGTAAAAGCCCAAGAGGCATAAAGTAAGGGCCCAAGGCCTGTAGTCGGTTTAGAACCTGTAGCCGTAAACCGGCCTGGTATGTAAAACTTGTATTATAAGTTAGGAATAGAGAGAGACTGAAAGGATCGATATGGTTGACTAGAGGGGGGGGTGAATAGGCAACTAACAATTTTAAGCTTTTCTTTACCAATTTAAACTTTGCACTAATAAAGGTTGTCTAGATGTGCAACTAGGTGGACAACCTATATGATGCAACAACACACGCATTACCCAGCAAGCAAGGATAGGAACACAAATAAGCTTGCAAGTAAAGGGATAAGATAACCAAGAGTGGAGCCGGTGGAGACGAGGATGTGTTACCGAAGTTCCTTCCTTTTGAGCGGAAGTACGTCTCCGTTAGAGCGGTGTGGAGGCACAATGCTCCCCAAGAAGCCACTAGGGCCACCGTAATCTCCTCACGCCCTCGCACAATGCAAGAGCCGTGATTCCACTATTGGTGCCCTTGAAGGCGGCGTAGAACCCTTACAAACAAGGTTGGGGCAATCTCCACAACTTAATTGGAGGCTCCCAACAACACCACGAAGCTTCACCACAATGGAATATGGCTCCACGGTGACCTCAACCGTCTAGGATGCTCAAACACCCAAGAGTAACAATATCCGCAAGTTATAAGTGGGTGGAATAAAATATCTTGTGGTGGGAGTGTAGATCGGGCACTTGTCAAACAATAACGAGCAAATCAACAATTTTTATTTGATAGGTAGAGAGATCTGGCCAAAAATGAGATAGGAGCAACAATGGAGCTTAGAGAGGGAAGAGGTAGTCAACTAGAGGTTGAAGAAGCCCCTTATATAGTCGTGGAAAAATCCAACCGTTATCCACTTAGTCAAAGCGCTGGTACTACCGCTTCCAGGGCGTGCAGTACTTACCGCGAGGTCAAGACGGTACTACCGTGGAGAACCACGCATTATCAAGAAGCAGCAGACAGCCGGAACTAGCTCGACTAGGGCAGTACTACCGCTCATGCGGTACTACCGCTCCCCTTACGGTACTACCGCAAGGCGTGGAGTCACGATTGAGAAGGGCACGGACGAAATAAATTACATCCGTGCCAACTTCCGCTGAAACTGCGGTAGTGCGAAAATCCGACGCGGTACTACCGTGGTGCGTGCCTACTACCGTGATTCTACGGTACTTGGTAGGAGCGCCACGGTACTACGGCTCAGGGGAGCAGTACTACCGTGGGCCCCCGCGGTACTACCGCTCCAGACGAGCGGTACTACCGTGGTGGGCGCGGATGTAAAAAATTACATCCGCCCCTACTACCGCACCGAGCGGCACTAGGCCTAGGGCAGCGGTACTACCACTCACGGGAGGCGGTACTACCGTGGCGCCCATGTACTACCGCTTCCGCATTTAGCGGTACTACCGTGGTGGGCGCGGATGTAAAAATTACATCCGCCCTACTACCGCACCGAGCGGTACTAGGCCTAGGAGCCGCGGTACTACCACTCCTGGGGAGCGGTACTACCGTGGCGCCGTGCGGTACTACCGCGTGTACCTGCAGTACTACCGCGTGTAGCTGCGGTACTACCGCAAGTACAGAGGCAAAAGACAGAATACCGCACAACCAAGATAACGAAGGGAAGCTCCAAAGTGCAGGGAAAGGAGGGACAAGTGTACGTGTTGATTCCGCCCTAACCTTTCCGACGCGGACCCCCTCTTAATAGTACGGCTCTCCTACGACTCAAATCCACAAAAAGAAACGTAGGACGACGCCGTCTTCAATAGTCTCCGAGGGGCACCGAATCGTCTCGAGCCTAGAGATGAACCATCTGAGGAACTCAAAGCATATGATTAGTCCGCAAAAGTATCGTCATCAATCACCAAAACACTTACGGGATAAATATGCCCTTACAATCTCCCCCTTTTTGGTGGATTGATGACAATACGGGATTTGCACAAGGATACAATAATATAGAGCAAAAGCAAACCCCTCCTCTCCAAAATATAGACGGGCTCCCCTAGATGTGTGCACTCCGGATGAATGCTTTGGACTGCATAGCACACGATCTAGGATCACCACTCCCCTATATTTTAGAGACAATAGTCCAAGAATAACATCTAAACAACATATAGCACGAAATAACATAAGCTTGCTAAGATAGATAGAGTGCATATGTCTTACACCATAAGAAGGAAAAGCAACTAAAACGAGGTTCAAACGAGATTCAACCGAGAACGCAATAAACACACCAAACGAACGCGAACACGACACAAGACTCGCAAATCCCTACGCTCTCTCCCCTTTTGGCATCGAGACGCCAAAAAGGCAGAGAGGACACCTACACACAAGCGGTGGCTCAAGCAGCAGGGAACTCGTCCCAATCCTCGTCGTCAGACTCCTCAGCAGCAGGGATGGACTCGACGTCCTCCTCAGAATCAGTCCACTTGTAGCCTTGCTTCGCCATCCACTCGGCCTCTGGGGTGATGTGCTCCTCAGATCCTCCAGACACATCCTCACCATAGAGCTTCAAGATCTTCCTGTCCCGGCGACGACTCTCCTTGGATGCCACATGAGTCCTCAGACGCCCCTTGGCTTGCATGCAGAAAAAGAGTCTTCATCTTGTCCTTGACTTACGTGGCCCAAGAAGGCATAGAGGAGCTCTGGGAAGGCCTAGCGGCATGACCTTCATCAACATGCTCGGCGCCAAAGATCCTCCTCTCCAACAAAGCAGCCCTAGCTGCAGACGCCTCAGCACGAGTAGTAGTGTTGGCCCAGTTGGGTTTGACACGCAGACAGATGGGGTCATGGCGAATCCAGTTAGGGGCAAGGAACTCCTCACCAGGGAACATCTTGTCCCAAGTCCTCGAGATCAGCAGAAACAGATATGGACCATATATAGGCACCTTGCGGTTGAACACGGCAAATCGAAGCTCACACCACATGATGTGTGAGATATCAAGTGGCTGAGTCTGAGACACACGAGCCTCCTCGCAGATGAGCATCATATCCACCATATAGGCATGAACCTTGTCCTTGTCACCAATGCGGGGAACAAGGAGTTGCGGAAGATGCGGTACATGATATCCAAAAGGAGTTGAGCACCAAACCTATCTTGCCACTTGGAAGTGTCTTCTCAACATAGAACGGTGCAAGCCTGTCCTTGTTGGCAGAGTCAGGTTGGCATGGGGACGAACACCTACGGGGAGTCAAGCCCGTCATCGGAACTTGGAGCAGATCCATGAACTCCTTCCAGGTAGTGATCGACTTGCGGCCATTTGTCATCCAGGTCATTCTCCTTTCCTCATTGGGGTGAAAGTAGATGTATAAAAGAACTGACCAATGAGCTCAGGATCATAGTCAAGGTGAAAAGAGATGATATGCTCAATGCCAAACTGCTCCACCAAGTCCAAGAGCCTCGCCAAAGTAGGCACGGAACTTCTCCTTCCTCAAGTGATGCATGTCAATCCACTTCACATCCACATAGGTATTCTCGCTTGTTCTTAATGACGCCCAGATAGATGTTGGTTTGATGTTTGTTCCAGAACAGCTCACAGCCCTCGACCGAGGAACGAGGGGTCACCACGGATCCATGTTCCGGAGGCGGACGTAGTCGTAATGGGGTATCTCATCCATGCTCTTGGAGGGCTCCTTGACCTTGGTGGCGCTTGTCTTGACATGGCGCTTTGGGGCAGAAGAGGAGCCCTACAGTGCGTCACCGGGGTTCTTGTGAGACGCTTGGAGCCGGTGTCACGGCTGGGATTGGACCGGCGAGAGCCACCACCGAACCACACACGCAAAGCACCAAAACGCAAGAAGATCAATGCAAAGGCCACGAAAAGCACCACGAAAAACATAGGAGACATATGAGAAAGTTGGCATGCGATAGGTGTGAGGCACGGTGGGATCGCCACCGCCTGCGGTACTAAAGCGTAATATCGCTCCGCACGCTGTAGTACCATGTGGGGTCACGGTAGTACCGTGGCTGGAGCGGAAGTAAAGGTAGTGTGTATGCATGGTAGTACCACAGGAGGGGCGGTAGTACTGCGTGCGGCGTGGTAGTACAAGACCGAGGGCGGTAGTACTGCAGGCGGTAGTATCAAGACCGTAGAAGCGGTAGTACACCGCAGCGGATCCAACTACCGATTTGAATCTGAAAAGAACTGCGAAACAATGGCGGTGCTACCGTGATCAGATCTAGCGCATGACACCAATACACATATAAATCCTATGCAATACTACACTCCTTCATCCTATTCTTGCAGAGATTAGGCCTATCAATCTCAAGAACACACAAGCCTCCCCAAAACCTAGAAACGCCAAACACCAACAATAAGGAGAGGGAATTGGGGAAAAACCTGTCCATAGCAAGAGCACGCGGTGGAGAACGATCCCACCGGTCGGAATCACGGGAGGGCAGCCGGTGAAGGAGAGATCCGGCGAGACGCGCCGGCTCCGTTCTTGAGCAAGGGAGAGAAGGAGGCGATGGGGAGAAGGTAACGAATGGGTATGGGGGAGTTGGAACTCCCCCTGCCCGTCCTTATCCCCTCGCCCGCGAACCGTCGCGGTAGTTCCGCGTCTCATCGTGGTAGTACCTCTCGGGCGGAAGTTCCGCACCGAGGCGGTAGTACCGCTCGACCGGGCGGCAGTAAAAAATTACTGCCGTGAGGTTGCGGTAGTACCGTGCTCCCGCAAGCGGTAGTACTGGTGGCTGGCTGCGGTAGTACCGCAGCTTGCCATGGTAGTACCGTGAATCTCAAGTCACCGCATGATTCAAAAGCGAAAAAGGCCTTTGCAATGAATTTTTTTTGGTTACACACAAGAAACCACAAACTCAACCGCAAACTAGAGGCAAAAGACAACAAGAAACCACCAAACGACAAGGCCTCTCAAGGGAGAGGCGGTGGTCAAGCCACCTATGTTTGAGTAGGATGGTATGGCACCGAAGAATTATCCTTGGGCCCATGACCAAAACTCGTCTTTGGAACACAAGTACCATAAAAATGGCTAATGTGAAAGAGGTGATCGACGACGCATAATGGAGGGGAGGAGAGTTCATTGAGAGAACAATACTCCCCCATGTCCATGCCTACACCTAAACTAGACAGCAAGTTGAGTGTGGTGGGGAGTGCACGGCTCAAGTCACATTGCTCAAATCAATGATATTTAGCTCATGCCTTAACTCGTGAAATCTTGCTTCATCTAAGGGCTTCGTGAATATATCTGCAAGGTTATCCTGAGTGTTGACATACTTGAGCTCGATCTCTCCTCGCCTAATGTGATCCCGGATGAAGTGATACCGAATCTTGATGTGCTTCGTCTTGAAGTGTTGCACCGGGTTGAGAGAAATCTTGATGGCACTTTCATTATCACACCAAAGAGGCACTTTTTCACAAATGACACCGTACTCCTTTAAAGTTTGCCTCATCCATAGGAGTTGAGCACAACAACTACCGGCCGCCACATATTCCGCTTCGGTGGACGAGAGAGACACACAACTTTGCTTCTTGGAAGACCAACTTACCAAGGAGCAACCAAGAAATTGGCACCCTCCAGAAGTGGACTTCCTATCCACTTTGTCTCCCGCCCAATCGGAAGTAAATCCTTCAAGCTTGAAGTTTGCTCCTCTTGGGTACCATAAGCCAAAGTTTGGGGTATGAGCCAAATATCGAAAGATTCGCTTGACCGCCACAAAATGACTTTCGTTTGGTGCGGCTTGAAACCGTGCACACATTCCCACACTCAACATGATATCCGGTCTAGATGCACAAAGGTAAAGCAAGGATCCAATCATGGAGCGATATACCTTTTGATCCACCACTTTGCCATTGGGATCAATGTCAAGTTGGCACTTGGTGGGCATTGGTGTAGTAGCCGGCTTGACATCACTTAGCTTGAATCTTTTGAGCATGTCTTGAGTGTATTTGGCTTGGTTGATGAAGGTTCCTTCTCTTCTTTGTTTGATATCGAAACCAAGAAAGAACTTCAACTCTCCCATCGAAGACATCTTGAACTTGGAGGTCATGAGAGCGGCAAATTCCTCATTGAAAGCTTTGTTAGGAGAACCAAAGATAATATCATCAACATATAGTTGGCATACAAACAACTCCCCATTGACCTTCTTAGTAAAAAGAGTGGGATCGATTTGCCCCACTTCAAAACCACGATCTTGTAACAACTCGGTAAGGTGGTCATACCAAGCACGTGGGGCTTGTTTAAGTCCATAGAGTGCCTTATCGAGTTGATATACATGATCCGGGAAGTAGGGGTCCTCGAACCCGGGGTTGCTTGACATAGACCAACTCATTAATGGGACCATTAAGAAAAGCACTTTTCACATCCATTTGTTGCAACTTAAAGTTGTGATGGGAAGCATAAGCAATCAACAAACGAATGGATTCAAGACGAGCGACGGGAGCAAAGGTTTCACCGTAGTCGATACCCTCGACTTGGGAGTAGCCTTGTGCTACCAATCTTGCCTTGTTGCGAATGATGTTCCCATGAGCATCTTGCTTGTTCTTGAAAATCCACTTGGTTCCAATGACGTTGTGGTTCTCCGATGGCCTTGGCACCAATCTCCACACCTTGTTGTACTCAAAGTTGTTGAGTTCTTCATGCATGGCATTTAGCCAATCCGAGTCTTCTAGCGCCTCATAGACCTTTTGAGGTTCAACACAAGAGACAAACGCGTGATGTTCACAATAGTTTGCCAATTGTCTACGAGTGCTTACCCCTTTTCTTAGGCTTCCAACCACATTCTCCATGAGATGGCCTTTGGTAGTGAGTTTGGAAGCAATCTTGGCGGCACGACGCTCTAAATCCTCCTCGGAAGTGCGATGAGGAGAGGTCACTTGATCATCTTGAGCGCCTGCCTTGAGCATGACTGGAAGAGAACTCGACCTTGGGCATCATTTAAGGTGATATCATCATCTTGAGCACGATCTTGCCCTTGGTCTTGTTCATGAGGTTGAGGGCCTTCACTTTGTTCTTCGGAAGCGTGTGGGCTTTGGGTTGGTGATGGCTCCACTTGAGTGAAGCATTGTCCTTCTCCTTCGCCATAAGGGGTTCCTCAATGGGTAAGATAAAGCCAACCCCCATTCTTCTTATGGCTTGGGGAGGAATTTCATCACCTACATCACAAGTGCCACTTTGCTCCACTTGGGAGCCGTTATTCTCATCAAACTCCACGTTACACGTCTCCTTAATAAGTCCCGTGGATTTATTGAGGACACGGTAAGCATGAGAGTTTGTAGCATAACCAACAAATATGCCCTCATGAGCTCTAGTTTCAAATTTAGACAAGCGAACACCTTTCTTGAGAATGAAACACTTACACCCGAACACCCGGAAGTACTTGAGGTTGGGCTTGTTGCCGGTGAGTATCTCATAAGGAGTCTTGTTCAAGCCTTTGCGGAGATAAAGCCGATTGGATGCATGACAAGCGGTGTTGATGGCTTCGGCCCAAAAGTTGTATGGAGACTTGAACTCCGCCATCATGGTCCTTGCCGCATCCATCAACGTCCGGTTCTTTCTCTCCGCCACACCATTTTGTTGAGGGGTATATGGTGCGAATATTGATGCTTGATCCTCATTACTAAGAAACTCATCCAAAGTGTAGTTCTTGAACTCGGTGCCGTTGTCACTTCTTATAGTCAAGATCTTTGCATTATGTTGACGTTGAGCTTCATTTGCAAAGTCGATGACGGTTTGTTGGGTCTCACTCTTCCTCTTGAAGAAATATACCCAAGTGTATCTAGAATAGTCATCCACGATCACCAAGCAATACTTTCTTCCTCCAAGACTATCAAATGATGGTGGCCCAAAGAGATCCATGTGAAGGAGCTCCAAGGGTCTCTTTGAGTATATGATAGTCGTGGGAGGGTGAGCCTTCTCATGAAGTTTTCCTTCAATACAAGCAATCGCAAGCACGGTCTTTGGCAAAACTAACATTTGTTAGTCCACGGACATGGTCCCCCTTGAGAAGACTTTGCAAAGATCTCATATTGACATGGGCTAAACGGCGATGCCAAAGCCATCCCACGTCAACTTTAGCCATTAGGCATGTCGCGGTCTTAGTGGGTCGCTCCGAAAAGTTAATCACATAGAGACCGCTTTCGACATGCCCAACAAAGGCTACTTTAAGAGTCTTGCTCCACAAGAGGGCCACGGTATCAATGTCAAAGAAAGTAGCATAACCCATGACTGCAAGTTGACGAGCGGAAAGCAAATTGTATGCAAGGGACTCAACAAGCATGACTTTCTCGATCGTAAGATCATGAGAAATGACAACCTTGCCGAGACCCAATACCTTAGAATGTGATGCATCACCCCACTCGACATCGGTGGGCATAGATGGAATCTCTTGCACGTCCACCACCATGTCCTTGCTCCCGGTCATATGATTTGTTGCTCCACTATCGAGCAACCATGATCCCCACCGAAGCAAACCCCTACAAGAGATCAATGCTTGGTTTTAGGTACCCATTTGGTAATGGGTCCTTTGATGTTAGTAACGAGGGTCTTAGGAACCCAAATAGACCATTCAGTGTACTCATAAGAAGAACCAACAAATTTAGCATAAACATGCCCATCACTAGCACGGCACAACACATAAGAGGGGTTAAAGTCGCCGGCTATGTTCATGGGGATGACGTTGTCCTTCTTGACATTGCCACCCTTTGCACGGTTCTTCTTCTTCTTGGAAGCACCCTCTCCCTCCCTCACAAAAGTTTGCTTGAGAGGGGGAGGTTGCTTGGTCTTGTCATTCTTCTTCTTGCTCTTGGGCTTGGGCGCGAACCCAATCCCCTCCTTGGCCACAACTTCCTTTTGATTACTCAAAAGGTCGTTAAGGTTCTTCTCACCTTGAATGCATGTGACAAGGCCCTTTTCAAGTTGCTCCTTCAACTTAGCATTCTCCTCAACAAGATGCACATGCTCACAACAAGGGTTAGTAGCATTTGCATTATCAATCAATATCATATGAGGAAAGGTGGCTTTCTCCTTGGTTAGCTTCACTTGGAGTTGATCATGAGACTCTTTGATACTAGCATGAGCACCCTTCAAGACTTTGTGAGCCTTGTCGAGAGTGTCAAGGTCCTCGTTGAGTCTAGCAAGATCAACTCCAAGCTTTGCCTTCTCGGAACTAAGCACACGAGACACAACAAGAGCATGATCAAGGTCTTTCTTTAATTTAGCGTGATCATTATTGTGTGACTCCTCAAGAACCAAACGAAGACCACGCTCTTCCTCAAGAGCATTGGAGAGATCCGAAATCTCATCGGCATAGTCACGACTATGCCCTTCCATCTTAGAAATGGTTTCTTCATGAGTCTCGATCATGACATTGGCTTCACCAAGTTGTTCCAAGAGAGCAACGAAGTGCATCTTGGATTTCCCTTTGAGTTTACTCATAAAGATCTCAAATTCATTTTCCTCTACACTAGTCCTCATGTTCATCAATGCAATCCGTCAAAGAAGAATGATTGATGATGGTAGTTTTGATGTTGGGGTTACCTTATTGGTGGCTTTAGCCATGAGGCACTTGGCGGTGATGCTTTCATTGGGTGAACCAAGAGAGACACCGAGGAGTCATTGCAATGGCCACGGAGGCCATGGCAACCGGTTCACCATCCTCATCATCATCATCATCCTCATTGTACTCTTCTTGAACCACCAAAGCTTTGTGAGGAGTCTTCTTTGGGAAGTTGCTCTTGTTGGGAAAAGACTTGGCCTTGTACTTACGGATGAGCTTCCCACCATTGTCTTCCCTCTTCTCATATGGACACTCCGCAACAAAGTGACTCACATTTCCACAATTGAAACACGTCCTCACTCGTTGCTTGCCCTTAGAGCCACTTGAATTGCTCTTGTTGAAGTTGGGCCTTGAGTTCTTCTTGCTCCAAAATTGTCTTGAAGCAAGGGCCATGTGTTCATGATAATCATACTTAGTATCTTCGAGGTTGCTCTCTTCTTCTTCCTCCTCTCCATCTTCTTCGACACAAATCTTGGCCTTCAAAGCGAGGTTGGGCTTCTTTGCTCTTTGAGAGCGAAGCACCGCATTGTCGGCGGTCTTGTCCAATATGCTCATAGCCACAAACTCATCCAACACATCACTTGAGGACAAGGTGTGGAAGTCCGGTCGTTGACGGATGACGGAGGACATGGCTTTGTGGTAGGGCATCATTTCCTTGAGAAATTTGCGCTTGATCCAGTTGTCATCTGTGTCCTTACTTCCATGATCCCGGAGGGAGACGGCAAGCTTGGTTACTCTCCGATAGAGCTCACGAGGTTCTTCTTCTTCCTTCATTGCAAACTCATCGGCTTCATCTTGGACCACTTCATAATTGGAGCGTTGAATGCTTGCGCTTCCTCGATACATGGAAACCACCTTGAGCCAAGCATCTTTGGCACGGGTGTAAGGCCGGAGATGAGGGAGGTCTTCGGAAGGATTGCTTCTTGGATGATGAAGAGAGCATTCTCATTGAATTGCTGGTCCACGACCTCTCTAGGAGAGAAAGTGCTCGGATCATGCGGATAGAAACCTTCTTCAATGATTCTCCAAAGGTTAGTGTTCACATGATTTAAATGACGCTTAAACGATAAACCCAAGAATCAAAATCCTCCTTTTATCAACCTTAGGTGGTGGACCGGCATGATTCAAATGAGTGGAAGGAATCGGTCCACCATAAACGGGAGGTTGCACATGGGCGAAGATGCCGGTGCCATTCTTACCACTAGACGAGGGGGCTTTCTCACTAGTAGCTTCCCCCTTAACGGAGATAGCATCCGCTCCCATGTTGGCGGGATCACCCACTTTCACGGGTGCGGTGGAAAGTTTAAGCCCTTCTAGGAATTCCTTAAACATGTCCTTGACCTCGCTCGTCATGGAATTTTTCAATGTGTCCAACGCCACATTGAAGTCCTCACGAGAGATCGAGGTACTCCATCTCCGTAGATGATGTCGGATTCGCACCGGAGTGCTCCCCCGCATCATCTACGACGTCAACCATACTCTACGGACGGTGAAGTCCTTAAAAAGAGACGAGGCTTTGATACCAATTGAAAGGATCGATATGGTTGACTAGAGGGGGGGTTGAATAGGCAACTAACAATTTTAAGCTTTTCTTTACCAATTTAAACTTTGCACTAATAAAGGTTGTCTAGATGTGCAACTAGGTGGACAACCTATATGATGCAACAACACACGCATTACGAGCAAGCAAGGATAGGAACACAAATAAGCTTGCAAGTAAAGGGATAAGATAACCAAGAGTGGAGCCGGTGGAGACGAGGATGTGTTACCAAGTTCCTTCCTTTTGAGGGAAATCGTCTCCTTTAGAGCGGTGTGGAGGCACAATGCTCCCCAAGAAGCCGCTTAGGGCCACCGTAATCTCCTCACGCCCTCGCACAATGCAAGAGCCGTGATTCCACTATTGGTGCCCTTGAAGGCGGCGCATCAACCTTTACAAACAAGGTTGGGGCAATCTCCACAACTTAATTGGAGGCTCCCAACAACACCACGAAGCTTCACCACAATGGAATATGGCTCCACGGTGACCTCAACCGTCTAGGATGCTCAAACACCCAAGAGTAAAAAGATCCGCAAGGGATAAGTGGGGGGGAATCAAATATCTTGTGGTGGAAGTGTAGATCGGGCCCTTGTCACCCAATCCCGAGCAAATCAACAAGTTTGATTGGCTAGGAGAGAGATCGGGCCAAAATGGAGCTTGGAGCAACAATGGAGCTTAGAGAGGGAAGAGGTAGTCAACTAGAGGTTGAAGAAGCCCCTTATATAGTCGTGGAAAAATCCAACCGTTATCCACTTAGTCAGCATGACGCGGTACTACCGCTCGGTAGCGGTACTACCCATGAGGTCAAGACGGTACTACCGTGGAGAACCACGGTACTATCGCAGAAAGGACAGGCCGGAACTAGCCTGACTAGGGGCAGTACTACCGCTCGCGCGGTACTACCGCTCCCCCTTACGGTACTACCGCAAGGCAGGGGAGTCACGACCTGAGAAGGGCACGGACGAAATAAATTACATCCGTGCCAACTTCCGCTGAAACTGCGGTAGTGCGAAAATCCGACGCGGTACTACCGCTCCTCAGGAGCGGTACTACCGTGGTGCGTGCCTACTACCGTGATTCTATGGTACTTGGTAGGAGCGCCACGGTACTACGGCTCAGGGGAGCAGTACTACCGTGGGCCCCACTACTACCGCTCGAGAAGCGGTACTACCGTGGTGGGCGCGGATGTAAAAAATTACATCCGCCCCTACTACCGCACCGGAGCGGCACTAGGCCTAGGAGCCGCGGTACTACCGCTCCAGACGAGCGGTACTACCGTGGTGGGCGCGGATGTAAAAAATTACATCCGCCCCTACTACCGCACCGGAGCGGTACTAGGCCTAGGATCCGCGGTACTACCACTCCTGGGGAGCGGTACTACCGTGGCGCCGTGCGGTACTACCGCGTGTACCTGCGGTACTACCGCGTGTAGCTGCGGTACTACCGCAAATCTGAGGCAAAAGACAGAATACCGCACAACCAAGATAACGAAGGGAAGCTCCAAAGTGCAGGGAAAGGAGGGACAAGTGTATGTGTTGATTCCGCCCTAACCTTTCCGACGCGGACCCCCTCTTAATAGTACGGCTCTCCTACGACTCAAATCCACCAAAAAGAAACGTAGGACGATGCCGTCTTCAATAGTCTCCGAGGGGCACCGAATCATCTCGAGCCTAGAGATGAACCATCTGAGGAACTCAAAGCATATGATTAGTCCGCAAAAGTATCGTCATCAATCACCAAAACACTTACGGGATAAATATGCCCTTACAGAGACCAACCCGGATACGAATATGAACCGGAGATTGGGACTCTCTGAACCGACGGGCGTCACCCGTGTATATAAGGGGACGACCCGGGGCGGTTCAAGGACAGAGAAACAACAACTCGGGGCCTAGGCGAAGCTTATTTGCTCCCTAGTCATCGAGACCACATCAATCCCATCACAAACTAGACGTAGGCTTTTACCTTCATCGAAGGGGCCGAACTAGTATAACTCTTGTGTCTTTGCGTCCGCTTTAACCCCTTTAAGTTAACCCGTAGCGATGGCTCCACGACTAAGTCCTTTCATGAGGACATCTGCCGTGACAAAACCACGACAGTTGGCGCCCACCGTGGGGCTATCGCACGATGGTTTGATGATCTTGGAGGGCAACTTCGAAGGACTCGAAGGCTATCTTGTGGGCGGATGACCAAGAGTCGTCGCGGCAAGCTCTACATCGACGATGCAGGATGGGGCCCGAGGCCGACTCGATTGAGTACGGGTACGGGTCCCCATTGGTGGCATACACGTTTTCATCGGCAAGATCGGTGAGCGGGGCTGGCCGGACATCTGCACCGACCTCGTCGAGACGGCTCAGCGTACGAGACCCGCCCAGGTTAAACCGGCCGTGAAGCGTGCCTTTGTGGGAGTCATCCACGGAGGAAGCTACGAGGGCGGATCAGAATCTGGTGGCGAAACCGTCGTCTACTCTGACGACGAATCGTCGACCGAGAAACCGAATCTCTATATCAGCTACAAGATGGCCGGATTGGGGGCTGTTCCGATGGTGACGATATTCGGACCCTACGATCTGCCAAACCGGGATGGAATATTCATGGCCGGTACACAAGCAGTGCTTCACTCTTCGACCGCTGCGACAATGGTTGCCGGTTCAACAGCGGCGACGGCTGCCGGGGCAGGAGGCCCTGTGCGCCCACCGGCTCAAGTTTTATCAGACCTATTTGATGCGTTGGCTGTGCTCATGGCAGAGGTTAACCCGGCGGACCAGGACGCTCATAACGCGGAGATTGCGAAGGTGAAGGAACAAATCACTCAGGCTAAAGCGGATCTGGCAGCTGCAGACGCCAGGATGACGACAGAGCGGGCCGCTTTAGATGCACAGGCTTATAGGCTCATGCTGGATCAGAGCGCGTCACATGAAGTCATGAAGAGGAAATACAGATCCCGTTTGCCTTCAGTCTTCGAGGGAAGAGATCTCTTCAACACCCCCGGAGTGGGAACCAGTAATCCGCCGGTGGTAAACCGGGCGGAAGCACTGAGACGGGCGCAGTTCAGCCCAGCGTAATAGATCTACCTCGCCATAACGCCAAGACGCCTCGAGCTGTGCCAACACCCCTGTGTCACTACTCCAACCCGATGGATAACCTTGTTGCAGCTCGGCACGACCGAGGCTATTCCAATTGAAGGCGATTCACCACAGGCGGTGAGAGGCGCCGGGTCAAGGAGCTCCTTAGGACAGCTTTGGTCCAACAGAAGCATATTCATACCGCGACCGAATCCACTCTACCCCTCCCAAGCCGGAGCTATAGCGAGCACGTGGATGAACCGGCCGTATCAAGTAATGCACGGCGTGGTGCGCCCGTGGCAACAACCCGGCAGGTGGCGTCGATAACGCCCGGAGGTGGTGGACCGGCCCGGCGGCGTAGGGAGGCCGAGTTAGAAGACAAAGCATCAGGCTTATCCGCTTACGCCGGTTCGTCCGACCATCTCGATCGAGCCTGGGGTTACCTCTAGTTCTTTGGGGGTGCCTTGCCTCGTCCCCGCTTTACGCAATGTGCGCTTGCCCAAGGATTTCAAGGGTCCGCGCAAGGTGCCAAATTACACCGCCGATTTGGCTCCAGAAGCATGGATAGAGAGTTATGAGATGGCCATGGAGATGCTGGATGTGGATGAGGCCGCATGTGCAAAGTACTTCACCATGATGCTCGAAGGCACGGCCCGTACTTGGTTGAAGAGCTTGCCACCCAATTCTATCAATTCGTGGGCCCAGTTGCGGACCCGCTTTATCCAGAATTTCAAAGATACCTGTAAGCAGCCCATGTCCGTGGTGGACTTGGCGGCTTGTGTCCAGGGTGAAGGGGAGTCAACAACCCATTGGGTACGCCTGCGTTTGAAATCTTGCACTCGTCAGACCGGATCAACGTTGACTCTGCGATCTTAACCCTGGAGGGCAATTGCCGGTTTAAGCCTTTGAAGTTGAAGTTGGGGCGTATGAAGCGGTTTTGTAATGACATGGGCACTTTCATGGGTGCTTTAGTGAAGTATGCTGATTCTGATAGTACCAAGGATCCCGAGTCTGATGATGACGAGACAGGGAAGGGAAAGAAGAACAGCAACTCCAAAGGCCAGCAACATCACTCGGCGGGTAATGGTGGAGGCAAGCGTAAAGCGAATGGCAACATGGACTTCGTAGTTAACACCGGTAGCAGGGACAAGGGCCAGCGGCGCAAGGGTAAACAACCGAATCAAGGTGGAGCGCCTAATCCCAATCCGGACCGCTTGAACTATCTGTTGAATCAACCCTATCCGAAGCATGGGACGAAGGAGGCGCCAGCAAATCACCTCTGGAAGGATTGTTACATTATGCAGGAGTTCAAGAGTTCTAATGCTTTCCGGTATGATCAAGGCTCCGGCGGCGGTTCAGGATCCGGGCCGGGTTACGGTGGAGGAAATTCCGGTTCAGGATTTAATGGTAATCCGGGCGGACATAACAATCAGAACAATCAGAATAACCAAGGTGGTTACAATCAGCAGCAGCAACAGTCGGGTTATCAGAGCAACCCAAAGCAGTTGAATAGTGGGCAGTACCATGTCTTCACCACCAGCTTAGACAAGCGAGACCGGAAGCTTCAGAAGTGGGCAGTCAACGCTGTTGAACCGGCCGTGCCTCATTACCTGCGCTGGTCAGAGCAGCCCATTATATGGAGTAGAGAGGATCATCCTCCTCGGGTTGACAATCTGGGTCAGCTAGCCCTGGTGGTGGCACCTCAGGTGGGAGGTTATAAGTTCACCAAGGTGCTCATGGATGGAGGGAGTAGCATTAACATCACATGCTATGAGACCTTCCGTCGTATGGGGTTAACAGATAAACATCTCAAACCGTCCAATACGGTGTTCCATGATGTGGTGCCTGGCAAGTCAGCATATCCGGTTGGTAAAATAGCTCTAGAAGTGGCCTTTGGAGATGAATATGACTCCAGGTCGGAAACATTGACGTTTGAAGTGGTGAAAATCCAAAGTCCATATCACGCCCTGTTTGGGCGGCCGACTTATGCCAAGTTCATGGCACGGCCTTGTTATATCTATTTGTAGCTCAAGATGCCAGGTCACAAGGGGACAATAACGGTTCATGGGAGCCGCAAGATCGCTTTGGAATGTGAGGAAGGCGATGCGGCTTACGCAGAGTCGGTTTGTGCCACCAAGGAGCTGAAGTATTATAAGGACAATGTTGATCCGGCGGACATGACTCCATTGAAGAAGCCAACTACAGAGCATGATCCGGCCCTGAAATTCAAATCGGCAGCTGAGACTAAGCTTGTTGACTTCGTGCCTGGCGATTCGTCCAAGCAGTTCAGCATCAGTGCCAACTTGGATCCGAAATAGGAAAGCGCGCTCATCGAGTTCATCCGTGAGAATCGGGACATTTTTGCATGGAAGCCTTCTGACATGCCACGTGTACCGAGGGAACTCGCTGAGCACACTCTTAATGTTGATCCCAAGTACAAACCGGTGAAGCAGTTTCTCCGCCGGTTTGACGAGGAAAGGCGTAAACCATTGGAGAGGAGGTGGCCAGGCTCTTAGCAGCTGGCTTTATCGTTGAAGTTTTCCATCCAGAGTGGCTTGCTAATCCGGTGCTGGTTCTTAAGAAAAACGACACTTGGCGCATGTGTGTGGATTATACAGATCTTAACAAGGCTTGTCCAGCAGACCCTTTTGCCCTCCCCCGCATTGACCAGATTATTGACGCCGCTGCGGGTTGTGAGCGTTTGAGCTTTTTGGATGCGTATTCTGGGTATCATCAGATCAAGATGGCAGTTAAGGACCAGGAGAAGACGGTGTTTATTACTCCCTTTGGAGCCTTCTGCTATGTATCTATGCCTTTTGGGCTCAAGAGCGCCCAAGCAACTTATCAACGCTGTGTACAGAATTGCCTGCATAAACAGATTGGCCGTAATGTGCATGCCTATGTGGATGATATTGTGGTCAAGTCAAGGGAGAAGGAAACACTGATTGACGATTTGAAGGAAACCTTTGACAACCTGCGGGTTTACAAGATGATGCTCAACCCGGCTAAATGTGTCTTTGGTGTTCCGGCAGGCAAGTTATTGGGCTTTCTCATGTCCAACAGGGGAATTGAAGCTAATCCGGAGAAGATTACGGCTATCACATCCCTGGCTAAATCGAAGTGTATTAACGATGTCCAGCGTTTGGCAGGCCGGATTGCCGCGCTGAGCCGGTTTATCAGCCGCCTCGGAGAGAAGGCCATCCCTTTGTACCAGATGCTGAAGAAGACATATCAGTTTGTCTGGAGTGCAGCCGCCGACGAGGCGTTGGAGGACATAAAGCGGTAATTGGCCAACCCGCCTATGCTCGCCGCTCCCATTGACAAGGAGCCGCTTTTGCTATATGTTGCTGCTAATGCCAGGGCTCAGCGTGGCCATTGTGGTGGAGCGGAAGGAGGCAGGGAAGGAGCATCCGGTTCAACGTCCGGTTTACTATATCAGCGAGGTACTTATCGAGTCTAAGCAAAGGTATCCGCATTGGCAGAAGCTGGTATATGGGATTTTTATGGCAAGCCGGAAGCTGAAGCAGTATTTCCAAGGGCACCCCATCACGATGGTCAGTTCTGCTCCCTTAGGCGATATCATACAGAACCGGGAAGCGACTGGCCGGATTGCTAAGTGGGCTATAGAACTTGGGCGCCGCGATGCGAAATGCATTACCTCGGATGGCGGTGAAGTCTCAAGCACTTGTGGATTTCATTAATGATTGGACAGAGTTGCAAGCGCCTGAAGAAAAGCCGGATCACACATATTGGACCATCCATTTTGACGGATCCAGGCAATTGGAGGGCTCGGGGGCTGGAGTCGTGTTAACTTCCCCACGAGGTGACAAGTTCTGTTACGTTCTCCGTTTAATGTTCCCTTGTACTAACAATGCAGCTGAGTATGAAGCCTTGCTCCATGGTCTCCGGATGGCTAAAGAGATGAATCTAAGCCGGGTTAAGTGCTTCGGTGACTCGGACCTAGTGGCTCAGCAGGTGTCTGGCACTTGGGATTCAAACGACCCACTCATGGCTGCATATCGTCGTGAGGTGGATATCGTCGCAGGTCATTTTAAGGGCTATCAGGTAGACCACATGGACCATCGGAAGAATGAAGCGGCGGATGCTTTAAGCCGGTTGGGCTCTCAACGCAAACCGGTCCCGCCCAATGTTTTTTTGGACGTGCTGCACAACCCGTCGATCAAGCTCCCTGGTGAAGCGGATTTGGCTATTCCTGATCCAGAGGCTCAATTGGTGGCAGCTCTTCACGTCACTCCGGAATGGACGCTTCCTTATCTTGCGTACATGAACCGGGGCGAGTTACCAGAAGACGAGACGTTGGCCCGGCAGATAGTCCGGCGGTCTAAGTCTATGACCATTGTTAATGGCGAATTGCATCATTGCAGCGTGTCAGGGGTGTTTCAACGTTGTGTGTCCCCTGAGGAAGGCTGTGAAATATTGCGTGAGATCCACGAAGGAGATTGTGGTCGCCACGCCGGTTCAAAATCCTTGGTGGCTAAAGCGTTCCGCCACGGTTTCTATTGGTTGACTGCCCATGCGTCGCGGAAGATCTGGTCAGACGATGTGATGGTTGCCAAAAGTTTTCTAGACGTGCTCATGTACCGGCCCAATAATTGAGGATGGTTCCAATTACTTGGCCGTTTGCAACTTGGGGGCTGGATATGGTTGGACCTTTTAAGAGGTCCAAGGACAAAAAGACCCACCTCCTCGTGCAGGTTGACAAATTTACAAAGTGGGTGGAGGCAGAACCTGTTAGCAAGTGTGACGCAGCTACGGCGGTTCAATTCATCAAAAAGGTGATTTTCCGGTTTGGCTTTCCACACAGTATCATCACAGATAATGGTACCAATTTGTCTAAAGGTGCCATGAAAGAGTTCTGCGAACGTGAGCACATCCGGCTTGACGTTTCTTCAGTAGCCCACCCACAGTCCAATGGTCAAGCGGAAAGGGCTAATCAAGAGATCTTGAGAGGCATCAAGGCCCGGCTTATGGTTCCTTTGCAGAGGACACCGGGTTGCTGGGTAGAAGAGCTACCGTCTGTGTTATGGAGTATCAATACTACGCCTAACAGATCCACGGGATACACACCGTTCTTTATGGTTTATGGAGCGGAGGCGGTTCTCCCCAGTGACCTCCGTCATGACTCACCTCGTGTGGCAGCTTATGTTGAAGCGGATTACGAGGCGGCCTGTGAGACGCTTTGGATCGGTTGGATGAAGAGCGTGATATGGCAGCTGCCCGCTCGGCGATTTACCAACAGGATCTTCGTCGTTACCATAGTCGCCGGGTCAGAACCAGAACCTTTCAAGAAGGAGATTTGGTGCTTCGGCTCATCCAAGATCGGTCGATATGCACAAGTTATCCCCACCTTGGGAGGGACCTTTCGTGGTCAGCAAGAATCTGCACAGCGGGTCATACTATCTGATCGATATTCGAGAGCATAAAGACTCACGCACGTCGGAGGAGGAGACCAACAGGCCGTGGAACATAGCTCATCTTCGGCCTTATTATACGTGAGCCATCGGCTCTACTAATGTACATATTATGACATTGTATATATTATGAATAAAGTAATAAACCGGAGCCTCAGCTAAAGCGGGATGTACATTACATTAAATCATGTGTGGTTACATGGAGTTGTTACGTCTTAAAGCGGCCTCCGGTTTACCCCTGAGTTTTCTTTCTAAAAGCTTTATGATATCACTTGGGGGCTTGGTGGCGTCGAACCAATGCAACACCTTTTGATAGGCGAAAGCCACCCGGATCACTTAGGGACATGGTCAAGTCTGAACCCGGTGGACGCCTCTTGATCGGCCTAAGGTCATAGAGTCACTTGGGGGCTTGGTCGAACCCGAACCATTGCCACACCACTTGATCGGCATAAAGCCACAGTTTCAGTTGGGGACCTGGCTGACTTGAACCATGGCTACACCTTATAGGGAGCTTGGTCGTGTCCGACCATGGTAACACCATCTGATCGGCTCAGTAAAGCCTTATTTTTTGCAAATGGTTAATCATTGCCTTTGCTTCCACGTTTTTTCATAACTATTATTTGATTCTTGTTGCATTTTCTTAAACCGACAACATTTTTAAACCGGTTTCAAAACTGTCAGTTGACGGAATTCGGTCAATTTTTTAATCCGGAGATAATTTCACCGGTTTAATGTTTTTTCTGTTAACATCCTATTATGGAGTAACAGGGGGCTTATCATGACCCGGCACGGTTTACGTGGTAAACCGGCATTATAAATAACAGGAGTTATTTTCTCCTTTGACGGTAAGGGTTTATACAACCTCCGCTTCAAGATTGGCTAGACCAACTTTATGCCCAGCGATGGCAGGTATTTTGTATCATAAATTTTGATTATATACCTTAATATTTCATTTCATATTTATATGAACGTCACAAGACCATTGGCGGCACAAACTGCCGTGGTGGTTTAAGATTTTGTGACTGCAGGCAATATAAGATTGAAAGTTTCGATCATTCAAGCAAGAGTATCAGCACCTATGCACGAAGGCATATTCAAAGCAAGAGTATCAGCACCTATGCACGAAGGCATATTCAAAGCAAGAGTGTTGGCTATCCTATTACAAGGCAACATGGTGCCCAAATAAGATCATTGTTTCTTGGCGGAATGTAATGAAGCAGCTCTTCAAACCGGCTTCCGGTTCATGCTTACTCGCCGCCCCGGTCTGATGGTTGTGGGTCGTCCTGTGCCGCTTCAGCTTCTTCATCTCTACCCAGCTGCTGGAAGTCAACAGTGGTCCATTCGATTCCCATTAAAGCTTGAAAGACATCCTCCTCATGGATCAGGGAAGTTGGGTCAATATCAGGAGCGTAAGTATGCTTACGGATCGGAGGGATCAGGTTCTCCGCTTCAGGAACAGGTGCAGCTACTCGCTTGTTCTGATCGTCATCTTGAAGCTTGATAATGCGACAAGTTTGCCTCTTCACTAATTGGCAAGCCAGAGGCGCCTTTGCCGGTTTATTGCTCTCGTGTCATCTTCGTTGAACTACGAGCCGTCTTCCTTCAGACCGGGATAGCCTTGAGCTGCTTCAACGGGATCAATCTGGCACCCATGCTTTGGCCCGGATTAAAGGCGTTGATGGCGCCGGTTCGAGCAGCAGATTTCTTCAGCTCTTCAATCCGGGCGGGAAGCATGGACAACCTCCTAAGAGTATCTTGAATTAAGGAAGGTGCTGGATTTTTGTGTGATGCAGTGGAGATGATCCTCTGCGCTCCAGTGTACAGCCGCTCTATTAAGGTATAGGCAGCCTTTAATTTCTTCCGAACATCTGACCCCAAGTGACCAATGCATGTGCCTACAGCATTGTAAGAGAAATCACAAACCGGACTTATCATACGAAGGTCAAGATTATCATATAAGCCAAAGGAAACTTACCGAAGATGGCAGCAGTCATGGAATGCACTTGCCGCTTCACGCTGGTCAGCTCATCTACCACCGGTTTAAGGGCAGCTTCATCATTTTCAACCTTTTTGGTTAAGGCGGCCTTTTCAAGATCCCACCGGCCGCTCAGACTTGAACCACTCCTTGAGCTGCTCCATGGTAGTCAAGGCGGTTTTCAGCTCATCCTTAGCCTTGGAGGTTTACGCTTGTTGAGACTTGATTTTCTTGAAGATCATTGATTTGGGAGGCTTGTTGGCGTATCTCATTACGCAACAAAAAGTGAGCATGTTAATATCTCCATTGCAAGTCCCAAATGCATAACCAGTCATACACATGGCACTTGGGGCTAATGCATATTTGATCTTTGTCTATCAATAAATCACAAAGTCCCAAGCTCAATACAGGTATTCAACTTGGCACTTGGGGCTAATGGCTATTTGCTCGAACATGTTCTGAGGCGGCGATATGAATTACAGTCCCGGTTTAACTATGCTAAGTTGAACCGGCCCTTGCGGGCTACATCAGTGGATTCTGAAGCATTGAGTTTATACTAAGTCCCGGTTTAACTATGCTAAGTTGAACCGGCCCTTGGGGGCTAGGAGAGTTAACAAAAATTGAAATATTCAGGCGAAAAGAACATGGAGGTTACCTCAATTTCTCTTTCATCATCTTCACGAGGCCAGCTTCATAGTCACGGCTGGTATCTGACCCAGTTCAAGTAGCCAGAATGTAGGTCTTGGGGTTCAGAGCGGCATAAGTTGCCAGATCAACATCCCACTTGCCCTTGCTCATAGTGGCTAACTCTTCTTTGGTAGAATGTTTGGATAAAGCGACTGGATTACCCGGTTCGCTGTGGCCAAAGCCAGTAATCACGACGTCATCGTCCTTGGTATCACCGGTTTGGCCAGGCGGTCGGTTTGTCGCCAGGCGGATTGGACCGGTGGATTTTTCAATCCGGTCGGGCTTACAGGCTGGTCGGCGGAAGAAGCGGTATCAACAGGCCTTTCTTGACAAAAAAATCGTCATCTTGCTGTGGCGGATCATTGGGCGTGTCTTCACGGTGGCCGCTTCAAGATTTGGGGCCTGCCGGTTGAAGCGATCTCTTCGTCGGCCGCTTTGTCGAGACGAGCCTTTTGCTTAGCCTAGGCTTGTACGAAAAGGCACAACAATAGTAAAATACGACGTATACTACACAATGATGCAGTAGAAACAATATGAAAGGTATAACTTACCCAAGCACCGTTTTTGGTGGTGGCAGCTGAGTGGCTGATGACTCGCCAGATGAGGAGTGGGAAGTGACCTGATAATCGGAATCGAGACGGATTAAGGGGTTGTGAAAACAGCCCGCTTTAGGATAAGCAATCGACAAGCAAATTAGAGACCTACTGAGCAGCGTTTCGAACCGCATTTTTGATAAACCGGTGGAGGTAACTACACAGCTCTTTGTGCCGAGTTGTGCGGCGAGCTTCATGTTGTTGAGTCTTCATAAGAAATTTGGGATCCAAGTAAGCAAGGGGATGAGAAAATTTAATTTTCCGGTTTGCCCGACGGTTTTTTAGTGAAGGCAAAGGATTTGAGTCAGAGGAGAGAATTGTTACCTCTACAACATCAGCATTACTGGTTTCAAAGATCATCGACAAACATCATCATTAATTAGGCATGTGAAAAGTAAGCCAAGTGAATCAAGTTCTACCTCAAGGTCCAGATTACCCACATCATCGTCCGCAGCCGGATCAGAAGATGCAGTGTTTTTCCTCTTATGAGCAGTCTTCTTGACAGCTTTGGTCTTTTGCCGGATTGTCTTTTCCGGTTTATCTAGCTTCTCTGGTTTCTCTTGTGGACGTTTTTTACTCCAGAATGGATCATCACCCTGATTAAGAAGCAGTGGATGTTAAAAATGATGCCAGAAATAGCAGTAATATATTCAGTAAAAAATAATCAGAAGTCTTACAGATGGCGGTTTGTTGGTAGCACGGAAGGGGAGCAGACGGTTGAGACACGAAGGTGTTCCGGTTCATTCAACATTTTCTTCACAGCCTCGGTGACCTCATCATTGGTGAGCTGGATATTAACGTGTCGGAGGGTCGTCAACACTACCGGTGTACTCACACATTAAACCGAGCTGGGAAAGGGGCAGTATGCTCCATGATATCTAACAGCGTGCGAGATCAATTCCGGTTAAACTGTTGGCCATGAAGGCTCTGAGCTTGGAGAGCTGAGGAGCATATTTGCTTCTTTTAGTGGCGGTTAATCTTTGCGGAAAGGGATGTGTATTGCTGAGTCGCTCCCGAAAAAACCGGGCAAAGGATTCTCATTGGCGGTGAAGTGTCTGCAAGAAAACCATGTTTGATTCCATTCCTTGGGGTGGCTATGCAGTTTGACATGAGGATAAGTGACTTCCTTTCTTTTACGAATTGCCACACCACCCAATTACATGTTGGGCCCGTCAAGAAATTACATGCGGCGGTTTAGATGGAAGCGATCTCTAAACAGTTCAACTGTGGGTTCTTCTTGAAAGTACGCCTCACAGAGCACTTGGAAGTGACAAATATTGGTATGAAATTGGGGCTGTATCTTGTGGACTGAGTTGAAAATTGGCTAACACATCCCGGTAAAATTTTGAACCGGGCGGGCTGAAGCCCCGGGCTAGGTGATCTACGAAAACTACAACCTCTCCTTCTTGAGGTGTGGGTGGACATTCTTTGCCAGGAACCCTCCAATGGATAGTGTTTCTACTGCCTAAAGCGCCAGTCAGCACCAGATTGTTTAGTTGAGTTTCGGTGACACGGGAAGGAGCCCAGTTGCACTCATATACTTGTTTGGCCATCTACAAAAAATATAAATCCGGTTCAAGAAATATGTTGGGACACGAGAGAACCGGTGTACAATGCTAAATCAGAGACAAATACATCTAAACCGGAGTTCTATGAAGCGACAGTGTCTGATTCAGGAGTTATGGCGGTTCAACAAGGGGACTAATGGTATATACCGGTTTGTCTAATTTTTTCTATGTTAAGTTAAACCGCCTGGTCTAAGGTCTAAATATTGAAAACAATTGAGGTTGCGAACGGCTAAGTGTGCAGAAACAGGTTTCGCAAGATTTCTCTACAACGAAGGATCTGAAGCCAGATCAGAAAAGAAGAAAAATATCCTAAAAGGAATACAGCAGAGCAGTATTGATGCAATGAGCAGAGATGATGTGCGAGATCTATGGACGTGAGCACGAGACTACAGGCAGAGGCTAAAAGCTACTACTAATCAGAGCAAGGTGTCACAGATCTATCCAGGAGTCTGGTATGAGCATGAACAGTTCATGGAGCACGGCAGAACAAGAAACCCTAGAACGGATCTAGGTCGAGGGGAACCGAGGACCTACCTGAGTTGAGGAGATGTGGAAGAGTCTGCGTTTCTCCGGTGCGTTCAGGTTGATGCAGCGGCCCAAAACGGTGCAGAGGTCGACGGCGGCGGCGGAGCTCCGAGGCTAGCGACGCGAGGAAGACGAAGAGAAAGGGGACAGAGGGGAGAAAAGGAATGACCCTTCGGTCCTATTTATAAGGCAAGATACCGTGTCGGTAGCGCTGGAATCAAGGAACCACAAACCTAGGAAGCAGAGCTGTCGCCTCGATTATTGCGGATCTATTAAACAAAGAAGATATCGTGAATGCTATCGTTATGGGGACGTCATGCCGTTTTACAGCAACCGGAGAAGGTGACATCATGGCGGTTCAACGATTTCAAGAAGGTATTGAAGATGAAGGTTTTTTTATCAAGGATTGACATGAACCTGTTCAAATCAATCTGGGGCCTAATGTTGGGGATGTTACTACTGGGCGTAAACCGTCCTATCTGGGCCGGGTTAACTTCATCAGTAGTTCAACGGTGTAAAAGCCCAAGAGGCATAAAGTAAGGGCCCAAGGCCGGTAGTCGGTTTAGAACCTGTAGCCGTAAACCGTCCTGGTATGTAAAACTTGTATTGTAAGTTAGGAATCGAGAGAGACCAACCCGGATACGAATATGAACCGGAGATTGGGACTCTCTGAACCGACGGGCGTCACCCGTGTATATAAGGGGACGACCCGGGGCGGTTCAAGGACAGAGAAACAACAACTCGAGGCCTAGGCGAAGCTTATTTGCTCCCTAGTCATCGAGACCACATCAATCCCATCACAAACTAGACGTAGGCTTTTACCTTCATCAAAGGGGCCGAACTAGTATAACTCTTGTGTCTTTGCGTCCACTTTAACCCCTTTAAGTTAACCCGTAGCGATGGCTCCACGACTAAGTCCTTTCATGAGGACATCTGCCGTGACAAAACCACGACAGATAGGGATCTCGGTCTCACCGAGATGGGTTTGCAATCTCTCTGTTTCCCTTCGTAACGTTTCGGTCCAACCGAAGTGAGCGATCGGTTCCACCGAGATTGCAATGTAAACTCTCTGTTTCCTTTTTGTAACATTTCGGTCTCACCGAAAAGAGCAAATCGGTCCCACCGAGTTTACCTAACCAACTCTTTGGTTAGCTAATTACCAAACTCGGTCTCACCTAGTTTGTGTAATCGGTTTCACCGAGATTACGTTATGCCCTAACCCTAACCATATCGGTCTCACCGAGATGCATGTCAGTCCCACCGAAAATCACTAACAGTCACTAGGTTTCTTGAATCGGTCCGACCGAGTTTAACTATTCGGTCCCACTGAGTTTGGTAAATTGTGTGTAACGGTTTGATTTTGTGTGGAGGCTTTATATACCCCTCCACCTCCTCTTCATTCGTGGAGAGAGCCATCAGTCTAAACCTACACTTCCAACTTACCATTTCTGAGAGAGAACCACCTACTCATGTGTTGAGGCCAAGATATTCCATTCCTACCATATGAATCTTGATCTCTAGCCTTCCCCAAGTTGCTTTCCACTCAAATCATCTTTCCACGGATCCAAAACCTATGAGAGAGAGTTGAGTGTTGGGGAGACTATCATTTGAAGCACAAGAGCAAGGAGTTCATCATCAACACACCATTTGTTACTTCTTGAGAGTGGTGTCTCCTAGATTGGCTAGGTGTCACTTGGGAGCCTCCGACAAGATTGTGGAGTTGAACCAAGGAGTTTGTAAGGGCAAGGAGATCGCCTACTTCGTGAGGATCTACCGCTAGTGAGGCAAGTCCTTCGTGGGCGACGACCATGGTGGGATAGACAAGGTTGCTACTTCGTGGACCCTTCGTGGGTGGAGCCCTCCGTGGACTCAGCAAGAACCGTTACCCTTCGTGGGTTGAAGTCTCCACCAACGTGGAAGTACGATAGCACCACCTATCGGAACCACGAGAAAAACATCCGTGTATCCAATTGCGTTTGAATTCTCTAAACCCTTCCCTTTACTTTCTTGCAAGTTGCATGCTTTAATTTCCACTACCAATATACTCTTTGCATGCTTGCTTGAATTGTGTGATGATTACTTGACTTGTCCTAAAATAGCTAAAATCTGCCAAACTATAAAATTGGGAAAAGGCTAAGTTTTTATTGGTCAAGTAGTCTAATCACCCCCCCTCTAGACATATTTCAAGGTCCTACACTTCCATTGTGACGCATCCGGTTGATCGGAGAGTTGAATGTCTATCAGTCTCCGAACCAAATGCATTCAGGCGGTCCATCTCGCACCAACTAACACCCGTCTGAACGGGATGTTCAAGGGAATAGTTTGAAACACTGTGCCTACATAATCCTCCTGACGTTGCACAATATTATAAAGGGTGGGTTATTGAATGGCCAGGGGCGTCTCTCCTAACCATGTATCTTCCCAAAATCTTGTTGACATCCCATTGCCCACCAAGAATTTGACTCGACGAAAGAACAAATCCTTCGTTATCGTAAGTCCCTTCCAGAATGGCGAGTCAGTCGGTCGCATGGTAACCTGAGCTAGTGTCTTCGAGTGCAAATACTTATTGCGCAGGATTTGGGACCACATACCCTCCGGCTCATGCTCTAGCCTATATAACCACTCACTAATAAGACATTTATTCTTAATTTCTAGGTTCTCAATACCGAGACCTCCTTGGTCCTTCGGTCGGCAGAATGTCTCATCTTACAAGACGGTATTTCCTCTTGGCCTCATCAGACTGCCAGAAGAAGCGAGATCTATAGAAATCAAGTCGTTCCCGAACCCCTTTCAAAATTTCTAAGAACGAAAGTAAGAACATCGGCATACTAGTCAGTACTGAGTTAATCAGAACTAGCCGACCTCCATATGACATAAGCTTGCCCTTCCAGCAGCTAAGTTTTTTTTTCAATTCGTTCTTCAATGCATTTCCATTCTTTATTGGAAAGTTTATGGTGATGAATCGGAATACCCAAGTAACTGAAGGGTAAAGAGCCTAATTCACAACCGAACAATTGTCTGTAAATGTGTTCCTCCTCTCTGGCCTTCCCAAAGCAGAACAATTCACTCTTATGAAAGTTTATTTTTAAGTCAGACAATTGTTTGAAAAGGCATAGGATAAGTTTCATATTACGGGCCTTTGCCAAGTCATGTTCCATAAATAAGATAGTGTCGTCAGCATATTGTAGAATGGAGACTCCTCCATCGACTAGATGAGGAACTAAACCGTCTACATGGCCATGCTGCTTGGCCCTGCCGATAATGACGACCAACATGTCTGCCACAATATTGAACAGAAGAGGAGACATGGAATCCCCTTGTCTCAACCCCTTATGCGTCTGAAAATAGTGACCGATATCATCGTTCACCTTGATTCCGACACTACCGTTCTGGACTTGGGTATCCACTTGGTTTCTCCAAGCTTCACTAAAACCCTTCATACGCATTGCCTGCTGAAGGAAAGACCACTTTACTTTATCATACGCCTTCTCAAAATCCACTTTGAAGATAACCCCATCTAGTTTCTTCGAGTGGATCTCATGAAGCATTTCATGCAGCACGACCACCCCTTCCAGTATATGTCGTCCCGGCATGAACGCTGCCTGACTTGGTTGGATCACCGTATGGGCAATTTGTGTCAATCTATTAGTTCCAACCTTTGTGAAAATTTTGAAGCTCACATTCAGCAAACATATGTGCCGGAATTGCTCGATCCGAACTGCCTCATCTTTCTTGGGTAGCAGCGTTATCGTACCGAAGTTGAGATGAAACAACTCCAAATGACCGTTGAAAAAATCATGAAACATAGGCATAAGATCATATTTAATGATATACCAACATTTCTTATAGAATTCAGCTGGAAACCCATCTGGTCCCGGTGCTTTATTCGACTTCATTTGTGATATTGCTTCAAGAACCTCTTTTTGATGGCAGTGCGAGAGAATGTCATTCTCCGCTGTCTGTAATTGAGGAATATCCTCAATGACAGACTCATCTAGCGTCACTGTACTTGTATTCAGGGTTCCAAAGAGTTTCTTATAATAATTTGAAATATATGATTTCAGATTTTTGTGTCCCACTATTGTCCCCTCGTCTTGTTCAAGCTGTATAATTTTCTTCTTCCTATGTTTGCCATTTGCAACCATATAGAAGAATTGTGTATTGTCGTCCCCTTGGACAACCTTAAGCGTTTTAGCCCGCAAAGCCCACTTAAGCTCCTCCTCTCTCGGGGAGAGCTCGTGGCCGTGCTCAGCCTCGGACTTAGTTCTTTGCTCATTAACAGAAAGAAGAGCGTCCTCGGCCTTTAACTCTAGTGTCTCAATTAATTGAGTAAGACGCTCTTTTTCCTGTTTGTATATCCCACTCTCATTTTGGCCCACCCTCTCAAAAACTGTCAGAGATGTCTAATTTTGTTTTGCCATCTCTCAACATGAGTCCGCCCACTAGCGGGTTTTGCCCACTCACGTGCAATAAGCTCCAGAAAACCTTCTTTCTCGAACCAGCTTTGTTCGAAAGAGAACGTATTGTTGTTTGCCACATGAGTAGCCTCACCCGAGTCTAGTAAAAGTGGTGTCTGGTCCGAGATCGCTCTCTGCATCGCATGGACTGACACCAACGGATATTTTTGTTCTCACTCAACACTGGCAAGTACCCTATCCAGCTTTTCATGTCAGAATGGGTAACGAGTTGGCCCATGTAAATTGTCTACCGGTGAGTTATATTTCTCTCAAATTGAGACTCTCGATAATCATGTTAAACATCATAGACCAACGACCATCAAAATTTTCATTGTTCTTTGCCTCTCTCCTCCTGATAATATTAAAATCTCCCCCGACAAGTATTGGCAGATTTTCATTCCCACAAATCTGCACTAGGTCGGCCAAAAAATCTGGTTTGAATTCAGGTTGTGCTGCTCCATATACAACTACAAGAGATCACCGGAATCCATCTAGTTTTGATCTTACCCTGAATTTAACCGAAAAGTCTTCCTGAACCACATTAAGCACCTCGAGTGTCTCACATCATACTCCTAGTAAAATACCGCCGGACCTTCCTCTAGGAGGTAAAATGTGCCAGTCAAAATCAATCCCACTGGAAAGAGTTTGGAGAAATTGTGATGTGAAATTGTCTCGACCAGTTTTTCCATAAGTGCTATAAAGTCTAAGTGATGTTATATTGTTGTCTCTGCTAAGAACCTCTGTTTAACCAAGTCAGCTAGACCTCTGCTATTCCAAGAGATTCCTTTCATAAGTCATCATAATTTTTTTTCTTAAGTTTAACTCTAGCACTTCTGCGTATTGCCGACGTAGGATAAATTTTCCGCTTCCAGGTTCGTTTGGGCTTCTCCCCAACACCCTGCGGAACAATAAGATTATCGACTACAGAACTAGCGCCCTCCGTGAGGAGCGGTTCTACCGTGTCGGCATTCTCCGATCCCTCCTCATCCTCCGCCTCCACACTAGGCAAAAGGTTATTGCATATATTTGCTAGATCAATCATACCTAGGTTGTTGACTTCAGTGTCATTCATGGGTTTAATAGATGCTAGATTACGAATAATTTCAGAAGCCCTCTCCGCTTCCAAGTCTAAAAGATCATTGACGGATTTAACGACCTCATGGTCATTTGATCCCAGAGAGATCCCTAAGTCATTTGCCTTATCCACTATTTCATTCTCTGTGAAATGCAATAATGAACATTTTTTTATCAGAAGACATACCTGTAGTAGCCTCGACATTACGAAGCATGGCTGCCCTCTTGGCACGCGCTAACTGCAGATCGTTCAGCATCCGGTGATCACAGATCCGGTTCTTGACACGCTGCCGGCCAAATCACCGGATCCACGATCCGCCGAAAGCGACAAGTTCCTCTGTCGTCCTCTCTCGAGGAGTGCGCTCGACTCTCACGCCTTCCTAAGCGTCGGTGAAGGAGGGTAGGGCGTGGTCGAGCAGGCATCGGCCATAGTGGTCAAGGGGGAAGCGGACCGTGGAGCCACCTGCTCAGTAGTCCCGTTCCCCCCCCCCCCCTCTCACCGAGAGGACTACGCGGTCCCTGTCTCTCCTGGACGCCGTGGGCCGACGGAGAGATTAAGACACGGGCCTCCTGCCCGCACCTCACTCCTAGATCTCCCGAAGCCGCCGAGATAGGAAGGGCACCTAGGCCCTCCTGGCCAGGCGCCCCTCCCAAAGAACTCGAGTCGGATGCGCGTACGAGGGCGCTGTGAGCCACCTGCTCTCGGCCCCTCCCACACGCGAGCATCTCGCCATGATTCATGTGCCCACCAGGTGTGACTGGGCCTCTCTCTCGAAAGCCCTGAGATGCCTGATGAGAGTCTGAAGCCTCAAGTACCGTCATCTCCTTGCAGGCCGGAGCCAACACCGGTGGTAACTGAAACTCCACCGGATCGTCCGCCTCGACTCTAGTGCTCCACAGCCGACTAGTGTCGCCTAGAGTTAGATCCAATCCTGGTGACGCGGCGGGGCATGCCAACCCAGTCCCTATACTTAGGCTTGAGTTCTAGAAAATAGGCGTTAAAAAAAAGGCAAAAAAATTAAAATAAGTCCAAATAAAGATGAGATTGTCTCAGGCAAACAAATTAAAATAACTTGAAAAGATTTTTTTTTATTTCTTGCTCGTTGTCTCGGAGCTTAGGCATGATCGAGCACGAATCTTAACGTAGTCCACGGCTCACGGTAGAAGTAACCAGGCATTGCTGAGCGTACACGTGCCCATGACCCACCTGTCAGCGCCCGTACACCCAGCTATCCCCGCAAAACCAAAAAGGAGGCCATAGACCCGCAGGACTGGAGGAGGCGATCAGTACCGTCCGTTCGAAAAAAGCAGCTGAACTGGATTGATCGGCGCCGTCCGCCTCGTGGCCGCTCCGCTATATAAGCACCCCCACCCCCTCCCTTCCAGAGCACACCACCACAAGCAGCTTCCTTCTTCCCACCCCCAAACCAACCCAACCGTCGGCTTCTCCCACTTTCTTTTTCGCTTTTGGTACAGGCGACGCGAGTAGCAGCAATTCCATCTGCCATTTCGTTTTCGTTTCGATTCCTAGCTAGTACTAGTTTTCACTCCATCTGCTACTTGTTCTGCTGTTTTCATGTTTCTCTTGCTTTTCTTGAACCGAATCCTCTCCTTCGTGTTTCTTGATTGATGCGCCGGTGAAGGCAAGACCTCGGAGCGCTGCACGCATGCGTGCCGGATCGTAGCTCGAGTGACCGAGGGCATGGCAGGTTTTTCGTTGTTCTTTCCTTCAAGATCTTGTGGTTTTTCAGTCGCACCTATTCTTTTTCTTCTTTCCCTGTTTTTGTGGTGCTCTTGCGTTTCAATTTTCTTTTTACCGGCAAGAGGGCGTACGGGCGCGGAGACGAGGTCCAAGAACCACACGTCCGCGCCGCTCATGTTCCAGATCTGTGTGCTGTTCAAAGCCCTGTGCGCTCCATGGTTTGCTCTGAGTTTTTCTCCGTCCGGAGTGCTGCGCGAACATCCGCGGCTCTTTTTTTGTTCCGTTTCTTGTCGTTCGGACTGGTCTCCCCGATGAAGCGACCGTACATACGCCGATGATGATGCATAGATTTGCAGATGTGCTACGCACAAGTGGTCGCAATCAATTTCCCAATCTGAGGCGCCGTCGTTGCTCAACCTGGTCGTTTCCTTTTCTTCTGGTTCATGGTCGCGCGCCTCACGCCTGAGATCTGGGTGCTGTTCAAGAACCTTCACGTTCCATCGTTTGCTTTGCTTGAGGTTTTTCGTCAGTGCTACGCTGACCCGAGGCTCTTTTGTTCCGTTTCTTTTAAGAACGGTCTCTGCGAGAGGCCTTTCCCCGATGATTCGTGTTTCTCTCTAGCATCCGCCCATGACGATCCATATATTTGCAGATGTGCTACGCACAAGTGATAGCAATTAATTAATTTCTTCATCTGAGGCGCAGTCGTTTCGCAACCTGTTGGTTTCTTTCTGGCTCGAACGAGATGCCAAGTTCTTCCACCTCTTGACAGTTGGTATTTATTTTCTCCTCCGTGGTCCATGATGCATGCTCTGATCGCCCGGTCGGGTCGCACAACAGCTGAGAGAGAGAGAGGCAGGCGTCTTTTTAATTTTGTCTGGACGTACGTTCTCATCGGGATCAGAGAAGATCAACCTGTGATGTGCTCTGTCCATGCTTTATGCTCTTTTTTCTGCCATTTTCGCTTGCCATTGGAAGTTGTTCGTCTCTTGGTGCTTCTTTTACACGTACGGGTGTCATGCATGATCAATGCAAGCAGTTGTACGAGCCACCATGCATGCATGCATGCTGGTCTCTCACTCTCTCCTTCCGTTTTTTGGTTGGTAGTGCTCTGCTGCACCCGCAGTCTTCCCTGCCCTGGCATGCTTTTTCTTTGGTCCTCGTTCTCCTTTTCCTTTATCTTTTTGACGATCTCTTCTTACCTGTGATAGACCTGATGCTCTGACGACCGCTGATTGATTCGCGGCGAGATTAATTTCACAACAGCTGAGAGGCTTTTAGTGCTCAAGATTCTTCGTCTACCTTTGCTAAAGATGTCAGGGTGGCAGCTATGATGCCTGCATTCCGCCTTCCGCAGCAAGAAATGGCTTGACTTCAGTCTTATACTTCTCTTTGGTTTTCAGAATTCTCTTCTCTCATGGACGATTATTTGTTTTTTCTGATGCCAATGATGCATAAATACATGAATAAGTAAAATATCCGACCCTCTCCATGCGGAAAACTTTTAACATCGCTGAGGCATTCACTAATTTAATTTGAACCCTTGAGTTTTTCTTCTTCTGCACTGTTCTATCCAACTTACATCCTGACTGGATAGGCAAAATTTACTGATGTCTATGATGAGGTGTCCTTAGCGGGTTGATGCCACGTGAAAACGCAATGACAAGTCTGAGACATGTGTTTTCTTGGCTGTTGATGTATATTTTGTTTATGAACGCACTGATGTGCCACGTGCAAGATAGCAGTACACTGAGGCCATTTAAGCATATGACGATTCAACTAGTAGTAGTAGCATCAATTTGTAAAAAAAATCCAGGGGCTGATGATGCGAAACACAGTTCAATTTGATCCAAGGGCCTGATTTCTTGGCCTATTTTCGACATGTAAACTTCATATTTCCCCTGAGGCCTCCTTGATGATGCATATATTTGCAGATGTGCCATGCACAAGTGACAGCAATCAATTTCCCAATCTGTGGCGAATGATTTCGTTCCGATTTTACGTCCGGCTTATTACTTTTTCTACCTGATGGTGCTCTGACCGCTCGTCCGTGAATTTTGACTGTGAGGACGTTCTCATTGGGATCAGGGAAGATCAAACATGTGCTGTGCTACCGCTCTGTCCATGCTTTATTCTCTTTTTCTGCCCCTCCTTTTCCATTGCCGTCCGTGCTTGTGTTTATTTACATGCATGGGTGCCATGATCAATTCGAGCATGAGAACGTCTTCCTTTGTCGTTCTTCCTTCTTTTTTTTCCCTTGTATTGCTCTGCCGTTCTTGTGATTTGGATTTGGAGTAGTGTACCATTCTTTTTTGTTAGTAGCATTTGGTCTCTAGGGCGGTGATCTTTTTCTTGGACTGTTTCTTTTTACTTCGATGATGTAAATTAACAGTGATAGACCTGATGCTCTGTTTGGCTGTGATTCTTCGTCTACCTTCTCTGCCTGCGTTCCTTTGCTAAACATGTCAGGGTGGCAGCCTTGAGTGACGTCTGCCTGCTGCCTTACACGCCAAAGAAATAATCTCGCCAAGCATTGAGCACTTTCTTTTACTTGTGTGTGACTTATCATCCCAGCCGTCTCCAGAATTATCGTCTCTCCCGTACGACTTTTTTTAACTTTGGCCAATGATTCTTTACATACATGAATAACTAAAATACTCTGACCTGCCCATGCAGAAAGCTTTTAACATCGCTGAGGCATTCGGTAATTTAATTTGCTCCCTTGAGCTTTTCCTTTTCTGCACTTCTTTTACGAAGTTAATTGATGTCTGTCATGCTTGCTAGTATGTGAAAATGCAATTACTTCTTTGATTGCTTCCATGAATTATTTTTGGTTATGTTGGACCTGCACAACTAATTCTGGGTTTCTCTTTTGCATAGTAGTACCGAACAGGTGAAGTATCCTGACTTGCAAATTGTAATTCTCTCTTTGGCCGATGATGTGCTGAAATATCGTGCTGAACAGGTGAAATATCTGTCACATGACGTGCAAAATTGAACGCTAGTGTGTGCCTGAGGCCTTCTACTTCTCTCAATGATCTCTCTTCTTGACTCGCCTGTGCTGTAAGCTGTTTTTGACAACCTCTTCTTCTGTTGCTGCTTTGTACGCCTGAGCCAACTGTGAGTTTTACCGACACTGTAATGAAGTGACATTTCTGCTGTGGATACAACAATTTGTTGCTCTTGTACTGATGTCTGTCTTGGTGCTAGTATGTGATAAATGCAATGACACTTCTGAAGTTCTGAGACATCCAGAATTCTTTTGTTGCTTTCATGAATTAGTTTTGGCTTTGTTGGCCGTTGATGTAGTAGAATCTCACTATCATTCTAATGTGTGTGCCACGTGGAAGATAGAAATACACTGAGGCCATTCAAGCACCTGACATTCAACTTGTAGCAGTAGCATTTTCCTCTTTCGCTTCTTCTTAATTAGGGAATAATTAATAGGCCTGTGATGGAAAGCATACCGGGATTCACTGATGCATCTCCCATTTCTCTCTTCTTTGCCCCATTTCTTTTCTCAGTGAACTTTGCTCACGTCTCTCTGCTGCCAGCTCTCACTTGTTTCTTTTGGTTGGTTAATTATTTTCCTTCTTGCTACTGACTGGAAGTTTGCCTTGCTTAATTATTTTTCTTTTGCTGCACTGGTTGTGGTTTGTGTTACATATAAACTTGAGCTACCCCTCTTTGTGTCCAAATTATGTTTCTCTCTTAGTTGAATATTCTGAGGCCTCTTAGTTCCTTCGGTTTTCTAACTCAGTTGAGCATTTCTGCTGTATTTCCAGGATTCTTAGTGTTCTGTGATACGATTGAGCTATAGTTGCAACGCGGATGAACTCAAAATTGCGACCCGAGCTGAAACAGGGCGGGTCTCCAGCTATGAAAGCCTCCTGGACTACTAGTATGGTGGAACAGAATCAGAGCAGGTCCACGCCCACCTGTAGGAACCTCGTCACATGATGGTCGACGATGCGCATCATCATGGAAACTTGGCTCTTAGAGCATCTCCAGCCGTTGCGCCCCCTCAGGAGGCATTTTTTCAGCCTCGTGGAGTTGGCCCGGCGAATTATTTGGCACGGGGGTGAGAATTTTCCCAGCCGTCCCCCCAATAGGTTGTCTCTTTTTTTGTTTTTATTGTGCATGTCATTACAACAAACATGTTGTGGGCACTGCTGGCCAGACGAGCTCGAGCTCGCCAGCGACAACCCAAGGCCACCCCTCCCGCCCCAGTGGATACCGAGCTCGACCTCCGCCACGCGAGCACGACGAGCACGGCGTCTACAGTTGGCGCGCCGCCAAAATACGGCATGCCCCTCTGCCGCAGCGGCAAAGCCTCGTCCGCCATCGCCGCCCTCGCGTCGACGCCCCCGTGTCACCGTCCTCCACCAGCAGGCCCTGTTTGAGCCGCCCGAGCCTGCGGGCGTGCAGCACCTGCGCCATCACGACATGCAGCAGTGCGGCCTCGTACTCGTCCAGAGCGCGTGGCGGCAGCATCTTCCCCTACCTCCCGAGGCACTCCTCGAGCACGCGGGCGTCGTGGACGGACATGTTGGTGCTCTGCAGCCCGTGCGGGGTGGTCAGGTGCGTCGCGTAGGGAGCCAGGCCTGCCGCGCGCGGAAGCCAGCCGACCCACACGGCGAGCCCCTCCTGCGGCGCGAGCGCGCTGTCCGGCGGCGACCGCTTGGGCACTTCCTGCAGGTCGAAGAAGACGAAGCAGAGTACAACGGCTGCTTGTCGCCGCCGTCCTGGTTCTTCTTGGCATGCGGTCCACCAGGTCGTAGGACGCGCTGCCGCCACCCGAGGAGGCCATGCTCCGCTCGGCGGCGGTCTAGGGAGGATCTCGAGGTCGCCGGCGACTCCGGCTGTGGCCAGCTGCATATTGGACGGAGAAGGATGCAGCGGGGCCTTGGACGGCGAGTGCAGCGAGGCACAAGCGGGGATGCGGCGAGCACGGCAGCGAGCAGGCAGGGAGCGGCGAGGCAGGCGCGCGGCGAGGAGATGAGCAAGGCAGCGAGTGGGGAGACAGACGCGCGGCATGTGACTTGGTGGGGAGAGAAGGAAGAGAGAGAGTGCACGTGGGTGGGGCCCGGAGGAAAAGGGTGAAGACATGGAGTGAGAGGCTGACTGTTGGCCAAAAGACATGTAAAGCCTTCTCTCTCTCCTCCCCGAAGAGACCCCGGGTGGGCTGGGTTTCGCCTGGGAGCGCCGTCTTTAATTTTGCCTAAATATGGCGAAAACTAAGTTTTTGAGATGATGAGTGAGAGAAAATTTAATCGCCGATGCCTAAAAAATGGTCCTGGGGGGCGACTTGAAATTTGGTGGAGATGCTCTTAGCTGCGTGTTTTAAAAAAAAACCTCGTCATAAGGCAGGGTTTCCTATAGTTCATTAAAAAGAAGTTAAATGGACCAGTTTATAAGAAAAATCAGATCAAAAGACTAACATTTCTTGGTCAATTAGAAAAAATCGAGTGAAAACAAAAAACTAGAAAAGGAAAACATAATTAAAGACCCTTGAGCTTTGGGATAGAGATAAGACATGCGCGAAATAAGGACATCGTCAGACCCAAGAGCGCCGAAGTCCAAAACCACCACTCACCCAATGAATCTCATCTATGTCGAGCCTCCTTTTTTGCCTTTTCTCGAAAGTATCATGGGCTTACAGAGAAACATCATGGAAGGTCCAGCTTCGACTTCCCGGCAATGCCGAAGTACTCAACGTCGCAATCTTTTCACTTTAATCACCTCTGGCGGCTCACCAAAAACCTCGAACAACCCATACTCCGTACGCTTGGCAGTCGGGATGCTGCACGAACGTGAATGCTCGGTCACCACATCCTTCAGCAAGCGATAAGTGTTATCATGGATGTCGTCAATGCTCATTAGCGGCAACTTGGTCCTCACGGGGCTCCAGACCAAATGGCTTGCTTTGAGCAGTGCAACAACGCTAATGACCTACATGCACGATATTGGTGTCCCACATAGGATGTTAGGGTGTCTCCAACGCGAACCCTCAGACCGGCCGCATCCGTCTGGACCAAGCGGTTCGGATATTTGCCATTCAATGCGGGTCTATATCTGTCCACGGGCTTGTCAGGACATTCTTTTTCCCGTAAACCAGAAGCAAACCGGGGCAGGAGGGCGGGCTTTGCGGGACTGTTGCCCAACACAACCGTCCAACAACCCTGGCCACCCAAAAACGCTCACACTCGCCTGCGCGCTTTCCCGCCAGAGCGTAAGCGCCGCATTCATGCCGGCCCAGAGGGGGCGCGACCACTTACTGAAGCTGGCATTGAAGCGGCACGCTGACTGAGAGCGTCGCTAAAGAAAATATTCCCTAGAGGCAATAATAATGTTATTATTATTTCCTTATATCATGATAAATGTCTATTATTCATGCTAGAATTGTATTAACCGAAAACATGATACATGTGTGAATACATAGACAAAACAAAGTGTCCCTAGTATGCCTCCACTAGACTAGCTCGTTAATCAAAGATGGTTAAGTTTCCTGACCATAGACATGTGTTGTAATTTGATGAACGCGATCACATCATTAGAGAATGATGTGATGGACAAGACCCATTCGTTAGCTTAGCATTATGATCGCTGAGTTTTATTGCTATTTCTTTCTTCATGACTTATACATGTTCCTATGACTATGAGATTATGCAACTCCCGAATACCGGAGGAACACCTTGTGTGCTATCAAACATCACAACATAACTGGGTGATTATAAAGATGCTCTACAGGTGTCTCCGAAGGTGTTTGTTGGGTTGGCATAGATTGAGATTAGGATTTGTCAATCCGTGTATCGGAGAGGTATCTCTGGGCCCTCTCGGTAATGCACATCACTATAAGTCTTGCAAGCAATGTGACTAATGAGTTAGTTGCGGGATGATGCATTATGGAACGAGTAAAGAGACTTGCTGGTAACGATATTGAACAAGGTATGATGATACCGGCGATCGAATCTCGGGCAAGTAACATACCGATGACAAAGGGAATAACGTATGTTGTTATGCGGTTTGACCGATAAAGATCTTCGTAGAATATGTAGGAGCCACTATGAGCATCCAGGTTCTGCTATTGGTTATTGACCGGAGATGTGTGTCGGTCATGTCTACATAGTTCTTGAACCCGTAGGGTCCGCACGCTTAACGTTCAATGATGATTTGTATTATGAGTTATGTGATTTGATGTAATGAAGGTTGTTCGGAGTCCCGGATGAGATCGTGGACATGACGAGGAGTCTCGAAATGGTCAAGACGTAAATATCGATATATTGAAAGGCTATATTCGGACATCGGAAAGGTTTCGAGTGATTCGGATATTTTTCGGAGTACCGGAGAGTTACGGAATTCGCTGGGGGAAGTAGTGGGCCTTAATGGGCCATACGGGAAAGGAGAGAAGGGCCTCAAAGGGTGGCCGTACGCCCCCCCATGGCATGTCGGAATTGGACTAGGGAGGGGGCGGCGCCCCCCTCTCTTTCCTTCCCCCTCTCCTACTCCTTCCCTCTATCCCCTCTTGGAAAAGGAAGGGGACTCCAACTAGGATTGGGAATCCTAGTTGGACTCCCCCTATAGGTGCGCCCATCCCAGGCCGGCCTCCTCCTCCTCCCTCCTTTATATACGTGGCCAAGGGGGCACCCCAAAGCACAACAGACAATCTCTTAGCCGTGTGCAGTGCCCCCCCTCCCCAATTACATACCTTAGTCATATCATCGTAGTGCTTAGGTGAAGCCCTGCGCCGGTAGCTTCGTCATCACCATCGCCACGCCGTCGAGCTAACGGAACTCTCCTTCGGCCTCAACTGGATCAAGAGTACGAGGGACGTCATTGAGTAGTACGTGTGCTGAACACGAAGGTGTCGTACGTTCGGTGTTAGGATCGGTCGGATCGTGAAGACGTACAACTACATCAACCACGTTGATATAACGCTTCCGCTTTTGGTCTACGAGGGTACCTGGACACACTCTCCACGCTCGTTGCTATGAATCACCTAGATAGATCTTGCGTGATCGTAGGATTTTTTTTTGAAATTACTGTGTTCCCCAACAGTGGCATCCGAGTCAGGTCTATGCGTAGATGTTATATGCATGAGTAGAACACAAAGAGTTATGGGCGATAATAGTCATACTGCTTACCAGCATGTCATACTTTGATTCGGCGGCATTGTTGGATGAAGCGGCCCAGACCGACATTAAATGACCGTGTTCATGAGACTGGTTCTACCGCCGTGCTTCGCACACAGGTGGCTAGTGGGTGTCTGTTTCTCCAATTTTGGTTGAATCGAGTTTGACTACGCCCGGTCCTTGTTGAACGTTAAAACAACACACTTGACAAAAAATAGTTGTGGTTTTGATGCGTAGGTTGAAGGAAATATGCCCTAGAGGCAATAATAAAGTTATTATTTATTTCCTTTTATCATGATAAATGTTTATTATTCATGCTAGAATTGTATTAACCGAAAACATGATACATGTGTGAATACATAGACACACATAGTGTCACTAGTATGCCTCTACTTAACTAGCTCGTTGATCAAAGATGGTTGAGTTTCCTAGCCATAGACATGAGTTGTCATTTGATTTACGGGATCATATCATTAGGAGAATGATGTGATGGACAAGACCCATCCGTTAGCTTAGCATTATGATCGTTGAGTTTTATTGCTATTTGTTTCTTCATGACTTATACATGAATCTCTGACTATGAGATTATGCAACTCCCAAATAACGGAGGAACACCTTGTGTGCTATCAAACGTCACAACGTAATTGGGTGATTATAAAGATGCTCTACAGGTGTCTCTAAAGGTGTTTGTTGGGTTGGCTTAGATCGAGATTAGGATTTGTCACTCCGTGTATCGGAGAGGTATCTCTGGGCCCTCTCGGTAATGCACATCACTATAAGCCTTGCAAGCAATGTGACTAATGAGTTAGTTGCGGGATGATGCATTACGGAACGAGTAAAGAGACTTGCCGGTAACGATATTGAACTAGTATTGTGATACCGACGATCGAATCTCGGGCAAGTAACATACCAATGACAAAGGGAACAGCGTATGTTGTTATGCGGTTTGATCGATAAATATCTTCGTAGAATATGTAGGAGCCAATATGAGCATCTAGGTTCCGCTATTGGTTATTGACCGGAGACGTGTCTCGGTCATGTCTACATAGTTCTCGAACCCGTAGGGTCCGCAAGCTTAATGTTCGGTGACGATTTGTATTATGAGTTTATGTGTATTGATCTACCCAAGGTAGTTCGGAGTCCCGGATGAGATCGGGGACATGACGAGGAGTCTTGAAATGGTTGAAAGATCGATATATTGGATGACTATATTCGGACATTGAAAAGGTTCCGAGTGATTCGGGTATTTTTCAGAGTACCGGGAGTTACGGGAATACGGGGAAGAAGTATTGGGCCTTAATGGGCCTTAGTGGGAAGGAGAGGCTGCAGCCAGGAGGTGGGCGCGCCCCTCCCAAGCCCAGTCCAAATTGGACAAAGGGTTTGGGGCGCGGGCCCCCTCTCCCTTCCTTCTCCCCTCCCATCCTTTCCCCCCTTCTCCTAGTTGGACTAGGAAAGGAGGAAACCTACTCCTACTAGGAGTAGGAATCCTACTCCCTTGGTGCGCCCCTCCTAGGGCCGGCCTCCTCGTCCCTTGCTCCTTTATATAAGGGGGCAGGGGGCACCCCAAGACACACAAGTTGATTTGTTAATCTCTCCCAGCTGTGTGCGATGCCCCCCTCCACCATATTCCACCTTGATCATATCGTAGCGGTGCTTCGGCGAAGCCCTACATCGGTAGCAACATCATCACCGTCATCATGCCGTCGTGCTGACGGAACTCTCCCGTGAAGCTTTGCTGGATCAGAGTTCGCGGGACATCATCGAGCTGAACGTGTGTTGAACTCGGAGGTGCCGTACGTTCGGTACTTGGATCGGTCGGATCGTGAAGACGTACGACTACATCAATCATGTTGTGCTAACGCTTCCTGATACGTCCATTTTGCATCATGTTTTTATATCGGTATTTATTGCATTATGGGCTATTATTACACGTTATGTCACAATACTTATGCCTATTCTCTCTGATTTTACAAGGTTTACATAAGGAGGGAGAATGTCATTTGGAATTACAGAAATTTGGAAAAGGAGCAAATATTAGAGACCTATGCACAACTCCAAAAGTCCTGAAACTCCATGAAAGTCATTTTTGGAAATAATAAAAATATTGAGCGGAAGTACACACGAGGGGGACCCACACAGCCACGAGGGTGGGCGCGCCCTACCCCCTGTGGCGCCCCACTCGTGGGCCCCCTGTTGGCTCTCCGATGGCCATCTTCTGCTATGTGAGGTCTTTCATCAAGGTAAAAATCATAAGCAACCTTTCGGGACAAGACTCCGCCGCCACGAGGCGAAACCTTGGCGGAACCAATCTAGGGCTCCGGCAGAGCTGTTCTGCCGGGGACACTTCCCTCCGGGAGGGGGAAGTCATCGCCATCGTCATCACCAACGCTCCTCTCATCGGGAGAGGGCAATCTCCATCAACATCTTCACCAGCACCATCTCCTCTCAAAACCCTAGCTCATCTCTTGTATCTAATTCTTGTCTCCAAGTCCGGGGTTGGTACTAGTAGGTTGCTAGTAGTGTTGATTACTCCTTGTAGTTGATGCTAGTTGGTTTATTTGGTGGAAGATCATATGTTCAGATCCTTTATGCATATTAATACCCCTCTGATTATGAACATGAATATGCTTCGTGAGTAGTTACGTTTGTTCGTGAGGACATGGGAGAAGTCTTGCTATTAGTAGTCATGTGAATTTGGTATTCGTTCGATATTTTGATGAGATGTATGTTATCTAGCCTCTAGTGGTGTTATGTGAACGTCGAGTACATAACACTTCAACATTATTTGGGCCTAGAGGAAGGTATTGGGAAGTAATAAGTAGATGATGGGTTGCTAGAGTGTGTAAGCTTAAACCCTAGTTTATGCGTTGCTTTGTAAGGGGCTGATTTGGATCCATATGTTTCATGCTATGGTTAGGTTTACCTTAATACTTTTGTGTAGTTGCGGATGCTTGCAATAGAGGTTACTCATAAGTGGGACGATTGTTCAAGTAAGAACAACACCCAAGCACCGGTCCACCCACATATCAAATTATCAAAGTACCGAATGTGAATCATATGAATGTGATGAAAACTAGCTTGGCGGTATTCCCATGTGTCCTCGGGAGCGCTTTTCTCTATATAAGAGTTTGCCCAGGCTTGTCCTTTGCTACAAAAAGGATTGGGACACCTTTCTGCACTTTATTTACTTTTGTTACTTGTTGCTCGTTACAAATTATCCTATCACAAAACTATCTGCTACCTTTTATTTCAGTGCTTGCAAAGAATACCTTGCTGAAAACCGCTTATCATTTCCTTCAGTTCCTCATTGGGTTCGACACTCCTACTTATCGAAAGTAATACGATAGATCCCCTATACTTGTGGGTCATCAAGACTCTTTTCTGGCGCCGTTGCCGGGGAGTGAAGCGCCTTTGGTAGGTGGAATTTGGTAAGGAAAAATTTATATAGTGTGCTGAAATTTACGGTCACTTGTTACTATGGAAAGTAACCCTCTGAGGGGCTTGTTCGGGTATCTTCACCCCGACCAAAGAGAGCAAAGAGTTGCTGCTCAACCCTCTGAACCTATTGCAAATGAAAATGTTCCTTTGAAGTTCCTTGGTATGTTAGAAAAATGCTAGATAATCCTTTTGTAGGAGATGGAACAAAGCATCCCGATGAGCACCTAATCTTTGTGGATGAAGTTTGTGGATTATTTAAGCTTGCAGGTATACCCGATGATGTTGTTAAGAAGAAGGTCTTCCCTTTATCTTTGAAGGAAGATGCATCGACATGGTATAGGCTATGTGATGACACGGGATCATGGAACTATAAACGAATGAAATTGGAATTTCATTAGAAGTATTATCCTATGCATCTTGTTCATCGTGATCGCAATTATATATATAATTTTTTGCCTCGCGAAGGATAAAGCATCGCTCAAGCTTGGGGGAGGCTTAAACCAATGTTATATTCATGCCCCAATCATGAGCTCTCAAGAGAAATAATTCTTCAAAATTTTATGCTCGGCTTTCTCGCAATAATCAATCCATGCTCGATACTTCTTGTCTTTGGCTCTTTTATGATGAAGACTATTGAATTCAGATGGAATTTATTGGATAGAATTAAACGCAACTCTGAAGATTGGGATCTCGACGAAGGTAAGGAGTCAGGTATGACACCTAAGTTTAATTGTGTTAAATCTTTTATGGATACCGATATTTTCCGTAAGTTTAGCACTAAATATGGACTTGGCTCCGAGATAGTAGCTTCTTTCTGTGAATCTTTTGCTACTTATGTTGATCTCCCCAAGGAGAAGTGGTTTAAGTATCATCCTCCCATAGAAGTAAAAGTAGCTGCACCTACTAAAGTTGAAGAAAAGACTGTCACTTATAATGATCCTGTTGTTCCTACTTCTTATGTTGAGAAACCACCTTTCCCTGTTAGGATAAAGGATCATGCTAAAGCTTCAACTGTGGTTCGTAAAAGCAATATTAGAACTTATACACCTCTGAGCTAGTTAAAGTTGAACCTAATATTGCTATTGTTAAAGATCTCTTGGCTGATAATATTGATGGGTATGTTATTCAATTCTGCGGTGAAACTGCTAGAATTGCCAAACCTTGTGATAAAGATAAACATAGACACTGTGGTGGGCGTGCTGTTATTTCTGTTAAAATAGGAGATCATTGTTATCATGGCTTATGTGATATGGGTGCTAGTGCTAGTGTTATACCTATTGCCTTATACAACGAAATTAAGCATGATATTGCACCTGCTGAGTTAGAAGATATCGATGTTACAGTTAAACTTGCCAATAGAGATACTATATCAGTAATGGGAATTGTTAGAGATGTTGAAGTCTTGTGTGGGAAAACTAATTATCCTGTTGATTTTCTTGTTCTTGGTTCCCCACAAGATTGCTTTTGTCCCATTATTTTTGGTAGACCCTTCTTGAACATCGTTAATGCTAAGATAGACTGCGAAAAGAATGTTGTTACTATCGGTTTGGGTGATATGTCTCATGAGTTTAATTTCTCTAAATTTAGTAGACAACACCGCGAAGAAGAATTGCCTAGTAAGGATGAAATTATTGGTCTTACTTCTATTGCCGTACCTCCTAGTGATCCTTTAGAACAATATTTGCTAGACCATGAAAATGATATGTTTATAAATGAAAGAAGGGAAATAGATGAAGTATTCTTTAAACAGGAACCTATTACGAAACACAATTTACTGTTGAAATCCTAGGGATCCTCCTCCACCCAAGGGTGATCCTGTGTTTGAGCTTAAACCGCTGTTACGATACTCTTAAATATGCTTATCTTGATGAAAAGAAGATATATCCTGGTATTGTTAGTGCTAACCTTTCAGAGAATGAAGAAGAGAGATTATTGAAAACTCTGAAGAAGCACCGTGCTACTATTGGATATACTCTTGATGATCTTAAGGGCATTAGTCCCACTCTATGTCAACATAAAATAAATTTGGAAGAAGATGCCAAACCAGTCCATGATCATCAACGAAGGCTGAATCCTAAGATGAAAGAAGTGGTAAGAAAAGAAATACTAAAGCTTCTGGAGGCAGGTATAATTTATCCTGTTGCTGATAGTCAGTGGGTAAGTCCTGTCCATTGTGTCCCTAAGAAGGGAGGTATTACTGTTGTTCCTAATGATAAAGATGAATTGATTCCGCAAAGAATTATTACAGGTTATTGGATGGTAATTGATTTCCGCAAATTAAATAAAGCAACTAAGAAAGATCATTACCCCCTACCTTTTATCGATCAAATGCTAGAAAGATTATGCAAACATACACATTATTGCTTTGTAGATGGTTATTCTGGTTTCTCTCAAATACCTGTGTCAGCTAATGATCAATCAAAGACTACTTTTACTTGCCCTTTTGGTACTTTTCCTTACAGACGTATGCCTTTTGGTTTATGTAATGCACCTGCTACCTTTCAAAGATGCATGATGGCTATATTCTCTGACTTTTGTGAAAAGATTTGTGAGGTTTTCATTGATGACTTTTCCGTCTATGGGTCCTCTTTTGATGATTGCTTGAACAACCTTGATCGAGTTTTGCAGAGATGTGAAGAAACTAATCTTGTCTTGAATTGGGAAAAGTGCCACTTTATGGTTAATGAAAGTATTGTCTTGGGGCATAAAGTTTCTGAAAGAGGTATTGAGGTTGATAAAGCCAAAGTTGATGCTATTGAAAAGATGCCATGTCCCAAGGACATCAAAGGTATAAGAAGTTTCCTTGGCCATGCCGGATTTTATAGGAGGTTCATTAAGGACTTCTCAAAAATTTCTCGGCCTCTGACTAATTTATTACAAAAAGATATACCATTTGTGTTTTATGATGATTGTGTAGAAGCATTTGAAATACTTAAGAAAGCATTAATCTCTGCACCTATTGTTCAGCCACCTGATTGGTATTTACCCTTTGAAATTATGTGTGATGCTAGTGACTATGTTGTAGGTGCTGTTCTAGGGCAAAGAGTTGATAAGAAATTAAATGTTATCCATTATGCTAGTAAGACTCTAGACAATGCTCAAAGAAATTATGCTACTACTGAAAAGGAATTCTTAGCAGTTGTATTTGCTTGTGATAAGTTCATACCTTATATCGTTGATTCTAAAGTAACTATTCACACTGATCATGCTGCTATTAAATATCTTATGGAGAAGAAAGATGCTACACCTAGACTTATTAGATGGGTTCTCTTGATACAAGAATTTGATTTACATATTGTTGATATTAAAGGAGCTGAGAATCCCGTTGCAAACAACTTGTCTAGGTTAGAAAATGTTCTTGATGACCCACTACCTATTGATGATAGCTTTCCTGATGAGCAATTAATTGTCCTAAGTACTTTTCATAGTACTCCTTGGTATGCTAATTATGCTAACTACATTGTTGCTAAATTTATACCACCTAGTTTCACATACCAGCAAAAGAAAAAAAATTCTATGATTTGAGACATTACTTTTAGGATGACCCACATATTTATAAAGAAGGAGTAGATGGTGTTATTAGACGTTGTGTACCTGAGCATGAACAGGAACAGATCCTACGCAAGTGTCACTCCAAAGCTTATGGAGGACACCATTTGGAGATAGAAGCGCACATAAGGTATTGCAATCTGGTTTTTATTGGCCTACTCTCTTCAAGGATGCCCGTAAGTTTGTCTTATCTTGTGATGAATGTCAAATAATTGGTAATATTAGTAGACATCAAGAAATGCCTATGAATTATTCACTTGTTATTGAACCATTTGATGTTTGGGGCTTTGATTATATGGGACTTTTTCCTGCCTCCAATGGATATACACATATTTTAGTTGCTGTTGATTACGTTACTAAGTGGGTAGAAGCTATTCCAACTAGTAGTGCTGATCATAACACTTCTATTAAAATGCTTAAAGAAGTTATTTTTCCGAGGTTTGGAGTCCCTAGATATTTAGTGGTGATAGTGGTTCACACTTTATTCATGGTGCTTTCGAAAAATGCTTGCTAAATCTGATGTTAATCATAGAATTGCATCTCCTTATCACCCATGATCTAGTGGTCAAGTAGAATTGAGCAATAGAGAGCTCAAAATAATTTTGCAAAAGACTGTCAATAGGTCTAGAAATAATTGGTCCAAGAAACTTGATGATGCATTATGGGCCTATAGAACTGCATATAAAAATCCTAAGGGTATGTCTCCGTATAAAATGGTTTACGGAAAAGCATGTCACTTACCTCTCGAACTAGAATATAAGGCATACTGGGCTATTAAAGAGCTCAACTATGATTTCAAACTTGCCGGTGAGAAGAGGTTATTTGATATTAGCTCACTTGATGAATGGAGAACCCAAGCTTATGAAAATGCCAAGTTGTTTAAAGAAAAAGTTAAAAGATGGCATGACAAAAGGATACAAAAGCGTGAGTTTAATGTAGGTGATTATGTATTGCTATACAACTCTCGTTTAAGATTTTTTGCAGGAAAACTTCTCTCTAAATGGGAAGGCCCCTACGTTATCGAGGAGGTCTATCGTTCCGGTGCCATAAAAATCAACAACTTCGAAGGCACAAATTCGAAGGTGGTAAACGCTCAAAGAGTCAAACATTATATCTTAGGTAATCCTATAAATGTTGAAACCAATGTTATTGAGACCGTAACCCCGGAGGAATACATAAGGGACACTTTCCGGAACGTTTCAGACTCCGAAAAGGAATAGGTATGTGGTACGGTGAGTAAACCGACTCCAAAACTATTTTTAAGGCAATATTTCTCTGTTTTGGAATATTTAGAAAAATAGAAAAATAAGTAGCAGTCCGGGAAGGACACGAGGGCCCCACGAGGGTGGAGGGCGCGCCTACCCCCAGGCGCGCCCCTACCTCGTGGTCACCTCGTGTGCCTTCCGGACTCCGTTTGCTTGCACGATACATATTTTGGTCGGTAAAAATTCATTATATATTCTCCCGAAGGTTTTGACTCCCGTATCACACAAATATCGTCTGTTCTTGTTTCGTTCTATTTTTCTGACAGATCTAGATTATCATGACGTCTCCAAGGGCCTCCAAGGACAAGTTCTTTGAGAAGGTCATCAACCCTTACCTCACGGAGGTGCTGCGACACCCTCAAACCATTGAGATGCGTGATGGGTTGCTGCACATCCGCAATGTTGAGGGACCGAAGGGAACCGGAATCGTGAAGGCGAGGCTCGAAGCAGTGGAGCAACAAGTTTTCAAGTGCCAGGGTGTCGGTGTCAAAACCGGCGGATCTCGGGTAGGGGGTCCCGAACTGTGCGTCTAGGCGGATGGTAACAGGAGACAAGGGACACGATGTTTTTACCCAGGTTCGGGCCCTCTCGATGGAGGAAAAACCCTACTCCTGCTTGATTAATATTGATGATATGGGTAGTACAAGAGTGGATCTACCACGAGATCAGAGAGCTAAACCCTAGAAGCTAGCCTATGGTATGATTGTTGTTCGTCCTACGGACTAAAACCCTCCGGTTTATATAGACACCAGATAGGGTTAGGGTTACACAGAGTCGGTTACAATGGTAGGAGATCTACATATCCTTATCGCCAAACTTGCCTTCCACGCCAAGGAAAGTCCCATCCGCACACGGGACGAAGTCTTCAATCTTGTATCTTCATAGTCCAGGAGTCCGCCATAGCGGTGATAGTTCGCTATCCGGACACCCCCTAATCCAGGACTCCTCGGTAGCCCCGAACCAGGCTTCAATGGCGATGAGTCCGGTAGCGTATATTGTCTTCGGCATTGCGGCGGGTTCTTCTCCAAATTCCATATACTTGTCGAATAGTGTCCGGCTTCTGATAAATGTTGCGCTCCTTGGCTTCCACGCCCAATAATGGCCATCTTCCACGTGTTTGAATGAATGCGAAAAGCCAAGGTATTTTTACACTTATCCCCCTAGCTGCGCAAATGAGCCGCCTATAAAAGGGATGAGGATCTAGATCTGAGTCACACCATCCCCCCTCCGTGAGCTTTCATCGGAGCGCCTCTGACAAAAATCCATTCCATCATGGACAGTCGACGCAGCTCCTCCTCTCGCGCTCCCAGCCCTCAGCCTGGAAATTGGGAGAGTTGCTCAGTCCCGCATAGCGAGCTAGTGACACTCCAAACCAAGGGAATTCTTCCCCCGGCCTTCATGGTTCCGGTTTGAGCCGGACTCGCCACCTATAAGGGCGGAAAGCAAGCGGAGAGTGTCCCCGATCCCTCCAAAGGAGAGCGGGTATGCTTTTTCTCTTATCTAGTAAGAGGACTCGGATTTCCAATTCATCCGTTTCTCCGGGGGCTCTTGGAGTTCTACGGCCTCCAGTTGCACCACCTTACGCTTGCCTCCATTTTGCACATCGCGGGCTTCGTGGCCCTTTGCGAACTGTTCTTGGGCGTCGAGGCTCATTTTGCGTTGTGGAAGAGATTATTCTGCCTTGTACCCCGTTCTCATGAGGGGTCAATATATCAAGTGGGCGGAGCCGAGCTATGGCGCATCGCCGGGACCGGATATCTATCCGGAACCCCGAAGAAGGCGTCCGAAGACTGGCCTTCGGAATGGTTTTATATAGAGGACGTCCCGCTGCCGGATCCTGTTTGGTTCGGTCTCCCGGAGTTCAGCAATGCTCCTTTGAAGAAACGCCTGAGTTGGCACCCGCGAGCTCGGAGGGAAGACGAGGGGGACGTCCTTTACGATGAGCCGAGTAAGATTGTTAGCTCATTCCGGCTGACCATGATCGCTGTCATGGCCACATGTATTATGCGGGGTGCAGCCGCCCAAAGATAGGGGCCACCCATGTGGGATTTCAACGGGGAGGACGATGCCACCCGTCATGGTCGTAAGGGGCGGGATCGGTCACCGATCTGGTGAAGATCTTGTCCGCGCTGTACAAGGGAGAAGAGGAGGATTTTCTCCGCGTCAGTCCATTGAACGGATTTTCTATGAACAATCCTCGAAGTTGGGTAAGCCGACATTTCTTTTTTGCACATCCGATCCGTATTCCCATGGTTAGGTATCTCATTTTATGATTTTGATGCAGGAACTGCGCCAGGCCATAAAAGACATAAACATCCCGCCTCCACAACCCGAGGATCCGGAACGGCTCCTCGATCCGGCCTCCCAAGAGGATCCGAACATATTGGTGGAGCTGATTGATGGGGTATTTCACCAACTGAGCATCGATAATGCCTTGGTTGCCATTACGGCCGATTACCCGGAATACTTCCAGCCTCACAGTGGCGAGACCGAGGTCCCAATACTCGATAATGACCCATCTGCTTATTTTTTATCACCGTATACCAATGGTGTTTAGGGGGTGCCTTCGAGGCGGGAGGCCGAACTGCGCGGCAACTAGCCAACAAGGGCAGCACGGCACCGCAGGCTAAAAATAAGTGCGGTCCGGATCAAACGCCGCCCGCAATGGTATGGCGCGTCACCATATTCCCAGGATTGATTCCTGGAAGGCGTACTAACGCTGGTACTCTTTTCAGGAAAAAGAGCGCTCGCCGAACTGTGTCCGGAGAGGTTGCCAATCGAGGCTCCGCCAGCCAGGCTCCAAAGCCGGGTCCAGAAGCGGAGGCGAGCACGAGGCGTGCGTCGGATGCTCCTCCGACAAAGGATGCCGACAGATTGTCCGCCACCAACTCCGAGGTGGAGAGCGCCATGAATCACAGGCGCCGCCGGACAGTTTTTCGTGACGCATGTTTCTCCCAAGAGGCATTGAATGCCTTCAATTCAGGAGATGCGCACCTCCGTGCCGCTCAAGATGGTCTAGCCAGAGCCACGGAGTAGTATGTAAAGGACATACGGGTGAGGAAATTTGACGGTTATATATGCCAGTAGCCCCCGAGACTTAAAATAGTAAGAATAACTGATTTAAGGATCATTTGTTATGCAGGATCTTACAAAAAAGAATACCCGACTGTCCCAGGAGCTTGAAGAATGCAAGGCCCAACTTGAGGCCGCACTAGCCGCCATCTGGGGAGCCACAGAGACCCCTCTGGTAATATATGCTTCAAAAGATAAGTAGTTTGTGAAGTGCGGCGTGTGTGTAAATCTGACAATAATATTGCAGATGGCGCCGGACTAGATCCGGACAAGCAACAACTCTTGCGCTAGTTGAAGGCCGGTGAGAATGTGCTTACAAGGGTGAGGCAAGAGAAAAATAATCTCCAGGATGCCAACACCCAGCTGGGTGAGGAACTAAATGATGTTCGTGCCCAGCTGTCTGACTCCTTGAAGGAGAATCGGCGACTTCGTCGCGGCATTTATAGTAAGTGCTTGAGCAAAATTTGAAAACGAGTTCGGCGAGGAAGTCAACTAATAGAGTTATGTATGTAGGTATGCTCACGGGTCGTCCTGCAGAGGAAATGCCCGGTTCTACGGGTGACCTTCTTCCCGAGCTATTGCAACTGCATGAACGAGTTCGGCAGGTGATGAAAGGCGTCGCACGGGCCTTGTGGCCATCTATCTCCCTACCCGAAGGCCTTGGTGAGCTTGCAGAGAAGCTTCAGGGAGCATGGCGGCGCTTCAGACTATGGAAGATATCGGCCTGCCGTCAAGGCGCCAGGGAGGATTGGGCCATGGTGAAGACGCGGTACATGAAGGCGGACCCAAACCACATGGTCGAGGACGGACCTGTGGGTCCCGACGGCAAGGAGATCCCTGTGAGCTTAGTGTACGGCCAAGTAGAGTTGGCCGCAAAGTATTCCCAGCAGGACTGTAAACTAGACAGCCTATTAGATGGCATTGAAGAGGAATACAATCAGTCAATTTGACTATGTAATTTAAAATGACATGTAAAATGCCTTCTTGCCGGATTGTAGATCGTTTGTCGTAGCGGACCTTTTCGCTTCAACCTCGGGACCCAATCGTCCGGAGTGTGTCCGAATACCCTCGCGGTTATGTATAAACCGGGGCATGCGTGGAGACCAGGCGTAGGGGTCATGAGTGCTTTATCAGACAAGTGCCCAACTAGTTATGTTATATTACATGGTTAGCAAGAAACATATTCCAGGAGAATAGTTCCGTTAGGGGTTCCTTTCTCGGGAGGCATGCCCTAAAGTGCATGTCCGGACTGCGAAAAAGCGAGAAAAAGCATCTGGGGGCAGATAAATGAAAAAAATAAAAAAAAATCATATTTTAGTTCACCGACTGAATATTCCTTTAAGAACGCTAGCTTTAGGCTTCACCCAGTCTGAGGTACACGTCCGGCTGACCCGGCGGTAACAATCGCGGAGGTGCTCCCTTTACCACCTAGCCGAACAATCAGGAACGTAGGGGTAAGCACAGGAGCCAGGCAACCCAGCTTGGCCAAAACTTAAGTCATATCGATGCATATAATGGTGAATAAAAGGTACATGCGGAAGTGTGACACATGTGTTGGGCATAAAGCCCGTATAAATAAGCTTCTGTTAGAGAAGCCCCCATGTATAATGAGCGCGGATAGCGCATCAAGTGTGTGCGAACAATGCGTGAACGAGCCTTTAACGGCTTCGAAAAAAAGGAGGAAGAAGGAGAGAAATAAAAGACAGATTAAAGTATAAAATGTAGACGGAGGAAGGAGACGAACTCAGAATCCGGCGCTAGGCGTAGAATCTTTGGAGACGGGCTGCGTTCCATGGGTTCGGCTCGAGTCGGTTATCCGATGTGTTTCGCAGACGGTACGCTCCGCCGTTCAGGACTTGGTCGATGATGAAGGGGCCCTCCCATTTGGGCTTGAGTTTGTCCTTTTTCTTGTCCGGCAGGTGTAGAACTATTTCGCCAACGTTGTAAGCTTTGGCCCGTACTTCCCCGCTTTCATATCTTCGAGCCTGCTGTTGATAGAACGCGAAACGAGCTTTTGCCACGTCGCACTCCTCCTCCAAGGCGTCCAAACTGTCCTGCCGATCGAGCTCGGCTTCTCTTTCTTTGTACATGCGCATGCGAGGTGAGTCATGAATTATGTCGCAGGGCAAAACTGCCTCTTCGCCGTATACCATAAAAATGGTGTGAATCCGGTAGTGCGATTCGGCGTGGTCCGCAGCCCCCAGAGTACAGATTCGAGCTCCTCAACCCAGTGCGTGTTAGATACCTTGAGGGACCGCACTAGTCTGGGTTTAATGCCACTCATGATTAGACCGTTTGCTCGCTCGACTTGACCGTTAGTTTGGGGGTGATAGACTGAAGTGTAGTCAAGCTTGATGCCCATGTTTTTTGCACCAGAGTTTGACCTCGTCAGCCGTGAAGTTCGTGCCGTTATCAGTGATGATGCTATGGGGGACACCGTAACGGTGTACTACCCCTGATATAAAGTCTATCACCGGTCCGGATTCGGCCGTCTTTACAGGCCTGGCCTCTATCCATTTGGTGAATTTATCCACCATGACCAATAGGTATTTTTGCTTGTGGGTTCCTCCTTTAAGGGGTCCAACCATGTCAAGCCCCTGCACCGCAAAGGGCCAGGTGATGGGTATAGTTTTGAGGGCGGTGGGTGGCATGTGGCCTTGATTAGCAAAGAGGCGGCAACCAACGCATCATTGGACTAAGTCCCGAGCATCTACCCGGCCGTCGACCAATAAAATCCTGACGGAAGGCCTTGCCTACAAGGGCCGGGCTGCGGCATGGTGCCCACCGAGTCCAGCATGAATTTCAGCCAGGAGATTCCGCCCTTCCTCTTCGGAGATACACCTTTGAAGGACTCCGGTTGTGCTTTTCTTATAAAGCTCTCCCTCATAGACCTTATAGGCTTTAGACCACTGCACTATGCAGCGGCCTCGTTTTGGTCTTCGGGAAGCTCACCACATTGTCTACGTATGCCTCCACTGTTTTGCCGATCTGGTTTGCCAGACATGTCTGAATCATGCGCTGATATGTTGCGCCGGCGTTTTTGAGCCCAAAGGGCATTGTGTTGAAGCAGAATGGGCCGTATGGAGTGATGAATGCCGTTGCAGCTTGGTCTGACTCTGCCATCTTAACTTGGTGGTAGCCGGAGTATCGTCGAGGAAACACAATGAATTGTGTCTCATGCGGTAGCATCGATAATTTGATCGATGCGGGGAGGAAGGGATCCTTTGGGCAAGCCTTGTTAAGGTCCTTAAAATCGACACATAGGCGCCAGGATTTGTCCTTCTTTGGTACCATTACCAGGTTTGCTAGCCAGTCCGGATGTTTAATGTCTCGATGAATCGGCCTCCAATAGTTTGGCTAGCTCCTCTCCCATGGCCTGTCTCTTGGGTTCGGAGAAACGCCAAGATCTTGTTTGGTGGCTTGAATCCTTTTAGGATATTTAGGCTGTGCTCGGCCAGGCGTGGGATTCTGGCATGTCCGAAGGGTGCCAGCAAAAATGTCCCAATTTTCGTAGGAATTCTCGTGTCTGGCGTCCACATTAGGGTTTAATTGTGCCCCGATGAAGGCCGTTTTTGTAGGGTCCGTTGGATGGACTTGGAATTTGACTATTTCGTCTGCCGGTTTAAAAGAGGTGGACTTGGATCTCTTATCGAGTATCACATCGTCCCTATTCACCGTGGAGCCTTGTGCAATGAGTTCCTCTGCCGCTAGGGCTTGGATAGTGCCTCAAGGGCAAGTGCGGCTGTTTTATTTTCGGTAGCGGGCTATGTCCGGGTCACTAGCGAGAGTGATAATTCCGTTGGGTCCGGGCATTTTGAGCTTCATGTACCCGTAATGGGGTATAGCTTGAAAAATTGTGAATGCCTCTCGCCCTAATAGAGCATGGTATCCGCTTACGAGCAGGGCCACTTGGAATGTGACCTCCTCGGACCTATAATTGTCGGCGTGCGAACACCACATCCAGTGTGATCTTTCTGTCTGACAAAGATGCTTCCCGACTGGGGATTATTCCTCTAAAGGTTGTGCTGCTTTGCTCAATGCGGCTCCAGTCTATTTCCATTTTTCGAAGGGTTTCCTCGTAGATGAGGTTTAATCTGCTACCGCCGTCCATGAGTACCTTGGTAAGGCGAAAGCCGTCCACTATTGGACTGAGGACCAATGCGGCTGGTGCTCAGGCTGTTCGGATTTTAGGTTCGTCACTGGCGTTAAAGGTAATAGCCGTGTCACTCCATGGATTTATTGTTGCTATCTGGTAGACTTCGGCAAGGCTGCGGAGTGTTCGTTTCCGCATATTATTTGATGCGAAAGTCTCGAAGACTGTCAATACCGTACTGGTATTGCTGGGCTGATGCTCTGGAGCTAAAAGCTCTTCGCCACTTTTGGCCACCTGCCGTAGTATCCAACATGCTCTAAAGCTATGAGTTGGAGTGGCGCCCTCTGTGCTATGAATTTTGCAGGGTCCATTGAGCCATCCCTCCAGTACGGTTCCATGCCCTTTAGGGGATTTTTTTCTTTTTGGTATGTAACCCAGTGCCCGGTGATGATGCACCCTTTTATTTCGGACTAGGGTCGATTCGGGGCGGATTATCCCAAAATTTGATTTCGGTTTTCCAGCGCTCTCCATCGCAAGAAGTACTTTTCGTACTATGGACGCCAAGTCAGCGTGTAATTTCAATGACGACTTATGGCGTTTAGGAATCCCTTGTACGTGCAATTATTGCAGAAGAATGAGATTGCGTCCTCCTAGCGGCAATCCTTTATCCTGTCCATAACCAGGAGGAATCTGGCCCAGTAATGATGTACTATTTCACCGGGCTCTTGCCGGGTTTGGGATAGATCTCTTATGTTTGGGTGGTGGTGGAATTAAATTCGAATCCCGTCCGATCTAAGATTCAGGGGCCAAGAAGTTTCCGAACTTGGAAGCTTGGGTTCTTGGAGGTTGTCCAATGAATCTAGCCCGCTGCCTGACTTTAAGTTCAGGGCTTGAGTGGTGTCCTCCCCTCCGTGGGAATCCGACATGGAGGGGTCAGGAATCCGGACATAGCTACTCCTTAAGGTACGAGAAGAGTCGCTGAATTGTTCCTCTACCACAGCAACGTGGTGGGTAGCCTGGGGAGAGTTGATCTCTCTCAGACCGGTTTTAGGCCCAATCTGATCGTAGTCTGTAGCGACTTCCAGGGCGGCGATGCGATCCAAGAGCTCGTTTAAGGAAGATAGCTCCATCGGACCTAACTGCTCGACGAGTTCCGAGTTAACGTGAAGATTGCTTTCGATGACCCGAGAAGTCATCGTCGGCGCGGCGGCCGAACAGGCGGTCATAAGAAAACCGCCTAGCCGGAGAGTTTGGCCGGTGGCCAAAGCTCCTTTAGCAATGGTGCCGTCTTTAAAGACGGGATGAGGCATCCTTCCTGACGGCGACAACACAGAGGAACTCTCAATGAAAGCACCAATGTCGGTGTCAAAACCGGCGGATCTCGGGTAGGGGGTCCCGAACTGTGCGTCTAGGCGGATGGTAACAGGAGATAAGGGACACGATGTTTTTATCCAGGTTAGGGCCCTCTCGATGGAGGTAAAACCCTACTCCTGCTTGATTAATATTGATGATATGGGTAGTACAAGAGTGGATCTACCACGAGACCAGAGAGGCTAAACCCTAGAAGCTAGCCTATGGTATGATTGGTGTTCGTCCTACGGACTAAAACCCTCCGGTTTATATAGACACCAGATAGGGTTAGGGTTACACAGAGTCGGTTACAATGGTAGGAGATCTACATATCCTTATCGCCAAGCTTGCCTTCCACGCCAAGGAAAGTCCCATCCGGACACGGGACGAAGTCTTCAATCTTGTATCTTCATAGTCCAGGAGTCCGGCCAACGGTGATAGTTCGGCTATCCGGACACCCCCTAATCCAGGTATCATATCACAACCACATCTCCTATCTTTACCGTTTTTCTTAGTTCGATCCTATTAGTAGTATCTTGATCTAGTAGAATAAAGTTTATGGCATGATCTACTTTTGAGTTTTTGCTTTATGATCTCTCTATGTAATCGAGTCCGTGAGCTATATAATAAAGATTAATGTTGAGTCAAGGGCTTGATTATTTTGCCATGATCTTGAGTGAATAAAAGAAAAGAGAAAAAGAAAAAAAAGAAACAAAGAGATCATATTGATCTTATCAAGAGTAATGACTTCACATAGAAAGAGTATGATGATTAAAAATTGTTGAGAAGTTGACAAACATAACTTTGGTCATCGTTGCAATTAATAGGAAGTAATAAGGAAAGAGAGGTTTCACATATAAATATATTATCATGGACATATTTTATGATTGGAAGCACTCATTAAAATATGACATGCTAAAGAGTTTATGTTGGACAAGGAAGACAATGTAATGGGTTATGTTTTCTTATATCCGAGATAAAGTATGTTGTCATGGATCATCCAACATGTTGAGCTTGCCTTTCCTCCTCATGCTAGCCAAATTCTTAGCACCAAGTAGAGATACTACTTGTGCTTCCAAAAATCCCTAAACCAGTTTTGCCATGAGAGTCCACCACACCTACGTATGGATTGAGTAAGATCCTTCAAGTAAGTTGTCATCGGTGAAAGCAATTAAAAAATTGCCCTCTAAATATGTATGACTAATTAGTGTGGGAGAAAATAAGCTTTATACGATCTTGTGATGTGGAAGAAATAAAAGCGACGGACTGCATAATAAAGGTTCATATCACAAGGGGCAATATAAAGTGACGTTCTTTCGCATTAATATTTTGTGCATCCAACCATAAAAGCGCATGGCAACCTCGGCTTCCCTCTGCGAAGGTCCTATCTTTTACTATTATCCTCTATCTTATGCAAGAGTCATGGTGATCTTCACCTTTCCTTTTTACATTTTATCCTTTGGCAAGCACTGTGGTGTTGGAAAGATCTGATAGATATATCTAATTGGATGTAGGGGAGCATGAGTTATTATTGTTGACATTACCCTTGAGGTAAAAGGTTGGGAGGCAAAACTATAAGCCCCTATCTTTATCTGTGTCCGATTAAAACTCCGCAACCACAAGTATTGCGTGAGTGTTAGCAATTATGAAGGACTAAATGATAGTTGAGTATGTGGACTTGCTAGAAAGCTCTGACATAGACTCTTTCTGATGTTATGATAAATTGCAATTGCTTCAATGACTGAGATTATAGTTTGTTGGTTCTCCATAAAGTTTCTGATTCATACTTTTGCATTATGAATGGATTGTTACTTGAGCATAAGTAATCATATGACAATATCCATATATGTTGCTGTTATGAGAATAATCATGATGACTTCACGTTCGTATTTTATTTTTATCGACACCTCTACCTCTAAACATGAGGACATATTTATCGTCATCGGCTTCCGCTTGAGGACAAGCGAGGTCTAAGCTTGGGGGAGTTGATACGTCCATTTTGCATCATGCTTTTATATCAATATTTATTGCATTATGGGCTGTTATTACACGTTATGTCACAATACTTATGCCTATTCTATCTTATTTTACAAGGTTCACATAAGGAGGGAGAATGCCAAATTTGGAATTCGGGCTAGAAAAGGAGCAAATATTAGAGACCTATTCGCACAACTCCAAAAGTCCCGAAACTCCACGAAAGTCAATTTTGGAAATAATAAAAATATTGAGTGGAAGAAGTACACCAGAGGGGACCCACACGGCCACGAGGGTGGGGCGCCCTACCCCCTGTGGAGCGCCCCCTGCCTCGTGGGCCCCCTGTTGGCTCTCCGATGGCCATGTTCTGCTATATGAGGTCTTTCGTCAAGGGAAAAATCATAGGCAACCTTTCAGGACGAGACTCCGCCGCCACGAGGCGGAACCTTGGCGGAACCAATCTAGGGCTCCGGCAGAGCTGTTCTGCCGGGGACACTTCCCTCCGGGAGGGGGAAATCATCGCCATCGTCATCACCAAAGCTCCGCTCATCGGGAGAGGGAAATCTCCATCAACATCTTCACCAGCACCATCTCCTCTCAAAACCCTAGTTCATATCTTGTATCCAATTCTTGTCTCCAAGTCCGGGATTGGTACTAGTAGGTTGCTAGTAGTGTTGATTGCTCCTTGTAGTTGATGCTAGTTGGTTTATTTGGTGGAAGATCATATGTTCAGATCCTTTATGCATATTAATACCCTCTGATTATGAACATGAATATGCTTCGTGAGTAGTTATGTTTGTTCCCGAGGACATGGGAGAAGTCTTGCTATTAGTAGTCATGTGAATTTGGTATTAGATTCGATATTTTGATGAGATGTATGTTGTCTAGCCTCTAGTGGTGTTATGTGAACGTCGACTACATAACACTTCACCATTATTTGGGCCTAGAGGAAGGCATTGGGAATTAATAAGTAGATGATGGGTTGCTAGAGTGATGTAAGCTTAAACCCTAGTTTATGCATTGCTTCGTAAGGGGCTGATTTGGATCCATATGTTTCATGCTATGGTTAGGTTTACCTTAATACTTTAGTTGTAGTTGTGGATGCTTGCAATAGAGGTTAATCATAAGTGGGATGCTTGTTCAAGTAAGAACAGCACCCAAGCACCGGTCCACCAACATATCAAATTATCCAAGTACCGAACACGAATCATATGAATGTGATGAAAACTAGCTTGACGATATTCCCATGTGTCCTCGGGAGCGCTTTTCTCTATATAAGAGTTTGTCCAGGCTTGTCCTTTGTTACAAAAAGGATTGGGCCACCTTGCTGCACTTTATTTAGTTTTGTTACTTATTGCTCGTTACAAATTATCCTATCACAAAACTATCTGTTACCATTTATTTCAGTACTTGCAGAGAATACCTTGCTGATAACCGCTTATCATTTTCTTCTGCTCCTCGTTGGGTTCGACACTCCTACTTATCGAAAGGACTATGATAGATCCCTATACTTGTGGATCATCACTTTCACTTTCGGTCTATGAGGGTACATGGACAACACTCTCCCCTCTCGTTGCTATGCATCACCATGATCTTGCGTGTGCGTAGGAAAATTTTGAAATTACTACGTTTCCCAACAGTGGTATCAGAGCCAGTTTATGCGTAGATGTTATATGCACGAATAGAACACAAGTGAGTTGTGGGCGATACAAGTCATCTTGCTTACCAAAGCATGTCATACTTTGGTTCGACGGCATTGTTGGATGAAGCGGTCCGGACCGACATTACGCGTACGCTTACGCGATACTGGTTCTACCAACGTGCTTTGCACACACGTGGCAGGCGGGTGTCTGTTTCTCCAACTTTAGTTGAACCGAGTGTGGCTACGCCCAGTCCTTGTGAAGGTTAAAACAACACTAACTTGACGAACTATCGTTGTGGTTTTGATGCATAGGTAAGAATGGTTCTTGCTCAGCCTGTAGCAGCCACGTAAAACTTGCAACAACAAAGTAGAGGACGTCTAAATTGTTTTTGCAGGGCATGTTATGATGGGATATGGTCAAGGCATGATGCTATATTTTATTGTATGAGGTGATCAGGTTTTGTAACCGAGTTATCGACAACTGGCAGGAACCGAGTTATCGCTTTATTGTATGCAATACAATCGCCCTGTAATTGCTTTACTTTATCACTAAGCGGTAGCGATAGTCGTAGAAGCAATAGTTGGCGAGACGACAATGATGCTACGATGGAGATCAAGGTGTCGCGCCGGTGACAATGGTGATCATGACGGTGCTTCGGAGATGGAGATCACAAGCACAAGATGATGATGGCCATATCATATCACTTATATTGATTACATGTGATGTTTATATTTTATGCATCTTATTTTGCTTTGATTGAAGGTAGCATTATAAGATGATCTCTCGCTAAATTTCAAGATAAAAGTGTTCTCCCTGAGTATGCACCGTTGCCAAAGTTCGTTGTGCCGAGACACCACGTGATGATCGGGTGTGATAGGCTCTACGTTCATCTACAACGGGTGCAAGCCAGTTTTGCACACGCAGAATACTCGGGTTAAACTTGACGAGCCTAGCATATGCAGACATGGCCTCGGAACACTGAGACCGAAAGGTCGAGCGTGAATCATATAGTAGATATGATCAACATAGTGATGTTCACCATTGAAAACTACTCCATCTCACATGATGATCGGACATGGTTTAGTTGATTTGGATCACGTTATCACTTAGATGATTAGATGGATGTCTATCTATGTGGGAGTTCTTAAGTAATATGATTAATTGAACTTTAATTTATCATGAACTTAGTCCTGGTAGTATTAGCATATCTATGTTGTAGATCAATAGCTCGCGTTTTAGCTCCCCTGTTTTATTTTGATATGTTCCTAGAGAAAATAAGTTGAAAGATGTTTGTAGCAAAGATGCGGACTAGCTCCATGATCTGAGGATTTTCCTCATTGCTGCACAGAAGAATTATGTCCTTGATGCACCGCTAGGTGATGACCTATTACAGGAGCAGATGCAGACGTTATGAACGTTTGGCTAGCTCAATATGATGACTACTTGATAGTATAGTGCACCATGCTTAACGGCTTAGAATCGGGACTTCAAAGACGTTTTGAACGTCATGGACCATATGAGATGTTCCAGGAGTTGAAGTTAATATTTCAAGCAAATACCGAGTTGAGAGATATGAAGTCTCCAACAAGTTCTATAGCTAATAGATGGAGGAGAATAGCTCAAGCGGTGAGCATGTGCGCAGATTGTCCGGGTACTACAATCGCTTGAATCAAGTGGGAGTTAATCTTCCGGATAAAATAGCGATTGAAAAAATTCTCTAGTCACCATCACCAAGTTACTAGAACTTCGTGATGAACTATAATATGCAAGGGATAACGAAAACGATTCCCAAGCTCTTCGTGATACTGAAATCAACGAAGGTAGAAATCAAGAAAAGCATCAAGTGTTGATGGTTAACAAGACCACTAGTTTCAAGAAAAGGGCAAAGGGAAGAAGGGGAACTTCAAGTAGAACGGCAAGCAAGTTGCTGCTCAAGTGAAGAAGCCCAAGTCTGGACCTAAGCCTGACACTAAGTGCTTCTACTTCAAAGGGACTGGTCATTGGAAGCGGAACTGCCCCAAGGATTTGGCGGATAAGAAGGATGGCAATGTGAACAAAGGTCTATTTGATATACATGTTATTTACGTGTACTTTACTAGTGTTTATAGCAACCCCGGTATTTGATACTAGTTCGGTTGCTAAGAGTAGTAAATCGAAACGGAGTTGCAGAATGAACAAAAACTAGTTAAGGGTGAAGCGACAATGTGTGTTGGAAGCAGTTCCAAGATTGATATGATCATCATCGCACACTCCTATACTTTCGGTATTAGTGTTGAACCTAAATAAACGTTATTTGGTGTTTGCGTTGAGCATGAATATGATTTAATCATGTTTATTGCAATACGGTTATTCATTTAAATTAGAGAATAATTGTTGTTCTATTTACATGAATAAAACCTTCTATGCTCATACACCCAATGAAAATGGTTTGTTGGATCTCAATTGTAGTGATACACATATTCATAATATTGAAGCCAAAAGATGCAAAGTTAATAATGATAGTGCAACTTATTTGTGGCAATCGCCGTTTAGGTCATATTGGTGTAAAGCGCATGAAGAAACTCCATGCCGATGGGCTTTTGGAATCACTTGATTATAAATCACTTGATGCTTGCGAACCATGCCTCATGGGAAAGATGACTAAGACTTCGTTCTCCGGAACAATGGAGAGAGCCACCGACTTGTTGGAAATAATACATACCGATGTATGCGGTTCAATGAGTGTTGAGGCTCACGGCGGGTATCATTTTTTCTGACCTTCATAGATGATTTGAGCAGATATGGGTATATCTACTTGATGAAACATAAGTCTGGAACATTTGAAAAGTTCAAAGAATTTCAGAGTGAAGTGGAAAATCATCGTAATAAGAAAATAAAGTTTCTACGATCTGATTGTAGAGGACAATATTTGAGTTACGAGTTTGGTCTTCATTTCAAACATTGCGAAATAGTTTCGCAACTCACGCCACCTGGAACACCACAGCATAATGGTGTGTCCGAACATCGTGAATCGTACTTTATTAGATATGGTGCAATCTATGATGTCTCTTACCGATTTACCACTATCGTTTTGGGATTATGCATTAGAGACAACTGCATTCACCTTAAATAGGGCACCATCTAAATCCGTTGAGACGACACCATATGAACTATGGTTTGGCAAGAAAACCAAAGCTATCATTTCTTAAAGTTTGGGGTTGCGATGCTTATGTGAAAAAGTTTCATACTTATAAGCTCAAACCCAAATTGGAGAAATGTGTCTTCATAGGATACCCAAAGGATAAAGTTGGGTACACCTTCTATGACAGATCCAAGGCAAGACATTCGTTGCTAAGAATGGATCCTTTCTAGAGAAGGAGTTTCTCTCGAAAGAAGTGAGTTGGAGGAAATTAGAACTTGATGAGGTAAATGTACCTGCTCCCTTATTGGAAAGTAGTTCATCACAGAAATCTGTTCCTGTGACTCCTACACCAATTAGTGAGGAAGCTAATGATGATGATCATGTAACTTCAGATCAAGTTACTACCGAACCTCGAAGGTAAAACAGAGTGAGATCCGCACCAGAGTGGTACGGTAATCCTGCTCGGAGGTCATGTTACTTGACCATGATGAACCTATGAACTATGAGGAAGGGATGATGAGCCCAGATTCATGAAATGGCTTGAGGCCATGAAATGCGAGATGGGATCCTCGTATGAGAACAAAGTGTTGACTTTGGTTGACTTGCCCGATGATCGGCAAGCCATAGAAAATAAATGGATCTTCAAGAGGAAAACGAACGCTGATAGTAGTGTTACTATCTACAAAGCTAGACTTGTCGAAAATGGTTTTGACAAAGGTCAAAGGAGTTGACTACGATGATACCTTCTCACTTGTAGCGATGCTTAAGTCTGTCCGGATCATGTTAGCAAATTGCCACATTTTATGAAATCTGGCAGATGGATGTAAAGAATCCATTCCTGAATGGATTTTTGAAAGAAAAGTTGTATATGATGCTACCTGAAGGTGTTATCGATCCAAAGGATGCTAACAAAGTGTGCAAGCTCCAGCGATCCATCTATGGACTGGTGCAAGCATCTTGGAGTTGGAATATACGCTTTGATGAGTTGATCAAAGCATATAGTTTTATACAGACTTGCGGTGAAGCCTGTATTTACAAGAAAGTGAGCGGGCGCACTACAACATTTCTAATAAGTATATGTGAATGACATATTATTGATTGAAAATAATGTAGAATTTTATGGAAAGCATAAAGGAGTATTTAAAAGGAGTTTTTCAAAGAAAGACCACGGTGAAGCTGATTACATATTGAGCATCAAGATCTATAGATAGATCAAGACGCTTTGATAAGTTTTTTCAATTAGTACATACCTTGACAATTTTTTTGAAGTATTTCAAAATTTCAAAGAAAGAGTTTTTGCCTATGTTGCAAGGTGTGAAGTTGAGTAAAGACTCAAAGCCCGACCACGTCAGAAGATAAAAAGAGAATGAAAGTCATTCCCTATGCCTCAGTAATAGGTTCTATAAAGTATGCCATGTTGTGTACCAGATCTATTGTATACCCTACACTGAGTTTGGCAAGGAGTACAATAGTGATCTAGGAGTAGATCAATGCACAGCGGTCAAAATTATCCTTAGTGGAATAAGGATATGTTTCTTGATTATGGAGGTGACAAAAGGTTTGTCGTAAAGAGTTACGTCAATGCAAGCTTTGACATAGATCTGGATGACTCGAGTATCGATCTAGATACATATTGAAAGTGGGAGCAATTAGCTAGAGTAGCTCCGTGCAAGAGCATTGTTGACATAGAAATTTGCATAATACATACGGATCTGAATTTGGCAGACCCGTTGACTAAATTTCTCTCATAAGCAAAACAAGATGACACCTTAGTACTCTTTGGGTGTTAATCACATGGCAATGTGAACTAGATTACTGACTCTAGTAAATCCTTTGAGTGTTGGTCACATGACGATGTGAACTATGGGTGTTAATCACATGGTGATGTGAACTATTGGTGTTAAATCACATGGAGATGTGAACTAGAATATTGTCTCTAGTGCAAGTGGGAGACTGAAGGAAATATGCCCTAGAGGCAATATTAAAGTTATTATTAATTTCCTTATATCATGATAAATTTTTACTATTCATGCTAGAATTGTATTAGCCGGAAACATAATACATGTGTGAATACATAGACAAACATAGTGTCACTAGTATGCCTCTACTTGACTAGCTCGTTGATCAAAGATGGTTGAGTTTCCTAGCCATAGACATGAGTTGTCATTTGATTAACGGGATGACATCATTAGGAGAATGATGTGATTGACTTGACCCATTCCGTTAGCTTAGCGCTTGATCGCTTAGTATGTTGCTATTGCTTTCTTCATGACTTATACATGTTCCTATGACTATGAGATTATGCAGCTCCTGCCATCGGAGGAACACTTCGTGTGCTACCAAACATCACAACGAATCGGGTGATTATAAAGGTGCTCTACAGGTGTCTCCGAAGGTACTTGTTGAGTTGGCGTATTTCAAGATTAGGATTTGTCACTCTGATTGTCGGAGAGGTATCTCTGGGCCCTCTCGGTAATGCACATCGCTATAAGCCTTGCAAGCAATGTGACTAATGAGTTAGTTGCGGGATGATGCATTACGGAACGAGTAAAGAGACTTGCCGGTAACGAGATTGAACTAGGTATTGTGATACCGACGATCGAATCTCGGGCAGGTAACATACCGATGACAAAGGGAATAACGTATGTTGTTATGCGGTTTGACCGATAAAGATCTTCGTAGAATATGTAGGAGCCAATATGATCATCTAGGTTCCGCTATTGGTTATTGACCGGAGATGTGTCTCGGTCATGTCTACATAGTTCTCGAACCCGTATGGTCCGTGACGCTTAACGCTCGGTGACGCATTTGTATTATGAGTTTATGTGTATTGATCTACCAAGGTAGTTCGAGTCCTGGATGAGATCGGGGACATGACGAGGAGTCTTGAAATGGTCGAACATAAAGATCGATATATTAGACGACTATATTCGGACGTCGAAAAGGTTCCGAGCGATTCGGGTATTTTTCGGAGTATCGGGGAGTTACGGGAATACGCGGAAGAAGTATTGGGCCTTAACGGGCCTTAGTGGGAAGGAGAGGCAGCAGCCAGGAGGTGGCGCACGCCCCTCCCAAGCCCAGTCCGAATTGGACAAGGGGTTTGGGGCGCGGCCTCCCTCTCCCTTCCTTCTCCCCTCCCCTCCTTTCACCCCTTCTCCTAGTTGGACTAGGAAAGGAGGAAACCTACTCCTACTCCCTTGGCACGCCCCTCCTAGGGCCGGCCTCCTCCTCCCTTGCTCCTTTATATACGGGGGTAGGGGGCACCCCAACACTACAGGAATCGGCTACTTTGCCATCTGCCACGGCAGACGGCAAAGGCATGGATAGCGGACGGCAAAGGTCTTTGCCGTCCGCGGCGGATGGAAAAAATGGACGGCAAAGTACGGGACGGCTAAGAGCTACGTTGCCGTCTGCTTCGGGCGGCTGACGGCAAAGGGGCCGTAGCAGAGGCCTTGGCCGTCCGCTGCTGACGGAAAACTTCGGAAGGCCTCTGCCGTCCGCCGAATGATGTCAGCCGACGTCACTACACGGCAGGCCTTTGCCGTCCGGCAGAGAGGCAAAGTTTTTCCTCTTTGCTGTGAGCCACTCTAGGCAAATCGACCAAATTGGTCAGCCTCCCAGAAGCACGATTGCCTGCCACGTGTCCTCTTTGTCGTCCGCTTCGATGAGAAGAACCCTTTGCCGGTGGCGTATTTGCAAAGATCCTCGATATTGTCTCTTTTTTCTGTTTTTTAATCCAACAATTTTCAAAGCAAAAATATATGACAAATATAGATATATTTCACAGGCTATTTAACAACAAATAAGTTTCATCGTACATACATATATAGTTCCATCCATTCACACATAGCGAGTTGCACATACACATAAGTTGCAACCATTAGGAAGTTGCACATACATATTACAATGCAAAGTTTCATCAAGATAGCAAGTTCCATCGTAGCAAGCTAGAAGAATACTAGAATAGAATGAAATAAAAAACAAGCACTCCATCATAGCAAGCTAGCTCCCGAGAAGTTAATGAAATCTGCAAAATGGCAAATAAGAAAGTTTGGAAAAGGTGACTAGAAGAAGAAGACTAGAAGAAGAAGCACACCATCGCTTGTGAGGTAGCTTAGGTGAAATGGATCGCTTATGAGCTAACTTAGGTAAAATGCATCATTTTAGAGCTAACGAGGTAAAATGGATCATTTATGAGTTAACTAAGCTAATTATGCATTTTTTACATAAGTAAGGTAAGTACATGTCATTATTGAGCAAACCTAGTTAACTAAGCATATTATAACTAACTGAGGTCATTTTGGAGGAAACAAAGCTAAGTATAGATTGTTTTAGAGCTAACTTAGGTAAAATGGCTGGTTTTGGAGGTCAAGAAGCTTATTAAGTCATTTTGCAGTGAAAAGAAGCTAACTCTAGGTCATTAAGGTAAGCATATTGGATGGAATAAAGCTAAGTCTAGGTCTTTATGCATTTGTTAAGCAAAAAACTAGAGAAACTTACCTTGATCATGGAGGTGTGGGAGCGGGCTGGCTCATGCCAGTAGCTGGAGAAGGATCGTGTGATGCTTGTGTGGAGTTACGCTGCACCAAAGATCATTTCCAATGTTCCGTTAGCATGATGACACTCAAATGTTAAGACTAGCAAGTAACGTCCATTCAAATTAAACTCACCGTGGTCTCGTGGAGCAATCTCGGATCAATGGCTATGGAGCCACGGGACCTCCCGCCACTAGATATCATCACCGCCTGGATTGTAGGGAATCGCTCGCGTTAAACTCCTCCCCTTTCCTCGCCTTCCCTTGACTTGCTTGTAAGAGGCGGTGTGGGCCATGGCATATGTGTCGCACTCCTCCGGCACCTTATCCGCCTTATTGTAGCATGCCCGAAAGAGAGAAACAAAGTAAATTAGTAATTAAAGGGCTCAAGCTAGCATGATGAATGAATTGCATTAATCATGAAGCAAACCACATACCCAATTCCGCCCGAACCGATATAAGCTGGAGCTACCTTGATGGTGTGGCACACCTTCAATTTGGGCACGCTTGTCCTTGGCCTCGATCGGCTCCCCTTCCATCTTTCAACACCTGCCATGACAAAGAGTAAACGAAATTAGTACAACATAAAAAAATACTGACATGAATAATAATATGCATATCACTTAAGTGTATCATCATCAAGTACAACATAAAAAAATTGAATACATGTCACTACTAATAATATCGATCAGTATCATCAATAAATGCATAATCATGATCATCACTATAATCAATGACGGGCTCATAGGGTTCAGTGGCATCAACATGTGGAAGGCCACCTTTACGTAATCGGTCAAGCATTGAGAGGTCGTCCGCAGCAGTAACCTCTTCTTGTTCCGGCTCTTCTTGTTCCTCCTCTGGGGTGATGTGGGATTCATTGTCGCTGTCTACTTCAATGTTTTGGGGTGAAGTATACTAGTTCTTGAAACGCTTTTTGGAAAGACGTGTCTCTTGGAAGAATTCTCCTTCATATGTGTCTGGGTTATAGTCTTCATAATCCTCTTCCTTTGGGGGAGATAGTCTAGCACGTGGCGGCACTTCATAAACGACATCCCAACCTTTCAGATTTGGATTAGTTTGGCAGGCCCAGGGTAGATAGAATACTTGGGTCGCCTGTTGAGCCGTAATATAGACATCAGGAACATCTAAATGGGTGCTTTGGTTGATTTCAACTAGCCCTATATGTTCATGAGTCCTTCTAGTCTCCTTCGGCTGAAACCAATAACATTTGAAGACTACGACATTCGGTGGATTTTCACCATAGAATAGAAGTTCATAAATTGCTTCAACTCTCCCATAATACTCGGTACCTCCTTCGCCGATAGCAGATACACAACAATTTGTAGACTTTCGGTCGGCCATAGATAGCTCTTTGCCATAGGTACAAAAACGATACCCGTTGATGTCGTATTTGTCAAATGAACGGACCTTATAGTCAAAACCATTAGCGACTTGTCCCAATTCGGTGTCCATAGACTCTGAATTAGCCTACAAGTTTAATATGAAAGGATTGTTGCATTACGCACAAATTAGCGAATGAAATGAAATTGTCTAATATAATTTACCGCTTGTTTGAACCAAGAGATGAAACCGGATAGCCGCCTCCTTTCTTTGTGAGAAGCTCATACTCTTCGACGAAATCCTTTTGGATCACCGCTCCATACGAGAATAGGGCGACGTATCGAATGTATGAAATATCCAGGAATAAGAGCAGTTCAAACGGAAATAGAAGTTGCGAAACAATGTACCGAGAACTTACTCGATGTACGGCCGCACTTCTATCAGTTTGTTGAAGATATACAATGAAATGGTACGCCATTCTTCGTTATCCAAAGATACTGGATTTGAAACACTGGCTGGTGCGAGATTCCCTTTGAATAGGCTGAGGTTGGATCCACCCTTTTTAGGCTCACAAGATTGTACCGAGGCTTCAATTATGCAAATGACGATTTTTGGTTTCAGAGTGTGCTGTCACGAAGTTTGCCGCCTCCTCGGTGATGAATGCCTCAGCCATAGACGCTTCAATTCTACATTTATTTTTACATTTTTCTCAAGCGCCTTACGCATCCTCTCGGTTAGGTAGCACTAACGATTTTGCACGCCCCAATCTTGCCTCGGTCGGGAGATGCAAAATCAAATGCTGCATTGGATTAAAGAAGCCTGGTGGAAAGATCTTCTAACTTGCAGATCAACTCGCGCCAACTCTTCCATTTCTTCTAGCACGCCAGCGATAGTTCTTTCGACAAAGAACACGGAAGAAATAGCTGAGTTCTGCGATTACTAGCCATTCATCCTCGTGGATGAAGCCACGAACATCACCGCATTACCCGCTCAATCCATATGTGCCAATCATGACTCTTGAGACCAAATATTTTCAATTTTTCAAGACTCGCTCCCCTCTTTAGATTCACTGCATACCCATCGGGGAACATCAACTGCATTTTCACCCTCAAGATAATTTCCCTCATAACTGGCCTTCCAAGATTGAACCATGCCTTTGGCTTCATCCAGCTTCGCTTTCCTTCGGTTCTTTCATGTTTTGTAACGGCCTATCACATAGTGCCTCGGATCAACTCTAGCCTTAGTATTATCCTTTGACTTCCCATCTATGCCGAACAATGTACCAAAAAGTGCCTCGGCGATATTCTTCTCGATGTGCATCACGCCGATGTTGTGTGGGCAAAGGAGGTCTTTGAAGTAAGGCAGATCCCATAAGCATGTTTTGTGAGTCCAGCGTGCTCGTAATTATACCCTTGAAGTACCTCGACGCCTGGATCTCGCTCGAGAGCGTTTAATCGATCCAGGTGCATTGGCCTGTCAACGCAGGTGGTGCAGAGTTTTTTACAACTCTACCTCTGATGAAGTTCTTCTTGTCTTTCCTGAACTTATGGCGAGGATCCAGGAACTGTCTATGCATGTCGAAGCAAGAAAACTTGCGACCGGCCTGAAGCCAACGAAACTCAAGAGCTCCCTTGCATGTGGGGCACGAGAACCTTCCATGCACACACCAGCCAACGAATAGCGCATACGCCGACAAGTCATGCGTCGAGTACATGTACCAGACACGCATTATGAAGTTTCGTTTGCTATAGGCGTCGTATGTCTTGAACCCATTATCCTGTGCTTCTTGCAATTCGTCCTTAAGTGGCTGCATGTACACATTCATATTTTTCCCAGGATAGTTGGGCCCTGGAATTATCAACGTCAGGAAAATATTCTTTCTTTGCATAATCTGTCCGGGGGGGAGATTGAGTGGAAAGACAAATACGGGCCAACAACTGTATTGGGCTGCCGTCATACCAAAACACACCGAACTCCATCGGTGCCGATGCCGACTCGAGGATGCCTCGGATCCGCCGCTTTGTCAAGATGTAATTCATCAAACTTTTTCCACGCAACACCATCCGATGTGTGTACCATCATCGATTCCTATCTCGTATCTAGTTTGGTTCTTTTGCCTGTTTTGTGCCATGTCATCCGCCTCGGCCGCCTCTTCGACCATGAAAAGACGTTGAAGTCTTGGTACGATTGGCATATACCAAGAACACTAACAGGATTTTGGTTTGTGTCTTCTCACCCATACCGTTGTCTACCACAATATACCCGGAAGACTTGCAAATGGGACAATAGTTCAAGTCCGCATAGTCAAGCCTAAATAAGGCACATCCTTTCTCACAGTGCATGTATCTTCTCATAGGGCATCTTGATTGCACGGAGGATTTTGTCCGACCGGTACAGGTTTGCAGGCATTACATGGCCTTTGGGTAGAAAGCGCCCAACATACTGTCATAATTGCGCCATAGCATTCTTCGCCCAAGTTGAACTGAGCCTTCAAAGCCATTACTTGTGAGATGGCATCCAACCGACAAAGCTCGGTGTGCTCGTGGAGCGGACGCTTTGAAGACTCCAACATTTCATTGAAGGCCTTTGCAGATTCCTCCATCTCCTCGTCCAATCCCGAGCATCATCATAGTCTTGCACCATGTTTTCCATCCTGGTACCATGCTCGTCGGTGCGACGATGATCCACCTCGGCTCGGTCACGTTGGGCAGACTCACCATGAAATGTCCACACCGTATAATCGGGCGTAAAACCATTCTTCTACAGGTGTTTACCCATTTCAGCCTCTGTCCCCTTTTCCCAATTGCCGCATCGGAAACAGGGGCACTAAGTTTTCCTCTGGCCATTTGCAAATGCGGCTTACACAAACCCCTTGGTTTTTGTGAACCATTCAACGCTCCATTTGTTCTGACCAGTGTGACCGGTATACATCCACGCACGATCACTCATCTTGACTTTCAGAGCTACTGGACACACAACAAATATATATATAATTCACCAGTTATATATTCATCAGTTGATCTACTTTGTCAATTTTTATTACGCCCATGCAACCTACACTCTAATAGGTAATGATAGGTCCTCATCTCGAAGTATGTAGATTGGGTTCATTTTCCCATGCTATGCTCGATCCGACGCAAAATTTCGGCAGCATTTTCCCGATGTTCTCTCGATACATGTCTCTGCAGTAAACAGAGGATGTGTACCCGGAGAACAACAGGGAGGCTCGACAAAATTTATGCGGCCGGATCCAGAGCAAAGCATATGGGAAAACGAACCCAATCTACACATACCGGGCTGTCCATGGATAGTATTGGACAATTCGAAGAATCAAGGTTATAAATATGCAAATGCATGCATATTTATAACTATAACTCTTTCGAACGGGAGACACATATTGGTTACGCATACTGATGATTCAAGACAGATATATAGCTAGCTATCAAGTTTCATCAGCACGAACAACAGAATAGAGCAAATAATTAAGGTGGAGGAGGACATGTCATTTGTGCTCACCCACGAACGAAGGGGCAGAGATCGTCAAACGCACGGGGAGGTCCTCGAACACCAAACCTCGCAGCGATGAAACAACTGCACATTTAAATCTACCCGATCAACACAATTATATATGATGTTTTTCATAACAAAATTGAAAAATATATGACCTAACTAATAATTCACAAATATAAGACCTTGTCGGCCTCGGGGTCGGGGTGTCGTGGTGTCCGGGTGTCGTGGTCGTTGTCGGGTGTGGGGGCGGGGGGGGGGTGTGGGGGTCTGGGGTCTGTGGGTGGGGGTGTGGGGGTGGGGGTGTCGGGTCTGGGGGGTCAGGGGGTCGATCGGGTTGTTTCCTTCTATCCTTTCCTTACTTCTTCTTCTTTCTCTCTCTTCTTCTTCTTCTTTCCTTTCTTCTTCTTCTTCTTTCATCTTTTTTCTACTTTTTTACTTCTTTTTGTTTCTTTTTTTCTTCTTCTTCCAATTCTTCTACTTCTTTTCTTCTTCTTCTTTTTTCATCCTTCTACTACTTCTACTACTTCTACTACTTCTACTTCTTCTACTTCTTCTAATTCTTTTCTAACACTAACACAAACACAATCTAGCACTAACAACTAAACAGCAAAAAAAATGAAAAAAACTGGAAAAAAAGTAGTAGTCCCTCACCAGAGCAATGGGACGATCGGCTGGGGGGCACCGGGCGGCGGGGGCGGCTCCGGGCGGCGGGTGGCGGGCGATGAAGGCGGGCGGGTGGGGTGGGGGCGGAGGGTTGTGGGCGACGGGCCAAGGGTGCGGGCGCCAGCAGGGCGACGAGGCGGGGGCGGCGGCGGGTGGCGGAGGGGTGGTGGGGCGACGGGGCGTCGGCGGGTGGGGTGGGGTCGGAGGGGTGGTGGCACGACGGGGCAAGGGTGCGGGGGCAGGGGCGGGGGCGGCGGTGGATCAAGCTAGGGCGGGGCGTCGGGGAGGAGAGAGGAAGAGAAGGGAGAGTAACGGGCGGGGGGTGGCGGCCGTTAGTTACTCGGCTCTTTGCCGTCCGCCGTTGTCTCTCTTTGCCGTCCGCTAGCGGACGGCAAAGAGGTGGTGGTGTTAAGTTTTTTTTAAACAGGCGGGTGGGTGGGGGCCACCTCCCTCTTTGCCGTCAGCTGGGTGACGGCAAAGATTCTTTGCCGTCAGCTGGCGGACGGCAAAGAAACGGCTCATGGCAAAGAGGTTCTTTGCCGTCTGCCATTTCTTTGCCGTCTGCTTTACGGTAGTCGATGTCAAGAGCTTCTTTGCCGTCAGCTAGCTGATGGCAAAGATCTGGCTGATGGCAAAGTAGCTGATTCCAGTAGTGCAAGGCACACAAGTTGATCTGTTAATCTCTCCCAGCCGTGTGCGGTGCCCCCCTCCACCATATTCCACCTCGATCATATCGTAGCGGTGCTTAGGCAAAGCCCTGCGTCGGTAGCAACATCATCACCGTCATCACACTGTCGTGCTGACGGAACTCTCCCGTGAAGCTCTGCTGGATCGGAGTTCGCGGGACGTCATCGAGCTGAACGTGTGCTGAACTCGGAGGTGTCGTACGTTCGGTACTTGGATCGGTCGGATCGTGAAGACGTACGACTACATCAACCGTGTTGTGTTCACGCTTCCGCTTTCGGTCTACGAGGGTACTTGGACAACACTCTACCCTCTCGTTGCTATGCATCACCATGATCTTGCGTGTGCGTAGGAAAATTTTGAAATTACTACGTTTCCCAACATAGGTAAGAACGGTTCTTGCTAGAAGAACGTAGCAGCCACGTAAAACTTGCAACAACAAAGTAGAGGACGTCTAACTTGTTTTTGCAGGCCTTGCTGTGATGTGATATGGTCAAGACGTGATGATATATAAATTGTTGTATGAGATGATCATGTTTTGTAACAGTTATCAGCAACTGGCAGGAGCCATATGGTTGTCGCATTATTGTATATCGCCATGTAATTGCTTTACTTTATCACTAAGCGGTAGCGATAGTCGTAGAAGCAATAGTTGGCGAGACGATAACAATGCTTCGCTGGAGATCAAGGTGTCAAGCCGGTGACGATGGTGATCATGGTAGTGCTTTGGAGATGGAGATCAAAGGCGCAAGATGATGATGGACATATCATATCACTTATTTGATTGCATGTGATGTTTATCTTTTTATGCATTTTATTTTTCTTAGTACGGCGGTAACATTATAAGATGATCTCTCAAGAAATTTCAAGCTATAAGTGTTCTCCCGAGTATGCACCGCTATGAAGTTCGTCGTGCCGAGACACCATGTGATGATCGGGTGTGATAAGCTCTACGTTCACATATAACGAGCGCAAACCAGTTTTGCACACGCAGAATACTTGGGTTAAACTTGACGAGCCTAGCATATGAAGATATGGCCTCAGAACACTGAGAACGAAAGGTCGAGCATGAATCATATAGTAGATATGATCAACATAGTGATGTTCACCATTGAAAACATCTGCATCGCACGTGATGATCGGACATGGTTTAGTTGATATGGATCACGTGATCATTTAGATGACTAGAGGGATGTCTATCTAAGTGGGAATTCTTAAGTAATATGATTAATTGAACTTTAATTTATCATGAACTTAGTCCTGATAGTATTTGCATAACTATGTTGTAGATCAATAGCTCGTTGTAGCTCCCGCTTATTTTTATATGTTCCTAGAGAAAAACTATGTTGAAAGATGATAGTAGCAATGATGTGGACTGGGTCCGTGATGTGAGGATTATTCCCATTGTTGCACAGAAGAATTATTTCCTTGATGCACCGCTAGGTGACGGACCTATTGCAGGAGCAGATATAGACGTTATGAACGTTTGGCAAAGCTCGGTATGATGACTACTTGATAGTTTAGTGCACCATGCTTTACGGCTTGGAACTAGGACTTCAAAAAGGTTTTGAATGCCACAGAGCATATAAGATGCTCCAAGAGCTGAAATTGGTATTTCAGACTCATGCCCGGGTCAAGAGGTATGAGACCTCTGACAAGTATTTTGCCTACAAGATGGAGGAGAATAGCCTAACTAGTGAGCATGTGCTCAGATTTTCGGAGTACTACAATCGCTTGAATACAGTGGAGTTAATCTTCTGGATAAAATAGTGATTGATAGAATTCTCTAGTCACTGTCACCAAGTTACTGGAACTTCGTGATGAACTATAATATGCAAGGGATGACGAAAACGATTCCCGAGCTCTTCGTGATGCTGAAATGGACAAAGGTAGAAATCAAGAAAAGCATGAAATGTTGATGGTTGACAAAACCACTAGTTTCAAGTAAAAGGGCAAGGGAAAGAATGGGAACTTCAGGAAGAATGGCAAGCAAGTTGCCACTCCCATGAAGAAGCCCAAAGACAGACCCAAGCCTGAAACTGAGTGCTTCTACTGCAAAGGAAATGGTCACTGGAAGTAGGACTGCCCTAGATACTTGGCGGATAAGGATGGCAAAGTGAACAAAGGTATATTTGATATACATGTTATTGATGTGTACTTTACTAGTGTTTATAGCAACCCCTTGGTATTTGATACTGGTTCAGTTGCTAAGAGTAGTAACTCGAAACGGGAGTTGCAAAATAAACAGAGACTAGTTAAGGGCGAGGTGATGATGTGAGACGGAAGTGATTGCAAGGTTGATAAGATCACCATCGCACACTCCCTTTACCTTCGGGATTAGTCTTGAACCTAAAATAAATGTTAGTTGGTGTTTGTGTTGAGCATAAATATGATTGGATCATATTTATTGCAATACAGTTATTCATTTAAGTCAAAGAATAATTGTTGTTCTATTTACATGAATAAAACCTTGTATGGCCATACACCCAATATAAATGGTTTATTGAATCTCGATCGTAGTGATACACATATTCATAATATTGAAGCCAAAAGATGCAAAGTTAATAATGATAGTGCAACTTATATGTGGCACTGTCGTTTAGGTCATATTGGTGTAAAGCGCATGAAGAAACTCCATGCTGATGGACTTATAGAATCATTTGATTATGAATCACTTGATGCTTGCGAACCATGCCTCATGGGCAAGATGACTAAGACTCCGTTCTCCGGAATAATGGAGCGAGCAACTGACTTATTGGAAATAATACATACTGATGTATGCGATCCAATAAGTGCTGAGGCTCGCGGCGGGTATCATTATTTTTTGAGCTTCACAGATGATTTGAGCAGATATAGGTATATCTACTTGATGAAACATAAGTCTGAAACATTTGAAAAGTTCAAAGAATTTCAGAGTGAAGTGGAAAATCATCGTAACAACAAAATAAAGTTTCTACGATCTGATCGCGGAGAAGAATAAGCGAGTTACGAGTTTGGTCTTCATTTGAAACGATGTGCAATAGTTTCGCAACTCACGCCACCTGGAACACCACAGCGTAATGGTGTGTCCGCACGTCATAACCGTACTTTATTAGATATGGTGCGATCGATGATGTCTCTTACCGATTTATCACTATCATTTTGGGGTTATGCATTAGATACAACTGCATTCACGTTAAATTGGGCACCATCTAAATCCGTTGAGATACACCATATGAACTGTGGTTTGGCAAGAAACCTAAGTTGTCATTTCTTAAAGTTTGGGGATGCGATGCTTATGTGAAAAAGCTTCAACCTGGTAAGCTCGAACCCAAATCGGAGAAATGCGTCTTCATAGGATTCCCAAAGGAGACTATTGGGTACACCTTCTATCACAGATCCGAAAGCAAGATATTCGTTTCCTAGAATGGATCATTTCTAGAGAAGGAGTTTCTCTCGAAAGAAGTGAGTGGGAGGAAAGTAGAACTTGATGAGGTAATTGTACCTGCTCTCTTATTGGAAAGTAGTTCATCACATAAATCAGTTCCAGTGATTGCTACACCAATTAGTGAGGAAGCTAATGAAGATGATCATGAAGCTTCTGATCAAGTTACTACCGAACCTCGTAGGTCAACCAGAGTAAGATCCGTACCAGAGTGGTACGGTAATCCTGTTCTGGAGGTCATGTTACTTGACCATGACGAACCTACGAACTACGAGGAAGCGATGATGAGCCCAGATTTCACGAAATGACTTGAGGCCATGAAATCTGAGATGTGATCCATGTATGAGAACAAAGTGTGAACTTTGGTTGACTTGCCCAATGATCGGCAAGCCATAGAGAATAAAATGGATCTTCAAGAGGAAGGCAGACGGACGATAGTAGTGTTACTATCTACAAAGCTCGACTTGTCGAAAGGGTTTTTGACAAGTTCAAGATGTTGACTATGATGAGATTTTCTTACTCAGACGATCCTTAAAGTCTGGCCGAATCATGTTAGCAATTGCCACATTTCATGAAATCTGGCAAATGGATGTCAAAAACTACATTCCTTAATGGATTTCTTAAAGAAGAGTTGTATATGGTGCAACAAGAAGGATTTCTCAATCCTAAAGCTGCTAACAAAGTGTGCAAGCTCCAGCGATCCATCTATGGACTGGTGCAAGCATCTCGGAGTTGGAATATACGCTTATAAGGTGATCAAAGCATATGGTTTTATACAGACTTGTGATGAGGCCTGTATTTACAAGGAAGCGAGTGGGAGCACTACAGCATTTCTGATAAGTATATGTGAATGACATATTTTTGATCGGAAATAATGTAGAATTTTTTTGGAAAGCATAAAGGAGTGTTTGTAAGGAGTTTTTCAAAGAAAGACCTTGGTGAAGCTGCTTACATATTGAGCATCAAGATCTATAGAGATAGAACAAGATGATTGATAAGTTTTTTTTCAATGAGTACATACCTTGACAACATTTTGAAGTAATTCAATGGAATAGTCAAAGAAAGAGTTCTTGCCTGTGTTGCAAGGAGTGAAGTTGAGTAAAGACTCAAAACCCGACCATGGCAGAAAATAGAAAGAGAATGAAAATTCATTCCCTATGCCTCAGTCATAGGTTCTATGAAGTATGCTATGATATGTACCAGACCTATTGCGAACCTCACCATGAGTTTGGCAAGAGGGTACAATAATGATCCAGAGTGGGAGGGCGGGAGGGCGGGCTCTGCGGGACTGTTGCCCAACGCAACCGTCCGGCAACCCTGGCCACCCAAAAACGCTCACACTCGCCTACGCGCTTTCCTGCCAGAGCGTAAGCGCCGCATTCATGCCGGCCCAGAGGGGACGAGGCCACTTACTGAAGCTGGCATTGAAGCGGCACGCTGGCTGAGAGCGTCACTGAAGGAAATATGCCCTAGAGGCAATAATAAAGTTATTATTTTATTTCCTTATATCATGATAAATGTTTATTATTCATGCTAGAATCGTATTAACCGGAAACTTGATACATGTGTGAATACATAGACAAAACAAAGTGTCCCTAGTATGCCTCTACTAGACTAGCTTGTTAATCAAAGATGGTTAAGTTTCCTGACCATAGACATGTGTTTTCATTTGATGAACGGGATCACATCATTAGAGAATGATGTGATGGACAAGACCCATCCGTTAACTTAGCATTATGATCGTTGAGTTTTATTGCTATTGCTTTCTTCATGACTTATACATGTTCCTCTGACTATGAGATTATGCAACTCCCGAATACCGGAGGAACACCTTATGTGCTATCAAACGCCACAACGTAACTGGGTGACTATAAAGATGCTCTATAGGTGTCTCTGAAGGTGTTTGTTGGGTTGGCATAGATCGAGATTAGGATTTGTCACTCCGTGTATCGGAGAGGTATCTCTGGGCCCTCTCAGTAATGCACATCACTATAAGCCTTGCAAGCAATGTGACTATTGAGTTAGTTGCGGGATGATGCATTACGGAACGAGTAAAGAGACTTGTCGGTAACGAGATTGAACTATGTATGATCATACCGACGATCAAATCTTGGGCAAGTAACATACCGATGACAAAGGGAACAACGTACGTTCTTATGCGGTTTGACCGATAAAGATCTTCGTAGAATATGTAGGAGCCAACATGAGCATCTAGGTTTCGCTATTGGTTATTGACCAGAGATGTGTCTCGGTCATGTCTACATAGTTCTCGAACCCGTAGGGTCGCACGCCACTGCTCGATTATGATTTGTATTATGAGTTATGTGATTAGATGTACCGAAGGTTGTTCGGAGTCCCGGGTGAGATCACGGGCATGACGAGGAGTAAAGATCGATCTATCGGAAGGCTATATTCGGACATCGGAAAGGTTCCGAATGATTCGGGTATTTTTCAGAGTACCGGGGAGTTAAGGGAATTATCCGGGGGAAGTAGTGGGCCTTAATGGGCCATACGGGAAACGAGAGAAGGGCCTCAAAGGGTGGCCAGACGCACCCCCATGGCAAGTCCGAATTGGACTAGGGAGGCGCCCCCCTCTCTTTCCTTCTCCCTCTCCTACTCCTTCCCTCTCTCCCCTCTTGGAAAAGGAAGGGGACTCCAACTAGGATTGGGAATCCTAGTTGGACTCCCCTTATAGGCGCGCCCATCCTAGGCCGGCCTCCTCCTCCTCCCTCGTTTATATACGTGACCAAGGGGGCACCCCAAAGCACAAAAGACAATCTCTTAGCCGTGTGCGGTGCCCCTTCCACAGTTACACACCTCGGTCATATCTTCGTAGTGCTTAGGCGAAGCCCTCGCCGGTAGCTTCATCATCACCGTAGCCACGCCGTCGTCTTGTGGAACTATCCCTCGGTCTCAACTGGATCAAGAGTACGAGGGACGTCATCAAATTGAACGTGTGCTGAACACGGAGGTGCCGTACGTTCGGTGCTAGGATCGGTCGGATCGTGAAGATACGACTACATCAACCGCGTTGATATAACGCTTCCGCTTTTGGTCTACGAGGGTACGTGGACACACTCTCCCCGCTCGTTGCTATGCATCACCTAGATAGCTCTTGCGTGATCGTAGGATTTTAAAAAAAAATTACTGCGTTCCCTAACTGTCGCATGTTGCACACTAACTACGCACGCCTTCTCTCCACATTCAAACAACATTCGTCTGCCCGGCTACCTCCATTAAACAAGCGTCTGTGCCGAGGAACCTACTCCGGCGCCCCGAGCGCCACATGTCTGTCCGTGTGTCGGCTGGAATTAAAGACCGCTCGGGTTGGCGCCTCACATCCGCCCGCTATTTAAACGTTTTCAGGTGCCGGGCAAGAATCACACGACACCTCCGCTCTCCATCTCTTCCTTGTACCACACCCATCATGTCCTTCGGCTCGAAAGTCCTATGGGATGGCCTCTCCGACAAGCAGAAAAAGGATTTCTCACGCATAGCGGCATGGGTTGCCCGGTGGCGAGCTGGATTTAGGTTGGCCTGTCGGCAAGCTCTCTGGAGCCGGCGCCACCGCCAGGCCGCCCAAGCTGGCCAACGTCGTCTCCCGGCAAATCCGCTGTGAGCGATGATGACAACGCATCCGGTAGGCGGAGAAAGAAGCTATGTTCGCGGAGGTTGACGCATCGGCGGAGGAATTTGAGAGGGCACTAACGATGACGTCGCCAACTCCGCTTCGGCCATGCCCGTCTCCACTGGTGTTGATAGCGAGGAAAAGTAGACCATGGAAGGCTACCATCGCTCGGCTCCCATGAAGACCACCGCCACCGCTAGTGGGGGTTACACATCCAGTGACTTGCCCGCTTTGTGGGGGCGTAGGGCTGTAGGCCATGGTGTCTTTCCCCACCCCGAAAACCAAACTTGATCCGTGCTTCACGGAAGTGGAGGCTACTTTTCCGCTTCCGCTGAAGCATATCCCTCCGAGGCTCACGATACTCCGACGAGCGGACTGTCAGACATAGAGAAGACATGTTGTGGGAATAGGGTTCCACCGCGGCCGACCATAGACTAGATTAGAATAGCCTAGCGTAGTCCGCTATAATTTAGTTGAAATATGTTCGAAATGTAAATGTTTCCATCCCGTTTATATGAAAATTGCCGAGTTTGCATGCAGTTCGTCCGGTTAGTTGAAATCTGGTTTAAAATGTATGCGGATACGGTTAAATGTCCAGCTCCCGCATGAATGTCCGCGAGCTGATCCTCCGGTTCGAAGACGGACACGGTGTCCAGTTTGAGGGTCAGGCTAGAGATGCCCTTTAACCCGACGTAGTGACGAAGGCTGGACATGCTCGACGGGCTACCCGTCGTTGCCACACCATGCGGCCAAAGATGTCCATGATCGAAAAGGGATGTGTTATTGGTCCCGTAGATCGTAGTATGGTTCCGGCGACGCACAGCGTGGCGGTCGCGGTCGGTCTTGGTGCTTGGCATACATGGCTAGCTATATTCCTCACCAAATCAATCAAGCTTCCTCGTCGACGTGAGAAGAGGATTCGGGGCACGCAAGTGCGGGCACCGAGTCTCACGCACATCCCTTTTCTTTTAGCTCTAATTTTTAAACTTCCATATTTTTTGAACAAAAAGTTTAAATTAAGTTATGTCTTCATATTTGTCTTTCTCATGATGTGGGCTTTCAAATTACATTAATTTTGAATACATTTTGATAAATTTTGAAAATAAATGTTAGGTTTCAACTCTTGAAGCTTAGTATGAACGACTGATAAAATTATGAATTTTTATTTTGCCTACGATAGACAAAAAAGGTGTCTTAAACTTTTTCTCTATAAAACTTGGTAAAGACGAGCGACAAAATCGGAAGTTTTAGATGAAAAAAAAACGTAAGTTTCAACGACTAGAACTTAAAACTTGCCTTCGTGCGGATCCAACTACGCTATGGATCGTGAGGCAATCGAGCTTTCGGCAGGGCTTAGCAGGTGCGTGCACCCGCACCTGCATGCCCCTATCAAGCACTTAATATTCTTTCTTCTAACAATAACAATTTAATGATCAGCAAAATGGCAAAACAAAGCACCAGCATTTCTTTGTAGCATTTTATTATGTGGTTCTTACATTTGAATCCAATCACATTTTAGAGCATCAAAAGGATGATAAGCGTCTACCTGCCTGTATTTTTGGGTTGGAGTGCTATTGCTCGGTTCGTCCGGTTTGATGTTACCTAGTCGACACTTATTGATCTAACGATCACAACATGATCATAGGCATTGACAACATGTTTTGCAAATGATTCTGCTTCGACGTCATGCACTCATTCTTAGGGAATATCTTGTGCACCGCAGGGGGTGGGGTGGGTAGGGCCTGGCAACCGTCTCTGGCACTACAAAAATATGTCAACTTGTGACCTTCTCTCAGTGACCCCGGCTGAATTAGTCGTAAATCCACGGCCATTTCGCTTGGAAGGGCTCAAACCCTAAAACTGTCTTACACCGAATGGTCATAAAGCAGACAAGAGTGGTCAACGACCTTATTTCTACCTCATTACGACCAATATAAATGGTCATGAGGTTGTGAACGTGGATGCATTGGTACTTAAGGTGTCACTCAAGGTGGGCTTGGGACTTGGTGGAACGAGGCCACCTTCTTTTTAAAAAAAATCGGTGTGCCATGTAGGCCTCGGCCCATTCAGGAAGAAATGAGGGATGCCCTCATATTACTAAAAAAACATATATTCGGCCTAACAAAGATGGGAAAATAACAAGTTTTTCATGTATTTAAAATTTTCTAACCAATATCAACAATGTTTTATCTGCATACAAAAATATACAATGTGTAAAAACAAATATAGACATCAAAACGTATGTATGGAAAGATGTTTTTTATTGGAATATATGAAATTATGTTAATCATGTATTTGAAAAAGTTAAACATATATAAACAATATGTACAATGTGTCTTAAAAATGTAGACATGTGTTCAAAATATTAGACATCAAATTATTTATTAAAATGTTAATGATATAACTAAAAACCATTAAATATCTATAAAAATGTTTCTAGTGGTACACAAATTTGTTCATAAAATGTGGTCTAATATTCTTGAAAAATGGACAACTTTTTTTTACAAAAAATATTTGTTAGGATCTTCACAAAAAGGAACTCAAAAAATGGAAAATGTATATGCGGAAATTTGTCTTCTTCACGAGAGGTGGATCAAAAACTTTTTACACCCAAAAATTTGGTCAATTGTACATTAAATATGGCCTAGTATTTTAGAAATTTCATTTGGTCCAATTTTGCTACAAATATATGGTAGGTTCTTCACAAAAAACCTCATTTTGGGCACTAAAGAAATGGAAAATTGATTTTTGTCCAAAGAAAATAAAAACTCCCTTAGGAGACATTGTTCATCATTGGAAGCTGCACCCTTGTGCGCTATATGAGATCATTTGAACAAACTATGCCATGAATTTTTTATGCCCGTTTCAAAATGCGGTCAAACGGCGGGCTTGACTGCTCCAACTAGTGGTTGAATCTTGGAAAAGTTTTGATTTATCTCTGATTAAATAGATACTTACGTACCTATAAATGATTTTTGGAAAAAATAAAGAGCAAACTATGAGGCAGCTGCAGTTCATATTTGACCCGCTTCCTACTAAATCGGCAGAATTTTTCTTTTTCACCAGAGGTGGATCAAGGCTTTTAACACCCAACCACTTAGTCAATTGTGCATTAAATATGGTCTAGTATTTTAGAAATTTGATTTGGTCCAATTTTGCAACAAATATATGGTAGGTCCTTCACAAAAAAAACTCATTTCGCGCACTCAAAAATGGAAAATGAAATTTCCGTGCAAAGAAAATGAAAACTCCCTTAGGCAACATTGTTTGGAATTCCAAGATGCACCCTTGTGCACAATATGAGATCAATTGAACAAACTATGCCATGAATGTGGCCATAAGATTGATCATTTGGCTTCAAATCCATGAATCTTCACACATGATAACTCATTTCTGAGAACACTTTTTAAAAATAATTGGACATAACTTTATTATTTTTTCTAGCAACTTGGTCACATATAATGACACAATGCGAAAGTTTTCCTATTTTTATTTCTTTTAATTTTTATGCCTGTTTCAAAATGTGGTCAAAACGGCGGGCTTGACCGTTCCTAGCTAGTGGTTGAATCTTGGAAAACTTTTGATGTTTATCTAATTAAATAGATACTGATGTACCTATAAATGATTTTTGGAAAATATAAAGAGCAAACTATGAGGTAGTTGCAGTTCAAATTTGACCCGCTTCCTACTGAATCGATGCAAATTTGTCTTTTTCACGAGAGGTGGATCAAGGCTTTTGACACCCAAACATTTGGTCAATTGTGAATTAAATATGGCCTACTATTTTATAAAATTGGTTTGGTCCAATTTTGCAACAAATATATGGTAGGTCCTTCACAAAAAAATTCATTTCGGGCACTAAAAAATGGAAAATGAAATTTCCGTGCAAAGAAAATGAAAACTCCCTTAGGCAACATTGTTTGGAATTCCAAGATGCACCCTTGTGCATAATATGAGATCATTTGAATAAACTATGCCATGAATGTGGCCATAAGATTGATCATTTGGCTTGAAAGCCATGAATCTTCACGCATGATAGCTCATTTTTTAGAACACTTTTTAAAAATAATTGCCGTATTACAAGTTTATTATTTTTTCTGGCAACTTGGTCACATATAATGACACAATGCGAAGGTTTTACAATTTTTTGATTTATATTTTTATTTTTTATGCCTGTTTCAAAATGCGGTCAAAAAGACGGGCTTGACCGTTCCTAGCTAGTGGTTGAATCTTGGAAAACTTTTGATGTATCTCTGGTTAAATAGATACTTATGTACATATAAATGATTTTTGGAAAAAATAAAGAGCAAACTATGAGGTAGATGCAGTTCAAATTTGACCCGCTTCCTCCTGAATCGGCGCAAATTTGTCTTTTTCACCAGAGGTGGATCAAGGCTGTTGACACCCAACAATTTGGTCAATTGTGCGTTAAATATGTCCTACTATTTTAGAAATTTGATTTGGTCCAATTTTGCAACAAATATATGGTAGGTCCTTCACAAAAAACTCATTTTGGGTACTCAAAAAATGGAAAATTGTTTTTTCGTCCAAAGAAAATGAAAACTCCCTTAGGCAAAATTGTTTGCCATTCCAAGATGCACCCTTGTGAAAAATATGAGATCATTTGAACAAACTATGCCATGAATGTGGCCATAAGATTGATTATTTGGCTTGAAAGTCATGAATCTTCACACATGATAGTCATTTTTTAGAACACTTCTTTAAACGAATTGCCACATTACACGTTTATTATTTTTCCTGGTAACTTGGTCACATGTAATGAAACAATGCGAAGGTTTTCCAATTTTTTGGTTTTTTTTTTGAATTTTTTATGCCTGTTTCAAAATGCGGTCAAAACGCGGGCATGACCGTCAGTAGCTAGTGGTTGAATCTTGGATTTTTTTTGGTGTTTCTCTAATTAAATAGATACTTATGTACCTAGAAATGATTTTTTGAAAAATACAGAGCAAACTATGAGGCAGTCGCAGTTCAAATTTGACCCATTTCCAACTAAATCGATGAAAACTTGTCTTTTTCACGAGAGGTGAATCAAATATTTTGACACCCAACCATTTGGTCAATTATACATTAAATATGGCCTAATAATTTAGAAATTTGATTCAGTCCAATTTTGCAACAATATGGTAGGTCCTTCACAAAAAAACTCATTTTGGGCACTCAAAAAATGGAAAATTATTATTTTGTGCAAAGAACATGAAAGCCTCCCAAATCAACATTGTTTGTCATCCCAGGATACACACATGTGCACAATACTGACTCATTTTAACAAACTATAAAAGGGTGACATGTTGAATGTTTATCCAGAATAAGAGGTTAAAAAAATAAGAGAAACAAAAGGAAAAAACAATACTACATATGCTGAATTCTGATTGGTGCAATCAGTCATGGCATGGATTGATGACATGGCAAACATCTGTTCATCCATACATCATCCATCCGTCTGTCGATCCATCCAACCAACCGCGGCAACCCCCCCCCCCCCTCTCTCGCGCGAACCCCACCCAACCCATCATGCCCTCCTCTCTCTCTCTCAAACCGAACCCTAGCGCTCCACCCCTCCCTGACTGCCGCCACCTCCGGCGCCTCAAAGGGAATCGATGACCCCTGTCAGCTAGATCCGTGGCAAGGTGAGACCCATCTCTCTCACACACTAGAAGGAAAATCCCCACGATTCCTCCTCCTCCTCTCCGGATCGATCCCTCCAACCCACCTCTTCCCCTCTCTGGATCGATCCTCCAACCCAGCCGCCACGCAGACCTCCCCAACCCCGCCTCCTCCACCGCAACCCCTTCTCTTCCTCCCTCCACCTTCAGCAGCAGATCCATGCAGATGATCTGAGCTCCACCGCCTCTGTTGCTCCCTTTCCCCAGCCAGATCTGCCTCTTGCGTTCTGGCACCTCGCCGGCGTGGCTCCGACGTTGCTCGAGTGACTCAGGTGAGTCCCTCCATTTGTCCTCGTCACATCCCTCCTTCTCTTCCTCACCTCATCTTGTCTCCCTTGCAGATCCAACACGCCGTCGTTGCTCGAGCACTGGACGCCTCGACGGGAAGGCTTCCTCCTCCCCGCCTCAAGGCATGAACGATGCAGCTTCACCGCTACCCTGACGCCATCAAGGTCAGACCCCCAATCATATCATACCCTTCTCATTTTCTTCTTGCCCCCTTACCTTCCATTCCCTTCCCCGATGTGCAGGAGCACCTGCACGCTTGCAGGCTGCAATATCACCAACTCAACTTGGATGCAGGGAGAGTAGATGCCCAGCCATGGGTAGCTGAATGCTCAAGACATGGTTAGTTATGGGATATGGTGATTAGGTACTATTTTACAACACATCATCTTCTGTTTTTACACGTAGTTGTAGAAGAAAATACTTTTACATATTGGAAGTCGCGACTGTCTTGCGTATGTTATGAATTCGGAAACTATAACATGTTTTTTTGCCATGGTGAAGGAGTAAACTGAACAATTTAGTTGCTAGTTTAGTATGTGAGTTGCATCATACTATACATGAACGCTAGCTGAATGTCAGTTCTGTATGTTACTTGGTGCATAACTTTTACTTATTTGCAAGTCGTAGCTGTCGTGCATCTGTTATGAATTCAGAAACTATAACGTCAATTCGTCAACAGCTTTTTCTTAGTGGAGTTGCTAATTTTGCGTTGGAATGATTGCTTTGCACATATCCCATTGTACATAATTAATACTGGATTAGTTACTCGCTTTTGTACACATGCCAGCGGGATGTTCTCTAGTCTCTAAAGCCAGTGATTCGAAAGTTCAATGTAGTCATTTTATATTCACGTAGGGTAAAAGTGATCCAAGCACCTGATCTTTAATGAAGGATTCTGTGGTAGTGGGTTCGTTGTGATTTGTGCACCTAACACACATCATGCTTGTTTATATACTTATAATGAAGGTTTAGCAGGTCCTGTATGGGATGATGGTGCAGTGAACCATGCATCTGCCCCGTTTGTATCGATCTCTATAACTGCAACGATGACCACCACAGCTGGTAAGAGAGCGGCACTCTCTCCGCTGTATTTTACATTTATTGTCTTTAGTTAATGCCTCCTCATGTCTTGGTAGGTAATCGTATCATGTCCATTTAGTCGGCTAGATGGTAATGGCTCACCAGAATATATACATTACACACTCATTCTGGAAGATCCTTTCAAGTGACAAACAAGTGCATTTTTTTACAATGCACCATGGTTTCTTGTTTCTGTTGTGAAAGTAATGTCAATTGTGTTGCACAGTTCTGAATAAAAATGCAAATGGCTTGTGAATGTCAATGAACTTAAAATATCAGTCTCTTAGAGTTGTTTTTGCAACCTAATACTGTTGCAAAATCCTTTCCTTGAGCTGCGGTTGATGTGGTGGTCTGCGGTTGTGGATGATGCATGCAGGGGCTGCTGGAGAAAACGGAGAAGGACAGGGTCCGGAGGCTGATAGGCTCAAGCCTCCCGTGGAGCCAGGAAATATGCCATAGTCAAAGAGCTTGATAGCCCTGTTACTTTGAAGGATGGGACAGTTGTCCTTCAGTTCGAAGTGAGGCTTCAGAATGGCCTCGAGTGTGGAGGTTCGTTCGCCGCTCCCGCTCCAGCAAATTTAGTTGATTCTCTGATGGAGCGCTAAGTTGGAACATTAGTTTTATGATCTAAAACTGCCTGTCGTTCTTGTGATGATGATGGTGGGCGGAGTCTAAAACTGCTTGTCGTTCCTGTGATGATGAAGGTGGGCGGAGTGATCTGCTTTTTTCTCTCTCCCTTTTGGGGGGCTTTACCAACTGAAGCCATGACTCGTCCAGTGATGACTGGTCATGTACTAGCTAGCTAATAAGCTTGCTTTGCTACGGAATGAATGAATGGCATCTCAGTTTGTACCTCATCTAGCACACTGCCTAAAATTGTCACTATTGCTTCAATGAAATTAGTAGAATTACCTTGTCATTCCTCTGTCTGCTTCATATTATGGTTGTTCTACTGCTAGTGTCTTACTAGCTGTTCTGGCTCATCATGTTCCTACTTGTAGTTGATTTTCCATGTGCCTAAGTATATGAGTAGTTCATCGTGTTCCTGCTTGTAGTTGATTTTCCATGTGCCTAAGTATATGAGTAGTACATGTGCAAGCAAACATTTGAACTCAAACCCATCCATCCTTTATACTGAACTATACTGAAGAAGTAATGTAGATGAATATACATGCAGTTTTATTAAGTGAATGCCATGCAAATAACTAACTAGCTCTTGTCCATGTAGATGGAGTAGGAGGATGAGCAGCAGCAACAAATGAGCCTGATGGTGAAGAAGCACTGATGACCGTAACTCGCTCAAGTGCTCTTTAGTACTTCCAAAACAAGGTCTTGATGTCCCCCTTACATAAAATGTTCATATATGTTCCTGCATGATGTGTGTGTGCATGTTGGATGGTTACATTCTAGTGTACTAGCTAGCTAGTAAGATTGTTTTGCTACCGGATGATTGAATGTCATCTTAGTTTGTACCTCATCTAGCTCACCACCTCAAATTGCCACTATTTTGTTAGTGTTTCCTTCTTCGTTGGCTAAACATATCCGTTTGTTTGATTTGGAGCATTAGACACTTGATACGTCTCCAACGTATCTATAATTTTTGATTGCTCCATGCTATATTATCTATTGTTTTGGACTATATTGGGCTTTATTTTCCACTTTTATATTATTTTTGGGACTAACCTAGTAACCGGAGGCCCAGCCTGTAATTGCGCTTTTTTGCCTATTTCAGATTTTGAAGAAACGGAATATCAAACGAGTCCAAACGGAATGAGACCTTCGAACGTGATTTTCTCATCGAGATAAGATCCAGGAGACTTGGACCCTCGGCCAAGAAAGGAGGGAGGCGGCCACGAGGGTGGAGGCGCGCCCGCCTCGTGGGCCCCAAGCTCCACCGACGCGTACTCCTTCCTCCTATATATACCTACGCACCCCAACAGATCAGATACGGAGCCAAAACCTAATTCCACCGCCGCAACTTTCTCAGATCCACGAGATCCCATCTTGGGGCCTGTTAGGAGTTCATGGGAAGGGGATTCCACCATGGATGGCTTCTACATCATCATCATAGCCTCTCCGATGAAGTGTGAGTAGTTTACCTCAGACCTTTGGGTCCATAGTTAGTAGCTAGATGGCTTCTTCTCTCTTTTTGGGTCTCAATACAATGTTCTCCCCCTCTCTCGTGGAGATCTATTCGATGTAATCTTGTTTTTGCGGTGTGTTTGTTTAGATCGATGAATTGTGGGTTTATGATAAAGATTATCTATGAGCAATATTTGAATCTTCTCTGAATTCTTTTATGTATGATTGGTTATCTTTGCAAGTCTCTTCGAATTATCCGCTTGGTTTGGCCAACTAGATTGGTAGTTCTTGCAATGGGAGAAGTGCTTAGCTTTGGGTTCAATCTTGCGGTGTCTCCCAAAGGATGTAAAGGGTTGCAAGGCACATATTGTATTGTTGCCATCGAGGATAACAAGATGGGGTATTTATCATATTGCATGCATTTATTCCTCTACATCATGTCATCTTGCTTAAGGCGTTACTCTGTTTTCATTAACTTAATACTCTAGATGCATGCTGGATAGCGGTCGATGAGTGGAGTAATAGTAGTAGATGCAAACCGGAGTTGGTCTACTTGTCTCGGACGTGATGCCTATATACATGATCATACCTAGATACTCTCATAACTATGCTCAATTCTGTCAATTGCTCAACAGTAATTCGTTCACGCACCGTAAAATACTTATGCTCTTGAGAGAAGCCGCTAGTGAACTCTATGGCCCTCGGGTCTATTTTCGTCATATTAATCTTCCTGCGCTTTATTATTGCTTTGCTCTTTACTTTGCCTTTTATTTTACTTTGCATCTTTATACCCAAAAATACCAAAAATATTATCTATCATCTCTATCGATCTCACTCTCGTAAGTGACCGTGAAGGGATTGACAACCCCTATTCGCGTTGGTTGCGAGGAGTTATTTTCTTTGTGTAGGTACGAGGGACTTGCGCGTGGCCTCCTACTGGATTGATACCTTGGTTCTCAAAAACTGAGGGAAATACTTACGCTACTCTGCTGCATCATCCTCTCCTCTTCGGGGAAAACCAACGCAAGCTCAAGACGTAGCAACGCTCTCCATCGATGATTGCCTAATTTTATTCATCGTCTCCACAATATATTCATTTGATTGTCTGCTACATCTCCACTTAAATACTCATAATGCTACTATCCAACCTTTGTTCAATTGGACTTACTATATATCTCTTGTTAAAATTGTGGTCTTGATCTTTTCTTTAAACCTGGGACATCATGCATAACTAGCTCTTCCTTTTTAGTCTAAACCTGAGACCTCTTTTGTTTTCAGTCACATTGTTTTTTTGTTGTGCTTGATAAACTTGAGACTTCTTTCTATTGTAATATCGGGTTGTTTGGTTCTAGCCTCGCAGTAGTACACTAATATTGAAGTTGTTCACTCTTTTACGGTAGCTCCGTGCCTTTTTTTAGTGTGAAGCCGTGAAGCCAAGTGCAAATCGGTGAAGCCCTACTTAGCAAAGAGTTTTTTGGTTACGTAGTAGACCTGTAAATTTTAATATTGTAACAGATTGTAAAAGACTAATGTAGTGTTATTTGATGAATTATATTTGTTCCGTCCTATTTGAAATAGTGATTATGTATGTTAAAAAGATGTGAAATGGAAACTTGACCAGCGGGACCAATTTATGTCCCACTTCTGAATATAATATGAGAAATTTAAATTTTTGACATGTGGGACCCATCTGACTAGTGGGACCAGCTTTAAAATAAAATGATTGAAAAATAGAAAATCAATTGATGGAAAGAAGGCCACGGCCCAGCAATAAAAAGGCTGCAATATTGGGCTTGGCCCATGAACCCAACCAAAAATTGATAGAAAAAACAAATAGGCTGAATTGTTGGGCTCGGCCCATGTGAAACAATCGAATTGGACCGGGCTGATTCTTATCCACGTCAGCTTGCCATGCTGGATCCCTACGTGGCCTGGGGAGGTTGCTAGTGACCAAAAATTTGGTTGTGGAACCAACGACCTTTTACATATCACAAAGAAGGTCGCTAATTTCAGTTTACGACTGCCATCTTATGACCATCTATTTTGGTCGCAAAAGGTCGCAAATGAAAAACAATGACCATTCAGCGACCAATAGTGATGGTCACAAGTTGACATATTTCTTGTAGTGTATGCGCGAGCTGCCTCTATTCAGTTCAACGTGACATTGTGTGGTGTCAGCCAACTTGACGCATTGGCGCCTCTAAAAAACGACAAGTTCAGTCATTCCATTTCATCCAGGCCTGCGACTACGAAAAGTTTCGAGCTGGCTAGCAATTCCGTAAAGCACAGGTTAACCACATGTGGGATGCCCGGCCGCATGGATGTACCGGACGTCTCTACCGGGTGGAACAAACATTAGGCCCCATCACCAAGGCACGGGGCGACACACGTAGGGTGAAGGCAGTGGGCAGCTGACGAGGTGGCCCCGGGTAGCTTGGGGACAACGTGGATGACAATAAAACTCCATGTGGTCAAGGAGGCCTTGCGTATGAGGTCACTATCGGTACCTTGCCTAGTTAAGTTTAGTTTAGCTTAAATTAGTTCGGACTTATTAAATTTCATCCGTTTGGTTGTAAATATATCAAATTTAACAAATATTGTCCATTTAACATTAATTTCATCCATGCTTGTGTTTGATCCGCTTAAAATGGTTCGAACATCCGATGCTTAGGTTTCGATGGCTGGCACCCCACCCATCGTCTGCGTGGACACGCCCTAATGGTGCTACCGGTATTTGGTGTTGTCCATCTAGTGATCCGTGTTGTGAAGTTGCCTGGTTGTTTGGATACGGAGAATTAAGCATGAGATTTTAGAAAAGCAGTTTTAGGAGGATTATAAGGAAAACCCATTTTGGTTAGTTTTCTGTTAAGTAAGTTTACAGAAATGATTAAACCCAAAAGGTTTGGGATTTTCGCACGGCAAATCGAACGGTTTTTATGGCAACTTTAGTTGACACGAGAATCATAAGTTTAATTGATAAGCACGTCAGTTTCCTGACAAAAATCAAACTGAGAACGACTTGGATTATCCTGTTGAACAAAGCCGGCGTGTGCCTTTAGAGGCAGAGGTCCACCAGCTGGAGCATCTCGATGGCGTCGATCGACACAGGGACATCGGCGGTTGTGGCGGAAATATCCGGCCAGGGGACACAGATGCCATAGAGGGCAGTAAGCACCGGCAGGAGCGGCCAAGCGCGATGTCGTGGAAGACTAGGCCACCGGAGGCAGACACGGCTGCTACTCCATGGAAGCAAAAGCATGAAGTGTTGTTGCTCCGGATCCTTCAGTGCATTGAACTATTCAATGTACAACTTTGGTTACCGGTACCACTTATCAATGAGTTTGAGAAAATTTAGACGCAATTAGGCCCTGTTTGTTTACAGGGACTAGACTAGAAAAAGTAACTTTTAGTCCCTTTGTAACCATACAGGAGGGACTTTTTTTAAGGGACTAGAAAAAGACTCTACTAAAGGGTCTTTTTTTAGTCCCTGAGACTAAAAAAAGTATAGTCCCTTGCAACCAAACACCCCATGCGTTCGTGAAGTTCACGTATGATGTCTACTACGCAACCTTCTCCTTGTAGACGTTGTTGGGCCTCCAAGTGCAGAGGTTTGTAGGACAGTAGCAAACTTCCCTCAAGTGGATGACCTAAGGTTTATCAATCTGTGGGAGGCGTAGGATGAAGATGGTCTCTCTCAAGCAACCTGCAACCAAATAACAAAGAGTCTCTTGTGTCCCCAACACACCCAATACAATGGTAAATTGTATAGGTGCACTAGTTCGGCGAAGAGATGGTGATACAAGTGCAATATGGATGGTAGATAAAGGTTTTTGTAATCTGAAAATATATAAACAGCAAGGTAACAAGTGGTAAAAGTGAGCGTAAACGGTATTGCAATGCGTTGAAACAAGGCCTAGGGTTCATACTTTCACTAGTAAAAGTTCTCTCAACAATAATAACATAATTGGATCATATAACTATCCCTCAACATGCAACAAATAGTCACTCCAAAGTCACTAATAGCGGAGAAAAAGCGAAGAGATTATGGTAGGGTACTGAAACCACGCCAAAGTTATTCTTTCCAATCAATCCATTGGGCTATTCCTATAAGTGTCACAAACAGCCCTAGAGTTCGTACTAGAATAACACCTTAAGATACAAATCAACCAAAACCCTAATGTCACCTAGATACTCCAATGTCACCTCAAGTATCCGTGGGTATGATTATACGATATGCATCACACAATCTCAATTCATCTACTCAACCAACACGTAGAATATGACATGCTAAAGAGTTTATGTTGGACAAGGAAGACAATGTAATGGGTTATGTTTTCTTATATCCGAGATAAAGTATGTTGTCATGGATCATCCAACATGTTGAGCTTGCCTTTCCTCCTCATGCTAGCCAAATTCTTAGCACCAAGTAGAGATACTACTTGTGCTTCCAAAAATCCTAAACCAGTTTTGCCATGAGAGTCCACCACACCTACGTATGGATTGAGTAAGATCCTTCAAGTAAGTTGTCATCGGTGAAAGCAATTAAAAAATTGCCCTCTAAATATGTATGACTAATTAGTGTGGGAGAAAATAAGCTTTATACGATCTTGTGATGTGGAAGAAATAAAAGCGTTTTGACTGCATAATAAAGGTTCATATCACAAGGGCAATATAAAGTGACGTTCTTTCGCATTAATATTTTGTGCATCCAACCATAAAAGCGCATGGCAACCTCGGCTTCCCTCTGCGAAGGTCCTATCTTTTACTATTATCCTCTATCTTATGCAAGAGTCATGGTGATCTTCACCTTTCCTTTTTACATTTTATCCTTTGGCAAGCACAGGGTGTTGGAAAGATCCTGATAGATATATCTAATTGGATGTAGGGGAGCATGAGTTATTATTGTTGACATTACCCTTGAGGTAAAAGGTTGGGAGGCAAAACTATAAGCCCCTATCTTTATCTGTGTCCGATTAAAACTCCGCAACCACAAGTATTGCGTGAGTGTTAGCAATTATGAAGGACTAAATGATAGTTGAGTATGTGGACTTGCTAGAAAGCTCTGACATAGACTCTTTCTGATGTTATGATAAATTGCAATTGCTTCAATGACTGAGATTATAGTTTGTTGGTTCTCCATAAAGTTTACGATTCATACTTTTGCATTATGAATGGATTGTTACTTGAGCATAAGTAATCATATGACAATATCCATATATGTTGCTGTTATGAGAATAATCATGATGACTTCACGTTCGTATTTTATTTTTATCGACACCTCTACCTCTAAACATGAGGACATATTTATCGTCATCGGCTTCCGCTTGAGGACAAGCGAGGTCTAAGCTTGGGGGAGTTGATACGTCCATTTTGCATCATGCTTTTATATCAATATTTATTGCATTATGGGCTGTTATTACACGTTATGTCACAATACTTATGCCTATTCTATCTTATTTTACAAGGTTCACATAAGGAGGGAGAATGCCGGCAGCTGGAATTCTGGGCTAGAAAAGGAGCAAATATTAGAGACCTATTCTGCACAACTCCAAAAGTCCTGAAACTCCACGAAAGTCAATTTTGGAAATAATAAAAAATATTGAGTGGAAGAAGTACACGGAGGGGACCCACACAGCCACGAGGGTGGGGCGCGCCCTACCCCCCCAGGGAGCGCCCCCTGCCTCGTGGGCCCCCTGTTGGCTCTCCGATGGCCATGTTCTGCTATATGAGGTCTTTCGTCAAGGGAAAAATCATAGGCAACCTTTCAGGACGAGACTCCGCCGCCACGAGGCGGAACCTTGGCGGAACCAATCTAGGGCTCCGTGAGAGCTGTTCGGGGGACACTTCCCTCGGGAGGGAAATCATCGCCATCGTCATCACCAAAGCTCCGCTCATCGGGAGAGGGAAATCTCCATCAACATCTTCACCAGCACCATCTCCTCTCAAAACCCTAGTTCATATCTTGTATCCAATTCTTGTCTCCAAGTCCGGGATTGGTACTAGTAGGTTGCTAGTAGTGTTGATTGCTCCTTGTAGTTGATGCTAGTTGGTTTATTTGGTGGAAGATCATATGTTCAGATCCTTTATGCATATTAATACCCCTCTGATTATGAACATGAATATGCTTCGTGAGTAGTTATGTTTGTTCCTGAGGACATGGGAGAAGTCTTGCTATTAGTAGTCATGTGAATTTGGTATTCGTTCGATATTTTGATGAGATGTATGTTGTCTAGCCTCTAGTGGTGTTATGTGAACGTCGACTACATAACACTTCACCATTATTTGGGCCTAGAGGAAGGCATTGGGAATTAATAAGTAGATGATGGGTTGCTAGAGTGATGTAAGCTTAAACCCTAGTTTATGCATTGCTTCGTAAGGGGCTGATTTGGATCCATATGTTTCATGCTATGGTTAGGTTTACCTTAATACTTTAGTTGTAGTTGTGGATGCTTGCAATAGAGGTTAATCATAAGTGGGATGCTTGTTCAAGTAAGAACAGCACCCAAGCACCGGTCCACCAACATATCAAATTATCCAAGTACCGAACACGAATCATATGAATGTGATGAAAACTAGCTTGACGATATTCCCATGTGTCCTCGGGAGCGCTTTTCTCTATATAAGAGTTTGTCCAGGCTTGTCCTTTGTTACAAAAAGGATTGGGCCACCTTGCTGCACTTTATTTAGTTTTGTTACTTATTGCTCGTTACAAATTATCCTATCACAAAACTATCTGTTACCATTTATTTCAGTACTTGCAGAGAATACCTTGCTGATAACCGCTTATCATTTTCTTCTGCTCCTCGTTGGGTTCGACACTCCTACTTATCGAAAGGACTATGATAGATCCCCTATACTTGTGGATCATCACTTTCACTTTCGGTCTATGAGGGTACATGGACAACACTCTCCCCTCTCGTTGCTATGCATCACCATGATCTTGCGTGTGCGTAGGAAAATTTTGAAATTACTACGTTTCCCAACAGTGGTATCAGAGCCAGGTTTATGCGTAGATGTTATATGCACGAATAGAACACAAGTGAGTTGTGGGCGATACAAGTCATACTGCTTACCAGCATGTCATACTTTGGTTCGACGGCATTGTTGGATGAAGCGGTCCGGACCGACATTACGCGTACGCTTACGCGATACTGGTTCTACCAACGTGCTTTGCACACACGTGGCAGGCGGGTGTCTGTTTCTCCAACTTTGGTTGAACCGAGTGTGGCTACGCCCAGTCCTTGTGAAGGTTAAAACAACACTAACTTGACGAACTATCGTTGTGGTTTTGATGCATAGGTAAGAATGGTTCTTGCTCAGCCTGTAGCAGCCACGTAAAACTTGCAACAACAAAGTAGAGGACGTCTAAATTGTTTTTGCAGGGCATGTTATGATGGGATATGGTCAAGGCATGATGCTATATTTTATTGTATGAGGTGATCAGGTTTTGTAACCGAGTTATCGACAACTGGCAGGAACCGAGTTATCGCTTTATTGTATGCAATACAATCGCCCTGTAATTGCTTTACTTTATCACTAAGCGGTAGCGATAGACGTAGAAGCAAAAGTTGGCGAGACAACAATGAAGCAATTATGTAGATCAATGTATCTCGCCGCTGACTATGTTGATCATGACGGTGCTTAGGAGATGGAGATCACAAGCACAAGATGATGATGGCCATATCATATCACTTATATTGATTACATGTGATGTTTATATTTTATGCATCTTATTTTGCTTTGATTGAAGGTAGCATTATAAGATGATCTCTCGCTAAATTTCAAGATAAAAGTGTTCTCCTGAGTATGCACCGTTGCCAAAGTTCGTTGTGCGAGACACCACGTGATGATCGGGTGTGATAGGCTCTACGTTCATCTACAACGGGTGCAAGCCAGTTTGCACACGCAGAATACTCGGGTTAAACTTGACGAGCCTAGCATATGAGACATGGCCTCGGAACACCGAGACCGAAAGGTCGAGCGTGAATCATATAGTAGATATGATCAACATAGTGATGTTCACCATTGAAAACTACTCCATCTCACATGATGATCGGACATGGTTTAGTTGATTTGGATCACGTTATCACTTAGATGATTAGATGGATGTCTATCTATGTGGGAGTTCTTAAGTAATATGATTAATTGAACTTTAATTTATCATGAACTTAGTCCTGGTAGTATTAGCATATCTATGTTGTAGATCAATAGCTCGCGTTTTAGCTCCCTGTTTTATTTTGATATGTTCCTAGAGAAAATAAGTTGAAAGATGTTTGTAGCAAAGATGCGGACTAGCTCCATGATCTGAGGATTTTCCTCATTGCTGCACAGAAGAATTATGTCCTTGATGCACCGCTAGGTGACAGACCTATTACAGGAGCAGATGCAGACGTTATGAACGTTTGGCTAGCTCAATATGATGACTACTTGATAGTATAGTGCACCATGCTTAACGGCTTAGAATCGGGACTTCAAAGACGTTTTGAACGTCATGGACCATATGAGATGTTCCAGGAGTTGAAGTTAATATTTCAAGCAAATACCCGAGTTGAGAGATATGAAGTCTCCAACAAGTTCTATAGCTAATAGATGGAGGAGAATAGCTCAAGCAGTGAGCATGTGCGCAGATTGTCTGGGTACTACAATCGCTTGAATCAAGTGGGAGTTAATCTTCCAGATAAAATAGCGATTGAAAAAAATTCTCTAGTCACCATCACCAAGTTACTAGAACTTCGTGATGAACTATAATATGCAAGGGATAACGGAAACGATTCCCAAGCTCTTCGTGATGCTGAAATCAACGAAGGTAGAAATCAAGAAAAGCATCAAGTGTTGATGGTTAACAAGACCACTAGTTTCAAGAAAAGGGCAAAGGGAAGAAGGGGAACTTCAAGTAGAACGGCAGGCAAGTTGCTGCTCAAGTGAAGAAGCCCAAGTCTGGACCTAAGCCTGACACTAAGTGCTTCTACTTCAAAGGGACTGGTCATTGGAAGCGGAACTGCCCCAAGTATTTGGCGGATAAGAAGGATGGCAAAGTGAACAAAGGTATATTTGATATACATGTTATTTCTGTGTACTTTACTAGTGTTTATAGCAACCCCGCGGTATTTGATACTAGTTCAGTTGCTAAGAGTAGTAAATCGAAACGGGAGTTGCAGAATGAACAAAAACTAGTTAAGGGTGAAGCGACAATGTGTGTTGGAAGCAGTTCCAAGATTGATATGATCATCATCGCACACTCCCTATACTTTCGGTATTAGTGTTGAACCTAAATAAACGTTATTTGGTGTTTGCGTTGAGCATGAATATGATTTAATCATGTTTATTGCAATACGGTTATTCATTTAAATTAGAGAATAATTGTTGTTCTATTTACATGAATAAAACCTTCTATGCTCATACACCCAATGAAAATGGTTTGTTGGATCTCAATTGTAGTGATACACATATTCATAATATTGAAGCCAAAAGATGCAAAGTTAATAATGATAGTGCAACTTATTTGTGGCACTGCCGTTTAGGTCATATTGGTGTAAAGCGCATGAAGAAACTCCATGCTGATGGGCTTTTGGAATCACTTGATTATAAATCACTTGATGCTTGCGAACCATGCCTCATGGGAAAGATGACTAAGACTTCGTTCTCCGGAACAATGGAGAGAGCCACCGACTTGTTGGAAATAATACATACCGATGTATGCGGTTCAATGAGTGTTGAGGCTCACGGCGGGTATCATTTTCTGACCTTCATAGATGATTTGAGCAGATATGGGTATATCTACTTGATGAAACATAAGTCTGGAACATTTGAAAAGTTCAAAGAATTTCAGAGTGAAGTGGAAAATCATCGTAATAAGAAAATAAAGTTTCTACGATCTGATTGTAGAGGACAATATTTGAGTTACGAGTTTGGTCTTCATTTCAAACATTGCGAAATAGTTTCGCAACTCACGCCACCTGGAACACCACAGCATAATGGTGTGTCCGAACATCGTAACCGTACTTTATTAGATATGGTGCAATCTATGATGTCTCTTACCGATTTACCACTATCGTTTTGGGATTATGCATTAGAGACAACTGCATTCACCTTAAATAGGGCACCATCTAAATCCGTTGAGACGACACCATATGAACTATGGTTTGGCAAGAAAACCAAAGCTATCATTTCTTAAAGTTTGGGGTTGCGATGCTTATGTGAAAAAGTTTCATACTTATAAGCTCAAACCCAAATTGGAGAAATGTGTCTTCATAGGATACCCAAAGGATAAAGTTGGGTACACCTTCTATGACAGATCCGAAGGCAAGACATTCGTTGCTAAGAATGGATCCTTTCTAGAGAAGGAGTTTCTCTCGAAAGAAGTGAGTTGGAGGAAATTAGAACTTGATGAGGTAAATGTACCTGCTCCCTTATTGGAAAGTAGTTCATCACGTAAATCTGTTCATGTGACTCCTACACCAATTAGTGAGGAAGCTAATGATGATGATCATGTAACTTCAGATCAAGTTACTACCGAACCTCGTAGGTAAACCAGAGTGAGATCCGCACCAGAGTGGTACGGTAATCCTGTTCTGGAGGTCATGTTACTTGACCATGATGAACCTATGAACTATGAGGAAGGGATGATGAGCCCAGATTCCGCGAAATGGCTTGAGGCCATGAAATCTGAGATGGGATCCCTGTATGAGAACAAAGTGTTGACTTTGGTTGACTTGCCCGATGATCGGCAAGCCATAGAAAATAAATGGATCTTCAAGAGGAAAACGAACGCTGATAGTAGTGTTACTATCTACAAAGCTAGACTTGTCGAAAATGGTTTTGACAAAGGTCAAAGGAGTTGACTACGATGATACCTTCTCACTTGTAGCGATGCTTAAGTCTGTCCGGATCATGTTAGCAAATTGCCACATTTTATGAAATCTGGCAGATGGATGTAAAGAATCCATTCCTGAATGGATTTTTGAAAGAAAAGTTGTATATGATGCTACCTGAAGGTGTTATCGATCCAAAGGATGCTAACAAAGTGTGCAAGCTCCTGATCCATCTATGGACTGGTGCAAGCATCTTGGAGTTGGAATATACGCTTTGATGAGTTGATCAAAGCATATAGTTTTATCTGAGACTTGCGGTGAAGCTCAGTATTTACAAGAAAGTGAGCGGGCGACTACAACATTTCTAATAAGTATATGTGAATGACATATTATTGATTGAAAATAATGTAGAATTTTATGGAAAGCATAAAGGAGTATTTAAAAGGAGTTTTTCAAAGAAAGACCACGGTGAAGCTGATTACATATTGAGCATCAAGATCTATAGATAGATCAAGACGCTTAATAAGTTTTTTCAATTAGTACATACCTTGACAATTTTTTTGAAGTATTTCAAAATTTCAAAGAAAGAGTTTTTGCCTATGTTGCAAGGTGTGAAGTTGAGTAAAGACTCAAAGCCCGACCACGTCAGAAGATAAAAAGAGAATGAAAGTCATTCCCTATGCCTCAGTAATAGGTTCTATAAAGTATGCCATGTTGTGTACCAGATCTATTGTATACCCTACACTGAGTTTGGCAAGGGAGTACAATAGTGATCTAGGAGTAGATCAATGCACAGCGGTCAAAATTATCCTTAGTGGAATAAGGATATGTTTCTTGATTATGGAGGTGACAAAAGGTTTGTCGTAAAGAGTTACGTCAATGCAAGCTTTGACATAGATCTGGATGACTCTGAGTATCGATCTAGATACATATTGAAAGTGGGAGCAATTAGCTAGAGTAGCTCCGTGCAGAGCATTGTTGACATAGAAATTTGCATAATACATACGGATCTGAATTTGGCAGACCCGTTGACTAAATTTCTCTCATAAGCAAAACAAGATGACACCTTAGTACTCTTTGGGTGTTAATCACATGGCAATGTGAACTAGATTACTGACTCTAGTAAATCCTTTGAGTGTTGGTCACATGACGATGTGAACTATGGGTGTTAATCACATGGTGATGTGAACTATTGGTGTTAAATCACATGGAGATGTGAACTAGAATATTGTCTCTAGTGCAAGTGGGAGACTGAAGGAAATATGCCCTAGAGGCAATATTAAAGTTATTATTAATTTCCTTATATCATGATAAATTTTTACTATTCATGCTAGAATTGTATTAGCCGGAAACATAATACATGTGTGAATACATAGACAAACATAGTGTCACTAGTATGCCTCTACTTGACTAGCTCGTTGATCAAAGATGGTTGAGTTTCCTAGCCATAGACATGAGTTGTCATTTGATTAACGGGATGACATCATTAGGAGAATGATGTGATTGACTTGACCCATTCCGTTAGCTTAGCGCTTGATCGTTTAGTATGTTGCTATTGCTTTCTTCATGACTTATACATGTTCCTATGACTATGAGATTATGCAGCTCCCGTTTACCGGAGGAACACTTCGTGTGCTACCAAACATCACAACGTAACTGGGTGATTATAAAGGTGCTCTACAGGTGTCTCCGAAGGTACTTGTTGAGTTGGCGTATTTCAAGATTAGGATTTGTCACTCTGATTGTCGGAGAGGTATCTCTGGGCCCTCTCGGTAATGCACATCGCTATAAGCCTTGCAAGCAATGTGACTAATGAGTTAGTTGCGGGATGATGCATTACTGAACGAGTAAAGAGACTTGCGGTAACGAGATTGAACTAGGTATTGTGATACAGACGATCGAATCTCGGGCAGGTAACATACCGATGACAAAGGGAATAACGTATGTTGTTATGCGGTTTGACCGATAAAGATCTTCGTAGAATATGTAGGAGCCAATATGATCATCTAGGTTCCGCTATTGGTTATTGACCGAAGACGTGTCTCGGTCATGTCTACATAGTTCTCGAACCCGTATGGTCCGCACGCTTAACGTTCGGTGACGATTTGTATTATGAGTTTATGTGTATTGATCTACCGAAGGTAGTTCGGAGTCCTGGATGAGATCGGGGACATGACGAGGAGTCTTGAAATGGTCGGAACATAAAGATCGATATATTAGACGACTATATTCGGACGTCGAAAAGGTTCCGAGCGATTCGGGTATTTTTCGGAGTATCGGGGAGTTACGGGAATACGCGGAAGAAGTATTGGGCCTTAACGGGCCTTAGTGGGAAGGAGAGGCAGCAGCCAGGAGGTGGCGCACGCCCCTCCCAAGCCCGATCCGAGGTGGACAAGGGGTTTGGGCGCGGCCTCCCTCTCCCTTCCTTCTCCCTCCCTCCTTTCACCCCTTCTCCTAGTTGGACTAGGAAAGGAGGAAACCTACTCCTACTCCCTTGGCACGCCCCTCCTAGGGCCGGCCTCCTCCTCCCTTGCTCCTTTATATACGGGGGTAGGGGGCACCCCAACACTACAGGAATCGGCTACTTTGCCATCTGCCACGGCAGACGGCAAAGGCATGGATAGCGGACGGCAAAGGTCTTTGCCGTCCGCGGCGGATGGAAAAAATGGACGGCAAAATGCAGGGGCGGCTAAAACTACGTTGCCGTCTGCTTGAGCGGTGACGGCAAAGGGGCCGTAGCAGAGGCCTTGGCCGTCCATTTGACGGAAAAACTTCGGAAGGCCTCTGCGTCCGCCCGAATGATGTCAAGCGTCACTACAGCGAGCCTTTGCCGTCACTTGCTGTAGGCAAAGTTTTTCCTCTTTCTGTGAGCCACTCTAGGCAAATCGACCAAATTGGTCAGCCTCCCAGAAGCACTGATTGCCTGCCACGTGTCCTCTTTGTCGTCCGCCGATGGCAAAGAACCCTTTTGCCGTCGGTGGGCGGCAAAGATCCTGCATATTGTCTCTTTTTTCTGTTTTTTTAATCCAACAATTTTCAAAGCAAATATATATGACATATATAGATATATTTCACAGGGCTATTTAACAACAAATAAGTTTCATCGTACATACATATATAGTTCCATCCATTCACACATAGCGAGTTGCACATACACATAAGTTGCAACCATTAGGAAGTTGCACATACATATTACAATGCAAAGTTTCATCAAGATAGCAAGTTCCATCGTAGCAAGCTAGAAGAATACTAGAATAGAATGAAATAAAAAACAAGCACTCCATCATAGCAAGCTAGCTCCCGAGAAGTTAATGAAATCTGCAAAATGGCAAATAAGAAAGTTTGGAAAAGGTGACTAGAAGAAGAAGACTAGAAGAAGAAGCACACCATCGTTTGTGAGGTAGCTTAGGTGAAATGGATCGTTTATGAGCTAACTTAGGTAAAATGCATCATTTTAGAGCTAACGTAGGTAAAATGGATCATTTATGAGTTAACTAAGCTAATTATGCATTTTTTACATAAGTAAGGTAAGTACATGTCATTATTGAGCAAACCTAGTTAACTAAGCATATTATAACTAACTGAGGTCATTTTGGAGGAAACAAAGCTAAGTATAGATTGTTTTAGAGCTAACTTAGGTAAAATGGCTGGTTTTGGAGGTCGATAAGCTTATTAAGTCATTTTGCGGAAAAGAAGCTAACTCTAGGTCATTAAGGTAAGCATATTGGATGGAATAAAGCTAAGTCTAGGTCTTTATGCATTTGTTAAGCAAAAACTAGAGAAACTTACCTTGATCATGGAGGTGTGGGAGCGGGCTGGCTCATGCCCGATGGGCTGGAGAAGGATCGTGTGATGCTTGTGTGGAGTTCTGTTGCACCAAAGATCATTTCAATGTTCCGATTAGCATGATGACACTCAAATGTTAAGACTAGCAAGTAACGTCCATTCAAATTAAACTCACCGTGGTCTCGGGGAGCAATCTACGGATCAATGGCTATGGAGCCACGGGACCTCCCGCCACTAGATATCATCACCTTTCTGGATTGTAGGGAATCGCTCGCGTTAAACTCCTCCCTTTCCTCGCCTTCCCTTGACTTGCTTGTAAGAGGCGGTGTGGGCCATGGCATCTGGTCGTACCCTCTGGCACCTTATCCGTCTTATTGTAGCATGCTTGAAAGAGAGAAACAAAGTAAATTAGTAATTAAAGGGCTCAAGCTAGCATGATGAATGAATTGCATTAATCATGAAGCAAACCACATACCCAATTCCGCCCGAACTGATATAAGCTGGAGCTACCTTGATGGTGTGGCACACCTTCAATTTGGGCACGTTTGTCCTTGGCCTCAGTCGGCTCCCCTTCCATCTTTCAACACCTGCCATGACAAAGAGTAAACGAAATTAGTACAACATAAACAAATCGACATGAATAATAATATGCATATCACTTAAGTGTATCATCATCAAGTACAACATAAAAAAATTGAATACATGTCACTACTAATAATATCGATCAGTATCATCAATAAATGCATAATCATGATCATCACTATAATCAATGACGGGCTCATAGGGTTCAGTGGCATCAACATGTGGAAGGCCACCTTTACGTGTCGGTCAAGCATTGAGAGGTCGTCATGTGATAACCTCTTCTTGTTCCGGCTCTTCTTGTTCCTCCTCCGGGGTGATGTGGGATTCATTGTCATTGTCTACTTCAATGTTTTGGGGTGAAGTATACTAGTTCTTGAAAGCAGCTTTTTGGAAAGACGTGTCTCTTGGAAGAATTCTCCTTCATATGTGTATGCAGGTTATAGTCTTCATAATCCTCTTCCTTTGGGGAGATAGTCTATGCACGTGGCGGCACTTCATAAACGACATCCCAACCTTTCAGATTTGGATTAGTTTGGCAGGCCCAGGGTAGATAGAATACTTGGAGTCGCTTTGTTGAGCCGTAATATAGACATCGAGGAACATCTAAATGGGTGCTTTGGTTGATTTCAACTAGCCCTATATGTTCATGAGTCCTTCTAGTCTCCTTCGGCTGAAACCAATAACATTTGAAGACTACGACATTCGGTGGATTTTCACCATAGAATAGAAGTTCATAAATTGCTTCAACTCTCCCATAATACTCGGTACCTCCTTCGCCGATAGCAGATACACAACAATTTGTAGACTTTCGATTACGGCCATAGATAGCTCTTTGCCATAGGTACAAAAACGATACCCGTTGATGTCGTATTTGTCAAATGAACGGACCTTATAGTCAAAACCATTAGCGACTTGTCCCAATTCGGTGTCCATAGACTCTGAATTAGCCTACAAGTTTAATATGAAAGGATTGTTGCATTACGCACAAATTAGCGAATGAAATGAAATTGTCTAATATAATTTACCGTTTGTTTGAACCAAGAGATGAAACCGGGATAGCCGCCTCCTTTCTTTGTGAGAAGCTCATACTCTTCGACGAAATCCTTTTGGATCACCGCTCCATACGAGAATAGGGCGACGTATCGAATGTATGAAATATCCAGGAATAAGAGCAGTTCAAACGGAAATAGAAGTTGCGAAACAATGTACCGAGAACTTACTCGATGTACGGCCGCACTTCTATCAGTTTGTTGAAGATATACAATGAAATGGTACGCCATTCTTCGTTATCCAAAGATACTGGATTTGAAACACTTTGGTGCGAGATTCCCTTTGAATAGGCTGAGGTTGGATCCACCCTTTTTAGGCTCGTCGACATTGTACCGAGGCTTGAATTATGCAAATAGCGATTTTTGGTTTCGTAGTGTGCTGTCACGAAGTTTGCCGCCTCCTCGATGATGACTGCCTCAGCCATAGACTCTTCTATTCTACATTTATTTTTACATTTTTCTCGAAGCGTCTTCTGCATCCTCTCAGTTGGGTAGCACCAACGATTTTGCACGCCCCCCCCCCCAATCTTGCCTCGGTCGGGAGATGCAAAATCAAATGCTGCATTGGATTAAAGAAGCCTGGTGGAAAGATCTTCTCTAACTTGCAGATCAACTCTGGCGCCAACTCTTCCATTTCTTCTAGCACGCCAGGCGATAGTTCTTTCGCACAAAGAACACGGAAGAAATAGCTGAGTTCTGCCAGTACTAGCCATTCATCCTCAGGGATGAAGCCACGCAACATCACCGGCATTACCGCTCAATCCATATGTGCCAATCATGACTCTTGAGACCAAATATCTTCAATTTATCAAGACTCGCTCCCCTCTTTAGATTCGCTGCATACCCATCGGGAACATCAACTGCATTTTCACCCACAAGATAATTTCCCTCATAGCTGGCCTTCCAAGATTGAACCATGCCTTTGGCTTCATCGATTCTGCTTTCCTTTCGGTTCTTTCATGTTTTGTAACGGCCTATCACATAGTGCCTCGGATCAACTCTAGCCTTAGTATTATCCTTTGACTTCCCATCTATGCGAACAATGTACCAAAAAGTGCCTCGGCGATATTCTTCTCGATGTGCATCACGTCGATGTTGTGTGGGCAAAGGAGGTCTTTGAAGTAAGGCAGATCCCATAAGCATGTTTTGTGAGTCCAGCGTGCTCGAAATTATACCCCTTGAAGTACCACGGACGCTCTGGATGCGCTCGAGGCGTTTAACTGATCCGAAGTGCATTGGCTGTCAACGCAGGTGGTGCAGAGTTTTTACAACTCTACCTCGATGAAGTTCTTCTTGTCTTTCCTGAACTTATGGCGAGGATCCAGGAACTTTCTATGCATGTCGAAGCAAGAAAACTTGCGAACGGCCTCAAGCCAACGAAACTCAAGAGCTCCCTTGCATGTGGGGCACGGGAACCTTCCATGCACACACCAGCCAACGAATAGCGCATACGCCGACAAGTCATGCGTCGAGTACATGTACCAGACACGCATTATGAAGTTTCGTTTGCTATAGGCGTCGTATGTCTTGAACCCATTATCCCAGGCTTCTTGCAATTCGTCCTTAAGCGGCTGCATGTACACATGCATCTTTTTCCCGGATAGTTGGGCCTGGAATTATCAACGTCGGAAAATATTCTTTCTTTGCATAATCTGTCCGGGGAGATTGAGTGGAAAGACAAATACGGGCCAACAAGCTGTATTGGGCTGCCGTCATACCAAACACACTGAACCCATCGGTCTTGATGCCGACTCGAGGATGCCTCGGATCCGCCGCTTTGTCGACATGTAATTCATCAAACTTTTTCCACGCAACACCATCGATGTGTGTACCATCATCAGATTCCTATCTGTATCTAGTTTGGTTCTTTTGCTGTTTTGTGCCATGTCATCTGCACTGGCCGTCTCTTGACCATGAAAAGGCGTTGAAGTCTTGGTACGATTGGCATATACCGAAGAACACTAACAGGGATTTTGGTTTGTGTCTTCTCACCCATACCGTTGTCTACCACAATATACCTGGAAGACTTGCAAATGGGACAATAGTTCAAGTCCGCATAGTCAAGCCTAAATAAGGCACATCCTTTCTCACAGGCATGTATCTTCTCATAGGGCATCTTCAGTGCACGGAGGATTTTGTCCGACTGGTACAGGTTTGCAGGCATTACATGGCCTTTGGGTAGAAAGCGTCCAAATATTGTCATAATTGCGTCATAGCATTCTCTGCCCAAGTTGAATCGAGCCTTCAAAGCCATTACTTGTGAGATGGCATCCAAGCGACAAAGCTTCGGTGTGCTCGTGGAGCGGACGTTTTGAAGACTCCAACATTTCATTGAAGGCCTTTGCAGATTCCTCCATCTCCTCGTCCGAATCCCGAGCATCATCATAGTCTTGCACCATGTTTTCCATCCCGGTACCATGCTCGTCGGTGCGACGATGATCCACCTCGGCTCGGTCACGTTGGGCAGACTCACCATGAAATGTCCACACCGTATAATCGGGCGTAAAACCATTCTTCTACAGGTGTTTACCCATTTCAGCCTCTGTCCCCTTTTCCCAATTGCCGCATCGGAAACAGGGGCACTAAGTTTTCCTCTGGCCATTTGCAAATGCGGCTTACACAAACCCTTGGTTTTTGTGAACCATTCAACGCTCCATTTGTTACGACCGGTGTGACGGTATACATCCACGCATACGATCACTCATCTTGACTTTCGAGCTCTTGGACACACAACAATTATATATATAATTCACCATGTATATATTCATCAGTTGATCTACTTTGTCAATTTTTATTACGTCCATGCAACCTACACTCTAATAGGTAATGATAGGTCCTCATCCCACCCGAGTATGTGTAGATTGGGTTCATTTTCCCATGCTATGCTCCGGATCCGACGCAAAATTTCGGCAGCACCTCCCCGATGTTCTCCTGATACATGTCTCTGCAGTAAACAGAGAGGATGTGTACCCGGAGAACAACAGGGGAGGCTCTGACAAAATTTATGCGTCGGATCCAGAGCAAAGCATATGGGAAAACGAACCCAATCTACACATACTCGGGCTGTCCATGGATAGCATTGGACAATTCGAAAGAATCAAGGTTATAAATATGCAAATGCATGCATATTTATAACTATGACGCTTTCGAACGGAAGACACATATTGGTTACGACATCTTGATGATTCAAGACACATATATAGCTAGCTATCAAGTTTCATCGGCACGAACAAGAACGAGCAAATAATTAATGGGGAGGAGGACATGTCATTTGTGCTCACCCACGAGCGAAGAAGCAGAGCTAAATCAAGCGACGGCGAGGTCGTGAACACCAAACCTCGCAGCGGTGAAACAACTGCACATTTAAATCAACCCGATCAACACAATTATATATGATGTTTTTCATAAAAAAATCAAAAAATATATGACCTAACTAATAATTCACAAATATAAGACCTTGTCGGCCTCAAAAGTCGGGTGTCGAGTGGGGTGTCGTGTCGTTGTCGGGGTGTGGTGTAAATTGGGGTGTCGAGGTCGAGTCGAATTAGATTGGGGTGTCGGGGAATTGGGGTGTCGGGTCGGGGGGGGGGTCGATCGGGTTGTTTCCTTCTATCCTTTCCTTACTTCTTCTTCTTTCTCTCTTCTTCTTCTTCTTTCCTTTCTTCTTCTTCTTCTTTCATCTTTTTCTACTTTTTACTTCTTTTTGTTTCTTTTTTTCTTCTTCTTCCAATTCTTCTACTTCTTTTCTTCTTCTTTTTTCATCCTTCTACTACTTCTACTACTTCTACTACTTCTACTTCTTCTACTTCTTCTAATTCTTTTCTAACACTAACACAAACACAATCTAGCACTAACAACTAAACAGCAAAAAAAATGAAAAAAACTGGAAAAAAAGTAGTAGTCCCTCACGAGCAATGGGACGATCAATTTGGGGGCACCGGCGGCAAGGTGACTCGGGCGGCGGGTGTGAGGCTGACAGGCGTCGGCGGGTGGGGTGGGGGCGGAGGGTTGTGGGGCTGACAGGCCAAGGGTGCTGAAGGCGTGGCAGAGGGCGACGCAGGCGGGGCGAGGCGGGTGGCGGAGGTGGTGGGGGCGGCAGGCGTCGGCGGGTGGGGTGGGGTCGGAGGGTGGTGGCACGACGGGCAAGGTCTTGAGGCGGGGCGGGCGGCGGTGGATCAAGCTAGGGCGGGCGTCGGGAGGAGAGAGGAAGAGAAGGAGAGTAATGCAGGCGGGGGTGGCGGCCGTTAGTTACTCGGCTCTTCTTGTCCGCCGTTGTCTCTCTTTGCCGTCCGCTAGCGGACGGCAAAGAAAAGTGGTGTTAAGTTTTTTTAAACAGGCGGGTGGGTGGGGCCACCTCCCTCTTTGCCGTCGGTGGGTGGCAAAAGATTCTTGCCGTCGGTGGCGGACGGCAAAGAAAGCGACTCATGGCAAAGAGGTTCTTTGCCGTCTGCCATTTCTTTGCCGTCTGCTTTACGGTAGCTGATGTCAAAGAGCTTCTTTGCCGTCAGCTAGCTGATGGCAAAGATCTGGCTGATGGCAAAGTAGCTGATTCCAGTAGTGCAAGGCACACAAGTTGATCTGTTAATCTCTCCCAGCCGTGTGCGGTGCCCCCCTCCACCATATTCCACCTCGATCATATCGTAGCGGTGCTTAGGCAAAGCCTGCGTCGGTAGCAACATCATCACCGTCATCACCTTTGTCGTCTTGTGGAACTCTCCGTGAAGCTCTGCTGGATCGGAGTTCGCGGGGCGTCATCGAGCTGAGCGTGTGCTGAACTTCCGGAGGTGTCGTACGTTCGGTACTTGGATCGGTCGGATCGTGAAGACGTACGACTACATCAACCGTGTTGTGTTCACGCTTCCGCTTTCGGTCTACGAGGGTACTTGGACAACACTCTACCCTCTCGTTGCTATGCATCACCATGATCTTGCGTGTGCGTAGGAAAATTTTGAAATTACTACGTTTCCCAACATAGGTAAGAACGGTTCTTGCTAGAAGAACGTAGCAGCCACGTAAAACTTGCAACAACAAAGTAGAGGACGTCTAACTTGTTTTTGCAGGCCTTGCTGTGATGTGATATGGTCAAGGCGTGATGATATATAAATTGTTGTATGAGATGATCATGTTTTGTAACAGTTATCAGCAACTGGCAGGAGCCATATGGTTGTCGCATTATTGTATATCGCCATGTAATTGCTTTACTTTATCACTAAGCGGTAGCGATAGTCGTAGAAGCAATAGTTGGCGAGACGATAACAATGCTTATTTGGAGATCAAGGTGTCAAGCCGGTGACGATGGTGATCATGGTAGTGCTTTGGAGATGGAGATCAAAGGCGCAAGATGATGATGGACATATCATATCACTTATTTGATTGCATGTGATGTTTATCTTTTTATGCATTTTATTTTTCTTAGTACGGCGGTAACATTATAAGATGATCTCTCAGTAAATTTCAAGCTATAAGTGTTCTCCCTGAGTATGCACCGTTGCGAAAGTTCGTCGTGCCGAGACACCATGTGATGATCGGGTGTGATAAGCTCTACGTTCACATATAACGAGCGCAAACCAGTTTTGCACACGCAGAATACTTGGGTTAAACTTGACGAGCCTAGCATATGAAGATATGGCCTCGAACCTTTGAGAGCGAAAGGTCGAGAATGAATCATATATTATATATGATCAACATAGTGAAGTTCACCATTGAAAACATCTGCATCGCATGCGTGATGATCGGACATGGTTTAGTTGATATGGATCACGTGATCATTTAGATGACTAGAGGGATGTCTATCTAAGTGGGAATTCTTAAGTAATATGATTAATTGAACTTTAATTTATCATGAACTTAGTCCTGATAGTATTTGCATAACTATGTTGTAGATCAATAGCTCGCGTTGTAGCTCCCCGTTTATTTTTTATATGTTCCTAGAGAAAAACTATGTTGAAAGATGATAGTAGCAATGATGTGGACTGGGTCCGTGATGTGAGGATTATTCCCATTGTTGCACAGAAGAATTATTTCCTTGATGCACCGCTAGGTAGCGGACCTAATGCGGGAGCGAGATATAGGCGTTATGAGCGTTTGGCAAAGCTTCGGTATGATGACTACTTGATAGTTTAGTGCACCATGCTTTACGGCTTGGAACTAGGACTTCAAAAAGGTTTTGAATGCCACAGAGCATATAAGATGCTCCAAGAGCTGAAATTGGTATTTCAGACTCATGCCCGGGTCAAGAGGTATGAGACCTCTGACAAGTATTTTGCCTACAAGATGGAGGAGAATAGCTCAACCAGTGAGCATGTGCTCAGATTTTCGGAGTACTACAATCGCTTGAATACAGTGGAGTTAATCTTCTGGATAAAATAGTGATTGATAGAATTCTCTAGTCACTGTCACCAAGTTCTTTGGAACTTCGTGATGAACTATAATATGCAAGGGATGACGAAAGCGATTCCCGAGCTCTTCGTGATCTTTGAAATGGACAAAGGTAGAAATCAAGAAAAGCATGAAATGTTGATGGTTGACAAAACCACTAGTTTCAAGTAAAAGGGCAAGGGAAAGAATGGGAACTTCAGGAAGAATGGCAAGCAAGTTGCCACTCCCATGAAGAAGCCCAAAGACAGACCCAAGCACAGGCGAGTGCTTCTCTTGCAAAGGAAATGGTCCTTTGGAAGTAGGACTGCCCTAGATACTTGGCGGATAAGGATGGCAAAGTGAACAAAGGTATATTTGATATACATGTTATTGATGTGTACTTTACTAGTGTTTATAGCAACCCCTTGGTATTTGATCTTGGTTCGGTTGCTAAGAGTAGTAACTTCGAAGCAGGAGTTGCAAAATAAGCAGAGACTAGTTAAGGCGAGGTGATGATGTGAGACGGAAGTGATTGCAAGGTTGATAAGATCACCATCGCACACTCCCTTTACCTTCGGGATTAGTCTTGAACCTAAAATAAATGTTAGTTGGTGTTTGTGTTGAGCATAAATATGATTGGATCATATTTATTGCAATCTGATTATTCATTTAAGTCAAAGAATAATTGTTGTTCTATTTACATGAATAAAACCTTGTATGGCCATACACCCAATATAAATGGTTTATTGAATCTCGATCGTAGTGATACACATATTCATAATATTGAAGCCAAAAGATGCAAAGTTAATAATGATAGTGCAACTTATATGTGGCCTTTGTCGTTTAGGTCATATTGGTGTAAAGCGCATGAAGAAACTCCATGCTGATGGACTTATAGAATCATTTGATTATGAATCACTTGATGCTTGCGAACCATGCCTCATGGGCAAGATGACTAAGACTCCGTTCTCCGGAATAATGGGCGAGCAATGACTTATTGGAAATAATACATCTTGATGTATGCGATCCAATAAGTCTTTGAGGCTTCATGGCCGAATATCATTATTTTTGAGCTTCACAGATGATTTGAGCAGATATAGGTATATCTACTTGATGAAACATAAGTCTGAAACATTTGAAAAGTTCAAAGAATTTCAGAGTGAAGTGGAAAATCATCGTAACAACAAAATAAAGTTTCTACGATCTGATCGCGGAGAAGAATAAGCGAGTTACGAGTTTGGTCTTCATTTGAAACGATGTGCAATAGTTTCGCAACTCACGCCACCTGGAACACCACAGCGTAATGGTGTGTCCGCACGTCATAACCGTACTTTATTAGATATGGTGCGATCGATGATGTCTCTTACCGATTTATCACTATCATTTTGGGGTTATGCATTAGATACAACTGCATTCACGTTAAATTGGGCACCATCTAAATCCGTTGAGATACACCATATGAACTGTGGTTTGGCAAGAAACCTAAGTTGTCATTTCTTAAAGTTTGGGGATGCGATGCTTATGTGAAAAAGCTTCAACACAGTAGCTCGAACCCAAATCGGAGAAATGCGTCTTCATAGGATTCCCAAAGGAGACTATTGGGTACACCTTCTATCACAGATCCGAAAGCAAGATATTCGTTTCCTAGAATGGATCATTTCTAGAGAAGGAGTTTCTCTCGAAAGAAGTGAGTGGGAGGAAAGTAGAACTTGATGAGGTAATTGTACCTGCTCTCTTATTGGAAAGTAGTTCATCACATAAATCAGTTCCAGTGATTGCTACACCAATTAGTGAGGAAGCTAATGAAGATGATCATGAAGCTTACGATCAAGTTACTACCGAACCTCGTGGGTCAACGAGTAAGATCCGTGCAGAGTGGTGCGGTAATCCTGATACGGAGGTCATGTTACTTGACCATGACGAACCTACGAACTACGAGGAAGCGATGATGAGCCCAGATTTCACGAAATGACTTGAGGCCATGAAATCTGAGATGTGATCCATGTATGAGAACAAAGTGTGAACTTTGGTTGACTTGCCCAATGATCGGCAAGCCATAGAGAATAAAATGGATCTTCAAGAGGAAGACGGACGCTGATAGTAGTGTTACTATCTACAAAGCTCGACTTGTCGAAAAGGGTTTTTGACAAGTTCAAGATGTTGACTATGATGAGATTTTCTTACTCGTATCGATCCTTAAAGTCTGGCCGAATCATGTTAGCAATTGCCACATTTCATGAAATCTGGCAAATGGATGTCAAAAACTACATTCCTTAATGGATTTCTTAAAGAAGAGTTGTATATGGTGCAACAAGAAGGATTTCTCAATCCTAAAGCTGCTAACAAAGTGTGCAAGCTCCAGCGATCCATCTATGGACTGGTGCAAGCATCTCGGAGTTGGAATATACGCTTTTATAAGGTGATCAAAGCATATGGTTTTATACAGACTTGTGATGAGGCCTGTATTTACAAGGAAGCGAGTGGGAGCACTACAGCATTTCTGATAAGTATATGTGAATGACATATTTTTGATCGGAAATAATGTAGAATTTTTTTGGAAAGCATAAAGGAGTGTTTGTAAGGAGTTTTTCAAAGAAAGACCTTGGTGAAGCTGCTTACATATTGAGCATCAAGATCTATAGAGATAGAACAAGATGATTGATAAGTTTTTTTTCAATGAGTACATACCTTGACAACATTTTGAAGTAATTCAATGGAATAGTCAAAGAAAGAGTTCTTGCCTGTGTTGCAAGGAGTGAAGTTGAGTAAAGACTCAAAACCCGACCATGGCAGAAAATAGAAAGAGAATGAAAATTCATTCCCTATGCCTCAGTCATAGGTTCTATGAAGTATGCTATGATATGTACCAGACCTATTGCGAACCTCACCATGAGTTTGGCAAGAGGGTACAATAATGATCCAGGAGTGGGAGGGCGGGAGGGCGGGCTCTGCGGGACTGTTGCCCAACGCAACCGTCCGGCAACCCTGGCCACCCAAAAACGCTCACACTCGCCTACGCGCTTTCCTGCCAGAGCGTAAGCGCCGCATTCATGCCGGCCCAGAGGGGACGAGGCCACTTACTGAAGCTGGCATTGAAGCGGCACGCTGGCTGAGAGCGTCACTGAAGGAAATATGCCCTAGAGGCAATAATAAAGTTATTATTTTATTTCCTTATATCATGATAAATGTTTATTATTCATGCTAGAATCGTATTAACAGGAAACTTGATACATGTGCGAATACATAGACAAAACATAGTGTCCCTAGTATGCCTCTACTAGACTAGCTTGTTAATCAAAGATGGTTAAGTTTCACGACCATAGACATGTGTTTTCATTTGATGAGCGGGATCACATCATTAGAGAATGATGTGATGGACAAGACCCATCCGTTAACTTAGCATTATGATCGTTGAGTTTTATTGCTATTGCTTTCTTCATGACTTATACATGTTCCTCGACTATGAGATTATGCAACTCCGAATACCGGAGGAACACCTTATGTGCTATCAAACGCCACAACGTAACTGGGTGACTATAAAGATGCTCTATAGGTGTCTCTGAAGGTGTTTGTTGGGTTGGCATAGATCGAGATTAGGATTTGTCACTCCGTGTATCGGAGAGGTATCTCTGGGCCCTCTCAGTAATGCACATCACTATAAGCCTTGCAAGCAATGTGACTATTGAGTTAGTTGCGGGATGATGCATTACGGAACGAGTAAAGAGACTTGTCGGTAGCGAGATTGAACTATGTATGATCATACCGACGATCAAATCTTGGGCAAGTAACATACCGATGACAAAGGGAACAACGTACGTTCTTATGCGGTTTGACCGATAAAGATCTTCGTAGAATATGTAGGAGCCAACATGAGCATCTAGGTTTCGCTATTGGTTATTGACCAGAGATGTGTCTCGGTCATGTCTACATAGTTCTCGAACCCGTAGGGTCGCACGCTTACCGTTCGATTATGATTTGTATTATGAGTTATGTGATTAGATGTACCGAAGGTTGTTCGGAGTCCCGGGTGAGATCACGGGCATGACGAGGAGTAAAGATCGATCTATCGGAAGGCTATATTCGGACATCGGAAAGGTTCCGAATGATTCGGGTATTTTTCAGAGTACCGGGGAGTTAAGGGAATTATCCGGGGGAAGTAGTGGGCCTTAATGGGCCATACGGGAAACGAGAGAAGGGCCTCAAAGGGTGGCCGCACGCACCCCCCATGGCAAGTCCGAATTGGACTAGGGAGGGGGCGGCGCCCCCCTCTCTTTCCTTCTCCCTCTCCTACTCCTTCCCTCTCTCCCCTCTTGGAAAAGGAAGGGGACTCCAACTAGGATTGGGAATCCTAGTTGGACTACCCCTATAGGCGCGCCATCCTAGGCCGGCCTCCTCCTACTCCCTCATTTATATACGTGTCCAATGGGCACCCCAAAGCACAAAAGACAATCTCTTAGCCGTGTGCGGTGCCCCTTCCACAGTTACACACCTCGGTCATATCTTCGTAGTGCTTAGGCGAAGCCCTCGCCGGTAGCTTCATCATCACCGTAGCCACGCCGTCGTGCTGACGGAACTATCCCTCGGTCTCAACTGGATCAAGAGTACGAGGGACGTCATCAAATTGAACGTGTGCTGAACACGGAGGTGCCGTACGTTCGGTGCTAGGATCGGTCGGATCGTGAAGATACGACTACATCAACCGCGTTGATATAACGCTTCCGCTTTTGGTCTACGAGTGCGTGGACACACTCTCCCGCTCGTTGCTATGCATCACCTAGATAGCTCTTGCGTGATCGTAGGATTTTAAAAAAATTACTGCGTTCCCTAAGCGTCGCATGTTGCACACTAACTTCATACGCCTTCTCTCCACATTCAAACAACATTAAATGCCCGGCTACCTCCATTAAACAAGCGTCTGTGCCGAGGAACCTACTCCGGCGCCCCGAGCGCCACATGTCTGTCCGTGTGTCGGCTGGAATTAAAGACCGCTCGGGTTGGCGCCTCACATCCGCCCGCTATTTAAACGTTTTGGTCTTGGGGCAAGAATCACACGACACCTCCGCTCTCCATCTCTTCCTTGTACCACACCCATCATGTCCTTGACTCGAAAGTCCTATGGGATGGCCTCTCAAACAAGCAGAAAAAGGATTTCTCACGCATAGCGGCATGGGTTGCCGGTGGCGAGCTGGATTTAGGTTGGCTTTGTCGGCAAGCTCGGAGCAGCGCCACCGCCCGAGCCGCCCAAGCTGGCCAACGTCGTCTCGGCAAATCGGCTGTGGCGATGATGACAACGCATCCGGTGGCGGAGAAAGAAGCTATGTTCATGGAGGTTGACGCATCGGCGGAGGAATTTGAGAGGGCACTAACGATGACGTCGCCAACTCCGCTTCGGCCATGCCCGTCTCCACTGGTGTTGATAGCGAGGAAAAGTAGACCATGGAAGGCTACCATCGCTCGGCTCCCATGAAGACCACCGCCACCGCTAGTGGGGGTTACACATCCAGTGACTTGCCCGCTTTGTGGGGGCGTAGGGCTGTAGGCCATGGTGTCTTTCCCCACCCCGAAAACCAAACTTGATCCGTGCTTCACGGAAGTGGAGGCTACTTTTCCGCTTCCGCTGAAGCATATCCCTCCGAGGCTCACGATACTCGACGAGCGGACTGTCAGACATAGAGAAGACATGTTGTGGGAATAGGGTTCCACCGCGGCCGACCATAGACTAGATTAGAATAGCCTAGCGTAGTCCGCTATAATTTAGTTGAAATATGTTCGAAATGTAAATGTTTCCATCCCGTTTATATGAAAATTGCCGAGTTTGCATGCAGTTCGTCCGGTTAGTTGAAATCTGGTTTAAAATGTATGCGGATACGGTTAAATGTCCAGCTCCGCATGAATGTCCATGAGCTGATCCTCCGGTTCGAAGACGGACCACGGTGTCGGTTTGAGGTCGGGCTAGAGATGCCCTTTAACCCGGCGTAGTGACGAAGGCTGGACATGCTTTCGACGGGCTACCGTCGTTGCCACCATCTTGACCAAAGATGTCCATGATCAAAAGGGATGTGTTATTGGTCCCGTAGATCGTAGTATGGTTCCGTGACGCTGGCGTGGCGGTCATGATCGGTCTTGGTGCTTGGCATACATGGCTAGCTATATTCCTCACCAAATCAATCAAGCTTCCTCGTCGACGTGAGAAGAGGATTCGAGACGCATAAGTGCGGGCACCGAGTCTCACGCACATCCCTTTTCTTTTAGCTCTAATTTTAAACTTCCATATTTTTTGAACAAAAAGTTTAAATTAAGTTATGTCTTCATATTTGTCTTTCTCATGATGTGGGCTTTCAAATTACATTAATTTTGAATACATTTTGATAAATTTTGAAAATAAATGTTAGGTTTCAACTCTTGAAGCTTAGTATGAGCAGTGATAAAATTATGAATTTTTATTTTGCCTCGATAGACAAAAAAGGTGTCTTAAACTTTTTCTCTATAAAACTTGGTAAAGACGAGCGACAAAATCGGAAGTTTTAGATGAAAAAAAAACGTAAGTTTCAACGACTAGAACTTAAAACTTGCCTTCGTGCGGATCCAACTACGTTGCGGATCGTGAGGCAATCGAGCTTTCGGCAGGGCTTAGCAGGTGCGTGCACCCGCACCTGCATGCCCCTATCAAGCACTTAATATTCTTTCTTCTAACAATAACAATTTAATGATCAGCAAAATGGCAAAACAAAGCACCAGCATTTCTTTGTAGCATTTTATTATGTGGTTCTTACATTTGAATCCAATCACATTTTAGAGCATCAAAAGGATGATAAGCGTCTACACCTTTGTATTTTTGGGTTGGAGTGCTATTGCTCGGTTCGTCCGGTTTGATGTTACCTAGTCGACACTTATTGATCTAACGATCACAACATGATCATAGGCATTGACAACATGTTTTGCAAATGATTCTGCTTCGACGTCATGCACTCATTCTTAGGGAATATCTTGTGCACCTTGAAGGTGGGGTGGGTAGGGCCTTGCAACCGTCTCTGGCACTACAAAAATATGTCAACTTGTGAACTTCTCTCGGTGACCCGGCTGAATTAGTCGTAAATCCACGGCCATTTCGCTTGGAAGGGCTCAAACCCTAAAACTGTCTTACAGAATGGTCATAAGCGGAACAAGAGTGGTCAACGACCTTATTTCTACCTCATTACGACCAATATAAATGGTCATGAGGTTGTGAACGTGGATGCATTGGTACTTAAGGTGTCACTCAAGGTGGGCTTGGGACTTGGTGGAGCGAGGCCACCTTCTTTTTAAAAAAATCGGTGTGCCATGTAGGCCTCGGCCCATTCAGGAAGAAATGAGGGATGCCCTCATATTACTAAAAAAACATATATTCGGCCTAACAAAGATGGGAAAATAACAAGTTTTTCATGTATTTAAAATTTTCTAACCAATATCAACAATGTTTTATCTGCATACAAAAATATACAATGTGTAAAAACAAATATAGACATCAAAACGTATGTATGGAAAGATGTTTTTTTATTGGAATATATGAAATTATGTTAATCATGTATTTGAAAAAAGTTAAACATATATAAACAATATGTACAATGTGTCTTAAAAAATGTAGACATGTGTTCAAAATATTAGACATCAAATTATTTATTAAAAATGTTAATGATATAACTAAAAACCATTAAATATCTATAAAAATGTTTCTAGTGGTACACAAATTTGTTCATAAAATGTGGTCTAATATTCTTGAAAAATGGACAACTTTTTTACAAAAATATTTGTTAGGATCTTCACAAAAGGAACTCAAAAATGGAAAATGTATATGCGGAAATTTGTCTTCTTCACGAGAGGTGGATCAAAACTTTTTACACCCAAAAATTTGGTCAATTGTACATTAAATATGGCCTAGTATTTTAGAAATTTCATTTGGTCCAATTTTGCTACAAATATATGGTAGGTTCTTCACAAAAACCTCATTTGGGCACTAAAGAAATGGAAAATTGATTTTTGTCCAAAGAAAATAAAAACTCCCTTAGGAGACATTGTTCATCATTGGAAGCTGCACCCTTGTGCGCTATATGAGATCATTTGAACAAACTATGCCATGAATTTTTTTATGCCCGTTTCAAAATGCGGTCAAAACGGCGGGCTTGACCGTTCCAACTAGTGGTTGAATCTTGGAAAAGTTTTGATTTATCTCTGATTAAATAGATACTTACGTACCTATAAATGATTTTTGGAAAAAATAAAGAGCAAACTATGAGGCAGCTGCAGTTCATATTTGACCCGCTTCCTACTAAATCGGCAGAAATTTTTCTTTTTCACCAGAGGTGGATCAAGGCTTTTAACACCCAACCACTTAGTCAATTGTGCATTAAATATGGTCTAGTATTTTAGAAATTTGATTTGGTCCAATTTTGCAACAAATATATGGTAGGTCCTTCACAAAAAAAAACTCATTTCGGGCACTCAAAAAATGGAAAATGAAATTTCCGTGCAAAGAAAATGAAAACTCCCTTAGGCAACATTGTTTGGAATTCCAAGATGCACCCTTGTGCACAATATGAGATCAATTGAACAAACTATGCCATGAATGTGGCCATAAGATTGATCATTTGGCTTCAAATCCATGAATCTTCACACATGATAACTCATTTCTGAGAACACTTTTTAAAAATAATTGGCGTATTACAACTTTATTATTTTTTCTAGCAACTTGGTCACATATAATGACACAATGCGAAAGTTTTCCTATTTTTATTTCTTTTAATTTTTATGCCTGTTTCAAAATGTGGTCAAAACGGCGGGCTTGACCGTTCCTAGCTAGTGGTTGAATCTTGGAAAACTTTTGATGTTTATCTAATTAAATAGATACTGATGTACCTATAAATGATTTTTGGAAAATATAAAGAGCAAACTATGAGGTAGTTGCAGTTCAAATTTGACCCGCTTCCTACTGAATCGATGCAAATTTGTCTTTTTCACGAGAGGTGGATCAAGGCTTTTGACACCCAAACATTTGGTCAATTGTGAATTAAATATGGCCTACTATTTTATAAAATTGGTTTGGTCCAATTTTGCAACAAATATATGGTAGGTCCTTCACAAAAAAATTCATTTCGGGCACTAAAAAATGGAAAATGAAATTTCCGTGCAAAGAAAATGAAAACTCCCTTAGGCAACATTGTTTGGAATTCCAAGATGCACCCTTGTGCATAATATGAGATCATTTGAATAAACTATGCCATGAATGTGGCCATAAGATTGATCATTTGGCTTGAAAGCCATGAATCTTCACGCATGATAGCTCATTTTTTAGAACACTTTTTAAAAATAATTGCCGTATTACAAGTTTATTATTTTTTCTGGCAACTTGGTCACATATAATGACACAATGCGAAGGTTTTACAATTTTTTGATTTATATTTTTATTTTTTATACTGTTTCAAAATGCGGTCAAAAGACGTGCTTGAACGTTCCTAGCTAGTGCTTGAATCTTGGAAAACTTTTGATGTATCTCTGGTTAAATAGATACTTATGTACATATAAATGATTTTTGGAAAAAATAAAGATCAAACTATGAGGAAGATGCAGTTCAAATTTGACCCGCTTCCTCTGAATAAAGCAAATTTGTCTTTTTCACCAGAGGTGGATCAAGGCTGTTGACACCCAACAATTTGGTCAATTGTGCGTTAAATATGTCCTACTATTTTAGAAATTTGATTTGGTCCAATTTTGCAACAAATATATGGTAGGTCCTTCACAAAAAACTCATTTTGGGTACTCAAAAAATGGAAAATTGTTTTTTCGTCCAAAGAAAATGAAAACTCCCTTAGGCAAAATTGTTTGCCATTCCAAGATGCACCCTTGTGAAAAATATGAGATCATTTGAACAAACTATGCCATGAATGTGGCCATAAGATTGATTATTTGGCTTGAAAGTCATGAATCTTCACACATGATAGTCATTTTTTAGAACACTTCTTTAAACGAATTGCCACATTACACGTTTATTATTTTTCCTGGTAACTTGGTCACATGTAATGAAACAATGCGAAGGTTTTCCAATTTTTTGGTTTTTTTTTTGAATTTTTTATGCCTGTTTCAAAATGCGGTCAAAACGGCGGGCATGACCGTTCGTAGCTAGTGGTTGAATCTTGGATTTTTTTTGGTGTTTCTCTAATTAAATAGATACTTATGTACCTAGAAATGATTTTTTGGAAAAAATACAGAGCAAACTATGAGGCAGTCGCAGTTCAAATTTGACCCATTTCCAACTAAATCGATGAAAACTTGTCTTTTTCACGAGAGGTGAATCAAATATTTTGACACCCAACCATTTGGTCAATTATACATTAAATATGGCCTAATAATTTAGAAATTTGATTCAGTCCAATTTTGCAACAATATGGTAGGTCCTTCACAAAAAAACTCATTTTGGGCACTCAAAAAATGGAAAATTATTATTTTGTGCAAAGAACATGAAAGCCTCCCAAATCAACATTGTTTGTCATCCCAGGATACACACATGTGCACAATACTGACTCATTTTAACAAACTATAAAAGGGTGACATGTTGAATGTTTATCCAGAATAAGAGGTTAAAAAAATAAGAGAAACAAAAGGAAAAAACAATACTACATATGCTGAATTACGATTGGTGCAATCGGTCATGGCATGGATTGATGACATGGCAAACATCTGTTCATCCATACATCATCCATCCGTGCATCGATCCATCCAACCAACCGCTGCAACCCCCCCTCTCTCATGAACCCCACCCAACCCATCATGCCCTCCTCTCTCTCTCTCGAACCGAACCCTAGCGCTCCACCCCTCCCTGGCTGCCGCCACCTCCGGCGCCCTCAGGCGGGAATCGATGACCCCTGTCAGGCTAGATCCGGCGCGCGCGGTGAGACCCATCTCTCTCACACACTAGAAGGAAAATCCCCACGATTCCTCCTCCTCCTCTCTGGATCGATCCCCTCCAACCCACCTCTTCCCCCTCTCTGGATCGATCCCCTCCAACCCAGCCGCCGCCGCCGCAGACCTCCCCCAACCCCGGCCTCCTCCACCGCCGGCAACCCCTTCTCTTCCTCCCCCTCCACCTTCAGCAGCAGATCCATGCAGGACAGATCTGAGCTCCACTGCCTCTGTTGCTCCCTTTCCCCAGCCAGATCTGCCTCTTGCGTTCTGGCACCTCGCCGGCGTGGCTCCGACGTTGCTCGAGTGACTCAGGTGAGTCCCTCCATTTGTCCTCGTCACATCCCTCCTTCTCTTCCTCACCTCATCTTGTCTCCCTTGCAGATCCAACACGCCGTCGTTGCTCGAGCACCGGGACGCCCTCGACGGGAAGGCTTCCTCCTCCCCTGTCTCGAAGGCATGAACGATGCAGCTTCACCGCTACCCTGACGCCATCAAGGTCAGACCCCCAATCATATCATACCCTTCTCATTTTCTTCTTGCCCCCTTACCTTCCATTCCCTTCCCGATGTGCGGGGAGCACTGCACGCTTGTGACTGCAATATCACCAACTCAACTTGGATGCAGGGAGAGTAGATGCCCAGCCATGGGTAGCTGAATGCTCAAGACATGGTTAGTTATGGGATATGGTGATTAGGTACTATTTTACAACACATCATCTTCTGTTTTACACGTAGTTGTAGAAGAAAATACTTTTACATATTGGAAGTCATGTTGTCTTGCGTATGTTATGAATTCGGAAACTATAACATGTTTTTTGCCATGGTGAAGGAGTAAACTGAACAATTTAGTTGCTAGTTTAGTATGTGAGTTGCATCATACTATACATGAACGCTAGCTGAATGTCAGTTCTGTATGTTACTTGGTGCATAACTTTTACTTATTTGCAAGTCGTAGCTGTCGTGCATCTGTTATGAATTCAGAAACTATAACGTCAATTCGTCAACAGCTTTTTCTTAGTGGAGTTGCTAATTTTGCGTTGGAATGATTGCTTTGCACATATCCCATTGTACATAATTAATACTGGATTAGTTACTCGCTTTTGTACACATGCCAGCGGGATGTTCTCTAGTCTCTAAAGCCAGTGATTCGAAAGTTCAATGTAGTCATTTTATATTCACGTAGGGTAAAAGTGATCCAAGCACCTGATCTTTAATGAAGGATTCTGTGGTAGTGGGTTCGTTGTGATTTGTGCACCTAACACACATCATGCTTGTTTATATACTTATAATGAAGGTTTAGCAGGTCCTGTATGGGATGATGGTGCAGTGAACCATGCATCTGCCCCGTTTGTATCGATCTCTATAACTGCAACGATGACCACCACAGCTGGTAAGAGAGCGGCACTCTCTCCGCTGTATTTTCTGTTTATTGTCTTTAGTTAATGCCTCCTCATGTCTTGGTAGGTAATCAGTATCATGTCCATTTAGTCGGCTAGATGGTAATGGCTCACCAGAATATATACATTACACACTCATTCTGGAAGATCCTTTCAAGTGACAAACAAGTGCATTTTTTTACAATGCACCATGGTTTCTTGTTTCTGTTGTGAAAGTAATGTCAATTGTGTTGCCTGATTACGAATAAAAATGCAAATGGCTTGTGAATGTCAATGAACTTACAATATCGATCTCTTAGAGTTGTTTTGCAACCTAATCTTGTTGCAAAATCCTTTCCTTGAGCTGCGGTTGATGTGGTGGTCATGCGGTTGTGGATGATGCATGCGAGGGCTGCTTTGGAGAAAGCGGAGAAGGACAGGGTCCGGAGGCTGATAGGCTCAAGCCTCCCGTGGAGCAGGAAATATGCCATAGTCAAAGAGCTTGATAGCCTGTTACTTTGAAGGATGGGACAGTTGTCCTTGATTCGAAGTGAGGCTTCGTAATGGCCTCGAGTGTGGAGGTTAGATTCGCGCTCCCGCTCCGGCAAATTTAGTTGATTCTCTGATGGAGCGCTAAGTTGGAACATTAGTTTTATGATCTAAAACTGCCTGTCGTTCTTGTGATGATGATGGTGGGCGGAGTCTAAAACTGCTTGTCGTTCCTGTGATGATGAAGGTGGGCGGAGTGATCTGCTTTTTTCTCTCTCCCTTTTGGGGGGCTTTACCAACTGAAGCCATGACTCGTCGATGATGACTGGTCATGTACTAGCTAGCTAATAAGCTTGCTTTGCTCTGGAATGAATGAATGGCATCTCAGTTTGTACCTCATCTAGCACACCTTGCCTAAAATTGTCACTATTGCTTCAATGAAATTAGTAGAATTACCTTGTCATTCCTCATGCACTTCATATTATGGTTGTTCTCTTGCTAGTGTCTTACTAGCTGTTACGGCTCATCATGTTCCTACTTGTAGTTGATTTTCCATGTGCCTAAGTATATGAGTAGTTCATCGTGTTCCTGCTTGTAGTTGATTTTCCATGTGCCTAAGTATATGAGTAGTACATGTGCAAGCAAACATTTGAACTCAAACCCATCCATCCTTTATCTTGAACTATCTTGAAGAAGTAATGTAGATGAATATACATGCAGTTTTATTAAGTGAATGCCATGCAAATAACTAACTAGCTCTTGTCCATGTAGATGGAGTAGGAGGATGAGCAGCTGACAACAAATGAGCACGATGGTGAAGAAGCACCTGATGACCAGAACTCGTTCAAGTGCTCTTTAGTACTTCCAAAACAAGGTCTTGATGTCCCCCTTACATAAAATGTTCATATATGTTCCTGCATGATGTGTGTGTGCATGTTGGATGGTTACATTCTAGTGTACTAGCTAGCTAGTAAGATTGTTTTGCTACGGATGATTGAATGTCATCTTAGTTTGTACCTCATCTAGCTCACCACCTCAAATTGCCACTATTTTGTTAGTGTTTCCTTCTTCGTTGGCTAAACATATCCGTTTGTTTGATTTGGAGCATTAGACACTTGATACGTCTCCAACGTATCTATAATTTTTGATTGCTCCATGCTATATTATCTATTGTTTTGGACTATATTGGGCTTTATTTTCCACTTTTATATTATTTTTGGGACTAACCTAGTAACCGGAGGCCCAGCCCAGAATTGCAGTTTTTTGCCTATTTCAGTATTTTGAAGAAACGGAATATCAAACAGAGTCCAAACGGAATGAGACCTTCGGGAACGTGATTTTCTCATCAGATAAGATCCAGGAGACTTGGACCCTCGGCCAAGAAAGGAGGGAGGCGGCCACGAGGGTGGAGGGCGCGCCCCCAGCCTCGTGGGCCCCCCGAAGCTCCACCGACGAACTCCTTCCTCCAATATATAACTCATTACCCCCAACAGATCGAATCGGAGCCAAAACCTAATTCCACCGCCGCAACTTTCTCAGATCCACGAGATCCCATCTTGGGGCCTGTTAGGAGCTCCATGGGAAGGGATTCCACCATGGATGGCTTCTACATCATCATCATAGCCTCTCCGATGAAGTGTGAGTAGTTTACCTCAGACCTTTGGGTCCATAGTTAGTAGCTAGATGGCTTCTTCTCTCTTTTTGGGTCTCAATACAATGTTCTCCCCCTCTCTCGTGGAGATCTATTCGATGTAATCTTGTTTTTTGCGGTGTGTTTGTTTAGATCGATGAATTGTGGGTTTATGATAAAGATTATCTATGAGCAATATTTGAATCTTCTCTGAATTCTTTTATGTATGATTGGTTATCTTTGCAAGTCTCTTCGAATTATCCGTTTGGTTTGGCCAACTAGATTGGTAGTTCTTGCAATGGGAGAAGTGCTTAGCTTTGGGTTCAATCTTGCGGTGTCTCCCAAAGGATGTAAAGGGTTGCAAGGCACGTATTGTATTGTTGCCATCGAGGATAACAAGATGGGGTATTTATCATATTGCATGCATTTATTCCTCTACATCATGTCATCTTGCTTAAGGCGTTACTCTGTTTTCATTAACTTAATACTCTAGATGCATCTTTGGATAGCGGTCGATGAGTGGAGTAATAGTAGTAGATGCAAAGCGGAGTCGGTCTACTTGTCTCGGACGTGATGCCTATATACATGATCATACCTAGATACTCTCATAACTATGCTCAATTACATCAATTGCTCAACAAGAATTCGTTCACGCACCGTAAAATACTTATGCTCTTGAGAGAAGCCGCTAGTGAACTCTATGGCCCTCGGGTCTATTTTCGTCATATTAATCTTCCTGCGCTTTATTATTGCTTTGCTCTTTACTTTGCCTTTTATTTTACTTTGCATCTTTATACCCAAAAATACCAAAAATATTATCTATCATCTCTATCAGATCTCACTCTCGTAAGTGACCGTGAAGGGATTGACAACCCCTATTCGCGTTGGTTGCGAGGAGTTATTTTCTTTGTGTAGGTACGAGGGACTTGCGCGTGGCCTCCTACTGGATTGATACCTTGGTTCTCAAAAACTGAGGGAAATACTTACGCTACTCCGCTGCATCATCCTCTCCTCTTCGGGGAAAACCAACGCAAGCTCAAGACGTAGCAACGCTCTCCATCGATGATTGCCTAATTTTATTCATCGTCTCCACAATATATTCATTTGATTGTCTGCTACATCTCCACTTAAATACTCATAATGCTACTATCCAACCTTTGTTCAATTGGACTTACTATATATCTCTTGTTAAAATTGTGGTCTTGATCTTTTCTTTAAACCTGGGACATCATGCATAACTAGCTCTTCCTTTTTAGTCTAAACCTGAGACCTCTTTTGTTTTCAGTCACATTGTTTTTTTGTTGTGCTTGATAAACTTGAGACTTCTTTCTATTGTAATATCGAAGTTGTTTGGTTCTAGCCTCAGCAGTAGTACACTAATATTGAAGTTGTTCACTCTTTTACGGTAGCTCCAGGCCTTTTTTTTAGTGTGAAGCCGTGAAGCCAAGTGCAAATCAGTGAAGCCCTACTTAGCAAAGAGTTTTTTGGTTCTGTAGTAGACTGTAAATTTTAATATTGTAACAGATTGTAAAAGACTAATGTAGTGTTATTTGATGAATTATATTTGTTCCGTCCTATTTGAAATAGTGATTATGTATGTTAAAAAGATGTGAAATGGAAACTTGACCAGCGGGACCAATTTATGTCCCACTTCTGAATATAATATGAGAAATTTAAATTTTTGACATGTGGGACCCATCTGACTAGTGGGACCAGCTTTAAAATAAAATGATTGAAAAATAGAAAATCAATTGATGGAAAGAAGGCCACGGCCCAGCAATAAAAAGGCTGCAATATTGGGCTTGGCCCATGAACCCAACCAAAAATTGATAGAAAAAACACAAATAGGCTGAATTGTTGGGCTCGGCCCATGTGAAACACCGAATTGGACCGGGCTGATTCTTATCCACGTCAGCTTGCCATGCTGGATCCCTACGTGGCCTGGGGAGGTTGCTAGTGACCAAAAATTTGGTTGTGGAACCAACGACCTTTTACATATCACAAAGAAGGTCGCTAATTTCAGTTTACGACTGCCATCTTATGACCATCTATTTTGGTCGCAAAAAGGTCGCAAATGAAAAACAATGACCATTCAGCGACCAATAGTGATGGTCACAAGTTGACATATTTCTTGTAGTGTGGCTGCGCGAGCCTGCCTCTATTCAGGTTCAACGTGACATTGTGTGGTGTCAGCCAACTTGACGCATTGGCGCCTCTAAAAAACGACAAGTTCAGTCATTCCATTTCATCCAGGCCTGCGACTACGAAAAGTTTCGAGCTGGCTAGCAATTCCGTAAAGCACGTGTTAACCACATGTGGGATGCCCGGCCGCATGGATGTACCGGACGTCTCTACCGGGTGGAACAAACATTAGGCCCCATCACCAAGGCACGGGCGACACACGTAGGGGTGAAGGCGGTGGGCAGCTGACGAGGTGGCCCCGGGTAGCTTGGGGACAACGTGGATGACAATAAAACTCCATGTGGTCAAGGAGGCCTTGCGTATGAGGTCACTATCGGTACCTTGCCTAGTTAAGTTTAGTTTAGCTTAAATTAGTTCGGACTTATTAAATTTCATCCGTTTGGTTGTAAATATATCAAATTTAACAAATATTGTCCATTTAACATTAATTTCATCCATGCTTGTGTTTGATCCGTTTAAAATGGTTCGAACATCTGATGCTTAGGTTTCGATGGCTGGCACCCCACCTACTGTCCGTGGACACGCCCTAATGGTGCGCTGGTATTTGGTGTTGTCCATCTAGTGATCCGTGTTGTGAAGTTGCCTGGTTGTTTGGATACGGAGAATTAAGCATGAGATTTTAGAAAAGCAGTTTTAGGAGGATTATAAGGAAAACCCATTTTGGTTAGTTTTCTGTTAAGTAAGTTCTGAAATGATTAAACCCAAAAGGTTTGGGATTTTCGCACGGCAAATCGAACGGTTTTTATGGCAACTTTAGTTGACACGAGAATCATAAGTTTAATTGATAAGCACGTCAGTTTCCTGACAAAAATCAAACTGAGAACGACTTGGATTATCCTGTTGAACAAAGCCGGCGTGTGCCTTTAGAGGCAGAGGTCCACCAGCTGGAGCATCTCGATGGCGTCGATCGACCGCGAGGACATCGGCGGTTGTGGCGGAAATATCCGGCCGGGGACACAGATGCCATAGAGGGCAGTAAGCACCGGCAGGAGCTGCCAAGCGATGTCGTGGAAGACTTTGCCACAGGAGGCAGACTAGGCTGCTAATCCATGGAATCAAAACCATGAAGTGTTGTTGCTCCGGATCCTTCAGTGCATTGAACTATTCAATGTACAACTTTGGTTACCGGTACCACTTATCAATGAGTTTGAGAAAATTTAGACGCAATTAGGCCCTGTTTGTTTACAGGGACTAGACTAGAAAAAGTAACTTTTAGTCCCTTTGTAACCATACAGGAGGGACTTTTTTTAAGGGACTAGAAAAAGACTCTACTAAAGGGTCTTTTTTTAGTCCCTGAGACTAAAAAAAGTATAGTCCCTTGCAACCAAACACCCCATGCGTTCGTGAAGTTCACGTATGATGTCTACTACGCAACCTTCTCCTTGTAGACGTTGTTGGGCCTCCAAGTGCGAGAGGTTTGTAGGACAGTAGCAAACTTCCTCAAGTGGATGACCTAAGGTTTATCAACTGTGGGAGGCGTGGGATGAAGATGGTCTCTCTCAAGCAACCCTGCAACCAAATAACAAAGAGTCTCTTGTGTCCCCAACACACCCAATACAATGGTAAATTGTATAGGTGCACTAGTTCGGCGAAGAGATGGTGATACAAGTGCAATATGGATGGTAGATAAAGGTTTTTGTAATCTGAAAATATATAAACAGCAAGGTAACAAGTGGTAAAAGTGAGCGTAAGCGGTATTGCAATGCGTTGAAACAAGGCCTAGGGTTCATACTTTCACTAGTAAAAGTTCTCTCAACAATAATAACATAATTGGATCATATAACTATCCCTCAACATGCAACAAATAGTCACTCCAAAGTCACTAATAGCGGAGAAAAAACGAAGAGATTATGGTAGGGTACGAAACCACGTCAAAGTTATTCTTTCCAATCAATCCATTGGGCTATTCCTATAAGTGTCACAAACAGCCCTAGAGTTCGTACTAGAATAACACCTTAAGATACAAATCAACCAAAACCCTAATGTCACCTAGATACTCCAATGTCACCTCAAGTATCCGTGGGTATGATTATACGATATGCATCACACAATCTCAATTCATCTACTCAACCAACACGTAGAACCTCAAAGAGTGCCCCAAAGTATCTACTGGAGAATCACGACGAAAACGTGTGCTGATACGTCTCCAACGTATCTATAATTTTTGATTGCTCCATGCTATATTATCTACTGTTTTGGGCAATATTGGGCTTTATTATCCACTTTTATATTATTTTTGGGACTAACATATTAACCGAAGGCCCAGCCCAGATTTGCTCTTTTATGCCTATTTCAGTGTTTCGAAGAAAAGGAATATCAAACGAAGTCGAAACGGAACGAAATCAACTGGAGAAGTTATTTTTGGAAGGAAACCTACCGGATGGGCTTGTAGTGCACGTCAGGGAAGAAGGGAGGTGCCCAAGAGGGTGGGGGGCGCCCACCCACAGGTGCGCGCCGCCTCGTGCCCCCCCTTCAGTCCACCGACATACCCCCTGCACCCATATATACCTACGTATCGTAAAACTTCCGGAACAGAAGATAGATCGGGAGTTCCGCCGCCGCAATACCTCCAGAGCCACAAAAAACCAATCGGGACCTGTTCGCACCACCGAAGGGGAACCCTCACCGGTGGCCATCTTCATCATCTCGACGCTCTCCATGACGATGAGGGAGTAGTTCACCCTCAGGGATGAGGGTATGTACCAGGAGCTATGTGTTTGATCTCTCTCTCTCTCGTGTTCTTGATTTGGCACGATCTTGATGTATCGCGAGCTTTGCTATTATAGTTGGATCTTATGTTTCTTCTCCCCCTCTACACTCTTGTAATGAATTGAGTTTTCCCCTTGAAGTAATCTTATCGGATTGAGTCTTTAAAGATTTGAGAACACTTGATGTATGTCTTGCCGTGTTTATCTGTGGTGACAATGGGGTATCACGTGCCACTTGATGTATGTTTTGGTGACCAACTTGCGGGTTCTGCCCATGAACCTATGCATAGGGGTTGGCACGTTTTAAATCATGATTCTCCGGTAGAAACTTTGGGGCACTCTTTGAGGTTCTATGTGTTGGTTGAATAGATGAATTTGAGATTGTGTGATGCATATCGTATAATCATGCCCACGGATACTTGAGGTGACATTGGAGTATCTAGGTGACATTAGGGTTTTGGTTGATTTGTATCTTAAGGTGTTATTCTAGTACGAACTCTAGGGCTGTTTGTGACACTTATAGGAATAGCCCAACGGATTGATTGGAAAGAATAACTTTGAGGTGGTTTCGTACCCTACCATAATCTCTTCGTTTGTTCTCCACTATTAGTGACTTTGGAGTGACTCTTTGTTGCATGTTGAGGGATAGTTATGTGATCCAATTATGTTATTATTGTTGAGAGAACTTGCACTAGTGAAAGTATGAACCCTAGGCCTTGTTTCCTATCATTGCAATACCGTTTACGCTCACCTTTATCGCTTGCTACCTTGCTGTTTTTATATTTTCAGTTTACAAATACCTATATCTACCATCCATATTGCACTTGTATCACCATCTCTTCGCCGAACTAGTGCACCTATACAATTTACCATTGTATTGGGTGTGTTGGGAACACAAGAGACTCTTTGTTATTTGGTTGCAGTGTTGCTTGAGACAGACCATCTTCATCCTACGCCTCCCACGGATTGATAAACCTTAGGTCATCCACTTGAGGGAAATTTGCTACTGTCCTACAAACCTGTGCACTTGCAGGCCCAACAACGTCTACAAGAAGAAGGTTGTGTAGTAGACATCATGTGCCAACCCCTATGCATAGGTTCATGGACGGAACCCGCAAGTTGATCACCAAAACATACATCAAGTGAATCACGTGATATCCCATTGTCACCAAAGATACGCATGGCAAGACATACATCAAGTGTTCTCAAATCTTTAAAGACTCAATCCGATAACATTACTTTAAGGGGAAAACTCAATCCATTACAAGAGAGTAGAGGGGGAGAAGAAACATAAGATCCAACTATAATAGAAAAGCTCGCGATACATCAAGATCGTGCCAAATCAAGAACACGAGAGAGAGATCAAACACATAGCTACTGGTACATACCCTCAGCCCTGAGGGTGAACTACTCCCTCCTCGTCATGGAGAGCGCCGGGATAATGAAGACGGCCACCGGTGAGGGTTCCCCCCTCCGGCAGGGTGCCGAAACAGGGTCCCGATTGGTTTTTGGTGGCTCTAGAGGTTTGTGGCGGTGGAACTCCTGATCTATTCTTTGTTCTGGAAGTTTTAGGGTACATGGAGTTATATAGGCGGAAGAAGCACGTCAGGGGAGCCACGAGGGCCCCACGAGGCAGGGGGCGCGCCCTAGGGGGTGGGCGCCCCCCACCCTCATGGCTTCCTCGTTCCTTCCTTGACGTGGGGTCCAAGTCCATCGGGTAGCTTTCGTTCCAAAAATAACTTCTCCTATTGATTTCGTTCCGTTTTGACTCCGTTTGATATTCCTTTTCTTGAAATCGAAATAGGCAAAAAACAAAGAAATGGGCTGGGCCTCCGGTTAATAGTTTAGTCTCAAAAGTAATATAAAAGTGGAAAATAAAGCCCGATATTTCCCAAAACAGTAGATAATATAGCATGGATCAATCAAAAATTATAGATACGTTGGAGACGTATCAAGCATCCCCAAGCTTAATTGCTGCTCGTCCTCGAGTAGGTAAATGATAAAAAAGATAATTTTTGATGTGGAATGCTAGTTGGCATAATTTCATTGTAATTCTTCTTAATTGTGATATGAATTTTCAGATCTGAAAGATTCAAGACAAAAGTTCATATTGACATAAACATAATAATATTTCAAGCATACTAGCTAAGAAATTATGTCTTCTCAAAATAACATGGCCAAAGAAAGTTCATACCTACAAAATCATATAGTTTAGTCATGCTCCATTTTCGTCACACAAGAATGCTCTCATCATGCACAACCCCGATGACAAGCCAAGCAATTGTTCCATACTTTAGTAATCTCAAACTTATAAACCTTCACGCAATACATGAGCGCGAGCCATGGATATAGCACTATGGGTGGAATAGAATATGATGATGGGGGTTATGTGGAGAAGACAAAAAAGGAGAAAGTCTCACTTCAACGAGGCTAATCAATGAGCTATGGATATGCCCATAGATTGATGATAATGCGAGGAGTAGGGATTGCCATGCAACGGATGCACTAGAGCTATAAATGTATGAAAGCTGAACAAAACAAACTAAGTGGGTGTTCATACAACTTGCTTGCTCACGAAGACCTAGGGCACTTGAGGAGGCCCATTGTTGGAATATACAAGCCAAGTTCTATAATGAAAAATTCCCACTAGTATATGAAAGTGACAAAACGAGAGACTCTCTATTATGAAGATCATGGTGCTACTTTGAGGCACAATATATGAGACTCGCTATATGAAGAACATGGTGCTACTTTGAAGCACAAGTGTGGAAAAAGGATAGTAGCATTGCCCCTTTTTTTTGGCCTTCTTTTTTTTTCTTTGGCCTTTCTCTTTTTTTGGGACAATGCTCTAGAAAATGATGATCATCACACTTCTATTTATTTACAACTCAATGATTACAACTCGATACTAGAACAAAGTATGACTCTATATGAATGCCTCCGGTGGTGTACCGGGATATGAAATGAACCAAGAGTGACATGTATGAAATAATTATGAACGGTGGCTTTGCCACAAATACTATGTCAACTACATGATCATGCTAAGCAATATGACAATGATGAATGTGTCATGAAGAACGGTATGGTGGAAAGTTGCATGGCAATATATCTCGGAATGGCTATGGAAATGCCATAATAGGTAGGTATGGTTGCTGTTTTGAGGAAGATATAAGGAGCTTTATATGTGAAAGAGCCTATCATATCACGGGGTTTGGATGCACCGGCGAAGTTTGCACCAACTCTCAATGTGAGAAAGGGCAATGCACGGCAATCAAGAGGCTAGCAATGATGGAAGGATAAGAGTGCGTATAATCCATGGACTCAACATTAGTCATAAAGAACTCACATACTTATTGAAAAAATCTACAAGCCATCAAAAACCAAAGCACTACGTGCATGCTCCTAGGGGGATAGATTGGTAGGAAAATACCATCGCTCGTCCCCGACCGCCACTCATAAGGAAGACAATCAAAGAACACCTCATGTTTCAAATTTGTTACATAATGTTTACCATACGTGCATGCTACGGGACTTGCAAACTTCAACACAAGCATTTCTGAAGTTCACAACTACTCAACTAGCACAACTTTAATATCACTACCTCCATATCTCAAAACAATCATCAAGCATCAAACTTCTCTTAGTATTCAACACACTCATAAGAAAGTTTTTACTATTTTTGTATACCTAGCATATTAAGATTATTTAAGAAAATTACCATGCTATTTTAGACTCTCAAAATAATATAAGTGAATCATGAGAGTGCATCTATTTCTTCAAAATAAAACCACCATTGTGCTCTAAAAGATATAAGTGAAGTACTAGAGCAAATGACAAACTACTCCGAAAGATATAAGTGAAGATCAATGAGTAGTCGAATAATTATGCAACTGTGTGAAGACTATTTAACATTTAAGAATTTCAGATCTTGGTACTTTATTCAAACAGCAAGCAAAGCTAAAGAAAATAAAATGACGCTCCAAGCAAAACACGTATCATGTGGTGAAGAAAAATATAGCTCCAAGTAAAGTTGCCGATGAACGAAGACGAAAGAGGGGATGCCTTCCGGGGCATCCCCAAGATTACACGCTTGGTTATCCTTGAATATTACCATGGGGTGCCTTGGGCATCCCCAAGCTTAGGCTCTTGCCACTCCTTATTCCATAGTCCATCGAATATTTACCCAAAACTTGAAAACTTCCACAACCCAAAACTTAACACAAAACTCGTGAGCTCCGTTAGCGAAAGAAAACAAAAGACCACTTCAAGGTACTGTAATGAACTCATTCTTTATTTATATTGGTGTTAAACCTACTGTATTCCAACTTGTCTATGGTTTGTAAACTATTTTACTAGCCATAGAGTCATCAAAATAAGCAAACAACACAATGAAAACAGAATCTGTCAAAAACAGAACAGTCTGTAGTAATCTGTAACTAATGCAAACTTCTGGAACTCCAAAAATTCTAAAATAAATTGGTGGACCTTAGGAATTTGTTTAGTAATCATCTGCAAAAATAATCAACTAAATAGCACTTTCCAGTAAAAAGTTGAAGCTAATCTCGTGAGCGCTAAAGTTTCTGTTTTTTACAGCATGATCATAAAAACTTCACTCAAGCCTTCCCAAAGGTTCTACTTGGCACAAACACTAATTAAAACATAAAACCACATCTAAACAGAATCTAGACGGATTATTTATTACTAAGCAGAACCAAAAAGCAGGAAACTAAAATAAAATTGGGTTGCCTCCCAACAAGCGCTATCGTTTAACGCCCCTAGCTAGGCATGGTGATTTCAATGATGCTCACATAAAAGATAAGAATTGAAATATAATGAGAGCATAATGAAGAATATGACTAGCACATTTAAGTATAAGAAACTTCCTATGCATAGGGATTTTGTGATCAAACAACTTATGATAACAATAATCAACTAGCATAGGAAGGTAAAACAAGCATAACTTCAAGATTTTAAGCACATAGAGAGGAAACTTGATATTATTGCAATTCCTACAAGCATATATTCCTCCCTCATAATAATTTTCAGTAGCATCATGAATGAATTCAACAATATAACCAGCACCTAAAGCATTCTTTTCATGATCTACTCGCATAGAAATTTTATTACTCTCCACATAGGCAAATTTCTTCTCATAAATAATAGTGAGAGCAAACTCAACAAAATAACTATCATGTGATTGAAAATTAAGATCAAGATGACAAGTTTCATGGTTATAATTATTCTTTAAAGCATACGTGTCATCACAATAATCATCATAGATAGGAGGCATGCATTCATCATAGTAAATTTGCTCATCAAAGCTTGGGGGACAAAAAATATCATCTTCATAAAACATAGCTTCCCCAAGCTTGTGGCTTTGCATATCATAGCATCGTGGATATTCAAGGAATTCATACTAACAACATTGCAATCATGCTCATCATAAAAAGATCTAGTACCAAACATTTTAATGCATTCTTCTTCTAACACTTTGGCACAATTTTCCTTTCCATCATACTCACGAAAGATATTAAAAAGATGAAGCGTATGAGACAAACTCAATTCCATTTTTTTGTAGTTTTCTTTTATAAACTAAACTAGTGCTAAAACAAGAAACAAAAAGATTTGATTGCAAGATCTAAAGATATACCTTCAAGCACTAACCTCCCCGGCAACGGCGCCAGAGAAGAGCTTCATTGACGGGGTGTGAGTGCCGCTTACCTAGCCTCCCGACAGCGGGCGCGGAAAAAGAGCTTGATGTCTACTACGCAACCTTCTCCTTGTAGACGTTGTTGGGCCTCCAAGTGCAGAGGTTTGTAGGAAAGTAGCAAATTTCCCTCAAGTGGATGACCTAAGGTTTATCAATCCATGGGAGGCGTAGGATGAAGATGGTCTCTCTCAAGCAACCCTGCAACCAAATAACAAAGAGTCTCTTGTGTCCCCAACACACCCAATAGAATGGTAAATTGTATAGGTGCACTAGTTCGGCGAAGAGATGGTGATACAAGTGCAATATGGATGGTAGATAAAGGGTTTTGTAATCTGAAAATATAAAAACAGCAAGGTAACAAGTGGTAAAAGTGAGCGTAAACGGTATTGCAATGCGTTGAAACAAGGCCTAGGGTTCATACTTTCACTAGTGCAAGTTCTCTCAACAATAATAACATAATTGGATCATATAACTATCCCTCAACATGCAACAAAGAGTCACTCCAAAGTCACTAATAGCGGAGAACAAACGAAGAGATTATGGTAGGGTGAAACCACCTCAAAGTTATTCTTTCCAATCAATCCATTGGGCTATTCCTATAAGTGTCACAAACAGCCCTAGAGTTCGTACTAGAATAACACCTTAAGATACAAATCAACCAAAACCCTAATGTCACCTAGATACTCCAATGTCACCACAAGTATCCGTGTGTATGATTATACGATATGCATCACACAATCTCAATTCATCTATTCAACCAGCACATAGAACCTCAAAGAGTGCCCAAAGTCTCTACCGGAGAATCACGATGAAAACGTGTGCCAACCCCTATGCATAGGTTCATGGGCGGAACCCGCAAGTTGATCACCAAAACATACATCAAGTGAATCACGTGATATCCCATTGTCACCACAGATACGCACGACAAGACATACATCAAGTGTTCTCAAATCTTAAAAGACTCAATCCGATAAAATTACTTCAAGGGGAAAACTCAATCCATTACAAGAGAGTAGAGGGGGAGAAGAAACATAAGATCCGACTATAATAACAAAGCTCGTGATACATCAAGATCATGCCAAATCAAGAACACGAGAGAGAGAGATCAAACACATAGCTACTGGTACATACCCTTAGCCCCGAGGGTGAACTACTCCTTCCTCGTCATGGAGAGCGCCGGGATGATGAAGATGGCCCCGAGGGTGAACTACTCCCCCCTCCGAGAGGGTGCCGGAACAGGGTCCCGATTGGTTTTTGGTAGCTGTGGAGGTTTGTGGCGGCGGAACTCCCGATCTATTCTTTGTTCTGGAAGTTTTAGGGCACGTGGAGTTATATAGGCGGAAGAAGCACGTCAGGGGAGCCACGAGGGCCCCATGAGGTAGGGGGCGCGCCCTAGGGGGGTGGGCGCCCCCCCCCCCACCCTCGTGGCTTCCTCGTTCCTTCCTTGACGTGGGGTCCAAGTCCATCCGGTAGCTTTCCTTCCAAAAATAACTTCTCCAGTTGATTTCATTCCGTTTTGACTCCGTTTGATATTCCTTTTCTTCGAAATACTGAAATAGGCAAAAAAACAGCAAATCTGGGCTGGGCCTCCGGTTAATAGGTTAGTCCCAAAAGTAATATAAAAGTGGAAATAAAGCCCGATATTGCCCAAAACAGTAGATAATATAGCATCGAGCAATCAAATATTATAGATACGTTGGAGACGTATCAACGTACGCCAGACGTCTGCGCCGCCAGGGTTAGCTTCTTCTGCCGCGATGAAGGAGATGGTGGCAGTTGAGTTGAGACGGGCGCTCGACCCGAGCAGGAGCATCCTGTCGCATTTTTGGTTTTTGTAGAACACAATTTTCTATATATATATCATGTTGGGGATGGACAACAACACTTTGTTGGGGCTGGACAGCAACAATATGCAGCACAAATTCACCGACACCGAAAATATGCACACTACACAGCCCCCTCCACTTGGGATGAACTTTTAGGACAGTTTCAACCAAAAAGTAAGCAGCAGAATAACACAAACAACATGCACAAGTGACACAGGATTTAACGTGGAAAAACCTCCTCAATTTGAGGAGTAAAAACTATGGCTGTGGACCGATCGGTCCACACAACTTCACTATGAGAATGATGAGTACAAAGTCTTCTCTAGAACCACTAGAGAGATTTACAACACACTCTCCACGTTGCCAACCGCAACAAAGAACAACAACCACAAGAGGCAAGATTTCAGCAAAGCAGAGTTTACACAGCTTCTATACCCTTCAGTGTTTTGCAAACTGCTCTTAAACCGCTGAACCAAACAGCACCAAATTTGGCATACAAGTAAACACACAAGTTCTTAACATCCCCTCCAAATTTCAACTCAATCGGACATCATTTGCCTACCCAAACTGTTCGTCTCCCAAAACTACTCTGTTCTGAAACTGCAGCAGTCAGAGCTGACAAAACCACTCTCAAATCTGATGTCCACTGACCCACTCCTCAAACCAGCTAACCAGCTCGAAGTACTCAAAGTAAGGAACGAGCTCACCAAGTTTGGGGTCGATCCAAGCACATTTGAGCCTCCAACCACCAGCTTGAACACTGTCTAATCAGATACAGCAAATCTGGACAGAACCTCTGCTTCTTCTTCTTCCTCTATCTCAGGTTGTGTTTTCTCTTGTGTGCTCTTTCTCTCTCTCTCACTCTCACGAAGGGCAGCCACCACCAGCAGGTGTGGATTGGCTATGGTTTTCTCCTTGCTCCCTTCACCAGGAAACACTCTCAGCCGTTGGATGCAGCGAAGATCAACGACTAACATGTGTTGGACTTATGGGCTGCCAATACACCTCCATGTGGAGGGACCTAGCCCAGCAAACTCCCCTTCCCGACAGCATGGAGGGTCTCACTGCCTTCCGGCAGCCATGCCAGCAAGCCGGCGGCATACTTCAAGCTTCTTCCTTGACTTTAGTCAACATATCAGCCCCATTGTCATCGGTGTGAACCTTCTCAAGTTGCATTTGCTTGAATTACAACACATCTCGAATCCAATGATAACGGACTTCTATATGCTTAGACCTTGAATGAAAACTTGCATTCTTACTCTATTGGATAGCACTTTAGTTGTCACAAAACAACACATACTTGTCTTGCTTAAAACCAAGCTCACAAGCCAACCGTTTCAGCCACAATAGCTCTTTGCTCGCCTCTGTTACTGCAATGAATTCAGCTTCAGTTGTATTCAGTGCCACACACTTATGCAGCCTGCTTTGCCATGACACTGCTCCCCCTGCATAGGTAACCAAGTAACCTGAAGTAGACTTCCTTCTGTCAACATCTCCAGCCATGTCAGAATCTAAAAAAGCAATCAGCTTGGCCTCACCATCACCGAAGCAAAGTTTTAGACTTGTGCTACCCCGAAGATGTCTCAAAATCCACTTCACGGCTTCCCAATGAGGTCTTCCTGGATTGGACATAAATCTACTCACAGTACTAACCGCATGAGCAATGTCAGGCCTTGTACCCACCATAGCATACATCAAACTCCCAACCGCTGAAGCATAAGAAACATGATGCATTTCCTTTTTCTGCCCATCGGTGGTAGTACATTGCTTTCTGCTCAACTTGAAATGGGCTGCTAGTGGACAACTCACAACTTTAGCATTTTCCATCCTGAACTTCTGAAGTACCTTCTCAATATACTTCTCTTGAGGCAAGTACAACTTGTTGCAATTTTTGTCTCGCTCAATTCTTATCCCGAGAATGTTCTTTGCTAGACCTAAGTCTTTCATGGCAAAACATTTTCTGAACTCCTTCTTGAACTTAGCAATCCTAGAGACATTCTTGCCAACAATCAGGATATCATCAACATAGAGCAATAATATGATGAAATCATCACCTGAGAACCTCTGAATAAACACATAATGGTCTGAGCTACACTTCTTGTAGCCTTGCTCCCCCATGACAGTTTTAAACTTCATGCACCATTGTCTTGGTGCTTGTTTCGGGCCATAGAGACTTTTCTTCAGCTTGCACACATAGTCCTCTTTGCCTTTCACAAGAAATCCCTCAGGTTGCTCCATGTATATTTCTTCCTCCCACTCACCATGAAGGAATGCAGTATTCACATCCATTTTCTCAACCTCCAAGTTGAGACTTCCTGCCATGCCAAGGATTACCCTTATGGATGTCATCTTCACAACCGGAGAAAAGATCTCATCATAGTCAATGCCTTTTCTCTGGCCGAATCCTTTTACAACTAGCCTGGCCTTGTACCTTGGATGTGATATGTGCTCCTCTTGCTTGATTCTGTAGACCCACTTGTTCTTCAAAATTTTCTTGCCCTTGAGCAACTTCACCAACTCATAAGTATGATTCTAATGCAAGGAATCCATCTCTTCTTGCATAGCCTTTTTCCACTCCTTCTTGTGCTCATCTTCCATAGCGTCTGCAAAGCATTCAGGTTCTGAATCGTCAGATAATAACACCATGTATTGATCTGAGGGATACCTGCTGGAAGGAATTCGACCCCTGTTGGATCTTCTGAGTGGAGCAGCTGTTGGACTTTCTGGTGCTGGTGCTTCCTGCTGATCTGGATCATCAAATTCAGCATCATACTCTTGCTGCTGCTGTTGGGGAGCATCTTCTTCACCTGCAGCACCATGTACATCTTCTGCATTTGCTTCAACTTGCACAGGAGCTGGAGCTGCAGGAACTGGGTCAGAATCAATCATGTCTTGCTGCTGCTGAGGAGGAACCTGCCCCTTTATCTTCACAATATCCTCAATTGTTTGGTCTTCAACAAACACAACTTCACGGCTTCTCACAACTTTCCTTGTTATAGGGTCAAACAGCTTCTAGCCAAACTCATCACCACCATAACCAAGAAAGATACACTGCCGTGTCTTTGAATCAAGCTTTGACCTTGTAAGTGCATCTAGTGCCCCTTAGTGATTTTGGTGGATTGAAGACTTATAGGTTAAGGGACTAATGCGTTTGTGAGTGTACACAGGTCTATAAGTCTATGAGGAGTTTGATATTTACAGAGAAAGTCGACCCCTAAAAATGAAGTTCTTCGACTTAAGACTTTGATATTTTGAAGACTTTCTGAAGACTTTGAAAGTGAAGAAATTGGTGTGACCTTGAAGACTCGGTATTCATTCGAGGAACATGAAGCGTGAAGACTTTTGTTTTCGTAGTTTCATTTTCTCTTTCTTGAGTCATAGGAATCACCGTCTTTGTTAAAGGGGGTCGAGGAAATACTAAGGAAAAATTTCCAAGTGATGCTCAACTCAAAATCCTACACCTACCAATCCCTTCGAGTGAAGCCTTTGGAAATCTCATACGATTCAGTCAATTTCTTGATGTAGACGAAGTTCTTCCGGTCACGAGGAATTTGTTCTGACCGAGGAGTTAGGAATTCGCCAAGACGGATTGCCTACAGTGAGGAACATGATAGCCCCGAGGAATTTGAGAGTCAAATTTCCGACCGTTCTTTGTCTTCTTGGCCACTGTCCCAAAATATCTTATCCACCTAACGGTCATTTCATTGAAGGGCATTTATGTCTTATCATGTCGGGCTGCTCCCTAGGCTATAAATAGCCGCTTCTACAACCACTAGCTGGTTGTCTGCTCCGAGAGAACTTGACACTTGTCATTTGAGAGCATCCCATCCTCTCGAGGACTTTGAGTGAAAATCATCAAGTGAGGAAAACCCAAAACCAAACCCCTACAAACCCAAAGTGATTGAGCATCTACGAAGAAATTGATCCTGTGTGGATCCGACGCTTGTTACCTTTTGAAGACTGTGCTTCTTCCAGACGGTTAGGCGTCATGGTCTAGAGCATCCAAGACGAATTGTGGATCGCCGAGTGACCAAGTCTGTGAAGGTTTGGAAGTCGCTCAAGACTTACCACGAGTGATTGGACGAGGTCTATGTGACCTTAGTTCAAGGAGAATACGGTGAGGACTTGGTGTCCTGAGCTGCGTGCTCAGCGATCGGGTATCCGGACTGTGTGTCCTCAAGTTTAAATACTCACCGCTTCCAACCAGACGTATAATCGAGACAGCAGTTGGAACTGGTCTACCAAATCATTGTCTTCACCAACCTAACTGGTTCTATTTCCTCAACCCTTTCATTTCCTCATTACTGTGTTGAGTGTTTGTTCATATCTGTGTTTGAAGACTTTGACTGAAGACTTTCTCACTTTCCTCAGTTCAATTTTTCAGTCAATTTGTCTTCATCTTGTGTTATCCTGTGATTTCGCCTTTTGTACTGTGGTTTGTCTTCATTTCATCATGATGACCATGCGTGTATTCTGTTATGCTTACTCGAGTACTTATTCCTCTGCAAGTAGTAGTTCTTCGCTAAGGAATTTCCTCACCGGCAAATTCCTCAGTGAAGAATTATTAAAAATCACCTATTCACCCCCCTCTAGTCGATATAACGCACTTTCAATTGGTATCAGAGCGAGGTACTCCCTTGTTCTGTGTGATTTTGGTTTAACCACCTGGAGTTTTAGTTATGTTGACCGCAGGTATGATCAAGGTCTCAGCAGGGTGTCCTACCTTTGATGGGACGGACTACCCCTACTGGAAGAATAAGATGTGAATGCATCTTGAAGCAATTGACAACGATCTCTGGTATGTTGTGGAAAATGGTGTTCCCTCAGTCACACCTTCTCTGAATGCTCGCGATGTGAAGAGATTCAAGCAACTTGATTCTCAAGCGAAGAATATCATATGCGACCATCCGAGCAAAGGTCAATATGGAAGAGTGAGTGCTTTGGAATCGCCAAGCTCATCCGGGAAAGGCTGTCCAAAGTGAATGAAGGAGTCTCAACTCAGCGTGACTCTCGAGTTGATGTTCTTCGGAATCTCTTCAACCGCTTCAAAAGACTCGACAACGAAAATGTTCAACAAACCTTCGATCGCCTCACTGATATCTCAAATGAGCTTCAAGCTCTTGGCGCCACTGACATCACCGACCATTAGGTGGTGAAGAAATTGTTAAGATCACTTGATTCCTCATTTGATACTCTGGCACTGATGATACAAGAGCGTCGACTACAAGTCACTTGATCCAAATTGATATCCTCGAGAGGCTAAATACTCATGAGTTCCAGCTTTGAAAAGAGAGATCTCTATGGTTCTAGCTATGGAAAACACGTGCCTCAAGGCCAAGGTCAGGTATGCGAATCTGAGTGTGAAGACTCGGTAGTAGCCTTGGAGATCTGAAGAATTAGGCCAAGAGCTAGCACCGCTCGTGAAGAAATTCCTAAGTTCACAAGACGTGGTCGCTTTGGAAAATCCTCAAGAAGCGGTGATTCCTCATCCAATGACTATAAGAGAAGACTTTGTCACAAATGCAAGAAACCTGGTCACTACATCCAAGATTGTCCTCGGTGGGAAAAGGAATTAAAGAAGAAGAAACACAAGGATTACTGATTACGATGACGCAAAGAAGAAGAAGAAATCATCGAAATCTTCATCATCAAAATCCTCAAAACCTTCTTCTCACAAGAAGGACAACTCCGTAAAGGCTCGGGCATTCATTGGCAAGGAAATGGACTCAAGCTGAATCTGAGGAACATGAGGAAGAGGAGGCATCGGAAGAATCTGAGTCCGGTGTGGCAAGTCTAGCTCTCGCCATCGCTTTCACAAGCAAGTCCATCTTCAACTCTGAAGAAAATGACCTCATCAACAATGCTGATGAAAATAGTGATGACTACACTCCCACCTATTGCTTCCTGGCAAAGGGTGCCAAGGATGATCCACCCAAAGCCACTGAGTGGGTTCTCGATAGTGGTTGTACAAATCACATGACTGGTGACAAGAATCTATTGATGGATGCTCCCTTATCACCGTCACATCTGAAGCATATCATCTTTGCTGACAAAGGCAAAAGTCAGGTATTGGGTCTTGGTAAGGTTTCAATCTCTAAGGATAAACACATGGACAAAGTCATGCTTGTTGAGTCCTTAGGATACAACCTCATGTCAGTCTCAATGCTTTGTGATCTTGATATGGTTGTGATCTTTGGCAAGTATCGTTGTGTTGTGATTATGGAAGCTGACAATTCCAAAGTCTTCGAAGGCTTTAGGAGAGGAGACTTGTATATTGTTGACTTCTCTACAGGACCACAACCAGCCGTGTGTTTACTTGCAAAAGCTTCGTATAGGCTATGGCATCGACGACTTGGTCACACAGGCATGAGAAATTTAAACACGATAGCAAAGAAGAAGCATGTCATTGGCATTGAAAATGTCAAGTTCCTCAAGGATCACTTCTGTGGAGCCTGTGAAGCTGGAAAAATGACCAAGGCCAAGCATCCAGCGAAGACTATCATGACCACTACTCGTCCCTTTGAATTGCTTCACATGGACCTCTTTGGTCCTAATCATTACTCAGCAGTCACTAATGATGCATCTCTATATGGCTTTGTTATTGTTGATGATTACTCTCGCTACACATGGGTACACATTGTTACTTACAAAAATCAAGTGCAGGAAGTCTTCAAACGATTTTCCTCGAGGGCTTCAACTAACTTTGGTGTGAAGATCAAGCACATCAGGAGTGACAATGGAACTGAGTTCAAGAATTCTGGTCTTGATGACTATCTTGATGAACTTGGTATTAGTCATGAGTTATCTGCTCCTTATACCCCTCAGCAAAATGGCGTCGTAGAGCGCAAGAACAGAACTCTTGTTGAGATGGCTCGCACTATGCTTGATGAATACAAAACGCCTAGTCGTTTTTGGATTGATGCAATTGATACGGCGTGCCACATTATCAACAGAGTATATCTTCACAAATTCTTCAAAAGACTGCCTATGAACTCCTCAACGACAAGAAACCCAATGTAAGTTATTTCAAAGTCTTCGTGCTAAATGCTGGATTAGAGATCCTCATCACAATTCTAAATTTGCACCAAAGCACATGAAGGTTTTATGCTTGGTTACGGAAAGGACTCGCACACCTCTGAGTCTTCAACATCGCTCTTCACAAGATTGTTGACACCGTAGATGTGCGGTTCGATGAAACTAATGGCTCGCAAAGAGAGCACCTACCTTCTGTGTTAGATGAACCAAAGACCGAGGAATCCATCAAGTTCAAGGCAAATGAGGATGTCATTCCCTCTTGAAGAAACTGCTGAAGAATTTATTCCTCAGACGCGAAGAACGCCGGTGATGCACCAAGATAATGTTGAAGACAATGGTGCTTTGAGGAAAATGATCAAATTCCTCGACGACAACCAGCTCATCCTCGCGTTGCAAAAGAAGTACAAGTGGAGAAGATCATCGATGACATTAAAGCGCCAGGTCCTCTCACTCGCTCAAAAGCTTCACATTTATCTAACTTTTGTGAGCACTATGCTTTTGTCTCTATCACAGAGCCCACTAAGGTAGATGAAGCATTTCTGGAGCCGGGGTGGATTCAGGCTATGCAAGAAGAATTACATCGATTCGAGCTCAACAATGTCCGGAACTGGTCAAACGTCCAGATCCTCGCAAGCATAATATCATTGGCACAAAGTGGATCTACCGCAACAAGCAAGATGAAAATGGCCTTGTGGTGAGGAATAAGGCACGACTAGTAGCTCAAGGCTACACACGTGTTGAAGGAATCGATTTCGATGAAACTTTTGCACTGTTGCTAGACTTGAGTCTATTCAAGATATTACTCGCCTATGCTAACCTTCACAATATCACTTTATATCAAATGGATGTGAAAAGTGCATTCCTCAATGGTAAGCTTGAGGAAGAAGTATATGTTGCTCAACCCCCAGGTTTTGAAGATCCAAAGAATCCTGACAAAGTCTTCAGACTCAACAAGGCCCTCTATCGTCTCAAACAAGCCCCACGGGCGTGGTATGATACTTTGAAGGAATTCTTCGTGAAGATTGGCTTCACACCCGGTTCACTCGACCCTACTCTCTTTACTAAACCTTATGATGCTGAACTGTTTGTGTACCAAATATATGTTGATGATATTATCTTTGGCTGTACTAACCAAAGCTATAGTGATGAATTTGCCTATATGATGAGTGAAGAATATCAAATGTCTATGATGGGAGAGTTGAAATTCTTCTTAGGTCTTCAAATTCGTCAACAACACAATGGCATATTCATATCTCAAGAGAAATACCTCAAAGATGTCCTGAAGAAATTTGGCATGCAAGATTGCAAAGGCGTCAAAATTCCTATGCCCACAAATGGCCATCTTTGCACTGATGAAAATGGTATTGACTTTGATCACAAGGTATACCGCTCCATGATTGGTTCTTTATTGTACTTATGTGCATCTAGGCCAGATATAATGCTTAGTGTTTGCATGTGTGCCCGATTTCAAGCTTCTTCGAAGGAATCAAACCATAAGGCTGTGAAGCATATTCTTCGATATCTAGCTCACACACCAACACTAGGATTATGGTACCCCAAGGGCTCTACTTTTGATCTCATTGGATATTCTGACTCTGACTATCTGGTGATCGTGTGGATCGCAAGTCAACTTCTAGCACTTGTCATTTCCTCGGACGATCTTTTGGTCCGTTGGTCCTCGAAGAAACAGAACTGCGTATCACCGCTCATCGCGGAAGCTGAATACATTGCTTTGGCTCATGTTGTGCTAAATTGCTGTGGATGAAGCAAACTCTCAAGGACTATGGCATCAACGTGAAGAATGTGCCTATATTCTGTGACAATGAGAGTGCCATCAAGATTGCTCACAACCCAGTTCAGCACTCGAAGACAAAGCACATTCAAATTCGTCATCATTTTCTTCGTGATCATGTGTTGAAGGGCGACATCTCCATCGAGCACGTGAAGACTGAAGAACAGCTAGTTGATATCTTCACTAAGCCCTTGGATGAGAAGAGATTTAGCAAGTTGCAGTGTGAGCTAAATATCTTAGAATCTTCGAACGTTATTTTAAAAGGACACACATCCTGACACTTATGCAAAATTGATGACTTAGATGTGCAACACATGAAGAAACGTTTTTCTTCAATCAATGAAGAATAACACTCTAAGTGTGAAGAAATTAATGAAGAATTTGATTCTCAGAACCCTACGACAATTATACGCGGTGTCTGAAATCATCATTCTTATACGGTGGGTCACGCCACCACCAAAGTTGAAAATCTTCTATTTGAGTTTTTCCTCAGTTTTTGAAATTCTTCAGTTTTCAAATTCTTCAACTTTGCAAAATCTTCACTGGTTCCGTCGTCTTTCTTAATTGGCTATGTATATATATATATATATATATATATATATATATATATATATATATATATATATATATATATGGGTTTATGTCCTCTACAGCATTCACTTATGGCTATTTCTTCAAGTCGTTTTTTTGCTAAGTGAATGTGATCGGACCCTTCCCCCTCTATGCTATACTCAACCCAATCTATTCACAAATTCTTCATGTGCGTTCTATTTGAAACTCGTTCAAAATCTTCACTGTGTCCTTGTCACTGAAGAAATTGCGAGCGAAACTTTAAAACCGATCTTATCCAGATTTTCGGTTTTGCCATTAAACCGTTCCGCATCCCACGATGCATTACTTTACTCGCCCACGATCGTACACGATCTACACTACACAGTACATGGATGACACATGTCGTGAGAAGGGAAATGGTCAGGGGCACGTTCGTCCTAAATCTTCGGGCGATCCGTTTTTCACCGTGTCTATAAATACCCCTCTCCCCTTCCTCGCTTCTTTTACTCCGCTCGAACTCTCTCTCGCCGAGCTCTTCAAACCCTAAGCGCCGCCGCTACTCCATCGTCGCGGTGAGGAAAAGCTTTACTGCCTCGACCTCGTCGCTAACGATACTTTCGCTACCGACCGCTGAAATCCTCACTCCGTCGCCGCCAGATTCATCTTCCTCCGCCAAGTTAGGGCGTGGAAGATCTGAATCGATTTAACATCCCAACTGTTCTTCCTAGTTCGTCGTGTTCTTCACTTCGGGTAATTAAAAGTTACCTTTATTACTCGCTTTGATTCTCAAACCTTCTTCAAAATCTTCAAAGGTGTTTATTCTTCAAAACGTCACACATATGAACACCTCAAATCTCTTGATTCGTTTCTCTAAGCAATGATTTTCTTCAAGATTCCTCAATTGTGTGGATCCTCGATCTATACAACTCTGGAACCTAAGAAAAGGAACACTTAGTGAAATTCCTCAAGGCTCATCTGGTCAAAATCCTCAAAACTTGTTCTTTTGAAAACCTTACGAGAACGCATATGACCTCTCCAAATTCCTCGCAACTATACTCTGTTCACAGGTACACATGTCCGCTGCTGAATCACTAGGTTCTCATCAACTTAACTCATTTGCAGCGTTCCTCGAAGAAAAACTGCATACTTCTTCAGAGAACTCAATTGTTCAATTTCCTCAACTGAAGAAAATGGCAGACGAAAAGAAGCAACAGAGAGGAGGAAAGAAACCTGAGGTTATGACTGCGTTTGAAATCCCTGAGGAAATCTATGCTGACTATTGCACACCTGATGAAGAAAGCAAAAATCAGCGCAAGGTGCGCATTCAGAAGATTGAACGGAGATGGGCACGGGAAGGAGGGAGTACACATATGTGACTCCAAAATACATGAAGAAATTCGCTCTCAATCCTCCATGCCCAAGAGCTCCATTGGCACCTGGGCAAGTAGCTGATCCCACTAGCATCAAACGCGGTGAGGACTTTCCTAAAGAATGGGCTAAGCGCCAAGCTAAATTGGCAAGAAAAGCCAAGGATGCAGTGAAGAAATTCAATGGGGATTATGCCACTGCTACTGCTACTGAGGCCTCGGTCAAACCGAGGAAATCCATGCCAAAGAAGCCTGCTCATAAGCCAAGTGCTTCACCAGCGCCCTCACGACAAATTCCTCACATCGCTCCAGGCTCCACCAAAGTCCTCAACAGCTCCGTCAAAGTCCTGCCTTTGTGCATCCGGCTACATGTCAAAGGACTGCTGGCTTCTCAATTGCCTCGGCGTTTACGCAAGTTCTCGGCCGCACCAATTTCATCATCCGGCCCGGTCTTTGAAGATCAAAACAACGGTGGGCGTGGTCCTCGGCCAAGTCCAAAGAAGAAACAAGTTGCATTCCATGTGCCTTCGATGATGAAGCTTCGATGAAGAACTTGCGGAAATCATCGAAATCGCCAAGAAAGGGCCGCTAGAGCCAAAGGCACTTTTGTGCCACTGTTGTTGGATCCGAAGAAAATCCTCGACTATATTGACCTCTGGCACAAAGATCCCAATACTCCTATGCTTGACTTTCATCTGACCCCTGGACAAAGTCATATGCTGACCCATTTCATCGCTGAAGAGAAATGGAAGTTTGAAAAGGCAAGAGAAATCAAGAAGGCTCAATACGTAAAAGGAGAAGTTTCTAAAGAAAAATGTTGTCAAAATGACACCGAGGAACTTCTCAAGATCCAGGTGAAATTCAAGACCTCAAAGAAAAACTTCAATTCTTACTATGCTTTGATTGGCAAGGAGCCAAGGTCGATTCGTCAACCTCGACGAAGAATCTCACAAATGTTGCAACCCCAACGCAACAGGAAATACCTCAGTGCTGCAGCCTCCGCCACTCAAGAACATGCCAAGACGATCGATGATTTTCAGCCTGCTGATGAAAATACAAGTTCCAGGGCTGATGACTCAATTCCAGCCGCTGAAGAAATTGCCAGGGCATCTGCAAGTGGTGCGCCTGATGAAACTGAAGAAATCAGGGCAACTGCATCAGTTGTGCCTAAAGAAAATCAACCAAATTCCTCAGCTCCTCCTGCGCCAACTCCAACTCCAATTCTTCCATCTGCCTCTGATGTGAAGAAAACCAAGGCTGCAGAACGAGCTGCTGTGAAGAAAAGGAAAGCATCAGCTGCGTCAGATTCTTCGGCTGCGAAGAAAATGAAGCCAATGACCAGCTCATTCGAAAATCCAATTGATGTTGTTCCGATTTCCTCCAAGCCATCAAAGGACCTTCTTCCTTTTGGAGAAGACTATGAGATCCCAATCGGATCTGATGAAGAACATCATTCTGCTGCTTCGACAGAGCAGATTGATGAAGAAATTGAAGTGGACGCAATCCCTTCAACCCCAGTCATTTCCTCACCTATGCCTCAGTTCACAGCTGAAGAGGCTGGTGTTGAGGAAATTCAAGATGAAGATGTGGATATTGGGTGCACCACACCAGTGATGAATGATGACTTTTGGGAAAGTCAGCATCCCAATAGTCCTCTCTTCACCTCGCTTCAACAGATTCCTCAGTCTCCAGCACAAACAGTCCAAATGGACTCTGAAGAAAATCAACCCACCGGCTCTGTGCATGAAGAAATCCCAGCCACTAGTGCTGATGAACCTGCTACTAATCCTCGGATCGCACTGTTGAGGAACAAGAAATTCCTCACCTGAAGAACACGAACTTGCGATTCACGAGGTGGTGATGCAACTCATCGACACCCTCTGCCCAAGCAAAAGAATCCTTTCTCGACGAAGCAAAGTTCAAGGCTGAAGATTTCTTTGGCGAGCACTTTTCTTCACAGATTACAACCCATATGACTCTGCTCGCATTAGGAAGAGGCGTTTCTGGACTGCCAGCCAAGCCAACTTCTATTCCTCAGTGCTCTTCAACAAGGACAAAATCTTCGATCATGCTCATATTCCTCATGTGGACATGGAGTCTCTGCCAGGCTTTGAGCCAGTTCTCAGTGTTCTTCACGACGCAGGACTTGAATTTATGCAATCGATATATGTGACTGGAATGAAGAACCAATTTTTCAATTCTATGCAACGCTGCACATCACCGGAGACGCCAAGACGTGACCTCATGGGTATTAGACTGGATGTGCGAAAATACTCACTACAAGGCACCAAAGAATCGAATTGCTTCGTGCCGCCTACCACTCAGTCCTCCACTTGATGGTGCACGGTGTATCTACAATGAACCAGAACTTTCAAATCACTATATGCAAGTGCTGATGAAGCCTTTGAAGCCAAGGCAGGCCCCAAGAACCAAATTCCTCGTCAAGGAATTATTGTATGTGCCTCGGACTGTCTATCGGATTCTGACGAAAACAGTGAGTCCTATCAAAGGCCACGACTCAAGTGATGAAGAAGTCGTTGGCATCATGAAGAACATGCTTTTCTACATCATCCATGGCGTTCCCGTCAACTTTCATGATTTCTTCATGAGGACTCTGGCTAACATCGCTATGTCACCATTTGAGCTGAAGCCTTACGCACCTTGGATAATGAGATTCATCAGGACAAGGTCTTCACTCAATTACAAGGCTGATACTCTGAACCACTGCAGCTACTTGCTCCCAATTGAAGTCCTCAAACGGACATTTACCTCAGATGATGACAAGGGCAAGGCTACTGCTGTGATCGATGAAGGCACTCGTCCATTGGATGGACAGTTTCGCAAAGCAGCATCCTACTCCACCAATGATGACTCTGCCACTCATGACACTACCGCAAATACCTCAGTCAAGCAAAGTCCTCAAGCAACTGCACCCAGGGTGAAGACTGATCGTGAGTTACTCCTCAGTCTTCATCAGAAGGTTGATCGCAATCACCAATGGGTCAAGCGTCAGTTTGGTTCAATTCTTCACAACATGACCTCAACACACAATGCAGTGAAGAAAAACCACTACTACCTCCATGAAACCTTCAAATGCACCTGGGCTGTTCTTTCACATGTCTACGATGCAGAAGAACTGAAGTCAATGGGACTCAAGGAAGAATTTGCCTGGTCTGCACCTCCTCCGAAGAAATACAAGAAGGTCAAAGTTCCTTCCTTGGTGGCCAGCTCCTATTCTTCATCGCGCGACATCGATGAAAATGAAGACTTGGATGACACCGCTGGCAGGTCCTACTACAACAACCGACCCCAACAACGCTGGCGCTCCTTCTTCAACTTGAAATTCTTGGGAGCGTTAGTCCTCGGTTCGATCCTTTTGGTCATTTGATGACAAAGGGGAGAAATTTGAGTTAGTCTTCAAGCGGGTCTAGTTTATTGCCTATATACAAGAAGTTATTTTTGTTAAGTTACAACTCTCGTTCTTACGAAACTTTTATTGGATCGAGTTGTAATCTTAAACCCGATGGTGCTTTGATACTTTTGATGCATTATGATTTTGCACTATGCTTCATAGCAAATCTACTTGTGCTCGATACTTTATGTGCTCGATTCCTCATGCTGAATTTCATCAAGCACCATATTTCATCATGCATTTCAAATTCTTCATATTAAATGTCAAATGCGTGTATGAATTGCAAGATATAGGGGGAGATCTCCATGATTCAACTCTTCAAATGTGCATTGCCTCAAAAGCAAATTCCTCACTATGCACATCTTCAGGGGGAGTTCTTCTATATCTTGCAATCAAATTCCTCATTATCAGTATTTACACTTCATATGTTTATCCCGTTGAAAACTTAACCTATATTGTCATCAATCACCAAAAGGGGAGATTGTAAGTGCATCTAGTGCCCTTAGTGATTTTGGTGGATTGAAGACTTATAGGTTAAGGGACTAATGCTTGTGAGTGTACACAGGTCTATAAGTCTATGAGAAGTTTGATATTTACAGAGAAAGTCGACCCCTAAAAATGAAGTTCTTCGACTGAAGACTTTAATATTTTGAAGACTTTCTGAAGACTTTGAAAGTGAAGAAATTGGTGTGACCTTGAAGACTCGGTATTCATTCGAGGAACATGAAGCGTGAAGACTTTTGTTTTCGTAGTTTCATTTTCTCTTTCTTGAGTCATAGGAATCACCGCATCGTTAAAGGGGGTCGAGGAAATACTAAGGAAAAATTTCCAAGTGATGCTCAACTCAAAATCCTACACCTACCAATCCCTTCGAGTGAAGCCTTTGGAAATCTCATACTGATTCAGTCAATTTCTTGATGTAGAGACGAAGTTCTTCCGGTCACCGAGGAATTTGTTCTGATCAAGAGTTAGGAATTCGCCAAGACGGATTGCCTACACAAAGGAGGAACATGATAGCCCCGAGGAATTTGAGAGTCAAATTTCCGACCGTTCTTGTCTTCTTGGCATGACTGTCCCAAAATATCTTATCCACCTAACGGTCATTTCATTCAAGGGCATTTATGTCTTATCATGTCGGGCTGCTCCCTAGGCTATAAATAGCCCCTCCCCCCTACAACCACTAGCTGGTTGGTTGCTCCGAGAGAACTTGACACTTGTCATTTGAGAGCATCCCATCCTCTGAGGACTTTGAGTGAAAATCATCAAGTGAGGAAAAACCCAAAAACCAAACCCCTACAAACCCAAAGTGATTGAGCATCATCAAGAAATTGATCCTGCGTGGATCCGACGCTTGTTACCTTTGAAGACTGTGCTTCTTCCAGACGGTTAGGCGTCATGGTCTAGAGCATCCAAGAGGAATTGTGGATCGCCGAGTGACCAAGTCTGTGAAGGTTTGGAAGTCGCTCAAGACTTACTACGAGTGATTGGACGAGGTCTGTGTGACCTTAGTTCAAGGAGAATACGGTGAGGACTTGGTGTCTGAGCTGCGTGCTCGGCCGATCGGGTGTCCGGGACTGTGTCTCCTCGAGTTTAAATACTCAGCCGCTCCAACCAGACGTACAACTGAGACAGCAGTTGGAACTGATCTACCAAATCATTGTCTTCACCAACCTAACTGGTTCTATTTCCTCAACCCTTTCATTTCCTCATTACTATGTTGAATGTTTGTTCATATCTGTGTTTGAAGACTTTGACTGAAGACTTTCTCACTTTCCTCAGTTCAATTTCTTCAGTCAGTTTGTCTTCATCTTGTGTTATCCTGTGATTTCACCTTTTGTACTCTGTGTTTGTCTTCATTTCATCATGATGACCATGCGTGTATTCTGTTATGCTTACTTCTGAGTACTTATTCCGCTGCAAGTAGTTCTTCGCTAAGGAATTTCCTCATCGGCAAATTCCTCAGTGAAGAATTATTAAAAATCGCCTATTCACCCCCCCCCTCTAGTCGATATAACGCACTTTCAGACCTTTCATCTTGAGGAATATGAATAAAGGCCTTGCACCCAAAAACCTTCAGGTGGTCATATGAGACGTCCTTGTCACACCAGACCCTGTCGGGAACATCTCCCTGCAAAGGATAACTTGGTGAGAGATTAATAAGATAAACTGTAGTCATCAAAGCCTCACCCCAAAAGTGTTTACGTAGCTTTTCACTTGTCAACAAGCATCTAACTATCTCCACAATTGTCCTGTTCATCCTCTCAGCAAGACCATTCAGCTGTGATGTCTTCGAGGGAGTAAATTGATGCCTAATACCTTGCTGCTTGCAATATGCATCAAATGGCCAATATACTCTCCTCCAATATCAGTGCGAATGCACTTGATCTTCTTCTTAGTTTCTCTCTCAACCAAGGCTTGGAATTGCTTGAATACACCTAGTACTTGATCTTTGGTCCTCAAAGTGAAGGCCCAAACTTTCCTGGAAAAGTCATCAATAAAAGTCACAAAGTACTTAGCACCACCAAGAGATCTTACCGACATTTTGCAAACATCAGAATGTATCAAGTCCAGCTTCTCAGGCTTCTTGTGAGGAGGTAGAGTCTTGAAGGAAACTCGGTGTTGCTTCCCTGCTAGACAATCTGAACATTTCTTGATTTGAACTCCTTTCACACCCTTCAACAATTTTTTCTTCACTAGCACTGTCATCCCCTTCTCACTCATGTGCCCAAGTCTCTTGTGCCATAGAGCACAATGATCATCCTTCTCTAGTGCATTGACGGAAGCACTAAAGAGCTTAGCATGAACATGATACAACACTGAGACCATTTTTCCTCTTGCAACAATCATGTTTCCTTTGGTGAGCTTGTATTGCCCTTTTCCAAAATTGCTCAAGTAATCATCTCCATCAAGCAAATCAACTGAAATAGTATTGAGACGAAGTGCCTCAACATGCCTCACAGATTTGAGGACTAACCTTGTACCATTTGCGGTCTCCAAATGCACATCTCCTTTTCCAATGATGGCTGCTCTATCATTGTTCCACATCTACACAACACCAAAATCACACGATATATAGTTAGTGAAGATCTCTCTGCGAGATGTAGCATGAATGGTAGCACTGTTGTCCGGTATCCAAATCATCTCGTCACCATCCACAAGGTTGACGGTTTCATCAGAAACAACAGTGATCTTCTCCTCAACAGTGGAACCAAATCTGCCCTCATTTTCTTCATGTATAACAAGCATGATGTCCTCTTCTACTATAGTAACTCGGTTGCCCTCTGTGTCACAATCACTGTCAACTTGCTTCTGATCTTGCTTCTTCTTTTTCTTTTTGTCTTTCTTCCACTTATCACGTTGCCACTTAATGTGGCCCTTCTGATGGCAGTGATGGCACTCATAATCAGCATACTTACTTTTTGATTTGCTCCTACCTCTTTCTGCCCCTTTACCCGGACCTCTGCTCTTACTTCTCCCCCTGGACTGAGTGACCAACACCTCAGAATGTGAGGAAGAACTAGCTTCAGCCACCTTTCTGGACTCTTCATTTAGTATCCTGGTTTTCACAAGATTCCAAGTGACAACTCTATTAGATGCTGAATTGCAAACCGTGACCTTAAAGGTCTCCCAGCTGTCCGGTAATGAGCCTAGTAGCAGCAAAGCTCTCACTTCATCTTCAAATGTTATTCCCATTGAAGAAAGCTGATTTATAATGCCTTGGAATGTATTCACATGATATGCAATTAGAGTGCCCTCTTTGTACCTCAAGCACATCAATTGTTTGATCAAGAACATCTTGTTTGTACCTTCTTTTCGGGCAAACAACTCTTCCAATTTCTGCCATAAGGTGCATGCATGTGTCTCATCAATGATATGGTTCAAAACATTGTCATCGACCCATTGTCGAATAAACCCACAAGCTTGGCGATGAAGTACCTTCCACTGACCTTCCTCAATGCCCTCCGGCATCTCAGTGGAGAACACTGGCTTCCAGTATTCTTTTACATACAACAAGTCCTCCATCTTTCCCTTCCATGCTTGATAATTTGTACCATTCAAAAATATCATCCTGCTGGTATTCACTTCCATCTTTCACCACAAAAAACTCAGCAATTTGCATAAGCAAACCAAGGCTCTGATGCCACTTTGTTGGGGCTGGACAGCAACACTTTGTTGGGGCTGGACAGCAACACTTTGTTGGGGCTGGACAGCAACAATGTGCTGCACAAATTCACCGACACGGCAAATATGCACACTACACAGCCCCCTCCACTTGTGATAAACTTTGAGGACAGGTTCAACTAACAAGTAAGCAGTGGAATAACACAAACAACATGCACAAGTGACACATGATTTAACGTGGAAAAACCTCCTCAACTTGAGGAGTAAAAACCACGGCTGTACACCGACCGGTCCACACAACTTCACTATGGGAATGATGAGTACAAAGTCTTCTCTAGAACCTCTAGAGAGATTTAAAACACACTCTCCACGTTGCCAACCGGCAACAGCAACAACAACCACAAGAGGCAAGATTTCAGCAAAGCAGAGTTTACACAGTTTCTGTACCCTTCAGTGTTTTGAAACTGCTCTTAAACCGCTGAACCAAACAGCACCAAATTTGGCAGACAAGTAGACACACGAGTTCTTAACATCCCCTCCAAATTTCAGCTCAATCGGGCATCGTTTGCCTACGCAAACTGTTCCTCTCCCAAAACTACTCTGTTCTGAAACTGCAGCAGTCAGAGCTGACAAAACTATTCCCAAATCTGATGCTCCACTGACCAAATCCTCAAACAGCTAACCAGATCGAAGTACTCAAAGTAAGGAACGAGCTCACCAAGTTTGGGGTCGATCCAAGCACATTTTAGCCTCCAACCAACAGCTTGAACACTGTCTAGTCAGATGCAGCAAATCTGGACAGAACCTCTGCTTCTTCTTTTTCCTCTCTCTCAGGTTGTGTTTTCTCTTGTGTGCTCTCTCTCTCACTCTCACGAATGGTAGCCACCAGCAGCAGGGGTGGAGTGGCTAGGGTTTTCTCCTTGCTCCCTTCAGCAGGAAACACTCTCAACCGTTGGATGCAGCGAAGATCAACGGCTAACATGTGTTAGATTTATGGGCTGATGTTGGGCTGACAACACACCTCCATGTGGAGGGACTTAGCCCAACATACCCATGTTTCTGTTAGACAATCCGAACAAGAATTTAGATTGTTACACCAGAAATCGGATTTAAGGAGATTTAGTTTTACATATAACCTCCATATCCAAACAACCCCTTAGGATCTTCATATGCCACGGCGCGCGGTAGTAACGAGGCACTGCTGAGCGTACACGTGTCGATGACCCACCTGTCAGCGCCCGTACATTGAGCACTTCCTCCGCAAAAGAAAAAGAAGACCATAGACCCCGCAGCTCTAGGGACGATCAAAACAGTTCGTTCACAAAAACAAAGGAGAAAAGCTGCGGCACTGGACTGATCGGCGCCGTCCGTTCCGTGGCCGCCGTGCTATTTATACACCCCCACCCCTTCGCCCTACCACACCACCACGTACAAGCAGCTTCCTTCTTCCCACTCCAAACCAACCGGCTTCTCCATCTGCTATTTGGTTTCGTTTTGATTCTTTGGTTCTGCACCTTCTGTTTTGATGTTTCTCTTGCGATCGACGGTTTGTGATCGAGGCAGGTTTTCTTTGCTCTTGGACTACGTTTTGTTCTCTTGGAACCTCTCTTCAGATCAGATCAGGGGCCTTGTACGTGTGGCTGATCGATGAGCACTTGGTGCAAGATCTGCAGGTTCGAGTCACCCCTATCCTTCTTCTTTCCCTGTTCTTGTGGTGCTCTTGCGATTTCAACTTTCTTTTACCGGCCGGCAAGACGACTTACGGGCGTGGAGATGAGGTCCAAGTCTAACACTTCTGTGCGGCTCATGTTCCAGATCTGCACACTCTATCGTTTGCTCTGTATTTTTCTTGAGTTTTTCCGTCCGGAATGCTGCGCTCATCCGCGGGAATGCTTTCCCTGATGTAGCCTGTTTCTCGCGACTGTCCGCCGATGAGGATGCATTTTATTTGCAGATGTGCTACGCACAAGTGACAGCAATAAACATTTCACAATCTGAGGCGCCGTCGTTTCTCAACCTGTTCGTTTCTTTCTTTTGGATCAAGTGATAGCAACACGGCGGGCTTGGAGGTGAGGTCCAAGAACGTACCGGTTCATCTGCACGTCGTACGTTCCACCGCTTAGTCAGTGTTGCTCTTGGGGTTTTTCAGTACCCAGGCTCTTCTGCTACGTTTCTTTTGGTTCGGAATGGTCTCGATCGGTGTGTTTCTTCCGACCATACATCCGCCGATGACGACGCATATATTTGCAGATGTGCTGCGCACAAGTGATAGCAATTCATTAATTTCTTCATCTGAGGCGATAAACGCATTTCGTTCTGATTTTTCGTTTGGATTTAGTTGGATGCATTTTTTTGAACCGGGCTAATCCCCTTTCCATTAAAGATATAATGGAAATACAGCCAAAGCCAAGTCCACGACCAAAGGGAAAGGGAAAAAGCGAGTTCAAGCACTTCAGGGAAACCCGCTCTGAGCGCTCGCAATCGAAACGCCCACTACACACGGGAAGATTTCTTTCTTGCTCGAGATAACAAGTTCTTCCAACTCGTACAATTTCGTTGTCTTTTTTGTGCCGTTGCTCGATGATCGATGCTCTGAGTGCCGATCCGTCAGGGCCGGTTGTTGGATCGCCGGCCGCCCGGCCGGATCTCTCTCTCACACAGCGACGAGCACCTATAACAGCACACGGAAACTAACACGAGATTTTTGTGCCGCGCAACTGCTATCGGTTTTTCTTTTTCTCCTCTTATTTATCCCTGGGAGCCAAGCTCATCGTTACACGCATAACTAACCCCCAAAAAAAACTCACCTAGCGCGAGCTGGATCTGAGTCTGGCGGGTGACCAAATCAACGAGAAACAATATTCGCAAAAAAAGAACGAGAAACAAAAGATGACTCAGCATGAACTTCGGACGTCTCTGTTAGTCAGGCTACATGCAAACAGACGTCGAAGATAAACATGTATGCATAACTCTACTGGAGCACTATGGTCCAACATGCACACGTCCATCTCCATGCGCAGCTAGCCCACGAGTACTTTTTCCTAACTTAACCACCATGATAAACATAAAACCATGTTCATAACACGACTAGCCAAACCATAGACTAAACCTGCAACAAGATTAGAACTAGCATCCCTAATCTTGTTGCTTACCTTACTTTCTTACTCGCTGATCTACATGGCTCGGTTACTTTCTTACTCACTGATCTTCATGGCTCTCATGCGGGACGAGCCTCCGCGGCTGGTCTTTGTTTCTTCTGTCACCATGCGAGCTCCCTCATGCAGCTTCTCCATGCTCAGCAGCTGGGTCATAGATTTCTTTAGGTCCAGAGGGTAGAGCCGATTCCCGGATCTCACGGCTCTGGCTAACAGCTCTCCGGAGGTATCAAACACGCTCAGAAACCCAAGGTGTAGCACTGACTTGCTCACTTGCACCCTTCCTCCATCAAGTAGGCCCAGACTTACTAATTTTTTTTTTTTGCGGCCCAGACTTACTATGTTGCTTCTGAGCTTTGGAATGAAATACACATTCAAGTTCAGCTCAAGCGAAAGAGCTCCCCAGTTCCTATGACCAAACAAAACCACGCTCGAGGCCGAGCGAACGCGTAGAGCTAATTTTGATTTATTTATTTATTTTGAATTTTACGTAGAGCTAACAAAATCAGGGTATGGAACGGAGCCGGTTCTGACTGCATGTGTATATAGAATATAATAACGCGTAGGGCCGTACGTACGTGCCGATCCACACACCGCTCGAACGCCAACCTATTTGCTCGGCTGCCCTTAATTAGCGATCCATGTCCGAGTTGATTGTGGTAATTGGTGAAGACTGACCAGGACTGCACGGCTTAAAGTACCTAGGGCGTGTGGAGCCTGGAACGTATCACGGCAGCCATACGGTTTGCCAAACCCACAAGGGCACCGGTCGAGATGGCCAAGGTTGCACGCGAAGACGACAGTGGAGAGCTCCAGGACGACGTCCTCCTTGACATCTTCCAGCGCGTGCGTGGTTTCCGTGACATCATCTGCTGCGCCGCGACATGCAAACAGTGGCGCCGCCTCGTCACCGACCGGACCTTCCTCCGGCGTATAGGCCTTTGGCTGGAGAACGCCAATCGTCCATCTATCCTAGTTGGAATCTTCTCCTCCAACGCGCCACCGTTCCACGACATCCCCAACGACCTCGAGCCTTTGAGCAGGGAACCACAACGTCCTCCGCAGTTCTCGGGCCTCGAGAGTGGCACCGCGCATTTCGTTTTCGACTTCGTTGTTGCAAACGACAATGGGCTTTTCAACCACACAAGACCTATGGCGTCACGCCGCTGCCTCCTCCTCTTCGAAGTCTTCCTGCCTCAACTCGTCGGTGACTACCGTGAGCTTCATCTCGCCATATGCCGCCCTATGATTGATAGATGGGACACACGTCTTCTTCCGTCACCCCCCTTCAACATGATTGGACTGATGAGTCGTGCGCGCAATATAACTGGCTATGCAATTCTTACCGATGCTGATCATGACGTTGGAGGTAACATGGACCAGCAGCAGCAGAAGCTAACGTTTCAAGTGATCTTGACTTACATGGGTGATGATAGATTCGCGCGTGCGTGCACTCCTCCGCCACAAACAGTTGGAGTGCCCCCATCAAGTGTTGCAAGGCTTCCAGGTTTCTTTGTTGTGGATCGCTAGCCGGTGTCGTTGTTTGCGGCACCGCATACTGGTTGTACAGAGACAACGATAACTTCTACACCCTTGGCATAAGTGCCGCCATATCACATGAGTTATTTACTAGGATTTCGATCAAAGTTAACAATAGCGTGTCGTGGTCTTGGCCACGACCACCAATCCCATGCATTGCCGGAGAAGGAAAGCTTTTGTTTGTTAATATCGAACACCATGGCGTGCTAGAGCTCTGGACCAAGAAACAACAAGATGGCGGTGATCTTGACCATGAGTGTGACGACGAATGGCTACACTCTCAGCTCATGGATCTTGGGAGCGAAAGGATAGATCTTGTTTTCTTTGCAGAGAGCAAGGGTGCTTTGCTCATCAAGCAAGGCAATGCCTTCTTCACAATTGACCTCAAGAGTAAGAAAAAATCGTTGATTAACCTCAACGAAGAGGAAATAGAGCATGTCAGGGGCGCAAGGGTGTTAAAATTAGGATATTGTACTGGTAGTAGTTACGCTTGGGGTGGACACGCGGGGAAGGCATGTGAACATAATCCACCGGTGCTCTACGAGATGAATTTTATATTTAATTAACTGTTGTATATTTCTCAAATCTCATCCGGGACGTAATTAAGGTAACAAGAGATTAATTCAGGGCCGTCTAATGATTTCGTGGTACATGTATGATGTATCTAATAAGTGGTAGTGCCTATATAATACACCTTCGGATTGGCTAAATCACATCTTGATGAAATTTAGCTATGTCACATCTAAGTTCACAGCCATCGGATCAATTTGCTGAGATTTGTGCAAATAAGGTAATCTTTGTCCATCCTCAGCGCGCGTCAATGCGCTGCCCGTTCGTACTGGCTTGTTTTTTTTTCTGAGTGGAACGTGTCGGCCTGTTTTTTTCTGCGCGTGTACGCGAGTGCGCTTCCACGTCCGTGTCAAGGCTTCCTAGTGGTTGTACATTTGCGGGCCAATGTTTGTTAGTCTGTGGGCAGCGTTAGTGTGTTTTTGCCTTTTTTATCATCTGCACACTGTGTTCAGATCTCTTTTCAAGTGTACGCTCTCAAATTTGCTTTTTCTTTGAAACTTGTTTCTTGACATTGTTTGTTTTGAGATTGTTTTTATTCTCAGAAATTTTTTCACTCTATTCGTCAATAATGACAGTACAGAAAACACTAAAGATAATAAAAATTACAACCAGATTTATGGACCGCCTAGTGACGCCTACAAACGCTAGAGCGAGCTGAAGGCACGCCGTCGTCATCGCTCCTCCCTCACCGGAGCCAGACAAATCTTGTTGTTTTGAGGTTGTTTACCACATACACTATGTGGTTTTGGAACTTGTTCCTGAATACACCAAAAATGCCACATTGCACGTCTAGGGCGAGATATTGCAATGTTTTATCTAAGTCATTGTCATTTGGATCGTGTTGTTGTAATTTTTGCATAAACTCGTAATTTCGTGTCGATGTATTCTCGTGATGCCTTTTTTTTTGCCCACTTGTTGGTTGTTCATGTCGCATGTCTGTGTTTTTTTGTCAAATTTTTTCATTTCGCTCTTCTAGCTCATTTTATCTGGCCTGCGTTCTTGAAGTGGAAGAGACATGCTACGTCGCTTGTCGCTGCCTATTTCTATTTTCTTTTAAGTTTGAAGTCAAGAGGCAGGCTCTGACTTGCCCTTGACGCATAACTGGGCCCGACCTATTTTTGTCTTAGTTACAAGTCTATTGTCGACTCACAACTAAGTGGGGAGTGTGTTTGTAGGGGGGCTAGCTACAAGTCAACCATCGACTCGCAAATGGGGAGGGGGTGTCTACTTTTTTGCAGGGGGGCGGTTGCATGTCAACCATCGACCCGCTACTAACACTAGTAGAAAAACACCTATTAGTCCCGGTTCGTAAGGGCCTTTAGTCCCGGTTCAAACACGAACCGGGACAGATGTGCCTCCACGTGGCCGGTCCGTCCGCCGAGCCCGGTTGTTTTGGTCCGTTGGTGGCACCAACCGGGACCAAAAGTCCATGTTTTTTAAAAAAAGTGGCTGCTTTAGGGGTTTTGGGGGTTATTTTTAGGTTGTTATTAGCTAGCTAAGAGAGAGAAGTGTCCTCTCTTATATCTTCATCTTTGGTTTATCAACGCTGCTGCTATGTTCATTTCACCCGCTGATATAACATGCTTATGCATGCTCGCATCATATATACATCATCATATATAATAACAAGTCCTACTAATCATGCATGCATCATCATACAACTTCTACTCGTTATTAATAATAAGTCATACGATTATCATCCTCATAGTTATCGAACCCAACCCTACATAATTGTTCTTCGCACATGATCATCAGATCGTAGGACCTAATTAAACACCCTTAAGGTAAAATAGCATAAAACAATATAGACCCCGACTCTCCATTATGAAGAATGGAGATCATCCTGTCTCCAATTCTTGCGCTTCCTTTTGCTTCCAAGAAGCTCCTTACGACTGTCCATGCATTTTTTCCATTCTTTGATTGTCATGTCTCCACTTCTTTTAGAAATCCGGTATGGACAGTTGAGATTCGTAGGATGACCTGGATATATGTTCAAAACATGAAGGTTACCATTCTCATACATCAAATGAGGCACACAATCCTCTGGGATTCTCTGTTGAAAAACATAGTAATAACTTCGTAGTTAGCAATATGTACTAGTTTTAGAAGTATGCAAAAAGATGCACGGATGTCGTAATAGTAAAAAATCTTACCAGGGTATCTCCATGGTAGTTATCAGAGTTCAACACGTGCACTAGTGGCACGTATTGACCATAATGTTGAGGGGTTCGATTGTAGACATTGTAATTCTCAAGATCCCTACAAAATGCGATCAGATGATTTTTCTCCTTATAAGTTAATTCGGAGCCATCGGTGTAGTGGGTTTTGTCTACCATCTTCCACACATTCTTTGAACAATCAAAATAAGCTGTCAATGGAAATAAGCTATCAACTATTTTAAAATAAACAATATAAATTACTTAATAACTATGTTAAGCTCACATGGGGAAGAATTGGAGGTGTATCCACAAGGACCCAAATCGAAGGTGTCTCTTGCTCGATTGTAGGATCACCAAGATCCATGGTGACAAGCATACCCTCATCAAAACCATACATCTTGCAAAGTGCTTCCCAATTTTTGCAACCAAAATGGGTTACATTCTCAGCATTGTACAGCTTTACTTGAAAATCCACACCATGATGGGTACTTAGGATAATTTTTTTGGTTTCAAAACTTTCATGGTCTTCAAAACCCATCCTCTCCAAGACATAGCGTCTTGCAAAGCATGGGATAAGCTAGTCGAATTGGAAAATATGAAAAATATTGTCATGATTAAAATACTTGAAGTCATGATTAATTACGAAAAAAACTATAGTCGTCGTTGCGTACCGTATGAACATCGAAGCTCTCGTCGAGCTTAATGCTGAAGCGCCGATCTTCATCCAGCTCAATGAACCTGTCGCAGATACCTCGGTCGTCGTGGCACCAGTCGCACTCCCCCGGGCGGTTTTCGTCGTCCGAGTACGACATTTCCGGCCTATATTCATAATTCAAATGAAGGAGAACTTATCCAATATGAGCATTCAATAAGCAAAACCAAATCATAAAATAAGCAAAACCAAATCATAAAATAAAGTAGTATTCAAATTAGCATGCATTCAATAATTATAAGCAAAAGTACATCATCTCTTGGTGTTCGTACATCGTCGAATATTATCACTAATATAGCATCACTAATACAACTAGAACCGTGGCGCCTGACGGGTATCGACGCAGCGGTGGACACCCAAAGATAAGGAACCATCACAGGATCATAGCTCGGTGAGATCCTCGAAGAACCTGCCAAGTATTGTCGAACCTGCCCTCCAATGCAACCATGTAGCGACGGACGTGCTCGTCCTCCTCGCCGACACGGTGACGCATACCACCTCAGCGGTGTCCGGAAGCCCGGCACCGTCATCGCCCACGCGACCGCCACTAAACAAGGATCGGGTCAACAACGGGCTGCCTCCTCACCAACCCACGTCCCGGAAGGTAGCACCTCCCAATACCAGGCCCGTGAGCCCAGGTCCCAAACATGGCCTCGATCAAGCAAGCCTCCACCGCCGAGTCCCATTTACGGCAGCGAGGATGCGGGATAGGCATCGCCGACGTCGATGCGGGAACTACTATATATAGTTAAATAAAGTAGTTTTATTAATTAAATCAACTATGTAGTTCAACTACTATACTAAGCATTTACTATAAATAAATAAAGTAGTACTTACTATAAATAAATAAAGTAGCACTTACTACAAACTACTTCTATATATAGTTAAATAAAGTAGTTATATTAATTAAATCAACTATCTAGTTCAACTATACTAAGCACTTATTACTATAAATAAATAAAGTAGTACTTACTAAAAACAAAGTAGCACTTACTATATAGTACTTACTATAAATAAACTAGTATTTTTCTAACTAACTCATATTTTCTAACTAATTATATTACCAAAAAATCTAAATAAAATTGTAATTATATTTTTCTAACTAGCTAGTTCAATTATAGTACTTACTAACACAATCTAAATATCACCAAACATATTATGAACAAATTAATTACACCAAAAAAATCTATTAACAGAAAAAAAATCTAACACAATATGAACAAATTAATTACACCAAAAAAATCTATTAACAGAAAAAAATCTAACACAATATGAACAAATTAATTACACCAAAAAAAGCTATTAACTGAAAAAAAAATCTAACGCAATATGAACAAATTAATTACACCAAAAAAATCTATTAACAGAAAAAAAATCTAACACAATATGAACAAATTAATTACACCAAAAAAATCTATTAACAGAAAAAAATCTAACACAATATGAACAAATTAATTAATATCTAGCTAGTTCATCTAACATTTGACATTAATATCTATAATTTTTCTATCTAATTTATCTAACAGAAACCGGATCGAAAAAATAGACGGGGCCGGCGCCGTCGACGGGCCGGGGGCGAACGGGGCGGCGACGTACGGGGCGGAGGCGAGACGCAGCGGCGATGACGGGACATCGACGACGAGACGGGTGTCGACGGGCGGCGACGGCGACGGCGCAGCAGACGGGCGGCGACGGGACGCAGCGACGACGGGACGGCGACGGCGTCAAGGGCGGCGCGATATACAAGGCGTCGGAGATCGAGGAGGAAGGAGAGATCGAAGTGGGGATGCGATTCTGAAATTTTCGTTATATAGCAAAGCCTTTTAGTGGGTTGGCGGGACCAACCGGGACAATGCCCCTTTAGTGGGTTGGTGGCACCAACCAGGGACCAAAGGCCTCTTTTCGAAGCCCAAAGGGCGGGAAGCAGAGGCTTTGGTCCCGGTTGGTGCCACCAACCGACTAAAGGTGAGCATTGGTCGATTGGAGCCACGAACCGGGACCAATGACTGCAGGCCGTGCACGGTGCGGCACGAAAGTTTAGTCCCACCTCGCTAATCGAGAGGGGAGCGGTGGTTTATAAGCCCCACCGCCGCTCCCTCTCGAGCTCCTCTTCACCGCAGGCTTACGGGCCTACTAACTCTTGCTTTGCTTCGATGGTCCTAATGGGCGACCTGCGGGCCTGAATCTGGCCCATGGTGGGTTTCTAGTCGTATCCAGGCCGTGGGTGCCCAGTAGGAGGCATTTTTTTCTGTACTTATTTATTTTATGCAGCTGTTTTTTTAGTCCCACCTCGCCAAGCGAGAGGCACTCGCAGCTGTTTATAAACCCTGAGTGCAGAGACGATGAAGAAGAAGCTCAATGTCACGTTGGTTCGCTTAAAGCCTTGAGGAATAGGGTAGACTGCACGGAGCTATGTGCAGTGCAGTTTACACTATTCCGAAAGGCTTGAAGCGAATTAACTAGCATTGCGCCTTTTTTTATTTTTAATGACTTATTACCACACAGAAATAAAAATAAAAAAAAATAAATATAGCAGAAAAGACAAAAAACTATATAAAAAATAGTTGTGATTAACAGTACTAAAAAATGACCATATTTGCTTATTTTTAATGACTTATTACAATTCAGAAATAAATAGAAGAAAAAATAGTTGTGATTAACTTTACTAAAGAAATGAGCATAGATGCTTATTTTTAATGACTTATTACCACACAGAAATAAATAGAAAAAAATAAATATAGCAGAAAAGAAAAAAACTATATAAAAAAAATATTCAGAAATAAATAGAAGAAAAATAGTTGTGATTAACTTTACTAAAAAATGAGCATAGATGCTTATTTTTAATGACTTATTACAATTCAGAAATAAATAGAAGAAAAAATAGTTGGGATTAACTTTACTAAAGAAATGAGCATAGATGCTTATTTTTAATGACTTATTACCACACAAAAATAAATAGAAAAAATAAATATAGCAGAAAAGAAAAAACTATATAAAAACTATTCAGAAATAAATAGAAGAAAAAATAGTTGTGATTAACTTTACTAAAAAACTATATAAAAACTACTAGAAATGAGCATAGATGCGCTTATAGAGAAAATTCAACCTAAATTCATAATAAATTTCTACGAACTTCAGAGAAATTCAGTATGAATTTAAGTTAAATTCCCTTTATAAGGGCATCTATTTCAATTTGAGAGCAGCTCAACATGGCAGAGAGGGAGGGGCTTATAAACCGGTCGGATTCCCTTTCGGTTGGCGAGGTGGGACTAAACACTGGCCGCAACGAGGACCAACCCTTTAGTCCCGCTTGTTGGAAAGAACCGGGACTAATGGGAAGCCTTTGGTCCCGGTTCGTCCCATCAACCGGGACCAATGGTGGTGGGCCAGGAGCGAGGGCCATTGGTCCCGGTTCGTCCCACCAACCGGGACCAATAGGTCCAGACGACCGGGCCCAATGGCCCACGTGGCCCGGCCGGCCCTCGGGGCTCACGAACCGGGTCCAATGCCCCCATTGGTCCCGGTTCTGGATTGAACCGGGACTAATGGGCTGGACCGGCCTGGACCATTGGCCCCTTTTCTACTAGTGTAGGGGGCTATGTGTTTTTGTAGGGGCCTCAGTTGCAAATCTACCATCGACTCGCAACTATGAGTGGGGAGTGTGTTTGTCGAGGGTCCCGCTATAGACTCCAAAATAGGGAGGGGTGTGTGTGTTTGTACGGGCCTTGTTGCAAGTCAACCATCGAGTCGCAACTAGGAGTGGCGTCTGTTTTTTGTAGGGGGGCCAGTTGCAGGTCAACTATCGAGTCGCAACTATGGGGTGGCCTGTGTGTTTTTTTAGGGTCCCAGTTGCATTTCAACTATCGACTCGCAACTAAGGGGGACATATGTTTGTAGGGGCCCAATTGCAAGTCAACCATCGACTCGCAACTTGTATGCATCGTAATTTTTTGTAGTTGCCCCAGTTGCAAGTCAACCATTGACTCGCAACTAGGAGGCGTATGTTTGTTGCAAGTCAAGCGTCGACATGCAACTAGGGGGCGGACGTATGTTTGTAGGGGCCCGGTTGCATGTCAATCATCGACTCGTAATTAGGGGGGTTGACGTATGTCTGTCAGAGCCCAGTTGCAAGTCAACCATTGACTCACAACTCGGGTGCATCATACTTACTGGACCCAGTTGCATGTCAACCATTGACTTGCAACTAGGGGTGGATGTATGTGTGTAGGGGCCTAGTTGCAAGTCAATCATCGACTCGCAACTGGGACACGTCTTACTTTTTTCTAGTTGCAACCGGGGGGGCGTATGTTTGTAGGGAGGGCCCAGTTGCAAGTCAACCATCGACTCGCAACTAGGGGCGTGTGTTTATAGGATCCCAGTTGCAAGACAACCATCAACTCGCAACTAGGGTGCGTATGTTTAAGGGACTCAGTTGCAAGTCAACCGTCGACTCGTAACTAGGGGGTGGACGTATGTTTGTAGGGGCCTAGTTGCAAGTCAACCATTGACTCGCAACTGGGATGCATTGTACTTTTTTGTATTGGACCCAGATGCATGTCAACCATTGATTTGCAACTAGGGGGTCGTATGTTTGTAGGGTCCCAGTATGTTTGTAGGAGCCTAGTGGCAAGTCAACCATCGACTCGCAACTGGGTCGCGTCGTACTTTTTTGTAGTTGCTCCAGTTGCAAGTCAACAATCGACTCTCAACGGACGGACGTATGTTTGTTGGGGGCCCAGTTGCAAGTCAACCATCGACTCGCAACTAGGGGGGCGTATGTTTTTAGGGGCTTAGTTTCAGTCAACCATTGACTTGCAACTAGGGGGTTGTATGTTTATAGAGGCTCGAGTTGCATGTCAACCATCGACTCGCAACTATGGGGGACATATGTTTGTAGGGGTCGGGTTGCAAGTCAACCATCGACTCACAACTGAGGGGACATATCTTTGTAGGGGTCCGTTGCAAGTCAACCATCGACTCACAACTAGGACACATCATACTTTTTTGTACTGGACCCAGTTGCATGTCAACCATTGACTTGCAACTAGGGGGCGTATGTTTGTAGGGCCCAGTGGCAAGTCAACAATTGACTCGCAACTGGGACGCGTCGTACTTTTTTGTAGTTGCCCCAGTTGTAAGTCAACCATCGACTCTCAACGGGCGGACGTATGTTTGTTGGGGGCCTAGTTGCAAGTCAACCATCGACTCACAACTAGGGGGGCGTATGTTTTTAGGGGCTCAGTTGCAGTCAACCATCGACTCACAGCTAGGGGGGCATATGTTTTTTAGGGGCCCGGGTTGCATGTTAACCATCGACTCGCAACTATGGGGGAGGTATGTTTGTAGGGACCTGGTTGCAAGTCAACCATTGACTCACAACCGAGGGGACATATCTTTGTAGGGGACCAATTGCAAGTCAACCATCAAATCGCAACTGGGACGTGTCATACTTTTTTGTAGTTGCCCTAGTTGCAAGTCAAACATCGACTCGCAACTAGGAGATATGTTTTTGTAGTGGCCCCAATTGCATGTCGGCCATCGGCTCGCAAACTAGGGTTTGGGTGTTTTTTTATGGGAGTCGAGGGTTGACTTGCAACCCTGAACTTAACTAGGACTTTTTTTTAGTTTGTGGGTGCCACATTTTTGCTAGTAAACACCAACTCACAATTGGGGTCCTTTTTCAAAATGGTTTTTAACCATTGTCATATATTTTTATTTTTTGTCAAATATTTTTTAATCATAATTATAGTATAATCGTTTTTTAAACAACTTAACACTAAATTTTATAGGAACGTACAAGGAAGTTTTTGCACTCAACTAAACTTTTACTAATTTTTATCCTAGTTGCAAGTTCACCCTCAACTCGCAACTAGGCATTTTGTTTATTTCATCCCAGTTGCAAGTTCACCCACGACTTGCAACTGGGCCCAGTATTTTGTTGTTGTCCCTGTTGCAAGTCCACCCTTCGACTCACAACTCGACCGTTTGTTTTCCCAGTTGCAAGTGAATCCTCGACTCGCAACTGGCATGGTAGTTTTGTGTAGTTGCCCCGGTTGCAACTCCACCCTCGACTCGTAACTTGGGCAAATTGCGTGGGACGTTTGTGAGGATGTTTGTGAGGATCTTTTTTGTTTGAGTTTACTTTTTAGCATGGGATGTTCTTTTTGCACTTTTCATATAATCGGACATTTTTTAAACCCATGAGTATTTTTTGAACTTGTGAACATTTTTTCTTATTCATGAATAATTTATTATTTCATGAATATTTTAGATCTAGGGTACATTTTTTTAACCGATGAACATTACTTTCAAATTCACGACCATTTTTTGAATCCATGAACAAATATTGAACTCATGGTTTTTTCAGAATCAAAAATATTTTTGGAACTTGTGAACATTTTTTAATTTTTTGATTTTTTAAATCAGGAACATTTTTTGTACTCTCCTGTTCGCGAACACTTTTTCAAATTAGTGGATAATATTTAAATTCATCAACTTTTAGTGAAATATTTACTTGAGAAATGTTAGCTTTTTCCCCAAAAGCACTTACACGTTTAAAAAAAGAGTATTTTTAGTACCCGCGTACATCCTTTTTGCGGGACGTACATGCTTCTATGATTTTTCTTGAGGTTAGTGTGATACCTAGTTTTTCAATAGACACGACACAAGCACTCTAGGTAGATATGGACCTGCCTAAACTCACAAGAAAAAACACCTAAAAAAACTCGCAAAAAAAAAAACTAGAGCGGACCAAGTGTAAGACGTGAGCTACGTAGCGTGTGATATACATAGCAGTATTAGGCTGGACGTTAACGATTGCGGCAGACAACAAACAAATGGTACCAGAAAAGACAAACAAAGGGGACACAAATAGTTGTTGATGTCATCTTAGATGTGATATAGTTATGTCACATCTAGATGAGCCCTAAACACATCTGAAAGATCGTGGATGTCGCCTAGAGAGGAGGTGAATAGGCGCTTTAAAATAATTACGGTTTAGGCTTGAACAAATGCGGAAAAAACCTAGCGGTTAATTTGTCAAGCACAAAACCTAAAACAACTAGGCTCACCTATGCACACCAACAACTTATGCTAAGCAAGATAATCAACTATGTGATAGCAAGATATATGACAAAGAACAATATGGCTATCACAAAGTAAAGTGCATAAGTAAAGGGCTCGGGTAAGAGATAACCGAGGCATGCGGAGACGACGATGTATCTCGAAGTTCACACCCTTGCGGATGCTAATCTCCGCTTGGAGGCGGTGTTGAGGCACAATGCTCCCCAAGAAGCCACTAGGGTCACCAGAATCTCCTCACGCCCTCGCATAATGCAAGATGCCGTGATTCCACTAAGGGACCCTTGAGGGCGGTCATCGAACCCGCATACAAATGGCAACCCTTGGGGCGGTCATCGAACCCGTACACTTTGGCAACCCTTGGGGCGGTCACCATGCAGATCAAATTGCTCGGGCGATCTCCACAACCTAATTGGAGACCCGACGCTTGCCCGGCGCTTTACACCACAATGATTGAGCTCGAACACCACCAACTGTCTAGGGCGCCAAGGCACCCAAGAGGAACAAGCTCTAGGGTGCCCAAACACCCAAGAGTAATAAGCTTCTCAAACTTCACTTCCACGTATCACCGTGGAGAACTCAAATCGATGCACCAAATGCAATGGCAAGGGAACACGGAGTGCCCAAGTCCTTCTCTCCCAAATCCCACCAACGCAACTAATGCTTGGGAGGAAAATGAGAGGAAGAACGAAAGAAGAACACAAAGAACTCCAAGATCTAGATCCAAGGGGTTCCCCTCACTTAGAGGAGAAAGTGATTGGTGGAAATGTGGATCTAGATCTCCTCTCTCTTTTCCCTTAAAAAGTAGCAAGAATCCATGGAGGGATTGAGAGTTAGCAAGCTCGAAGAGGGTCAAAAATGGGGGAAGAACACGAGCTCAAAGGATAAGGTTCAATGGGGAAGAAGACCCCCTTTTATAGGTGGGGAAAAATCCAACCGTTATGCTCACAGCTCAAGATCGAGCGGTAGTACCGCTCGGCATCACTGATTACTCTTGCTAGGGGTAGCGGTATTACTACTAAGGGTAGCGGTACTACTGCTTATGAAGCGGTACTAAAAATTACATCCGTGCCTACCACCGCTGGACTTGTGACGAAGTTTTTGGTCCCGAGCGGAAGTAGCCACGGAAGTAGCCATGTAGTACTGCTCAAGCGGTAGTACCGCTCCCAAGGGCGGTAGTAAAAGATTACTTTCGCTCCTACCCGCGGTAGTACCGCTGCAGCCTTTTCAGAACACCAGAACTACCATAACTTCTGCATACGGACTCCGAATTCGACGAAACCAAGTTTGTTGGAAAGCTAGGGACAAGGGCTAACACAATGTTGAGAGAAATACCAATAATAAGCAAATGAGAAAAGTCCCAAAAGAAAATGGTGAGAACCCTTCCTCGGAAAAGACCGTAAAACCTCCAACACCGAAAACATCATAGAAGACGCATGCAAACTCCATTTTCGATGAACTCAAGCTTGTCATAAAGATGACCATAAGCTCTAAGACTCACAAAGAGAACCAAACAAGAACCAAGAAACATGATGCAAGGATGCAATGGTTTGAGCTCTCAACGAACGATACGATCAAGCTACTCACTTGAGAGCCCCCCTTGATAGTACGACTATCGATCCTATAACCCGGTCTCCCAACTACCACCATGAGACCGGTAAAATAGAAATCCTATCAAGGGAAAATCTTTGCCTTGCACATGATCCACTTGAGCTAGATGATGACGATCTTGTCCTCCTCAAGATGGACCACCTTTCTTGATTGTGTTGGGTCGATGGAGACTAGATGATTGCTCCCCATACTCCACTATGGGTGAGCCACTCTTGACACATCTTCACAAGTCCATTGACACCACAATGGATGGCAAGCTTCAAGCACTTGATCTCTTCGTGATGCTCCACTTGAACTTGCACACGGCAATCTGGATGACGATCACCACTTGATGTCATCATTTCCATGGGTTGTATGATATCTTCCTCTTGACGCAAGCCCATGGACACGTACCTAACCCCACATAGACTCTCACATAGACCATGGGTTAGTACACAAAGTGCAATGGATAATGCTTACCATACCATGGGATCACTTGATCCCTCTCGGTACATCTTCTACGCTTTGTGAGTTGATCAACTTGATTACTCTTGACTTAGTCTTGATCAACCTTGAATCTTTCCAACTCTCTTCGTTTGGATGATGTCTTGAAGGTAAACATGAATGATCACACAATCTTCTTCTTCAAGACATGCTTGCAATAAGCTCAACACTCACATGACCAATCTTTGGATAATTCCTTAATAGCACCTTGGTCAACACATAAACTCCTTGAAACCAACACATGGACTTCAAGAAATGCCTATGGACAAATCCTTTAAATATAACTCAATGCAACCATTAGTCCATAGAGAATGTCATCAATTACCAAAACCACACATGGGGGCACCGCATGTCCTTTCAATCTCCCCATTTTGGTAATTGATGACAATCACTTTCAAGAGAGTTTATATAAGGAATTATGCATCACCATGCAATGCAACAACCAATAATGCATGCGTATGAGATGCAAATGCTTAGGAACAAAACCAAAGCAAGGAGAAAACTCTGAAGACTTCTCCATAAAACTCTCTGAAACTTCTCCCCCATTGGCATAGATTGCCAAAATGGGCGAAAAGCTAAGAAGACCAATATAAAAGGTGTTCCTCCAAAAGTTGTGTATTTCTCAACAAGAGAGTGGAATCCCATACACATATCCAAAGGTAATACTTGGAGGAAGACCAACTATATTGAGGCACCAAGATTGCAAAAGAATGATATGCCACAAAGACATAACAAAGAGAGAAACAAGCAATCAAGCAATCAAAATATACCAATTGAAGCAAGCTATCAAAAGATATCAACTGAACCAACTAGACCAAAGATCCTACGAGCCACATGAAAAAGATATTATGATATGAGCAGAGGATTGTTCTAAAGAAACTAGAGAAGCTCCCCATGATTTGTGCACATCAAGAATTTTTGTATTTGGATACAAAGTGCACAAAATAGGATCATAGCTCCCCCAAAGTCAACAGAAACTAACAACAAGTGCAAGAGAGCATATAGGAAACTAAGCCTAGCGCTTGCAACAAGCACATGGTTGAGCAACAAGTAAAAGAGGCAACTTGAGAATGGGCTCAACCAAAAAGATGGGTGTGAGTCAAGGCAATGCACTTGAAAAGACTAATGTATGGATGAGCATAAAGCATCAATAAAGTCTTGAAAGAATGAGGCACACGATGCAAGGCCTATCATTCCCACACACAACTAGCAAATGGGTTCACAAGCTTACTAATAAGCATACAAAGAACCTATGCTTGTGACAACCCATGGTGAAGATAGAAGATGAAAGCCTCATCAAGACGAGGGATACCAATTAAGATGGCAAGCCTCGTAAAGATAAGCAAGAGGAAAATAATCTTCAGCACACAAGAGTGCATCAAGATGCAACGAGATAAGACCCAAGACTCAAGACAAAAGCTTTCACGGAGCCACCAAAGAAATAACATAAGAAAGACAAGGTGGACGTGAAAGAAAGGATATCATCTAGAGATGTAATTTCTCTCAGATGTATAAGGTTCTAGGTAGACAAAATCATGATGATATATGTCTACAAAGAAGGATGTACACCGACATAGTTACAACACGAAGGAATAAGATATCCAAAAGGAAGTCATACATATACCAATAAGATATTTGCTTGGAAGCATAGCACATGGCTAGATTTGGTCTTATTGCATATAAATGAACTCCTACCACACAACTATCAAAGGCATCACAACTAGCAACATGAGATCATTGTTGGGATGCTTTGAGGAAGGAAACAAGTATCACAAGAAAGAATGAATTACATGCCATGATACAACCTACACAAGGTTGATGCAAGAAATGTGTGCATGAAGTAGATGATGATACTTGTTACCGAGATACCATTGGAAGGATCTAGTAGATACCAATTGAAGGTAGATGGTGGTTCATTGATGATCCTAGCTTGACTCCAATAAGCAAATGGTGGAAACACCTTCCTTGTGAGTGAGTCCAGCATCCAATGCACCTCCAAATGTTCCTAGGAGAACAAGACAAACTAAACGGTACCCAAACTCATTGGGACCAAGAGTTAGAAACACCAATATACATAGGACAAACTCCACATAAATAGGTGCATATAGATATGAAAATGAATTTCATGCACATCTCATCCAATTTGAGACTTGGTGGAGTTTCCCCTATATATTGGGTCAAAGATAGAAATCATGCCAAATAAACTACATGTAGTACACATGCATGCTCAAAACTTTCAAGAACCGAAACCACATGAATGCGAAATGCTAAGAAAATGGATACCAAATAGATAATTTATCACTTGGTTGATATCATTAAAGATACATCAAGGAATGAGATATCCATTGATACACACGAAATGAAGGATGTCAAACTCCCAAAAGAGAGAATGGTTCCAAACAAACCAAGCCCTCTACAAAGTTTCATGATGGCACAAAGTACCAGAAAGAAACGGCTTGCCTTCCACAAACACACACTTGATAAGGATCACAAGATGAGCGTTTTAGAGAAAATAGGATAGCTCCCCGACAAGTTGTGCATTACATAGGATTTGCATTTGAATACAAAATGCACAAGGTGGGATCACCACTTTCACTATATCTAGAAAACACTAGACAAGAACAAGAAATAAACAAGATCCACAAGTGGTAGGTAAGACAAAGGGAGTTGACACAAACTTGGCAAGAGGAAAGGCAAATAAAAACAAAAGCCAATGTAAAGATGATCAATAAATTCTACCACACATAAGTGACTACCAATTGTCAAAAGACAAAAAGTATATGGAAATAATTTCCGTGGTAGATAACAAGGATATCCAACATCATCTTCACAACAAACACAAGCAAATTGCAACTTGTAGAGCTATCATGCCACCTAGGAACAAGATAATTTACAATATCAATTCTAGGTGACAATATCTCAAATGTACACATTTTCTAGGCTAGTAATACACACATAGCATATTACTCCCCCATAATGTGATACCAAATAAAGATAGACAAGAGGCAATTAAAAGGATCCAACAAAAGATAATTAATGGAAAATTTAGAAGAATTTGAATTTCTCATGAGAGATATACCACCTAGAGACTAGATAATCTTGAAATATTAATACTAGATGGTATTACTCATGTACACACATTTATAGGATTGTGAGGTGCATAAAGCACATCACTCCCCCATAATGGGATCGATATTCCATTATACTCTCACAAGAGCCAACTAAGAAATAAACAAGATGCAAAAAGGCTCAACACACAACACACATGTACATGATGTGCAAACCAACATGCACATATTTGATTTCTCAAGATAAGCAATTTTGAAGCACAACATATACAAGCACATGCAAGATACAAAACCACAACATGCTAAGGGACAAGTAACTTTTAATGTAAGAAATTTAAGCACGAGTTACCGCAAGGAGGAACATTGGATATATGATAGAAAGATAATCCGAATGACTTGGCTTGACACAATATGAATGATGAGGACCCCTTAAATCTTCATAATGTAGCCAAGTCTCCAATGACCTCCAACAACACCTATTATCAAGTTTGAGCTAGTTGATCCCCAACCAAGTTGGGTCCTAAGAGGTTAGTCACAATAGGCTTGGCCACCCAAATGGTTCTTTTCTTGACACCACTTTGAGTACCAACAAACTTGGCAAACACATTGCCAACCTTATCCTTCCCAAGAGAATAGACATCATCAATAATAATTGGGTTGGATAAGTTACCACTAGTGCATGAAGAAGCGACGTGGCCTTTCTCACGACATAAGTAGCAACGTCTACTCTTCACTTTCTTCTCACTTGATTTCTCAACAAGAAAAGCATTAACTTGAGTCTTCTTGGGAAGTGGCCTTTCTTCAACTTGAGGTTGAGCATGAGATTGAACTTGTGCCCTCTTCCCTTGTTGCTTGACACTAATGGCCTTTTTCTTCAATGGGCAAGATCTAACATGATGCCCTTCTACTTTGCACTTGAAGCAAACAATCTTGGCCGATTTCTTGACTTGTTCTTGGCCCTTCTTTTGTTCATCTTGGACTTCTTCTTCTTATTGGAGTTGAATCCAAGTCCACCTTTGTCATTGGGGATTTTTGCACACTCAAGATATTGTTGAGTGTGGATTTCCTTCATGACTCTTTTTCCAAGTCTTTCTTCAAAGAAATGACTTGGGCCTTGAGCTCTTTGATTTCCTCTACATGGTTAGTCTCAATACAAGTACTAGAGGAAGTATAAGCTTCATTGTTAGATCAACAAGGCAAGGAAAGCAATTCATCACAAGATGTACCAACATTGTGAGTAGATGAATTACAAGGACTAGCACATATCAATATAGCATTTTGACTAGAAGTAGTGCTAGTATCCACATGAGGCTCACTAGATGTTACCTTAGCAAGCATGGCCTCATGAGCTATCTTTAGCACATTATGGGATACTAGAAGATCATCATGAGAGCTTGCGAGCCTTACATGATTTTCTTCCAACATCCCATAATTGCTAGATAACAACTCAAGTTGAGCCCTTAGCTCAACATTCTCCTTCAATATGGATGCTTCACAAGAGATAGAGTTAGTAGCACAAGCATCATCATTAGCAACAAGAGGAGAAGACAACTTGGCAAGCTCTTTTGAATATGAAGCTTTAAGTTGAGCATGAGACTCGGTGAGTTTGATGAGCTCACTCTTAATGACCCTTGAGCAATTTTCAAGGTGCTCAAAGTCCTCAAGGAGTTTAGCATGCACAACTTCAAGCTCCTCATTTTTTTTTCAAAATCATTGGCCACGTCAAGAGCTCTATCACGAGATTCCCTCACTCTAGATAATTCTAGAGCAAAAGTCTCCTCAAGAGATTCCTTGGTGGTTTGTTCAAGTTCAAGAGCTTGAGAGAGGTCCGCAATCTCATTAGCGTAATCACGCTCATGACCTTCCATTTGATCAATGGTGACCTCATGCTCCTCAAGACGAGATTCCAACTCATTAATATATTTCTTGCCCTCAATAGAAATAGACATGATTTCCATGAAGTTGGAACGAGCAATTTTATTCTTAAGAAGAGCTTTAAAAATCATTTCCCCTTAATTTTTAAGGAGGCAACATCATCACTCTCTTCATCATAATCAACATCATCATCACTCTTGCCATCATAAATATCATCACAAGATATATTGGGATTCAAAGTGGGAGATACCTTTGAAGCCTTGGCCATAAGGCAAAATGAAGTAGATGATGATATAGGATCCCTTGAAGCACCATTCAAGACCACATCTTGTTCCATGGAGTGTTGGGTTTCATCTACATTGTTAGCACAACAACTCGAGGAAATACATGCATTTTATCATGGCAACAAGATATAGCAAGCATATCATCATGAGATTTAGTCAAGCAATTTCTACATGATATGCAAGGACTATCAACACAAGCAAGTGAAACATTTGGAGTGCTCAAGTGCTAAGGCCCAAAGACGGAGCATTGCAATAATATAGTGATGAAGAATCATCCACAAAAGCACACTATCATCATTGCAATGACCGACACTACTCACCATATCATTACCTTGTGGCAAACCACATGCAGGTGAAGTAGAAGAAGTTGAGAAGACTATACGGCCGGAGGTGGAGGGAGAACAATCATCCATACAAATCTTGGACACGCCATATTTATCTTGAAGCTTTGTCCACAACTCATGAGCATCCCGGAACGGCATGAGCTGAAATATAACTACATTGCTCAAAACATCGAAAAGCACATTAGAAGCTTGAGCATTGAGATAAGAGTTTTTCTCATCCTCTAAAGATAATCTTTGGGGATCCTTTGGAGGAGAAAACCCCATATCTACAATTCGCTCTAAATTTGGGTCCATGACCCTAAAGAGATTAAGCATGCGAATTACCCAAACATCAAAATTTGTGCCATCGAAACTAAGAGTGTCAGAGAATCCTAATCCCCTAGTCGACATCTTTACTCTCTAGGTGGTTAAGCCTAACAAAGAGAGACGAGGCTCTGATACCAATTGAAAGATCGTGGATGTCGCCTAGAGGGGGGTGAATAGGCGCTTTAAAATAATTACGGTTTAGGCTTGAACAAATGCGGAAAAAACCTAGCGGTTAATTTGTCAAGCACAAAACCTAAAACAACTAGGCTCACCTATGCACACCAACAACTTATGCTAAGTAAGATAATCAACTATGTGATAGCAAGATATATGACAAAGAACAATATGGCTATCACAAAGTAAAGTGCATAAGTAAAGGGCTTGGGTAAGAGATAACCGAGGCACGCGGAGACGACGATGTATCCCGAAGTTCACACCCTTGCGGATGCTAATCTCCGTTTGGAGCGGTGTGGAGGCACAATGGTCCCAAGAAGCCACAAGGGCCATCGTAATCTCCTCACGCCCTCGCATAATGCAAGATGCCGTGATTCCACTAAGGGACCCTTGAGGGCGGTCACTGAACCCGTACAAATGGCAACCCTTGGGGGCGGTCATCGAACCCGTACACTTTGGCAACCCTTGGGGCGGTCACCAGTACCCGTCAAATTGCTCGGGGCGATCTCCACAACCTAATTGGAGACCCCGACGCTTGCCCGGCGCTTTACACCACAATGATTGAGCTCCGAACACCACCAACCGTCTAGGCCACCAAGGCACCCAAGAGGAACAAGCTCTAGGGTGCCCAAACACCCAAGAGTAATAAGCTTCTCAAACTTCACTTCCACGTATCACCGTGGAGAACTCAAACCGATGCACCAAATGCAATGGCAAGGGAACACGGAGTGCCCAAGTCCTTCTCTCCCAAATCCCACCAACGCAACTAATGCTTGGGAGGAAAATGAGAGGATGAACGAAAGAAGAACACAAAGAACTCCAAGATCTAGATCCAAGGGGTTCCCCTCACTTAGAGGAGAAAGTGATTGGTGGAAATGTGGATCTAGATCTCCTCTCTTTTCCCTCAAAAACTAGCAAGAATCCATGGAGGGATTGAGAGTTAACAAGCTCGAAGAAGGTCAAAATGGGGGAAGAACACGAGCTCAAAGGATAAGGTTCAATGGGGAAGAAGACCCCTTTTATAGGTGGGGAAAAATCCAGCCGTTATGCTCACAGCTCAAGACCGAGCGGTAGTACCGTTCGGCATCACGGTACATCGCTAGGGGTAGCGGTACTATCGCTAAGGGTAGCGTTACTACTGCTATGCAGCGGTAGTAAAAAATTACATCCGTGCCTACCACCGCTGGACTTGTGACGAGTTTTTGGTCCCGAGCGGAAGTAGCCACGGAAGTAGCCGCGGTAGTACTGCTCCAAGCGGTAGTACTGCTCCAAGCGGTAGTACCGCTCCCAAGGGCGGTAGTAAAAGATTACTTCCGCTCCTACCCGCGGTAGTACCGCTGCAGCCTTTTCAGAACACCAAAACTACCATAACTTCTGCATACGGACTCCGAATTCGACGAAACCAAGTTTGTTGAAAAGCTAGGGACAAGGGCTAACACAATCTTGAGAGAAATACCAATAATAAGCAAATGAGAAAAGGCCCAAAAGAAAATGGTGAGAGCCCTTCCTCGCAAAAGACCGGTAAAACCTCCAACACCGAAAACATCATAGAAGACGCATGCAAACTCCGTTTTCGATGAACTCAATCTTGTCATAAAGATGACCATATGCTCTAAGACTCACAAAGAGAACCAAACAAGAACCAAGAAACATGATGCAAGGATGCAATGGTTTGAGCTCTCGACGAACGATACGATCAAGCTGCTCACTTGAGAGCCCCCCTTGATAGTACGACTATCGATCCTATAACCCGGTCTCCCAACTACCACCATGAGACCGGTAAAATAGAAAACCTATCAAGGGCAAACCTTGGCCTTGCACATGATCCACTTGAGCTAGATGATGACGATCTTGTCCTCCTCAAGATGGACCACCTTTCTTGATTGTGTTGGGTCGATGGAGACTAGATGATTGCTCCCCCATACTCCACTATGGGTGAGCCACTCTTGACACATCTTCACAAGTCCATTGACACCACAATGGATGGCAAGCTTCAAGCACTTGATCTCTTCGTGATGCTCCACTTGAACTTGCACACGGCAATCTTGATGACGATCACCACTTGATGTCATCCTTTCCATGGGTTGTATGATATCTTCCTCTTGACGCAAGCCCATGGACACGTACCTAACCCCACATAGACTCTCACATAGACCATGGGTTAGTACACAAAGTGCAATGGATAATGCTTACCATACCATGTGATCACTTGATCCCTCTCGGTACATCTTCTACACTTTGTGAGTTGATCAACTTGATTCACTCTTGACTTAGTCTTGATCAACCTTGAATCTTTCCAACTCTCTTCGTTTGGATGATGTCTTGAAGGTAAATATGAATGATCACACAATCTTCTTCTTCAAGACATGCTTGCAATAAGCTCAACACTCACATGACCAATCTTTGGATAATTCCTTAACAGCACCTTGGTCAACACATAAACTCCTTGAAACCAACACATGGACTTCAAGAAATGCCTATGGACAAATCCTTCAAATATAACTCAATGCAACCATTAGTCCATAGAGAATGTCATCAATTACCAAAATCACACATGGGGCACCACATGTCCTTTCAACATCCATACACCTTACTGGTAGACTGCGGTGACATCGCTCGTGGAATGCTATTTTGCTCTCCGCAGAGAGGAAGGAAGGGAAGAGTAAATTGGTCCCTCATTGCGAGTTTATAGTCCATGTAATATTTTTCAAAATTCGTAAACTTCGATAAATTTTTGTAGAAAAAATATGAACATTCATAATACCGGGCATATACCATATGAAAAGATATTTCATGATGAATCTAATGGTATTGAATTGATACTGTAAATGTTGATAATTTTTTCTATAAAATTGATCAAAGTGTAAGAAGTTTTGACTTTCAAATATTAGGGTATTGCACTATAATCTGAAAAGGAGGTAGTATCTTAAAGAAGCTGTGTGCACCTCCAAAGTCTGAACTGCAGGTACAAGAACGGGCCTTGTACATGTGTTGCTATTTTATCTTTCTTTTTCAGAGGAAGGATACCAACTTTTTCAACAATGTGAGGAAGGTCATTAGAGTTCTTATGCACTGGAACCTCTAGATCATATGGCGAGGTGGATTTTGCCAAAAACACATCATCTCCAATGATCCTTGAGAGCTTTGTTGGAATGTTTTATTTTCTGGTGATCGTGCATTGCCATGGACGCGGCCTTGTGCTGCGCTAAGTTGCCCTGCCCAGTCTCTCGTGCACGGGACAGACATGGAAAGCATGGGTCTGACGAAAGATCAGGAGATGGAACCGATATAACGTACCGACTTTGATTGCAACGCGTAGAGGAGCCGCACGTGCCGGCCGACGACACACACGCGATTCTACGTAGGATGATAGATCGATCGGTCGGGTGTACGTCGTGATCTGCTGATCGAGATCTACCTAGCGGATCAACATGGCCAGGGCAGGCGTGCGCCACGCCGGCGGCGACATCGGCAACGACGTCCTCCGCGAAGTCTTGGCGCGCCTGCCGGGCTACCAGGACCTTCTCCGGTGCGCCGCGACGTGCAAGCGATGGCTCTGCCTCATCACGGACCCGGCCTTTCTTCAGCAGGTCGGCCACTGGCCGGAGACGGCGCGCCGCCCGTCCGTCCTCGTAGGGATATTCTCCCAGAGATGCAGCCCTTGAAGAGGAAACCGTCTACCCGTCCGGAGTTCCTAAGCCTCGGGGGCGGCGCCCACCTCACATTCAACTCGTTCGTCGACAACGACGATGGGCTCTTCAACCTCGCGAGGCCACTGGCGTCGCGCCGTGGTTTTCCTCCTCGTGCGCGCCTTGCTGCCTGGCCATAAGAAGCTCCGTCTAGCAGTGTGCTGCCCGCTGATCGACAGGCGGGACACGCATCTTCTCCCAGAGCCACCCTTGGACCCAAGCCCCACGTCCCTGGATAGAGATACAGTTGGCTGGGCGATTCTCACAAGCGCGGACAATGGCGACGATGGCTATGCATGTTCGGACGACCGGCGCCAATCTACGTTTCAAGTGCTTCTGATTTACTTCGATGATGATGGATTTATGTACACATGCATGTACTCCTCCGACAGGGGTATTTGGAGCGCACCCACCAGGTGTTGTCGCCTACCTTCAGGTCTCACTAGGCGTGGCCCGCGTGCTGGCGTTGTGACCCGCGCCGGCACCGCACATTGGCTGTACGGAGACAAGACAAGTTTCCACATCCTCAGCAATAGCAGCGCCACCACACATGCCTCTTTGACCAAGATACCAATCGAATTCCACCATGGCGATCCATGGCCGCGACCGCCATTACTATGCACTGTCCAAGATGGAAGTATCTCGTTTGTTAACATAAGAGAACATGGCATGCTAGAGGTTTGGACAAAGCAAAAACAAGATGCTGGTAAACATGATCGTGGTTGTGAGACTGACTGGCTACACTCTCAGTTGGCAGATCTGGGTAACAAGAAAATAAACCTCGTCTTCTTTGCAGAGAAAAGAGGCGCTTTACTTGTCGAGCAGGCTGGTGATTTCTTCACTATCGACCTCACGGGTAAGGAAAAAATGTCGGTTGAGGTCAAGGACAAGAAAGCGAGACATGCCGGAATGGTTTCCAACCGCATGTTGTGGTAGTATTTGGTGTGGTAGCAAGTTTCACGAACCGTGGAATTTTAACAACCCTGTGTTGTACGAGATGGACTGCATGTTCTCGCCATCGCCGTGGTGACAAGCACAACCGATAGTGTAGTCACATCTTCAGGTTGACAGACGAACGTATGTGTCAATGTGTGCATGGATTAGCGTCTACGTTTGTACTGTCTTTAGAAAACTAGCACTGTCAATATGTTTAGTACAAAATTGTAGCAAAAGTTTGTACGTGCATTTCTTTTTAGAAGTAAAGGGACCATATATCCGGTTCCATTCATATAAATGAAACAAGCATTCAGTAACAAAGAAACAAATATTTCAGTCTATTGAGAGAATACCTAAAAGCTCTCTGGTCTCAGCCCAGTAGCAAATAATGTAGAAGGGGGAAACTAATTACATCATTTTCACTAACATTACTCAGTGAAGGGGGAAGTTGCCTTTTTGCGTCAGGCAGCAAACATGTCAAGCGCACAGAGGGCTCTCTTGGCCTTCATAGGGGGTGTTGTTGCAGGATGTGTAGACCATCTTTGTACCAATAGGAAAATCATGCAAAGTCTAGTGAACAGTACATGCACACACAAGAGCAAATACTTGCACCCAACACGGGCAAAAGGGGGTTGTCAATCCCCTTGAACTCGTTACTCGCAATGATCAAATCCGATAGTGTTAGATATATACATTGCAAAATAAAATAAAAATAAATAAATTGCAGCAAGATATTTTTGGTTTTCGTAATATGATAAAAGTAGACCCCAAGGCCCTAGTTTCACTAGAGGCTTCTCTCTCGAATAAATAGCATATAATGGGTAGACAAATTATTGTTGGGCAATTGATATAAAAGCGCATACTTATGATGTTATTCATGGCAATGATCATGTATACAGGCTTTATGATCCGTGATAAGTAGACCGAAATAATTCTGCATCTACTACTATTACTCCACTTCGAGAGCGCTTCTATGCTTGCCTTTCTACGTATTAATGACAAACAGAGTAATGCATGAAGTATAATGACATAATGTAGATAGAATAAAACCAAGCAATATGATTGAACCCGTCGTTTTACCTTTAATGGCAACAATACAAATATGTGCCTTGCTACCCCATCTGTAACGAGGCGAGGATACCACAAGTTTGAACCCATTACAAAACACTTCTCGCATTGAAGATAAATCAATTTAGTTGTCCAAACCAAACGGATTGGTCAGAAAGAAATACAAAGTTATAACAATCATGCATAATAAAGTTCTATACATACTCAACTACTTTCAATCGTCAATCTGATCATAAACCCACAATTCATTGGGTCTCAACAAACACACCGCAAAAGAAGCCCTCCGTGATCGATTCCAACCCTGACGGAGTATCGGAAAATGCCTCCGGATGGGATCGTGGAAGAACAGAACCTTCGGGTGGCGGAAAAAGGATTTTGGATGGCTCTATGTTGCTTTAGGAATATTTGGAAATTTATAAAGTTGGAATTAGGTCAAATGGAGCAGCGTGGGACCCATGAGCTCAGGGGGCGCCGGGTGAGCTCGCCGCTCTCCCGTAGATCTTCTGGACTTCTCCGGAACATTCTAGGGTCCCTGCTGGTCCAGAAAAAATCATCATAAAGTTTCATCGTGTTTGGACTTCGTTTGATACTGGTTTTCTAAAAAGCCAAAAATAAGAAAAAAAAAACAGCAAGTGAAACCGAGCATTGAATTATATAGGTTAGTATCAAAAAAGATATAAAATTGCATATAAAGTATGTAAGATAGGTAATATAATAGCATGAAACAATAAAAAATTATAAATACATTGAAGACGTATCATCTACCTTCACCGTTGAAGCTCGCTGCACATGCTCACCATCGTAAATATCCAAAACAACAAAAGGTCATTGGCTCGTAGAAATTTTTTTCGTTGCCTTGCCCCTCCTGTTGCATCCATGGGTGCCCTCCCCCGGCGCTGGCCGCAAAACACCGTCTGCCGGTGCTACCGACCCTCCAGTTGCAGCATTAATGGCGATGACAGCGTCGCTCGCCAGCCGAGCCGGTGGTAGCAAAAAAAAGTACGGTTCCAGTAAAACCAAATATGGTTGTAGAAAAAATGGCGTTGGCCCAGCAAAAATAAAAACCGATGGTAGCAAAAATAGGTGTTGGTTCGAGCAAAACACCAAGACAGTTGTAGTAAAAATAAAAAATAAAGTTGGTTTCCAGCTAAAACAAACACTGGATGCAGCAAAATTCTCCGTCGATTTCAGCACACATCTACGGGAGATCGGAGATGCTTATATGGATAGGGTGTGCATGTATGTGTTCATAGGTACGAGTGTATGCTTGTGTATGTGAGCGACTTTGATTGTATCATTTTAAAGAAAAGGCTCCTATCACATACACGCACATAGCAATCCTCGGGAAAAAAAACATAGACGCACATAGCAATGATGTTTAACACGGTGGATATCCCGGTGGGGTGGGGTATGTCAAAGCATTTCACCTGCGCTCTATGGGATGGATTTTATGGAGGTAATATCACTAGTAGTCATAGAACCTGCGCTCGATATTCAGTTTGGTTCTAAAACTTGCAAAATACGGAATTATGGTCATTTAACTTGTCTCAACATGCAAATACGGCGCTTTCTACCGTATCCGAACATATGGCCTGCACATGTAGCATGCCAGCGCCGCGTAGGCCCACTTGCCAGTGGTGGGAAGCTTTTTTCCTGATAACTCCCTTGTATTTTATTTATTTACGTAAGATATTCCTCAAATAAATAAAAACGGCTAGTGTGGATCAAACCCACGATTCCTGCTAGCCACCAGACCAAGCATGGCTCGTGTTTAGCTTGCACAACTATATTTCCTATGTCCTTTAGAGAACGTACAAATTAAAATCAAAATCTAAACGAAATACGGGGAGCCCCGCGGTTCAAACTTTTGTCCTACTGGTCGCTCGCCGTATGTGTGTGGGCTAACCATGATGCGCTTGGTACTTTACAGGGACCAACATTTTTGTTTTCCAATTTTTTTCTATGTAATAAAAAAACATATATTCTTTAATTGAAACTACTTGTACTCTGATATATCTTGTGTTTTATGTTGCCTTTCATTTTACATTGTTCAGATATCCTTTAAGGCATTGCAATCTAAGTATACGCATCATCAATTAGCTAAAGATAGACTTGATTTTAGTTTAATTTAATATAGATGAGAGTGCTCTGTTATGTATACTTTCAAGTTTATGAGTCCCTAGGCCACCCAGCTTTATATAAAATTTCTTTTATGGGGAAGCTATATTTAAAGTCTTATTAGTCACCCTCTTATTATCTAGAGATAAGTGCCAATTCAACCCAAATATAGTAAGTAATCTTAAGCTACCTCATGATGAAACATTTCGCTATTCTCAAAGAAAAACTTTAAAAAAATCATCAATATAGTTTTGGATAGACATGACATAAGAATTGACAATATAAATAACTACGCGAGGACTGACAACATAAATATTGTTTATCCCTTTAAAACACCTACAATAAACTGGTGTGGTGGCTAGCCCACGCACACGCGAGGTTAAACACGATGGTGCTTCCCTTTTTCCGATTATATAAATTTAGCATTTAAAATAATCTGTACATTTCCAGGATATATAAATAATAGTTGTGCAAGTTTAACGCTAACATGCTTGGTCTGGTGGACATCTATGCAACTCAATTACCAGCAGATTATTTGTTTGAATCTCACTTGCTGCAGTTTTTATATTATTAGAGGAATTTTGTACATATAAATAAATAAAATGCAAGGGAGTTATGTGCAAAAAATTGCTCCAGCCACTAGCAGGTAGGCCTACGCGGCGCTGGCACACCATATGTGCAGGCCACATGGCCGAATACGATAGAAACCACCGTATTTGCACGTTGAGACAAGTTAAGTGACCACAAATTCGTATTTTACAAGTTTTAGAACCAAACTGAACATCAAGCGTAAGTTGTGTGACTATCAATGATATTACCTCGATTTTGTATTTAGTTAGTAGCTGCATGTTTTGAGATGATAAAGAAAAATTCATTGTTGGCGAAAACTGAAAGATTGATTAGTGTGTCGATGCCCTGACGGCGGAAGCTTTGGCTCTAAGGTTCGGATTATCTCTCGCACATAAGGCGGGTTGCAATCGCCTTGTCATTAGTTCTGACAATATGGAAGTCATTGATACCATGAAGAATGGAGGACGTTCAGCAGGAGCGGCGGCGGCAGTGTTTAATCATTGTTATATTTTAGCGTGTGATTTTTCCCTTACTAGTTTTGAGCATTGTAATAGGAAAGCGAATAAGGTAGCTCATGAACTTGCCAGGTTAGCTAAATTTTCTGAGACAAGGGATTGGTTTGAGGAGCCTTTGGACGAAATTGTACAACCTCTAATAGACGATGTAATCGTTATTTCTAATTAATAAAGTTGGTTGTTTTTCAAAAAAAAAAGTTGTATGTTCTTCACCTCTTCTAAGCTTTTTTTTTTTTTTGAGGGTTTCACCTCTTCTAAGTTGGGAGGTAAGTTTAGAGGGGGTAAATTCATGACTGATCTAAAAGATTTTGCTATGCAAACATGGCATGTTTCAGGTGTCCAGAAATTACACCGCGGTGATATTGACCTCCCCGGCCGGCCGTGGCGGCGAGGAGGAAGGTCAAAAGTTATCTTAGAGAAGGCGTATTCACGTTTGAACTGCAGGTACCAGGACGTGCTGCGTAAATGTGTTAATAATATTTTTTCTTAGAATGGCTACTCACTGTTTTGAACTGTAATAATTTTCTCAGAAGCCAGAATCCCAGTGTTTTGAACCTCAGCCGGTCGGCGTACTGACTCTATCGACCTCTGCAGGTCGATTCCTAATCAATCCCCTCATGACCAGGTAAACTCATATCCATCCTTGATTCAGCTACCCCTTTGGTCGTGACTCGTGACTTCTTGAGCGATCCGTGTCCGAGTCGATCGTGACGATGGCGAAAGCTGACCAGGACTGCACGGCCTTATAAACTACTCCCTTCGTCTGAAAATATTTATCATTAAAACGGATGTACCTAGATGTACTTTAGTTATAGATATATTCATTTTTATTCATTTTGATGACAAGTATTTTCGTACGGAGGGAGTATGTATTGTAGGCCGCAACCATGGAAAACCCCCAAATCGATCGGGCACCAGTCGAGATGGCCAAGGTTGCACCACCACGCGAGAACGACACCAGCGACCTCCCGGACGATGTCCTCCTCGACATCCTCCAGCGGGTGCGTGGTTTTCATGACATCATCCGCTGCGCCGCGACGTGCAAACAATGGCGCCGCCTCGTCACCGATCGGGCTTTCCTCCGGAGAACGCCCGCCGTCCATCCGTCCTAGCTGGAATCTTCTTCTCCAACGCGCCGTTCAACGGCGTCCCCAAGGACCCCTAGCCTTTAGACCGGGAACCAGAACACCCTCCACAGTTTTCAGGCCTCAAGACTAGCACCGTGTGCCTCGTCTTTGACTCGGTTGTTGCAAACGACAATGGGCTTTTCAACCACGCGAGACCGCTGGCATCACGCCACAGCTTCCTCCTCGTGCGTGTCTTCCTCCCTCAACCCGTAGGTGACTACCGTGAGCTTCATCTTGCCGTATGCCGCCCTCTGATTGACAGGTGAGACACACGTCTTCTTCCACCACCTCCCTTCAATATGATTGGACGGCGGAGCTGTGCGCGCAATCTAACCGGCTATGCAATTCTCACCGGCGCTGATCATGACGTTGGTGGTAACATGGACCAGCAACAGCAGAAGCCAACCTTTCAAGTGATCTTGACTTATAGGGGGGATTGTGGATACGTGCATGCGTGCACATACTCCTCCGTCACTAATAGTTGGAACACGCCCATCAAGTATTGTAAGGCTTCCGAGTTCCGTAAATGTGGACCGCTCGCCGATGTCGTTGTTGGTGACACCGCATACTAGTTATACAGAGACAGCGATAACTTCTACACCCTCGGCATAAGTTGCAGCACATCACATGAGTTATTTATTAGGATTCCGATCAAAATTAACAAGAGCGAGCAGTGGCCTCGGCCGCGACGGCCATTTCCATGCACTGCCGGAGAAGGAAGGCTTTCGTTTGTTAATTTCCAACACCATGGCGTGCTAGAGCTTTGGACCAAGAAACAACAAGATGGCTGTGATCTTGACTATGAGTGTGACGACGGATGGCTACACTCTCAGCTCGCGGATCTTGGGAGCGAAGAGGAAATAGAGCATGTCAGGGGCACAAAGGTGTTTAAAACAGAACATTGTAGTAGTAGTACTACCGGTTGTTGTAGTTGGGGCGTACACGCGAGCACGAAATGCCTATACGATCCACAGGTGCTCTACGAGATGGATTTTGTATTTAATTAGTTGGTGTATGTTTTCACATCTCATCTTCGAGGTAAGACAAGAGGAGATTAATTCAGGGCCTTCTAATGATGTCATAGTACATGCATGATATGTCTAGCTACTCCAGCGACATGTATTTCGGTACAGTTGGAGTGGGTGAGTTGTTCCCCGACCTCTGTGCTTGCACATCGGCCGGCACTCTTGTAATTACTTCTCTCTCTTCTATAAAGCTAAGGTACGCTTTTGGCGTACTCTCGAAAAAAAAAATGTATTTCGGTACAGAGGGAGTACTGTTTATATAACAAATCTTAATTGCGAATGAGCCTTCTACATGTGTTGCTATTTTATCTTTTTTCAGGGGAAGGATACCAATTTTTCCACAATGTGAGCTTTGTTGACTTGTGCACCGAAACCGCTAAGATCATAGGGCGAGGTGGATTTTGCGAAAACACATCATGTCCACTGAGCTTTGTTGACTTGTTGTAATGTTTTACAGTATTTTCTGGTGATCGTGCATTGCCATGGACGCCGCCTTGTGCTGCGCGAAATTCCCCTGCCCAATCTCTCGTACACGGGAAAGACAAGGCAAGCATGGGCAGTGGCGGAGACAAGGGGGGGCGAGCACGGGCCTGCCCCCCCCCCCCCCCCCCCCTAACGATCGAGCGATGCCGTGGTGATTAGCGATACAAAGGCACATATTTCCCACGTATATACGTACTTGGCCCCCCTATACGCTGATTCTGGAAAAGGAAAAAGGCCCATGTGAAACCCACTAGTGGCCAGGTAGGGCGTTGCGTTTTCCTGTGATGATCAGCCTGTACGTGGATTTCGCTCCCAAGAAAAAGCCTGTACGTGGATTAGTACCCAGAAATTAGTCGCCGCCATTCCGTGCCCTCGCCCGCCCGGCAGCCTCTGCTCTCCCTGCCCTACTGCGATCTCAATCCTATTCGTACGGCGACGGCGTGACACTGCCTTCTTCACTTGTCAAATCTTCCGGCTGCAACCAACGGGAACTAGCCGAGGACCCAAGGTTCAACACACATCAGTGCATCACACAATCTACTAATCTTAATTCTCATCTTGTATCATCAGATTTTTGTTGTCTACTTGTTTTGGTTGCCTGGTGAGCGATGCTGTGATTCAATGAACAATTCCTATATTATATGTGTACTAGAAATTATCGTGGTCTGATGCAAATTACCTTGTATGATTAATTATTTGTGATGCAATTTTTTCCTATGTCAAACTGCAATATAGTTAATTGTGAAATTGCAATTCAGCAAATATGAAGAGAAAAGCGCCGCCATAGACCGTTGAGATTAATTCATTTTTTAGGCTGGTTGCTTCAAGTTCTCAACCTAGTGAAATTTTTAATGTGGCTGATATGTTGGACATAGTAAATGTTGCAGAAGAGGAACAAAATTGGCTTATCAGAGAGACCCTGGTAAACATTGTCAAATTTGAGAGCTGCCACTGGACAAGCAAGACGAAGATCGACATTTTTATATATCCGAGGGACTGTATCGGCCGAAATGTGCCTCGAAACACTCTAAACAGTCATTATCATTTAAGCGCCGCCAAATGGGATATAACTTACTTCGGTGTTACATGATCAGATACATTGAAAAAATCAGCTGGTAAGTTTTCTTCCAATGAAATTATTAAATTTTCTCATCTTATTGGCAATTGTAGAGGAAATTTAAACTCGTACAATTTTTTATACTAGGTGTGGTACATTATTATAGTATGATGATAGTTTTTTTCAGTCGAGACAAAAAAAATATGAACTTGACTTGGCCCCCCCTACACCGAAATCCTGGCTGGTTCCCTACCCACTACGACCCATGAGGCCCTCCGAGAGAGGTGGCCCCTCCCGGTGGACCCCCGGAACCCCTCCGGTGGCCTCGGTACAATACCGATATGCCTCCGAAACTTTCCGGTGACCGTATGACAACTTCCCATATATAAATCTTCACCTCCGGACCATTCCGGAACTCCTCGTGATGTCCGGGATCTTATCCGGGACTCCGAACAACATTCGGTAATCACATACAAGTCTTCCTAATAACCCTAAGCGCCACCGAACCTTAAGTGTGTAGACCCTACGGGTTCGGAGACACGTAGAACATGACCGAGATGGCTCTCCGGTCAATAACCAACAGCGGGATCTGGATACCCATGTTGGCTCCCACATGCTCCTCGATGATCTCATCGGATGAACCACGATGTCGAGGATTCAAGCAACCCCGTATACAATTCCCTTTGTCAATCGGTACGTTACTTGCCCGAGATTCGATCGTCGGTATCCCAATACCTCGTTCAATCTCGTCACCGGCAAGTCACTTTACTCGTACCGTAATGCATGATCCCGTGACCAGACACTTGGTCACTTTGAGCTCATTATGATGATGCATTACCGAGTGGGCCCAGAGATACCTCTTCGTCATACGGAGTGACAAATCCCAGTCTCGATCCGTGTCAACCCAACAGACACTTTCGGAGATACCCATAGTATACCTTTATAGTCACACAGTTACGTTGTGACGTTTGGTACATCCAAAACACTCCTACGGTGTCCGGGAGTTACACGATCTCCTGGTCTAAGGAAAAGATACTTGACATTGGAAAAGCTCTAGCAAACGAACTACACGATCTTGTGCTATGCTTAGGATTGGGTCTTGTCCATCAATCATTCTCCTAATGATGTGATCTCGTTATCAACGACATGCAATGTCCATAGTCAGGAAACCATGACTATCTGTTGATCAACGAGCTAGTCAACTAGAGGCTCACTAGGGACATGTTGTGGTCTAAGTATTCACACGTGTATTATGATTTCCGGATAATACAATTATAGCATGAATAAAAGACAATTATCATGAACAAGGAAATATAATAATAATCCTTTTATTATTGCCTCTAGGGCATATTTCCAACATCTCCCACTTGCACTAGAGTCATAATCTAGTTACATTGTGATGAATCGAACACCCATAGAGTTACGGTATTGATCATGTTTTGCTTTCATGGAAGAGGTTTAGTCAACGGATCTGCGACATTCAGATCCGTATGCACTTTGCAAATTTCTATGTCTCCATCTTGAACATTTTCACGAATGGAGTTGAAGGGACGCTTGATGTGCCTGGTCTTCTTGTGAAACCTGGGCTCCTTGGCAAGTGCAACAGCTCCAATGTTGTCACAGAAGAGTTTGATCGGCCCCGACGCATTGGGTATGACTCCTAGGTCGGTGATGAACTCCTTCACCCAAATTGCTTCATGCGCTGCCTCCGAGGCTGCCATGTACTCCGCTTCACATGTAGATCCCGCCACGACGCTTCGCTTGCAGCTGCACCAGCTTCGCTTCCACCATTCAACATATACACGTATCCGGTTTGTGAGTTAGAGTCATTCAGATCTGTGTCGGGTTAGCGTCGACGTAACCCTTCTGACGAGCTCTTCGTCACCTCCATAAACGAGAAACATGTCCTTAGTCCTTTTCGGTACTTCAGGATATTCTTGACCGCTGTCCAGTGTTCCTTGCTGGGATTACTTTGGTACCTTCCTACCAAACTTACGGCAAGGTTTACATCAGGTCTGGTACACAGCATGGCATACATAATAGACCCTATGGCTGAGGCATAGGGGATGTGAAAGTGCGTTATATCGACTAGAGGGGGGGTGAATAGGCGATTTTTATGAATTCTTCAATGAGGAATTTGCCGGTGAGGAAATTCCTAAGTGAAGAACTACTTGCAGCGGAATAAGTACTCGAAGTAAGCATAAGAGAATGCGGGCATGGTCATCATGATGAAATGAAGACAATCAAAGAGTATGTAAAGCGTAAACACGAGGATAGCACAAGATGAAGACAAAGCGGTGAAGAAATTGAACTGAGGAAATTGAGAAAGTCTTCAGTCAAAGTCTTCAAACACAGATATGAACGAACACTCAACACAGTAATGAGGAAATGAAAGAGTTGAGGAAATAGAACCAGTTAGGTTGGTGAAGACAATGATTTGGTAGACCAGTTCCAACGGTTGTCTCAGTTGTACGTCTGGTTGGAGCGGCTGAGTATTTAAACTCGAGGACACACAGTCCCGGACACCCAAATACCGAGCACGCAGCTCAGGACACCAAGTCCTCACCGTATTCTCCTTGAACTAAGGTCACACAGACCTCCTCCAATCACTCGTGGTAAGTCTTGACGACTTCCAAACCTTCATGACTTGGTCACTCGGCGATCCACAATTCCTCTTGGATGCTCTAGACCATGACGCCTAACCGTCTGGAAGAAGCACAGTCTTCAAAGGTAACAAGCGTCGATCCACGCAGGATCAATCTCTTGATGATGCTCAATCACTTTGGGTTTGTAGGGGTTTGGTGTTTTGGGTTTTTCCTCACTCTATGATTTTCGCTCAAAGTCCTCGGAGGATGGGTTGCTCTCAAATGACAAGTGTCAAGTTTCTCTCGGAGCAGCCAACCAGCTAGTGGTTGTACGGGGCGGCTATTTACAGCCTAGGGAGCAGCCCGACATCATAAGACATAAATGCCCTTCAATGATATGACCGTTAGGTGGATAAGATATTTTGGGACAGGTGGCCAAGAAGACAAGAACGGTCAGAAATTTGACTCTCAAATTCCTCGTATTATCATGCTCCTCCTTTGTAGGCAATCCATGACCGGGCGAATTCCTAACTCCTTAGTTAGAACAAATTCCTCGTGACGGAAGAACTTCGTCTTTGTCATCAAGAAATTGACTGAGCTGTATGAGATTTCCAAAGGCTTCACTCAAGGGATTGGTAGGTGTAGGATTTTGAGTTGAGCATCACATGGAAATTTTTCCGTAGTATTTCCTCGACCCCTTTAACAAAGACGGTGTTTCCTATGACTCAAGAAAGAGAAAGCGAAACTACGAAAACAAAAGTCTTCACGCTTCATGTTCCTCAAATGAATATCAAGTCTTCAAGGTCACACCAATTTCTTCACTTTCAAAGTCTTCAGAAAGTCTTCAGAATATCAAAGTCTTTCTCTGTAAATATCAAACTCCTCATAGACTTATAGACCTGTGTACACTCATAAACACATTAGTCCCTTAACCTATAAGTCTTCAATACACCAAAATCACAAAGATGCACTAGATGCACTTACAATCTCCCCCTTTTTGGTGATTGATGACAATATAGGTTAAGTTTTCAACGGGGATAAACATATGAAGTGTAAATACTGATATTGAGGAATTTGATTGCAAGATATAGAAGAACTCCCCCTAAAGATGTGCATAGTGAGGAATTTGCTTTTGAGGCAATGCACATTTGAAGAGTTGAATCATGGAGATCTCCCCCTATATCTTGTAATTCATACACGCATTTGACATATAATATGAAGAATTTGAAATGCATGATGAAATATGGTGACTGATGTAATTCAGCATGCGTGTATTAACAAATAATGAGGAACAAGCATGCAGAAGAACACATCAAAAGTATCAGAGCACCATCGGGTTTAAGATTACAACTCGATCCAATAAAAAGTTTCAGAAGAACGAGAGTTGAAACTTAGCAAAAATTGCCCATATAATAGACCCGCTTGAAGACTAACTCACATTTCTCCCCCTTTGTCATCGAATGACCAAAAGGATTGAAACTGAGGACTAACGCCCCTGAAGAATTTCAAGTTGATGAAGGAGCGCCAGCGTTGTTGGGGTCGGTTGTCGTAGTAGGGCCTGCCGTTGTCGCCCAAGTCTTCATTTTCATCATTGTCTCGCGATGAAGAATAGGAGCTGGCCACCAAGGAAGGAACTTTGACCTTTTTGTATTTCTTTGGAGGAGGTGCAGACCAGTCAAATTCTTCCTTGAGACCCATTGTCTTCAGTTCTTCCGCTTGTAGACATTAGAAAGAACAACCCAAAGTGCGGTTGAAGGTTTCATGGAGGTAGTATTGTTTTTCTTCACCGCATTGTGTGTTGAGGTCATGTTGTGAAGAATTGAACCGCATCGACGCTTGACCTATTTATGATTGCGATCAACCTTCGATGAAGACCGAGGAGTAACTCACGATCACCATCACCACAGCTGCTGTGGCTTGAGGATTTTGCTTGACTGAGGTATTGGCGGCAGAGTCATGTGTGGCAGAGTCATCATTGGTGGAGTAGGATGCAGCTTTGCGAAACTGTCCATCCAATGGACGAGTGCCTTCATCGATCACAACAGTTGCCTTGCCCTTGTCATCAGCTGAGAAAAATGTCCGTTTGAGGACTTCAATTGGAGGCAAGTAGCTGCAGTGGTTCAGAGTATCAGCCTTGTAATTGAGTGAAGACCTTGTCCTGATGAACCTCATAATCCATGGTGCATAAGGCTTCAGCTCAAAAGGTGACATAGCAATGTTTGCCAGAGTCCTCATGAAGAAATCATGGAAGTTGACGGGAACACCATGAATGATGTTGAAAAGCATATTCTTCATGATGCCAACGACTTCTTCATCATTTGAGTCGTGGCCTTTGATAGGACTCATTGTCTTCGTCAGAATCCGATAGACAGTCCGAGGCACATATAGTAATTCCTTGACGAGGAATTTGGTTCGAGGTGCTGTCACGGCTTCAAAGGCTTCATCAGCACTTGCATGTAGTGATTTGAAAGCTTCGGGTTCGTTGTAGATACAACGAGCACCATCAAGGGAGGACTGAGTGGGAGGGCACGAAGCAATTCGATTCTTGGTGCCTTGTAGTGAGTATTTTCGGACATCCAGTCCAACACCCATGAGTTCACATCTTGACGTCTCCGGTGATGTGCAGCGTTGCATAGAATTGAAGAATGAGTTCTTCATTCCAATCACAGATGTCAGTGAAGAAATTCAGAAGTCCTGCATCGTGAAGAACACTGAGGACTGGCTCGAAGCCGGGCAGAGATTCCATGTCCACATGAGGAATATGTGCATGATCGAAGACTTTGTCTTTGTTGAAGAGCACAGAGGAATAGAAGTTGGCTTGACTGGCAGTCCAGAAACGCCTCTTCCTTATGCGAGCAGAGTCGTATGGGTTGTAATCCGTGAAGAAAACGTGCTCGCCAAAGAAGTCTTCAGCCTTGAACTTTTGCTTCGTTGAGAATGGATTCTTTGGCTTTGGCAATGGAGTGTCAGTGAGTTGCATCACGACCTCTGGAATCGCAATCTCGAGTTCTTCAGTCGAGGAATTTCTGGTTCCTCTACATGTGCGCCCGAGGATCGGCAGAAGCAGGTTCATCGGCGCTTAGTGGCTGGAATTTCTTCATGTACAGATGAAGTGGGATGAGTTTCTTGAGCCCATTTGAACTGTTGGAGCAGGGACCGAGGAATCTGTTGGATTGGGGTGAAGAGTGGAGAATTTGGATCTTGACTTTCCCAAAAGTCATCGTTCATCACCGGGCGCAGCTTCCAATATCCACATCTTCTTCTTCAATTTCCTCAACCCCTGCCTCTTCAAATGTGAACCGAGGCATAGGCGAGGAAATGATTGGGGTTGAAGGGATTGCTTCCACTTCAATTTCTTCATCAATCTGCTCGACGAAGCAAAGCAGAATGATTTTCTTCATCGATCCGCTTGGGATCTCATAATCTTCACCAAAAGGAACAAGGTCCTTTGATGGCATGGAGGAAATTGGAACAACATCAATGGGATTTTCAAATGAGCTGGTCATTGTCTTCTTCTTCTTCGGGCTGAAGAATTTGAAGCAGCAGATGCTTTCCTTTTCTTCACTGCAGCTCGTTCTGCAGCCTTGGTCTTCTTCACATCAGATGCAGATTGAAGGGTTGGAGTTGGTGTAGGCGCAGGAGGAGCTGAGGAATCTGGGTGAATTTCCTCAGGCGCAACTGATGCAGTTGCCCTGAGTTCTTCATTTTCTTCAGGCGCACCACTAGTGGATGCCCTGGCAATTTCTTCGGTAATGGAATGGAATCATCAACCCCGAACTAGCATTGTCTTGAGCCTGAACTTCATCGGTGATCGGCATTTTCTTCAGTCGGCTGAGCAGAGGCTCCAGCCTGAGGAATTTCTTGTTGCGTTGGGGCTGCAACATTTGAGAACTTCTTTGTCAGATTGACAAATCTGACTTTGGCTCCTTGCCAATCAGCATAATATGAGTCAAATTTGTCGCCGAGGGCTTTGATGTCAGCCTGCATCTTGATAAGTTCTTCAGTTGTCATCTTGACAACATTTTTTTTCGGCAGTTTCTCTTTTCAGATCATGCGATTTCTTGATCTCTCTGTCGTATCAAATTTCCATTTCTCCTCTTGGATGAAATGAGTCAGCATGTGACTTTGGCCAGGTGTCAACTTGAAGTCAGGCATAGGAGTGTTTGGGTCCTTGTGCCAGAGATCAATGTAATCTAGGATCGCTCTTGGATCCAACAGCAGTGGCACAAGTGTGCCTTTGGCTCTAGCGGCCCTTTCTTGTCGGTCTCTGATGTTTTCCGCAAGTTCATCATCATCAGCCTCATCATCTTCAGGTGGCTCTTGGAAGGCGACATGTTTCTTCTTGGAACTTGGCCGAGGACCTCGTCCAGCTGTGGCCTTAGTCTTCAGCAGAGTTGGCCCAGATGAAGAATTTGGTGCAGCTGAGGAACTTGCTGAAACACCAGAGGCAATTGAGATGCCTGCAGTCCTTTGGCACGTGGCCAGATGCACAGGTGCTGAGGACTTTGTCGGAACTGCTGAGGACTTTGTAGGAGTTGAGGATTTGGGAGGAGCAGGAGCAGCATGAGGAATTTGCCGTGAGGGCACAGCTGAGGAACTTGGCCGTGAGGGCACTGTTGGTGAAGCACTTGGCTTGTGTGCGGGCTTCTTTGCCATAGATTTTCTTGGCTTGACAGAGGCCTCGATGGCAGCAGCGATGTGAGTCCTCATTAAATTTCCTCACTGCCTCGTTGGCTTGTCTCGCCAATTTGGCTTGGCGCTTGGCCCATTCTTCAGGAAAGTCCTCACCACGCTTGATGCTGGTGGGTTCAGCTTCTTGACCAGGTGCCAATGGAGCTCTTGGGCATGGAGGATTGAGAGCGAATTTCTTCATGTACTTTGGAGTAACATATCTGTACTCCCTCCATTCCCTTGCCCATCTCCTTTCAATCCTTTGAATGCGCACCTTGCGCTGATTTTTGTTTTCTTTGCCGAACTCGGCTTCATCAGGTGTGCAATAATCAACATATATTTCCTCAGGGATTTCAAATGCAGTCATGACCTCAGGCCTCTTTCCTCCTTTCTGTGGCTTCTTTCCTTCTGCCATATTCTTCAGGTGAGGAATTTGAACAAACAACTCTCTGAAGAAGTATGCAACTTTTCTTCGAGGAACGCTGCAAATGAGCTAAGTTGATGAGAACCTAGTGATTTAGCAGCGGACATGAGTACCGAATGAGCAGTATAGTTGCGAGGAATTTGGAGAGGTCATATGCGTTCTCGTAAGGTTTTTCAAAAAGAACTAGTTTGAGGAATTTGACCAGATGAGCCTTGAAGAATTTCACTAAGCGATCTTTGTCTTAGGTTCGAGTTGTATAGATCGAGGATCCACACAATTGAGGAATCTTGAAGGAAAAAACATTGCTTAGAGAAAGCGAATCAAGAGCATATTTCATTTGAGGTGTTCATATGTGTGAAGATTTGAAGAATAAACACCTTTGAAGATTTTCGGAAGGTTTGAGAATCAAAGCGAGTAATAAAAGTAACTTTTAATTGCCCGAACTGAAGAACACGTTTAACCGAGAAGTGTAGATTAGAAGTTAAATGGTTCAGATCTCCCACGCCCTAACTTGGCGGAGGAAGACAGCTACGGTTGGCGGAGTGAAAATTTCCATGATCGGCGCTGAGTACGGCATTTGACGAGGTCGAGGCAGTGAAGCTCTTCCTCACCGCTGACGATGAAGTAGCGGCGGCGCTAGGGTTTGAGAAGCTCGGCGAGAGAGAGTGGTCGAGCGGAGTAAAGGAAGTGAGGAAGGGAGAGGGGTATATATAGCCACGGTGAAGAACTGTTCGCCCGAAGATTTTGGACGAACGTGCCCCTGACCCTTCTCATTCGCTTGACATGTGTCACCCACGTACTGAATAGTGGAGATCGTGTTAGATCGTGGGTGAATAGATAAGTCTATCATTGGATGCTGACCGGTTTGAGTGGCAAAACCGAAAATTTGGATAAGATAAGTTAAAAGTTCCGTTCGCAATTTCTTCAGCTGACAAGGACACAGTGAAGATTTTGAACGAGTTTCAAATAGAACGCACATGAAGAATTTGTGAATAGATTGGGTTGAGTATAGCATAGAGGGGCAAGGGTCCGATCACATTCATTTAGCGAAAAAGCAACTTGAAGAAATAGCCATAAGTGAATCTTTGTAGAGGACATAAACCCATATATATATATATATATATATATAGATATATATATATATATATATATATATATATATATATATATAGTCAATGAAGAAAGACAACGGAAACAGTGAAGATTTTGCAAAGTTGAAGAATTTGAAAAACTGAAGAATTTCAAAAACTGAGGAAAAACTCAAATTGAAGATTTTCAATTTTGGTGGTGGCGTGACCCACCGTATAAGAATGATGATTTCAGACACCGCGTACAATTGTCGTAGGGTTCTGAGAATCAAATTCTTCATTAATTTCTTCACACTTAGAGTGTTATTCTTCATTGATTGAAGAAAAACGTTTCTTCATGTGTTGCACATCTAAGTCATCAATTTTGCATAAGTGTCAGGATGTGTGTCCTTTTCAAAGAACATTCAAAGATTCTAAGATATTTAGCTCACACCGCAACTTGCTAAATATCTTCTCATCCAAGGGCTTTGAGAAGATATAGGCTAGCTGTTCTTGGTCTTCACATGCTCGATGGAGATGTCGCCCTTCAACACATGATCACGAAGAAAATGATGACGAATTTGAATGTGCTTTGTCTTCGAGTGCTGAATTGTGTTGTGAACAATCTTGATGGCACTCTCATTGTTACAGTAGAGAGGCACATTCTTCACGTTGATGCCGTAGTCCTTGAGAGTTTGCTTCATCCACAACAATTGAGCACAACAAGAGCCAGCAGCAATGTATTCAGCTTCCGCGATGAAGCGGTGATCTGTGATTCTGTTTCTTCGAGGACCAACGGACCAAAGATCGTCTGAGGAAATGACAAGTGCCAGATGTTGACTTACGGTCCACACGATCACCAGCATTGTCAGAATATCCAATGAGATCAAAAGTACAGCCCTTGGGGTACCATAATCCTAGTGTTGGTGTGTGAGCTAGATATCGAAGAATATGCTTCTGACCTTATGGTGTGATTCCTTGATTGTAGCTTGAAATCGGGCACACATGCAAACACTAAGCATTATATCTGGCCTAGATGCACATAAGTACAATAGAGAGCCAATCATGGAGCGGTATACCTTGTGATCAAGTCAATACCATTTTCATCGATTGCATAGATGGCCATTTGTGGGCATAGGAATTTTGACGCCTTTGCAATCTTGCATGCGAATTTCTTCAGGACATCTTTGAGGTATTTCTCCTGAGATATGAATATGCCATTGTGTTGTTGACGAATTTGAAGACCTAAGAAGAATTTCAGTTCTCCCATCATAGACATTTGATATTCTTCACTCATCATATAGGCAAATTCATCACTATAACGTTGGTCAAGATCTGACCAAAAATAATATCATCAACATATATTTGGCACACAAACAGTTCACCATCATATGATTTAGTAAAGAGAGTAGGGTCGAGTGAACGGTGTGAAGCCATTCTTCACGAAGAATTCCTTGATGTATCATACCACGCCTTGGTAGAACTGTTTGAGGCCATAGAGGGCCTTGTTGAGTCTGAAGACTTTGTCAGGATTCTTTGGATCTTCAAAACCTGGGGGTTGAGCAACATATACTTCTTTCTCAAGCTTACCATTGAGGAATGCACTTTTCACATCCATTTGATATAAAGTGATATTATGATGGTTAGCATAAGCAAGAAATATGCGAATAGCCTCAAGTCTAGCAACAGGTGCAAAAGTTTCATCAAAATCAATTCCTTCAACTCGTGTGTAGCCTTGAGCTACAAGTCGTGCCTTATTCCTCACCACAAGGCCATTTTCATCTTGCTTGTTGCGGTAGATCCACTTTGTGCCAATGATATTATGCTTGCGAGGATCCGGACGTATGACTAGTTCCCGGACATTGTTGAGCTCGAACTGATGTAATTCTTCTTGCATTGCACGAATCCACTCGGGCTCGTAAATGCATCATCTACCTTAGTGGGCTCTGTGATAGATACAAAAGCATAGTGCCCACAAAAGTTATATAAATGTGAAGCTTTTGAGCGTGTGAGAGGACCTGGTGCTTCAATGTCATCGATGATCTTGTCAACTTGCACTTCTTTTGCAACGCGAGGATGAGCTGGTTGTCATCGAGGAATTTGATCAGCATTTTCTTGATACCATTTTCTTGACATTATCCTTAGGTGCATCAGCTCGGCGTTCTTCACAGACAGGAATGAATTCTTGAGCAGATTCTTGAAGAGGAATGACATCCTCAATTGCCTTGAACTTGATAGATTCCTCGGTGCTGGTTCATCTAACACGAAGGTAGGTGCTCTCTTTGCGAGCCATTAGTTTCATCGAACCGCACATCTGATATCAACAATCTTGTGAAGAGCGATGTTGAAGACTACTGTAGGTGTGCGAGTCCATTCCGTAACCAAGCATAAAACCTTCATGTGCTTTCGGTGCAAATTTAGAATTGTGATGAGGATCTCTAATCCAGCATTTAGCACCGAAGACTTTGAAATAACTCACATTCGGTTTCTTGTCAGTGAGGAGTCCATAGGCAGTCTTCTTGAAGAATTTGTGAAGATATACTCTGTTGATGATGTGGCACGCAGCGGTATCAATTGCATCATTCCAAAACGACGAGGCGCTTTTGTATTCATCAAGCATAGTGCGAGCCATCTCAACAAGAGTTCTGTTCTTGCGCTCCACGGCGCCATTTCTTTGAGGAGTATAGGGAGCAGATAACTCATGAGTAATACCAAGTTCATCAAGATAGGCATCAAGACCGGAATTCTTGAACTCGGTTCCATTGTCACTCTGATGTGCCTGATCTTCACACCAAAGTTGGTTGAAGCCCTCGAGGAAAATCGTTTGAAGACTTCCTACACTTCATTTTTGTAAGTAACAATGTGTACCCATGTGTAACGAGAGTAATCATCAACAATAACAAAGCCATATAGAGATGCATCATTAGTGACTGAGTAATGATTAGGACCAAAGAGGTCCATGTGAAGCAATTCGAATGGACGAGTAGTGGTCATGATAGTCTTTCTTGGATGCTTGGCCTTGGTCATTTTCGATTTCACGGGCTCCACACAAGTGATCCTTGAGGAATTTGACATTTTCAATGCCAATGACATGCTTCTTCTTTGCAAGCGTGTGCAAATTCCTGCGTGACCAAGTCGTCGATGCCATAGCCAGCCTTCTGAAGCTTTTGCAAGTAGGCACACAGCTGGTTGTGGTCCTGTAGAGAAATCAACAATATTCAAGTCTCCTCTCCTAAAGCCTTCGAAGACTTTGGAATTGTCGACTTCCATGATCACAACACAACGATACTTGCCAAAGACAACAACCATATCAAGATCACAAAGCATTGAGATCGACATGAGGTTGTATCCTAAGGACTCAACAAGCATGACTTTGTCCATGTGTATGTCCTTAGAGATCGCAACCTTACCAAGACCCAATACCTAACTTTTGCCTTTGTCGGAAAGATGATATGCTTCAGATGTGACGGTGATAAGGGAGCATCCATCAATAGATTCTTGTCACGGTCATGTGATTTGTACATCCACTATCGAGAACCCACTCATTGGCTTTGGGTTGATCATCCTGCATATGAATTAGTGCAACTTACGATCTCATATACTTCATCAATGAAGAATATGATATCAATTTCATCAGATGAATTTCATCATGCTGCATAACAGATAAGCAGTATGAGGACATGTGAAATGAAAGTTCATTTCTTCATAATTAGCCTGCGTCCTTTCAGGCATTTTTGTCAGGCCCCCAGCAAATTCTTCAGACGTTAAAGCACATCTGGAGACCTGACCCTGCAGAAGAGATTAGTTCTTTTTCTTCACGACCCACATCTGAAGGGGTGGCAAAGAGTTCATCACTCTGCGAGCTCCATATGAGAATGGTGGCATAGAGGCCAATCCATTTCGTTACACATAAGAGGGGTTAGGGTAAGCATATGAATAAGCAGAGAAATTCTTCGTGGACTTATGAACATATTGGTTTGAAGAATAATGCACATATTCATAGCCCTTAGCTCTACCCTGCGAAACAGAGTTGTTAGCACGATGATAATCATATGAGGACTTTGATCCTTTTGAGGAATTTGATCCACGTGAGGAATTTGGTCCGTATGAGGACTTGGATCCATATGAAGAATTTGGTCCATATGAAGAGTTTGATCTGGGGTTCCTATTCTTCACGAGGTGGTGTCAAGAGGACATTCACCAAGACTTTCAAGGCACTTCTTGGGAACCCAGATTTTCTTCATAGGGGAACCATTCCTGCGATTAGTGCCAACATATCTAGCAAATACTTCACCATTCTGATTTTTGAACAGTTTATAGTTGGAGTCAAATGACTCATCGGAAGAATGAGGAGATTCGCATGTAAAGCCAGATAAGTTAGATGGATCAATCGGAGGTCCCTTTGCGGCAACCCATGAGGTTTTGGGATACCGCTCGGGCTTCCAATATGTTCCATCAGCATTGAGTTTCCTCTCAAAGGCAATACCCTCTTTCCTAGGGTTTCTATTGAGGATCTGCTTTTAAGCACATCACAAAGAGTCGATGCCCTTTGAGGCTTTTGTACATGCACATCATGTACAATTCCTTCAAATACTGCATAAATCGGTTGATACTAGCAATGTCCTCAGATGAGGAATTAGTGATAGCAGAGGCAGGTGAAGAATTTGTAACAGTTGAAGCATTTGAACATTCAGGTGAAGAATTAGCAGATTCACGTTCAATGCTCTTTAAGCATGGAGGAACAAACTCTTCCTAAGAAGCGCTGATTTGTTGAGCAAGTAATGAATCGCGCTCCTTCTGAAGATCTTCATAACTCACTCTTAGCTTCTCAAGATCTTGCTTTCTTTGAAGAAATTCATAAGAAAGTTTCACATGACCAGATAAGAGAGTGTAAAGATGACCTTGAAGACTGTCCAGCCAAGACCGAAGTCTCTGAAGATTTTCAGTCAGGGCTTTAGTGCGATCCATTTCTTCACCCAACATATCATCACTTTTATCTAGCATGTTTTGAACCTTTTCAAAAGCCCTTTGTTGTTTTACAGCAATCTTAGCAAGTTTTGAGTAGCTGGGCTTTAGATCTTCATCAGATTCATCTTCACTAGATTCAGAGGAGGTATATTTGAGTACCTTGGCACCCTTTGCCATGAAGCAATAGGTGGGAGCGAAGTCATCACTATCTTCATCAGCTTTGTTGGTGAGGTCATTTTCTTGAGTTGAAGATGGACTTCTTGTGCAAGGCGATGGCGAGCGAGACTCGCCACACGAGACTCGGATTCTTCTGATGCCTCCTCTTCCTCATGTTCCTCAGATTCAGCTTCAGAGTCCATTTCCTTGCCAATGAATGCCCGAGCCTTCTTGGAGCTGCTCTTCTTGTGAGAAGAAGGCTTTGAGGATTTTGATGATGAAGATTTCGACGGAACTGTAATCCTTGTATTTCTTCTTCTTTAATTCCTTTTCCCACTGAGGAAAATCTTGAATGTAGTGACCAGGTTTCTTGCATTTGTGGCAAAGTCTTCTCTTATAGTCACTGGATGAGGAATCACTGCTCCTTGACGATTTTCTAAAGCGACCACGTCTTGAGAACTTCTGGAATTTCTTCACGAGCAGTGCTAGCTCCTGGCTCAATTCTTCAGGATCTCTACCAGAGTCTTCACAATCAGATTCAGACACAGCCTTGGCCTTCAGGGCACGTGATTTTTCATAGCTAGAACCACAGAGATCTCTCTTTTCAGCAAGCTGGAACTCATGTGTATTTAGCCTCTCGAGGATATCAGCTGGATCAAGTGACTTGTAGTCAGCACGCTCTTGTATCATCAGTGCCAGAGTATCAAATGAGGAATCAAGCGATCTCAACAATTTCTTCACCACCTCATGGTCGGTGATGTCAGTGGCACCAAGCGCTTGAAGCTCATTTGAGATGTCAGTGAGGCGATCGAAGGTTTGTTGAACATTTTCGTTGTCGAGTCTTTTGAAGCAGTTGAAGAGATTGCGAAGAACATCAACTCGAGAGTCACGCTGAGTTGAGACTCCATCATTTACTTTGGACAGCCTCCCCGGATGAGCTTAGTAGTTTCCAAAGCACTCACTCTTCCATATTGTCCTTTGCTCAGATGGCCACAAATGATATTCTTCGCTTGAGAATCGAGTTGCTTGAATCTCTTCACATCGGCAGCATTCAGAGAAGGTGTGACTAAGGGAACACCATTTTCCACAACATACCAGAGATCGTTGTCAAATGCCTCAAGATGCATTCGCATCTTGTTCTTCCAGTAGGGGTAGTCCGTCCCATCAAAGGTAGGACACCCAGCTGAGGCCTTGATCATACCTGCGGTCGACATAACTAAAACTCCAGGTGGTTAAACCAAAATCACACAGAACAAGGGAGTACCTTGCTTTGATACCAATTGAAAGTGCGTTATATCGACTAGAGGGGGTGAATAGGCGATTTTTATGAATTCTTCAATGAGGAATTTTCCGTGAGGAAATTCCTAAGTGAAGAGCTACTTGCCGGAATAAGTACTCGAAGTAAGCATACGACAATGCGGGCATGGTCATCATGATGAAATAAGACAACCAAAGAGTACAGAAAGCGTAAACACGTGATAACACCAGATGAAGACAAACATTCTGAAGAAATTGAACTGAGGAACTTGAGAAAGTCTTGATCAAAGTCTTCAAACACAGATATGAACGAACACTCAACACAAAGAATGAGGAAATGAAAGAGTTGAGGAAATAGAACCAGTTAGGTTGGTGAAGACAATGATTTGGTAGACCAGTTCCAACGGTTGTCTCGGTTATGCGTCACGGTTGGAGCGGCTGAGTATTTAAACTCGAGGACACACAGTCCCGGACACCCAGTCGCTGAGCACGCAACTCAGGACACCAAGTCCTCACCATATTCTCCTTGAACTAAGGTCACACAGACCTCGTCCAATCACTCGTGGTAAGTCTTCAGGCGAATTCCAAACCTTCACAGACTTGGTCACTCGGCGATCCATAATTCCTCTTGGATGCTCTAGACCATGACGCCTAACCGTATGGAAGAAGCACAGTCTTCAAAGGTAACAAGCGTCAGATCCACGCAGGATCAATCTCTTCAGTGATGCTCAATCACTTTGGGTTTGTAGGGGTTTGGTTTTGGGTTTTTCCTCACTCGATGATTTTCGCTCAAAGTCCTCGGAGGATGGGTTGCTCTCAAATGACAAGTGTCAAGTTTCTCTCGGAGCAGCCAACCAGCTAGTGGTTGTAGGGGCGGCTATTTATAGCCTAGGGAGCAGCCCGACATGATAAGACATAAATGACCTTCAATGATATGACCGTTAGGTGGATAAGATATTTTGGGACATTTGGCGGCATAACACAAGAACGGTCGGAAATTTGACTCTCAAATTCCTCGGGGCTATTATGTTCCTCACTGTAGGCAATCCAGACTTGGCAAATTCCTAACTCCTCGGTCAGAACAAATTCCTCGGCGACCGGAAGAACTGCCTCTCACATCAAGAAATTGACTGAGCTGTATGAGATTTCCAAAGGCTTCACTCGAAGGGATTGGTAGGTGTAGGATTTTGAGTTGAGCATCACATGGAAATTTTTCCTTAGTATTTCCTCGACCCCCTTTAATAAAGACGGTGTTTCCTATGACTCAAGAAAGAGAAAGCGAAACTATGAAAACAAAAGTCTTCACGCTTCATGTTCCTCAAATGAATATCAAGTCTTCAAGGTCACACCAATTTCTTCACTTTCAAAGTCTTGAAAGTCTTGAGAATATCGAGTCTTGATCGAAGAACTTCATTTTAGGGGTTGACTTTCTCTGTAAATATCAAACTCCTCATAGACTTATAGACCTGTGTACACTCATAAACACATTAGTCCCTTAACCTATAAGTCTTCAATACACCAAAATCACTAAGGGGCACTAGATGCACTTTCGGGATGACACTCATCTCTTCTATATCTTCTGCCGTGGTCGGACATTGAGCTGAGCTCAATTTCACACCTTGCAACACAGGCAAGAACCCCTTCTTAGACTGATCCATATTGAACTTCTTCAATATATTATCAAGGTATGTGCTTTGTGAAAGACCTATGAGGCGTCTCGATCTATCTCTATAGATCTTGATGCCTAATATATAAGCAGCTTCTCCAAGGTCCTTCATTGAAAAACTCTTATTCAAGTAGGCCTTAATGATGTCCAAAAGTTCTATATCATTTCCCATCAAAAGTATGTCATCTACATATAATATGAGAAATGCTACTGAGCTCCCACTCACTTTCTTGTAAATGCAGGCTTCTCCATAAGTCTGCATAAACCCAAACGCTTTGATCATCTCATCAAAGTGAATGTTCCAACTCCGAGATGCTTGCACCAGCCCATAAATGGATCATTTGGAGCTTACATACCTTGTTAGCATTCTTAGGGTCGACAAAACCTTCCGGATGCATCATATACAGTTCTTCCTTAAGATAACCGTTAAGGAATGCCGTTTTGACGTCCATTTGCCATATCTCATAATCATAGTATGCGGCAATTGCTAACATGATTCGGACGGATTTCAGCTTCGCTACGGGAGAGAAAGTCTCATCATAGTCAACCCCTTGAACTTGCCGGTAACCCTTAGCGACAGGTCGAGCTTTATAGGTGGTAACATTACCATCCGCGTCCGTCTTCTTCTTAAAGATCCATTTGTTTTCTATCGCTCGTCGATCATCGGGCAAGTCTGTCAAAGTCCATACTTTGTTTTCATACATGGATCCTATCTCGGATTGCATGGCTTCAAGCCATTTGTTGGAATCTGGGCCCGCCATCGCTTCTTCATAGTTCGAAGGTTCACCGTTGTCCAAGAACATGATTTCCGTGACAGGGTTGCCATACCACTACGGTGTGGAACGTGTCCTTGTGGACCCTCTGAAGTTCGGTAGCAACTTGATCCAAGTACCTTGATCATCATCATTAATTTCCTCTCCAGTCGGTGTAGGCACCAGAGGAACATTTTCCTGAGCTGCACTACTTTCCGGTTCAAGAGGTAGTATTTCATTGAGTTCTACTTTCCTCCCACTTACTCCTTTCGAGAGAAACTCTTTTTCCAGAAAGGATCCGTTCTTGGCAACAAAGATCTTGCCTTCGGATCTAAGGTAGAAGGTATACCCAATGGTTTCCTTAGGGTATCCTATGAAGACGCATTTTTCCGACTTGGGTTCGAGCTTTTCAGGTTGAAGTTTCTTGACATAAGCATCGCATCCCCAAACTTTAGAAACGACAGCTTAGGTTTCTTCCCAAACCATAATTCATACGGTGTCGTCTCAACGGATTTGGACGGTGCCCTATTTAAAGTGAATGTAGCTGTCTCTAGAGCGTACCCCCAAAATGATAGCGGTAAATCGGTAAGAGACATCATAGATCGCACCATATCCAATAGAGTGCGATTACGACGTTCGGACACACCATTACGCTGAGGTGTTCCAGGCGGCGTGAGTTGTGAAACGATTCCACATTTTCTTAAGTGCGTACCAAATTCGTGACTTAAATATTCTCCTCCACGATCTGATCGTTAGAATTTTATCTTTCGGTCACGTTGATTCTCTACTTCATTCTGAAATTCCTTGCACTTTTCAAAGGTCTTAGACTTGCGTTTCATCAAGTAGACATACCCATATCTACTTAAGTCGTCAGTGAGAGTGAGAACATAACGATATCCTCCGTGAGCCTCAACGCTCATTGGACCGCTTTTACATCGGTATGTATGATTTCCAATAAGTTGGTTGCTCGCTCCATTGTTCCGGAGAACGGAGTCTTGGTCATTTGCCCATGAGGCATGGTTAGCATGTGTCAAATGATTCATAATCGAGAGACTCTAAAACTCCATCAGCATGGAGCTTCTTCATGCGCTTGACACCAATGTGACCAAGGCGGCAGTGCCACAAGTATGTGGGACTATCGTTATCAACTTTATATCTTTTGGTATTCACACTATGAATATTTGTAACATCACGTTCGAGATTCATTAAGAATAAACCATTGACCATCGGGGCATGACCATAAAACATATCTCTCATATAAATAGAACAACCATTATTCTCGGATTTAAATGAGTAGCCATCTCCTATTAAACGAGATCTAGATACAATGTTCATGCTCAAACTTGGCACTAAATAACAATTATTGAGGTTTAAAACTAATCCCGTAGGGTAAATGTAGAGGTAGCGTGTCGACGGCGGTCACATCGACCTTGGAACCATTCCCGACGCGCATCGTCACCTCGCCCTTCGCCAGCCTCCGCTTATTCCGCAGCTCCTGTTGTGAGTTACAAATGTGAGCAACGGCACGGTATCAAATACCGGGGAGTTTCTACGAGTACTGGTAAGGTACACATCAATTACATGTATATCACATATACCTTTAGTGTTGCCGGCCTTCTTGTCCGCTAAGTATTTGGGGCAGTTCCGCTTCCAGTGACCTTTCCCTTTGCAATAAAAGCACACAGTCTCAGGCTTGGGTCCATACTTTGACTTCTTCCCAGGAACTGGCTTACCGGGTGCGGCAACATCTTTGCCGTCCTTCTTGAAGTTCTTCTTACCCTTGCACTTCTTGAACTTGGTGGTTTTATTGACCATCAACACTTGATGTTCCTTTTTGATTTCTACCTCTGCTGACTTCAGCATTGAAAATACTTCAGAATAGTTTTCACCATCCTCGCATATTGTAGTTCATCACAAAGCTCTTGTAGCTTGGTGGGAGTATTGAAGGATTACATCAATGACCGCCTCGTCCGGGAGGTTAATATTCAAGCTGGGATAGGCGGTTGTGCAACCCAGACATTACGAGTATGTGCTCACCGATGTAACTATTTTCCTCCATCTTACAACTATAGAACTTGTCGGAGACTTCATATCTCTCGACCCGGGCGTGAGCTTGGAAAACCATTTTCAGTTCCTCGAACATCTCATATGCTTCATGTTGCTCAAAACGCTTTTGGAGCCCCGGTTCTAAGCTGTAAAGCATGCCGCACTGAACAAGGGAGTAATCATCAGCACGTGACTGCCAAGCGTTCATAACGTCTTGGTTCTCTGGGATGGGTGCTTCACCTAGCGGTCCTTCTAGGACATATGCTTTCTTGGCAGCTATGAGGATGATCCTCAGGTTAGGACCCAGTCCGTATAGTTGCTGCCATCATCTTTCAGCTTGGTTTTCTCTAGGAACGCGTTGAAGTTCATGTTGACATGAGCGTTGGCCATTTGATCTACAAGACATATTTGCAAAGATTTTAGACTAAGTTCATGATAATTAAGTTGATCTAATCAAATTATTTAATGAACTCCCACTCAGATTTGGCATCCCTCTAGTCATCTAAGTGTTACATGATCCGAGTCGACTAGGCCGTGTCCGATCATCACGTGAGACGGACTAGTCATCATCGGTGAACATCTCCATGTTGATCGTATCTTCCATACGACTCATGTTCGACCTTTCGGTCTCGTGTTCGAGGCCATGTCTATACATGCTAGGCTCGTCAAGTTAACCTAAGTGTTTAGCATGTGTAAAACTGTCTTACACCCGTTGTATGTGAACATAGGAATCTATCACACCCGATCATCACGTGGTGCTTCGAAACGACGAACTTTAGCAACAGCGCACAGTTAGGGGGGACACTTTCTTGAAATTATTATGAGGGGTCATCTTATTTACTACCGCCGTTCTAAGTAAACAAGATGCAAAAACATAATAAACATCACATGCAATTAAATAGTAGTGACATGATATGGCCAATATCATATAGCTCCTTTGATCTCCATCTTGGGGCTCCATGATCATCTTGTCACCGGCATGACACCATGATCTCCATCATCATGATCTCCATCATCGTGTCTCCATGAAGTTGCTCGCCAACTATTACTTCTACTACTATAGCTAACGGTTTAGCAATAAAGTAAAGTAATTACATGGCGTTGAATCAATGACACGCAGGTCATACAATAATTAAGACAACTCCTATGGCTCCTGCCGGTTTTCATACTCATCGACATGCAAGTCGTGATTCCTATTACAAGAACATGATCTCATACATCACAATATATCATTCATCATTCATCACAACTTTTGGCACTTGGTCATCGGTCGTACTTGCCGTGATCCAAATCACCGATGACCAAGTGCCGAACGGACAGCACCTCCGCGTTCAACACACGTACGGAGCGGATGACGTCTCCCGCACCTTGATCCAGCAAGGAGGAGGGCGAGGTTGAGGAAGAAGGCTCCAGCAAGACTGACGGCGTGGTGGTGATGGAGTAGCGATTCTCGGCAGGCTTCGCCAAGCTCACGCGGAGGAGGAGAGGTGTTGGGGAGGGAGGGTAGCGCCTTGGATGTTGTGTGCAGCCCTCCCTCGCCTCTATTTATAGGGGAAGGGGATGGGGCGGCCCCTCTAGATGAGATCTAGAGGGGCGGCGGCCAAGGGAGGGCTTGCCCCCAAGCGAGGGCGCCCCACTAGGGTCCCCCCAACCCTAGGCACATGGGCCCAAGGGAGTGCGCCCAGCCCTCCAGGGGCTGGTTCCCTGCCCACTACGGCCCATGAGGCCCTCCGAGAGACGTGGCCCCTCCCGGTGGACCCCCGGAACCCCTCCGGTGGCCCCGGTACAATACCGATATGCCCCCGAAACTTTCCGGTGACCGTATGACAACTTCCCATATATAAATCTTCACCTCCGGGCCATTCCGGAACTCCTCGTGACGTCCGAGATCTTATCCGGGACTCCGAACAACATTCGGTAATCACATACAAGTCTTCCTAATAACCCTAGCGTCACCGAACCTTAAGTGTGTAGACCCTACGGGTTCGGGAGACACGTAGACATGACCGAGACGGCTCTCCGGTAAATAACCAACAACAGGATCTAGATACCCATGTTGGCTCCCACATGCTCCTCGATGATCTCATCGGATGAACCACGATGTCGAGGATTCAAGCAACCCCGTATACAATTCCCTTTGTCAATCGGTACGTTACTTGCCCGAGATACGATCGTCGGTATCCCAATACCTCGTTCAATCTCGTCACCGGCAAGTCACTTTACTGCATCAGTAATGCATGATCCGTGACCGGACACTTGGTCACTTTGAGCTCATTATGATGATGCATTACCGAGTGGGCCCAGAGATACCTCTACGTCACACGGAGTGACAAATCGATCTCGATCCGTGTCAACCCAACAGACACTTTCGGAGATACCCATAGTATACCTTTATAGTCACCCAGTTACGTTGTGACGTTTGGTACACCCAAAGCACTCCTACGGTCCGGGAGTTACACGATCTCCTGGTCTCAGGAAAAGATACTTGACATTGGAAAAGCTCTAGCAAACGAACTACACGATCTTGTGCTATGCTTAGGATTGGGTCTTGTCCATCAATCATTCTCCTAATGATGTGATCTCGTTATCAACGACATGCAATGTACATAGTCAGGAAACCATGACTATCTGTTGATCAACGAGCTAGTCAACTAGAGGCTCACTAGGGACATGTTGTGGTCTAATTATTCACACGTGTATTACGATTTCCGGATAATACAATTATAGCATGAATAAAAGACAATTATCATGAACAAGGAAATATAATAATAATCCTTTTATTATTGCCTCTAGGGCATATTTCCAACAATGGGTGCATCTCCGGCCGCCATGGGAGGCATGGGTGGCTTTGGAGCACCCTCCGACGCTATGGCCGCCATGAGAGGCATGAGTTTTGCTTCTCTCATGGGAAGCATGGGTGCACCTCCGGCCGCCATGGGTGGAATATCTTCTCACACACATTCCCATGAAGATGCCGTTGAAGATCTTGCCAACACATCGGAGCTTCATGTGATGCGGTGCGTGATGAGGAGAGGGAGGAAGATTCATCTTCGGAGCCGGAAGAATCGTCTTCGGAAGATGAGGACGAAGACGAGGAAGATGATTGATGTGTCTTTCATGTCTTGAACTTTAGTTTGCATTTGAACTTGGTTGGATGAACTTCTGGGCATGATTTTGAACTTGTGGGCATGAACTTTTATTCATCAAATTGTTTGTGTCAAATTTCACATGTTCATTGCATTTTGATGAATGTTTCAAACTCATTTTGTGTCCAAAATATCATATATGTTTAATGCCCGGTGAGTCACAAGACGCTGTATTTTTCTTGGCTGCTTTGGAAGCGTAGCGTGCTTCATTATAAGCGACTTTGGAGCCCATTGTTGGCGGCAGCGCTAAACATGCCGAAGCGCGCGCAGCAAACAGGTTTTTTGCGCGCGGTGCTTTGCGCGGCTGTTGGAGATGCTCTTACAACCGACCATAACATCCAACGCTGAAGACCTAGCTATCACAAAACTCCCAGGAAAGACTCCAAAAGCTTCAACGACTCGGCGGATCTTGTCTTGCCATCGCATGGATAGTCTTGATGCGCGTCATGGCCTCTGACATGCGCTCAGCATCACGCTCCTTCCCCAGCGGAGTCCACGATTGCAAAAATAGATGGCATTTGAAGATCACGTCTGCAGGATGGTTAGGGAATTTTTTTCTCAATCGTAATTTTATTGCGCGTCGTCCAAATAGCCCAGAGCAGCGCCCCTACGCAACGCCAAGCGATTCTACTACTAGTCCCTTTCGTGGATTTGAGGATGGAAATCAAATCATTCCCCGAGGCTGGGTTCTAGTTCGTGTGAAAAGCTTCTCTAACTGCACTCCATGCGAACCTGGCCAGGTGACATCTAAAAAAGACGTGGTTTGCATCTTCACCTTGGCCGCACACAGTGCAAGTACCATCAGCCGGACCGTTATGCTTGGCCACGTTATCCGAAGTGGCCAGCCTATTCCTGAACCTGTCCCTTCAGTTAGCTTGTTATATAGGGACTTGACCGAGAATTTCCTCGAAGCTGTCAAGCTCCACTCTACCGAGTCATCGCCTGTCCCTAGATGGTTGGCACCAATTTGCTGAACCAGTTCGGCCCATGACTCACGCTCGTCGTTGGTAAGGGCCCGCAAAAAGTGGATCACAGGGGGGTCAGTACGAACTGCCTCCCCCACTAAGACGTTGATGTTAGTGGCGATCCGGAATAAGTTGGGGTGGCTTTGCCAAAGGGGAGAGGCGCCCAGCCAATGATCAAGCCAAAACTGAGTGGATTGGCCATTGTTAATCTGAAATTTTGCCCCAATAGCAAAAGCGGGCCAACCCACTTGGATCCCTTTCCAAAACACGGAGCCGTTGGCCGAGGCCGTGAAGGGATTCCCATTCGGGAAATACTTGGCTTTTAACAGCTGAGCCCAGAGACCCGTCTCGTTTTGAGCAAGCCGCCACCACCATTTGGAAAGGAGGGCGAAATTCATTAGTTTGGATTTAAGTATTCCCAATCCTCCAAAAAAATTGGCCTGCAAACAGCCGCCCACTTTACTAGATGGTATTTCCGCTTGATGCCAGTTCCTTCCTCTTGATGCTAGCTTAGCGTGCACGCCATCGGCTAGTAAGAACATCCCCATAGTGAATAGGGGAAGGGAAGAGAGACTCGAGTTAGTTAGAATGAGCCTCGCGGCAGAGGACATAAAACGCCCTCGCCACGGGCTTACCCTATTGGCCACTTTCCCATACAGAGGGTCCCACTCTAAATTCGAGAGTTTGCAGTGAGAGATAGGAAGCCCAACGTACTTAATTGGAAAGCTCCCAAGCTTACAATTAAGTAAATTTGCGACTCGAAAGCTTTGGTGGTCGTCCATCCCCATGGTAATGACCTCACTTTTAAGAAATTTTATTTTGAGTCCGGAAAGGATCTCAAAGACGAGTAACAAAAGCTTAATCGATGCAATACTATGGTCGTCAGGCTTGAACATTAGCAAGGTATCGTCAGCGTATTGTAGGTGTGTCACACCACCCGGGATGAGGTGTGGGACGAACCCCTTGATATGGCCGGCCTCCCTGGCCTTGGACAGCATAGCTGCCATTGCATCAGCCACAAAGTTAAAGACGAGTGGGGAGATGGGATCGCCCTGTCTTAGCCCTTTCCTATTACGGAAAAACTTCCCCATTTTTCCGTTGACAATAACCGAGGTGTTGCCACTCGAGATCAGGTGCATGATCCGGTGAACGAACCCTGCCTCAAAGCCCTTTTTGAGGATGACCTCCCGCACAAACTCCCAGTTTACGCGGTCGTATACTTTTTCAAAATCTATCTTGAGGATAACACCCTGACCACGCGTACGTTTTAACTCATGAATTATCTCCGTGAGAGCAATAGGCCCTTCAAGAATGTTTCTGCCTTTAAGGAAAGCGGTTTGGCTCTTATGAATAACTCGTTGGGCGACCGGCGCTAACCTAGAGGCGTAAGCTTTGGCGCAAATCTTGAAAGGGACGTTAATGAGCGTGATCGGACGGAACAGCTTGATTGAGTCCGCCCCTTTGACCTTGGGAATCAGACAAATCGCCCCATAATTGAGGCGCGCAAGGTCAACCGTACCAAGGGCAAATCCGTTAATAATAGCTTGGAAAAGGTCTCTAAGGAGCGGCCAAAACCTTTTGAAAAACTCTACCGGCCAGCCATCCGGGCCTGGAGCCGTTCGTTCTTCATTCCAGCCATCGCTAAATCTATCTCTTGAGGCGAAAAGGACACCATCAGGGCGTCATTTTCCTGCTGAGACACACGCTCAGCCGGTCCCCATAAGTCTTCCCTTAGACTTAAACTTTTCGCTTCGGCTGTTCCCAACAGCTCTACGAAGAAACCGAAGATGTGCTTAACAATTTCATTTTGGGTTACCAGAATCCCGTTCTCCGACTGGAGTCTTAGGATTGTGCTCTTGCGTTTACGGCCGTTAGCGTATGCGTGAAAGTAGCTCGTGTTGGCGTCGCCTTTCACGACCCACTTGACGCCGCCCCTACGGCGCCAATACTCCTATTCCGCCCTATGGATTGCCAGGACCTAGTTTTCCAGGGAGTATCGGAGCTCCCATTCGTCGCCAGAAAAAGGTCTAACATCGGCCTGCCACTTCTAGGAAAAGGCCTACTAATGGCGCACCGGTTTTGCCTACTAATGGCGCACTACCGGTGCGCCATTAGTAGCACGCCATTAGAATTTTTTACTAATGGCGCACTTTAGTGCGCCATTAGTATCTAATATACTAATGGCGCTGGCGATGCGCCATTAGTATGTAACTCCATGCGCCATTAGTATGCCTCCCGGGGGGCCATATGTAACTATGTGCTTTGTCACACTAATGGCGCACTCTGCCTTGATGCGCCATTAGTATCCTTTGGTATACTAATGGCGCACTCTGCCTTGATGCGCCATTAGTATGAATATTTGGGTTTTTTTTGCTTTTCTGATTTTTGCACAGGTTACAAAATATATTATTGGACAGAATATAGACAGCAGCACACGGCAACATCAGATTCATCGAATACAATAGAAGATTAGTCTCCGAATACAATTCATCATATTAGTCTCCGAATTCAAAAGACCGAACAAAGATAAAATATTACAAGTCTCAAGACCACGAGTATCGAGTTTGTCTTCACATTACAAGTCGATATCGATCATCTAAACTACCATCACATAAAAGAGAGTTGTGGTCATCTTCGCTCATCAAAGGATATTTCGCCTTGATCTTCTCACAACTATCACCTTTATCAATCATTTTCTTCACCGCGCTTCTCCAAGTAGACAGGGCCATGCTCATCTTCGTGAGGGCGGCACTGTTCACTTTATTCCCTGAGAGGCGTATGTTTTCAAATTCGGCGGGGAACTTGTATCATTCGTGCAGCTTCGTGAAGAGGAGGTTGCGCAAATTCCCTTGGTCCTTATGCCTAGGGTTCTCGGTGTTGATCGAGACGGTGCTCCGGAGAATGCACCCGAGCTGAACCGAGTACCCCTTGACTATATGTTTGGGCTCCGTTGGATTCCCGTCGGAGTCCACTGGAGTGAGGTCCTCCTTGACGGTGCGGAGGCGCATTCGGACGCCGGTCCTTCCTTTGCTTCTTCGATTGGCTGCCATACGTGTGCGCCCGCCATCATCGATGGTGGCATCCTCGGCGACACCATCGGTGGTGTCATCCCCGACGCCACTAGGGGTTGTGTAATCAGGATCCGTGTCTTCCGCGGCGTCCTCATAGCGGTGAGGTTGTTCCTCCATCTCACAGGACAGCTCCCGAATTGCTTGCCGCCTCAACCACCGGCCTCATCGTTGTGGGCCATGTTTACGCTCTAAATAGGAAAAAGTTTGGTCAAAAAGTTGGTTATTGTCAAGGAACAAGATCATGGTCTCATCATTTAGGGTTTGTCGACACCAAGGCACCCTAAAAGCCTAAGCTTTCATCATTTAGGGTTTGTCGACGCCGAGGCACCCTAAAAGCCTAAGCGTACATCATTTAGGTTCTCATCGACACCGAGGCATCCGGGGCAGCCAAGTTAAGTTTTCATCATTTAGGGTTTATCGATGCCGAGGCACCCTAGGTTGGGCCTAATCACTTGGCACTAATCACTTGGCTCTATTGCCACCTATGTTGGGTTTATCATCTAGGATTTATCGATGCTAAGGAGAATTCTAAGTTGGGCCTAATCACTTGGCTCTATTGCCACCTATGGTTTAATGCAGCAAGAATGGCGGGGCAGTTGATCCTACTTAACTAAGTACTAAGATACCCCGGCCCATGCATTAGTCACAAGTACCCCATATGTCCTATTTTTAGCAAAGTCATGCTAAAATTCACGGAAAATTTCAGCATGACCTTTGTTGAAAATAGGACATATGGAAATACCAATTTGCCGGAACGGAAGTTAATCAACATTCCGACAAACTCAAGGGCCTCTTGGGGTACCTGCAAATTCATCACGACACGATGGTGGAGACATGACCTTTGCAAAATGGTCGGAGACACGATGGTCTTTCTCAATGTGATCAATTGATGGATCAACACATAAAACATGTCCAATAAGTATGATTTATAGAGTCAACATCGGTATGAATATATATAAAGTTTTTCTTCATCAGCCGAGGCCCATGCAAGTAATCGCATCCAACTATTTACGCTACTCTGTAACTAACTACACTCTGTATTTATAGATTCATTTCAGATGAGATCAGATTGAGCTCCAAGCTGTAGCTGCAAATTTGAGGGATCCATGAGCCATCATGCCAGCCAGCCGGAAATAAACTTTACTTTCCAAAGGAAATAAAAATACAATCCATACATACATACTTAAGCGGTAGATAGATAGATAGATAGATAGATGAGCATGTTAGGTTTACAAGAATGAATATAAACAAGCAAAGAATGCATGCAAGTTTAAAGTAAAAGCGTTTGAGTTAATGCAAGTACTCCTCTTGCTCTCTACTTTCTCTCTTCTCTTCTTGATTAATTAACTGAATTTTCTTGATGTTGTTGTTAACTGAATTTTAATCATTCTTGAAGAACACCTTGATTTAAATGAGATATAGGTGTAGTTTTTAGTCTCTGTCGGTTTCATCGGAGAAGTTTGCTTTCGATTTCAAATAATCCGAGCTGCGTCTCGGTGCGTAGTTTGTTAGGTTTCTCCGCCCTGACCCGACCATGGGATGGCACGAACTAGACGGTCATGGCTGCATCGCGGGTGACGCGGGAGCGCTGGGATGGCGATGCTCACGACCCGGAAGTAGCCTAGTTTCTCGTTTTACATTAGCTGTGTAATCGCTGAATAAGAAGAGAAATAGAGAGCAGAAAAAGCTGCGAAGTTGAGCAGGACAAACACATTATAACTGAATTTTACCACGTCTCCCCTCCCGGGCGTTTGAAGCAGGAGGGCCCACGTCTCCCTCCAGAGTTTTCGAGGCCCACGTCTCCCCTCCAAAGGGCAGGGCGTTTGAGTTTTCGAGGCAACTCCCCACGTCTCCCCTCCACCGGCAACTCCCCACGCACGCAGAGGGGTTTTCTTCCCACGTCCGTGTAACTCCTCCTATTCCATTGCCGCTCTATCTTCCTCCCTCTGCCTCCCTACTCATTCCATTGCCGCTCCATCTTCCTCCCTCTACCTCCCTCTGCCTACAGCATCAAGCAACTCCCCTCTGGCTCCACCATCGCTGGCCAGGAGGGCAATGGCGGAGGAATCGTGGAGCAACTCCTCCGTCTGCCAAGAGAATGGCGGAGGCATCGTGGAAACAACTCCCTCCGTCTGCCAAGCATCACCGTGGTGAGGCATCGGCAAGGCAGCTGGTGGTCGGCAGCGATGTTCGGCCCCGGGAAGAAGCGGGACTACACCGTGCCGCTCAAGGTTGATATCCACGAAGGAGCCGCTAGATGTCGTATGCACCAGCAATCCGCAAGCCGACAAGATGATCCGCAAGATGAGGAGGAGGCTCGGCGGCATGCTTTCTCGGAATATCGGCGTTGATGTCGAGTATACCAGGGAAGACAAACCTCCGCAAATTGCTGCGATTCTGCGATTATGCGTGGAGGATCTCGTCTGGTATACCACATCACCGCTGACAACCAAATGGTAAAAACATCCGATTCTCAAGTAGTTTTTGGTGATCATACGAATGTTGTCTACAAGTTTTTGTGATCATTTAGTAGTTGTTATGAATGTTGTCTTGTAATGCAAAAGATTGCAAAAAAATACATCATTGAGATGTTATGCTTGCTGTTTTGATCATCTGAGAATGTTGTCTTGTAGTTGTTGTGATCATTTAGTAGTTGTTGTGATCATACTGTTTTAACTGAATTTTGGTCGAATGAAGATGCTATTTTAACTGAATTTTGCTTCAACTGAACCCATTTTAATTCTGTAGTTTCTGAAGTTTTTGAAGTAGATGAATTTGAATGCTAAATATTATTTTGATGCAGGCCCAAGGAACTCCGCCCGCTCCTGCAGGAGAAGAAGCTGTACACCTTTGTTGGCTTACGCATTGGAGGCGACAAGGAGAAGCTGAAGTTATGCGGTTTGGAGATCAACCCGACAAGTACGTCGACTTGCAGCGCAAATGGAGAGTTCAAACAATGGAAAGAAGTGGCAGTCTTTGGCTGAGTTTGCAGCCAGCCTCATCCACCCATCCTACTCAAAAATGAAGCCGAAGATCGACAGGAATTCGGACCACCTACTATGGGGGGACAACCCACTGCCAAACAAGCTCATCGAGTACGCCGCAAAAGATGCGTACGTCACCTACGAGGCATGGAAGAAAATCGAAATCACCAAAGAAGGTTTCGAGCTCTGGCAAGAGGCGAGGATCATTGGGATGACCCCTACTACTGGGGATATTGAGTTGTTTGTGGTATTGGGATGACCCCTACTACTATGTCTCAGTTTGTAGTTATGTGGTTGAATAAGTTTGCTTTTGTTATGTTGAACAAGTTTGCTTTTGTTATGTTGAACAAGTTTGCTTTTGTAATGATGAACAAGTTTGATTTGGTTGTCAGTTGACATCATCTCATCGCTGAGCATGGTTTAGTTTTCCCTTTATCTATTTATTATTTAGGCAGAGCTATTCAGGCATGGAAGATATAATCATCCTTATGGTGAGGATCGCAATGTTTTTAGCTTCCAAGTTTCTCATGCGGTCCATAATCACCTTAGTTAACTGCTCTAACACTTTCTGATTCTTCAAAAATAATGACGCATTTGGGAGACTCTCTTCTATATGAAATGCAAGAACCCCTGCCCCTTGAGGTGTTACTCGAGAAAAAAATGACACATGATCTTTCCAACCACATAACTTAACTGCAAACATTTCCCTGTAAATTGTAGTTACACATTCCAACCAATACTGCAGGTTGTAATTTCATCTTGAATGACCATAGGCGAAATGGCTCTATAAAGAAAGGTTGTCCAAGAGGTTGTAGTTTCATGTGAACATCTCAGCCACACAGAAAGCAGAGCATCAAATAACTAAGTGAAGCAAATAATTGCTATGCATTTCTTGTACGCGAGAAGGAAGAGGGAGAGGAGGCGGAGCTCACGGGAGGCGCAAGGAGGCCCTCATGACAGACTTAGTAGCCACAGTGAGGTGGCGAAGTTGAGGAAGACAATGGCGACCGAGGAAGAAGAGGTGGAGGGGGTGGAGGGTCGAGCGCCGTCGCGCCCTGGTTCCATGACTCGTCGGCCGGTGTTGAAGCAGATTTTACTGCCGCCTTGCTGTCGCCTCGCACGGTGGAGCTCGAGGCTGGGAAGGCGTGGGTTGGGGCAGCTGTGGTGGATCTGGTGGCGAGGAGAGAGGGTCGAAGGGATCTGGCGAGAGGGAGGGAGGATAGCTAGGGGAGGGTTCTAATGGCGCACCGTCGATCGTGCGCCATAAGTATGACTATTCTAATGGCGCACCATCCTCGGTGCGCCATTAGAATTTTGTTTTAATCTAGCCCACTAACCATATCTACAACCTAACCCTATCTACAACAGAACCCACCCACTAGCCCGACTGGTCAAGACGTTAAAGACACACACCAGGAGGTCCTGGGTTTGATTCCCACGCTCCCCAATCTTTTCTTTATGCATTTTAAATGCTGTTTTTTATATTTATTTGTGTTTAAATATGTTCAAACTTGTTTAAATCATAACAGTTATATTTTTTATAAAAACAGTAATAATTTTTAAAAATATGTTCAAATTTCTTACTTGAAAATATCATCGGCGGCGGCGGTGGAGCGGGGAGGTGCGGGATCGAGATCGAGATGGAGGAATCGAGATCGAGATGGAGAGGATCGAGATCAAGTGTCCTCATGAATTCAAAAAGTGCCCATGGAATTTAAAAATATTCATGATATCAAAAAGTGCCCATAAAATACAATCGAGAAATGAAGACTACGATTTAAATACAATCGATCTTAGCTAGCTATCTGTTCGCAATCTTCTTGGCCTTTTTGCCTTTGCGACGACTTTCTGTGTCCTGCTTCGCCTCATCATCATCATCATCATTAGCGTGAAGCTTCTGCCTGATGCCCATTGATTTCAAGTCTGCCCTTACTTTCGGCCCATCTTTGGTCCTCTCTGGCATGTTGAGCAGGGTACCAAGCAGACTCTCGCACACGTTCTTCGTGATATGCATGACATCAAGGCTGTGAGGCTACGGTGGATCTTCCAAGACAGGCAAGTCGGAAAAGCAGACCTCGTTTTCCATACCTTCAGCAGACTCTGGCGCCTTTCGCTTTTTCGGCTCTGGCGCCTTTTTTCCGGCGGTGGGCAGTCTTTCCAATTTTCAACAGCTTCGTCTATTTCCTCGCCGCGCTCCTCGTGCAGGCGTTTTGGGTTCGGTTTCACCATCAAACAGATCCTTGCATTTCCTCCACGGGTCATCATCGCGAAGCCACCTTCGATGTCCCATGAACACGGTTTTCGAAGACCCGGGATCTCTATCTAGCTGGCGATACGTTGTGTCATCCATGCACCTTACGCATCCAGAAAATCCGTGGACTACCTGCCCCGTGAGATATCTGTAACCGAAATAGTCGTGCACCGTCGTGAGTAGTGCAGCTCTCATAGGGAAATATTCTTTCTCTGCGGCGGCCCACGTATTGGCTGGCGTTTTCCACAGCGTGTCTAGCTCCTCCTTCAGCAGCCCTAGATACATATTGATGTCGTTCTCTGGTTGTTTCGGCCCTTCAATTAGCATACTCATGTGAATGTACTTCCTCTTCATGCACAGCCAGGGGGAAGGTTGTACATCCACACAAACACGAGCAGTGCTATGTGTGCTTCTACGGGTCGGCAAACGGATTGACTCCATCGGTGCTCGCGCCCAAAGACGATGTTCCTTGGATCCTTCCCAAATTCAGGGTATTGAAGTTCAATGCTTGCCATTGGCTCGCATCCTTACGGTGACTCGGCATCTTGTCTTTTTTATTTATCTCCGGATCATTTCCGTCATCTTCCCGCTTCTTCTCCTCCCTATCCGCGTGCCAACGCAGGAGCTTTGCTACCTTAGGGTCCGCGAAATACCGCTGCAGACGAGGAGTGATCGGAAAGTACCACACCGATTTTCGAGGAGCTTTCTTCCTCTTCTTGTATCGAGTGACGCCGCACACCAGACATATGGTAGACTCCGCGTGCTCGTCCCGATAAATGATGCAATTGTTCATGTACACATGGTATTTCACGTGCGGTAAATCCAGAGGACACACGATTTTCTTCGCCTCCTCGAAACTGGTGGGGCACTTGTTCCCCTTGGGAAGACGTTCGTGCGAGAATGACATGTTCTCGTCGAAGCATCGTCGGTCATTTTGTGTTTTACCTTCATCTCGAGCCATGAGCGTTACTTTGCGGGTATCCTCGGGCTGCATCCTTCATACAATGGAGTAACGCGTCTATCTCCAGTTGATCCAGCTTGGCTTTCTCTCGGGCGGCAACTCTTGTGTTATCCGTGCGCTTGCGGCAGCTCTTGAATATGAGGGTCCTGCACCCAGCCTCCATCGTCGTCTGCTCCGGCATCTTCATCTTCATGATCATGCCCTTCGTCTTGATCTTCCTCATCATCATGTACGACATCTTCTACATGATGATTGTGTACATCATCACCGTCGTGATCATGTCCTGGAGATTCTTCGTCTTCTCGCCCGCCCTCGTCGCGGTGGTTGTCTTGTTGCCCTTCCTCATTTCTTTCCCGGCCCCCATGGACTACTTCATAGTCATCTTCATCACCTTGCCACCGATAGCCATCCATGAAACCACGCAAGAGCATGTGGTCCCGCACCTGCCCGGAATCCGGGTCCGCAATAAGGCTCTTCAGCTTGCATCTTCAACACGGACATCTTATCTCCGTCTCGTTCTTTTGAAGCATCTCGGCCTTCGCGGCGCTCAAAAACCTATTCACGATGCCTTCGGTCATTGTGCGGACCATGGTCGCCTGTGGGGTAGAGCAAAACGATATTTTAGAATCAAAAAAAGGTAATTTCACCACTTAATTTTGATGAATCTATGATGCAAATGAGGTGAGGAGGAGGAGGCAGCCAACAAGCTTAGAGAAGGAGGTGGGGGGAATGAAGTGGGGAAAGTGAGTGCATAGGTATGGCTGTCCAAAAATATCTAGCTGGTCCCAGGTTACTAATGGTGCACCACTAAGCCATGCGCCATTAGTAACCCAACATATTAATGGCGCACCAAACAGACATGCGACATTAGTAGTTTTGCAAAAAAGTAAAAAATAATAATTTTTATACTAATGGCGCACCGTGGCACAGTGCGCCATTAGTAGTTTAAACTACTAATGGCGCACTTTGGCATAGTGCGCCAAAAAGTAAAAAAAAATTATATACTAATGGCGCACTGTCTTGGTCGCGCGCCATTACTAGTTCTAACTAGTAATGGCGCACTGTCTTGGTCATGCGCCATTACTAGTTCTAACTAGTAATGGCGCACTTTGCCATCCCTGCGCCATTAGTTTGTATGGAAAAATGGGAAAAAAGCGCACTACTTACCTGGTGCGCCATTAGAATCAGTCCTATCTATAGCCCTTTTCCTAGTAGTGTGCGCGTCGAGGTGCGCGATTTCTTCCACGATGCGCTCCCTTTCCCTTTTTGACTCGCTGCCATGATTGGTCCCCCAGCCCCTGAGGAAAGCCCGCAATGCCGCAGCCGCAGAGGACCAGAACTCTACTGGTCCTCGTTGGCACCCCACCTGGTTACCAATCAAGGTCCAGCGATTCGTGACAAGTTGGCAGAAACCCTCGTGTTCGAACCAAGCTGTCTCGAAGAAAAATCTACGACTGCGGCGCACACTGTCCTCCCCTGACGACAGAATAAGAGGGACATGATCTGATTCGATGCGCATCTCGGCCACTAAGGTACAAAGGGGGAACAACACCTCCCAATCACTTGAACAAAAAACACGATCGAGAACACATCGAACTAGAGCCCGCTGTTTGTTAGTCCAAGTGAATCTTGCACCTGCACGCGCAGTCTCTCTAAGAGCAGCGGCCGCAATGGCATTGTTGAAAAGGGACACCCTAGCCCAGTCTATGTTGCCATTGTTCTGGGTATGCTCATGGAAACCATAGCTAAATTCCCATTGGGTTAAATCTGTTTGATGTTTGTCAACTGTTTTTTTTTTTGGACTCCGATATCCACCACACGTGTGGCATAATAGGCATTCGCCCACACACCGCGTGTGGCATGAGCGGGGGCAGCCCACACGGGCTGTGTGTGGGCGAACAGTAGAATTGCCCACATGTGTGGGCGCAGCTACTTTGTGCTACACGCCCAACAAGCACTACTCATTCCCACCCCGCGCGTGTGGCACAAAGCAAATATGACCACACGTCCTGGCGCAGCTACACTAGGTGCCCACAGGATGACGATTTAGTTGCCATCCGGGATGGCAGATGTAGTTATCCGGGATGGCAAATATGATTGTAAAAGCATGGAAACTCTCTCTGTTTTGGTTAACTATAGTCGTCATGTCTAAATTATGGTAGTTGCCGAGTGTAATCAAACTATAGTTGTCATGCGTGATTAACTACATGCCACATATAGTCAAACAATAGTTGTCATGTGTGTTTACCGAGTTGCCACGTGTGGTTAATCACAATTGCCATGTATGTTTACCTGATTGCCACGTACGCGCAACTACAATTGCCATCTAGCAAACGAAGCATAGTTGCCATGTGTGTTTACCTAGTTGACATGTACGCGCAACTGCAGTTGCCATCAAACAACATACGACTGTCGTGTGGGCGAAAAACAGTTCGCCCACACACGTGTGAACTAGGTGGTGGCTGTGTAGGCAGAAACTAGTTCGCCCACACAGCACAGCTGGCAACAGAGTGTTGTGGGGCGTGTGGGCGACCTCTCCAACGCCCACACACCGGCCTTGTCCTACGTGGCACGCGAAAACTGCCTCGGTGTGTCAAGATTCGTGCAAACTTAACAGGACGGTGATCCAGACGTGTGGGCGAATTGTAATGTTGCCACACGTGTGGGCGTTAGTGTTTTCATTTTTTTTATCTAAGGACAGCAGAAGGTAGAATGGTTGTCCTTTACTATTTTCTCAATGTATATAAATTAAATTATGTACAAGAAATGAATAAAAGGAAATATTCATGTGATAAATGACTAACTAGTTTCATAACAACGTAGTACTCCCTTCGTTCCAAAATAGATGACTCAACTTTGTACTAACTTTAGTATCAAATTGAGTCATCTATTTTGGAACGGAGGAAGTAGTACTGTGTATCTCTGATTAGTGATTAGGTCATTGTTCAATACTGTTGTCGATAACTTGGTATCGCTCTCGGTTGGACCTGCTATATACATCCACTGTTCCTAAAATAAAACTAGTTAGTCCTTATATACGCTTCAACGTGTACATGATTAGGTCAACATGTACATGATTATTTAGCCCGTGTAGTACTAAGTAGATAGATAATAAGCCACCTTATATACGCTCCAATCTCAGTCCATGATTGATACGGGCCACCGTATAAGCCGATTGCTTCCGTGGAGTCCGCTTTACTAGCTAGGCCGTGGAAGTTACGCGCCGCCTCGACAAACAAACACACAGATCGATCCGTCACCAAGCAGATCGATGGCGCGCGCACGCGTACGCCACGCCGGCGGCGAGATCGCGGACGACGACATGCTCCGCGAAGTCTTTGCGCGCCTGCCGGGCTTGCAGGACCTCCTCCGCTGCGCAGCCACCTGCAAGCGGTGGCTCCACCTCGTCACCGACCCGGCCTTCCTCCGACGCGTCGGCCTCTGGCCGGAGACGGCGCGCCGCCCGTCAGTCCTCGTCGGGATCTTCTCCCAGAACGCGTACCCAACCAGCAAGCACCTGCCCCTGAACGACAGCCCTCCGAGCTTCCTGAGCCTTCAGGCCGGCGGCGCCCATCTAACCTTTGACTCGTTCGTCCCCAACGACGACGGGTTCTTCAACCTGGCAAGACCACTCGCGTCGCGGCGAGGCCTTCTCCTCATGCGCATCATGCCGCCTACCCGGGTCGACTGCTACGGTGCTACCCCAGCCATGAAGTCCGTGAAAAGCTCCATCTGGTGGTATGCCGCCCTCTGATCGACAGGCAGCGCAGACTTCTACCGCCGATTTCCTTCCCCACGAACCATGGATATGGGTACTTCGACAGAGACTTAGACTTGGACTGGAACCTAACAGGCTGCGCGCTTCTCACCGACGAGGATCATGGTGTCATTGACGATTTACGACCGGCGTTTCAGGTGCTCTTGACTTACACCGGCAGCAGCGGCATCTTGTGTGTCTACACGTACTCCTCTGCCACCGACAGTTGGAGCTCGCCCACCAGGTGTAGACCGGCTTCATACCTCGCCAGGTGTGGGCCGTTTGCTGGTGTTGTCGCCCGTGGCACCGTGCACTGGCTGTACATGGACGAGACAAGTTTCTACACGCTCAACGTATCTGTTGCCACGACACATGTTTCTTTGACCAAGATCCCCATCAAGGTCCGCGCCGGTGAGCAGCGGCGGCCACCGTGTCCATGTGTCACCGGAGAAGGAAGGCTTTCACTAGTTAGTATACGAGACCATGGCGTGCTAGAGCTTTGGACAAAGCAAGGACAAGATGACGACGATCGTGGCTGCGAGATTGGCGGCGATCGGTGGTTGTGCTCCGACCTGATAAATCTCGGAAGCGAGGAGAGAATAAACCTCGTCTTCTTCGCGGAGAGGAGAGGTGCGCTGTGCGTTTTTCACCATTGATCTCAAGAGTAAGAAGAAGGCATCCATTGATCTCAAGGGCGAGGAAACGGAGCACTTCAAAGGCACATACAGGTTTCCAGCGAATCTATGTAGTAGTAGTTGGTGTAGTGGATTACACCACGGCCTGAAAATGTGTGGGTATAACAAACCTGTGTTGTACGAGGTGGATTGGTCCACTCCTGTCATCGGGGAGGCGAGATGCATGAGGGCAGATTTATGCATGAATTTGTAGAAGGACATGTACTGATGTTTGTTGATGGAACGCCGGCGCAGGATTCAGTACAAAAGGATGCACCGGAAGAACATTCCGTTGTTTCTTTCTGGGTACATGTGTTGATTTATCTGTATCCACTCTGATGGTTCAGTAAAACTGAAAATTTCAATGTTTCTTTCATCTGGAAATCCGGTGCAGCGTTGCATTGTCAACTCAGAATGATGTGTACATATGCTGTTTTGGGTAGTGATGTGCATTTTAGATGTATAAGAGCATTACTAGTAGAACCCTCAAACCCTCAAATCCTTAAGGTCTTGTTCGGTTGCGTGTAAATCCGAGTGGATTGAAGGGGTTTGAGGAGGATTTAAACCTCTTCTAAGTCAAAATATGAACCACTCCTTGCCAATCCCCTCCAATCCTCTTGGGGAGAGGATTAACCGAACAAAGCCTAAAGCAGTTTTAAGGGTTGAGAAGTGTCATTTTTTGACACTTTTAAGGATCGAAAAACAGGGGCAAATACTAGAACCCTCAAACCCAACCCTTAAACTGCTTTAAGGATTGGATTTGAGGGTTCTAGTCTTTGCCTCAACCCCAACCTTTAAATCTATCATTTGACATCTCACAATTTATGACAACAAGAACACAATCAACTTCCGAACAAACTACCAAATGACAATCATTGATGCATGGTTTAATAGTTTACATCACAAAATCATCATCTTCCTCCTCTCATCGGAACCATCACCAAAAAGTTGCACCTCGGCGCCATCTCCTAGACCACATGCGGGCTCCATCAACCATCTCCATGGGCACCGTTGGAGTCGTACACACCGCCATCGCCACAACTACTCATCGGAGTGTCACCTCGAAAAGTAGAGGACGCAACACGGAACATCCTCTTCCTCTTCGCGATGTCCTCCTTGTAGTCCTTCCACCATTGCAATTGGTCTTGATCCATGTCCTTCTTGGACATCATCATGTGCTCTTTCTCTTCCACCATGAGTTCTTTCCATACCTTTGCCTCTTTGAGCTTGATCATCCTCTCCTCCAACTCGGCCTTGCGCTTTGCTTCTTCACGCTTTGCTTTAACTTGTGCAAGCTTGACCTCTTTCTTCTTCTCGGTGATAAGAAGCTTCGTCTCCAATGTCTTCGTTGTCAATTCCTCTTTTGCCTTCATCATGTGGTCCATCTTCTCCCTTAGGCTTGACGCCTCTTCTTCCATATTCACCCTTAGCTTGCCCTTCTTGGTTCCCTCGGGCTTGCCCAAGTTCCTCTCCTCCTCATCTTCACTATCATCCATCCTAAGCATTGCCGGCTTCTTGGGTGCGGTCTCTTGATCCCTCAACTTCCACTTGTCAAAGGTTTGAAAAATTGTCCAAGCATGCTTAAATGGGAATGGCTTTCCCTTGGAAGCGGCCATCTCCTTGTACCTCATGCCGGCAATTGTCTCCTATCAACCACACATAAATCACATAAGAACCCACCAATAGCATAGTACACACACATAATCAAAATAGTGAAGAAATATGTACTCACATAGTCACTCTCCACGGTTCCACTAGGTGGTGCATCTCTCACTTGGTCCATGGCCGCACTCCAACGAGCACAAGCGGGCTTCATCAACTCCCACCAGCCTTGAAGCGACCGGTAAGTGCGAGAGATGAACCCACTATTCTTCGGCTTGATCCTACAATAGGTGTCCTCGATCCTTTGCCAATACCGTTTACCGGTTTGATCGGTGCCGGTGGTTGCATCCATTCCCACAGCTGCCCAAGCACGAACCAAGAGGATATCTTCCGCCTCGGTGTAATTTGTCGACCCAGCGTGTGGGCGGGAAGCGGCGGTGAATGCCTCCTCCCTATCTCGGCCACCTCCTCCTCGTCATCACCTTCATCCTCCTCATCTTCCTCTAAGTCGTCACCAACCCTAAAGGGTTCGAGAGGCGGAGCCCCGAGGTCCACCTCCGCATTTTGGAGGAGGTCCATGAACGAAGATGGGGTTGCCATTTTCTCGAACACCTCGTGCGCGGCGGGAGGAGGTTCGGCCACGGCGATGAAAGGAGGTTCGGCGACGGAGGCGGGCGGGGGCGCAGGCTTCTTCCGCGGCATCTTCACGGCCGGGGCGACCTTGGATGGCGCCTTCGGCCGGCTCTTCTTGGTGGCGGGAGCCGGGAGGCGGCGGGCGGGCGCCGGGCGGTGACGGTGGCAGGGCGGGAGCCGGGAGGCGGGGAGGAGGTGCGAGGCCCGCCGCCGCCGCTGGCCCCGACGTGGTCGCCGCCACCACGCCGGCCACGGTGGGCGGGCGGGCGGGCGCTGGGCGGGTGAGGCGGGCACGGCGGGCGGGGCGCTGGGCGGCGGCGGGGCCCTCCATGGCCGGGCGCGGCAGGAGGCGGCGGAGGCGGCGGGAGGAGGAGGCCAGGAGGAGGAGGAAGTTTCCTCCCGCGCGAGAGAGGAGGAGTGCGGGTTGAGGGGAGATTTTCCTCTCAACCCCTACTTCTACAGGTTGCAAACTGGTTTGAGGGTTGGACCTCTAAATTATTTTACGGGTTTGAGGGTTTAGAGGTTTTAGTCTACGGCGTTTTAGTCTACATGGTTATTTTTAGGGGTTTGAGGATTTGAGGGCTCTACTAGACTTGCTCTAAGGCTAGAAATATGCCAACAATTCTGATGCTTCAGTTAGTGTTGAAACCGATCATGTGTTCCACTCTCGTCAGGTTGACAAGGATGCAGAGGACGTATGGGAGAAGAAACGGGATTGCGGCACCGCCCTTTCAGTCTGAAGGGGAGGAAGAAAGGAGTGAGATGAAATGGTGACGGTTGTCTGAAAATAGTGTTGCTGCTGAAAACACGCCGGAAAGTTTGCTCGGGGATCTGAAAACAGGGGCCATTTCTACACTTTTGTATGAAGCAGTTAGAGAGACATTTAGACATGTCGGCCGGAGCACCCGGAGCTCTCAACTCCATAAAGCAACGGATTTGCTAAAACTCATTCGAATGTTTTTTTCTTTGGTCTCATTCGTTTTTATGGCCGTCAGATCGAAACGCTCCACGATTCATGTGTCCAGGTGAAGACTTTGCCCGACGGGATGGCGCGGCCCATGTGTTGTCCCGCTGGCAGCCCATCTGTTGTTTTTTGTTGTATGGGCTGCAGCCTCCTCGCACTTCCGTCAGGCCCTGATGTGGATGTGCATGTGGATGGATCGGTTAAGTACACAGGAAAGGAGAGAAGGTACGTATATACTACTACAATATACGACAAGACCCCCTTTTCTTCTTCTTATCGTTGGCGGCTGCAGTACATAGAGCGCGGCGGGTTTTTCTTTTGTCTCTACATGTGGTAATCTTGTTTCATTTTTCTATTTTTCTTTTTCTTTTTTCGGATTGTTCCATTTTTTATTTTTGTTTAGGAGTTTTTTTGTTGTCGCTGCAACCGACCCAGCCCGAGCGCAATCGCAACACAGCACACCCAAGCGCAATTGCAAGACATGCAACATGACCGCAACTGGGGGTCGGGGCGGAGGGTTGTCGACGCCGATGAAATCGGTTCCATTCTTTTTTTATTGTTAGTATTTTTTTTGTTGTAGTTGCAGCCGACCCGGCCCGAGCGCAATCGCAACACAGCACACCCAAGCGCATTTGCAAGACATATAACATGACCGCAACCGCGGGTTGGGGCGGGGAGTTGTCGGCGCCGATGAAATCGGTTCCATTTTTTTATTTTATTTGTTAGTTCTTTTTGTTGTAGTTGCAACCGACCCGGCCCAAGCGCAATCGCAACATATAACACAACCGAGCGCAATTGTAAGACATATAACATGACCGCAACCGGGGGTCGGGGCGGAGGGTTGTCGGCGCCGATGAAATCGGTTCCATTTTTTTTATTGTTAGTATTTTTTTTGTTATAGTTGCAACCGACCCGGCCCGAGCGCAATCGCAACACAGCACACCCAAGCGCAATTGCAAGACATACAACATGACCGCAACCGGGGGTCGGGGCGGAGGGTTGTTTGCTCGATGAAATCGGTTCCATTCTTTTTATTGTTAGTATTTTTTTTTGTAGTTGCAGCCGACCCGGCCCGAAAGTAATCGCAACACAAAGACACACCAAGCGCATTTGCAAGACATATAACATGACCGCAACCGCGGGTCGGGGCGGAGGGTTGTCGGCGCCGATGAAATCGGTTCCATTTTTTTTTATTTGTTAGTTCTTTTTGTTGTAGTTGCAACCGACCCGGCACAAGCGCAATCGCAACATATAACACAACCAAGCGCAATTGCAAGACATATAACATGACCGCAACCGGGGGTCGGGGCGGAGGGTTGTCGGCGCCGATGAAATCGGTTCCATTTTTTTTATTGTTAGTATTTTTTTGTTGTAGTTGCAACCGACCCGGCCCGAGCGCAATCGCAACACAGCACACCCAAGCGCAATTGCAAGACATATAACATGATCGCAACCGGGAGTCGGGGCGAAGGGTTGTCGGCGCCGATGAAATCGGTTCCATTCTTTTTTTGTTGTTAGTATTTTTTTGTGGTAGTTGCAACAAACCCGGCCCGAGCGCAATCGCAACACAACACACCCAAGCGCATTTGCAAGACATATAACATGACCGCAACCGCGGGTCGGGGCGGAGGGTTGTCGGCGCCGATGAAATCGGTTCCATTTTTTTATTTTATTTGTTAGTTCTTTTTGTTGTAGTTGCAACCGACCCGGCCCAAGCGCAATCGCAACATATAACACAACCGAGCGCAATTGCAAGACATATAACATGACCGCAACCGGGGGTCGGGGCGGAGGGTTGTCGGCGCCGATGAAATCGGTTCCATTTTTTTATTGTTAGTATTTTTTTTGTTGTAGTTGCAACCGACCCGGCCCGAGCGCAATCGCAACACAGCACACCCAAGCGCAATTGCAAGACATATAACATGATCGCAACCGGGAGTCGGGGCGAAGGGTTGTCGGCGCCGATGAAATCGGTTCCATTCTTTTTTTGTTGTTAGTATTTTTTTGTGGTAGTTGCAACCAACCCGGCCCGAGCGCAATCGCAACACAACACACCCAAGCGCAATTGCAAGACATATAACATGACCGCAACCGCGGGTCGGGGCGGAGGGTTGTCGGCGCCGATGAAATCGGTTCCATTTTTTTTTTGTTAGTTCTTTTTGTTGTAGTTGCAACCGACCCGGCCCAAGCGCAATCGCAACATATAACACAACCGAGCGCAATTGCAAGACATATAACATGACCGCGACCGGAGGTCGGGGCGGAGGGTTGTCGGCGCCGATGAAATTGGTTCCATTTTTTTTATTGTTAGTATTTTTTTGTTGTAGTTGCAACCGACCCGGCCCGAGCGCAATCGCAACACAGCACACCCAAGCGCAATTGCAAGACATATAACATGATCGCAACCGGAGTCGGGCGAAGTGTTGTCGGCGCCGATGAAATCGGTTCCATTCTTTTTGTTGTTAGTATTTTTTGTGGTAGTTGCAACCAACTTTGGCCCGAGCGCAATCGCAACACAACACACCCAAGTGCAATTGCAAGACATATAACATGACCGCAACCATGGTCGGGCGGAGGGTTGTCGGCGCCGATGAAATCGGTTCCATTTTTATTTTATTTGTTAGTTCTTTTGTTGTAGTTGCAACCGACCGCCCAAGCGCAATCGCAACATATAACACAACCGAGCGCAATTGCAAGACATATAACATGACCGCAACCGGGGGTCGGGGCGGAGGGTTGTCGGCGCCGATGAAATCGGTTCCATTTTTTTATTGTTAGTATTTTTTTGTTGTAGTTGCAACCGAGCCGGCCCGAGCGCAATCGCAACACAGCACACCCAAGCGCAATTGCAAGACATATAACATGATCGCAACCGGGAGTCGGGGCGAAGGGTTGTCGGCGCCGATGAAATCGGTTCCATTCTTTTTTTATTGTTAGTATTTTTTTGTGGTAGTTGCAACCAACCAGGCCCGAGCGCAATCGCAACACAACACACCCAAGCGCAATTGCAACATCAGGATCATGAAGATTGTCCCCATAGCCATCAGGATGCGGTCCTGCATCAAACTCCATTGTGTCCTTGTCAATATTTGCTTGTTGCGCTTCTGCAAGTTCATCCTCTTTAGTCATCTCATCCAACCTCTGTTGCACCCTTTCACTTTCTCCTACAACATATAGATATTTTCTGTTTGTTGATGCACCATCTGAGGCCATCTCATTGAGCCTGTTGGAGAGCAAGGTATACCTTAAGTGTTGACTTCAAATCAGTTCCAAAGGAACATTGAAACAGATGTCCGTATGTCCTTTGTATTTTTGGCCTCCACCTGTCTATGTAATATTTCTCGGCAGCGTAGACATGTTGAGATGAGAAAGTACTCTCAAGACATGACTGAACACAATGCCATCCTTTTGAAATTTCCCACAGATACAACTGAATTCCTGTTGCTGCATGTTCACAATCACAACAAATCTTCTTGTTCTGAAATCTTTTTCAGCTAGCATTGGTGTCTTGTAAACTTCATATTTCACATTTCTCTCAACCTCTTCAACATGCAAATTCAACACAAACTTTATCTCTCGTTGGAATCTGTAGAATATCTTCCGGTTGTACATTTTTGCAGCTTGCAACTCAAGTTCACTTCGTGCCCACAATGTTGGCGAAGTTTGTTCTAGTGATAGAGTCTTGCTCCCGCTCCTTATCTTGTATAGTTTCTGAAATCTTCTGGTACTCTTGTAGGAAGCTCATCACGTTGTGAGTTGACGTGATGTTGTCCTTGAATATGGCATTGGTGCCTTCACTACGTGCGATAGAGTGAATGAAGGGAAGAAGTTCTTCTTGAAATACACAGGACAAACCTTTTCCTTTTCTTCCACATGATTTGGAAATACTTCACATGCCCAATGTTGTATTTACGGAGCATCTCTGTACAAGTTTTCAAACTCAGCCACCGTCGAGAGAGTTGTGTATGATGTCACCGAAATCATCATGCAGGGTTTTATTTGCCGCAAAAGTCCTAGTACATTTTTCCTCGGCCTTCTTTTTAATATGAAACAAACAGCGTGCATGGCAGATATGGGGGTAAACCAGAGGGATAGCTGTCTTCATCCCAGCATCCTCATCCGTGATGATTGTGGATGGAGATTTGCCACCCATGCAATGCAAGAACGCCTCAAACAACCATTGGAAGGTGTCAGCCTTCATTCTCAATGATAGAGCAAGCAAACAAACAATTTTGGCCATGTCCTGTGATTCCAACAAAGGGAGCAAATGGAAGGTTGTATCTGTTTGTCTTAAATGTTGTGTCGAAGCTGAGGCAGTCTCCGTACAGCTCGTACATTTTCCTAGAATACCCGTCAGCCCAGAAAATGTACAAAACTTTACTTGCTTCATCAGAGACTTTAGTTGTCTTGAACGCATAGTAAAATTGTGGATCTTCAGCTTGTCTCTTCCTGAAATATGTTAGCACCTGCATCATGTCATTTTGATTGCTCTCTTTGCCAATGGCTGTCCTAACATTGCTGACATGCTTTTTGGTATAAGGAGTGTTTCCGCCTCTCAAGTAACTTAGGATTGCCATTATTTTTCTTGTTGGTAGCTTCACAACATTGAATGTTCGGATTAGGAGCTTCTCCTCCTCATCATATGCTTATGAGAACGAAGGTATTTCACTTCTGTGTGAGGACTCAAATCATGGTTGTGTTCTAGGTTTATGGTTGTTATCACCCACTTCTCATCCTTCTTCACGACAATGAGCTGAGCTTTACACCTATTATTGCAATGGTGTTTGCTTTTTTCTTCCTCGCGTTCCTATAGGGCTCTTGTCCTGTTTTACATTGCCTTGTCTCACGTCGTTTCTTCTTCCTATTCTCTTGTTCTTCTTCGTCAATTACTTTTCCTGACCGGTTGCACTTGAAAGTTAGCCGAGTTGGTGCACTGCCACCTTGTTTCTTGCCACAAAAGCGAGCTGCCTTCTTCACAGAAAATCCAGCAATTGAGGCATATTCATTGTAAAAGTTGAAAACTGCATCCTCCGTATCAAAGACCATGCCCACAAGGTGCGTGATGGCTACGCACTTCTGGCTAGAACTCGGGCAGCAACTATCTTGTCATTTTCAAGGAATATCGGTGTATCTTCCTGTGTCAATTGTTCAACTTTGTCGCACCACTTTGTTTTCTTGTTGTCCAGCGGTCATATCGTAGCTTCTTTGCAACAACGTTGGAGGAAGATCGTCCTCGTAATCACTTTCGGAAGGATTATCAGTTGACTCTATCAAGCAGTTTTTGTTTCCTCCATCCATCTCCATATCTCTATCCCGGTTCAAATCATTCAAGCTTTACGTAAAATGGTTGTCAACAAAAGGTTCCACCTCTTCTTCATGGTGTGTATCAAGTTGAGACAAACAACGATCTGCAGAAGAGCATCGTGTCGGGCTGTATCTTGGATGATCTCCCATACCGCTTGATTATCATGTACATATCATTCTGCGGTATTTTTCAGAAAAACAAAGTACAATCGAGTTTTCTCCATAGTTATACCCAATAGCCACACAATTTTTGTTCGTGTGACACGAGATAGAAGTTTAAACACCAAAAACCTACCTCGATGCGGACTAGGTGATCTTCTTGCGATTGTGAGGATCCGTATCTAGCCCCCTGAAAAGTAAAAACGCCATTCAGTTACTTTTTTTTGTCGATTGTTTACTTGTGTCAACAGCAGTTTATTCTTTGTGCATGTACATACATTTTTTTGGGGCATTCTATGTTAAAAGAATACATTTTACTACTATACATCAACATATATGACAAGTCTGTTAGGAGGGGGGGGGGGGCAAAGAACCTCTTGTTCAAAGAAGAAGGAGCAGCTGCATGTATGATATGGGGCATCATGCACCATAGTCTCTACCTGCATATTCATTCATTTATGACAAATATCGAGAAAAGTCTTGGTGCTTTTTCTCCCTTCTATTGGTCATGACAGCATTTTTTTGGCAAAATACTTACAGGGTGTTGGAGTGGTGGAGACATTTGAGTGGACTTGCCCTTTGAAGTGTCTCCCCTCAGGTTTGTATGAAAGCTCACCGCACACAACAAAGGTGTCGAGACTGCTTAAAGACAGTATTTTTGCAAGGTGGAAATACCTGTGCTATATCAACATTATTGTAGCTACAAAAGAGAGATGTATGCATTACATTGCTTTGATCATTTCCACGCATTGTATTGTCATCGCCAGAAGATACACCGGGTGTTGCATCCAGGGTATGCATGATATGGCATTTGATTCAGAAGCGAACTTAACCATTGTTGTTCTTTGGCTTATTTGGGCGCCTGCATTTTATAGTTTCAGAGACTCTTTTTAGGCAAAGCAAAGTGCAAAATTCATTTTCGGTTTGATAACAATCATCACTTTTTGTGTTTTCGTGACACTAACACGAGAACCATGAAGATAAGCTCCATATGCATCAAATATAGCCGCAAGCAAGACAAAAATTGTCATGTATGGACATTTACGGTCACAACTTTTTTCTCAGAAGAAACAACCCTTGTCTATTTTGTTCACAACGAAAGTCAATTCTTTTTCCCTATTTTTGAAGTCCTGAATGTTCTACTCGATTTCTTGTGTAGGGATCAACACAAAGCGTAACAAGATCCTGGGGAGGAGGAGGAACATACCTGGTGAGTGTTATGCGCTCTGGACCTCTCCATGCATCCATGAGCAGATTCCCCAGATTTCTTCTCTCTCCTACAAATTTTTCAGAGTTCTTGAGTTTTCTGCTGTTTTTGAGCAAATCGAGTGAGTTCATCTCCTCAATTTTGATTGATTTGAGGGGAAAGGTTGGGGGTGGCGGCGTGGAGGGTTGGGGAGGGGGAAGAAGAGGGACGAGGGATGTGTCTTTGAGGGCGGGGTTGGGGGGGGGGGCTGGGTTTACCCTAGAGACATGGGAGATCACCTGGGAGGAAAAAGTGATCGAGAAAAGGAGGGCAGCTTTCTCTGTTGTCTGAATACAGGGCTCTCTTGTTTTTTCTTGACAACCCAAAACAAACAACCCAAAAAGGCCCACAACCCAAAAAAGGCCCACAAGACAAAGGCCAACAACCCACAACTAACAAGGGAGAAGTTTCAACCCAATTGGGCTTTTCTATTTTTGTTTTGTGTGGGGGGAGAAAGGAGCGACAAATAACAACGACGTCATCGCCACGTCATTTGACTGAGACCATTTTATTTCTCAGTCGAATGAGTTCCAGGCGCTCCCATAAAGCAATCCGGTGCTAGACAGACAACATGACCATATAAAATCTACATGCTCCTTATCTCAGGAAAGAAAAATCTATACTACATGTTGAGCGCACATGATATGATTGTGTGCCAAAAGGCAACAGCGAACGGCGACGGCAAGGTCGATCCGAGGGAAGGTTCGGTGGCATCATTCTCTAATCTACAGGGAGAACATGCCATGTTCTCCCCTCCCCGGAGCCCTTGCTGTCCCGCACTGTGGATCATTCCCCTCGCAGCCAGCAATGAGCTGCCCCTACCACCCTACCAAACCATGGCCAGGTCCATCCATGTGATGGCCCAACCGCGCGTCATGCAGCAATACCTATTGCGTTGTTGTCAACAGTTGAGCAGCATGGAGACCAGGATTATGCATGCATGCATGGATCATAATGCAGATTCTTTCCTGCATGATTAGTCGCTGCAACCAAAAATGCTCTTCAGATGGGACGCCCAAATCTGAATCTGACCGGCTCATGAATGCGCCAGACTGTTTGCTTATCCACTATAGGCCCCATATTTCCTATGTTCTTTTTTACTTTTACCATGGAACAGGGATTATCTGGCATGGTTAAAGGCTTGTTACTGGGAGATCAGAAAGTTACAGGCAAGGAAGAACAGTTGTGGTACCGGTGATCACGGTCAGGAAAGGGGGACATGAGGGAGTGGGTAGGGGTACTGAAGAACCGTGCACGCATCTACTCCCATCTTTACAAGTTATTGCAGCCTCTGCCAACCTGTAGTTGTAGCATAGTATGTGTATGCACAACTACTAGCTTGACCCATTTCCTCCTCTCCGTAGTCAGTAGGTAGCAGGTACCATATCAGTCTACACACTCCATTGAATTATCAGTGATGAGCCTGTCCTCTAGCGTACACCTCCCTAGCAATCACCTCATAATAACCACCAAAAACAACCTACTGCGGTACTGCTGACTGCTGACCTGACCTCCAACACGCAGCAGGATGGATCAGCTTAACCAAAACCGTCAGCAACTAATGCGTGATACTTATTCGTGATGTCGCACTTGCCGGCTCGTATTGTACACTTGGTTTAATTGGACAATGACAGTGTTCAGAGATCAGAATTGTGTGCTCCAGAGGTGTTTTGTTCGTCGACTTGTCACAAAACAACAACTGATTCGATTGATTTCTTCATATTCAGAAGCTCACATCAGAGATTAGTAACAATCTTCGCCGTGTTCTTATTGGGTTTAACCACACTCACTAAAGCACTCATCGTCGTCGTCTCAATCTAAGCTATGAATCATGAAACACAACAACATATACAGAGTTCCTTCATACAAAGAACGAGAACCGTGGGTTGAAGCGCATACGTACAAGGCTCAGGCAATGATCACCGCCATGTCATGTCATGTCCGGGGGAACACGCCGAGCATCTTGCCCCTGCCGAGGCACTCGGAGAGCTTCTTGGCGCCGTCCACCTCGGCGGCAAGCAGCCCCTGCAGGAACCCGCACGCGCCGGCCGCCACCATCTGCTTCCGGCACCGCCGGGACTGCGCCACGGCCAGCAGCAGCGACACGGGGAACCGCTTGTCGGCGCCCCGGACGGCCGGGTCCAGCAGCTGCACCGCGTTCACGATGCCCATCTCGTCCTTCTTGAACGCCTTCCGGTGGCTGCTCGCCGCGACGACGAGTGTGGCCAGCGCCCTCGCCGCGGCGTCCCTCTCGGCCACGGCCTTGGCCTCCAGCATCCAGATCAGCCTCGGCATCGCGCCCCCGGCCTCCTTCCTCGCCTTGCTGCTGCTGCTCACGCTGCACAGCTCCGCCAGCGCCATGGCGGCCTCTGTCCGGGTGTCGGCCCTGTCGCTGCCCAGCGCGGCCAGGACGTGGCTGACGAAGCTGGCGGACACGGCTATCTCGGCGATGTAGCGGAAGGTCGCCATGTTTCGGAGGAGCCCGAATGCCGGCGCCAGGCCCGGCGCGTCGCCGCGGCACGACTCCAGGAAGTCCTTGACGCAGCCGAGCGCGCCTTCTTGGAAAGCCTCGACCTTGAGCCTCTGCCCCTCGTCGCCGTCGCTGGCCGTCAAGTTCTGGAGGCAGCCAAGCGCGAGCTCCTGCGTCCGCGGCGTGCCGAGTGAGACGAGCTGCACGATCAGCGGGAGCGCGCCCTCGTCACGGAAAGCGGGCAGCTGGTCCGGGAACGCGGCGATGTTCCGGAGCACGCCCGCGGCCGCGGCCTGCGACGCCGGGGTGCCAGCGGCGCAAGCCACGAGGAGCGCGGCCACGCCGCCGCGCGCCGAGACGGCCGCCGCCGCGTCCCGCGACGAGGCGGTGAGCGGCTCCAGCGCGACGCACGCCTGCTCTGCGCTGGCACCGCCGGACTCCAGCGCGCGGCAGAGGTGGGGCACGACGGTGCCCGACTCCTGGGCCAGGAACAGGCAGCCGGCGTCGGAGGACGCGAAGGCGGCGAGCACGGACACGGCCTTGTCGCGCGAGGCCGGGAGGAGGTCGCCGGAGTCGAGCATCGCGGCGACCGCGGAGACGGCGGCGGCGGAGTGCGACGCCGGGAGGGACCCGACGGACTCGGCGAGCGAGTCCAGCGCCGCGGCGCGGGAGACGGCGGAGCCGAGCCGGAGGCGGGGGAGCAGGCTGTCGGACCCGCCGCCTTCGCCCCCGGCGGGGGACGGGGAGACGAGCAGGCGCGCGTCGGCCGCGAGGTGGGAGAGCGAGGCGGCGGAGGAGGAGAGGAGCGAGACGGTGTGGAGGTGGCCGAGGGGAGGGCCGCCGCAGACGGAGAGGAGGGCCTGGAGGGCGGAGGCGAGGGGGGAGAGCAGCGGCGCGGAGGGCGGGAAGGCCGGGTGGGAGAGGGAGGCGGAGAGCGAGGAGACGGAGGCGGAGATGGAGGGCCAGTGGCGGCGGAAGGCCGGGGAGGAGGCGGCCGCGGCGGGGAGCTCGGCCAGGAGGCGGAGGCACTCCGCCAGCGCGTCGCCGGTGGCCGGCGGCGGATGCATGGTGTGGTGGACTGGAGTCTGGAGGGGAATGGGAGGGGGGAGGGAACTGAAATGCCGAAATGCTGGGCGCGTGTAGTGCGAAACTGCGCTGGATCTGCGCGCCACTAGCTGAGCCAACCACTGTATACTGTATACTTCTAGAAGCCTACACAACTGCTAAGCCATCGTCCAATATTGCATTCAGACATTGAGCTGAAGGTCTGTCTACTCTGCAGTATGTCAGTACGTGGGTCCTAATCGAATTATGTAAACTCTTTTATCTTCGTTTTTCTTTCTTGAGATGCATATGGTAGTTGCAGTCGCATTTTTTAACACTCACGGTCAGGTGATTGTTTTTGTGGAATTAACCATTGGAAAATTGCTCTCGCATGTGGAAACTATGATTCTGACACCAGAATATATATCATTTTTGTGCATTAGGGTGTCCAACCATATGCGTTGCTAGGTAGCCCATGAACTATTGTAAATTTTGATAATTCTAGTGTTCTCTTGATTGTCATGATAAATAATAAATAGATTGAAAGTTTTCTTCGCGGAAAAAAAGCATGAATCCATACGTAAGAATCCTTCCTCGTGTACAACACTAGTTGTCAATACTCGGACTCGAAGGTTACCCTTGTTCATCTCGCCCCAAGCGCGTCATCTCTATTCTCGCATCAGATGGGTCACCTTTCACTATTGATTTTCTACCGCATTCCTTATTGTTCCCCTTCCCCACGTGTCCTCGAGCTATCATTTGGAGATCGTCTAACTATCACATAGGCTTAAAAAGCAAACATTGTTTCATGTTGCTTAATTATTCTTGTTTTTGCGTTGAAATTTCAAGAACCATCTCGGAAAGATTGCCTTCCTGGCCTACAATTCAAAATCAGACATCAACATGTCCAGCTTAGAGGTATGTGTAAGTTGAGTAAGTCGAGTGATACATTGAAAAGGAAATCGGTTGAAATCAACAACGGATTGACTGAAGGGTGCGGCGGCATGTTGATAGTTGAAACCTTCTAATACACAGTTTGAAAGTTGTGTCTCGTGAACTCGAACAGAAAATAATACAATATTTTGAGTTTGAAGTGGGAGAACAATGACCAGAGATGCGAGATCACAAATCGGATCTATGGATGTTCAGAGAGGGTGGATTTGCAGGACCGGTGATGTAGTATGCCATTTCTTACAATCTCCTATACTTGAAGAAAAAAACGCAAGGTTCTGTTGCCTGGTTGTTCTTCGTCCAACCTTACATATGTTTTTCATCTCTTTCCCTTCCCTCTCTTCTTTTTGAATTTTTCTTTTCATCTCCAGTTTTTTCCATTGGTGAAAATCGCATCAACTGCCCATCTTTATTGACTTAGCAAACAAAAATTTGTTTCCTTAGGTAAACCAACAAATATTTATGATTTTTTTTACAAAATCGTACTAATGGTAAGGTCATTTTCTAAAAAAAACTAATGATAAGGTATCTAATCACTGGCTAAGCTACTAGAATAGATTACCCTGTAGTACTATGGATGACTGGCGTGCACAGTTTTGCTTGTGAAGCAATACAAGCTTGGCTCGTTGCAATACAGTGCTGCTTCACTGTCATCAAGCGGACAGCAACCAGCACTCCACGTATTCTACTGTATCCTGACATGTAACAGCTCCCGCCATTACTGGCCCCACAAGCAACGCTGCTTCCTCCTTTTCATGGGCGAACATGCATGCCCTCCGTATTTTAATCTCCGGAAGACATGATAGAGGAGGGGGTAGGCCAACTGCTTGCCATACGGACAGAAAGATGGCGAGGTGAGGTGAGGACAAGAAAAAGACAGGAGAAAGTCGGGAGCTGCAAAGATTTCAGCTTTGAAGCTGTTTCCTTGGATGTGTGGTTCACGTGTCTTTTTTTTTTTGCGAAATAGGAGTAACTCTTTATTACTCAGAATTAGGGATTAAACTCTCGTAAGACAATATCTAAGACCTCACTAGGGGCTGAACCAAGCCAAACCATGCTACAACGCCCTATTCTATGGCTCCACGAGTTTTGGCACCTCACCTGGCACACCAGCGCCCCCACATCCGTGTAGTTCTTCATTTGGCTAGCATCCCTCAACCGATGTTGGTCTGCCGACCGCCTGGCCCGGCGCGGCCTGCCGCATGAACCGGTGTGCGTCTTCTGCTGCCAGAAACCCGAAATGCTACACCACATCCTGGTGGGATGTGTGTTCGCGCACATCACTTGGCACGAAATCCTCTCGTGGTGCTCCCCGACAACCGCTCCGCCGGATGGGAACACCGGCTACTTTGCTTGGCTCTCTGAAGCCACTCTCCTCCTCCCGGCTGCGCGGAGCCGAGGCCTCGCCACCATCGCCTCCCTCACTGCATGGTCCCTTTGGCGACACCGGAACGCGATCATCTTCGACAAGATTACCCCCTCCTCCTTCTCCCTGATCGCCGCGATCAAAGATGAAGCTCGCTCCTAGGCCGCCGCGGGAGCTCGAGGTCTCGCTGCGCGTACTCTTGTAACCTGAACTTGTAATCTTTGGGGCTGAGCAACCCCCTGCCCTCTGCTCTCTCTGGGATCATGGGCTCGCCATTAGTGCGCACGAGGCTTTGATTCCCATTCATGTACTTTGTTCTCTTCTCCTATCAATGCAATGATACGCTAGCTTAGCGTATTCGAGAAAAAATTGACATAGCATGACTAGCACCATTGCCTGTACGACGAATATGAGTAATAGAAGAGTCACGTTCCCTCATACCTTGCTTTATCTCTTTGATCAAAAAGGAATATTTAGAAAAGTTGCTCCCAATACTTTTCACCATGGATACCGCTTCCAAACAGTCAGATTCAACATCAAATGGCAGAAGACTCCATTGCAGTGCCAAACTAACTCCCTCTCGAATCACAAGGATTTCTGATTCCAGAACATCTGTACAGACATCAAGATATCTGCAGGCACCAAAAATGATATTTCCCAGATGGTCCTGAAGCACCATACCGACTCCCGCCTTTCCATTAAATACCGATCCATCTGTATTTAACATGGAGGATGCCACGGGGTGCTAGCAATTGCAGTACTATCACAAGTGGATCGCACCATTGGAAAACAGTGGCTGACCTCCATTTTGCCTTTGACGAAATCTGCATTAGGATCCAGATTAATACTGACGAGCGACTCAAGATAACTTGCCAAGAACCTCGTTGAGACGTCAATGGGCGGAGCTGGTTTTGCGTGAACCACTTCGTTCCGTACGTACCACACTCTCCAGAGGAGCATGAACACACAGACCCGGGCATGAACATCTACATCACGCATGAGCTGAATGAACCAGTCGTCATGGTGTTTAATACTAGTTAGTTCTGGCAGTTCTCAAATCTTAGACATGGCCTTCCACAGACGTTGGGCATTGTCACAGGCACATAAAACATGAAAAGAATCCTCTTCTTCTCTTCCGCAGACTGGGCATGTACTAAAAACCTCCAGGGATCTCCGTTTTTTATTCCGCCAAGTTGCTAGTGAATTTGTAGCAGCACGCCATGCAAAGGAGAGCACTTTGGGTGGTGCTGGACAAGACCAAATCAATTTCCAGATATCTCTTCGACCGTCCGGAGAGATGCTCGTAGATGGAATTAAGGAGCTATTAACCTCATCAGCAGCTAGCCAGTAGGCGCTACGCACAGAAAAAAGACCACTGCGTTCAGGGGCCTAGGCTAAAAAATCCTCTCCCAAACGGGGTGAAGGATGAATCTTACAAATCGCATGTATGTCCATGGGCAAAAAAAACTGTTGTAACTTCACCATATCCGAGTGACCATTATGATCCAGTAAGTCAGATACCCATTTGAGCCGGCATCTTCCTCTGTTTGAAATAAGCGAACCCATGTTACCACAGACAAACCAACGGTCACGCCAGATTCGGACCTTCTCCGCTCCCCAATAATAGTTCCGAACCATACGATTCAGGTCATCGCAAACAGCAAGAGGAATCTTGAACACACTCATAATAAAGGTAGGAATTGATTGAGCATCTGACTTAACCAAAACTTCTTTACCAGCCTGTGTGGGATGTCCATCAAAAGCAAATAAGCGCTTACTCATCTTGACTTGCAAATTTTGAAGCTTACCCTTAGTTAGCCGTGTTGGGGAACGTAGTAATTTCAAAAAAATTTCTACGCACACGCAAGGATCATGGTGATGCATAGCAACGAGAGGGGAGAGTATTGTCCACGTACCCTCGTAGACCGTAAGAGGAAGCGTTATGACAACGCGGTTGATGTAGTCGTACGTCTTCACGATCCGACCGATCCAAGTACCGAACGTCACGGCACCTCCGAGTTCAAAGACACGCTCAGCTTCGATGGCGATCCCGGACTCCGATCCAGCAAAGTGTCGGGGATGAGTTCCACAAGACGACGGCGTGGCAGGACGATGATGATGTTCTATCGCGCAGGGCTTCGCCTAAACTCATGACGATATGACCGAGGTGGAATATGGTGGAAGGGGCACCGCACACGGCTAAGGAACGATCCGTAGATCAACTTGTGTGTGCATGGGGTGCCCCTGCCCCGTATATAAAGGAGTTGAGGAGGGAAGGGCGGCCCTCTCTATGGCGCGCCCTAGGGGAGTCCTACTCCCACCGGAGTAGGATTCCCTTTCCTAGTCCAACTAGGAACCCTTCCATGTAGTAGGAGTAGGAGAGAAGGAAAGGGAAGAGAGAAGGAGAAGGAAGGAAGGTGCGCCCCTCCCTAGTCCAATTCGGACTAGTCCAAGGGAGGTGCGGTCACTCTTTGGCCATTTCTCTCCTTTCCCGTATGGCCCAAAGAGGCCCAATACGAATTCCCGTAACTCTCGGGTACTCCCAAAAATACCCGAATCACTCGGAACCTTTCCGAACTTCGAATATAGTCGTCCAATATATCAATCTTTACGTCTCGACCATTTCGAGACTCCTCGTCATGTCCCCGATCTCATCCGGGACTCGAACTCCTTCGGTACATCAAAACTCATAAACTCATAATAAAATTGTCATCGTGAACGTTAAGCGTGCGGACCCTACGGGTTCGAGAACTATGTAGACATGACCTAGAACTATTCTCGGTCAATAACCAATAGCGGAACCTGGATGCCCATATTGGCTCCTACATATTCTACGAAGATCTTTATCGGTCAAACCGCATAACAACATACGTTGTTCCCTTTGTCATCGGTATGTTACTTGCGAGATTCGATCGTCGGTATCCAATACCTAGTTCAATATCAATTCTTGGCAAGTCTCTTTACTCGTTCGTAATGCATCATTCCGTAACTAACTCATTAGCTACATTGCTTGCAAGGCTTATAGTGATATGCATTACCGAGAGGGCCCAGAGATACCTCTCCGACAATCGGAGTGACAAAACCTAATCTCGAAATACGCCAACCCAACATGTATGAAAGATCGTGGATGTCGCCTAGAGGGGGGGGGGGGTGAATAGGCGCTTTAAAATAATTACGGTTGAGGCTTGAACAAATGCGGAATAAACCTAGCGGTTAATTTGTCAAGCACAAAACCTACAACAACCTATGTGCACCAACAACTTATGCTAAGCAAGAAAAACTACTTAGGTGATAGCAAGATATATGACAAGAAACAATATGGCTATCACAAAGTAAAGTGCATAAGTAAAGGGCTCGGGTAAGAGATAACCGAGGCACGCAGAGATGACGATGTATCCCGAAGTTCACACCCTTGCGGATGCTAATCTCCGTTTGGAGCGGTGTGGAGGCACAATGCTCCCCAAGAAGCCACTAGGGCCACCGTAATCTCCTCACGCCCTTGCACAATGCAAGATGCCGTGATTCCACTAAGGGACCCTTGAGGCGGTCACCGAACCGTACAAATGGCAACCCTTGGGGCGGTCACCGAACCCGTACACTTTGGCAACCCTTGGGGGCGGTCACCGGTACCCGTCAAATTTCTCGGGGCGATCTCCACAACCTAATTGGAGACCCCGACGCTTGCCCGGAGCTTTGCACCACAATGATTGAGCTCGGAACACCACCAACCGTCTAGGGCGCCCAAGCACCCAAGAGGAACAAGCTCAAGGGCGCCAAGCACCCAAGAGTAATAAGCTTCTCAACTTGTAACTTCCACGAATCACCGTGGAGAACTCAAACCGATGCACCAAATGCAATGGCAAGGGCACACGGAGTGCCCAAGTCCTTCTCTCCCAAATCCCACCAAAGCAACTAATGCTAGGGAGGAAAATGAGAGGAAGAACGAAAGAAGAACACGAAGAACTCCAAGATCTAGATCCAAGGGGTTCCCCTCACTAAGAGGAGAAAGTGATTGGTGGAAACGTGGATCTAGATCTCCTCTCTCTTTTCCCTCAAGAACTAGCAAGAATCATTGGAGGCATTGAAAGGTAGCAAGCTCGAAGAAGGTCAACAATGGGGGAAGAACACGAGCTCAAAAGATTAGATCTCAAGGGGGAAGAAGACCCCCTTTTATAGGTGGGGAGAAAATCCAACCGTTATCCCCTCATTCAGCCCGCACGACGCGGTACTACCGCACGGAGCTGCGGTACTACCGCAGTGGGCCGCGGTACTACCGCTGCAGGTTGCGGTACTACCGCAAGTGGAGCACCGCGATTGAAGGCACATTGCGAGGCAACGAACGGTAGAACCGCCGAGCGGTACTCACGCCTTTACTGCAGATTACCGTAAGGCAGGCAACACTAGTCGCAGAGAAAGCACGGAAGTAAAAATTACTTCGTACCTACTTCCGACGAGGGAGGACTGCGCAAAAATCCGCACGCAGTATCAAGACACCTAAGAGCGGTACTACCGCGTGGGGCGCGGATGTGAAAAATTACATCCGCCCTACTTCCGCTCATCTTTGCTAAGCCTGGCGAGCCCACGGTACTACTGGCGCGGCTGGTACTATCAGCGTGGGGACGCGGATGTAAAATTTACATCCGCCTTTACTATCATTGAGCAACAAGGTCAAGTTAGATGTTACGGTACTTACCGCTTCCCACAGAGCAAGATTATCAGGAGCACTGCAAGATTATCATAGGGATCAAGGTATTATCAAGAGGGCTCGGTACTACCTCCTGAGAGCAAGACTACCGATTCCCCAGATTAGCAACACTAGGAGTCCTTCATTTTGCAAGAGAAGACAACGGAGGAAACAATAAAACCAGAACTGCCATAACTTCTACAAATGAGCTCCGAATTGAGCAAACTCAAGCTTGTTGGAAACAAGACAACGAGTAGCATCGAAACAGCGACTGGATATAGTAAGAAGAGGCAGGGGAGGTATGCCTAACAAGCAAAATAGAAAACCTATCAAGGGCAAACCTTTGCCTTGCACAAAGTCCACTTGAGCTAGATGATGACGATCTTGACTCCCTCAAGTTGGACCACCTTTCGTGATTGCGTTGGCTCGATGAAGACTAGTTGATTGCTCCCCCATACTCCACTATGGGTGAGCCACTCTTCCGCTCATCTTCACAAGTCCATTGTCACCGCAATGGACGGCAAGCTTCAAGCACTTGATCTCTTCGTTATGCATCACTTGAACTTGCACTCCACAACCTAACCCCACAAAGAACTCTCACGAAGATCATGGGTTAGCACACAATGGTTCGGTAAGCACGTAATGGACAATGCTTACCATGCCATGGGATCACTTGATCCCTCGGTACATCTTGTGCGCTTTGTGTGTTGAATCTTTCCAACTCTCTTCATTTGGATGATGTCTTGAAGGTGGACATGAATGATCACACAAACTTATTCTTCAAGACATGCTTGCAATAAGCTCAACACTCACATGACCGGTCTTTGGATAATTCCTTAATAGCACCGCTGATCATCACAAACTCTCCTTGAAACCAACAAATGGACTCCAAGAAAAGCCTATGGACAAACCCTTCAAATATAACTCAAGGCAACCATTAGTCCATAGAGAATGTCATCAATTACCAAAACCACACATGGGGGCTTCCTTAATAGCACCGCCGGTCATCACAAACTCTCCTTGAAACCAACAAATGGACTCCAAGAAAAGCCTATGGACAAACCCTTCAAATATAACTCAAGGCAACCATTAGTCCATAAAGAATGTCATCAATTACCAAAACCACACATGGGGGCACCGCATGTCCTTTCAATGTACCTTTGGAGACACCTGTAGTACTCCTTTATAATCACCCAGTTACGCTGTGACGTTTGGTAGCACCCAAAGTGTTCCTCCGGTAAACGGGAGTTGCATAATCTCATAGTTACAGGAACATGTATAAGTCATGAAGAAAGCAATAGCAATATACTAAACGATCAAGTGCTAGGCTAACGGAATGGGTCATGTCAATCACATCATTCTCCTAATGATGTGATCCCATTAATCAAATAACAACACATGTCTATGGTTAGGAAACATAACCATCTTTGATTAATGAGCTAGTCAAGTAGAGGCATACTAGTAACTATATGTTTGTCTATGTATTCACACATGTATCATGTTTCCGGTTAATACAATTCTAGCATGAATAATAAACATTTATCATGAAATAAGGAAATAAATAATAACTTTATTATTGCCTCTAGGGCATATTTCCTTCAAGCCGCCCATCAGTGGTGGGTAAGCCTAGGTACTTCTCCTCAAAACCAGAAGCGGTGACACCCAAAAGACTTTCTATCGCTTCCATGGTATCTTCCGGGCAGGAGGTCCCAAACAGAATGGATGATTTAGCGGGGTTTAATAGTTGACCAGTGGCATGCCCACAATCTTGCAATAATTGCCTCACGTACTGAGCTTGCTGCACATTAGCTTTGAAGAATAAAAGCGTATCATCGTGAATGTAAGATGAGAGATTCCTGGTGCTCTTCTGGTAATCTTCAGAGGGGACAAATCACCTGAGGCAATGCCCTTATTGAATAGAGCAGAGAGACCATCAACAACAAAGAGAAACAAGTATGGGGACAAAGGGTCACCTTGCCGTAGCCCACACGACGGTGCAAAAGAATCCAAGATGGCTCCATTAAATTTCACGGAATATCTCACCGAGGTTACACATGACATAATCCAATCAACCCAATGGTGAGCAAAGCCAAGCTTTTGCATCATTTGCTTAAGGTAGTTCCAATCAACCCTATCATAAGCTTTAGAGAGATCTAGCTTGTAAGCACAAAAACTCTTTGTGGGGTCTTTCTCCTGTTTAATGTGATGAATACACTCAAAAGCGATCAACGAATTATCAGTGATCATCCGTCCCGGGATGAAAGCACTTTGAGTAGGAGAAATAATACCATCAAGCACCGGTCTCAGCCGGTTGACCATACATTTTGAGACCACCTTGTAAATTACATTGCACAAACTAATTGGACGGAAGTCTGTGATTTTGATCGGTTTTGGGATTTTAGGGACTAAAACTACTGTAGTGTTGTTTACCTCGGGTGGCATTATACCAATATGGAAGAAGTCCTTCACTGCAGCAACAATACTCTCCTTCACGGTCCCCCAGTTACGCTGAAAGAAACGAGCGGGAAACCCATCGGGGCCCGGTGCCTTCAGAGGACCAATTTGAAACAACGCATCAGATATCTCCTTCTCACTGAACTCAACACATAACATCTCATTTGTTTCATTGTTTATAATAGGATCAACTAGATGAATAATGGGGGTTGCGTCCAAGGATGGATTAACAGAGAAAATATGTTTGAAGTACCCTGTAGCCGCCTGCCCCATCTCATCATTTTTTGTAAACACGTTGCCACTAGTGTCCTCCAATTTCCTTATTTTATTCTTTTGTGCTTGCCACACAGATTTGGACTGGAAAAATTTTGTGTTTCGGTCCCCGTCTTTGAGCCAAGTGACACGGGAACGCTGCATCCACATTAGCTCCTCCCGATAGAGCAGCTCATTCATCCTATTTGTTACTCTACGGATCTCACATCCGTCCGCATTCATTAACATAAGTTCCTCCAATTGTGTACGGGATTTCTCTATTTCTTTGGCCACATTGCCAAAGTTTTCCTTACTCCAGCCGCATAGTTTTCTCATGGTGCCCCTAAGGGCTGCATGCACATCTCCAAGAGAATTCTTCTCACCCGCTTCTTGCCAAGCATTTGAAATAACCGCCTGTAGAGCTGGCTCTCGCTCCCACATAATCTCATATTGTCTAAGTTTAGGTTTAATTGGCATATCTACCTCCGAATCACAAGAAACATGGATGGGCACATGGTCCGGACAAGGAGAAATTAAGTGGCGAACAACAGCATTGACAAAAGAATTCCTCCAAGCTGGGCTTGCCACCGCTCTGTCCAGCCGAACTCTCACGTTCGAGTTACCACTCCGCGTATTGTCGTATGTGTGGGGACTCCGCGTATTGTCGTATGTGTGGGGACACCAGTGAACCCCAAATCGGCCAAGTCACATGTCTCCAGAACATCCCTGAATGCTTGCATCTGACTCGGTGCCCTTGCTGACAATGAAAAGTGTTCAAAGTCCCACACACACTTGTTGAAATCCCCGACCACAAGCCATGGTAGATCTGAACTAGCACACATGTTCTGTAAAAGTGACCACATCAAGTGGCGATACTCCACTCTCGGTTCTCCGTATACACTTGTTAATCTCCATGGTGGAACATCCGGGCCTGCATTTACAACTACATCAATGCATCATGCGTTGGAAAACTTCACCTCCACAGTTAAACTTTCATGCCAACATAAGGCCAGACAGCCGCTATTTCCATTTGAGTCCACACCACCGAAGCCCTGCAGACCCAACCTTGCTCGGTATCTCTTCATCTTACTCACTGATTGTCTAGTTTCACATAAAAACACAATTGTGGGGGAATGCGACTTTACTAGCGTCGCCAAATCTCGAACTGTCCGGGTGTTCCCTCCCCCCCCCCCCCCCGGCAGTTCCAACTGAGTAGATTCATTGCACCTGGCGGTCCTCCCCCGAGGAGGTCGCCGATTTGCTTGTTGAAGTGTTTTCTATGGCCACGCCATCATCTGCCTTCAGTTTCTTCCGGTTCGCATTCTTCTGTGGTGTTCCAGCATTAGAGCTGCCGGGAGGTTCTGAACCCTCAAACTGTCCAACCATATCCGTTGTATTACCAGCTGGTACAATGGCACCAGTATTCACGTACAGCCACCATCAACAGTGGGTGTATTAGTTCTGATTGAGTCAACAGCAGCCCTCTTACCCAGAACGTTTGGGTCTGCATTTTGTGCCACATGGGAGTCCAATTCACCATGGGCCAGCTCAACACCAGGATCATATAGTGCATTAAGAGCATTAAAACGCCAACTCTTCTATAGTTGCAGACCGGGACTAAGGTTAAATTCTGTAGCTTGAGCACTAGGCATGTGCATGTGTTGCTTATCAGGAGGACCAAACAAACCATGTTCCACACCCCGGCCTCTACCCTCTGCTCGCGCAGTACCTCTGCCCCTACCAAAGGCTCCGCCTCCACCATCCTCGGCAAAAATCCCAGCATCACGGCTCGAGCTTCGGCCTGAACCTCTCCCCGAGCTTCGACTCCCACCTACACCCCTCTTTGCAGCAAGAAGAAAGGGTCCCCATTCCATGTCTTGCTCGGCATGTTCTCCCGAACCACACTCCTCATACCAATGACCTAATAGTCCGCACATGTAATAGAAAACTGGGAGCTTCTCGAACTTAACTTGATAGAACTCAGTTTCTCCTGCCTTTGTGAAGCTAACAAACCTTGTCAACTTCTTTGTAACATCAAGCTTGACTCGGACCCGAACGAACTCCCCAACGAAACCATTAGGGAGAACAATCTGAACTTCCATCACTTCCCCAATGCGTTGCGCCATATTCTTCATGAATTTCTCTCTCTTAAGCACCATATCTGGGAGCTTATGGATCTGGCACCATGTCTCTATCTTGTCCAGTTTAACTAATTCAGGATTTTTGAAACCATCATACTCTGCTATAACAAGGGCCATGCCCTTAAAATCCCAAGGGCCTTGATGTAGCGACTTGTTCCAGTCCCCTAGGCAATTGAATTGCACCGAGAACAAATTTGGGTTTATCCTCTGCCAAATTACCTCCCGAGTAGGATTCCATGCGGCCTTCATATCTGCAATCAGGGAACCCTGCCCAAAGGACTTGTTCGTCAGAACCCTAGCCAAAGCGAGCCACTTTGGTTGTTCATCCGGATCATCTGCCTCTTCTTCCCAAACAAGGTTGTCCAGTTCATCTTCTTCCAGATGCAATCGTTCCAACAAAGTACTGGGGTCGACAGTACCTTTAGATCGTGAACCACCAACCTCAGGGGGCATAGTCATCCCGCAGCACAACCCAATCCCGACCCTAGCACAGCCAAGACCGAGGAGGGCGTCGCGCGGTAACCAAGGCACAGGGAGCGACCGCCGCTAGGAGCGAACGGACTCAGATTGAAAACTCTCGGCGGCGAGCGCCGGAGGACAGGGGAACCCTAAGCCTGGAGCGTTAGGGGGAAAATTTTGGCCTACTGCGGCTAAAATTTTCAATTGGAGAGAACAATGAGAAGTACGAGACGTGTTTGTTTGTTGGCAATGCAGCCCATATAGGACTTGTGAAGTGTGATGCAAATTCGGCCTAATTGGTGGCTCGTCCAGTATGCATGAAGAGGTGACGACACGTCAATATGTCATGGCTGACGAAGAGTTTATCTAGAGTTTAAAATATGCAGTAGAATAATACTACCTCCGTTCCTAAATATAGGGTGTATAGTTTTTGGCATGGAAATTAAAGAACACACATGGAGGGAAAATTTCAGAAGTTTTGAGCGAGATTGCACCTGACTAATTGACATGAGAAAATAGAGGAGCTTGACCTATATAAGGAAATGTAATGAAATCCCTTAAAAATTATTCAAATTAGTGGTGAAACGCAATACACCTTATATTTTGGACTTTTTCTCAAAAATCTATACACCTTATATCAAGGAACGGAGGGAGTAATATAATTATTCAGTTTGGGATGGAACAAGGGTTCTTCCTAATTAACTGAGCCAGTCGATTTGACCTTGCGAGCTTTGATTACTGGGCTAGCAGTGATCACTGATGAAGCACCCGGTGCACGATTAGTTTAAGAAACAGTGGCTACTCACAACCTTTCGATGTCGCTGACCGTCTGATTTAGGCTCATTATATGTAATAAGATTATACTAGCAAAAGGGCCCATGTGCTGCAACAGAAGAAAATAAATACCACATGCTCTTAATTTACAAAAAAATGATCTATAATCTGAGTATTTGTAGCTACGGTCCAAATAAAGCTGGTCTTTGACTACAAAAGCGCAAGTTCAAGATTTCACATGTCTTCTATTTAAACACGGCTTGCATGTAGATTTTATGCATACAAAGAAACGAGCAAGTGATCTTCAATTTCGTCTCTGATCCTGATTTTGCTGAGATGTTTATCCACAATCCGAATCAATACCGATATGAAAGAAAGACAGATAATGCATTGTTTATTAAGATTGCACCCTAGATACTATTTTTTAAATGGTTAATAGGTAAAATAACATCATATTCAGATTCTACATATTTTTCTAATCAAATTCCATATATAACATGTTAAATTTGAAGTTACGTTTTAGAAGATATGAGTATTTTTAGAAACATTTGATATGTATTGCGGGTTTAATGTCAAAATTAACAGGGTTTTTCCATAAAATAGCATAACGAATTAAGAATACATATTTCTTTTATTAGTAGGTAATGGATAATAGATATAATTTAGACTTATCATGGGCTACTGCTCATCCTGGACCTGGACTGCTGGTAGGCACCGACTGATCTTTCCCGGGAACCTCTAACTACGGAACAACCCCACATTTTTTTTATTTTTTATTTTTTTATTACATGTTAAAACAATTCAAGTTTAGAAAAGGGTTCTAAATTTCAAAAAACTGTGAATTGTCAAAAGCAGTTTTTGAATTCAATAATGTTCGTGCTTTCAAAACAATGAAAAATTTATAAATTTAAATGAACCTTTTGTAATTTTGATGAACAACTTTTTATGAGAATTTTTTAATAACTTGATTAACAAAATTAGTATTAAAGAACATTTTTCAAAAATGGATGAATTAATTTGAATCCAATGTAATTTTTCCCAATTCAATTGCAAGCACTAGGTTAGCATGCTGTTCATTACGGATTCCAGAGAGCTATCTACTTGAGAGGGAAGGAGCTGGTATTCCATAGTTTGTTTCAGGTTTCTGCTTTCTTCGGGTTTCTTCATTTTTTATTTTTTATTTTTGTTTCTTTTCCTTTTTATTCTCCATTTGTTTTTCTCTTTTTTCATTTGTTTCTTCAGTTTTATTGTTCATTTTCTTTATTTTTTTGTTTTCATTTTTTTTTCTTTTTCTATTTTATTTTTCATTCTACATTTTTTGTAGATGTGAACAACATTTTTCTAATATATGTTTAACATTTTTAATATAAATTAAAAAAATTGAATATTAGGCAAAAAAATGTCTATACACAGGTTAAAGTTTTTCAAATGTTTGACTAAAAATTTTCAATTGCAAGATTAATTTTTTTAATATAAGGTCAACATTTTTTCTATGAATTTTTTAAAATGCTTGATTTGCAATTTTCAAATATAAACATTAACATTTTCTTGATAAATTGTCAACATTTTTTTTGTATACATTTAACATTTTCCAAATACTTGATTAACATTTTTCAAACACTTGTTCTACATTTGTTAATTAACATTTTTATATACATGATAAAAAAATCATCATTTTTTAATACATGGTCAACCTTTTTTCTATACACATTTAATATTTACCAGATGCTTGTTCAAGATTTTTAAAATACTTGTTCAATTGTTTTTCAAATTCTTGATTAAAAAATTTACATACGTGATAAAAAAGTTCATGATTTTTTAATACATGATCAACAATTTTTTTATATGTTCAGAATCTTTCGAATGCTTGATTAACATTTTGCAAATTGTTGTTCATCATTTTTTCAAATGTTTTATATATAATGTTTTTTAATATATAAATTTAGAATATTTTTAAAGTAAAAACAAAAGTGCAAAAATAAAGCAAATAACCAAAAACAGAAAATGTAGAAAAAAAATCAGGTTAAAAGAGGTTGTGGCATCCCGGGGGCGTGAGCCGGCCCATCTCACTTGCCCGTTCAACAAGTTGGAAGCTAGACTCGTTAAATGCGAGATATAGGGGCGCCCTGGCTAATGTGACTTATTGGATAGGAAATGTGAATTTGTTTAATGCATTTCACATGGCTGCTTACATTAGAGCGTGTGCAATGAACACGTACAACACACAAGATTGTGACTCATATAACATGTGCGTTGTGTAAAACGTGGTGAATCATGTCAACCCTCTAGAGGAGAGTCCGCAGGGTATATATTGATTGTACAGGCAAAACCCCTCGTAGGTGTAACACCATCGGTTTAAATAGAAGACAGAAACAGAAGGAAAGATAGAAACTTAAACAGATAGAATATTTAACCAACTCTATATATCCCTATAGATAAGACTTGGACAGCTTGTTTGGCAATCCAAGGGAAAGGGAATGAGAGTTAAATGCTAATACCCATCTGAATTATCAGGCCGCCCCCAGGTAAGTGATTTGAGGGATTAATACGTGAATTCTCTTTCCTATTCCCTCTTTTAACTCCCATCACCCCAAAACAATCACAGCGTGTCTGGTAATCTTACGGAAGAGGAATGGGAATTAATGGTGGGAGTTTGCTATGGGATTTGGACGTGGGAAATAGACTCTTAATTCCAACTAGAAGAACGCCCATGCATTGCAACGAAGCCACCTTAACTTTAAGAGTTTAATATTAATATTCTCATACATATCAAATGACATTGGCGATCTTTTTTACCATTAAATCCTCATGCACACACTCTATCCCTCCCTCTTCCTCACTCTCTCTCCCCCTCTCCCTCTCTCTCTGTAACACACACACACATATCCATCTTATTGGGTACATGACCATAATCCATCTATATCACACATATACACACACACTAGTGCATAATAATATGGATTATGTGTATTATATTTGCCACCACAACTGAGGGAATTAATTTTATGTAAATCGGCCAATCACAGCTTCAAGAATACACGGAGGAGGTGGCCCGGGTCGGCGTCGGCGCCATCCGGCGCGGGCCACGGGCCCGCTTTCAAGTGCGTCTGCGCGCCGGCCACCCACGCCAGGCCCTTCATGTGCCGCTTCCACCGCACCAACTCTCAGGGCCACGGCCACGGGCACGGCCAGGGAAGCCGCCCTTCTTCACCCCCTTCACCGGCTGCGGCCAACACGGTGCCGCGGCACCCGGCCTCGCCCTTCAAGTGCCGCTTCCACCGCACCAACTCTCAGGGCCACGGCCACGGCCACGGCCAGGGAAGCCGCCCTTCTTCACCCCCTTCACCGGCTGCGGCCAACACGGTGCCGCGGCACCCGGCCTCGCCGTCCTCGTCCTCCAGCACCATCGCGACCCAGTGACGCAGCCCAAGCATCGGCCTCGAGAATCAAGAACGCTCGACAACTAAGAGGGAAAGGAAGATCATATACATGTCATAAGAAAGGGAGTTTATTTACTGCTCCCTCGATGTATTGTTTCTTTTGTTCGAAGATTAATTACCATCCGTGAGTTAAGGTGGTTAATGTGATTGAGTGATTTTTCTGAAAATTAATTATTTGTTTTTTAATTAATGTGATTGAGTGATTTAAGGTAAGGTTAGTTAATTTAGATTTTGATCCTTAGAGATTGTTCATGATTGATTCTATATTACTAAATAACTTGCGCCAGTATGGAAAGTTCTGATCTGTTCAGATTTCTTTCATTGTGTGAGAGGGTGACGCGAAAATAAACCGATGAAGTGGGGGAGGGGACGAAAAAAATCTACAAAAAAACCAGCGAAGGTGGGAGGAGGTATAAAAAAATCATGAGAGGTGAAACGAAAAAAACCTAAAAACGAGACTACCAACTGCTTTATTAGGAGTAGATATCCGTTGTTTGGTGCCTGACGAAGGATGGTGCGTGGTTTTGACATGGAAAAAGCATTAAACCTGCCCTCATCGCACCTCCCCGACAACGGGAGTGGACCAATCCACCTCGTACAACACAGGCTTATTATACCCACACATTTTCAGGCCGTGGTGCAATCCACTACACCAACTACTACTACATAGATTCGCTGGAAACCTGTATGTGCCTTTGAAATGCTCCATTTCCTCGCCCTTGAGATCAATGGATGCCTTTTTCTTATTCTTGAGGTCGATGGTGAAAAATGCACCGCGCTGCTCCACGAGCAGCACAGCTCTCCTCTCTGCAAAGAAGATGAGGTTTATTCTCTCCTCGCTTCCTATATTTACCAGGTCGGAGCGCAACCACCCTTCCCCCGCCAATCTCGCAGCCACGATCGTCGTCATCTTGTCCTTGCTTGGTCCAAAGCTCTAGCACGCCATGGTCTCGTATATTAACTAACGAAAGCCTCCCTTCTCCAGTGACACATGGAAACGGTGGCCGCCGCTGCTCACCGGCGCGGACCTTGATGGGGATCTTGGTCCAAGAAACATGTGTCGTGGCAACAGATACATTGAGCGTGTACAAACTTTTCTTGTCCATGTATAACCAGTGCGCGATGCCACGGGTGACAACACCAGCGAACGGTCCGCACCTGGTGAGGTATGAATATGATGCCCGGCGACACATGGTGGGCGCGCTCCAAATGTCTGTGGCAGAGGAGTACGTGTAGACATGCACGATGCCACTGTTGCTGGTGCAAGTCAAGAGCACCTGAAACGCCGGTTGTCGTCGTCGTCGCCGATCCAAATCGTCAATGACACCATGATCCTCGTCGGTAAGAAGCACGCAGCCGGTTTGTGAGCAACTCACTGGATCAGGGAAGAATTAGGGATTCGAATTGAATTAGATGGAATAGTCTCGGTAGATATCCACCCAACCACCCACACAGCTATTCGATTACACCGGCCAAAGCCGTCATCCGTTCCTAGCCAATCAATACAGGAGGGGATCGATCTCTATTTAAACCAGTGACCGTTAGCTCGTTAACGGGCCAGGCTGTAGTCGCCAAGCCGGTAGCGGTGGGTTGGCTGCTCGCTGGGCGCCGGGCCGCCCATCTCCTTGTTCGACTTGTATCGCGCCGTCTTCTGTTGCCGGATCCGCTACAGTGCGCTTTGACTGAACCAGAGGTTCAGTCCCTGTCTTGGCGACGCTGACATCCCCCTCTCCTTGTGAACCGGCTTGTCCCCAAGCCGGAGCGCGCGGAAACTCCTGCTTCAACGAGTCCAAGTCTTCCCAAGTAGCGGTGGCCGGTGTACCGTCACTCCAGAGGATTAAACCTTGCATCACTGTTTTGCGGCCGGACTGACGAACGCGACGATCCAGAACTTGCACAGGCACTTGCAGATTTGCTGTAGGGGAAGGTAACTGTGTGTGCACCGGGGTCGTTGGCGGGATGAATTTCTTGAGCTGAGATACATGAAACACTGGATGTATGCGACTGTCAGGAGGCAGCTCCAGTCTGTATGCAACATCGCCAATTTTGTCGAGAATCTTGTAAGGACCAAAATACTTGAAGGAAAGCTTATGATTGGCTCGTCTGACAACTGATGATTGCACGTATGGTTGCAGTTTGAGGAATACGAGATCGTTGACAGCAAAAACGCGCTCAATCCGTTTCTTGTCTGCCTGATGTTTCATTCTCTACTGAACACGCAGAAAATGCTGTTTGACTGAAGCGATCATCAACTGTCGGGAGTCCAACCATGATTGAATATCGACAGGAGCAATTGTATCAGAAGCAGATATCCCAAAAAACCGCGGTGTCTGTCCACAAATGATCTCGAAGGGCGATCTGTTCAGTGCAGAATGCCAGTTGGTATTGTACCAGAACTCACAAAGTGATAGCCATTTGCTCCACTTAGTAGGATGAGCACTAATGAAACATCGCAAGAAGCACTCAATTTGCTGATTTACCCTTTCAGTTTGGCCGTCAGTTTCTGGGTGATAAGCTGTGCTCATGTTAAGTTCTGCTCCGGTTCTTGATATAAGCAGCTGCCAGAAGGTGCTAGTGAAGATTGGATCTCTGTCACAGATTATGAGCCCGGGCATACCATGTAACTTGTACACATTATCTATAAAAACGTCAGCCACTTTCTGAACATTGAAGGGGTGTGAGAGAGGAATGAGATGGCCATATTTTGAGAACTTGTCAATTACCACCAGTATGCAGTTGTATTGGAAGGATGTAGGAAGACCTGAGATAAAATCCATGGATATAGTATCCCAAGCTTTGGAAGGTACTGGCAGAGGAGACAACAATCCAGGGTACTGAACTCTCTCTGGTTTAGCTTGCTGGCATACCAAACAAGACTGGACTTGAGTTTTGATGAAGGTTTTCATTCCTTGCCACCTGAAGAGGGAGATAATTCTTTTGTATGTAACAGGGAATCCAGAATGCCCCCCAACTGGACTAGCATGGAAGGCTGTAAAAATCTTGAGGTGCAGATCTGCATCAGGTCCAACCCATATACTGTTTTTGTAACGAAGGAGACCTTGGTGCAGAGAGAACTGTGGCTTGGATGCAGGATCTATAGTCAGCTGTTGCAAGATGTCTTGTGTTTTAGGATCACCAGTGTAGCTCTTAACAATCTCCAGCAACCATGTAGGTTGTGCACAAGAAATCTGGTAGAGAGCTGTTCCATCAGGAGGTCTCCTGGAAAGTGCATCAGCAGCAGCATTGGTGTTTCCTTGTTTATACTGAATTGTATAGTTCAAGCCCAGTAACTTAGTTAAACATTTCTGCTGCCATGGGGTATGCAACCTTTGATCTTGCAAGTGTGCCAAACTTTTGTGGTCAGTCTTGATAATGAATTGTTGCATCTGCAAGTATGACCTCCACTGATCTACAGCCAACAGAATAGCCAGGTATTCCTTCTCATATACTGACAAACCTCTGTTCTTGGGTCCCAAAGCCTTGCTAACAAATGCCAGTGGGTGTCCTTGTTGCATGAGCACAGCCCCAATGCCATATTCACATGCATCTGTTTCTACAGTAAATGGTTTTGAAAAATCTGGCACAGCTAAAACGGGGGCAGATATTAGGGCCTGTTTGAGCACTACAAAGGCTTCTTCAGTAATACTGGTCCACACAAATGGCATCCCCTTCTTGAGAAGTTCAGTGAGAGGTTTGGCAATAATCCCATGGTGCTTGATGAATTTCCTATAGTACCCACTGAGTCCAAGAAAACCCATGACTTCCTTGACATTAGTTGGGGTAGGCCACTGTTGAACATCTGTTATTTTTACAGGATCTGTAGACACACCCTGAGCAGAAATGACATGGCCCAAGTAAGCAATTTCCTGTTGAGCAAATGCACACTTGGACATCTTAACTTTCCATTCCTTCTCTTTCAGAATTGTTAGAACCCGAGCAACATGCTCCAAGTGTTCCTCAAATGTTTTGCTGAAAACAAGTATGTCATCAAAGAAGCACATCACACACTTCCTGAGCAGAGGGGACAGATCAAACTTGATACTGCCCTGAAATGTGGCTGGGGCTCCAGTCAATCCCATGGCAACCACCAGGAACTCAAAGTGGCCATGGTGTGTTTGAAATGCAGTTTTGTATTCTTCCCCTGGAGCTAACCTGATCTGGTGGAATCCAGCTTTGAGGTCCATTTTGGTAAACCAACATGCTCCAGCTAGTTCATCCAACAACTCATCTATAATGGGCACAAGGTACTTGCTCTTCAAAGTTATAGCATTCAAATGTCTGAAGTCAATAACGGTCGCCATTCTCCTTCTTCCTTTTTCTTGACCATAAGGACAGGAGAGGAAAAAGGGCTTTTGCTGGGTCGAATCATTCCCAACGCCAGTAGCTCTGCAACCTGCTTCTCTAACTCATCCTTTAATTGGGGAGCAATCCGGTATGGCCTGACAGAAACTGGGCGTGCACCAGGAATCAGAGGAATGTGATGGTCTTGCATTCGTCGAGGAGGAAGGCCAGTAGGAGGTTGAAAGACTGTAGGAAACTTGTCCAACACTGCTTGCATTTCAGGACAAACTGAAGAAGTTGCAGAACACTGAACGAGGAACAATGATATCACTGTAAGTGCAAAGTCCTCAGGCAACAGGCCTTGTAAGGTAACTGTCCTGCCAGATTGCTGGACTGACATCCATTTTTGAGTCCAATCCACTTGCATAGGACTATGTTGAGCCAACCAATCAAGACCCAAAATGCCATCATAAGTGGACAACTGTAATAGTCTAAAGTTAGAAGAGAATTCCACTTACATTGTTGCAATATCCGAGAGCACTGCAGTGATGCTCCTCCTGCCACTATAACAGAAACTGCTGTAGTATCCTGGATATCTACCAACACAGGAGCAAAAGAGCTGTCGATGAATGAGTGAGTATTGCCTGAATCCACTAAAAACACCATAGTGTGCCCCTGTAACTGAATTTCCAATTGTAAGGATGGAGCATTGGGATCTTTTCCAAGCTCTGCGGTGACAACCGCATCTTGTGAGCAGCTGTCTCGAGACTACGAATCATCTATCTGAGAGGATTCCCCGGACTAAACATGATCAATCAGTTCCTGGACAAAATGTAACTGAACTGTTGATTTGCATACATGATCGCGGGACCACTTTTCCCCACAAATGAAACACAACCCTTTTGATTTGCGGTAAGCGCGCAATGCAGACCATTTGTCTTCAGTTGGTGTGGTTTTCAGAGTATCGAACTGTCGCCTATCTTCAGACTGTCGCCGATCTTCACTAACACGGTTTTTGGGGGGAAGAGGGAGTGGGAATGGACCTGAGCGCACGCCTGCAGACGAATTGATATGGGTTACCCCCTCCCGAAGCTCCTCATGCAGCAAGGCCAAGTCATATGCTGAATCTAGGTCCTTAGGCTTCTGGAGTGCCACTGCAACGCGAACCCCTGGCTTGAGTCCGTCTAGGAACCGGGTGGTGTAGTGTAAGGTGTTGGGAACTTCCTCATATGCTGACAATTGGTCATACAATTCTGCAAATCGCTTCACATAATCTGCGACTGTACTGGTTTGGGCTATACGGAAGAGCTGACGAATCAGTGTCTGATGTTGATTTCTGCCGAAACGACTCTGTAAGCTACAGCAGAATTCAGACCATGATATGTTTGGCGATTTGCGCTGGACTGATTCCAACCACCGAGCCGCTACCCCTTCAAATTGAGACGTCGCCAGTGAAATCCATCTGTGCGGTGGAGTGTTCCAGAGTCTGAACTGGTCTTCGCATCTGTTCTGCCACAACCTCGGATTCGCACCGTCAAATCGGGGGAGATCCGCACGAACACCAAACGAAAATGCATCAGCAGTATCCGGGTAACCCGCATCACCGATGGGAGGAGAACGAGCACGGAAAGTGGAATCACGCGCTGCCCGGACCGGAGGAGGGACATAAGTATTATGTGCCTTCCCGGTGGTCGTGGATCGATGCCAAGGAGTCGGGCGGCGCGCGACCACTCCAGCCATCCGTGCCAATGAGATCTCGGCGCCCGGCTTGTTCTCGCGGCCGCTTCGCGCGAACTTGCTCGATCTCGAGGGCGAACTCGTCCCGTACGCCGTCCACCCGCGCCGACAGGAGAGCGTCGAGCGCCGTCGTGTTCGCCTGGATGAGCTTGTCGACGGCTTGGAGGAGGTTGTCGCCGTGCTCCTTGAAGCGCTGGTCCAAGTCAGCGGCGAAATCCGCCCGCAGAAGCGCGTAGACGCCGCGCCCGTCCTCGGACAGCTTGTCCATCGCCTCCAATCGCCGCCGATCTCGCCACCGCGTCCCGTGGTGCGATCTTGCGAAGCTCCAGACCGCGAATCGATACCAACTGTGAGCAACTCACTGGATCGGGGAAGAATTAGGGATTCGAATTGAACTAGAAGGAATAGTCTCGGTAGATATCCACCCAACCACCCACACAGCTATTCGATTACACCGGCCGAAGCCGTCATCCGTTCCTAGCCAACCAATACAGGAGGGGATCGATCTCTATTTAAACCAGTGACCGTTAGCTCGTTAACGGGCCAGGCTGTAGTCGCCAAGCCCGGTAGCGGTGGGTTGGCTGCTTTCGCTGGGCGCCGGGCCGGCCCATCTCCTTGTTCGACTTGTATCGCGCCATCTTCTGTTGCCGGATCCGCTACAGTGCGCTTCGACTGAACCAGAGGTTCAGTCCCTGTCTTGGCGACACTGACACGGTTAGATGCCAGTCCAAGTCTAAGTCCTGCTTGTCGATCAGAGGGCGGCACACCGCCAGAGGGAGCTTTTCATGGACTTCATGGTTGCGGTAGCAGTCGACCCGGGTAGGCGGCATGATGCGCACGAGGAGAAGGCCGCGTCGCGACGCGAGTGGTCTTGCCAGGTTGAAGAGCCCATCGCCGTTGAGGACGAAGGAGTTGAAGGTGAGATGGGCGCCCGGCTGAAGGCTCGTGGAAGCTTGGAGGGCTGTCGTTCGGAGGCAGGTGCTTGCTGGTTGGGTGCAGCGTTACGGAGAAGATCCCGACGAGGGATCGACGGGCGGCGCGCCGTCTCCGCCGAGGCCCACGCGTCGGAGGAAGGCCGGGTCGGTGACGAGGTGTAGCCATCGCTTGCACGTGGCTGCGCAGCGGAGGAGGTCCTGCAAGCCCGGCAGGCGCGCCAAGACCTCGCGGAGGATGTCGTCGTCCGCGATCTCGCCGCCGGCGTGGCGTACTCGTGCGCGCGCCATCGATCTGCTTGGTGACGGATCGGCAATGCTACACGTACAAACGATTTACAGGCTTTTACAGGATGGTTAATCTTAATTGGTCAACAGATGAGCGGGGCAGCCCACCCCTGAAAATCAGAGGGGAAAAGATTTATGATTGATTATTAGATTAAAAGAGCGTGTAAAAGCGTGTAAGTCTTTGTATTTGCATTTTTGGTGACGGATCGATCTGTGTGTTTGTTTATGGAGGCCGCGGGTAACTTCCACGGCCTAGCTAGTAAAGCGGACTCCACGGAAACAATGGGCTTATACGGCGGCCCGTATCAATCATTGACTAAGATCTTCTTTTTTAGGATATTATGGACTGAGATTTGAAGCGTATATAAGGTTATCTATATCTACTAGCACTACACTGGCTAAATAATCATGTACACGATTTGAACCGCCAAAAAAACGTTTTATTTTAAGAACAGAGGGTATATATAGCAAGTCCAACGGAGAGCGATAGCAAGTTATCAACGACAGGATTGAACAATGGACTTTGCTAAAGTCTTGCCGGCCGGAAAATAGCAATAAATCCGGACGACCTCCCCTAATCATGCATGCAGTTTTATACAATACAAACTTCCCTTGCATGCGCGCATGTAGACTCCTTTCCTGTTGGACAATAGTTACATGCAGAAAAAACAAAAAAAATTGATATCACCAAAGATTTTATCTAAACATAAAATTCAAAATGTTTTCTAGCTCAAACCGTCGGTCCGTTTGAAATTTGTTTTCACATAAAAGATTCGTCACGACGAGACCTTCGAATCTAGATCCCATGTTGGTATGTTTTGATGACTTTTTTCGGGGTCAAAAGTTATCAGGCCCAGGCTAAGTAAGTTATCGCGTCTATCTCTACTACTAATAAACAATCCAAAATTATCTTCTCTAAACGCACCCCACAAAACGTACACGGATCCATTACCACCGCATGATTAGACCCACCAAACTCGATCTAACAGCTAGGCTTAATCTAATCTGCTTTCTGGCGTGCGTTTAGTAATTTAGGTTGACTGACCGTGCTCCATAGAGGAAAATACAACGCGCTCATGTCCGCAGCCCCTACAATCACACGTGAGGCATGCAAAAAGGAAGCTGAAAGCAATCCCCTCAATTTGTGTGATGCCTTGCTCAAAACAACTCCCCCCACTACCCACGCCGCCTGCCTTACGCCCTAGAGTGCCGCCACCTGATCCTCCTCTTCCTCCGCCACTAACGCCGCTGAAGGATCGACCAGTGCGCCACCCTCTTCCACAGCGATCCCCGACGCCAACAACACCTCCCACCTGTCCTATCATCTTCCCCACGCAGCGGACGGACAGAGGAAGGAGAGCCGACGTCTCCCTCATTCACCTACACAGGCGACGAGCTGCGACGGCGCCGTCTCGCCGTGCACGCCCCTGATCTAGACGACACCGCCGACCCCGCGGCCCTCCTCCCCTGGTTATCAGATCCAGCCGAGATTCGTCCCGTCCGTTCTACCACCGGGGCGCATCACCTTCTCGCGCCTCCCACATCGGCCTCCATGGTTGTCCTCCTTTGCACTCAAACTCTATCTATAAGCTTCATGTGCATTAGCAGGTTTGAGCCGACGATCTGGATCGAGTAGGTCGCAGGAGCTTGCCGGCAACACCCGATTTTTGTTCTGGTTTGAAGTTCGTCTAAGGTGATTTCTTCTCTGGATTTTTTTTGAAACATTAAAAAGTACATTTTGAAATCGTTCATGCTAACTTAATTTTATTGATCCTACATTCATGAAAATTTATGGATAAGACAATCGTGGGTATTTGCTTTCAGATGTTCTGGTGTATCAAATCCCTCTGAAGATCCATACATTGAGGTTGAAGCCATGCCAAGATAGTTGGCATTCACGCTAGGGAGGAATGAGATCAGCTCAATCATCTCCAATTAGTCTTCTTTCTTGCTATCCATGTCTTAAATGAGCAGACAGTCTTTGAACAAGGGGTGGATGGGAGTACACGGTTTGGACCCCTGTGCAGAATGAACAATTTGGATATTTTTGGAACTTAAACACAGGAAGGTTCCAGTTGCGATTCCAATGTACAATTCTGATTAGTATTTTCTCATGTTACTTCATCATCCCCATTTGCTTGTGCTTAGACTTGGAACGTTTATTCCCACCGGCTGTATATACTGCTATTGTGAACGTACCTATTGATACGTCTCCAATGTATCTATAATTTTTGATTGTTCCATATTGTTATATTATCAATCTTGGATGTTTTATAATATTTTTATAGTCATTTTATATTATTTTTTGGTACTAACCTATTGACATAGTGCCAAGTGCCAGTTGCTGTTTTTTGCATGTTTTTTTACATCGCAGGAAATCAATATCAAATGGAGTCCAAATGCAACGAAACTTTACAGAGATTTTTTATGGACCAGAAGACACATAATGGGCCAAGACTGCGCCTGGGGGTGCTCCGAGGAGAGCACAACCCACCAGGGCACGCCAGGAGGCCCAGACGCGCCCTGGTGAGTTGTGCCCACCTCGGGTGCCCCCGGACCGCCTCTTTGCTCTATGAATACCCCAATATTCCAGAAACCCTAGGGGAGTCGACGGAAACCAATTCCAGCAGCCGCAGAGTTCAGAACCACCAGATCCAATCTAGACACCATCACGGATGGGGTTCACCACCTCCATTGGTGCCTCTCCGATGATGCGTGAGTAGTTCTTTGTAGACCTTCGGGTCCGTAGTTAGTAGCTAGACGACTTCCTCTCTCTCGCTGAATTCTCAATACAATGGTCTCTTGGAGATCCATATGATGTAACTCTTTTTGCGGTGTGTTTGTTGGGATCGGATGAACTATGAGTTTATGATCAGATCTATCTTTTTATATCCATGAAATTATTTGAGTTTCTTTGATCTCTTTTATGCGCAATTGCTTATAGCCTTGTATTTCTTCTCCAATATTTGGGTTTTGTTTGGCCAGCTTGATCTATTTATCTTGCAATGGGAAGAGGTGCTTTGTAGTGGGTTTGATCTTACGGAGCTTGATCCCAGTGACAGAAGGGGAACCGACACGTATGTATCATTGCTACTAAGGATAAAACGATGGGGTCTATCTCTACATAGATAGATCTTGTCTACATCATTTCATCGTTCTTATTGCATTACTCCCTTTCTCCATGAACTTAATACACTAGATGCATGTTGGATAGCGGTCAATGTGTAGAGTAATAGCAGTAGATGCAGGCAGGAGTCGGTCTACTAATCTTGGACGTGATGCCTATGAAGGAAATACGCCCTAGAGGCAATAATAAAGTTGTTATTTATATTTCCTTATATCATGATAAATGTTTATTATTCATGCTAGAATAGTATTAACCGGAAACTTAGTACATGTGTGAATACATAGACAAATAGAGTGTCACTAGTATGCCTCTACTTGACTAGCTCGTTGAATCAAAGATGGTTATGTTTCCTAACCATAGACATGAGTTGTCATTTGATTAACGGGATCACATCATTAGAGAATGATGTGATTGACTTGACCCATTCCGTTAGCTTAGCATTTGATCGTTTAGTATATTGCTATTGATTTCTTCATGACTTATACATGTTCATATGACTATGAGATTATGCAACTCCCGAATACCGAAGGAACACTTTGTGTGCTACCAAATGTCATAACGTAACTGGGTGATTATAAAGGTGCTCTACAGGTGTCTCCGATGGTACTTATTGAGTTGGCATAGATCGAGATTAGGATTTGTCACTCCGATTGTCGGAGAGGTATCTCTAGGCCCTCTCGGTAATGCACATCATATAAGCCTTGCAAGCAATGTATAATGAGTTAGTTGCGAGATGATGCATTACAGAACTAGTAAAGAGACTTGCCGATAACGAGATTGAACTAGGTATTGAGATACCGACGATCGAATCTCGGGCAAGTAACATATCGCTGACAAAGGGAACAACGTATGTTGTTATGCGGTTTGACCGATAAAGATCTTCGTAGAATATGTAGGAGCCAATATGAGCATCCGTGTTCCGCTTGTTGGTTATTGACCGGAGATGAGTCTCGGTCATGTCTACATAGTTCTCGAACCCGTAGGGTCCGCACGCTTAACGTTCGGTGACGATCGGTATTATGAGTTTATGTGTTTTGATGTACCGAAGGTAGTTCGGAGTCCCGGATATGATCACGTACATGACGAGGAGTCTCGAAATGGCCGAGATATAAATATCGATATATTGGATGACTATGTTTGGACTTCGGAAGGGTTCCAAGTGAGTTTGGACGAATACCGGAGTACGGGGGGTTACCGGAACCCCCCGGGGAGTGTAATGGGCCTTGGTTGAGAGAGGAAGGGGCAGCCAGGGCAGGCCGCGCGCCCCCTCCCCCTCTAGTCCGAATTGGACAAGGAGGGGGGGGCGCCCCCCTTTTTCCTTCCCCTCTCTCCTCCTTCCTTTCCTCCTACTCCTACTCTTGGAAGGGGTGTCCTACTCCCGGTGGGAGTAGGACTCCCCTTGGGGCGCGCCTAGGAGGCCAGCCTCCTCCCCCCGCCCACTCCTTTATATAAGGGGGAAGGGGCACCCCATAGACACATAAGTTGATCACTGATCTCTTAGCCGTGTGCGGTGCCCCCTCCACCATATTCCACCTCGGTCATATCGTAGCGGTGCTTAGGTGAAGCCCTGCGTCGGTAACTTCATCATCACCGTCATCACGCCGTCGTGCTGACAGAACTCTCCCTCGAAGCTCTACTGGATCGTGAGTTTGTGGGACATCACCGAGCTGAACGTGTGCAGATCGCGGAGGTGCCGTACGTTCGGTACTAGGATCGGTCGATCGTAAAGACGTACGACTACATCAACCGCGTTGTCATAACGCTTCCTCTTACGGTCTACGAGGGTACGTGGACAACACTCTCCCCTCTCATTGGTATGCATCACCATGATCTTGCGTGTGCGTAGGATTTTTTTTGAAATTACTACGTTCCCCAACAGCCTATATAATGATCATTGCCTGAATATCGTCATGAGTATTTGAAGTTCTATCAATTGCCAACAGTAATTTGCTTACCCTCCGTTTGCTATTTTTCTCGAGAGAAAAGCCACTAGTGAAACCTACGACCCCTGGGTCTCTTTCTCATATTATTTGTCTTCGCGATCTATTTTATTTGCTTTTTATTTTCAGATCTATTAAACTAAAAATACAAAAATACCTTGCTGCGTTTTATTCTTATTTATTTTATTTTGCATTCGATCCACCAATTTACTACAATTTTGTGTCATGTCCGTTTGCCTATATTGAGACGCTGTTACCCGAAAGGGATTGACAACCCCTTTAACACGTTGGGTTGCGAGGATTTGTTATCTGTGTGCAGGGGTTGTTTACGTTGTGTTGCTTGGTTCTACTACTGGTTCGATAACCTTGTTTCATATCTGAGGGAAATACCTACCGCTGCTGTGCTGCATCATCCCTTCCTCTTTGAGGAAATACCGACGTAACTTCGAGCCGCATCACCTATTTTGTGAAATTTTGGTTAAATTTGTAATGCATGGCCCGTCATCTTATATTGTCTATCTTGTCCAGTTGTAAACCCAACTACACTAATTATGCCAGATGTATTTGATTGAAAAATAGCATGAGCTTACAATTCGCAAGCATGTGATTTGATTTCGCATGTTTATTTGACTAGTTCGACTGTATTTGGTAACCTATTTTTAATTTTCAGTTTCTTTCAGGGGAACGACCTATTGTTCATTATGTCTGATAGTTTACGGACATGAACGGTCACGACCATCTTTCACTACCCGACATCGCCTTGGCCAGCTGCAGAAACCTAGCACCGCCGCCGATTCGTCTTGGTTCGTCTCTCTGCCTTGCACTTTGGTTTCAGTCATAGGCTTCTTGTGAGGATATATCCATGAACCAGAACTAGAGTGCAACCCTGTGCGTCCTCCCCTTCTACTTAAGTGAGATTGGTTTCTTCCGGGGTTGCCTTTTGCCATTTGGAAAACTTGTGATTCTGAACCTGTGACTCTGCTCTTCTCCCCTGCCCTGAAACTCTGAACCTGCTGCCCTCTTTCTTCTATGAATTCTACTCCTGTCATCTGAAAATTCTATCCTGTGAAGATAGAAATACCAATTGGGTGGGTGTGGACGCTGATTCTGAACATAACTGTATCGAATTACTCCGCTGCACTGGTGCCTCAAGGTACTACGATTTCGGCTTTAGTCAACCTTAATGACTCTGCGGGACATGTATATACATCTCTGCCTGCCATAAGTAAGCATGCAAATAAATTTCGGTAAGCAGCAACAGAAATATTCTTCTTTGAATTTTGTACCTAATTGAATGAACAAAATTTGAGCCATTGTATTCTTTCCTACAGTACCTATATGTTATTGTGCTTATCTGGTAGATGTTTATTAGGTATTGCTATAAATATGATGAACTCAGTTAGAAGGTTCTCGAAAGAACTGTAACTAATTATAATGGCTTTGCTAAAGAGTTAAACAACACTGCGTTGGTTGATGAGTTAAAACATTATATTATTTCATGCATCTCCATTACTGCTGTCAAAGTTTTATCGTATTTATCTCATGGAATAGTCTACATCTTTAGAGCCGTCTATTTTCTCATTTGTAAAGATACATGATTCCATTGTGAGGAGCACCCATTTTAGAGACTTAAATCACAACTTTTCTTTCTTTGGTTAAGTTAAACTAATGATTATCATTTAGTATGCCCTCTTACACACCATGATTGAAGCATGCAGCTCACTAGAACTGCATGAAAGCCATAATGCTATTTTATTTATTGAATTTGCTTATTTTGGTAGTGGCACCCTCTCATGTTTATTTTAGATCAAACATTTACAACTCAATGCGCACACACAAAGGTAAGGCTCTTCAGATCCTGTGGTAGCAGTCTTGTCAATAACTCCATGATATCTCCAAGTAGATGGTATTTTTTGTTGGAGATATGCCCTAGAGGCAATCATGTGATGATGATATTTCCATATGTATTCATGAGTCCTTTGTATTGTCCTTGAACATCATCAATGATATGTATCAATAAGTATGTGACTTGTTTGTGGAACTATGTATTGTATGATGATTGTTCTAATGGTCCCTAGTTGATAAGGTTATGCAGACACATATCCTTCACTAGTATACGACTCGGCTGATGACTATGTTTCACAAGTCATGTGCATGGAGATGCTAAACCGATAGTATGGACTCGGGGATGGAGATCACCGAGTCGGACAGACTCACTTTGAGATGCAGCGAGAGATTGTCATCTGTTAATCTCAAGTACAATGTCTATGCCATGTCCTAGACCCATGTTCTCGGGATGAGGATCGAATCACTTAGGGTCTATCAAACGCTACTCCATAACTGGGTAGTTATAAAGATAGCTTTCGGGGTGAGTCGTGAGACATGCCGCGAGACATGGTTGACCAAGATGGGATTTGCCCCTCCTATTTGGAGAGATATTCTCTGGGCCCTCTCGAGTGATCAGATTCAGAAAGCATGGCCATGCGACTTGGGTTAAGTGTTAACCTAGTTCGGGAATCTGTATCACGGTTTCGAGAAGAGAGGTCGAGCTATCACAAGGGTGACAAGTACTCGCCTTGAGATCGACAACAAATATCGTGAGGCAAAAGGAATGTTGCATATGACACATTGTCGAGGTTCGTCAAACGACTTTACGCACACATGGGAGTTGGCACGTTCTGCTAGGAGCCGCTACCAACTATCGACTTGGTCGTGTCCATGCGTACGTGAACCTACAGGGTCGCACACTTAAGGGGTTGCAGCCCATTCAGATTGGATCCGAGTGGAAAATGGATGTGGACTCCTAGTGGGCTAAAGTGTTGAGCCCACCTCGGAGGTCTATATAAAGGGGAGTGGGTGCACCACTTAGGGTCAATCTTCTGAACCCTGGTTAGCCACCGCCACTCCCCACGCTCACGCCACGCGACCGGACCTAGCAGTCCGCCGCTTGATACGTCCATTTTGCATCATGCTTTTATATCTATATTTATCGCATTACGGGCTGTTATTTCACGTTATGTCACAATACTTATGGCTATTCTCTCTTATTTTACAAGGTTTACCATGAAGAGGGGAATGCGGCAAGAATCTGGAATTTCGGCTGGAAAAGGAGCAAATATTGGAGACCTATTACATGCATCTCCAAAAGTCCTGAAACTCCATGGAATATCTTAAAATAAATAAAGAAAAATCGTCGCCAAAGATGAAGGCCAGGGGGCCCACACCCTGCTCACGAGGGTGGGGGGCGCGCCCCTACCTTGTGGGCCCCCTGGTGGCTCTCCGATGCCCATCTTCTCCTATATGAAGTCTTTCGATGAGAAAAAAATTAGAGGAAAACTTTCGGGACGAGACTCCGCCGCCACGAGGCGGAACCTTGGCGGAACCAATCTAGGGCTCCGGCAGAGCTGTTCTGCCGGGGACACTTCCCTCCGGGAGGGGGAAATCATCATCATCATCATCATCATCATCATCATCATCATCATCATCATCATCACCAACGCTCCTCTCATCGGGAGAGGGCAATCTCCATCAACATCTTCACCAGCACCATCTCATCTCCAAACCCTAGTTCATCTCTTGTATCCAATTCTTGTCTCCAAGTCCAGGATTGGTGCTAGTAGGTTACTAGTAGTGTTGATTACTCCTTGTAGTTGATGCTAGTTGGTTTACTTGGTGGAAGATCATATGTTCAGATCCTTTATGCATATTATTACCCCTCTGATTATGAACATGAATATGCTTTGTGAGTAGTTACGTTTGTTCCACGAGGACACGGGAGAAGTCTTGCTATTAGTAGTCATGTGCATTTGGTATTAGATTCGATATTTTGATGAGATGTATGTTGTCTAGCCTCTAGTGGTGTTATGTGACCGTCGACTACATAACACTTCACCATTATTTGGGCCTAGAGGAAGGCATTGGGAAGTAATAAGTAGATGATGGGTTGCTAGAGTGACAAAAGCTTAAACCCTAGTTTATGCGTTGCTTCGTAAGGGGCTGATTTGGATCCACTTGTTTCATGCTATGGTTAGGTTTACCTTAATACTTCTGTTGTAGTTGCGGATGCTTGCAATAGAGGTTAATCATAAGTGGGATGTTTGTTCAAGTAAGAACAGCACCCAAGCACCGGTCCACCCACATATCAAATTATCAAAGTACCGAACGCGAATCATATGAACGTGATGAAAACTAGCTTGATGATATTCCCATGTGTCCTCGGGAGCGCTTTTCCTATTATAAGAGTTTGTCCAGGCTTGTCCTTTGCTGCAAAAAGGATTGGGCCACCTTGATGCACTTTATTTACTCTTGTTACTTGTTGCTCGTTACAATTTATCTTATCACAAAACTATCTGTTACCACTTATTTCAAGACTTGCAGAGAATACCTTGCTGAAAACCGCTTATCATTTCCTTCGCTCCTTGTTGGGTTCGACACTCTTACTTATCAAAAGGACTTGATAGATCCCCTATACTTGTGGGTCATCAAGACTCTTTTCTGGCGCGCTGTCGGGAGTGTAGCGCCTTTGGTAAGTGGAATTTGGTAAGGAAAAATTTATATAGTGTGCTGAAATTTTCTGTCACTTGTTACTATGGAATGTAATTCTCTGAGGGGCTTGTTCGGGGTATCTTCACCCCATCCAGTAGAGCAAAGAGTTGCTCCTCAACCTACTGAACCTATTGAAAATGAAACTCCTTTTGAAGTTCTTTCAGGTATAATGGAAAAACTGCTAGCTAATACTTTTACAGGAGATGGAACAAAGCATCCTGATGAACATCTACTCTATGTGGATGAAGTTTGTGGACTATTTAAGCTTGCAGGTATACCCGATAATGTTGTTAAGAAGAAGGTCTTCCCTTTATCTTTGAAGGAAGACGCATTGACATGGTATAGGCTATGTGATGATACGGGATCATGGAACTATAAAAGATTCAAATTGGAATTTCATCAAAAGTATTACCCTATGCATCTTGTTCATCGTGATCGCAATTATATATATAATTTTTGGCCTCACGAAGGGGAAAGCATCGCTCAAGCTTGGGGGAGGCTTAAATCAATGTTATATTCATGCCCCAATCACGAGCTCTCAAAAGTGACAATTCTTCAGAATTTTTATGCTTGGCTTTCTGATAACAATCGCACCATGCTCGATACTTCTTGTGTTGGCTCTTTTATGATGAAGACTATTGAATTTAAATGGAATTTATTGGATAGAATTAAACGCAATTCTGAAGATTGGGACCTCGACGAAGGTAAGGAGTCAGGTATGACACCTAAGTTTGATTGTGTTAAATATTTTATGGATACCGATATTTTCCGTAAGTTTAGCACTAAATATGGACTTGACTCTGAGATAGTAGCTTATTTTTGTGAATCTTTTGCTACTTATGTTGATCTCCCTAAGGAGAAGTGGTTTAAATATCATCCTCCCATAGAAGTAAAAGTAGCTGCACCTATTAAAGTTGAAGAAAAGACTGTCACCTATAATGATCCTATTGTTCCCACCTCTTATGTTGAGAAACCACCTTTCCCTGTTAGAGTAAAGGATCATGCTAAAGCTTTAACTGTTGTTCGTAAAAGCAATATTAGAACTTATGCACCTCCTGAGCAAGTCAAAGTAGAACCTAATATTTCTATTGTTAAAGATCTCTTGTCTGATAATATTGATGGGCATGTTATTCAATTCTGTGGTGAAACTGCTAGAATTGCTAAACCTTGTGCTAAAGATAAACATAGACCTGTGGTAGGCGTGTTCGTTATTTACATTAAAATAGGATATCATTGTTATCATGGCTTATGTGATATGGGCGCTAGTGCTAGTGCAATACCCATTGAATTATACAAAGAAATTATGCATGATATTGCACCTATTGAGTTAGAAGAAATTGATGTCACAGTTAAGCTTGCCAATAGAGATACTATTTCACCGGTGGGAATTGTTAGAGATGTTGAAGTCTTGTCTTGGGGAAAACTAAATATCCTGCCGATTTTCTTGTTCTTGGTTCTCCACAAGATAGCTTTTGTCCCATTATATTTGGTAGACCCTTCTTGAATCTGTTAATGCTAAGATAGACTGCGAAAAGAATGTTGTTACTATTGGCTTGGATGATATGGTTCATGAGTTTAATTTCTCTAAATTTAGTAAACAACATCGTGAGGAAGAATTGCCTAGTAAGGATGAAATTATTGGTCTTGCTTCTATTGCCGTACCTCCTAGTGATCCTTTAGAACACTATTTGCTAGACCATGAAAATGATATGTTCATGAATGAAAGAAGGGAAATAGATGAAGTATTCTTTAAACAGGAACCTATTCGGCAACACAATTTGCCTGTTGAAATACTAGGGGATCCTCCTCCACCCAAGGGTGATCCCGTGTTTGAGCTTAAACCGTTGCCTGAAAATCTTAAATATGCTTATCTTGATGAAAAGAAAATATATCCTGTTATTATTAGTGATAACCTTTCAGAGCATGAAGAAGAAAGATTATTGAAAACTCTGAAGAAGCACCGTGCCGCTATTGGATATACTCTTGATGATCTTAAGGGCATTAGTCCCACTCTATGTCAACATAAAATAAATTTGGAAGCGGATGCCAAACCAGTTCGTGATCCTCAACGACGTTTGAATCCTAAAATGAAAGAAGTGGTAAGAAAAGAAATACTCAAGCTTATGGAGGCAGGTATAATTTATCCCGTTGTTGATAGTCAGTGGGTAAGTCCTGTCCATTGTGTCCCTAAGAAGGGAGGTATTACTGTTGTCCCTAATGATAAAGATGAATTGATTCCGCAAAGAATTATCACAGGTTATAGGATGGTAATTGATTTCCGCAAATTAAATAAATCTACTAAGAAAGATCATTACCCGTTACCTTTTATTGATCAAATGCTAGAAAGATTATGCAAACATACACATTATTGCTTTCTAGATGGTTATTCTGGTTTCTCTCAAATACCTGTGTCGGCTAAAGATCAATCAAAGACTACTTTTAAATGCCCTTTTGGTACTTTTGCTTATAGACATATGCCTTTTGGTTTATGTAATGCACCTGCTACCTTTCAAAGATGCATGATGGCTATATTCTCTGAGTTTTGTGAAAATATTTGTGAGGTTTTCATGGACGACTTTTCCGTCTATGGTTACTCTTTTGATGATTGCTTGAGCAATCTTGATCGAGTTTTGCAGAGATGTGAAGAAACTAATCTTGTCTTGAATTGGGAAAAGTGCCACTTTATGGTTAATGAAGGTATTGTCTTGGGGCACAAAGTTTCTGAAAGAGGTATTGAAGTTGATAAAGCCAAAGTTGATGCTATTGAAAAGATGCCATGTCCTAAGGACATCAAAGGTATAAGAAGTTTCCTTGGTCACGCCGGATTTTATAGGAGGTTCATTAAGGACTTTTCAAAAATTTCTCAGCCTCTGACTAATTTATTACAAAAAGATGTACCATTTGTCTTTGATGATGATTGTGTAGAAGAATTTGAAATACTTAAGAAAGCATTAGTCTACTTTTGTTGTTCAGCCATCTGATTGGAATTTACCCTTTGAAATTATGTGTGATGCCGATTGATTATGCTGTAGGTTCTGTTCTAGGGCAAAGAGTTGATAAGAAATTAAATTTTATCCATTATGCTAGTAAGACTCTAGACAATGCTCAAAGAAATTATGCTACTACCGAAAAGGAACTTTTAGCAGTTGTATTTGCTTGTGATAAATTCAGACCCTATATTGTTGATTCTAAAGTAACTATTCACACTAATCATGCTGCTATTAAATATCTTATGGAAAAGAAAGATGCTAAACCTAGACTTATTAGATGGGTTCTCTTGCTGCAAGAATTTGATTTGCATATTGTTGATAGAAAAGGAGCTGAGAACCCCGTTCTAGATAACTTGTCTAGGTTAGAGAATGTTCTTGATGACCCACTACCTATTGATGATAGCTTTCCTGATGAACAATTAAATGTCATAAGCACTTCTCGTAGCACTCCATGGTATGCTGATTATGCTAATTATATTGTTGCTAAATTTATACCACCTAGCTTCACATACCAACAAAAGAAAAAGTTCTTTTATGATTTGCGACATTACTTTTGGGATGACCCACATCTTTATAAAGGAGTAGATGGTGTTATTAGGCGTTGTGTGCCCGAGCATGAACAGGAACAGATCTCACGCAAGTGTCACTCCGAAGCTTATGGAGGACACCACGCTGGAGATAGAAGCGCACATAAGGTATTGCAATCCGGGTTTTATTGGCCCACTCTTCAAAGATGCCCGTAAGTTTGTTTTGTCTTGTGATGAATGTCAAAGAATTGGTAATATTAGTAGACGTCAAGAAATGCCTATGAATTATTCACTTGTTATTGAACCCTTTGATGTTTGGGGCTTTGATTATATGTGACCTTTTCCTGCCTCTAATGGATATACACATATTTTAGTTGCTGTTGATTATGTTACTAAGTGGGTAGAAGCTATTCCAACTAGTAGTGCTGATCATAACACTTCTATTAAAATGCTTAAGGAAGTTATTTTTCCGAGGTTCGGAGTCCCTAGATATTTAATGACTAATGGTGGTTCACACTTTATTCATGGTGCTTTCCATAAAATGCTTGCTAAATACGACGTTAATCATAGAATTGCATCTCCTTATCACCCGCAGTCTAGTGGTCAAGTAGAATAGAGTAATAGAGAGCTCAAATTAATTTTGCAAAAGACTGTTAATAGGTCTAGAGAGAATTGGTCCAAGAAACTTGATGATGCATTATGGGCTTATAGAACTGCATATAAGAATCCTATGGGCATGTCTCCGTATAAAATGGTTTATGGAAAAGCATGTCACTTACCTCTCGAACTAGAACATAAGGCATATTGGGCTATTAAAGAGCTCAATTATGATTTCAAACTTGCCGGTGAGAAGAGGTTATTTGATATTAGCTCACTTGATGAATGGAGAACCCAAGCTTATGAAAATGCCACGCTGTTTAAAGAAAAAGTTAAAAGATGGCATGACAAAAGGATACAAAAGCGTGAGTTTAATGTAGGTGATTATGTATTGCTATACAACTCTCGGTTAAGACTTTTTGTAGGAAAACTTCTCTCTAAATGGGAAGGCCCCTACGTTATCGAGGAGGTCTATCGTTCCGGTGCCATAAAAATCAACAACTTCGAAGGCACAAACCCAAAGGTGGTAAACGGTCAAAGAATCAAACATTATATCTTAGGTAATCCCATAAATGTTGAAACCAATATTATTGAAACAGTAACCCCGGAGGAATACATAAGGGACACTTTCCAGACCGTTTCAGACTCCGAAAAGGAATATGTATGTGGTACGGTAAGTAAACCGACTCCAAAACAATTTTTAAGGCGATATTTCTCTATTTTGGAATATTTAGAAAAATAGAAAAATAAGTGGCAGTCCGGGAAGGACACGAGGGCCCCATGAGGGTGGTGGGCGCCCCCCCTACCTCGTGAGCACCTCGTGTGCCCTCCGGACTCCGTTTTCTTGCATGATACGTATTTTGGTCGGTAAAAATTCATTATATATTCTCCCGAAGGTTTTGACTCCCGTATCATGCAAATATCTCATGTTCTTGTTTCGAGCTGTTTTTCTGACAGATCTAGATCATCATGACGTCCCCAAGTGCTTCCAAGGACAAGTTCTTCGAGAAGGTGATCAATCCTTACCTCGCGGAGGTGCTGCGACACCCTCAAACCGTTGAGATGCGTGATGGGTTGCTGCACATCCGCTGGCGTTGAGGGACCAAAGGGAACCGGAAGCGTGGAGGCGAGGCTCGAAGCAATGGAGCAACAAGTTTTCAAGTGCCAGGGGATGGTGGAGCGTGGAATCAACGCTAGCCACAAGTTGCTCGCGGAGTTCACCAACAACTACGAGCCGGATGCCAAGAACACCGAGGAGGCCATCTTCAAGCTTCATGAGAAGATCGAGCACCTCCAAGCCCAAATCTATGATCTGCAAAATCAAAACTGTGAGTATGAATATAGATTCAAAAGGATGAGTTTGGCTGCAGATTTGAGGATTAGGAGACTCGATCATCCTTCTATGATGGTGAGCCTATGCCATGGAAGGTGGACGACAAGCCTGCATCATCAACAACACCTCCACCTTCACCGACCCGAAGGAGATATAATCACATGGGTATGGGCACTCCCTTGGCAACCGCCAAGCTTGGGGAGGTGCCCCGGTATCGTATCACCATCACAACTCCTATCTTTACCGTTTTTCTTAGTTCCATCCTATTAGTAGTATCTTGATTTAGTAGAATAAAGTCATGGCATGATCTAGTTTTGGAGTTTTGCTTTATGATCCCTCTATGTAATCGAGTCCGTGAGCTATATATATAATAAAGATTAGTGTTGAGTCAAGGGCTTGATTATTTTGCCATGATCTTGGGTGAATAAAACAAAAAGAATAAAAAGAAACAAAGAGTTCATATTGATCTTATTGAAAGTAATGACTTCACATAGAAAGAGTATGATGATTAAAAGTTGTTGGGAGTTGGCAAATATAGCTTTGGTCATCGTTGCAATTAATAGGAAGTAATAAGGAGAGAGAGGTTTCACATATAGATATATTATCGTTGACATCTTTTATGATTGGGAGCACTCATTAAAATATGACATGCTAAAGAGTTGATGTTGGACAAGGAAGACAACATAATGAGTTATGTTTTCTTGTATCTGAGATAAAGTATGTTGTCATGGATCCTCTAACATGTTGAGCTTGCCTTTCCCTCTCATGCTAGCCAAATTCTCAGCACCAAGTAGAGATACTACTTGTGCTTCCAAATACCCCTAAACCAGTTTAGCCATGAGAGTCCATCATATCTACCTATGGATTGAGTAAGATCCTTCAAGTAAGTTGTCATCGGTGCAAGCAATAAAATTGCTCTCTAAATATGCATGACTTATTAGTGCAGAGAAATAAGCTTTATGCGAACTTGTTGTGGAAGTAATAAAAGCGACAGATTGCATAATAAAGTTCCACATACAAGGGCAATATAAAGTGACGTTCTTTTGCATTAAGATTTTGTGCATCCAACCATAAAAGTGCATGGCAACCTCTGCTTCCCTCTGCGAAGGGCCTATCTTTTATTATTATCCTCTACCTTATGCAAGAGTCATGGTGATCTTCACCTTTCCTTTTTCATTTTATCCTTTGGCAAGCCCAGCATGTTGGAAAGAACATGATATATATATATCTAACTGGATGTAGGGGAGCATGAATTGTTATTGTTGACATTACCCTTGAGGTAAAAGGTTGTGGGGCAAAATTATAAGACCCTATCTTTCTATGTGTCCGATTAAAACTCCGTAACCACAAGTATTTCGTGAGTGCTAGCAATTATGAAGGACTAAGTGATAGTTGAGTATGTGGACTTGCTTTTAAGCTCTGACATAGACTCTTTCCGATGTTATGATAAATTGCAATTGCTTCAATGGTGAGGTTATAATTTGTTGGTGCCCAATAAGGTTTCTGATTCATACTTTTGCATTGTGAAAAGATCATCACTTGAACATAAGTAATCATATGATAAAATCTATATATGTTGCTTTTATGAGAATAATCATGATGCCTTCATGCCCGTATTTTATTTTTATCGACGCCTCTACCTCTAAACACGAGGACATATTTATTGTTATCGGCTTTTCGCTTGAGGACAAGCGAGGTCTAAGCTTGGGGGAGTTGATACGTCCATTTTGCATCATGCTTTTATATCTATATTTATCGCATTACGGGCTGTTATTTCACGTTATGTCACAATACTTATGGCTATTCTCTCTTATTTTACAAGGTTTACCATGAAGAGGTGGAATGCCGGCAACTGGAATTCTGGCTGGAAAAGGAGCAAATATTGTAGACCTGTTCTGTGCAACTCCAAAAGTCCTGAAACTCCACGGAATATCTTAAAATAAATAAAGAAAAATCGTCGCCAAAGATGAAGGCCAGGGGGCCCACACCCTGCTCACGAGGGTGGGGGGCCCACACCCTGCCTCCTACATAGTCATCGGATCGCTGACCAGTTTATGCTTATTGTGACAGTCAGTTTTTGGCTTTCTCCATTGGGGTGCTTTACCATGCGAGCTGGAAGCACAATCATAGTGGTTCTCCCTTTGCACACCTAGCCAAACATAGTGGAACGTAGGAGGCAAGCACAGGAGCCGGGCAACCCAACTATTGACCGAAGACACAATTCGAAACTGATGCATATATAGTAATATCCGAGAATGTTTTTGCCGAATCTCTAAAGGTGTCCGGCGTTGCACTGCGAGACTTATGCTGGAAACACACAAATATTTTAAAAGTGCCATAGGCTTGGAAAACCAAAAAATGTCAGTAAAAACTTGACGTCCGAACTAGATCAATGTCGGCGTTCTGGGAACGGGGGTCCCCAGACTTGCCTGCCTGCGGCCTACGGTGTGGCTCAAAGGGGGGCCCATCACGGCCCATCTTCATCAACACAAGCTCAAGACCCTCGCGAGGGGCCAAGCCTCGCGGGGCGGATGACAGGGAGCTCCCTCAGGCACGGCCTCATCAGGCTGGCTCGCGAGGAGGCGGAGAGATCAAGGCGGGGTACCTCACGAGGTGCCCATGACGCAAGCCATGACGACCAAGAGGCGCCAAAGGGCGCCAGCCCACGCAGTGTCCTCCTTTCCCCTTTGGTGCAAAGGGAGCAAGCGCAGGTGAGAGCATCAAGCAAAGGCATCCATTTCGGTGCAATAAGACCAAGACCAGGCCAACGGCAGGAAGGAAGTCATTGTGGAGCCCAAGCCGGCGTCACCACCGGAGCCTTTGACAGGCGAGGACCAACTTTAGTCAGGATAAGTGTACCAGATGTTCCCCTTCAAAATGGCCAATTGTTGGCGCCCTTCCCGCTCAATATTTGGGAAGAGGCCCAGGGCCTTCGCATATAAATAGGACTAGCCACGCACAGAGCTAGAGGCATCTTGGATAGACAGAGCTAGAGGCCAAGCAATCTATAGAGAAAGAGAGGGAGCGACTGAACTCCTCCCAGCAGTTCATCGCCCGGCCAAGAACAGACCCTCGCGAGGCTGTTCTTCCTTGTATTGTTCATCACCATCAGCCCAAGAGGCAATCCACCACACCACAAACTAGAGTAGGGTATTACACCACAATGGTGGCTTGAACTAGTATAAACCTTGTGTCTCTTTTGTTGTTCCTTTCGTAGTTTAGATCCAAGCGAGGCGGCAGGGTGCAGGTAGGTAGAGGGCGAGATCTCCGCGCGCACCCGGTGTTCGAACCTCAAGGGTCTGCAGAACCCGAATCCGACATTTGGCGCGCCAGGTAGGTGCGCCGGAATTAAATCTTCCGCCGCCTGTTCTCCGTCGAGCACCGCATCCATGTCGGCCTTCGCCGGGCCGCGCGCCGGCCTTGAGCCGCTCTCGCTTCCAGCGTCGCCAGACGGCTCCGTCGGCGGCGCCCTCGTTGTTCCCGTCGCTGCCGTCAACACCGCCACCGGCCCGGCGAACGAGCAGCAAGCATCGCCCAAAGCATCCCTCCGTGAGGCAAGACGGCCAAGACTACTACCCCTCACCGCCCGGCTGGTTCTTCGTTTCGCGCATTCCGCGCCCATGGAGGCTCGAGCTGCGCTCATCGCGGCAAACGAGCTCCTGCGCTACCGTCCCATCGACGACGTCTACGAAGAGTGGCTCGACCGCGTCACCGAGCTCGTCCGCGCCGCAGGGGGCTCCCCCGCGCCGTCCGTCCCGCTGCACCGCACCCCGCCCTGTGCGGGCGATGAAGCTCCGGGGGCGCCTCGGCCGCCTCCCCCTCAAGAAGACGCCCTGGCTCCAAGGCGCGTGGTCCCTAGGCGGGACCCGCTCCGTCCGACGCCAGGGCGGCAAGAGCAGAGCTGCCAGGAAGTCCCTCGCCCGCAAGAAGCTGCCCGAGTGCTCCCCGCTCCAGCTCGTCGCGACCACGGTCCTGCTCCAGCACATCAAGACCCCACGCTGCTCCCAGCTGCAGCGCATGGGGACCCACAAGACCAAGCTCTTCGTCACCCAAGGCCTCCCGGGGCCACAGCAGGCTGCCGTGCCTTCACCACCGAAAGGCGCAGCGTCGCGTGGCCCGGCAAGTTCAAGCAGACCTGCCTCCTCGCTTCTGACGGTACGGCCGATCCCGAAGTTCCTCCAGCTCTGAGCTGGGCATCAAAGCCGCCAACGGAGACGAGAAGGTCATGGCGAACTGGTTTCCCATGGCGCTCAAGGATGGGGCCCGCACTGGCTCCATGCACGGCTCTGTGCACGATCTCCTCTGGGACGAGATGCGCACCGCTTCATCGCCAACTTCCAAGGTACTCGTGACCAGCCACCCGCCGTGAGCGATATCGCGCCGCATCAAGCAGCAACGGGGAGACCTTGCAGAAATACATCGGCGCTTCAACAACGACGCCGCAAGATTCCCAAGGTGACCGAGGAGGCCATCATCTCCGCCTTCTCCGACGGTGTCGCGACGTCAAGATGAAGGAGGAGCTGGCGATGCATGAAGACTTGTGCACTTCCACGAGCTGTTCAACTTGGCGACCAAGTGCGCCAGGGCCGAGGAAGGGCGTCTCTCCCTCCTCGAGCTGCCTGCCGCAGACCCAGAAGAGAAGAAACCCAAGGCCAAGGATGTGAAGCGCAAGGGGGCTGCCGTGCTCGCGGCAGAATCGGACACCAAGCGGGGCAGAGATCAGCCCGAGTCTTCCAAGGGCAGCCGGTACTGCGTGTACCACGACCTCCACACCCACAACACCAACGAATGTCAAGAGCTCCGAGCTGTGCGAGAAGGGAGGAACGACCGACGTCCCGACCGCAGTGACCGAGGCTACGACTAAGGAGGAGGAAGGAACACAAGACGCTGGGAAGACCGCGGCCCTCGCCAAGGGTGGCGCGACCAACCTCGCGAGGATCGTTGGCGGGACCCGCCTCACGAGGGAGGCTGGAGGGACCAGCCTCGCGAGGATCGCCCGCAAGGCAACGCAGGCCTCCCTCCTCTGCCACCGCAGCCAAGGAGAAATGAAGACCATCATCAGGACGAGGGGGCTGGGGGCTTCTAGGAGCCGCGCGATCGCTTTGCATCTGGGCGGAGCTCAAGCCCCAGCCTCTCAACGCATCTTCAAGCAGTTCGCCATTGAAGTGAATGCAGTCCTTCCCAAGCTCGAAGCCACACGCCCCTCGGTGGTGGCGTGCGCCATCACGTTCAGCTCAGCGGATCAGCTCAAGTGTGCGGCCACAGCCGGAGTCCTCCCGATGCTTTGCTCCCCAATCATCAGCAATGTGGTGGTCACCAAGACCCTCATCGATGGCGGGGCAGGGCTCAACGTCCTGTCTGTGGAAACGTTCAACAATCTCCAAGTGCCTTACAATCAGCTTCAGCCGACCAAGCCTTTCTCTGGGGTCACCGACGGCTCCACGGTCCCGATTGGGCAGGTTCGCCTCCCTGTCACCTTCGGCGCGCGCGACAACTACCGCACCGAGCTCATCGACTTCGACGTCGCCCACATTCGCCTGCCATACAACGCCATCCTCGGGTACCCGGCACTGGACAAGTTCATGGCCGTAACCCACCACGGCTACAACATCCTCAAGATGCCAGGAAGTGGCGGAGTCATCACGGTGCCCTGCGAAGAGAAAGACGAGGTGTGCTCCCTGGAGCGAGCCTTTCAGGCCGTGTCACTGGAAGACTCGGATCACGGAAGCAGGAGGCTTCCCGAGACCGCCCCCAAGAAGAAGAAGACATCGTCCGGTCCGACCCCTTAGGAGGCAGGCCCCTCAGGGTCCGCACCTGCTCAAGGGGAACCTCTTTCTATTGCATAGGAAAGCGCGCCCGACGCCCTCCTCAGGAAGGGCTCGAGGGCTCCCCCCTGGAGGGCCACCGACCTTGCTAAGGTCACGAGGGAGGCGCTTGGGCACCACTTGGAGGCGTGTTTCGAAGCACGTTTCCCTCAAGAAGGAGCAAGGCAAGGAGGGCCAAACCCTCAGGAGTTCGTCAGCAAGATCATTCGGGAGCTGCAGGAGTCAAGAGTCATGAGCGGCAGCCGCCACTGCCGTAGCTCCCCATCCAGCGAGGATGGCGGGCTCTTGGCGTCTGCATCGACATACCAGGGCTCAACCGAGCCGCCTCTCGAGGCGCCTCTGGCCCTCTCGCGTGGGGCGCTGCAAGGTCCACCCACAGCTACGTTCGCATGCCTTACAGCTTGAACGCGGCTGCCACGCGCCAGCGCCTCATGAGGAGCATCCTGGAGGCTCAAGAGGCCAGGCGTTCCGCAGCCCTGGCAGAGATGGAGATGGTCCACGAGGAGCCGCCAGCGCCTCCGGAGCCTGCCGAGGCCCGAGAGCCTGGGGGCTCGTGAGGATCGGCTCCCGCAGCCCACCGAGTCTGCTGCACCAACACCCTTTCGTCTTCAACGCTATCAGGTGACATCTTTCAAGTTTCATTTCTAGCTGGGAGCGCCCCCCAGGGCTTCATTATTCCCAGGCCGCATGGGTCCGTCCCTGCGGCGTGTATCCCTTTTACTTCATGTTCCTAGCTTATCTTGTTGGGGGCGCCCCTCGGGCTGAATCATCCCCAAGTCGCTCGGGCCAGACCCGGCGGCATGTATCCCTCTTGCGTTTATTTCGGGTCATGCGTCCGACCCGTCATGCTTGTTATTTGATGCCAATCCATGGCACCTTTTCTTCGTTCATGTCGACCACTTGCACGTTAAAGGGGGGGTAACTGAGCATCGCGACTCAGGGCTCCTACTGGCTCTCCAGCCCTCATCCTCTGGCCTTGTCCACGGCATCGCGACCTGGCATACCAGCGACGGCTGAGACTAGCTCGAGGGCTGGGACTCAAGGACACAGAGCGCCGACATCTAACCAAATCTGCAGGAACACATCACAAGATAAGGCCCAGTGCCAGGCGCAACCCGCCTTGAGGTAGGGCCCCGTGAGTCCCGCGCTGGCTCACGAGTGCCCAGATACACCTCGTCAGGCCCTACCGTGCCAGCCACGTGTCAGGGCGGGGCTGTACACGCCCCGGGGGCTCCTCCCGGAGGGGAGCCCCCTCCCACGCACCAGTGGAAGCACCATGCTCCGCACTGGCCGACGACACTGCCGAGGAGTTGCTATGCCCGTACACATACAGAAGCGCTATGCTCCGCGCTGGTGATAAACAACTGAGGGTGGCCCCCGGCCGCATCAACCTCAGGGAGCCCAGAGCTCAGTGTCTGGCCTCATCGCAACGCCTCCCCTCGGGAGTGCCGCGCGAGGGGGCTGGGCACGGGGGCTGCGCCCGGGTCACGCCTGCACGCCCGCCACCCAGCCAGTCCCTCGGGCCTGGTTCGTAACGCCCTCCCCGAGCGGAGCCAAGGTACGAAGGCCGTTTGAGCGTCAAGGGGGACTCCTGAGCATCGCGACTCAGGAGCCTAACTAGTCACGTAGCCCCTCACTCCTTAGTTCCGAAAGGCTAACGGCGGTTGAGGTATGCGCAGGGCTGGGCTCTGCAGACGTAGAACGGTAAATCCACCCACATCTCACCTCCCTACTTGTTGTTCGTGCGCCAAGGGGGACTCCTGAGCATCGCGACCAGAGCCTAACTTGTCACGTAGCCCTCACTCCTTGGTCCCATCCTGGTTTCGGTCGGGGCTAACGGGTGAGGTATCTTGTGAGGCGGGCTCTGCCGGCGTAGAACATAAGCAAGTAGGAAGGAAAAGCGCAAATTTCAAGGAATTCAAAAGCAAATATTACAGTCCATAACTGTTATCACAACGCAAAATGCAAGTTTAAACGCCTCCCCGAGTCATGATACATGTGCATGAATTAAAAGCAGAACATGAGCCACAACGGAGTCACTTGTCGGCGGTGGAGCTGTGAGCGGGTTCGCCTTTGTGGAGCCGCAGGTTGGCGCCCGCCGGCTTGGTGTCAAGGCCGGAACTTCCCAGAGAGCCTCCACGACCCTTCACGACCTCGCAGCGGCAGCGGCAAGCTCGCCGCTTCGGCTCCAGCAGTTTGTCGAGGTCGACGTTGGGATCGGGAAGGTAGGCGTGGGTGAGGACCAGCGTCAGCCGCAGAAGACAAGACACGCGCCTCGGCCTCAGCCGTAGGGCCAAGGCCAAGGGCGACATCTTCAAGAGCGTGAACCAGGAAGGGAAGCAGCTTGGCGGGGCCGTCCTCTGCGCCGGCCAGCGGGCTCTCCAGGCCGCTATCGTAAAGCTCCCTCAGCAAGGTGCGAGCCTTCACCTCCATCTCCGTGAAGGCCACGCGATCCTCGGCAAGGACCCGTGCCTTGCCGTCCAGCTCGATCTTCCTTGACTCCAACTCTTGCTCCAGCACACCTAGGCGTTCACGGTGCTTCTTGAGCTTGGTGTCCCGATCCTTGACGGCCACCTCGCGAGCTTTCATGCCTTCCTCCTGCTCTTGGCGAAGGCGGGCCTCCTTGGCGAGCTGGTCCCGCAGGCCCTGCAGCTCGCTCTCCAGCGCCTTGCAGCGACCTTGGACATCGGCTACCTCCCCCAAGGCGGCGTCGCGACCAGCTTTCGCCCCAAGGACGACCTGTTTCTCCTCGTCGCAAGCCGCCGAGGCCTGGACCAGCGTCGCCCGAATCGAAGCATTGGAGAGAATCCAGCCAGAAGCCAGCTCCAAGCGCCCGGCCACTAGACGAGGGTCGGCGCCCAAAAGATCCTGCCGCAGCCGGTCCAGTTTGGCGGCAAAGACGATCGAAGCAGTAGGAGGAGTCGGAGAGACAACAATGGGGGTAGGAGGAGAAGGCGGCGTGACCACGGTATCTCGAGAACTGCTTTGCGCCCAACGGCTGTGGTGGCAAGCATCGTGCAAGGGCACCTCAAGAGTCGCTTGGTGTGAAATGAGCTCGCCCGGCCCGGCTCAGCTAGGCCTCGTGAGGATGACCGGGCAGGAGAGGCCCGTGCATTGCGGTCACCTTCTTCATGGGCAGAGGCGCTGCCCAGACGGGACCTCGGGAGATCCTTCGGCTTCTTTGCATGGGCGCCAACCTAGCCAAGAGATACAGACGTCAAGCCTCATGACAAAACAAGAAATAAGATAGGAATCGAGCACTTATCGGTGCGCCGCTCATGGGCTCGAGCAACCTCCGGCCATACTTGAAGCCCGAGAGCCGGCTGCAAGGATCAGCCTCAAGGAGCTCGGGAGCAGAAGGCGCGCCTACGGATCGCCTCGGGGCCAGGGCAGACCCGCGGGGGATCAACCCGGTCCTATCCTTCTTCAGGATCGAGGGCAAGCTCCCGCCGCCCTGCTCGTCATCATCCTCGTCGTCATCGTCGCTCGGTGAGAGGCGGAGAACGCGGGACTTGCGCCGAGAGAGGGGAGCCCTCGACTCTCCGTCGGTCGCCTCGGAGTCGAGCGCTCCTTCCTGCTCCCCTTCTCCCTTCTCTTCGTTGGAGTCGCCGAAGGACACGTCCACCGGGTCCTCGGGAACCTCCGCGGGCACGGGCCCGTCCCGGTTGAAGACGGGCATGGACTCCACTACCTGCTCCCAGTCGTCGCGGAGGAACGGGGGCGTAGGAGCGCCCTACAACCTCGCCACGTCGCCCCCGACCAAAGAATGGAGAACCGCAGCCAGGTCTTCGTCGGCCAAGACCGCGGGGCTCGGGTGGGGCCTCCACATCGGAAGTGGAGTGCTGAAGCGGAGCCGGTGGTGCTCCAGAACTCCCTCGGAGGCTGACGCCCGGGTCCAGCCGCCACCGCCATCTTTGGCCGGCCTCGAGATCCATGTCCATCTTCTCCAACACCGGCCTCATGGCAGGTCCACGAGCTCCACTCGAGACCAATCGTTGGAGTGCGTGGGGTGCTCCGTGGGCAAGATTAGCCGAGGGTGGATGCGCCCAACATCTACCAAGACCCACTTGCTCCTGAAGCCCTCAATCCTCTTTCCAGGGTTCGAAATGGCGATGGAGCTACCGTACGCGACGAAGCTCGCACACGCAGAGAAGGAACCACGAGAGGTCCGGAGGGAGAAATAGTGGCGCAGCAGGGCCACTGAGGGCTGCAACCCGACGTGAGCCTCACAATAGTAGGCGAAGATCGCCAGAAGGAGAACAGAGTTGGGGTGGAGATGCAGAGCTTGTAGCTTAGAATGGCGGAGGACAGAGAAGAAGAACTCGGAAAAGGGAGGCATCAAACCGGCAACAATGGCGCTTACAAAGAGCGGATAGAAGGTGCTCCCTTGGCCCTCAGGGAGGGCGGAGCCGGCCTTGAACACCTTCGCCCCGTCGATGCCCTGCGCCGCCACCATCTTGCGCACCCGGGCAAGGCTCGCCTCCGACACGTTCGTCGAGTCCAGGGCAGGCGAGTACCAAGCTCCGGCCGGGGTCTGGCGAGGCGCCATGCCTTGCTAGGGCGTGCAATCGAAGTGGATCTGAAGATTTCGGAGGCAGGAAGGAGAGGCGCAAGAAAGGAGATCTGAGCAGTAACCATGCAATCAGGCCATAAGGTCAGAATGCATAAAGCGCTTAGGGAACTTATGCTATATTCTTGGCGAAGTGTAGAAGCATCTTCAAGAAAATAGTACCTCCACCGATACCTTTCTTGGTTGCTCATTGTCACTATGAGACTTGTGCAATAGATTTTTTGTACTCATGAGTTCCGTTGTGTGCCGACCATGATTGAAAACAATAAGAGCGCTAGCTTTCGGCTTCACCCAGTCTGAGGTCCGAGCTCGGATGACCCGATCGTGACAATCGCAGAGGTGCTCCTGTTACTCCCTAGCCGAACAATCGGGAACGTAGGGGTAAACACAGGAGCAAGGCAACCCAGCTTGTGGAACACTTAAGTCAATATGGTGCATATTGTGGCGTAATACACGAACAAGGAACGAAGCCGTACAAGTATAATCATATGCAAGAGGAAAAGCTTCATAAAGGAAGACCCCAAATAAATGGGGTATTTTAATTTGTGTGTCACAAACAAAGTTATGACAAGGAAATTTTTCACAAACAACTTTTTGCCAAGAAAGTATAATGCTTGGTCGAACCGAACAAAATTCAAAACTGAAAGTTTTTGAGCATGAAAGCAACGTAGATGGTTAATATGTTCGGCACTGATGACGCGGTCCGAGCTTGATGCGGGACAAGGTCCCAGCCCCCGAGCTGGTCCCGAGGTGGCGGAGCGAAGAGCTCGGCACTCTGACATGGTGACGTAGCACGGCCAATGTGGCGAGGTGGAACCCCCAGTTCGACCGAGGCGATGGAGCTAGCCGCCAGTATGCCACCAAAGTCCCCGGCATGGGTTAATGAAGTGATGACGAAGCCCCGGTCGAGCCGAGGTGACATGGTATGTCGGTATGCCGAGGTGACAGCGCTGCCGGACCCGGATCATCTATCTGTGCACAGAAAATAATGCACGCCAATAATAATAAGATATTTTAAAAACAAATCTCTTCTACTTAATTAATTTAAGTGATGTAAATGATTTAGAAAAAAGTGGCCTGAGCGCCGCGGCCAGCTTGATGGAGTGGTCGCGTGGAGGCATCTGCGCAGGTCGATTGGCCGAGGTGATGGCACAACCACAATCAATTTTAGATGTGTGCCAGGCTTATGAAAAAGCGATCGCCCAATAGAGACATTGGTCAGACTGACGCGGACAGAAATCGCCACGTACAAGTGCGGATAGAAAATTTCTACAAAATTAAGGCAGTAGAAAGCAACACAAAAATGCTCTGTGCGTAATAATAATTTTACGTGCTAAAGGGAATAGACAGGAGAAATTAAACCTGTTTGATGACCCTGTCCATAGCCAATCAAAGCAAATAAATAGCAGTCTATAGAAATCTATAGTCCTGTGTGCTGTGTGTGCTTAAGGTCCTTGCCTCCACTATGTAGCAATCCGAGGAGAAAGATTTGTTGCTTACGTTACGTGGGCACGGGCAGCACTAGTAATAGTATTAGTGCTTACACGTGGGAAGTGCACAAAGATAGATGATTAGTCAAAAGCATAGACTGCTTTAGTAATAATTAAATAATAAATAAAAGAGGAAAAGGATCAGGTCTCCCTGTTGTGCGGCCATCGATCCGAATTCTAGTTGGCCACAATGCATTACGCATGGGCAAGATTACTAAGCGGCGGTCTCCTCGCTGGGTCGGATGTCCTTTTCTGGTAGGTGAGTTCTTATCCAGCCAGTGTATGATTTTGGCCCTGATTGGGTTGGCTCGACACGCGTCCCCAATGATGGGACAGAGTTCGGTCGCCAGGCCTCTCGCCGCCTTGATAGCCTGCATGGGCCACCAGTATCTGGCGCCGAAGTCGATGTTGATGCTGGCCGCCGGCATCATGCAGTGAAGGCGTGAAAAAACCCGAAATCACAGGGCGGTTCGAGTTTCCGATGTTGCGTTCGTAGGACCACGGATAGGACTGCACCATTATATAGGCCGTACTGTAATCTGGCGCAACAATAGCGGATGTTGTAGCAATTAGTCATCAGGTTAAAATCAATACAGCACAGGAGATATTAGTATCTCATGCGGAGGTTAGCAAGTAGTAGTAGTATAGTACTACTCCTCACGCTGGGGTCAAGCTAATCCTGTATATGAAATATGCACGGGACAAGCCACCAGCGCAAAAGACTTCATTAAATAATATAAAAAGGGAAGGAGGGAATCTCCTAGTGTTTCCGCATAGATGAGTTACCGCCGGCCTGGTGTATTGCCGTACGCCAGAAGTACTGTGCATGCATGATCAGCGCCGCTGGCCGGATCGCCTCTGCAGCATGGGGTATATATAAATTGCCTTTGGGTGTGCTGCTAGTAGCATCACACCTCGGATCTGACGTTCTGGCAGGTAGTGGACAAGGCCGCCGCCGCTAGAAAATTTCTTGATCTTGTTCTGCAAATAAAGTAGCACGACGCGAAACCAATGATTTTGCAAAAAGAGATAATATATATGGAATAGATCTAACTGAAAAAATATCACCTGATCATCACATCGATCCGTGTCGATCACCTAGCAGGCTCTCAATGAAAGCACCAATGTCGGTTCTATATCCGGCGCATCTCGTAGTAGGGGGTCCTAAGCTAGGCGTCTTGGAGCGATGGTAACATGGACATGAGATTTTACCTAGCTTCGGGCTCTCTCGAAGAGACAATACCCTACATGCTGCTTTTGATTGTATTAATATGGGTGTAGTACAGAGTACATGTAACTACCACGAGATTGTAGTAATGAATATGAGATTGTCTATCGACTAGCCTGGCCTCGGTTTATATAAGACACCAGAGGCCTAGGGTTTAGGAGAGTCCTTGTCTTGGGTGCCAAGTCTTGTGGAGTCTTCCTTGTACGCGGCAGGAGCTGTCCGAACTGGCCCATGAGTAAACGGCCCTAGGGGTCCTCGGCCCAATCCAATAGATTGGGAGATGACATGGTGAGTACCCCCTAGTCCATGACATCGTCAGGTATATATATCCTGACCCTTTCGGTGTGACCGAGTGGAATGACTCGGTGGCACCGAGATGCGGAATCGCAAGCGGTTACTGCAACTTGGTGTGACCGAATTGTTCTAATCGGTTGCACCGAGATTGAAAACCTAGATCAACTCAGTGAACTCGGTGTGACCGAAAGGGATGAATCGGTCAGACCGAAATACACAGAGAGGTTTTGGAAGTTTAAGTCTATGACGAATCGGTGACTTCGAGTGCTCCTCACCCAGAGGGTTCGAATCTGACTTGATCAAACTTTGTGATGTAGCGTTAATAGAGTTTGAGACGAGAAAAGCATAGATAGCTCACTACAAAAAATACACTCCCTGATGATACGTGTTTGTCACAGTAGGTCACGTTTTCTGTCATGTATGTACATCCATGACGATTTTATGACAAAATCAAGATAGTCATACCTGTGCTGTCATAGAAGTGTTCTATGACATAACCAAAATTATCATCACAGAAGTGTCCACTTCCATGAAGATAAATCACGCGCCATAGAAGTGCTTTCGTCAAGGGTGACCGACACGTGGCATCCACCGTAACGGGTCGTTGTTAAGCTATCGTGTTCGGGTTTAGATCCGATAAACCGTTAACAGCACGGACCAACAGGGATTTTCCACGTGTAAAATTCTCATTGGCCGGCAGATCCACGTGTCGGCCCGTCGTTCGGACAGTTGTCATCCAGTGAATGGACAGAACGCGCCTATGATACGTCGACACGTGTCTCGGCCCAACAGTGGCCATTCAGGTTAAAAGGCAGGGCCTGTCAAAATAAGCGGGGCGACCCATTAGCGACGTACTTGAGTTAGGCCCATTTTGCAAGTACGGCCCATACAAGTTACACATAATCGGCCCATCAAAGGCCCATTCTAGATTTGATAATTTCAAGCCCATCGTCAGTTTAAGCCCGTTAACAGCCCGCTATGTCTTTGGGCCCAATTGCGGCCCGAGCTTCTTTCGGCCTGTTAGCAGCCCATCTTCAGTTTGAGCCCATTAACGGCCCGGAACGTCTTTTGGACTTTTCTCGGCCCATTCTGCAGTTGGGCCAATTCTAGCCCGCTGTGACTTTAGGCTTGTCCTTGGCCCATTCAGTAAATGGGCCAACTCTTAGCCCATTTTGTCTCTCGGCACATTAACGGCCCGCTGTGATTGGGCCTTTGACTTTAGGTCCATTAGGGGCCCACGTTCCGCAGGGCATCATTTCAGCCCAACGCGACTTTCGGCCTGTTAAAAGCCTAGTTTGCAAATTGGGCCTCCTCTGGCCCATAACACTTTCGGCCTCTTACTGGCCCGTAAAGTAAAATGGCCAAGACAAAATTGACATGTATTTCAGCCTGCTAGAGGCCCGCGGGTCATTTCCATTTATACGGCCCTATCGAGCTTTTGGCCTGTTAACAGCCTGCTAAGAGCCGTTGTTACGGTGGGCCACATCATTTGGGATCCACTTAATATTATTTTGACCAGCCCAATTAAGGCCCGCTTTGACTACACATGTTTGTTCGTTTGTATGGCGTCCAGGAAATGTTTGGGCGTGTTGGCCCCCGTTTCAACGATATAGCATATTCAAGAATTATCCTACTCTATACTATCGCCTCTAAAAAACATACACTATACAATAAAAAGACTAAGGCATAGAAACGTAGAATAATCCTACACTATACAATAATGAAATTACAGCCGAATATACCCACTGGGCATTATAGTTCGACACCAGTGATAATAAAGCATCTACAAACAACAAATTACATACACTGGACAAATAAAGCTCATACATCATGGACGCACATCAACAGAACTTACCATTTGAACTATAATCTCTTCAGAAAATAGGATTGGCCGGATTCAGATAGCACAAATTTTAGTCTACAAAATCTCCAATTCCTTCGTGGTTACCTCAGTATCTTGTTTCATTTTTTGACTCCTGCATCTAATACCTGCATGTCCAGTCTCAACTTGTTGATTGTACGTTGAGAATCATGTACACATTGTCTTGCCACCTCTAGTTGATGCTCGAGAACATCAGCACATTCCAATTCCAATCCATAATCATTCGGTAATGGCGATGCCGCACTGCTCGCAGATCTTCGTGTTGATGTCACTTCATCCTGAAATGTTTCTGTAAGTACACATGACTAGGGCAAAAATATAGTTACAATAGTGAAGCGAGCAGGGCAGGACTATTTTGTACATGGCAAAACAAGACTAACAATAACATTACACGTCATGAAGCATAAGCAGGTGATATTTTAAAAATTATAAAAATGGTAGTCTGTGCAGTCTACATACAGAAATCTCTCTTAGCTCACCAGAGGAGCATGATGTTGGGGCCAAATCCAAAACAAAGACAAGTTACAAATTTAGACAACACGTTGCGTATAAGTAAGCATGCAGTTGGCCATTCTGTAGCTCAATTAAAGTCTTAGGGAGCATAATGAACAGCAGAGGGATTCATACAAACCTACTACAGAAAGCAAAACTATGCAATCATTAGCCTAGTATAAACTAGATTGTGAGCCTCATGCAGTAATAGTTGGTTAATAGACTTCAAAGCTTCAGGCACACTTCGCCAGAGTAATTAAATGGTAAGGCATTAATTATGTCAACTAATAGTTATACAAGTACCCAACATTAGGCATCATTGTTTGGGCATCTTATTAACTGAGGACAAATAAAGCAATTGAAAAGAGCAAATTAACTATGCCTGAAACAAACACGGAATTGAACTGTTGAGTTGGATACAGTGACTTAGCTTAACTGGTTGAGCAGGCTCGGCTGCTCCTACTTCTCTTGCAAGGCTCCTTCCTAACATCTTGTACTTGGAAATCCTCAATCTTATCTTCATTGCACCCCCTCTGCAAGGTGACACAAACTAGTTACTCGTCTCCTTGAAAGATTAATATGCATACTTTCCAGTGTGTGAACAACACAAAAGGATGAGATTATAACAAAACAACACCACATAATGAAACATGCCACATCTCTTGCACTTGCACACAATGAAATGAGCATTTACTATATGCGCACTATGTAAAAACTAGGCATACCTTCGAACTGGATCTCCAGGTACTCTTGGAGAGCCTACTTTAGTGTGCAGCCAAACCTCTATGTCACCTATGAGTTAGACAAGCCCCCACTACAATAGCCCTTAGTGTTTAAATCGTTGACAAGCTCTATTAGTGTTAGGTCAAGAACAACAAGTAATCAAAGCAAACAATCCTAGTATGGCTGGTTGATGCAAACAAGCAATTGAACAGATGTGTGAGAAAATCTTACATATCAAGAAAAGAAGCAAAGAAGGAGGCTTAAAGACCATCACTTGACTGACCAGATTTAAGGGGCATTTAAACATCATGTCCAACGTATGAACTAACATAAACATTGCATATTCCAGATTCTACAATGGAATGCACATGTATTAGGTTATGCCATGTATGATGATGCCTAAATGTACACTATAGCAGGCAGGAGTGATTCATCATTGCATGCACAATTGAATTGCAGGTTAAGGGCCAGTTCTATTCCGCCTTTTTAGAGCTTATTGTCAAAATAAGCCACAAAAGATGTAAAGAAGTCATTTTTGAGTTATGGGCTTGGGCTTAACTTATTTCGCTTTGGAGGGGGTGCGTTTCGGGTAGAAGCTCACTAAAAATTGAAGGGAAGGGGAATAGTGAAATGACTCTGTTGTCTGCCTATATTACACTCAAAATGCAACTGCTCACGCCCGCGTCACACCTGACCCTCAAGTAAAAACAAACACGCAAGCGTTCATTGCCCTGCCCGCTTGCATCTCCTCTCCCCTTTCCCTCTACCCCGACCCCCTGCCTGCAGCGCTAGGGTTCCTCCAGCGAGCCGTCGCCACTGGTCCCATCTGAACTCGTCCTCGATGATGCTCTGTCCAGCTAGGCTACATGGCCGGCGGGTAGGGCCAAATCTCCCAGGCTGCTCCTCCCTCTGGCGCCGCCCCTCATTCTCATGGTCTCCAGGAGCTGCTCCACTGTGGTCCGTCCAACACACTACTCCGACGGGCGTTTGCTACCTCTTGACCACTGCGTTGGATTTCCTTGAAGAGGAAAGGGTGATGCAGCACAATAGCGTAAGTATTTCCCTCAGTTTTTTAGAACCAAGGTATCAATCCAGTAGGAGGCTACGCGCGAGTCCCTACTTTTGCACAATACAAATAACTCCTCGCAACCAACGCGATAAGGGGTTGTCAATCCCTTCACGGTCACTTACGAGAGTGAGATCTGATAGATATGGTAGGATAATATTTTTGTGATAAAGATGCAAAGTAAAATAAAAGCAAAATAAAAAGCAAAGGAAATAAAGAAGTGTTGGAAGATTAATATGATGAAGATAGACCCGGGGGCCATAGGTTTCACTAGTGGCTTCTCTCAAGAGCATAAGTATTTTACGGTGGGTGAGCAATTCTTGTTGAGCAATTGTGAGAATTGAGCATAGTTATGAGAATATCTAGGTATGATCATGTATATAGGCATCACGTCCGAGACAAGTAGACCGACTCACCTTTTGCATCTACTACTATTTACTCCACTCATCGACCACTATCCAGCATGCATCTAGAGTATTAAGTTCAAGAAAACAGAGTAACGCCTTAAGCAAGATGACATGATGTAGAGGGATAAATTCATGCAATATTATAAAAACCCCATCTTGTTATCCTCGATGGCAACAATACAATACGTGCCTTGCTGCCCCTATACATCCTTTGGGAAAGGACACCGCAAGATTGAACCCAAAGCTAAGCACTTCTCCCATTGCAAGAAAAACCAATCTAGTAGGCCAAACCAAACTGATAATTCGAAGAGACTTGCAAAGATAACCAATCATACATAAAAGAATTCAGAGAGGATTCAAATATTGTTCATAGATAATCTTGATCATAAACCCACAATCCATCAATCTCAACAAACACGCTGCAAAAAGAAGATTACATCGAATAGATCTCCACGAGAGAGGGTGAGAACATTGTGTTGAGATCCAAAAAGAGAGAAGAAGCCATCTAGCTACAAACTATGGACCCAAAGGTCTGAAGTAAACTACTCACACTTCATCGGAGAGGCTATGGTGTTGATGTAGAAGCCCTCCACGATGGGTTCCTTCTCCGGCGGAGCTCCGAAACAGGCCCCCAAGGTGGGATCTCGTGGGTACAGAAGGTTGCGGCGGTGGAATTAGGTTTTTGGCTCCGTATCTAATCGTTTGGGGGTACGTAGGTATATATAGGAGGAAGGAATACGTCGGTGGAGCAAGAGGGGGCCCACGAGGGTGGAGGGCGCGCCATGGGGGGATAGGCGCGCCCCCCTACCTCGTGCCTTCCTCCTTTCTTTCTTGACGTAGGGTCCAAGTCTCCTGGATCATATTTGGTGAGAAAATCACGTTCCCGAAGGTTTCATTCCGTTTTTACTCCGTTTGATATTCCTTTTCTTCGAAACTCTGAAATAGGCAAACAACATCAATTCTGGGCTGGGCCTCCGGTTAATAGGTTAGTCCCAAAAATAATATAAAAGTGGATAATAAAGCCCAATAATGTCCAAAACAGCAGATAATATACCATGGAGCAATCAAAAATTATAGATACGTTGGAGACGTATCAGGCATCCCCAAGCTTAATTCCTGCTCGTCCTCAAGTAGGTAAATGATAAAAAAGATTTTTTGATGCGGAGTGCTACTTGGCATAATTTCAATGTAATTCTTCTTAATTGTGGTATGAATATTCAAATCCGAAAGATTCAAGACAAAAGTTCATATTGACATAAAAATAATAATACTTCAAGCATACTAACTAAGCAATCATGTCTTCTCAAAATAACATGGGCAAAGAAAGTTATGCCTACAAAATCATATAGTCTGGCTATGCTCTATCTTCACCACACAAAGTATTTAAATCATGCACAACCCCGATGACAAGCCAAGCAATTGTTTCATACTTTTGACATTCTCAAAACTTTTTCAATCTTCACACAATACATGAGCGTGAGCCATGGATATAGCACTATATGTGGAATAGAAGGGTGGTTGTGGAGAAGACAAAAAGGGAGAAGATAGTCTCACATCAACTAGGCATATCAACAGGCTATGAAGATGCCCATCAATAGATATCAATGTGAGTGAGTAGGGATTGCCATGCAACGGATGCACTAGAGCTATAAGTATATGAAAGCTCAACAAAAGAAACTAAGTGGGTGTGCATCCAACTCGCTTGCTCACGAAGACCTAGGGCATTTTGAGGAAGCCCATCATTGGAATATACAAGCCAAGTTCTATAATGAAGAATTCCCACTAGTATACGAAAGTGACAAAATGAGAGACTCCCTATCATGAAGATCATGGTGCTACTTTGAAGCACAAGTGTGGTAAAAGGATAGTAACATTGTCCCTTCTCTCTTTTTCTCTCATTTTTTTATTTGGGCTTTTTTTATGGCCTCCCTTTTTTTCGTCCGGAGTCTCATCCCGACTTGTGGGGGAATCATAGTCTCCATCATCCTTTCCTCACTTGGGACAATGCTCTACAAATGAAGATCATCACAGTTTTATTTTCTTACAACTCAACAATTACAACTCGATACTTAGAACAAAATATGACTCTATATGAATGCCTCCGTGATGTGCAAGGATATGCAATGAATCAAGAGTGACATGTATGAAAGAATTATGAATGGTGTCTTTGCCACAAATACGATGTCAACTACATGATCATGCTAAGCAATATGACAATGATGGTGTGTGTCATAATATACGTGGCAGTGGAAAGTTGCATGGCAATATATCTCGGAATGGCTATGGAAATGCCATGATAGGTAGGTATGGTGGCTGTTTTGAGGAAGGTATATGGTGGGTGTATGATACCGGCGAAAAGTGCAGCGGTATAAGAGAGGCTAGCAATCTTTGGAAGGAAGAAAAGTGCGTATAATCCATGGACTCAACATTAGTCATAAGAACTCATATACTTATTGCAAAAATCTACAAGTTATCAAAGCAAAGTATTACACGCATGCTCCTAGGGGGATAGATTGGTAGGAAAAGACCATCACTCGTCCCCGACCGCCACTCATAAGGAAGACAATCAATAAATAAATCATGCTCTGACTTCATCACATAACGGTTCACCATACGTGCATGCTACGGGAATCACAAACTTTAACAAAAGTATTTCTCAAATTCACAACTACTCAACTAGCATGCCTCTAATATCACCATTCTCATATCTCAAAACAATTATCAAGCATTAAACTTCTCATAGTATTCAACACACTCATAAGAAAGTTTTACAGATCTTGAATACCAAGCATATTAGGATTATTTAAGCAAATTACCATGCTATTTAAGACTCTCAAAATAATCTAAGTGAAGCATGAGAGATCAATAGTTTCTATAAAACAAATCCACCACCGTGCTCTAAAAGATATAAGTGAAGCACTAGAGAAAAACTATATAGCTCAAATGATATAAGTGAAGCACATAGAGTATTCTAACAAATTCTAAATCATGTATGGCTCTCTCAAAAGGTGTGTACAGCAAGGATGATTGTGGTAAACTAAAAATCAAAGACTCAAATCATACAAGACTCTCCAAGCAAAACACACATCATATGGTGAATAAAAATATAGCTCCAAGTAAAGTTACCGATGGAAGTAGACGAAAGAGGGGATGCCTTCCGGGGCATCCCCAAGCTTTGGCTTTTTGGTGTCCTTAGATTATCTTGTGGGTTCCATGGGCATCCCCAAGCTTAGGCTCTTGCCACTCCTTGTTCCATAATCCATCAAAAGATTTCACCCAAAACTTGAAAACTTCACAACACAAAACTCAACAGAAATCTCGTGAGCTCCGTTAGCGAAAGAAAACAAAAGACCACTTCAAGGTACTGTAATGAACTCATTCTTTATTTATATTGGTGTTAAACCTACTGTATTCCGACTTCTCTATGGTTTATAAACTATTTTACTAGCCATAGATTCATCAAAATAAGCAAACAACACACGAAAAACAGAATCTGTCAAAAACAGAACAGTCTGTAGTAATCTGTAACTAACGCAAACTTCTGGAACTCCAAAAAATCATAAAAAATAGGAAGACCTAGGCAATTTGTTAATTGATCAGAAGCAATTGGAATCACTATTTTATCACGTTCTGGTGACTTTTAAAAGTTGTTTTTGTGAACAGAATGTTTCTGGAAATTACAGCAAGATCAAATAACTATCATCCAAGAAGATCCTATAGGTTTAACTTGGCACAAATACTAATTAAAACGTACAAACCCACATAACCAGAGGCTAGAACAAATATTTATTCTGAAACAGAAGCAAAAAGCAAAAAAACTAAAAATAAAATTGGGTTGTCTCCCAACAAGCGCTATCGTTTAACGCCCCTAGCTAGGCATAAAAGCAATGATAGATCTAGGTATTGCCATCTTTGGTAGGCAATCCATAAGTGGTTCTCGTGATAGATTCATATGGTAATTTTATTTTCTTCCTATGGAAGTGTTCCATGCCTTTTTTTAATGGAAATTGGAATCTAATATTCCCTTCCTTCATATCAATAATTGCACCAATCGTTCTAAGAAAAGGTCTACCAAGAATAATAGGACACGAAGGATTGCAATCTATATCAAGAACGATAAAATCTACGGGCACATAATTCCTATTTGCAACAATAAGAACATCATTAATTCTTCCCATAGGTTTCTTAATAGTGGAATCCATGATATGTGCAAGTTTAGAGAGCAATCATCAAAATCACGGAAATCTAGCAAATCACACAAAGTTTTGGGAATAGTGGAGACACTAGCACCCAAATCACATAAAGCATACAACTCATGATCCTTAATCTTAATTTTAATAGTTGGTTCCCACTCATCATAAAGTTTTCTAGGGATAGAAACTTCCAACTCAAGATTTTCTTCATAAGATTGCATCAAAGCATCAACGATATGTTTAGTAAACGCTTTATTTTGACTATAAGCATGAGGAGAATTTAGTACGGATTGCAACAAGGAAACCCAATCAATCAAAGAGCAAATTTCATAATTAAATTCCTTGAAATCCAAAATAGTGGGTTTAGCAACATCTAGGGTTTTGATTTCTTTAATCCCACTTTTATCAATTTTAGCATCAAGATCTAAAAACTCCGAATTTTTGGAACGCCTTCTAGGTAAAGGTGGATCATATTCAGTCTCATCATTATCAAGATTCATATTGCAAAACAAAGATTTAATTGGGGACACATCAATAACTTTTAGACCTTCATCTTTATTTTCATAGGAACTAGAAGAACACGCTTTAATAAAGGCATCTTTCGTAGCACGCATCCTAGCGGTTCTTTCTTTGCCCTCATCAATGGAAATTCTCATGGCTTTGAGAGACTCATTGATATCATGCTTAGGAGGAATAGATCTAAGCTTTAAAGAATCAACATCAAGAGAATTTCTATCAATGTTCCTAGCCAATTCATCAACTTTAAGCAATTTCTCTTCAAATAAAGCATTAAAATTCTTTTGCAAATTCATAAACTCTTTAACACTAGCCTAAAATTCAGAGGGCATCTTATTAAAATTTCCATAAGAGTTGTTGTAGAAATTTCCATAATTATTAGAGGAATTACTAGGATAAGGCCTAGGATTAAAGTTTCGTCTATACGCGTTGTTACCAAAATTATTCCTACCAAGAAAATTCACATCCATAGATTCATTATTATTCTCAATCAAAGTAGACAAAGGCATATCATTAGGATCAGAAGAAACACCTTTTGTAGCAAATAATTTCATAACTTCATCCATCTTTCCACTCAAAACATTAATTTCTTCTATCGCATGAACTTTTTGATTAGTAGATCTTTCAGTGTGCCATTGAGAATAATTAACCATAATATTATCTAGGAGTTTAGTAGCTTCTCCTAAGGTGATTTCCATCAAAGTGCCTCCCACGGCCGAATCTAAAAGATTTCTAGAAGCAAAATTCAATCCGACATAATTTTTTTATATAATCATCCACAAATTCAAACCATGAGTAGGGCAATTATGTATCATTAGTTTCATCCTCTCCCAAGGTTGTGCAACATGTTCATGATCAAGTTGCTTAAAATTCATAATATCGTTTCTAAGAGAGATGATATTAGCGGGAGGAAAATACTTAGAGATAAAAGCATCTTTGCACTTGTTCCAAGAATCACTACTATTTTTAGGCAAAGACGAAAACCAAGCTTTAGCACGATCTCTAGGCAAAAAAGGAAATAGCTTCAATTTAACAATTTCATTATCAACATCTTTCTTCTTTTGCATATCACACAAATCAACGGAGCTATTTAGATGAGTAGCGACATCTTCACTAGGAAGGCCAGCGAATTGAGCTTTCATGACAAGATTCAACAAAGCAGTATTGATTTCACAAGATTCAGTATTGGTAAGAGGAGCAATTGGAGTGCTAAGGAAATCATTATTGTTGGTATTGGTAAAGTCACATAATTTGGTATTATCTTGAGCCATCGTGACAAGCAAGCAATCCAACACACGAGGAAACAAGAGACGGGCAAAAATTGGCAAACGGAAAAGAGAGGGCGAATAAAACGGCAAGGGTGAAGTGGGGGAGAGGAAAACGAGAGGCAAATGGCAAATAATGTAATGCGGGGGATAAGGGATTGTGATGGGTACTTGGTATGTTGACTTTTGCATAGACTCCCCGGCAACGGCGCCAGAAATCTTCTCTGCTACCTCTTGAGCACTGCGTTGGATTTCCTTGAAGAGGAAAGGGTGATGCAACCTGATGGCGTAAGTATTTCCGTCGCTTTTTGAGAACCAAGGTATCAATCGGTAGGAGGCTACGCATGAGTCCCTCGCTTTTGCACAATACAAATAACTCCTCGCAACCAATGCGATAAGGGGTTGTCAATCCCTTCACGGTCACTTACGAGAGTGAGATCTGATAGATATGATAGGATAATATTTTTGGTATTTTTGTGATAAATATGCAAAGTAAAATAAAAGCAAAATAAAAAGCAAACGGAATAAATAAGTGTTGGAAGATTAATATGATGAAGATAGATCCGGGGGCCATAGGTTTCACTAGTGGCTTCTCTCAAGAGCATAAGTATTTTACGGTGGGTGAACGAATTACTATTGAGCAAATGACAGAATTGAGCATAGTTATGAGAATATCTAGGTATGATCATGTATATAGGCATCATTTCCGAGACAAGTAGACCGACTCCTGCCTGCATCTACTACTATTACTCCAGTCATCGACCGCTATCCAGCATGCATCTAGAGTATTAACTTCAAGAAAACAGAGTAACGCCTTAAGCAAGATGACATGATGTAGAGGGATAAATTCATGCAATATGATAAAAAAAACCCATCTTGTTATCCTCGATGGCAACAATACAATACGTGCCTTGCTGCCCCTACTGTCACTGGGAAAGGACACCGCAAGATTGAACCAAAGCTAAGCACTTCTCCCATTGCAAGAAAAACCAATCTAGTAGGCCAAACCAAACTGATAATTCGAAGAGACTTGCAAAGATAACCAATCATACATAAAAGAATTTAGAGAGGATTCAAATATTGTTCAAATATAATCTTGATCATAAACCCACAATTCATCGGTCTCAACAAACACACCGCAAAAAGAAGATTACATCGAATAGATCTCCACGAGAGAGGGGGAGAACATTGTGTTGAGATCCAAAAAGAGAGAAGAAGCCATCTAGCTACTAACTATGGACCCGAAGGTCTGAAGTAAACTACTCACACTTCATCGGAGAGGCTATGGTGTTGATGTAGAAGCCCTTCGTGATGGGTTCCTCCTCCAGCGGATCTCCGGAAGAGGCCCCAAGATGGGATCTCGTGGGTACAGAAGGTTGTGGCGGTGGAATTAGGTTTTTGACTCCGTATCTAATCGTTTGAGGGTACGTAGGTATATATAGGAGGAAGGAGTACATCGGTGGAGCAAGAGGGGGCCAAGAGGGTGGAGGGTGCGCCCCCTACCTCGTGCCTTCCTCCTTTCTTTCTTGACATAGGGTCCAAGTCTCCTGGATCATATTCGGTGAGAAAATCACGTCCCCGAAGGTTTCATTCCGTTTGGACTCCGTTTGATATTCCTTTTCTTCGAAACTACGAAATAGGCAAAAACAACAATTACAGGCTGGGCCTCCAGTTAATAGGTTAGTCCCAAAAATAATATAAAAGTGGATAATAAAGCCCAATAATATCCAAAACAGTAGATAATATAGCATGGAGCAATAAAAAATTATAGATACGTTGGAGACGTATCAGCGTTGCACAACTACGGCCGATGCCATACTGCAGCAGAAGGCACCTTATTCCCCCTCCCCTCCTCCTAGGCCGCGGCCTTGAGGTGCTGTTGAAGGATGAGCTCATCCAACAAGGCGAGGATCTCCTCTGATTTTTTTGCCAAATTTTCATTCTGATCCACTATACGATGAATTGCTATGAGCTGCTTCTGCTGCTGCTATATGATGCATTGCTTGATGAATTGCTATGAGCTGCTGCTATATGATGAATTGCTATGACCTTTTGCTGCTATATGATGAGTAGCTATAAGTTGCTCCTCCTGCTGCTATATGATGAATTGCTATGAGCTGCTCCTGTCGCTGCTATATGACGAATTGCTATGAGCTGCTCCTGCTGCTGCTATATGATGAATTGCTATGAGCTGCGGCTGGTATATGATGAATTGCACACTGCTGCTGCTGTATGATGAGTTGCTATGAGCTGCTTCTACTATATGATGCTTTCAGGTGGTGCTGCTATATGATTATAACCAGCCACTTGGACCATCGAATTTCAATAAATAATTGTTCTTCATTTAAATGTGGGTCATGCGTTCTTCGTTTAAATTAGGCAATGGGATCTCTATGGTAGACATTGGCCAAAGCAGATTGTGCCAAGTAGATGGTTTCTTTGTATTTGCATTTTGAACAAATAGTGATGGTCTATTTTCCTATCATATTAATTACTGCACTGGGTTCAATTTGTGATGTTTGCAAGTCAAATTAATTTTCATATGGGAAGCAAAATGACAAAATATAATGCAATCTTGACTTTTCACTGATCATATCAAAGATAAGCTGAAAAGGAAGGCAATGAAAAGAACTGGTTGGCTTATTATCTGGAGCTTATATTCATAGGTGCTTATTTTCTTAGGATAACTCGTAATAACTGTCCCTAAGAAACTTGGCCAATAGAACTGACATACAAATAACATGTCACGATGATTGCAATAGAGGAGTGACCTACCATAACACATTGTTATAGGCTCACCACTGCCTCTTCTTTTTTTGCGATGTTCCATAAAATTGCCACATGCATCTTGTACTTTTTCATTGTGTAACCCTATCTGCAAGTTGACACGGATAATTTCAGACATCTCTACATGATAATACATTGCATATCCCTTGCACATATTTAAAACACCAATTGACGATTGTGTGCGTAGCATAAACTAGCCATGACTCTGTGTGCTGGACTAGCAAGCACTCTAAGGGAGCCTAATGTAGTGCAGTGGAATGCCTACATGCCACCTATGATTTTTTGTAATGTAATACCTCTGTTCCTAAATATATGTCTTTGTAGAGATTCCAGTATGGACCACATACAGATGTATATAGATACATTTTCGAGTGTAGATTCACTCATTTTGCTCCGTATGTAGCCTATAGTGGAATCTCTAGAAAGACTTATATTTAGGAACGGAGGTACGAGGTAGTATCATGTATGACATCTACATATCTAATTTAGCAGCCAGTAGTAGAAATCATTGTCTGCACAAAGGGATTACTGGTCGAAAATCCTAGCAAAGCATGCTGGCAGGCACACAACAATACAAGAGAGAGAGAGACGCATTTATAAGATCATAGCAATGCCTCAGTCCAGGATCTTGGTTGGCCAAGCTGTTAGATCTAGAAGAAACATCGTCCTTGTAGTTTTTGCCAGCTGCATAACAATGTAACGACACGTTAGTATATTTGAAGTACAACGGGCATGTGATGCTGGGCGGGTTTAAAGGTGACAAGTACCTAGGCCGTGGCGGGTGCTTGGCATCTTGCCAGACGGTGGGAATCAAGTTAGAAACGTCAAGGGTGATGACGCTGTGTTGGCTGTCGGAGTCCGGTAAGGAGATCTAGAACCGTCGAGTAGGGTGTTTGTGGAGCGGCTCCGGTAGGGTGGACTACGGTGTGGGCGAAGTGGATCTGTGGCCGTGGACGAGGGCGTCGGTGAAGCTGCTGCGGTGGTTGGGTTAAGGATAGTGTCGATGATGCGGATCTGCGGCCTTGGACGGGGCATCAGAAGCTGCTCCGGTAGGTTGGATGAGGGTGCAACGAAGCGGATCTGAGGCCGTGGACTTGTGAGTGGGAAAGCGGCCCCGGTAGGGTTGAGAATGGTATAGGTGAAGCTACTTTGGTAGGGTTGACGATGGTGTCGATGAAGCGGCTCCGGTAGGGTTGAGGAAGGTGTCGGCGAAGAGGATCAGAGGCCGTCGACGGGGGTGTTGGGGCATCTTTGGGGGGTGTGGACGAAGCATCTCCGGTGGGGAGTACGAATGAGCCGCTGCAGATGCTCTGCGGTTGGCGAGAGTACCGGCGAAGCAGATCCGACGCCGTGGACAAGGCCGACATTGAATGGGCTGTGGGTATAGTGGTGTATGAGCAGTCTACTTGTTTCTATGGGAGGTGGGAGGGGTAGATGCGGCCGCAAAAGCAGATCCGGCGAGGTTGACGCCACTGGCAGTGAATGGGCTCTGGTATGCTGGTGGATGAGCAGTCTAGGGTTTTGAGAGGGGAGGGGTAGAAAGGCCGATGAAGTACGGACGGCGTGATGTAAGATGCTCTGGTGCTGTGGAGTTAGTCATTTTTGCGGGAGGGGGAGAGGAAATGGGGGTGTCGTGTGGTGGGAACCGGAAGTTACCACAGCAGCCCCGACCTATTATGTAGATGAGGGCGGTATTGTAACTGTTGTTCTCCGTGCACCAAGGACAAAGGGGAATTTCGCATGCTAAAGACTAGGTGGCGGAAATTTTAGAAGGAGGCAGGAGATTTTGCCGCTCGCGGGATCGTTCGTTTCCAGTTTCAACTAATTTTGGACCGTGCTAGCTGGAAGGTCATGCAAGACTGTTTACATGGGGCACGCGTCAGCAGTTAATAACTGGTGTGAAGTCCACTCCAGAAAAAAGACATGAACTCGGGATGATGCACCGATAACTTGGACGTTCACACGGGCGCGACCAATCGTACGGGTGTAGAGGCGCGTTCACAAAAAAGGGATCAAACGCTCAGCCTATGTATTTCTTGTGTAAATAGATAATTTAGTGCCATTGGTTATTTACTTTAAACATAATGCATTGACGTGTTAGTGTAGAGGCGCACAAAAAGAAATGGATATTGTAGTCCCACAAAAGAAATGGATATTGTAGTCCGCTACTTAAAAGTGCTACCTCATATGATTACATAGCCTCCATTTCATAAATTGCGTACCCGTTGGATTCATATATGAATATTACATATATTACTTCATAATAGAACCTTAAATCATCCAAGACTAATGAATTTGAATGCAAGACTAACAATGGTGCATGTACATGATAGCTACATTGGTTGTTTGAAGAAACATCACTGTAACTTTGGCATGCACAATTGAAAAGGTTTATTTAGATAGAAAAAATGTGATATGTGAGTGTCGAATCTTTGTAGAGTTGAATCGATATTATATCTTTGGCCACAATACGAAGTAGATATTGATTTATGTTCGATCGATGCACGTCCACGATCGCCACATAGTGATACGTGAATGAATTGTGCAATCTCTCTCACACGCATACATACCTCATTTCCCTGTGGGCATCGTAATCACACACGCGCACTTCATGTATTTCTCTCCCTCCATCAAGGTTAGAATTTGTCTTTCTACCCCGTCCTACAAGTCTCTCACACAGAAACACACACGCTCTCTTTGTCGAACATGCCCACCCCTTTAATTCCACCCACCCACAACCACTAATGTCTCAAAGAATAATTATGTCTCTCACACATAGGCCTAAGATTAACTCGAGTTTCGGAACCATATGAATACATACAATGGGATTACAACAAATCACCTTTTGTTTTGAGATTTCTCTCTCTCTCTCTCTCTCTCTTTCTCTCTCTCTTACACACACACACACACACACACACACACACACACACACACACACACACGCGCGCGCGCGCGTGCGTAGACATTGTTTCTCGCTTCATTTTTTCCGGTACTTGCATGCACACCGTTTGTTTATCTCCGTGATTCTTTAAGTATGCCTCGCACACATGCTATCTACATATCCCTTAATATAGATACGTGTCACACAAACTCTGTCTCCCTACTAGCAAGATGCCATGCGTTGCACGAAACATCAAGATGCATTTGTATGAGTAGTTTATCTTGTGGGAGAAAATGATGAACGAGGGAATGCCTTATTTGAAAATATGGAGAGGGGTGTGGGTATCTTTTTGCAAAATTGCCATAGTTTCCTTCCTATCCGGTGGATATAAATTGGATGGCCTATATTGCAGGATGGCAGGCACACCATCATCACCAACTCTGTTTTTTATAAGAGTAGAGATATGTAAGTGTCACTGCTCCCCCCACACCCACACACACACTTCCCGACACCGAAGGAGTAGGGTGACACCTCGATCTTGATACTAATCTATCGACTGTCTTCTCTCTCAAACACACACACACACACACACACACACACACACACACACACACACACACACACACACACACACACACACAGCACAAGACGCTGCATACAAGACGCTGCAAGGCGTAGACGTTGTTTCTTGCTTCATTTTTTCCGGTACTTGCATGCACACCGTTTGTTTATCTCCGTAATTCTTTAAGTATGCCTCGCAAACATGCTATCTACATATCCCTTAATATAGATACGTGTCACACAAACTCCTTCTCCCTACTAGCAAGATGCCCATGCGTTGCACGGAACATCAAGATGCATTTGTATGAGTAGTTTATCTTGTGGGAGAAAAGGATGAACGAGGGAATGCCTTATTTGCAAATGTGGAGAGGGGTGTGGGTATCTTTTTGCAAAATTGCCATAGTTTCCTTCCTATCCGGTGGATATAAATTGGATGGCCTATATTGCAGGATGGCAGGCACACCATCATCACCAACTCTGTTTTTTATAAGAGTAGAGATATGTAAGTGTCACTTTGCTCCCCCACCCACACACACACTTCCCGACACCGAAGGAGTAGGGTGACACCTCGATCTTGATACTAATCTATCGACTGTCTTCTCTCTCAAACACACACACACACACACACACACACACACACACACACACACACACTCCCCGACACCGAAGGAGTAGGGTGGTACCTCGATCTTGATAGTAATCTATCTACTCCTCTTTCAAACACACACACACACACACACACACACACTCGCTAGTTGCACTACAAAAAAAGACACATCTGTGACATTTTTGGCCGAACGAATTTTTTTCTATCATACTTATGACACTTCTATGACAATAATTGTGACAAAACCCGGTATCATCATAGATGTGGTGGGCTCCTACTTATATGACAAACAATCATGACAGAAAATGGGCTTTTCGTCCTGGGCGGGCCGGAGAAGCAGCTGCATGACATTCTTTGGGCCTTCCATGATGGAAAAAACCGTGGTAAAGCGAGGGCGAGGAAAATATCGCGGTGTTCCCGGTTACGGTGGGTGGTCGGGGCCGAGCGGCGTTTCTCTCGTACACGCACGCGCGTGGGTGCGAGGCGTTGGGCTCTAACTGAACCCGAGCAAGGCGTTGGGATCTAACTGAACCCGAGGGATTGCACTGCAAGCTACGCGTTACTGAACCCGAGCGATCGATCGATGGCTGTTAACTGAACCCGGTCGAGCGATTCGCCATCGCCGCTAATCAAGCCGATCGATGCCGCCTCTGGATGAGCGATGGAGCGTTCTTTGAGGCGTTTGGATGAGCAGTTCGGTGGGGGTGGATGAACAGGACCCGTGGTGTTGCCTCTCCGGATGAACAGGACCCCGATCGATCGAGCCGGTTGGGGCTGGATGAACAGGACCCCGTGGAGGGCTGGATGAATAGGACCACCCCGTGGAGGGCTGGATGAACAATAGATGGTGGAAGGCTGGATGAACAGTAGCCCCGTGGAGGGGTGGTTGAATAGGAGCCCGTGGAGAGGGCTGGTTGAACAGTAGCCGGTGGAGTAGCGCGCGGTGGAGGCTGGATGAACAGTAGCCCGTGGATGAACAGTCACGGGTAGAGGCTGGAGGAGGTCGACGGTGGATGAACAGCAGCCCGTGGAGGCTGGAGGGGGTCGATGGTGGAGATGAACAGTATCCCGTGGAGTCCCGTTTTGCGGTACGCCACACCCCTCCCGATGAACAAGACCCCCGTTTCGACCGTAGCACTCCAACATAAGTCCTTTTCCTCTGTTTTGCGGTACGCCACACCCCTCCCAATCAACAGGACCCCCGCTTCGACCGTAGGAGGTCTGTTTCCTCCATTTTGCGGTACGCCAGATCCCTCCCGATGAACAGGATCCTGTTTCGAACGTGGCCGGTCGAACACAAGGCTGTTTCCTCCATTCTGCGGTACGCTAGTCCTCGTTTCCATCGGCTGTTCCATCCAAGCCCTCCCGATGAACACGACGACCCATTCCGTTCTGACCCAGCCGGTTGGCTCCCCATGAACACGACGATGACGTTGTTTCTCCGTTCCGACCCAGCCATGTACACGAGCCACGGCCAGACGTGGCGCGAAAGCAGCCGTTCGAGACCCTGCCCGTATGTGCGACGTGGTCAGATTTTTTTTTTCTTGCACATCGGCGCAGACGTGCGTGTACATGCTACATGTGCGCCTCTACTACGACACGTGCGCGCCTCTACTACGACACGTGCGCGCCTCTACATCGACCAGTATGTACGTACACTGTCACGCCCAATATGCGACCCTATCCAAAAGGAACTCGAAGGTCCCACCAAGGATAGACCCGCATATTGAAACGCTTTTGCAAGGTGGATATCATTACATCAACATTACATAATAGATGGGGATACATACATACGGCACGAGTGCCACAAGAATACATCAACATCATATACAAGAGATCAACATCCGACTACAGATGAAACATAAACAGAAACTCAAACAATATCCACCCTGCTAGCCCAGGCTGCCGACCTGGAACCTATCCCCTGATCGAAGAAGAAGCAGAAGAAGAACTCCAACACAAGCAAACATCGCTCTCACGTCAAGATCATCGCAACCTGTACCTGCAACTGGTGGTGTAGTAAACTGTGAGCCACGAGGACTCGGCAATCCCATTACCATGGGTATCAAGACTAGAAAAGCTTAAAGGGAAAGGAAGGGGTAAAGTGGTGAGGTTGCAGCAGCGACTAAGCAAATATGGTGGCTAACTTACGCAAATGAGAGCGAGAAGAGAAACAAAGGGACGGTCGTCAACTAGTAATGATCAAGAAGTGATCCTGAACTCCTACTTACGTCAAACATAACCCAGAAACCGTGTTCTCCTCTCGATCAACCCCGAAAAGAGACACTCACGGTTACGCACACGGTTGGTGTATTTTAGAAGAGTTTGCTTCAAGTTTACTACAACCGGATATTAACAAATTCCCATCTGCCACATAACCGCATGGGCACGGCTCTCGAAAGTTTATACCTGCAGGTGTCCCAACTTAGCCCATGATAAGCTCTCGCGATCAACGAAGGATATTCCTTCTCCCGGGAAGACCCGATCAGTCTCGGAATCCCGGCTACAAGACATTTCGACAGCAATAAAACAAGACCAACAAGACCTCCCGACGTGCCGACACCCTGATAGTAGCCGCGCGTATCTCGTCTCAGGCCACAACCGGATGAACACTACGTACGGCAACCGACGATACCCCAAGTTGCCTAGGGGCGGCACCGCAAGTGGCTCTGGTTTGGACCAACACTTAGACAAGCATTGGCCCGGGGCTGAATAAAGATGACCCTTGGGTTAATTACTCCCAAGGGAAAGTAGGTGGTGGTGAGGCAAATGGTAAAACCAATGTTGGGCCTTGTTGGAGGAGTCTTATTCAAAGCGAACTGTCAAGGGGGTCCCATAAATCACCCGACCGCGTTAGGGACGCAAAATCCGGGAACATAATACCGATATGACGGAAACTAGGGCGGCAAGAGTGGAACAAAACACCAGGCATAAGGCCGAGCCTTCCACCCTTTACCAAGTATATAGATGCATTAATAAAATAAGATATATTGTGATATCCCAACAAGTAAACATGTTCCAACAAGGAACAACATCTCCATGTTCCAACAAGGAACAAACTTCATCTTCACCTGCAACTAACAACGCTATAAGAGGGGCTGAGAAAAGCGGTAACATAGCCAAACAATGGTTTGCTAGGAAGGGTGCAAGAGGTTAGAGGCTGACATGGCAATTGGGATGGCTTGATAAACAGGTAATAGGTAGCGCAGCATAACGACAGAACGAAGCAACTAGCATAGCAATGATAGTAGTGAGTCCAGGGTAGCGGTCATCTTGCCTGAAATCCCACAAGGAAGAAGAACGAGTCCATGAAGAAGACGAACGGATGAAGCCGAACCAAGCGTAGACGAACGAATCCTCACGATCGCAACGAAACATGAACTAACAAGAAGAAGCACACAACATAGGTAAACACACCACACATGAACATGACAAGATGCACAACAAGCATGATGCATGACAAAGCTACATGAAGCTACTCATGGCAAGAGATGATGCAAACAAGAGCAACACATCAAGGCAAGTTTAAATGAGGCGGAAACAACATAGAACAATTCCGGTAAAGTCCTCATATGCAAATTTCGAAATTGGTCCAGATCTGAATAAACCTTATGTTCAAGTTGTTAAACAGCAAGTTAAGATGCACCATGATGATCTACACGAAATTCTAGTCAAGTTACATATAAAGTTCATTAGATTCGAGTTACGACCTAGAAGATATGAGCAAAACAAGTTAAACATGACATTGATGCAAAATGCACCCAAACATCAAGCAAACACCTCAAAACATGAATGCAACATGATAATATGAAACTACATGCAATTCTAAGCAAGTTTCATATAGAGCACACTCAAAACGGAGCAACGGTTCAACACATACACACGATACAAGTTATAGCAACAATCTGTCCAAAACAGCAACTAGGCATATTGCAAGCATCAAAACAACATGCTACAGCATCTCAAAGTAATAAAAAAAGGCATGGGCATGATGTACATGTAAAGCATGACAAAACATGAACACTGAGCTATCTCCAGAAATCACTAGAACATGCTCAAACACACATGACAAGATTGCAAATAATAACAGTTCAGACTTAAGCAGAAATAACATCAGGTTGCAATGTTTAGAGCTATCAAAAAACATGTTACAAGAACTTATCATGGCAGACAAAGGCATGGCATGATACTACTAAATTCATACAACAAAAGTCCTTTACTGACCATGAGCCAAAAAGGATCAGAAAATATGATGGCACCCATGTAAACATGGCAAGTTATATTACAGATTTAAACATGGCAGGAACAACAATAAGTAGGCATGTTGGTGAGCTTGAACCACTCACCACAGGGCAGTACATGGAATGGCAAGGCAACTCACAGTAAGAAGACATGGCATAGAAGCTATACATGGCAATAACAACATCATAGCATACACGGATAAACTACAACAACATTGGCAAAAATTGAATAACATGTAAACAATCTGCCAGGAAACATTTTATAGCAAAAGTAGAGCTCGATTGACTCAAGCTATGTCACTCCATAATTGCAAACAAGGGCATGGATGGATATAGCATAACCATATGTTCAAAACAGCCTTAATGAAGTATCTCAACATATGGATGTATCTCTTGGTAGCTTCAAGTTAACATGGCAACAAAATATAACAGAATCTGCCAGGAAAACAGCAACAGCAAGTACCCTACTTAACAAGCTTGATGCACTCTCTACACAACTCACAAAAATACACGGCAAACACCCCTGGAAAGATGGAATAGCATATTACAACACACATGTAGGACTCAAGTTCATAGGATGCACACATCAATCATGGAAAAAATGACAAAAGTGCATGTTCTGATAAGAATCTGAAACTAACATCACATAGCACTCTTCTAACAGCATTTCAGGCGTCAAAATGAGCTCAAATTAAATGGATGCAATGGAAACAAAAGATGTACTCGTCGAGGCGAAAAGTTTGACATATTACACGCCCAAAACGGAGCTACGGATGCAGAGATATGATGCGATGAAAATGCATGAAAATATTAGCAGATTCGGGTTCTTAAAAACAATCTCCGGAAAGTCAACGGGACGAGGACGAGCGGGACGGAGGGACCCGGGGACGCCGTTTGGATCGGGGACGGGTGGATCTCATCCACCCGACCCGATCCGGCGAGGAGGCGGCGCTGGCAGGATCTCCGGCGAGGGGGCCGGAGGCGGGCGGGGCACGGAAGCCGGGCCGGAAGGAGGCGGCCGCGGGAGAGTAGGGCGCCACGGGCGGAGGTTGCCGGCGCTGGCGCGGGCGGGCGGCCTGGGCCTGCGCTGTGAGGCGCTGCGGTGGTCCGGGCGAGGCGGAGGGAGGAGGTCGGGCGACCGGAGGGAGAAAGGCTGACGACGGGCGAGAGCGGCGACGCCGGCCCGCGGCGGGCGGCGGAGGCGGGCGGCAGCGTGAGGGCGGTGGCGCCAGCGACATGGCGGCGGCCGAGCGGGCGCCGACGGGCGGCGACGCCGGGCGAGGCGGGCGAGGCGCCGGAGTGGCGGCGAGGCGCGGCCCGGCTGGGACCCGGGCGGCCGGGCGATGGCTGGCCGCCCGCGATGGACGTCGGCGGGAGGCTACGTGGCGGGGTGCCAGTGGCGCGGGGCGGCGGCGCAGGACGTCCGGCAGGCGCCGGACCTGTCAGGAGGCGGCGAGGAGATTTTAGGGTTTGAAGTGGGATTGGACTGTGATTTTTGGAGGGAGGTGTTTATATAGGCATAGGGAGCTAGGAGACTCCAAATGAGGTGAGGTTTTCAGCCACGCGATCGTGATCGAACGACCGAGAGCATGGAGGGGAGTTAGATGGGTTTTGGGCCACTTTGGAGGGGGTGTTGGGCTGCAACAAAAGAGGCTTTTGCGGTTACCCGGTTAACCGTTGGAGTACCAAACGACCTCCAAATGGCACGAAACTTGACAGGCGGTCTATCGGTGCTATACCAAGGCCGCTTGGCAAACCTCGGGCCATTCCGAGAAAGTTTAACACCCGCATTACCTAAAAGAGGTAAACGAGGGCGCCGGGGGACATAGGAGCGCCGGATTGCAAAACGGACAACGGGGAAAATGCTCGGATGCATGAGACAAACACGTATGCAAATGCGATGCACATGATGACATAATAAAAATTGAAGATGATGACATGGCAAAGTGCAACACGCAAGCAAATGACATGGCAAAGACGGCGAATAACTGGCGGACACCTGGCGCATCGAATCCGGGGCGTTACAACACTCCTCCACTAACAAGAGATCTCGTCCGAGATCTTAGGACCGAGATGGAAGAGAAAAGGGATGAGGTGAAACAAAAACTCAAGAGAAGAAGCAAAGAATCGAGAGCACTCCGTAAAAAAGAGAGGAACGACGAGAATGACGAGAATCGAAAGCTCACGGAATCGATAGACTATGAAACTACCTGCTCTAACCGGAGTGGTTAGAATGAGAAAAGAAACGAATAGGACTGAAAGGATTTAGGCAACACTCCGGCTAAAACATGGAGGAATAGAACACGAGCTAGAGAGGATGGAACAATACTTGATGAAGACATGACACAAAACCTCCGGAAAGAATTAAAAGAGTTGAATGAAAAGAACGGAGAAGAAAATGACAACTTGTGCCGCGAATGAAATTGAAAGCATCTTAGAAGAAAGGATTGGACAGAGTTGTTGAGAAAATCAACAACGAAAAGAAATAAGCTTGTTGTGGACTTATAGGTAACATCTCAGGATCATAGAGTGATAACCGGCCACAAACGAAAATGATTGGATCATTTGAGAAGAACGAAGAAACGCAAAACTCCACTTAAAAGAGTACGGAGAATTAATTGCACTTCAAGACGCGAGAAGAAAAGATACTTGAATTCCCTCGACAAGAATCTTGATGAACACTTGAAGAATGAATTAAATCATGAAGAACCACCATGAAGAACTCCTGTGACAAAAGGATGGCGAGATAGAATGAAGGAAGAAAGAATAAGATGAGCCTTGCGATGATTTAGATGGATGTTCCGACGAGATGGCTGAGGAAATTGAACTCCGGAAAAGAAAAGGTGAAAATACTTGGAAGTAGAATTTATTCCTCAAGAACAAACTCAAGGAAGGGATTAATCACTAGGATGAAATAAGAATAAGATTTATTGTATGCTTATCCTTCATCAAATTAAATTGATGATGACAATGGATTTGGCATGCAACTTATTCTTCTTGAAAAAGGATTGAGAAGTGACATGTCGCAAAACTTGAGAAGATCTTCATGAGCCACGGTAGGATCCGGAAGAACGAATGAATTAAAGTGATAACCAAGGAAAAAGAATCTTGAGCGAACCACCGTAAGAATTTGGAAATGACCGATTTAAAGAGAATGAATCACCGGGAAGAATTAGAAGAACCAATAAGCTAGAGGATTTAGATGCAAAAGAACAAGGAGATCACAATCTGATTAAAGAACACTTGAACGAAGCACCGCGATAAATAGAGAACGATGATCGGAATGATGGCCTCCGGTGAAAAGAAATAGAAATCAACTTCTGAAATACTCCGGATGGATGAAAAGAATTTGCATGACTAGAAACAATTTGATATGATAACATCGAGCTATCACCATGAATCTCCGGGAGAATGGACAAGATTTAAGATAAACTCTACTTCGGTCTTCAAGGACGACGAGAAACACCACCAAAATTGCTAAGGCACTCCGGGGGAACGAAAAAGCGAAGAGGTTGAGCCAACAATGACAAGAATTTGAAATCGATCTTGGAAAAGGCATGTGACTGATGAAATTCATTCCTACGTCACACTTGAAAAGAATTGAGAATAACTCCGGGGAAATTAGAAGAGTCGTAAGATCCTCGAAAAGACACGTGGGTTAGGGCCCACTAAAAGAAAACACCGTTGGAAAGGGATGTTGAACAGATAGATGATGCACCGGAACAATTGAAAAATTTGAATGAGGTGACAACCTCGAATTAATTCAAACACAGACAAATCTCCTGAGATGTCTTGAACACTTCGGAAGGATAAACTGGCGAGAGACGAACGAGTAAGGAGAACACTAGATCGAAGGAAAAAATTGTGTTCAACCCGAAAACTTGAATTGAGTGCACCGGAAAAGAGATGAAGAATGTCAAACGAGACGAGAATTCACCGGTTGAAATGATTGACGAAAGACTGAAAAGGCTTCGCACGAATGAGATAGATGGTCGAGAGAGACTCGGACTCCGTGAAGAAAAAGGGTGGGAGGGCGGAAAACAAAGACAACTTGGAAGGGGAAAACGACTTAATATCTTGAAGAGAAAACACGGTTGAAATCATTGAGGAATAAAGCAAAGACTTATACGAGTAGAATGGATACTCGATTCTGAACTCCGGTTCCGACAAGAAGAAGGGTGGGCGGGCGGAAAAGAAAACAAGCGAGGATTGGACTTGAAGATGAAGAGGCTCGAGTCAACTTGACGAGAAATGCACCGGATGAAAAGAGATGAGAACCAACGATCGGAAAACCAACTGCGTGATCCTAAAGAAAAATTTGAAGGGGAAGAGGAGTAGTTCAAAACACCTACGTCAGATTTCTCACCAGAGCGACGAAGGGGCAGAGGAGTAAAAAGAATTCCTACTCTCCGATATAACTAGACTCCGAAAACAGTTTTCTTCTAGACTCAACTGCGGCCAAACTACATGATCAATCAAGAGGGCTCCTAAGGTCGGTCGAGGCTCTGATACCAACTTGTCATGCCCAATATGCGACCCTATCCAAAAGGAACTCGAAGGTCCCACCAAGGATAGACCCGCATATTGAAACGCTTTTGCAAGATGGATATCATTACATCAACATTACGTAATAGATGGGGATACATACATACGACACGAGTGCCACAAGAATACATCAACATCATATACAAGAGATCAACATCCGACTACAGATGAAACATAAACATAAACTCAAACAATATCCACCCCGCTAGCCCAGGCTGCCGACCTGGAACCTATCCCCTGATCGAAGAAGAAGCAGAAGAAGAACTCCAACACAAGCAAACATCGCTCTCACGTCAAGATCATCGCAACCTGTACCTGCAACTGGTGGTGTAGTAAACTGTGAGCCACGAGGACTCGGCAATCCCATTACCATGAGTATCAAGACTAGCAAAGCTTAAAGGGAAAGGAAGGGGTAAAGTGGCGAGGTTGCAGCAGCGACTAAGCAAATATGGTGGCTAACTTACGCAAATGAGAGCGAGAAGAGAAACAAAGGAATGGTCGTCAACTAGTAATGATCAAGAAGTGATCCTGAACTCCTACTTACGTCAAACATAACCCAGAAACCCAGTTCTCCTCTCGATCAACCCGAAAAGAGACACTCACAGTTACGCATTACGGTTGGTGTATTTTAGAAGAGTTTGCTTCAAGTTTACTACAACCGGATATTAACAAATTCCCATCCGCCACATAACCGCGGCACGGCTCTCGAAAGTTTATACCCTGCAGGGGTGTCCCAACTTAGCCCATGATAAGCTCTCGCGATCAACGAAGGATATTCCTTCTCCCGGAAGACCTGATCAGTCTCGGAATCCGGCTACAAGACATTTCGACAAAGAATAAAACAAGACCAGCAAGACCTCCCAGCGTGCGACACCTCGATAGTAGCAGCACAGTATCTCGCCCTCGTGCCACGACCGGATGAACACTACGTGACGGCAACCGACGATACCCCAAGTTGCCTAGGGGCGGCACCGCAAGTGAGCTCTGGTTTGGACCAACACTTAGACAAGCATTGGCCCGGGGGCTGAATAAAGATGACCCTTGGGTTAATTACTCCCAAGGGAAAATAGGTGGTGGTGAGGCAAATGGTAAAACCAATGTTGGGCCTTCTTTGGAGGAGTCTTATTCAAAGCGAACTGTCAAGGGGGTCCCATAAATCACCCGACCGCGCTGGGGACGCAAAATCCGGGAACATAATACCGATATGACGGAAACTAGGGCGGCAAGAGTGGAACAAAACACCAGGCATAAGGCCGAGCCTTCCACCCTTTACCAAGTATATAGATGCATTAATAAAATAAGATATATTGTGATATCCCAACAAGTAAACATGTTCCAACAAGGAACAACATCTCCATGTTCCAACAAGGAACAAACTTCATCTTCACCTGCAACTAACAACACTATAAGAGGGGCTGAGCAAAGCGGTAACATAGCCAAACAATGGTTTGCTAGGAAGGGTGCAAGAGGTTAGAGGCTGACATGGCAATTGGGATGGCTTGATAAACAGGTAATAGGTAGCGCAGCATAGCGACAGAACGAAGCAACTAGCATATCAATGATAGTAGTGAGTCCAGGGTAGCGGTCATCTTGCCTGAAATCCCGCAAGGAAGAAGAACGAGTCCATGAAGAAGACGAACGGATGAAGCCGAACCAAGCGTAGACGAACGAATCCTCACGATCGCAACGAAACAGGAACTAACAAGAAGAAGCACACAACATAGGTAAACACACCACACATGAACATGACAAGATGCACAACAAGCATGATTCATGACAAAGCTACATGAAGCTACTCATGGCAAGAGATGATGCAAACAAGAGCACCACATCCAGGCAAGTTTCAATGAGGCGGAAACAACATAGAACAATTCCTAGAAGTCCTCATATGCAAATTTCGAAATTGGTCCAGATCTGAATAAACCTTATGTTCAAGTTGTTAAACAGCAAGTTAATATGCACCACGATGATCTACAAGAAATTCTAGTCAATTTACATATATAGTTCATTAGATTCGAGTTACTACTAGAAGATATGAGCAAAACAAGTTAAACATGGCATTGATGCAAAATGCACCCAAACATCAAGCAAACACCTCAAAACATGAATGCAACATGATAATATGAAACTACATGCAATTCTAAGCAAGTTTCGTATAAATCACACTCAAAACGGAGCAACGGTTCAACACATACACACAATACAAGTTATAGCAACAATCTGTGCAAAACAACAACTAGGCATATTGCAAGCATCAAAACAACATGCTACAGCATCTCAACGTAATAAAAAAGGCATGGGCATGATGTACAGGTAAATCATGACAAAACATGAACACTGAGCTATCTCCAGAAATCACTAGAACATGCTCAAACACACATGACAAGATTGCAAATAATAACAGTTCAGACTTGAGCAGTAATAACATCAGGTTGCAATGTTTAGAGCTATCAAAAAACATGTTACAGGAACTTATCATGGCAGACAAAGGCATGGCATGATACTACCAAATGCATACTCCAAAAGTCCTTTACTGACCATGAGCCAAAAAGGATCAGAAAATATGATGGCACCCATGTAAACATGGCAAGTTATATTACAGATTTAAACATGGCAGGAACAACAATAAGTAGGCATGTTGGTGAGCTTGAACCACTCTCCACAGGGCAATACATGGAATGGCAAGGCAACTCACAGTAAGAAGACATGGCATAGAAGCTATACATGGCAATAACAACATCATAGCATACACGGATCAACTACAACAACCTTGGCAAAAATTGAATAACATGTAAACAATCTGCCAGGAAACATTTTATAGCAAAAGTAGAGCTCGATTGACTCAAGCTATGGCACTCCATAATTGCAAACAAGGGCATGGATGGATATAGCATAACCATATGTTCAAAACATCCTTAATGAAGTATCTCAACATATGGATGTATCTCTTGGTAGCTTCAAGTTAACATGGCAACAAAATATAACAGAATCTGCCAGGAAAACAGCAACAGCAAGTACCCTACTTAACAAGCTTGATGCACTCTCTACACAACTCACAAAAATACATGGCAAACACCCCTGGAAAGATGGAATGGCATATTACAAAACACATGTAGGACTCAAGTTCATAGGATGCACACATCAATCATGGAAAAAATGACAAAAGTGCATGTTCTGATAAGAATCTGAAACTAACATCACGTAGCACTCTTCTAACAGCATTTAGGGCGTCAATATGAGCTCTAATGAACACGATGCAATGGAAAGAAGTGATGTACTCATCGAGGCGAACAATTTGACATATTACAGGCCCAAAACGGAGCTACGGATGCAAAGATATGATGCGATGAAAATGCATGAAAATATTAGCAGATTCGGGGACTTAGAGAAAAACAACCTCCGGAAAGTCAACGGGACGAGGACGAGCGGGACGGAGGGATCCGGGGACGCCGTTTGGATCGGGGACGGGTGGATCTCATCCACCCCGACCCGATCCGGGCGAGGGAGGCGGCGCCGGCGAGATCTCCGGTGAGGGGCCCGAGGAGGCGGGGGCACGGAAGCCGGGCCGGGCAGAGGCACGGGCATGGAGTAGGGCGCCGGGCGAAGCGAGGTTGCCGGGCTGGGCGGGAGGCTGGGCGGGCGGGCCTTTCGAGGCGGCCGGGCTGTCGCGCGAGGCGCCATGGTCCGGGCGAGGCGGAGGGAGGAGGCCGGGCGACCGGAGGAGAGGCGCGAAGCGACGGGCAAGAGAGATGGCGACGGCCCGGCTGGCGGGGCGGCGGAGGCCGGGCGGGCGGAGGGCGGCGGCCGGGCGACATGGCGGCGGCCGGAGCGGGCGCCGACGGCGGCGACGCCGGGCGAGGCGCCGGGCGGCGGCATGAGGCGCGGCCGGCTGGGACTCGGGCGGGCAGCGATGGGTTCGGCGGGCACAAGCGGTGGAGCAAGGGAGGCCACGTATGGCTGACATTAGCGCTGGGCGGCGGCGAGGATGTCCGCAGGTGCGGACATGTCCGGAGGCGGCGAGGAGATTTTTAGGGTTTCGTGGGGATTGACTGCGATTTTTGGAGGGGAGGTGTTTATATAGGCATAGGGAGCTAGGAGACTCCAAATGAGGTGCGGTTTTCTGCCACGCCGATCGTGATCGAACGACCGAGAGCATGGAGGGAGTTAGATGGGTTTTGGGCCACTTTGGAGGGTGTTGGGCTGCAACAAAGAGGCTTTTGCGGTTACCCTGCTAACTGCTGGAGTACCAAACGACCTCCAAATGGCACGAAACTTGACAAAGCGGTTCACCGGTGCTATACCAAGGTCATTGGCAAACCTCGGGCCATTCGAGAAAGTTTAACACCCGCACACGAAAAGAGGTAAACGAGGGCGCCGGGGACATAGGAGCGCGGATTGCAAAAGCGGACAACGGGAAAATGCTCGGATGCATGAGACGAACACGTATGCAAATGCGATGCACATGATGACATAATAAAAAATGCAGATGATGACATGGCAAAGTGCAACACGCAAGCAAATGACATGGCAAAGACGGCGAATAACTGGCGGACACCTGGCGCATCGAATCCGGGGCGTTACATACACGTTCGCGACCAGAATGACAACGCTACATACACTTCGACCAGGTGGGTCCCGACTGTCAGGCACTTCCTTGCCTGCGAAGATGTAGCTGGTGGGTCCCAGCAGTCAGGGGGTGAACTGTTTTTTTGCCCGAACGCACTTCCTTGCATGCGAAGATGTAGCTGGTGGGTCCCAGCAGTCAGGGGGGAACGTTATTTTTGCAAAATACGGTGGCCCGTCCGGTGGCTCCCCGCTGTTAGGTGGAGGAATAATTATTTTGCGCGTAATTGGAGGCACTTCCTTGCTGCGGCCATGGACCCAAATTGCCGCCCTCTCCACGTCTGATCCACGTCCGACGAAAGCCGTTCCTTGACCACGTTGACCATGCCGCGCCGAGAGCACCAGGGCGGTGGACGACGACGAGGCCTAGGAAGGGGATGACGCGGAGCCGGGGATGACACGGCAGTGGAAGCCCGCACGGAGAGGAGTATGAGGGTTCACTGGTTTGGCTGCGGTGCGAGGTTGCCGTCGCCGCAGAATAATAGGGGGTGTGGGTGAGTAGAGGGATGGCCTGGCCAGCGGTGGGAGTAGTAGGGGGCGGTGAGGCCTCCGCGGCATCACAGCCGGCCACGAGAGGCAGGAGCATGCGACACGACCGACGCTAGTTTGGGCGGCTGGAGCAAGAAGACCAGAGGTTGAAGAAGCACTACAGCCGTTGGATGGACATCATACGGTCACTAGAGCTAGAATCGTTCATATTGACTAAGTTGACAAAGCCCTCCGTCCCCGTCAACTTAGTAGGCCCACAAGTCAGCCTCCCACCAAGGTGGGTCCTAGCTAGCAGGGGGAGTATTCATTTTTTCTGCGTAATAAGGAGGCACTTCCAGTGGGTCCGAGCTGACAGCGGGGGGAACGTTTTTTCCACGAAATACGGTGGCCCATTCGGTGGGTCCCAGCAGTCAGGGGGGAAACATTTTTTCGCAAAATACGGTGGCCCTTCCGATGGGTCCCTGCTGTCAGGTGGAGGAATCATTATTTTCCGCGTAATAAGGAGGCACTTCCTTGCTGCGGCCGTGGACCCAGCTCTCAGCCTCTCCACGTACAGTACACTTCCGATGGAAGTCGTTCTTTGACCACGTTGAACACGTCGCGTTCCGTTGCATGCATGCGTCCATGGGCATGGTGCGTCCCCACCGCCGACCTCTCACGTGACAAATCATCTTCCGATGACTCTCGGTTGTTGACCACGTTGACCACACCGCGTCGAGCGCACCAAGGCCGGTGGACGGCGGCGAGGCCCTGCATCGAACGACCCGGAGATGGGGAAGACGGGCGTGGAGTCGCAGATGGAGAGGAGAAAATTGATCGGTTGGTGCGGCGGCAAGACAGCCAAGCAGTGCCGCCACGGAGACAAGAGCAAGAACGAGAGGTTGAAGAGGCGAGCACGGCCGTTGGATTAACATCCAATGGTCTAGCTGCTAGAACCATTTGTTGATTAAGTTGACAAAGCCCAGTACACGCCCGCTTAGTAGGCCCACAAGTCAGCCACCAAATCCGACGGGTCCCACCGGCCAACGGAGGAACAATTTTTTTCGCATAACAAGGAGGCATTTCCTTCCGTATAAGATACGCATAAAGGGGTCCCAGCTATCAGGTGGAGGAAACATTTTTTCAGCTTAATAAGGAGGAACTTTCCTTGCGTGCGACCATGGACCTCGTGGGTCCCAGCCGTCAGGCTCTCCACGTACAGTCCTCTTCCGATGACTCTCGTTTGTTGACCAAGCAGCACCGAGCGCAGTGAGGCGGTGGACAACGGCGAGGCCCCGGACGGGAACGACTCATAGATGGGAAGACGCGGCATTGGAGTCACAAATTGAGTGGAGGAGAAGGGTTATAGCTGGTTCTGGTGCGGCGTGGGGCTGCAGTCGGTGGTGAATAACAGGAGGTGTGGAGGGGTGGAGGGATAGCCTGGCAGGCGGTGGGGTAGCGCTTCGCAACGATGCATGCTAAGCAGAGCCGCTAGATGCCGGAGGCCGGACTAGGCAGTCCCGGCGACGCTGGAGGAAGAAGATGAGAGATTGAAGGTGCATGCCGACCAAGTTGACAACGCTCTGCGTAGGCTTCGACCTATTGGCCCACATGTCAGCCTACAAGAATGTACAGTCCATTTGCTGGGCTGGGTGAACAAATAATTTCGTGGCAATGTGGCCCATTTATATTTTCTAAGAAATCCCAGCCCATGTGCACTTCCTTCAAATACACGAATTAGCTGGGCTCGTTATATATATATAATGTTATGTTAGAAGGAGCAATTAATATCAAAAAATAAACCGGAGAGGCACATTTTTTATATACATAATTAACAAATTAGCGAGTTATTGCTCAAAATTAAAATGAGCGTGTTATTATTACATTGGTCCTTAAAATCTTCGCAAGCTTTTGTACGCAATCACCAGGATTTTCCTTGCCTGTGAGTCAAAAACAACGAGGATTTTCCTTGCCAACTTCTGTTAAACATTTACTTTTATAAGTTAATAACACGTGGGATGTTTTTTATAATGCATATATAAGTCTCTATAAAATATACGATAATAGTAATAATATAAATATATATAATGTGGTTAAAAAATATATTGGGCTGCCGATCTTTAAGAAAAAGCCCATAGGCCGGTATGGACCTAAAAAAAAAGTTGAAACCACTGTCACCGTATGTCGTGGGCTACGCATGTTAAAATACAAAACCTAGGCCTAGCTGATACTTGTTCGCCCTCTGGAAAAAAATGATACCAGATCCCCGAGCGAACTGGATTAAAGAGGGGGCCGGCGGCACGACTGAAGAAGCACATCAGAGCGATTTTTTCTTGATGGATGGCTCTCGATGGCGTTTTTACTTGCCTCGCACCATACAACTTGTATTTTTAGCCTCCCAGTCCGTGGTTGACCAACAACCCATTTGCTGGGCGGGCCAACCTACAGAAACCAGTACTCGATTTTTCATCAAGCCCCCAAAACAACGCAATACTATATTTGTTTTGAGGCCGAAAACATTACGACAGGGGTTGAACGAGGGAGGGGGCAAGACAGAGCAAAAAGACTAAAAAGAGCTGATGCGCCGTTGCTACCCTAACAAAGCAGGTGCAATTCTTCTCGGGAAGAAGGTGTGCCGTTGACACCCACACGTCACAAATCCCACAGTAGACATACTAACAAGTTCACACACAAGTACAACAGAACATGTAAACATTTGTATCAAACTCAGGTTCACATGACACGTTCATAATCATAGCCAACATTCACAATCAACAACTCAAAATATTCATATATACACAAGTTTAGCATGTCTATGCATCCAAATGATTGATAGATCACACGACAATATTCATAGATAATTCACAAAAAGATTCAGATATACACATGTTCAGTATGTTTATGCGACCAAATGATTGAGATCACAACCAATATCATCCATGGACAAACTTTATTACCTAGGGTTCAGACTGGTAAATTGTGTTCAGTCGGAGGTACTTCTTGTTAAAATTAATGCTTGTACGAGTAAACTTTCGAGTACATAAGAGGCAGCACAGACAATCTGAACTTTGCTTGTAGGTTTATCCTCAAATAGTGGCCTCGTGCCGAGGGAAGTTTGAGCGACTTGGCCACTACTTTCATCCAACTAGTTTACTGGCTCATCTTGGTCCTGTAGCTCACCAAAATTCTACATTGCAGACGAGAAAGGAGGCGGTTGAGAAATGAACCACCCAAATTTTTTGTGCAGTTCAACTGAAATGGAGCATCCCTGGCTCATCTTTAGACTCCATGCCATACAGTTCGCTACCATATGTGCCGATAACCAAAAGGCACAAGTTGGGACCAAAGACTGGACTGCATTTTTCTGGGCTATGCGCCAAGCAATATTTTTGGCGTTCACTCCCCTAATACTTGGAGTTTGACAATTGGTTGACGCTGGTTGATACTTGAATGAATATAGGCACTTCTTCTTGTCAACATCGATGCTTTTCTGAGTGAACTTTGGAGTACATAGCAGCAACATAAGTACATGTCCATCTGATCTTTTTGTGCAGTTCTACTGAAATCACCCGATGTAATGATTTGCCTGCGAGTTCAGGCTCCAAGTTACTCCTTTATGAAATCGGCAAACAATAGCACAATACCAAATTACCAATACATATGACAAGCACAATAATCAGGATAAAGACTAGTACCAACCTGTGTGAGGTAGCATATCAATTACTATTTCTTTTGACTGGAAGCCGAGATAAGCCAAGCGATTGACAGCAAAGGAAAAATGCAAGCTGAGATTAGCGACTAACATGAAAGGAAGGAAGTTGTCGAGGCAATGAAGCACCCAAAGTTTCTGTGCAGTTCCACCAAAATTGAGCATCCTTGTTGGCACATATATTGAGAGAATGAGATTACTGTAATAGTGGGACTAGTTGATGAGACATACACTAACAAATAGAAGCACCCTCATTATCTTAATGGGTAAAGTTAGCATTCCCTCCCTGCTCCACCACATGATTCACCTCCATAGACAAACATACACACGTACATGATTCATCATAGGGTGCTACTAAAGATTTGTTTAACTCTGACAGGAAAACTAGGCAGCAATAAATTAGTGGTACTTAAGTACTCCTAATTAATTAAGTGAGACAGCAGAAGTGGAAGGGCTCCCTGGAGGATCGTCTCACATGTAAGGTAGTCGCTGCCGGAGCTCTTGAATGGCCTCGACTGAGGCCTCTGGCTTCAGCAAGATCGCCTTGGCACTGTTTACTTTTCTTCTTCTTCCTCTTCATGTTCTGTTTCTTATTCTCCTCACCAGTTGGTGAAACCAAGTACATGATTGTCCTTGTATTTCAGAATTGGTTTTGTCAGTGAGGGAGTACAGGTGTACTAGTAAAAAATAGCATTAGTTTCTCATGGCAGTTGCAAAATAGAGATGAACACATGCATTAAATATCCCTTTGTGCAGTTCCACCGAAATGAACCAACTGTTCCATTCTAACATTCTAGTTAAACAACACAAAAGTCACTTCTTTTAAGAAGAGTTTTGTGCAGTGCACCAAAAGGTCACAACAAAGAACTGGTGAAATGGATATCCTGTTTGCACAAAAAGCTGCTGAGTAAACAAATGAGTCTCAAACAATTACAGGCAAAAACATTTGGCTAAACTTTCCATGGCTTATAACAGTGGCATGGCTTCATTTTTTCCAGCGGCATTAGATTAAGAACAGCTAAATATTTGGTATAAGGGCATGGGACAGTGGGTTCACCAGCAGTCCAGCACCATGTACCTAAACAGGGGCATAAAGTGGTGATTCATAGTTTGTTGCCCCGAGAAACAAACATCCAAGACACATATCTGGGTTGGTCTCATTTTTGTTCACTCTAGCCACCTACTCCTATGTGTGGATAGCAAATCTAGTCCTGGTCATACCACTGTGTACCGCGTTACCCCTATATTTCCCTTTTCAACCAAGAGACCGGTTGGATGACCAGTCTGTACTACTTTCACCCCCTTTCCTTCCTGTTTGTACCAAGTCCGATGTACAACATACTAAATTCCCCACCCCCACTTTATTTCTTGTTTGAACCAAGTACAAGATTCGACTCCATGAAGTAGCTTTACCTCTAACAATAGAAAAAAAATGGGTGAAGTTGGACCATCCGATCGAGAGGGGCTGAGAGTTTGAAAATGATGCACATGCAGCGACGTAGCGAGCTGGGGAAGTAGAGCTAAGGCGGTTTCGAAGAAAGATATACCCGAAGGTCATCGGGATGTGGATAGGTGGGCGGCGGGAGGCCGGATCCGCCCACACTAGGGCAACGACGAAGGGATCGGAGGACCTCCCGCGCCGGCGCTCGGCCAGAGATAACGGTGCGGCCGACAATGGGTCTCCTCCTTCGCTGTCGACGACGGCCTAAATGCTGCCCCTCCTCCCCTTCACCTGTGGAGGGGGATATGTTTGGATATGTAACCAGCGGTGAGGATAGAAAGACAGTGTTTTTTGAAGGGATAAAGACAGTGTTACCACCCCTATCTTGTTTAGATCTGGAGAGGATGAGAGTGTGTGAATAGAGCAACCCTAGCAAGCAAGCGCGGAGGCTTCGCCTATATCGTAGTGGGGTAGTTTTCCTTTTCACTCTATCAAAACAATCGTTTAAAATTGTGTACTACGTGCCAGGTCGCCATTTTTTAGTTGTTGATTGTTTTTTGAGATAGCTACCCGCTTGTTCCAAGTGGTGTTACGGTGTGCCAGGTCGCACTTTGTATCGTTCAAGTCTGGTACAAGTCCCTCCATTAAATGAACAACCACCCCCTCGTAAAAATTGTGAACAAGCCTGATGTCTACTACACAACCTTCTTCTTGTAGACGTTGTTGGGCCTCCAAGTGCAGAGGTTGGTAGGACAGTAGCAAATTTCCCTCAAGTGGATGACCTAAGGTTTATCAATCCGTGGGAGGCTTAGGTTGAAGATGGTATCTCTCAAACAACCCTGCAACCAAATAACAAAGAGTCTCTTGTGTCCCCAACACACCCAATACAATCCGTGGGAGGCTTAGCTGCACTAGTTCGGCGAAGAGATGGTGATACAAGTGCAATATGGATGGTAGATATAGGTTTTTGTAATATGAAAATATAAAAAAATCAAGGTAACAAGTGGTAAAAGTGAGCGTAAAACGGTATTGCAATGCTATGAAACAGGGCCTAGGGTTCATACTTTCACTAGTGCAAGTTCTCTCAACAATAATAACATAATTGGATCACATAAATATCCCTCAACATGCAACAAAGAGTCACTCCAAAGCCACTAATAGCGGAGAACAAACGAAGAGATTATGGTAGGGTACGAAACCACCTCAAAGTTATTCTTCCAGTCGATCTATTCAAGAGTTCGTACTAGAATAACACCTTAAGACACATATCAACCAAAACCCTAATGTCACCTAGATACTCAAATGTCACCTCAAGTATCCGTTGGTATGATTATACAATATGCATCACACAGTCTCAGAATCATCTATTCAACCAACACAAAGTACTTCAAAGAGTGCCCCAAAGTTTCTACCGGAGAGTCAAGACGAAAACGTGTGCCAACCCCTATGCATAAGTTCACAATGTTACGGAACCCGCAAGTTGATCACCAAAACATACATCAAGTAGATCACGTGAATATCCCATTGTCACCATCGATAAGCACATGCAAGACATACATCAAGTGTTCTCAAATCAAAGACTCAATCCGATAAGATCACTTCATAGGGAAAACTCAATCCATTTCAAGGGAGTAGAGGGGGAGAAACATCATAAGATCCAACTATAATAGCAAAGCTCGCGATACATCAAGATCGTACCACCTCACGAACACGAGAGATAGAGAGATCAAACACATATCTATTGGTACATACCCTCAGCCCGAGGGTGAACTACTCCCTCCTCATCATGGAGAGCGCCGGGATGATGAAGATGGCCACCGGCAAGGGATCCCCCCTCCGGCAGGGTGCCGGAACAGGGTCTGGATTGGTTTTTGGTGGCTACAGAGGCTTGCGGCGGCGGAACTCCCGATCTAGGTTATTTTCTGGAGGTTTCAGTATTTATTGGATTTTTTGGCGTAGGTCTAATATCAGGGGGGGTCTCCAGGTTGTCCACGAGGCAGGGGCCCACGCCCAGGGGGGTGGGCATGCTCCCAGCCTCGTGGGCAGCCCGGGACTCTCCTGGCCCAACTCTTTTACCCCGGGGGCTTCTTTTGGTCCAGAAAAATCATCAAAAATTGGCACTTCAATTGGACTCCGTTTGGTATTCCTTTTCTGTAAAACTCAAAAACAAGGAAAAAACAGAAACTGGCACTGGGCTCTAGGTTAATAGGTTAGTCCAAAAAATCATATAAAATATCATATAGATGCATAATAAACATCCTAGAAGGATAATATAATAGCATGAATACTTCATAAATTATAGATACGTTGGAGACGTATCAAAGCCCACGGCTAAAATTATCAGAAACGTGGGTTGCCCCAACATGCATTATTATTTATATTTTCTACTCCCTCCATTCCTAAATGTAAGTCTTTTTTATTAGCCACACCTAGGACAAGATTTTTTTATTAGCAGTGAACCCCACATGTCATAGACACAAAAAGTGTGGCAAGATTCCCTTAGGCAAGCCAAAGTGTGTCTAACAATTTTAGCAACTCAAGTTAGGCAAGTGTGGCAAGTGTGGGAAAAATAATGTGGCAACATAAGACAAACATAGTCACAATCCAAACAGCCCCGTAATTTTTTGTGACATGCATGAAAATTTGGTTAGTTAAATTTATAGTCAAAATTTGGCAAGGTGCATCAAATCAACACATGCAAGTATCAAAAGGGAAGTCACGACATGCATGCATGCGTTGTACTCCCTCCGTTTCCAAATATAAGTCTTTTTAGAGATTGCAACAAGCAAAATATGTCTACATACATCCATCTGTAGTAGTCCATTTGAAATGTGTAAAAAGACTTATATCGAGTGCAGTGCTTTGATGTGTCGCGTCAACTCGTACAAGACCGAGAAGTTTGATTACTACAACACCCTCTCCCTCGCGGACTGAGCTCCGGTGCCTTAACTGCACCTGCCTTTGGCTGCATGACAGGTGGGCCAACCACCTGTTGGGCCCACCTGTCATAGACGCAAAGGCAGGAGCGGTAAGTCAATGAAGCTGCGTCCCTCCCTCGGGCATAAGCGTGGTGGCTGGCAGGACTAGTAGGAGCTTTCGCTACACTCTTCTTGACGGCGGCGAACTTGCGGATGGAGTTGACCATCATGTCGTCCATGCGAGAGGCGAAGGCGGCATCGGCGAGGGCTACGACGCTGGCGGTCGCCAGCACCGTCTGGAAACCGCAGGCCGGCGCCTTGGATGATTTGGCATAGCCGACTGCCGCTCGCGACCATCGCCTCCATAGGTTCTTCTGCCTTCTGGTCACTTGGTCTTGGATTGGAGTGAGCAGTGTTGCGTAGAGACTAAGGAGTAGATGGATTGGAGTGGTGGGGCGCCTTTATATGAGGATCCAAACTCTGTTGCATTCACATCATGCTGGCTCTATTCTGCTTCCCCAATTAATTCCCTCTGCATGTAGAGTAATTTGAGGATGCATCATTGACCATTCAACGTCTCGGGAACCGCTACCCTCTCCCTCCTTGGCATTCAAGTACCTATGGAGGCGACTGCCGCTCGTGTCTATCGCGTGTCAGGAGCGTTCCCGTCGACAACAAGGTGCCTATGGTGACTTTGTAAATTTCAAGATGATAGTACTAGTATACTCAATATTGTGCACCGCGACCAAGGCCGAGAGGAAAACGAGGGAACTACGTATTTATTTACGGTGTAGATTCACTCATTTTGCTCCATATGTACTCCGTCTCGGTGTAGTCTAGTCACTTGTTGAAATCTCTAGAAAGGCAAATACTCCTTTACGGTTTCTGAGGCTATACTAGCAAGTACTCCCTCCGTCCGAAAATACTTGTCATCAAAATGGATAAAAAAGATGTATCTAGAACTAATATACATCTAGATACATCCCCTTTTATTCATTTTGATGACAAGTATTTCCGGACGGAGGGAGTACTACAATAGTGGGCTCACATAGCAATTTTGTCTCATGCAAGAGCCTGGCTATATGCGTGCTCCAAGGTTACAGAATCGCCACGGTCGGGTTGCACTTGGCTCTTCGCCTCTTTGAGAAGACGAACAATGATGTTACTACTACTGCTTCTACAGTATCGAATCCACTGCTGCATGTCCGTCTACCGCGAGTGGGAGGGATAGCTAGTTGTAGTACTATAAGCAAAAGCCTATCCTCGTCTATGAGCCACCGCGCGCATGGGCGAGGGAGAAGGCATGTAGTAGTAAAATCAAGCTTCTCCTCGTTGTACGAGTTGACGCGACACATCATAGCACTAGCCCCACATGGTTGCCTCTAAACTTGGCTGAAAGACCCGCAGTGTACAATACTCCATTTGCTGCAACCTCTAACATTTACCCCACCACAAATTAAAATATATATTCCTGTCTTGACCAGATGAGCGTGCAAACTAGAATCACCAGGATGACAGGTAGGGCCAGAAGATTATTTTAATCAAAAAAATATAGCATGGAGCCGACCCCAACGATTTTAAGCTTACAGGCACGGTACACGCTATCCTAGACTACTCTACACATGAAACTGCCACACGAGCGTCCGGGCTGCGCTTGGCTCTTCGCCTCTTCGAGTACTACTGCAGTAGAGGAGTACTATAGTATGCTTCTGGCCATATGACACCGATTGAACTGCTACATGTCCACCGCGTACGGGAGGGAGAGCGTGTAGCGAACGAAAGCTTCTCCTGGTCCTGCCAGCCACCATGCTCATGGGCGAGGGAGGGATGCAACTTCATTGACTTACTGCTCCTGCCTTTGCGTCCATGACAGGTGGGCCCAATAGGTTGGTGGCCCACCTGTCATGCAGCCAAAGGCAGGTGCGGTTAAGGCGAGAGGGCGTGGTAGTAATCAAGCTTATCAGTCTTGTACGAGTTGACGCGACACATCAAAGTACCGCACTCGATATATTTCAATAATTTGTGTTTACCGACGCATTAATTACAACGCATGCATGCATGCATGCATGCCGTGACTCTCCTTTTGATACTTGCATGTGTTGATTTAATGCACCTTGAAGTAGTTTGAATATGTGACGGTAAAGCTTTGTAATGCCCCGGCCCTAATAAAGCGAGAGATGGTTGTTGTCAGTGTCAAAACCGGTGGATCTCGGGTAGGGGGTCCCGAACTGTGCGTCTAGGCGGATGGTAACAGGAGACAAGGGACACGATGTTTTTACCCAGGTTCGGGCCCTCTCGATGGAGGTAATACCCTACTCCTGCTTGATTAATATTGATGATATGGGTAGTACAAGAGTAGATCTACCACGAGATCAAGGAGGCTAAACCCTAGAAGCTAGCCTATGGTATGATTGTTGTTCATCCTACGGACTAAAACCCTCCGGTTTATATAGACACCGGATAGGTTAGGGTTACGTAGTCGGTTACAATGGTAGGAGATCTACATATCCGTATCGCCAAGCTTGCCTTCCACGCCAAGGAAAGTCCCATCCGGACACGGACGAAGTCTTCAATCTTGTATCTTCATAGTCTTGGAGTCCGCCGTGATGATAGTTATTATCCGGACACCCCTAGTCCAGGACTCCCTCAATAGCCCACGAACCAGGCTTCAATGACGATTTAGTCCGCACGCATATTGTCTTCGGCATTGCAAGGCGGGTTCCTCCTCGAATACATAGAAGGTTTTGAACACCAGGATAGTGTCCGCTCTGCAAAACAAGTTCCACATACCACCGTAGAGAGAATAATTTTTGCATGATCTGGCGACGTATTCAAGGGCGTGACATCACAGCACGACCAGGCCTTTATATGAATCGTTTTTTACCGTTCCACCTTAGACGTTTAGCAAGGCGGTTTCCTTGGCACGTCTTATCAAAGCATAGATCGTGCCCCCTTATTCCGGGATTCTCATCAATACGGACGTGGGTAACCCATCCGCGCCATTGATTATGGCTCTTGGGAGATAAGCGAGTTTTACCAGGCTGGTGGGGGATGCATAGCTTCGTCCGTCCATATAAGGGGATAAGGATCCACCTTTTCACCTACGCCTTCTTCCTCCTTTGCTCATCCATTTTCGTGCACTCGAGCTCCAGCGCCCAAGTCCGCACATCCCACCTCAACCTTCTCCAACCATGTCCCGAGCGGGAGGCAGGTGGATGGCCTCCTCCGTTACGGAGCGGCACATCACAAAGCTGCGGGAGGCCGGATACTTGTCCAGCAACATCGCGCACAGGTTGCCCGACGCGGGGCAGCTCATTCCAACCCCCAAGCCCCATGAGAGGGTGGTGTTTCTCCCCCACTTCCTCCGCGGACTAGGTTTTCCACTTCACCGATTTGTCCGGGGGCTCATGTTGTACTACGGCCTGGACTTCCACGACCTGGTCCCGAATTTCATCCTCAACATCTCGGCGTTTATCGTCGTGTGCGAGCCCTTCCTCTGCATCCAGCCCCACTTCGGCCTATGGCTGAAGATCTTCAATGTCAGGCCGAAGGTTGTGGGCGGCCGTCAAGCCGGAGTCTTGGAGGCGCCATGGTTGGCAAGATGGCCAAAGTCCTATGGCTCGAGGGCTCCTTTGTGGAGACAATAAAGGGTGGCAATCGGGTGGTTCTACATCACCGAGCCACGCGACCCCAAATGGGTGGCGGCCCCCGAATTCAGATCTGGCTTCCCCAAACGGCTCTCGTCATGGAATGAGACGGGCCTGACGTGGGCGAATTCGGACGAGCTATCCGGACTCCAAACATGCGTCCGAAACCTGGTGGACAAGAATCTCAGGCTTGTCAACGTAATCCAGGTGATGCTCATCCGCCGGATTCTCCCATGCCAACAACGGGCCTTCAAATTGTGGGAGTTCGATCCGGCACAACACCGAACCTTGAGCCGGCTCTTCGACACTACGTACGAAGATGCCTGGAAGGTGCTGTTCAAGGGCGCTGAAGCCCCCGCATCCGCTAACAAAGATCGCGGATACAGCTCGCAGCATCAAGCCGGCGAGGTAAGTTATTTTATCCTTTACGGGACTCTTTTTTCATAGATTGACTCTATGTGGGATCTAAAACTCCCTAATCCTTGGCAGGACTGGCTAAAGACGTTCGGACAGATTAACTGTCCCGCTCCTTTGCCGGAAGATCCAGCGGACGCCCGATTGACGGGACTGCTGGCTCCGGTACCCCATGTGCTGCCGGAGAAGAAGGCCAAGAAGGAGGCCACGGGAACTCGAAGGAGCTCCCGACGCCAGTCTTGTCGATTCTGAAGCAGAATCTTCTCTTGAGAACGAGGAGGAGGAAAAGAAGCCTCTCCCCGGGGAGGAGAGGAAAAGGAAGGCCGCTAACTGGGGAGGCCGGAGGGTCTAAGAAGGGAAGGACCCTTCCTCCGGACTTCTCCACAAACGTCGACGACGAGGAGGAGGAGTGGCCAACGAGGGCCAAGCCCCTGGCGAGATCGTAAGTGTCCGGATACCCATGGCTTTTTTATTATTGCATTGTGTTCTCTAATGCCGAACATTCATGCAGCCCGCCCAAGGGCGAGCTCGCCGCTTCGACGAGCGGGTCCCTGAGTTCGTCGGAAATGGAGAGTACTTCACTTCCGGCCGCCTCCTCACCTCACGCTGCGGACGACGCCGAGGTGGGGCCCCAAGGGGGGCCTGGTCAAGAGGAGGTGGCGCAGGAGGCGCTGCAAGGCGACCTCCGGGACTCCAGGCGCGTGGTGGGCGAGACCCCCAGGGGCTCTAAGCCCGACCCTTGTCCGGACTCCATAACGGAACCTTCAGCAGTTCCGAAGTCCGGCAAGCGGCCCCTTCGTAAGAAGGGTAAGACGCCGGTGTCCTCCGTCCAGCCGGAGGCACCGGATAGCTTACTGGAGGCGCTTAACAGCGCTTCCATCAAGGAGGAGCACCGCACTGTTATGAGTGCGGTGATCCGGACGATTCGATCCGCCAAGAGCGGGTGACTGGCCTGTACTCAGCCTTCTAACAGGCTTTGAGGTAAGTTTAGAATATGTAGAAATATTACCGCATAGGCGGTAGCCTCGATGCTTAGTTCGGTGTTCGGAAAGAAAAGCGGACTAAGGATCTAAAAAGATATACGCAAGAGTCTAACATAAGTATGTCAATATGGGAATGCAGGCTGCTGCCGACCTCTGCCAGACCGATCTTGAGGTCAATGTATTGAAGCAGAGCCTCGAGCGGTCCGAGAACGAGCTCGGCCTTGCCAAGAAGCAGCTCGAGGACAAGGAAGGTAAGTAAACCTTATTAAAGAAATACCTTATAGAAAAGGTTTTGGTTGCAAAAAAGAACAGGAATAACTTGGGTACTACAGGGGCCACGAACGAGGTGGCGACCCTGAAGGAAGCGGTGTCCGTGGCCGAAAGCAAAGCGGTCATGAGCGCACCGAGCGAGAGAAGGGGAGGCGCAATGGCGGAGGTGCGGCAAGAGCTCTGTGCTCTCGTGAAAAACACGAGGGTTTGGGCGTGACTCAAGACCAGAGAGTCCGAGCTTGCCTCGGCTCTTGAGAGTGCCAAAGCAGCTAAGGCCGAGGCCCAAAAAGCCCTCAAGAAATTGAATCATTAAAGAAGATAGCGGCGGGTAAGGCATTCTTTATGCAAAGCAAGCATGTGAAAGTGAATTACCTATTACTTACCCGGATCTGAGCTCTCCAGAGCATTCGCAGATCTGCCCGTAGTGTGTCCGATCTTGCCGCATTCTACCGCGCCAAGGAGGGGAGCTCAACGGAGAAGGTGTTCTGGTCTCAATATCTTTGAGGCCGGACTTTCGGTGCCCTAAGCGACCAGCTGAAGCAGCTGGTCGAGCTCCACAAGGTCGCCAAACAGGCCATGAAGGGCCTCATAGTTGGTGTGGCCATTGGAAGCCATGCACAGGAGCTACTTTGGGCTAGTGCGGCGGCTGGTGGCCGCCTGTCCATGGATTGAAGTCATCAAGCGCTCTGTCTGCATTGAAGGTGTCCGTCGGGCCCTTGCCCGTGCTAAAGTGCACTGGGGCAAGCTGGATGTGGAGAAGCTTGTGACGGACGGGCCACCGAAGGGCAAGGAGCATCGCACGCCCGAGATGTACTATGAGGGCCTCCTAAAGGGTGCCCGCCGAATAGCGGATGAGTGCTCCAAAGATGTAATTTTTGAATAGACTCACATTTATTATCCTCAGACGCTGAAAACTTGTTCATATCGCTAAGCAACGCTTGTTAATTTAAAATATTACCTTACAGGCGGCCGTTTATCAAATTTGAGAGATGGCAAGTCGTTGGCTTCAGCCCCCATGCCACAGTCTTTGGGGTGTTCGGGATAAACTTGAGCACTCTTGTTCCCATTCTTGGGTCCATCTAGGAGGCGCTCAACATAGCGAACAAGGCAACCGGACTTATAATGCTTGAACACTCTCACTTAGCCACAGAATTCTATAATTTTAAATTTCGGCGAAGCCCCTAGTATTCGGAAGACCGAGTTCAGGGCGCTATCCACGCCTTGGCCGGACAATTCTGGTTCCTCGCTCTAAGCGGCATAAGTCTTTAGGGACCCAAAAAATCTTTCGAACAGTGACCGGCTCTCGCCCTATCATGATGGTTAGTATTAGCTTTCTCCACTGAGGTGCTCGACCCAGCTCAACTTGGGCACAATCGCAGTGGTTCTCCCGGTTCTACCTTAGCCGATATAACGGAACGTAAGGTACCAAAACACGGGAGTCGGGCAAACCCAACTATTGACCCAAGACATGATTCGGAGCCGATTCATATAATGCTATAAGTTCGGGGTGCCGCACTTGTGAAAGTGTTCGGACTTATCACACCATAATTTTGGGGTACTTAAGCCCCTGGTGTATTGGCCGTACCAAAGTGTACGGGTGCGACATGTCATGAAATGAACATATATATAGATAAAGAAAAAGTGCAATAATAGGCAAAAGCTATGTATTGTTTATTCAAAAAGGTACTGCAATGAAAGCGAGCGATACAAATAGTGTGATAAGCAAGGGATGGGACTATCTAACATGTCCCCTCCGAGGGTAAGCTGCGGGATGGTATGTAAAAGCAGGTATAATGCTCGTAATAGAGACCACCTGAACACTCGACGTGGCTTTCTGCTTCCCTGGCTGTTGCATCGTGAGTTCGGCGATTCTAGTGCCGGACAGGACTTCTGGAAAACGGAGTCCTGAAAGTAAAAAAAAGGAAGAAAAAAAAGAAAAGAAAAAGAATGACACAATCGGGAGCCCCTGGTGCGTCGAGCCGCATTCCGGGCGTGCCGTGGTCGTGCCCCTCCCCTTATGCCCATGGTATCTCCAGAGTGTAGTTATGTATGTGTAGTACTGGCTTTGCAATTTCGCGATGGCTGGGGTTGGGGCCGGATTGCTACGCGTGCTTGAATCGTGCCAGGCGGTCTTGTTGTAGGTTACTCCGGGCGCGCTTGACAATGTCCGGACGCTTAGTGGCCGGTCTTGAGAATTGCTGTTGGAGGCTGCTTTGCACCTCCGCCGCGAGGGCCGCCGTGTGCTCCTCCGTTCGGAGAGAGCGTTCGGTGTTTCCATTGACCGTGATTACTCCTCGAGGGCCTGGCATCTTGCGCTTGAGGTATGCGTAGTGCGGCACCGCATTGAACTTTGCAAATGCGGTTCGTCCGAGTAGTGCATGATAGCCGCTGCAGAACGGGACGATGTCGAAGATTAACTCTTTGCTTCGAAAGTTATCCGGGGATCCGAAGACCACTTCGAGTGTAACTGAGCCTGTACAATTGGCCTCTACACCCGGTATGACGCCTTTAAAGGTCGTCTTTGTAGGTTTAATCCTTGAGGGTCTATGCCCATTTTGCGCCTTTGTATCACGATAAAGCAGGTTCAGGCTGCTACCGCCGTCCATCAGGACTCTGGTGAGGTAAAATCCGTCAATAATTGGGTCAAGAACCAATGCGGTGAAACCGCCATGACGAATGCTAGTGGGGTGGTCCCTTTGATCGAAGGTGATCGAGCAGGAAGACCATGGGTTGAACTTTGGGGCGACTGGCTCCATCGCATATACGTCCCTTAGTGCGCGCTTCCGCTCCCTTTTGGGTATGTGGGTTGCGTATATCATGTTCACCGTCCGCACTTGTGTGGGAAAGCCCTTCATACATCCTCTATTGTTCGGCGGCCGGGGCTCTTCCTCGTCATCACTATGCAGCCCCTTGTCATTGAGTTCGGCATTTAACTTGCCTGCCTGCTTGAACACCCAACAATCCCTGTTGGTGTGGTTGGCTGGTTTTTCGGGGCTGCCATGTATCTGGCACAAGCGATCGAGTATTCGGTCCAAGTTGGACGGGCCCTGGGTATTTCTTTTGAATGGCTTCTTCCGCTGACTGAGTTTAGAGCCTGTGAATCCGGCATTGACGGCCGTATCTTCAGCATTATCGCTGTTAATGCGGCGCTTGTTCTTGTTGCGACGCGACCTGCCATTGCTGTCCTTGGTATCCGAACTATCAGGGTGTTTGGCCAAGTTGTTGCTTCGAGCTAGCCAGCTGTCCTCTCCCGCACAAAAGCGGGTCATGTGTGTTGTGAGGGCTGCCATGGATTTCGGCTTTTCCTGTCCTTGGTGCGGGGCATGCCTTTCGTCGCGGATGTTATGTTTGAAGGCTGCAAGGGCCTCTGCATCCGGACGATCAACGATTTGATTTTTCTTTGTTAGGAACCGTGTCCAGAATTGTCGGCGATTCTTACGGCTGCTGAATTATATGGCTAAGGTCATCGGCGTCTGGTGGTCGCACATATGTGCCTGGAAGTTATCAAGGAATGCGGCTTCGTGTCCTCCCAACAACCGATTGATTCTGGCCGGCAAGCTGTTGAGCCAATGCCGAGCTGGTCCTTTAAGCTTGAGTGGGAGGTATTTGATGGCATGTAGATCATCACCGCAAGCCATGTGGATATGGAGGAGATAGTCCTCGATCCAGACCGCAGGATCTGTGGTACCATCGTATGATTCGATGTTTACGGGTTTGAAGCCCTCGGGATTTGATGATCCATTACTTCATCTGTGAAGCATAGTGGGTGTCTTGGCGCCTCTGTATTGGGCTATATCACGGCGTAGCTCATATGAGCTTTGTCTCGTGTGTTCGGCCCGGTCGGGTTTCTTGTATCCGGCGTGACGGTAATCATCCAGTCGTTAGGCGCCCATGCGATCCGTAGATCGATCTTGTATGTTTTGCCTTATCCTCCAATATATCTACGCAAGTCCGGTAGCGTTTTCCGTGCCTTGGTACTTTTTGAGCGTCGGGGTGTGGCTTGAGCGGAGGGCCGAGAGGCTTCTGCTATGGCCACGGGTGGCGATCTGCCATGTCGTGCGCTGGTGACTTGGGTGCTTCCTCCTCTGATCGAGGCAACGGCCTGCGTTTGGGGTATCTTTGGAGGGGCGTTGAATTTCTTCGTCGTCCGTATCCCAACCTTCCTGTCCGTAGTCCGGCCAGGGCTCTCCGGATAAAGAGAGAGACTTTAGTGAATTCAGGATGTCGCCAAAGGGCGAGTGCTGAAAGATGTCCGCGGCAGTGAACTCCATGACCGGCGCCCAATCGGATTCGATTGGCAGGGGTGCGAAGGGTTCGGAGTCTGGAGAGGAGTCCGGCACCCTGGAGTCAAGGTCTTCGCAAAGGACATGGATGGAGTTTGGCTCAATCGCCGTAGAGATCGTAGCCCCCGAGGCGGTGTCCAACCACTCGTCCTCGATTAGGGAATCCGGCTCCGGATCAAGGGTCGGAGCGGATGCTGGTGCAGCCTCGTGGCACCTTTCGGCCGCAGAGCTAGATCATACCCATCGAGACAAAGGCGGCACGCTCGGCTGTGGCTCGAATCCGTCCAAGATCAAGTCTCCGCGGACATCGGCCATATAGTTCAAACTTCCAAATCTGACACGATGGCGGGCGTAGCTTCGATCTGCTCCAGATGGCCAAGCGAATTGGCCCGCAGCAAAGCCGCCGAATCTGAAGATCTGTCCGGGAGAAAAGTCTCACCCTGGACCGCATCGTTGTTGATGATTGAAGGAGCCATCGGGCCTATCGGTGACGACACAGAGGAACTCTCAATGAAAGCACCAATGTCGGTGTCAAAACCGACGGATCTCGGGTAGGGGGTCCCGAATTGTGCGTCTAGGCGGATGGTAACAGGAGACAAGGGACACGATGTTTTTACCCAGGTTCGGGCCCTCTCGATGGAGGTAATACCCTACTCACTGCTTGATTAATATTGATGATATGGGTAGTACAAGAGTAGATCTACCACGAGATCAAGGAGGCTAAACCCTAGAAGCTAGCCTATGGTATGATTGTTGTTAGTCCCCACGGACTAAAACCCTCCGGTTTATATAGACACCGGATAGGTTAGGGTTACAGTCGGTTACAATGGTAGGAGATCTACATATCTATATCGCCAAGCTTGCCTTCCACGCCAAGGAAAGTCCCATCCGGACACGGGACGAAGTCTTCAATCTTGTATCTTCACAGTCTTGGAGTCCGGCCGTGATGATAGTTCGGCTATCCGGACACCCCCTAGTCCAGGACTTCCTCAGTTGTGCACGAGGAGGGCGAGATCATGCAGACGGAACAGGACCCGACGATGGAGCTCTCTATGGTCTCGATGGACCTCACCTTGCTCCACTGCCCCTTGTGCCTCCACCCCTTGAAGCCTCCAGTGTATGAGGTTCGAATACACCTCGTCCGTTCGGCTGATCGAGCAAGGTGCAGGTTTCTTGATTGATGTGTTGTTCGATTGATTTGTGCAGTGCAAGGGAGGGCACCTGGCTTGCGCGGACTGCCGCGTCGAGCGCCTCGGGAACCAGCAGCAGTGCCAGAAGTGCGAGCGCGGCGGTGGCTTCGACATGCAGAACACGGCGGTGGACGCCGTCCTCTCCTCGGTGAGGGTGGAGTGCCCGCACGAAGGATGTGGGCTCTACGTCACTTACCACAAGCTCGCCGATCACCAGAGCGTGTGTCTGCTCGCGCCCTGCAAATGCCCCGTGCCCATCTGCAACTATGAAGGCCCGCCGCCGGTGCTCTCCCACCACATCAGCACCGTGCATCCCATGCCCGTGCACATGATCCAGTACGGCAAGGCGCTCCAGCTGCAAGTGCCACTGTCGGAGCCACGACTCTTGCTGTTCGTGGAGGAGGACGGTCGCGTGTTTTTGTTGGTCGGCGGTGTGCTCGACATCGGCGCTCCTATCGCCGTGTCGGTCGTCTGCATCAGAGCGGGGGCATCCCCACTGCCGCACTATGTGGCCAAGCTATGGGCGAACGGCCCGTCGGGGGAGCCCAAAGGCAGGACCAACGCCGTCAAGGTGGAAATGGAGGTGACAAGCAGAAGGGATCCCGGTGACGTCGTCGTGCAGGAGCTGACCTTCTTCACAGTTTCGCCCAAGCTGCTGGCCAGGGCTAAGCTGGTGTCCCTCCACATTCAGATTGACAAGCTCACGTCCTAAATGATTCTACACTGCCTTCTGTTTATCTTAGTAATATGCTAATATCGGGGTTAGGTCGGTCTACTTTAGCTTAAGAGATGGTGGGTTTTGGTGGCGACGCAGCAATTACCTCGACATCAGATCAGCAGTGAAAGTAATTTCGAACAGTCGAATGGATATTTTGTGTCTGTTGGATATAAAGATCCTTTGGGTAAGAAGTAACAGCTTATATGCTTTTTTTCGAAACGGAACAACGATACTATTATAAATTTTTTTGACATGCACTAATATTTTCGAAACGAACGTCGGGCTGTAGCTAGAAGGGCGGTTGGGACGCGGCATCGGCCCATACCGCGGTGACCCCCGATTGGGACGCACCGACTGTGGATTTTCTCCCTCGCCGATGTTGACCGCGTCTACGCAGAACATTGTTTCCTTGCCCAGTGCGGGATCGGGCGGATATGTGACCAGCGGTGTGGCCACCGTCGTTCTATGCTTGTGAAGAGAGCAACCCGGGCAAGCAGGCTTGTAGCTTAGGCTCCTGCTAGTGTATATATAGTGATTTTTTTCTCTCCATATCAACCATTTTATATTGCGTACGTGTCATTGAAGAGTGAAATGATGGTTGCTTCTTCCGACTAACTTACTGTGTGATTTGACTGCTCCTTTAGTGGCCCCTACACGTACTCCCCCTATGTGTATGCAACAGTCACACGTACACATTGACGCAAAAACGCACGCGACGCCCTAATGCATGCATGTCCGAGCACACGATGGAACACACACGGTCACGCTCAAGTGCTCAACCTACACGTGCATGCACACACATACTCAGCCAGGGTGAGCTACTGACCTTATAAACACCGGAAAATGTATATATTGAGCGCAATGGCGTATCATGAAGTCCATCGACTGTATTTTTACAAATATCTGATGATAGACAGTGTATTTATCTCGTTTGAAATTAAGCCATATTAACCGGAGAGGAGGCGGTATGGACTAGCATTACTTTGCTGTGTCCCGTCAACTTGGCGAACGAGGAGAAGCTTGCGGGACGGGAGAAGCTTGCATACGGTGGCTCGCAGGACAAGGAGAAACTTTTGACTAATGCAAGCTGTCCTTCGCTCGAGCGGTGGGCGTGCAATGATTAATTCGGTGTCGATTGCGAAGCATACACTATACTAGTACTATTATTGTTGCACTTCCCGAAGAGGCGAACAACCAAGCACAAAATTTACTAGTACTAGTACTACTACTATAGTCTATAGAGGTATGTACTATACTAGTACTAGGAACCGGATGGAGGAGCGTTTGCACTCTTATTATATTTTTAAAATATGATAAAGCAATCTTCAACACATTTGGTTCTCTTCGAGGGTTCTCGCATGTGATAATGGAAGTTGATTGCATTGAACACTCGCCACAATTCTCACTTAATTCTGGCTCATATCCTGTTACAAATAGGAGCGCTCAGTAATATTTCCTCTTTTTTTGTTATTCAGCATGTAAACAGGTCAGCAAACCTTGTGGCGCATCTTTGTGCGGACCGTGCTTGCTGCACTTTGAATGTGGCCGAGAGCTGGCTTGATGAAACACCTCGCTTCCTACTTCTTTTTTGCGGGGTACCTCGCTTCCTAGTGACCAGTGTCTTGGCTGATCGTCCTAAGAATGCTTATATATGAATAAAGCTCTCTCATTTACCCGCAAAAAAGATTAAGCCATATTAACTGGAAAGGAGGGAGTATGGACTAGCACTACTTGTTGGTGTGTCCCGTCAACTCGCCGAATGAGGAGAAGCTTGCAGGACAAGGTGAAGCTTCGCCACGCTTTGACTAATGCAACGTACCCTCGCCCAGGCGGTGGACATGCATCGGTTCATTCGGTGTCAGATTGGCAGAGGCATACACTGTAGTACCGAATATGCGGAGTACCATCATTGTTCGACTTCACGAAGAGGTGAAGAGCCAAGCGCAAGGTTTAGTAGTATGAGTACTACTACTACTAGAACCGCATGGTGGAGCCTCTGTACTCTTTTTTTAATCTCTGATAAAGTACACATTTAATCTCTGATATCGATCATCCATGCTCGAATATATCTTGGCCTCCGTCTGAGCCCGTCTGTGTGTTCTCGCTCCTCGTCTCTCTCAAGGAATGGAGGGTTGGCCATTTTGCCGTCAATTGAGATCGATTTGCTCACACTCCGGTCCCACATGTCAGTGATATGCCAAGAGGAGGTGCGTTGATCGACCGCCATCTGGCGTACTTGGTTTTGCACCTTTATACTAATCCTCCCTCCGTCATAGTTTACAGGGCGCGCTTCATTATGATGCATTTCTCTCAATGCATTTCCACCACTAGAGATACTTTAGACGCATTTGATTTAATGCTCAATTAATTAGTGCGTGGTAACCGTAATTTTCTCTCGATGTAGTACTAAGGAGTGGAGTAAGTGCATGCATGTGTGTACGCATTATTTCCTCTAGTAATAGACGCCGTGGTATAACTACCAATGCTATTTTTCAGGCCGATCGCTAGTCGCCTTGGTCCCAGAGTTTTTTTCTTTTTCTAAAGCGGGCCCTATAAACAGTGACGGATGAAGTAGTATGAGTGGATTCAAAGAAGAGCGTATTGATGGTTGCTTCTTCCGAGAAACTTACAATGGGAAAGGTGGGGCTTATGATTTGACTGCTCATTACTCACTATTAATGCGGCGCAACGACCGGTCCGAGTCTCCCATGCAGCTGTGCACTACCCCATCAGTTCTTAAATATACCCCGGAGTATTTGTCTTTCTAGAGATTTCAACAAGTGACTACTCAAATATTTGTCTTTTTAGAGATTCAAATGGACTACTACATACGGATGTATATGGACATATTTTAGAGTGTAGATTCACTCATTTTTCTTCGTATGTAGTCACTTGTTGAAATCTCTAGAAAGACAAATATTTAGGAACAGAGGGAGTACACATACGAAGCAAAATGAGTGAATCTACACTCTAAAATATGCCCATTTGAAATTAGTAAAAAGGCAAATATTGTTGATGACAGTTGCGACGACAAAAAAGAAGCATATTCCTTGTCCTAAGGGAAGATAACAACACGGTTGTGTTTGTCTAAAACGGTGTGAGGACAAGGTTGCAATATGGAAAGTACGTTTTGTGCAAAGAACTATGGAAGATCCACATGCAGCGACGTGGGAAGATGGGCAGTGGAGCAAGGCCGGAGGGGATGCCTGGAGGTCGTCGAGATGTAACAAGGTGAGCGGCAGCGGGCGAAATCTGCCCATACTGCGGCAGCGAGCAGGTGGCGTAGGCCCTACTGCGCCGGAGCTTGGTCAGAGAGAACGGCGTGTACCGCAGATCGGGACGTGCTGCCTCGGCGCCGTCGAACGGAGAAACGATGCACGTCCTCCCTTTCCGCCGGCGGACGGGATGCGGCCAGATCAGTGACCAACGGTGAGAGAGAGAGAGGCCACCGCAGCCTTGTGTGAGATACTCCGAAGATACACAAACCAGGCAGAGAGGCTCCATTGTATATAGTGGAGCGGACTACCTTTTTCTCCATAAAAATCGTTTTTATATTCTGTGTACGTGCCATTGAGCGATATAACTTTATTTAAAAATAACGCGCAAACGCATCAAGTCAAACTTTGTTTCATGCACGCGTGGTACACGACCTCCGTAGGTAAACAACCGCTACACGCGTTCAAATTAGCACGTGGGCTGCCATTTAAATGCAGAAATGAGCTCCACCGTGTACAGCAGGTGTGGCTGGGCACGCAGCGTGAGTACATGCACGGTGCACCTATTATCTTCTTGTATACGTACACCACCTATGTGGGGTTGTGTTAGAGAGATACAAACATAGAGAGATATAGTGTGTGGGTTCGTGAGAGTTTTTTTTTGGGGGGGGGGGGTCAATCAAAAAAGGTAACATATGCAATGTGTGTGAAATAGAGTCCTGGATATATCATATATATAGAGGGGCAATCCACGAGAAGAGAGTGGAGGTATCATCGACTTGAAGTGTCCATAGAATCGAATAGAGGGATGATGTGTGTGTGTGCACGCGCGGTCGATAAAGAGTGCCATCGAATTTGTGTGTGCCCATGTCAAAGATATAGAGTGGCTGGCCTACTAGAACGAGAGAGGGGACAAGTGCAGTTTGTCTCTGTGGCATGGATACCTACCTACATCGCTCGACTATAGGTGTGTGGTGGTGGGGGGGGGGAGGCCTAATTAACTATAGAGGTACAATGGCTGGTATATGTGTGGAGGAGGAGAGAGGCCTACCTCATGTATTAAGGGAGATCGATCTACCTCATGTATGAAGGGAGATCAATCGGCATCCATGCATATGTGTAGGAGAAGAATAAGGTTGGGAGAGAGACAGAGCTAGAGTGTTGGAGGGGGTGGTAGTGGAGTTGCTTCTAACAAATGGTGGGATAGGCTTGCTAGACAACCGAAGGGCACGCCTGCAATATCAATAAGAGAGGGGATGGCTGCCTGTCTGTGCACGTGCATGTGAGAGACGGGTCAGGAGGCATGCACAAATGATGAGGGGGGACGATATGGCTGTGGTAAGCAGACATAACTACATAGGAAGATCAATCGTCCTTTGTCAGAGAAAGGAGAGACATAACTTGTGAGGTACGTCGATCGATGGGGGGGATAGTTAAAGTCGACCTAGGTATATGTTGGGAGATCGATCGGTATACATGCATGTGTGTGTTAGAAGAAAATGAGGCACATGGAGAAGGATAGAGAGAGAGGGATGCATCTAGGAGGTGGTGCGAGAGTCATACTATATCGAGGGGGAAGGAGTGTGTGAGTACGAGATCGGTGAAAAGAGTGGTGGGAGTGAGGCATGGATGGTGATAAGAGAAGAGGGGAAGCTTGTGTTTGTGCTAGGCACACCTGGCTAGAGAGGCATATCGATCGATGTGTGCTGAAAAGATGAATTTGCACGATGGAGCTAGAGAATGCTGAGGGAGGGTGAGAGGGATGCGGGCGTGTCCATGCACGAGAAAAAGTTAGCGCTAGCTAGCTACAAAGATAAGAGGATTGTGTGGGTGTAAAAGACGATTAGAGATCATACTTCATTATAAAAAGCGAATATGGATATTTGAAGAATTTATCATAGTGTTTTAAACCGACGCATGTGTGAATATATATAACGGTGATACACATGGTGTGGTTATGAACATGTTATACTACATATAATATATTTTATCTCTACTCTTATAAAAAACAGAGTTGTTGATGATGGTGTGCCTGCCATCCTGCAGTATAGGCCGTCCGATTTATATATGACGGATAGGAAGGAAACTATGGGAATTTTGAAAAAAGATACCCACACCCCTCTCCATGTTTGCAAATTAGGCCTCCCCTTGATCATGTTGATGTTCCGTGGAACGCATGGGCATCTTGCTAGTACTACGTATAATATATAGAACAGTGATGATAATTTGGGCTAATGTGTGGCTTTTGCAGCTCAGGTCTAAATACTTGTCATAATGTAGGGGGCGGGGCACTATACTATGTGTGATAAACACGGTGTACACGTATGGAACATGGTTTAGATTATGAATATATAGTTAGTACATCAAATGTACTATTATTTGGAATCAACATCAAGTGTATTCAAAAAATAGGATTCAAGTTCATGTAGTACACATAGTTCATATCTATCTCTATAGTAATCATGTGTGTGTTATTAAGGTAATACACGAATGATGGTTGAAGTTGGCAACAATCATGATTGTAGATTCTTATTGAAATAGAGAAACGAATTCAAATTCAGTTCGAATTGCAACGGTAGTATATACATTTGGAATGCACTAAAATGTTGGTATGAGTAGGTTACATGCATTATACAGCAAGCAAAAACATTTAATTGGACATAACATGGATTCATACTCCCTCCTTCCATCTATATAGGGCGTGTCGTTTTTAAGACCGCCTTTGACTATTGACAAGATTAATAGTACATGACATGCACAATGTGAAAACTATATCATTGAAAGAACCTTTCACAGACGAATTTAACGGTGTGCTTTGTGTAAGTTGCATGTCATATATTATTGCTCTAATATTTGTTCAAAGTTAGCATCGAAAAACGCATTAGGCCCTATATAGATGGAAGGAGGGAGTAGCTTTGAATAGCATTTTTATAGTAAAACGGGGCAAGACTCTCTCTTTGTGTGGTGTGAATAGTTTTATTTTTTTCGTTTTCTTTTTGGTTGAGGGAAGTGTGAATTGATTTGGTACATACAAGTACAATATTACACGTTAGGCTTGTCCCTAAAATTCAACCCGCGCCTTGTTATATCCCGAAAATTCAGATATCGTTCTCCCAAAACTGGCGCCTTCACAACCCGCGCCTTGCTATCCCGAAATTACAACGCGCGCGAAAACTCCCTCCAGCTGCCAAGTCCCGACACGTGAAATCACCCTTCTAACCCTGAGCCGAAAGGGCCGCTAGTTCAAATCGGTGGGGGGTACTTCTTCAACACACCCTACATTTTGGACAAGCGCGTCCCTAAGTCATGGTTCACCCCCTCCCATCGCCTCCTTTTTTCCATTCGAAATCCCAGGCCGCCATAACCTCTCCGCTCCAGCCGCGAAACCCCACCCTCCTCGGTCCGCCACCTCACCGCTGCCCAGCCAGAGCCTCTTCCCCGACGACGTCGTCCACCACAACAGCTCGACGTCCCTCGTCCACCTCCCCGGATGAGGATCCGTCATCCATCTCGTCGCCCTGCCGGTTCAGCCGCCCCGTCCTCCACCTCCAAGGAGCTTCTCCGACGATCGCCCCGTCTATCTCGGCCGCTCCATCCCCGCAGCGCCGCCTTAACCTACTCCACCGGAACCGCAACATCCTCACCGACTCCTAGGACGAAGCCGAAGCCTACTCGGCGCCACCAAAGAGGTTGTACACTCATCGCATCGCACCTTCTCCTTAGCTCGACCTCCCGGCGCCGACGATGCTCCATCCCGCACCACCATGGAGCAGCTACCTTGAAGCCGGTGTCGCGGGTGACATCTCCATGGAGGCTCCCCCCCAGTGTGAGGCCCCTTCGGCGGCGGCATCCATACCAGCCGGATCTGCTGCTGCTGCTGCTACTCCAGCTCTCGCTCGCTCGCGCTGCTGCTGCTACTGCTGCTCCGGCTCTCGGTCGATCGCTCGCTCACCCAGCTGCTGCTGCTGCTCCGGCTCTCGCTCGCTCGCTTGCGCTACTGCTGCTCTCCCCCTTGCTCGTGCTGCTGCTCTGCTCCGATTTAGCTACACTTCAGTCGACTGTATCGACTTTTGGGTCAGTCGATTTTCAGGGGGTGGGGGGCTCGCCGGATTTAAGGAAGAACCACCCGCAGCGGGGATGGGGGCTCGCTGGAGAGGTACCCCACTATCTATCTTAGGGTTCAGGGTGGTGGGCGGGGGGCCTATAGTGCTGGCTGGGGCGGCGGCGGACCGGCAGTGGGGAGTTGTTTCAGGGCGGGGAGGCGGCGCTGGGGCTGGCCGGGGCGGCAGCGGACCGGCGGTGAGGAGTTGTTTCAGGGCGGCGAGACGACGCTAGGGCCGGCGGTTCGGCCGGTTGTGGCTAGAGGCTCAGGTGGGTGCAGGTTGAAGATGAACTGCAGGCCCTCCCTAAACTACATGTCAAGTGCCGCTCTGCTACCATTGCGTTCAGTTTCAACAGTAACATTCAGATTCCACAGTAAATTTCAGTTTCGACAGTTAAGTTCAGAGTCAACAATTTTTACCTCATCCGTTGTAGTCAGGTGGTTTTGGTGATGTAAATTTTACATCTATTTTACATCATCTATTGGAGATACTATTAGAATCCCACTTGAGATTGACGATGTCTGTCTTGTGCTTTGCTTGACCTTTGACGTCTTACGGCTCACTGTGGCTGCTCCAACGACGTAACGACCCATCACAACAGTGAGCGGTGACCTGGGCGCCGTCTGATTCCTTAGATCTTCCTCCACACCTCCGACAGCCACCTCTGCCTCAACTGCTTCAGCGACCAACGCAATGATGTTGAGGTCGACACGACTACAGCAAAGAGGTTGTACAGTTGTTGCATCACTTATTACTATACATTGATGTCGATCCATTAGGGCTATTTTGGTTCGATGGAAAAACATAGCAATAGGGAATTTTCCAATGGCACTCTACTATTCAATTATTCATGCATTTTGTTGAAATGAATGAAGCAAAACATCCACCTGGACCTACTTTTCACATTCCTATGCATGAAAACAAGACCAAGTGCATTAGTGGCAGAATAACATTCTAACTATACACATTTTCATATGGTTTCACTTTATTTTGGCCATGTTTCTTTGCATTCCTCTGCTCTTCCAATTCCTGTAAACCAAACACCCAAGTTGACAGAAATCATGTGTTTACAAATGCTCTATTTACCATGTGCATTCCTATCCTATTCCAGTGTTTTTCCTATCCCTGTGATTTTAGAATCATGCAAGCCAAATGAGCCCTTACAGAATTACTTGATTCATGGTAGGTGTCGAAGGGAACTTTGTGTTTTTGTCCTGCTCTGCCATGACGTCGTCCACCTCACTGAGCTCCTCCATCGGCGAAACATCCACCAAACCAGACATCACGACTCTGACCGTCTTTTCGCACTTTGAGATCTCCTTCCTGCCGCATGAGCACCACCATCATCGACTCGTGAGATGAACCCGAGGAGTACACGGATCCACAAGAGAGGTCGCACTCTTTTGTTTCTGCTTATGTTATGCATTGCTTAAAATTACCTCCTACTTTATCGTCCTGTTCACCTCCTGGGCTCCAAGTCAGGTCCAAATTAATGTTCAAACTTGATTTCTAAATTAGTTGTGGGGGCACATATCGAGGAAGCAATGAATAGTATCTCTGTCTAATATCTGGTTCACCTAGGGTATGCCTATGTTGTTCATCTTGGGTGGGAAAAAAATAGTAAAGCAATCATAATCTTTCTTTTTATTAAATTAAAGCAATCATCAGCCGTCTATCATTATTTTTGGATCCATCCACTGGTTTTTACCATCACTCTAAATTTCTGCATGCTCTCCTTACATAATCTCATCATATGTTTTTCGTATGCATGTCAGATATTGTACACAGTCATGCTGAACATCTAGAGAAAAAGAGAAGAGTTTTGCGTGGCAATACAATGTCATGCAGACGTTGCTCCATGGTGGGTTCAATGGCAAACCCTCCCCACCCCTCTCCAGATTGTAATCCAGAGAAGATATATGTTCTGAGGCGGATTGCACGCCACGACCACTCCTATTTACCCCCAAGGTGTTTGCTCTACCTTGGCATGATGATGTTAGTCATACCATGCATATGTTGCCTTGCAGTGCCTACTTTTGGCATCATATATGTCATCTGCTTAGTTTAGACATGTTCTGTAATGCCACCTGTTTAATTTCTATATCATATATGGGAATTATGCAGTCTCATGTCTTTTAGCGAGCTATAATATACGTGAAATGTGCAATGCCATCCTGTTTAACCAGGCATCATATATTTGAATGATATCTTGCCCATCCTTTTCTTCATTACATTTCCATTTGTCGACAATGTTTGTACATTAAACTACTCTTCTTGTGAATCAGCCATTTGGGTGGGAGATTGAAATATCTGGAGTGAAAACAAGGCCTTGAGCGGGCGATTACTACGTGTCGAAGCAGATCTCTTGTTGGGTCCCGATAGCTCCTCGTAGATGGATTCGAGAGATAGATGCCAGTCCTATTCCCCACCGAGGTGTATGCTCTAACTTGGCACGGTTATATCGCTCATATCATGCATATGGTGTCTTGCATTGCATAGTTTAGACATCATATACACAATATTCAACACCATCTTCTTAGTTCAGACATCATATCTAATGCCCTCTGTTTAGCATATAAATCACATATGTGAATTAAATGATGCGATCCTGATTACTTAGATAACATGTAGGTGAAATATGTCATGCGAGCCTGTTTAGTTATTCATCATATCTTTGAATTATGTTATGCTATGCTATCCAGTTTAGATAGACATCATATATGTGAAATTATGTCATGCTATCCGTTTTAGTTAAACAATATACATGTCAACTATTTCATGCCCTCTTTTTTCCACACTATCTATTGCATCTGTCTCTCATACAATGTCTGTACATTCAACTATGTTTCCTGTTTATCAGCCATTTGAATTGGAGCGGGTGATGCCAGCATCTAGCGGACTAAAAACATGGTCTTCAAATAAAACAGTGCTACCTCTTGGTGGAGATAGCACCCCGGTTGTACATGCACGAGAACCAGCCCTACCACACATAACCCAAACTCTCGCAGATTGTACCCCTACTGCGATGGACAGAGAACCGGCTTCACCCAATCTAACCCCAACCCCAAAGCAGATAGTAACCCAGCCCTGTTGACACAGCACCATCTCCACCACAGAGCTCCCAAACAAGAGCAGTTAGTATGGCAGCTCTAGTGCCCAAAGGGCCAAGATTACCACAAATAACCCCAACTCCACCAGTTAGTACGCCTATTCCTGTGGAGGAAGCACAACCAGCTAGTCGTAGTTTAGCATCTATCACATTTGATGTTGTTAAATCGTATGTGCGTATATTCCCATCTTAGAAATATTATACTGAAGATGAAGGAAAATGCCAGTTGCAGGTGTTTGTCCAGGAGTTATGTGTAAGTAATGTTATTCATGGCAATTACTTTGCTTTGTCCCATACCTCCTACCTCCATGATGGTTATAATACAACAATTTTTCCCATTTTTCTCTATAGAGAAGGACCGATTTGGAAACTCAGGATGAGGTAACCTGTGCTAATACCTCTGCAATATTCAAGAATGCTTGGTGGCGATGTCGGAATTACACAAGAAAAGCGTACTTCACCGAAAAGAAACTCATCAGATTCCCTTTACGTTCTCCTGAGACACATTTATCGGACGATGACTGGGAACGCCTTGTTCTGTACTGGTCCCGAACCAAGAATGTGGTAAGGTCTATGAGCTCATTTTCTATTTTAGGTACTATATTCTTGCGTCTTACTATACTCTATTCATGTAGAACAAGTGCCTAAACCTGAAGAACACCTGTTCTAATTTAAGATTCCATTGCTATCATAGTTCAAAAAAGCGCTAGGCGTTAATCGTGCGTTTTGCCACCGCATTGCGCTTTACTAACCAAAGCGCATGCTTATGCGCAGTTATGCACAGATTAAGCGTAGTTATGCGCAATGCGTTTCGCCAACGAATAGAGCCTAGGCGCGCTTAAGCGTTCGCTTAGGCGCGCCTTTTTTAACTATGATTGCTATCGTGCATACTGCTTTGCTCTTGTATCACTTTATTTACTCATACAAAGTTATTTTTAAATTGAAGGATCCAATCCAAACTCCAATTGCACAACAGGTATGTTCACGCATGTTTCTTTAACAGGCTTTCTCTTATCAATAGCTATGTTGATTTCAATTTCAATTGTGTATACAGTTGACTTCTCATATCATGCACATTACTAGCATCACAACAGAGCCAATAGTGTTGTTGTACATGTAGACCCGTGGTACCCATCTGAAATCTTGTTGTGCCGTGTAGTTTCCCACGCTTTGTATTCTTTCACCGCTGCTTTGTCTTGAACTAATATGATTTGAGCCGTGTCTCTATTTTGATTTGGCAAGACAATGCAGTGGCCATAGGACATAGATATATGTTTGTTTGATGCTTTTATTATGTAGTAGTACTTGGCAATAGAAGACTTGGTAGTTTAATCATGTCCACCTTACTAATAAACTAGTTCACCGAAATGAGTTTCATATACTAGTACATGCTAAACCTATTATGTGTCTGCTTGTTTCTTCTTTTAGAATGCTGACGGAATATTGGGGAAGAGTGCCTTATTAAGCAATGGTAAAGGAAGTAATGCAGATAAGGTTCAGGATAGTGACACACCCTTATTGGTCTCCAACAAAGATGATAAAACAGCTAAGGAAGACTATCTCGATGACAGTGAGACAACCCCAAAGTCCTGTCTTGGTTTAGTGGTTCGAGTTACTGGCCACTACCGCTTGCACAAGCTATTCAAACTCACTGTCTGAATCAGTTTGGTTTCTTGTGTCTCAACTACAAGCTGAAAGACATCGTTCAGCTGTGCTGCGACAAGAAGCGGAAGGACTGCGGAAGTCCCTGGAGCATTCAAATGCATACTTTCTAGTGCAACAGCAAGTGTTGGAGGATTTTAGCACCAAACAGGACAAAGCTAATAAGCTTGCTAAGCATATTACCAGCATGGTGGATGATGACCCACAAGTATAGGGGATCTATCATAGTCCTTTCGATAAGTAAGAGTGTCGAACCCAACGAGGAGTAGAAGGAAATGATAAGCGGTTTTCAGCAAGGTATTTTACTGCAAATCTTGAAATAAGTGGTAACAGATAGTTTTGTGATAGGATAATTTGTAACGAGCAACAAGTAACAAAAGTAAATAAAGTGCAGCAAGGTGGTCCAATCCTTTTTGTAGCAAAGGACAAGCCTGGAAAAATTCTTACATGAAGGAAAGCGCTCCCGAGGACACATGGGAATACCGTCAAGCTAGTTTTCATCACCTTCACATGATTCGTGTTCGGTACTTTGATAATTTGGTATGTGGGTGGACCGGTGCTTGGGTGCTGTTCTTACTTGAACAAGCATCCCACTTATGATTAACCTCTATTGCAAGCATCCGCAACTACAACAAAAGTATTAAGGTAAACCTAACCATGTCATGAAACATATGGATCCAAATCAGCCCCTTACGAAGCAACGCATAAACTAGGGTTTAAGCTTCTGTCACTCTAGCAACCTATCATCTACTTATTACTTCCCAATGCCTTCCTCTAGACCCAAATAATGGTGAAGTGTTATGTAGTCGACGTTCACATAACACCACTAGAGGCTAGACAACATACATCTCATCAAAATATCGAACGAATACCAAATTCACATACATTCTCAGGAACAAACGTAACTACTCACAAAGAATATTCATGTTCATAATCAGAGGGATATTAATATGCATTAAGGATCTGAACATATGATCTTTCACCAAATAAACCAACTAGCGTCAACTACAAGGAGTAATCAACACTACTAGCAACCTACTAGTACCAATCCCGGACTTGGAGACAGGAATTGGATACAAGAGATGAACTAGGGTTTTGAGAGGAGATGGTGCTGGTGAAGATGTTGATGGAGATTGCCCTCTCCCGATGAGAGGAGCGTTGGTGATGACGATGGCGATGATTTCCTCCCGGAGGGATGTGTCCCAGCGGAACAGCTGGCCAAGCCCTAGATTGGTTCCGCCAAGGTTCCGCCTCGTGGCGGCGGAGTCTCATCCCGAAAGGTTGCTTATGCTTTTTTCCTCGACGGAAGACCTCATATAGCAGAAGATGGCCATCGGAGAGCCAACAGGGGGCCCACAAGGCAGGAGGGCACGCCGTGGGGGGTAGGGCGCGCCCCCACCCTCGTGGCCAGGTGGGGCCCCCTCTGACGTATTTCTTCCGCTCAATATTTTTTATTATTTCCAAAAATAACTTTCATGGAGTTTCAGGACTTTTGGAGTTGTGTAGAATAGGTCTCTAATATTTGCTCCTTTTCCAGCCCAGACTTCCAGCTGCCGGCATTCTAGCTCCTTATGTAAACCTTGTAAAATAAGAGAGAATAGGCATAAGTATTGTGACATAACGTGTAATAACAGCCCATAATGCAATAAATATCGATATAAAAGCATGATGCAAAATGGACGTATCAGTGGACACCACGTTTCTTGAGCTCTTCGGAAGTTGTTTCAGTTATGCTCTTGTTTTGCTGCCATGTTTATTTGCACTGGTGGCCAATTTTGACGGCCAGTGTATGTAATATGCTGCTTTGTTCCCTATATTTGCACTGGTGGCGAACTTTGATGCCCAGTGGGTGTAATATGTGTAATAGCGGTAATAGGCTAGCGTTTAATTTCTTGCTTATTTATTTCCTTATTGTCTTGTTTAGTTGTTTGCTTGTAGTCACTGCAGTTCTTTTTCTGTGTTTTTCTAGTGGCCACAATAACCTATTTTGGAAACTAGGCCAAAATAATCATGGCAACACACGGACTGTTGTAACCATGGGCCTCCTGCGGGCCGTATGATCCATGGGCCTTCTACGGGCCGTAGGATCCATTGGCCTTCTATACGGGCCGTAGGATCCATGGGCCTTCTACCGGCCGTACGATCCATGGGCCTTCTACGGGGCGTATCATCATTTTGCCAATCATGGGCCGTACTATTGATGGACAGTAACGGGCCGTTAATAGGCCGTACTTGATAACTCTATGAAAACAACCCAACAGGTTTTTTTCGACATGAAAATGGCCCAACGTATTAACGGGCCACAAACGGACCGACTGTAACCATGGGCTGAATTTGGCCCACAAGTAGAAAATGACAGTAATGGGCCGTAAGTAACCGAATGCTGGAAATGAGCCTAAGAATAAATGGGCCCTGAGAAGGCCGAAAGATAACATGGGCTGGAAACGGCCCAATGGAATAATGGGCCGTTAACGGGTATAAAGTGATACACTGTTCATTACGGGCCAGTTTTACCACGGGCCGTTAAGGGGGCGAGGGTTACTAAGGGCCTCATATGGGCCGAAAGACGTCATGGGCCATACATGGGCCGGAAGTTAAAACGGGCTGGAATTATATTGGATGGCCCAGATGACGCTACTGGGCCTAATTCGGATAGGCCGTAAACGGGCCCTGGGATAGCGGGCTGTAAATGGGCTATATGCGAACAGGCCGTTAACAGGCTTGCCGTGGGCCGGCCCGCCACCTTTTGACCAAGTCAAACGGGCCGGCCTTTTCACAGGAATGGGCCTCTGTTGGGTCGTGCCATGTGTCGATGTATCATAGGCGTTTTGGGTCCAATGAGTGGATGACATCTGTCCCAACGGTGAGCCGACACGTGTTTCCTCCAGCCAATGATGATTTTACACATGGAAAATCTCCATTGGTCGGGGCTGTTAACGGGTTATCAGATCCAAAACCGGACTCGATAGCTTAATGGCATTCCGATACGGTGGATGCCACGTGTCGGTCACCCTTGACGAAAGCACTTCTCTGACGCGCGATTTATCGTCATGGAAGTGGACACTTCCGTTATGATAATTTTGGTAATGTCATGGAACACTTCTACGATAGCACAGGTATGACTATCTTGATTCTGTCATAAATTTGTCATGGATCTACATGCATGAGAGAAAACGTGACCTACTGTGACAAACACATATCATCATGGAAATGTATTTTTTTGTAGTGTTGTGCCTTTGTGCCTACCGCGCACACTCTCGATACGTCTTTCTCTCCCTCCCTCCTCTCCACCCCGACCCCAACAATGACAGAAGAAGGGTGACAACTCGATCTGCTCTTAATCTGTCAATTGGTTTCTCTCTCAAACATTGTGTCTCTGTGCCTCGCTCAGAAACACTCCATACGTCTTTTCTCCGTAGCCCCCTCGATATGTAGACTTCTTGCGCGCGCACAGATGTAGTGACGATGATGCTGTACCCAGTGTGCCTTGTTTTTACTAGCCTCATGTGATAGTTTTCACCCTGTTTTCTGTTAATTAACAAGGCAACCTTTTCTTTGTTACTACTAGTGAATTTGAAATCATTCGGGGCAGACATAAAATATATCACGTCTACCCAATTATTGTAGTAACTATTTGAAAAGAAACTAGCTAGATGCCCGTGTGTTGCACGGAACATCAATATTCATTTGTATGAGTAGTTTATATCGTGAGAGAAAAGGGTGAACGAGGGAAGGCCTTATTTGCAAACATGGAGAGGGGTGTGGGTATCTTTTTGCAAAATTGCCATAGTTTCCTTCCTATCCGTTAGATATAAATATGACGGCCTATATTGCAGGATGGCACGCACACCATCATCACCAACTCTGTTTTCTACTCCCTCCGTTTCTAAATATTTGTCTTTTTAGTGATTTCAACAAGTGACTACATACAGAGCAAAATGAGTGAATCTACACTCTAAAATATGTCTACATACACATCCGTATGTGGTAGTCCATTTGAAATCTGAAAAAGATAAATATTTAGGAATGGAGGGAGTATAAGAGTAGACATGGAGATATATCTCCAGCATGGTCCAGAACAAAAATGTGCTGGACTGGTTAGCGCCGGATGCTCGCAACGCGATGACTTAAGTTCGCATTCTGTCTTCAACTTTAGATTTTTATATTATATATTACTTATATAATATATACTTCTTTATCTACTGTACTGATAGTGGAACCCATAGAGTACTTAGAATATAAGATTAAGGATGGACTTGTTTCTTTTTATCTTTCTGTATGAAGCTGTAGCCACCCTCCAAGTAACGTGTACACTATACATGCAATTAACTTTTTATAGAGGGAGAATCATACACACAATTAACTCAAATTGATTGGATATGACTCTATTATTTCCAGCATAAGAGCATCTCCAACGGAAGCCGGCAAATTTCCTCCCGCTTCCTTCCGCGGGGGACGACATCAAACACCAGCGGCATACATTTTCACAACTCTAACCAACCAGATGAAATTCGTGCAAACACGGACTGATTTCATATAAGCATGAAAGATTTCGTATAAAAAAAGTCGGATCTTCATATAAACATGATGGTTTTCATTACATTGACATGAACTAAGTGGTGCTAATCTGGCTCTCTTGGTATAATTAATACTCCCTCCGTCCAGAAATACTTGTCCTAAAATGGATGTATCTAGACTTATTTTAGTTATAGATACATCCAATTTATCCATTATGAGAGCAAATATTTCCCACCAGCCGGAGAGGGAGTACCTAATCTAAATGGACGCCCGTGGATCCCTTTGTCTTCCTCATGTCCGACGGACACTTGCGGGGTCGACGAAGGTCCTCAGAAGAGACGAAGCAGCAAAGAAACCACCTGAATGCATAGTCGTCGCCTCGGCGGTGGCCTTCATGGGACCCAAGTGGCGGCGGCCTCCCATGTTCTACTTCTCCTCGATGATGGCGGCGGACACGGAGAAGCTGGCCACTGACTCGTTGCTCTCCATGCATCCGGCTTCTGTCTCTGCCTGCATGGCGCTGCCGCAGGCCCGGGAGGCGCGCCCACAGACACGGGAGGCGCGGCCACCGCAGACACTGGTGGCACAGTATGAAGCGACAGCGATGACGCCCGTACCGGCGTGCTCGCCGCCGTGTCGGCATGGAGCAACTCTCCACTCCCCATCGAGCTGAACTGGAGCAGCGAGTTGCTGAACCACGCGCTAGCTTGGGCGGCAACTGGCTCCGTCGAGGCATGGTACTTGCAATTTGGGGTTGTTGCACCAATTATACTGTAGGGGGTTCCTTACAGTCTTTCTGTCAAAAAAACTGGCTCCGTCGAGGCAAGCGAGGTTGGTGAAGCACCGAGCGGCCTCGCCCGTAACCGGAGGGTTCGGCGAGCCACCTAGCCGGGTAGTATGCCGGAGGACGGATCCTCAGAAGCCATCGGAAGAGTGGAGAAAATGGTGAAGGACGAGATGGGGGAGCGGCAGAGGGGTGCAATTCTTTCCCGTTGTCTGTCTGGCGTCGTTTAAATAGAGGGCAGTCGGTAGGAGCTTGGCCGGTGTACGGCCTCGTTTAAACTGAGGGCGGAAGGGAGGAGCTCGGCGGTGTTGCTTTTAACTCCGGCCCGCTCATGAACGGACGTGTGGCCGGAGTAGGTTTCTCGATTTGCATGCAGGTTTAATGGAGGAGTTTGATGGAGGCGTGTTCAGCCGGGCGTGCAGCATGCGGCGCAGTACTATTCGATTTGACAGCGGGCGGTGCAGTTCCCGATACGGCTTTAATGTAGACGAGGGAGGGGGTAGCGGTTCCCGAAATGTTAAACGGCCAATGATGCATCCTCCATCAATTAGCATCGTGAATGCATGAGGGAAGTAATGGGAGGAGGACCGGGAAAAGAGGCTGCACGATGTGAATGCAACGCAGTTTGTACTCATATAAAGGCGCCCCTCCATTCCAATGCATCTACCACATCGTACGCACCTAAGCATTTGCCTAAGAACCTACACTAAGCGCAAAAGTGCTCACTACAGACCCATGGTGGTGATGCACGTGAGCGGCCAGCGGTTGTGCCAGATGGTCCACGACGCCGGCCTGCGGCATGGCGCCGAGGATCGTCTCCAGACGGTGTTGGCGACCAGGTGGTGTATGGCCGCCGTCGACGCGAACTATGACTCTTAGTTGGACCAGGTGATCATTTCCGCCACCAACAAGTTCACTGTCCTCAAGAAGCTCGCGGACAACATCGCCGTACTCCTCCAGCCCGCGCGCCCGGGATCCTCATTGCCTGCCACCCTAATAGGCCTCCATGGCCGGAACCTCTTTCAAGCACTGGTGGCCCTGCGACTGCCCGCCGCCGCCACAAAGAATGTCCACCTGGAGGTCACGCTTTCCGCGAGGCGCCTCACCCTACAAGAATTCGTTGACCTAAACATCCACGTGTTACGAGCAAATCATGTACATAGGTATCTACAAGGCCCGTGAGGACGCTACGACGTTGGCCATCCTCAACCGGCTGGAAGCCTTGGATGCCTTTGCTGAGAAGCACCTTGACCTCGCCACAAAAGCTGCCGCTCCTTAGCCGCCGGTTGGTGGCCCCACGCCCTAAGTTGAGGAGGAGGAGGTCGTACGTTGCTGGATGCATCTTTCTTCTTGCCTCCTGTAACCACCACTACGATCGCATCATCATGGCCTTAGTTCTTATTGTGCTATTGCATTCTCGTTCCAGTCAATGCCGACATGTGCGATCCCTTTGCTTAATTATATGCATCACTGTAACTAGTACTCCATTCGTCGATTTATAAGTTGTATTTACGTTTTCCATCAACTTCATGCAACACACAGGCATCTTGCTAGAAACACTACAACATGTCGGATCGCATGTGATCAAACCGACGATGCGCCAACCTAGCTACTACGTACCTTGCTTATCTGGCGGAAATAGCCCTGCCCTAGAGTTTCCAATCGTTATTTCTATTTATCGATCGTGCTAAGGAGCAGAACCAAATGTTACAATTTATACATGTTTCTCTACTCGTACTCCTATAAAAGACTCAATTGCTGATGGTGGTGTGTCTGCCATCCGTCGTTTCTGACCATTAGATCTGCATCTAATGGCTATGAGGTAAGTTGTGGCATTTTTTCAACAATAGCCACACTTCTCTGCTCCAATTTGCAGAAAACCCCTTATTATCTTGAAAGCAACCACATCCCTAGACCTCATCAAAACAACGTGAGAAATATATTTTGAGTGAAAAGTAATATATTAGGAGTATATGAAAACAAGAGTGATTTCTTTCAAGTTTGTGAACAAGTACTACTATTCTACTGCTTTGGATCCGTCACAATGCACGGACACATTGCTAGTAAAAGGAAAAGGTCTGCCGCGTTCGCGTCGCACCCCCACACACCCGAGAATCGGGAGTACTCCACGGCCCGTCCGGCATGCCACATAGCTAGGGAAGGCGTGTTTCCTAGATTTTTCACGTTCATGTGGGACCACCGTTGTGAAAACCGACTATTGGCAAACCGCACCGAGCCCGCTGCTAGGTTGGAAAACAGAAACAAGGGGAAGATCTAGCTGTAGCACGGAAGCTAATAAATTTGGTGTCAGATGGGGCTCGTTGATAGATTAGGAGCATTCGTACTACTACTCCTACTAGTACAAAGTTTGTACGACGACTAGTACTACTACTATACAACTAGGTACGTGCACGACACAACATCGTAGGAACAAAAAACGGGAAGATCTTGTTTTGGGTGATTTATCTTTTTTTCAGTCGATGTAGTATGAATAATATAATGTGGGGGCACCCATGAAGCTTATGTGTCTTGGTTGCATGGCTACGAAAGGTTAGAGAAAAATAAATAGATAATGTGTTTAGAGTGCACTCCACTAAATAGATATACTTTGGATCCATTTCAACGCACGGGGCGACACATCTATCTATACCCCTATATAGTGTGTGAATAACTTTGAAAGTTGGTTATTGGATGAAGCCAATCCGACGTTACAAAGATGGCAAATCCGAGCACTACTGGCCGTTGGATATCATCTGCATTCCACCAGATTCTGCCTCATGTAGAATCTAGAAGACTCCATGGTTGAACTTAAGCATAATGCACAAACCTCAAAACACAAGCACTTCTCCTTTGTTCTTGAATATTCCATATCTTAATTGCCCAAACTTTTTTTTTCAAAATGAATTGTCACTATTTTTTACTTTATGCTTTACAATGCACAATTCCATGAATCTTAAAATAGATTTTTTTATAAAACTAATTGATTTTGAACTAGATGAACTATAAGAATTAAGCGAACATCTACATCATGCATATATGACTCAAAGCTTACATGCTATAGTGTGTTATTTATTCATAATTTGGTTACCAAATCTCATGCGTGCAATGCACGTGTACCTTACTAGTTGGTAGTAGTAAGAAAAAAAATTCTGGGTTTGGCACGAGCTCGCATCATGGAGCACCACAAGGCCTGCCGCAGAGTTACATTTCCTCTCGGGCCCACGGGACCGAGCTTCAGTGGCTTAGTGCACCATCCTATGAGTCAATGACATGCGGACCTTAAATGCGGCTTGCCCACATGTCATTCTCATGGTGGTGGCGTGGTTTGCGACTCACTCGTTTGAGATGACCCAGCCGGTGGTGGCGTGGCCGTGGAGAGGGTGCCGCAGCTGGCGTCGGGGCGTTACGAGGCGTAGATGGCCACACCGGCGGGTACTACTTGTAGTACAGAAGTACTCCAACTGAGGATTGATGCCCAGGACGAAATGTGTCACAGCCGCTGGATGAAAATTCGATGGTGTGGGAGTACGGATCGGAGCATAGGAGTGGAGCCGGCAAACCGCGTCCAATCGGGAGTGGCTGTGGTAGAAAGTTGATGGTCGCCGCAGTTCAGCTGAGCCGCATGTCATGCACACAAAGGCATATGAGCGGTGGGGTCGAGAGGGATGAGGCGCACGTCGGGGGACGTTGTGCCGTGGGTTGGAGCGGCATAGTGGGAATCACGTGTGGGTGTGGCAGTGGTAGAAACAAGAAACGTGATGGTCGCCGTGGTTCAACTTCCATGGACAAGCTGTCATGTCTGCTGACACATGCATTGCATACCGCTCACTGCAAGGAGCAGTAGTAGAGAAAACTTGTTCCAAAGATACCATTTTTCCGATAAAATTCTCGAGATATCATTAGTTTTTACACATGGGATTACTCCTGCAAAGGTCAATCACAACAGGTGTTTTGTAAAAAAATGCATCTTAATGTTCCCTGCAATGCACGGGCATCTTGCTAGTTATAGAAGAAGCCCACACGGGCACCTTGCCACAGGGTATGCCACCGACCCAAACTCAATTTTTTTTCAGACGCTTAGGTTCACCGGATGCCATGCCACGTTACAAAATGTAAAAAAATAGCTCCAATTTCTCTAAAACCTGTTATCTTCAAACCAGCCACACCCGTTCCTCACCTCAGCAAAGCAGCCCGAGGAATATATTTGGAGTGAAGCATGATTTATTTTTACTGATATATGTATATCAAAACTAGAGTGTTTATATTTCAAGCCCGTGAACAAGTATTATTCTACTACTTTGGATCCATTGCAACGCACGGGCCAGCACATAGGTAGTACTAGTCTCTATCTCTATCTCTACTCTACTCTTATAAAAACAGAGTTGTTGATGATGGTGTGCGTGCTATCCTGCAGTATAGGCCATCCGATTTATATCCGACGGATAGGAAGGAAACTATGGCAATTTTGCAAAAAAATACCGACACCCCTCTACACATTTGCAAATAAGGCCTTCCCTCGTTCATCCTTTTCTCCCACAAGATAAACTACTCATGCAAATGCATCTTGATGTTCCATGCAACGCACGGGCATCTTTTGCTAGTCTACTACTCTCTTATATCTATCTACTCTTATAAAAAGCAGAGTTGGTGATGATGGTGTGCCTGCCATCCTGCAATATAGGCTGTCCGATCTATATCTAATGGATATGAAGGAAACTATGACAATTTACCCGCACTCCTCTCCACATTTGTAGATAAGGCCTTCCCTCGTTCATCCTTTTCTCTCACAAGATAAACTACTCATACAAATGCATCTTGATGTTCCGTGCAACGCATGAGGATGTTTCCTTGGGGGTCTCTCCAGCGCGGCGTGGCCTTAGTTGCAAGTTGACGCCCCTTGAGATTCCGACGTTGAGGGGCACTCGGATTTTGTCCGATGAGAAGGTAAGATGAGTTTGATCACGTTGTAAATGCATTCTAAAGACTACTTTCGTGTCCACTTCCTAATTCTCCCCCTGCCCATTTTTTCATAGGTTAGGCTCGGTGCGAGTGGAGATTGGCTTGCATATGTACGGGAGGGTACAAACATCAATTTGCACAACATTTATAACGGTGACACCATTCCTGTAGAACCTTTGTCCAACATTGGGATCAGCCATAAAATGGGCCACCGCCTGAATTGGTACGATGGAACCACGGTGAGATTGAAGAAGATAGCACGAACCTTGCACATGGCGGTCAAAGGTGGACCATGCTGTCTGCGGCCGATTTGTTGCCGTACGAGTATGAAGAAGCTGTGCTCCTATCTAACCGCATCTTCGCGGTGACAAACCAGGGGACTTGTTTCGTATGGGACACATCCTACAATATACTCCCCCACTCCCAGTTTATTTGTTTTGAATTTTTTTTATTTATAACTTTCAAATTCAAATTGAGAGCTCCCCATCACATGTTGAGATTACAATGTCCATTAAATCGTTGCGTGCATGTATAGTAAAGAAACAAATCTCGAGTTCGGCACAAGTTCGTGTAGCAGTAACACCACAAGGCCTGGTGCAAGAGTTACATTTCCCTCTCGGGGCCCTCGGGACTTAGCTTTAGTGCCTTACTACACCTGCCTTTGAGTCAATAACATGTGGACTCGGTAGGTGGCTGTTCCACATGTAATGCTCCCGAAGGCAAACGGACAGTGGGGCCGAGAGGGGTGAGCCGCAGGTCGGGGGACGTGAGGTGTCATGGGTTCGATCGGCGTCATGGGAATCGCGTGTGGCTGCGGTAGAAACTTGATGCTCGCCGCATTTCAGGTGGCCCACATGTCATGCACACAAAGGCAGAGGGGCGGAGCGGCCGCGAGGGGTGAGGCGCACGTCGGGGGACGTGGTGCCGTGGGTTGGAGCGGCGTCGTGGGAATCGCGAGTGGCCATGGATGAAACATGATCGTCGCCGTAGTTGAACTTCCATGGACAAGCTGTCATCTCTACGGACACATGCATTGCATACCGATCACTAGAAGGAGTAGTAGAGAAAGCTAGGCGGATAAATACTCCCTCCGTTCCCTAACGTAAGTCTTTCTAGAGATTTCAACAAGTGACTACATATGGAGCAAAATGAGTGAATCTACACTCTAAAATATGTCTACATACATCAGTATGTTGTTGTCCATTTGAAATGTCTAAAAAGACTTATACTTTGGAATGGAGGGAGTAGTTCCTTATAGTCAAGCGGACCCACGCTACTACTTGTTCCAAAGATATGCACACCATCGAAATAGTCCATCTATATCAATATACACAGAGGGGGAATATTTTTTTTTACAAGAGAGGAAATAGTTCATCCATCCATAATGCCCTACTGCTGGTGCAGCTTCTTCTTGTTGTTGTTCTCATTTTCTGTGGGAGACGGCTTCGCAACAAGCTGTGTGGACCTTGCAGCTATCTCGAAACTCACACGGGCATCGATAGTTTAGAACCTTAGACTCCGCGTTCTTCACCTCGCTGCTTCTCCGGGCGCCTTCACCGCTCCTCCGAGGCGTTGTCGATGGGGTACGGAAGAGTGTGCATGCGCGACGCAGTGGGGAAGATGTTGGAGTACTCTGTGAACATGTTGTGGGTGGTGAAAGCGATGAACTCACAGCCACACCAAAACACCCGGCCGAGGAGGTAGAAGGCGTCGAATGTGTTGGTGAAGTGGGCAAGGAGAGCAACCACCACCCCGTTTTGGATGACCTCCTCGACAAGGAACATCCTTGGAGATCCCCACGGGAGGCGATGATAGCCGGACGCGAGGAAGAACTCGGTGAAGTTCCTTGCGGTCCTCCACCTTGATATTTCCCACACACGTAGTGTGCGCTCAACGTACACGCCAGGAGGGTAGAGCCTCTCCAGCATGGTGGGTGGGAAGTGGTAGGTTGGTGTGGTGTACTGCATGGATGAGGATGTGCTAGAAGAAGGAGAAGTGGTTGAAGAGCAAGAAGGGTAGATGGCAGAGAGGATGGGAGATGGATGAGGGATGGCAGAGGCAGAGGGTGGCTTAAATAGCCGTAGTGCTACATGTTATTTGGTCGTGGCAATAACGGGGTCAAATGTGAAGTAGCCCATTTTCAAACCCACCGCAGCATCGGGAGTGTACACGCGTGGGAAACGATGGTTTGGAAAAGAAGAAGAAAAAGAAGCTAATTGCATATGTGGGAATCCTTGGTCAAAAAGAGACAATTTTTGAATAGTTTATGGCCATTTTGCATGATTAATATAAATTTGGCCCTTAAAATTTTGGTCATTTTGCATTTGTATAGAACAAAAAGAACTAAATTTTGCTACGCAATGTCAATTGATTTCAAACGATGCAAAAAATACAAAGCCAACACATTCACAAAAAACAGAGCAAATGATGCAAAAAAAACGACGCAATTCGACGGCCCAACCAGAGCTTGGTTTCCTTTTGGGCCCAATAACAACGTTTTTTCCGCGGAGTCAGTGGTGGGTGAGCAGCCGAGCACAACCAATAGGATCGCCTCTCGCGGATCGCCCCACGATCCAACGATGCGGAGCCGTCCTTGTGATCCAACGGCGTGCACATATGAGCTATCATGTACATGATTTCATAGAGTTCAAGGATAGGAGGTAGGATTACCTTCTGTTTTTGAAAAATTACAAAAAAATCAAAAAAATCACCAAAGCTTTATTTCAAAGTGAATAAGAAGGATATGAAGTTAGTTTTCCATTTTCATATTTCAAACGTGTTTTTAATAGTTTTTATATTAAAGCATATGTTTTCAAAATAAAATGTAAAAATATGAAGATTAATTCAAAAAATAGTGAGACTTCGAATCTACACTATGGAAAGTGAATATGTGTTAACAATAAAACATTTGGCTCATTTAGAGTAGGTCCAAAAAAAACTTGATTACAAATGGGTTGTTTACCCTAGACTATGTGCTCATTTGGAGCACATTTCTCAAATTCAAATTTATTTGACTTCCTCTAAATCACTTCAAATTTTGCACACATGATCTCCTACACAAACATAGATAGTTTGCCAAGGTTTTACTTGTTTTTGCATTTTCTTGAATTTATACTGTCCAGGTTTGCCAAGGTTTACATGATCTCATTTGGAGCATTTATTTGATTTCCTACAGAACATGTGTGATCATTGCAACACCTAAAATCATAGTTCACAACATCTAAACATAACTAACCATAGATTCAGGACAGAAAAATATACCACACGAAAATTTAAGGACAGACAAATATAGATAGCAACCAGATTACTAGCATCAACATAGCCAACCATAACCAAATTCATGAAAACTAAATTCAGTTCAACAAACCATAACCAACGAGATTCAGTTCAACAAACCAAAAGTAACCCAACAGATAAACTTAAAGATTCAGTTCACAGCATCACATCACGATGAAGTCAGGGCCTTCGCGAGGGTGGCATGCTGCCCCTTGATCATGTAGTCCTCCCAGCGAATCGCTACATCCTCCGCATGAGACAGAAGGTGATCAAAGCGGCCATCCTTGGGCTTTGGCTTGGTGGTGCAGTAGGGGCAGTGCCACTTCTTGAACTTGCGGTTGTCGAAGGAAGCAACTCCCTTGGCCTTGATCTTCTCCATCTCCTTGGCTCTGAAGGACGCAACGTTGCCCTTGTACACATCATCTCCAGAATCATACTGCACACATGAATGAATTGCATTAATACATTACAGATTCATATACACCATGTCAAAGGAACTAAATGAATAAGGGGTAGGCTTACCTCATATTCAGAATTGTCACTAAACACCCCCTCATACGGGTCGTAGTCGGACAACTTCCTCTCCCCCCCCCCCCAATCATCATCCTCCTGAATATGCACACATGACACATTGATCATAGGGCTAATATACTCCCAATATCAGAAATGTTTTAGAAGTGGGGTTTTTTTTATTTCCGTGACCCTTAGCTCTATGCATTCAAAAACCACATCCATCACTAGTATATCAATGTATTAGATTTCTACACACATTGATCAAAAACCCCAATATGACATTCAAGTAACACATTGATCATTGGTCATGCACACACATTGAAGAACAGAGCTAATATAATGGAAATTTTTTTATACTAATGAATCAAATAACTTCTTAACCAATGGATTCCATTTGGGCATATGACATCCGAAACCCCAATCTGAGTAGCATTCAAAAACAAATCTAATAGGGACCCAATCTCCCAATCTAATAAGCATACATGTCTGTAGCATTAAAAAAACCCAATCTGTGAGCACTAAAAACAAATCTAATAGGCATACATTTGTGTAGCATTTAAGCACATCTAATAAACAGATCTATCTAGCATTTTTTCAACGAATTTATCCAACAAACCCTAGTACAAAAATCCCCATCCCCCCAATACAGAAAACCCCGGCCCATCCGTCAAACCAACTACTCTAACCATCTGAACTACGGTATGAATCCACAATCTAACCAATCCAACTAACTCTACAAGCTATTATCCTAAAGCAAAGCAAGTGCAAATACCTCCTGCTCCTCGCTAGGCTGCGCATGGGGGGGGGAGGGGTATCGGGATTGACTGCTCTGCTCGACGCCGTCACCTTCTGCAGCGCTGAGGCGGAGCCCGCCACCTTCTTCTCCACAGCCGCAGCGATTACGAGTTTCCCTGCAGCGCCATGGACACCGCTGACATCCACGGTCACCGCGCCCTGTAGCTCGACCACATCTTCGGCCGCTGCGCCGGCGTCGCCACAGACTTCGGCCATCTTTGGGTGAAGGCGATGGAGGCGAGGAAGAGGATGCGGTGGGGGAGAGCCAGATGGTGCGGTCGAGGCAGTGGAGGAGAGCGAGACGACGCCGGTGGGGGAGAGGAAGATGATGCGGCAGGGAGGGGATTTGGGGGAAAATGGTAGGGGCGATGGAGGCGGTTGCCCCTCTTTATATGATGGGACGTTTCGGGCATGTCCATGGACATGTGCTACCCCACGACCGCGGTCTTGCATGCGCCCACATATACACGGCCCCACTCGTCAGTGTTAGTGGTCGAAGGCATTGACCCGACGGCAACGTCCATTACAACCTTCAGGCAAGGGAGTGGGGAAAAGTGAGCAAAAGTTATCAGAGTGGGGATAAATGAGTAGAGCTAAGGAAACAGGGGCACAGAAATAAAATCCCCTTTTAAAAAAGTAATTTGGCCCTTTTGGATCAATCACTAGTAGAAAAACGACCTTACATTCACCTCATTAGTCCCGGTTTGACTACGGCCCAGGACTAATGTGACCATTAGTCCCGATTTCAATGGCTAAGGCAGGGGCATAATTATTCCCGGTTCGTGTTGAACCTCTAGTGCCGGTTTAGGACACAAACCGGGACTAAAGGGGAACAGGAAGTGCAAGCGATTCCCCCGCTCATTGTACAATCACATGTGAGTACCGCCGATAGGCCGAAAATAACTGACGCTCATATACGGATGGCTAAAGAGGCCGGTGTCACTGTTGAACAACTCCTAGAAATCAAGGTTCTTCCCGGGTTTGAAGAGGCGGAACTAGCATGGAAATATGTCCCCAGCCAACCTCTGGTCGGGCCCGAGGAGGTCCCGCTTCTATCAACGATAATGCGCATAGTGCATGAGTGGTACCTGAGAGAAATAAAGAACGGGCGGGAGGCCCTCATGGTGAAAGTCAAGGCAGAGCATTACTTCCATGCAAAATATTTGTGGGTTGAGTTTCAAGAAATGTTTCATTTATTCAATCAATACGCACTCGACAAATGTCTCGTCAGTTGCTACTGTCTGTAAGTGATTTCTTTCTGTAATTTAAGTCTCTAGCTGTGCTCGTTCATTACTTGTAATTATCCTCACTATATTCTTTTCTATGATATTATGCAAAATGAAGATTTATGAAATGAAAAGAGATGGACGCTATGACATTGGGTTCATTGACCCAAATACCGTTAATGAAGAGGTGTGGTCACGTCACAAAAAAGACATAGAGAGAACCTTGCTAGAGTTTTTGACGCGACAAAATACTCAACCAGAAATACTACTTCCTTACAACTTCAGGTGAGTGTTACTGTCTTGTACTACAAATTATGTTTTGCTTAGTATATGTTAATAATTGTAGTTGATGAGTTGTGCACATGCCTGCTTAATTACACTAACGTGTGCACATGCAGTTTCCACAAGATCCTGCTAATCATTGAAGTTGACGAGGGAAAAGTTCATGTACTGGACTCACTACTTAAAGAACCTAAAGAATACTCAATCGTGAAGGACATGCTCGGCAAGTAATTTCAATCATTATCGCACTATGTCGGACTCTTTAGTTCATTTCCTAATATCAACTAATTAATAATTCATTTATTCATTTTCTTTGCCGGCGGGCAGGGTTTGGCAAAAATTCATCAAACAGGTTCAAGGCCCATGGAAACAAGAGCTGAAATGGGTGCGACCTAGGGTACGTAATTAAGTAGTACTAGCTACGTTCGCGCATCTCTTTAATTCTAGTTTCAAAACCATTATCATGCTTGGTTAATTATTATTTGATTGAATTCTATTCGCATAAAGTGCATGAGTCGGGCGTTGGGGAATAATTTATGTGCGTAGTACGTTTGCGAGAACATTCGCATTATGACGTCCGAAAGAAGCACATCTGCAGGACAACTTTGGGTACGCAAACACAATTCAAAATTCTTTTTATCATGATCTAATATATATATACACAACTAATATATTCATATTGATCTCCTTCTTTAATAAAGATGCAAGAGATGCGGGGTAAGCTCCAACCAACGGACCGCATACGAGCACTTCAAGAGGAAATTGCGGGATTTTTGCTTGACCAGGTCATAGATCCCAAAGGAGAATACCATTACACCTAATGCCTGCATGTAATGATCTACAAATTGTAGGAGAAATTGTATATACAAAATTATATATATATATATATATATATATATATATATATGTCTGTGTGTGTGTGCATGGTCGTACGAGAAATTCTATTATATATGACGTGTACAATATGTAGTAGAAGTGGCACTTGACGACTGCGGTAGCGTAAAATATGTTTGAAATGAAAATCAATTAAATGAAAAACAGAAAATGAAAAGGAAAAATAAACTATAATTCAAAATCCAAAAACACTAAACCGCTAAGACTCTAGTCCCGGTTGGTGTCACCAACCGGGACTAAAGGTCCCCGAGCCCCCGGCGCGGGTTCATGCCACGTGGTGGGCCTTTGGTCCCGGACCGTGACAAACCGGGACTAAAGGGGGGGGGGCTTTAGACCCCATCATTTAGTCCAGGTTCGTGAACCAGGATTAAAGGCCCTTACGAACCGGGACTAAAGGCTGATTCTGCACTAGTGAATTGAGGTTTTCCCTAGCCTTTCCCTTGGTGAACGATTGAGGGGGCGTTACATTCGCTTGGACTGCTCCCCCCCCACCCCCGGGCGACCGTATTCGTTCGATCGGTCTTCCACCCAGCGACCGAACGACAATTGTTCGGGTCCTTTTTTTCAAAGAAAAAGTAGTATTACAGGCTCCTACTGTGCCATTTTCACTAATATAAGATGTGTTTGGTTTTGACCTAAGCTTTATTGACAAATATTTGGCTATCAGAAAATTTCGATGAAGTTCTGTTAGCCAATGATTTGACCAGCATTGACAAGAAAACTAAACTTTAATGGACAAAAGAGCATTGATATGCTAATAAGTTTGTCTATGATTCAATCAAATCCCCGTAATTATATTCTCCATATGTTTGATAATTGTTTTTATGGGATCCGTAGGCAGTAAGATCACTTATTTTGCTAGTGTTAGCACTTTGTGTTGGCTCTTTTGTATTTGCGTATTTTATTACTTTTTATTATCCCCGTGTTCAGCAGAAAAAGTGTTTGGGCCAAGCCAAAAAGAGATCCACACACCTTTGATGCAACATTATTTCAGGCCAATGGTGTTGTATTGAACAAAATGACTATTTCTAGTCCTTTACATGTCATGTATGCATATATCAATTTGCTAATTTGTTGTGTGTTATGCTCGATGGACAACAAGTTGGAGCAAGTAGAGCATATATGTCCGAACAGGGGTGACATTTTACAATAGGCTTTGTAAGAGCAACTCCATTAAAGTTGTCACATGTCCCCTCCCTCCATAATAATTGCTAACATGGAGGCTAGAAGGGCTAAAATTTACCCTAGCAGATTCTCCATACCTCCCTTTGTATCCATAATTTTTGAAGGAAGCCCCCCAAAAAGGGCACAACCTCATAGAATTTGGAGGCTATGGTGATATAATATAGCGCACACCAAATCCAACTATTGTGGCATCACTAAACTTTAGCTTGTTCTTCTTCTGCAGTCCACTGATGTTTAATAGTGTTGCAACTCATACCAGTATCGCATACACTGAAACCAACTAAAAAGCCACATGAAACCTGGAGGTCGTTGCGTGTCTAGCCCGCCTGTCACCCTTTTCCCAGTCTTCCCCTCAGTTTCCTGCCACACACCCTTCTTTCCCACTGCCCACCTTCGGCGGCTATAAAAGCCCTATGATGACACGTCTCAGGGAAAAGCCGTGTCCTCCCAGATCTAGTGAGCGATTGCCGTTGTCCTCCCTGGATCCAGTGCTGCATTAGCCCTTCCCTGCCTCAGACGATGACGCCATGCTGCACTATCCTCGTCGAATAGAACACACCCTCCCATGTAACCATGTTGCGCAGGGTGGCAATTTTTTTTGAGATGTGCAAATTACCATTGTTTGTGTACATTATACATGCTTAATATGTACATATTACATACTCAAGTAATCATTTTTTACACTTTTTAAAAAGTAAAAAAGTTAGGCCAGTGTCTACCTTATGCATTTCAAAACATGTTATAGCCTAGATGACCAAAGGTCAATTACATGAACTGTGTGTGTGTGATGAGCACAGAATGATGTTGTAATTGCACGATGTATTGCTCCTGTGCATAGGCACATATATATGATGTACAAAGGTAGGCCACGGACCTCAACTGTACAAGGAACTAGGAGGCGGGCCCAATACACAATATGCACATAACAAATATACTGAACACCCCCCCCCCCCCCCGCAGTCGAAGGATATCGGCAAATTGTTGGGAAGTAGGGACGTGTAAAACACGAATATGGCCAAGGGCCACCTGTTCCCGAACAAAATGAATATCCAACTCAATATGCTTGGTCCGTCGATGATGCTCCAGGTTGGCGAAGAGGTAGACCGCCAAGACGTTGTCGCAGTAGACCACTGTGGCACGGTCAATAGGGCAAGAAAGCTCCTGAAGCAGCTGGCGAAGCCACGAACACTCGGCGACGGAGTGGGCCACCGCACGATACTCAGCCTTGGCACTGGAACGAGAGACAGTAGGCTGCCGCTTGGACACAATAGCCCAAGGTGGAGCGACGAGTGTCAGGGCAGCCCGCCCAGTCTGCATCGGAGTAGGCGGTGAGGGCGGTGTCGGCGAAGGCGTGAAGCGTGACGCCAAGATCCATAGTGCCACAGACATAGCTGAGAATCCGCTTGACGGCAGCCCAGTGAATATCTCGAGGAGCATGCATATGAAGACACACCTGCTGCACGGCATACTGGATCTCTGGTCGAGTCAGAGTGAGGTACTAGAGAGCACCAATGATAGACCGATAGAAAACAACATCCGAATCAGGAGAATCATCCGTAGCAGAAGCTTGGCCTTCGTATCAAGATGCGTGGTGGCAGGCTTGCAGTTAAGCATGTCGGTGCGCTCTAGGAGCTCATTAGCGTCCTTTCACTGATGAAGGAAGAAGCCATCCGGACGGCCACCTCGACACCAAGGAAGCAGTGCAAAGGACCCAAGTCCTTGATGGCGAACTCAACGCGAAGACGAGGCATGAGCTGACTGAGGAGACCAGTCGTACATGCCGTCAGGATGATGTTGTCAACATAGAGCAGCAAGTAGGCCGTGTCAGAGCCCTGATGATAGACGAAGAGCGAGGCGTCCAAGCGGGTAGAGCGGAACCCAAGATGGTGGACAAACGTCGCGATGTGCTGGTACCAAGCGCGCAGAGCCTGCTTGAGTCCGTACAAGGACCGCAAAAGCAGGCACACGTGGTCCGGAAGCGCCGGCTCAACAAACCCGGTGGGCTGCTGGCAGAAGACCTGCTCCTCGAGGTGACCATGAAGGAAGGCATTGTAGATGTCCATCTGGTGCACCGGCCAAGCACGGGAGACCGCAAGATGGAGAACCGTGCGTATCAGGCCGGGCTTGATGACCGGTGCGAAGGTGTCGGTGAAGTCGATGCCAGCATGCTGTCGTAAGCCTCGGACGACCCAACATGCTTTATGGTGATCAGGGTACCATCAGGACGGAGCTTGTGTTTGAAGACCCACTTCTCGGTAATCACGTGGGCGTGCCGGGGACGGGGAACAAGCTGCCACGTCCGATTGCGCAACAGGGCGTCAAACTCCTCTTGCATCGTAGCCATCCAGAGCGGGTCACGAAGAGCGGCTCGAATGGAGGACGGCAACAGCGACGGCTCAGAGGTGGACGCCGCATGGACGTAGTCATCTGAGGCGTAGCGCGAACTCGGGCGAACAACGCCCGTACGGGCGCGAGTGACGGACCGGCCACAGGCGCCGAGGGGGGGCAGGCACCGGGGGCACCGAGGGGGCGCCGGGGCCATGGAAGCCGAGGGGCGCCAGGCGCCAATGTCGGGCGCCGGGGGCACCAGCACATGGTATGGGACGCGCGCGCCGCATGCGGGGGGCACGCCTCAAAGCTAGGGGGCGGGCCAAGAGAGGCGCGCGAGCGCCCTGGGAGAGGCGTCGAGGATCCCGCATCACAGGTGGCGGGAGGAACAGCCGGGGGTACCTGCTGAAACGGAAACACATGCTCATCAAAGTAAACGCGCCGGGAAGTGAACACACAGTGGGAGACGGGATCATAGCACCGATATCCCTTGGAGTTAGAGGGATAGTCGATGAAGATGCAAGTGACAGAATGAGGTGCGAGTTTTTAAGGTGCGGAGTCGGCAGTGCTAGGATAGCAAAGGCACCCAAAAATACTCAAGCCATCATAAGATGGGGGTGTGCCGAAGAGAAGATGGTGAGGTGCATAGTTCCATCGTGGGAAGCAGGGGCGAAGGTTAAGGAGAAGTGAAGCAGTAGCGAGCGCATCCAGCCAGAAACGAGGCGGCACATTAGCATGGAACAGGAGCGTGCGAACACAGTCGTTCAGAGTGCGAAGGATGAGTTCGGCTCGACCGTTCTGCTATGAAGTATACGGGCATGTGAGGCAAAAAACGGTGCCATGGTGCGACAGGAAAGTGCAGAAAGCAAGGTTGTTGAACTATTTTCCATTGTCAGTCTGAAGAGCAAGGATGGGACGCCCAAACTATGTGCTGACATAGTAGTAAAAAGCCGTCAAAGTGGAGAGTGCATCCGACTTTCGTCATAAAGGAAACGTCCACACATAGTGAGAATATAAATAGCCCGAATTACTAGGAACCGGAGAGGTCCACACATCGCTATGAATCAACTGAAAAGGAAAAGAAGCTATGGTGGTGGAGTTATTAAACGGGAGGCGAAATGTTTGCCGACACGACAGGCATGACAGGTGTGATCCTCTATCTTATTACAACTGAAACTGAAACTCCTAAGAATATGACGAAGTGTGACGGGGTTGGGATGACCCAAACGAGCGTGCCAGAGATCGATGCCGACGGAGAGAGCAACCGGTGCGGTGGTGGAGGTGGACGACAGATGCACCGGATAGAGCTCGTCAAGATTGTCACATCGGTGAAGTACCATCCTGGTTCGAGCATCCTTGGCGCAAAAACCAAGCACGTCAAATTCAACAGTAACAGGATTTTCACGAGTTAAACAATGAACGGAAACAAGCTTCTTAATAAGATGAGATGACACAAGTATATTATACAAAGTAATAGGCATGGAATTAGAAGGAAACGAAGTGTGCCCGACATTTGTGATAGGGAGTGTGGAACCCTCGCCGACAATGATGCGGCGGTCGGTGGTGACGGGAGTGAAGTAGGCAAGATTACCAGCATGATCAAACATGTGAGTCGTAGCCCCGGTGTCCATGTACCAATCGCAACCTCTAGTGTAGGTGTTCGGCGTAGGCGCAGTGTGCAGTGTGGTGAGGAGCGCCGGATCCCAAGGCGCTGGCGGCGGCGCGGGGGGGGGGGGGCGCAGTGAGACCATAGGCGCCGCTCAGCTGTAGTAGTGGGTACCCTCCATACGGCTGCGGAGCCGCGTAGTACGCCTGATGCGCAGGCGGACGCGGCACGGGAAGCGTCGGTGCAGGGGCCCGTGGAACCGGCATAGTTTAGGCACGAACGACACCGGTCCATGGGTTGTAGCCGGAGGCCCAAGGGGGAGGCACCTGGAGCTGCTGCCGCTATTGCAAACGAGGCTGGCCGGCGCCCTGCTGCTGCTGCTGACAACCGCGGCGGTCGTCGCGCCGGCCCCTATGGCGCCGTGCTCGGGAGGAGGGCGGCGCCCTTACGGGAGCGGGAGCAGCCCCGGCTGCTGCTGGGGTGCCGGGTAGGGCGCCTGGTGGCGCGACGGGGGGGCGCGGCCGGAGCAGCGGGAGGCGCCGGGGGTTGATACGTATCCAACGTATCTATAATTTTTATTGTTCCATGTTGTTTTATTATCAATGTTGGATGTTTTATAATTATTTTATATCATTTTTGGTACTAACCTATTGACATAGTGCCAAGTGTCAGTTGCTGTTTTTTCCATGTTTTTTACATCGCAGGAAATCAATATCAAACGGAGTCCAAATGCCACGAAACTCCATGATGATTTTTTATGGGCCAGAAGGAAGGCAATGGGCCCTGGTTGCACCTAGGGGGTGCCCCGAGGGGGGCACAACCCACCAGGGCGCGCCAGGAGGCCCAGGCGCACCCTGGTGGGTTGTGCCCACCTCGGGTGCCCCCCGGACCACCTCTTTGCTCTATAAATTCCCAAATATTCCAGAAACCCTAGGGGAGTCGATGAAATATTCATCCAGCCGCCGCAGAGTCCAGAACCACCAGACCCAATCTAGACACCATCTCGGATGGGATTCACCACCTCCATTGGTGCCTCCCCGATGATGCGTGAGTAGTTCTTTGTAGACCTACAGGTCCGTAGTTAGTAGCTAGATGGCTTTCTCTCTCTCTCTCTCGCTGATTGTCAATACAATGTTCTCTTGGAGATCCATATGATGTAACTCTTTTGTGGTGTGTTTGTTGGGATCCGATGAACTTTGAGTTTATGATCAGTCATATCTTTTTATATCCATGAAAGGTATTTGAGTTTCTTTGATCTCTTATATGCATGATCTCTTATAGCCTCATATTTCTTCTCCGATATTTAGGTTTTTGTTGGGGATATGACTATTAGATATGACCTGCCCAGGAGGGGCCGAGTCATCCCTATGGCGGTTTGTCTCAATGAAGCCCAAGAGTATATTAAGATGGCGGTTCATAGACAGACTTGTTAGAGGGCCCAAACCCGAAGGCGGCTTAAGGCCCACAAGTATAAACCACCATGTATATGTAAACTTGTATTGTAAGGCATGTAAAATAAGTCACCGAGCCGGACACGTTGTATGAGCCGGCCGGGACTCTGTAGGCCGCAGGGCGTCAACACGTATATATAAGGGGACGACCCGGCAGCGGCTTGGGGCAAGAAAACAACAGATCGAGAGCCAGGCAAAGCGTATTCGCTCCCTGGTCATCGAAACCCTAGAAATACCACCTCAAACTGGATTAGGCCTTTACCTTCACCGCAAGGGGCCGAACCAGTATAAACTCCCCGTGTCCTTTGTCCTGTTTAACCCCTTTAAGATAACCTCGTCGCAATGGCTCCACAACTAAGTCCTTCCATGAGGACATCTGCCGTGACACTTCCACAACAGTTGGCGCCACCGTGGGGCTCGTGCATGGTGGTTTTGAGTTCTTAAAGGGCAGCTTTGAAGGGATCAAGGGATATGTCGTGGGCCGAATGACCAAGAGTCGTCGCGGCAAGCTCTACATCGACGACGCAGGCTAGGGCTCCGAGGTCGGCTCAATTGAGTATGGGTACCGAATCCCCTTCGGCGGAATCCACGTCTTCATCGGCAAGATCGGCGAACCGGCCCCCGAGCCGGACATCTGCATCGACCTCATCGAGACGGCTCAGTGTGCGCGACCCGCCTAGGTTCAACCCGCCGTAAAGCATGCCTTTGTTGCATGTATCCATGGGGCTGAATTGGAAGGCTCTGTGTCTGGGGGTGAGACGGCCATCTACTCCGATGGTGAGTCGTCCACAGGCGAAAGCAATTCTATGTATCAACTACAAGACGGATGGTATGGGGGCTGTTCCGATGGCGACAGTAATCCATACCCCCTTGAGCCGCCGAACAGAGTGGCGATTTTCATGGCTGGCTCCCAGCCGATTCTTGGTTCTACAGCCGCCGCGGCCATGACCTCCAGTGCGGCGGCGGTGGCAGCGGCTAGTGTTGGCGGGTCAGTTCGCCTGCCGGCTCAAGTTTTAATAGATCTGTTGGACGATCTAGTGACTCTGATGGGAGTTGAGGTAACCGCAGACAACCAGGAACAACATAAGGTGGATGTGGCTAGGTTGCGTAATGAGATAGCGCGGTCTAAGGTGGAATTGGCAACGGAAAACACTAGGATGGCCGCAGAGCGGGCCGTCTTAAAAGCCCAGGCACATCGGATTCAAGAAGATTCATACCAGTTTATGGTGGATCAGAATGCTTCAAACAAAGTCTTGAGGACAAAGAGCCAGAGTCGTCTGGCCTCGGTTTATGAGTCAAGGGATCTCTTCAACACACCCGGAGCGGGGACTAGTAACCCACCGGTGATAAACCCGATGGTTGAGGTGCCGGGGTGGAGCATTAGGTCAGCCGTGCATAGCAGGTTCTCCGCATATGAATAATACCCCGCCTTAGCACGTAGTGACGCTGCCGGGTCATTACTCTACCCCTCTAGATATCATGATTGCTGCAGCTACGCGATTGGCGACTCTACAAGTCGAGGGTGAAACTCCCGCGGCGGTTGAAAGCCAGAGGGCTAAGGAGCTTCTTCAAACGGCTTTGGTGCAGCAGCAGGCTTATTCATATAGTCGTGACCGGATTCATGCGACCCCTCGTCCAAGCCGGAGCTACAGTAGGCACATTGACTCGCCAGCAGTCTCGAGTACCGAGCAGCGTCGTAACCAACCTCATGGTCATGACCCGGCGCGCCGGGAGGCCGAGCTGGCGGCTCAACTGGCGGCTCATCAGCACGCACCGGTTTACCCGACGGCTTCAGTTGAAGCGGGTGTAACTTCTAGAGCTTTCGGTGTGCCGTGCCTAATGGCGGCTATACGGAACGAGCATTTACCTAAGGATTTCAAAGGCGCTCGTAAGGTGCCCAATTACACAGCAGATCACCCCCCTGAGGCTTGGGTGAAGTGTTATGAGATGGCCATGGAGATGTTGGATGTTAGTGAGGCTACGTACGCCAAGTACTTCACCATGATGCTGGAGGGGACGGCTCGTACCTGGTTGAAAGGGCTGCCGACTAATTCCATCGGGTCACGGGCGGAGCTGAAGGCCCGGTTCATCCAGAATTTCAAAGATACATGCAAGCAGCCCTTGTAAATTGTGGATTTGGTTTCTTGTGTTCAAGCAGAGGGTGAGTCAACAACCAGCTGGGTACGCCGCGTCTCGACTATCATACATTCTTCAGATAACATAAACGTCGGTTCAACGATTCCGATATTGGAGAAAAAAAATGCCGTTTTACTCCACTCAAGCAAAAGCTTGGACAGCTCAAGCATCATTGCGACGACATGGGTACTCTGATGGAGGCTCTTGTCAAGTACGCCGACTCTGATGGTACCAAGGACCCCGACTTTGGGGATGAAAGATCGGAAAAGGGAAAGAAGAATAGTGTGTCGGATTTCGGGTTCCGGCAGACCCTCTAGGTTAAAACTCTGGGGTGCACGCGGAGATAGCACCTCCAACCTACCTACGCCTCGTCGCCTCACAAGGATCTAAACTACACAAAGAACAACACAAGGGACACGAGGTTTATACTGGTTCGGGCCACCATTGTGGTGTAAAACCCTACTCCAGTGTGTGGTGTGGTGGATTGCCTTTGGGGCTGATGATGAACAGTACAAGGGAAGAACAACCTCGCGAGGGTCCGTTCTTGAGCCGGTGCGATGAACTGCTAGGGGAGTTCGATCGCCTCTCTCTCTCTGCTAGGGTTCTATCTGATAGGTCTCTTCTGGCTTCATCGATCCCTCTACCCTGTGGGTGGCTAGTCCTATTTATATGCAGAGGCCCTGGGCCTCTCCCCAAATATTGAGCGGGAAGGGCGCCAACAATTGGCCATTTTGAAGGGGAACATCTAGTACACTTATCCTGACTAAAGTCGGTCCTCGCCTGCCAAAGGCTCTGACGGTGACGCCGGCTTGGGCTCCACGATGACCTCCTTCCTGTCGTTCTGCTGGTCTTGGTCTTGTTGCACCGAAATGGTTGCCTTTGCCTGATGCCTTGGCCTGCGCTTGCCTCCTTTGCACCAAAGGGGAAATGAGGACACTGTGCTGGCTGGCGCCCGCCTGGCGCCCTTGGTCGTCATGGCTTGCGTCATGGGCACCTCGTGAGGTACCCCGCCTTGATCTCTGCCTCCTCCTCGCGAGCCGACTGAGGAGGCCGTGCTGAGGAAGCTTCACGTCAGACGCCTCATGAGGCTTGGCCCCTCGCGAGGGTCCTGAGCTTGTGTTGATGAAGATGGGCCATCTTGGGCCACCCCTTGAGCCACGCCACAGCCGCAGAGCCGAGCAAGTCTGGGTACCCCGTTCCAGGCTGCAACCGACAGAGAGCCCCGGGCCCAAGGCGCTGGACTTGGCTTAGAAGAGAAGCGAAGGGGCAAGTCCGAGCGCCATGATCCCCTAACAGCCTTCTTGACCTTGGGCGCCGCGTGGCGGTTGATTGGACACGGGCGTCCCTGCTTCCCTACGACGCCTTGGCAACTGCTGGAATTGACAAGGGAGCGGCACCCGTCTAGGCTTTACCTTCTTTGCCTTCTCCAGTCATTGCCCAGATCCCCTTTCTCGCTCCTACCCTTCTTGCTTCCGAAATCCCCACATCTAATCCAACTCTGCGCCCTAGCAAGGCATGGCACCTCGCCAGACCCCGACCGGAGCTTGGTTCTCGCCCGCTTTGGACTCCCCGAACGTGTCGGAGAAGAGCCTCGCCCGGACGCGCCAGATGATGGTGGCGCAAGGCAGCGACGGGGCGGTGGTGCTCAAGGTAGGCTCCGCCCTTCCCGAGGACCAAGGAAGCACCTTCTACCCGCTCTTTGTGAGCGCCATTGCCGCCGGTCTGGTGCCTCCCTTTTCCGAGTTCTTTCTTTTCTGTCCTCCGCCATTACAACCTGCAAGCTCTGCACCTCCACCCCAACTCTGTTCTTCTCCTGGCGATCTTTGCCTACTACTGCGAGGCTCATGTCGGGGTGCAGCCCTCAGTGGCCTTGCTGCGCCATTACTTCTTCCTCCGGGTCTCTCGCGGCTCCATCATCAGCGTCTTGAAGCTTTGTCGCGTATGGCAGCTCCAACGCCATCTCGAAGCCCGGGAAGAGGATTGAAGGCTTCAGGAGCAAGTGGGTCATGGTGGATGCTGGGCGCATCCATCCCCGGCTGATTCTGCCCACGGAGCAGCCCAAGCCCATCGACGCTTGGTCTCGCGCGAAGCTCGTGGATCCCGTCTGGCTTGATCTTTGGAGAGGATGGATGCGGACCTGTGGCCGGGCAACATGGCGACGGCGAAGCTGACCGGGGCGTCGCTCCTGAGGGAGTTCCTGGAGCACCGGGTGGCCCCGCTTCGGCAATACTCGCTCCCGCTGTGGAGGCTTCGCCCGAGCCCCGTAGTCTTGGCCGACGAAGATCTGGCCACGGTCCTCCAATCCTTGGTCGGGGGAGACGTGGCGAGGCTGGAGGGTGCTCTTGTGCCCCTGTTCCTTCGGGAGGATTGGGAGCAGGTGGTGAACTCCATGCCCGCTTTCAACGGGGACGGGCCTGTGCCGCGGAGGTTCCCGAGGACCTGGCGGCCCTGGCGACGGTGAACGTATCCTCCAGCGACTCCAGCGAAGAAGAAGAAGAAGAAGAGGAGCGGGAAGAGGAGCCCGATTCCGAGGCGACCGACGGGGAGTCGAGGGCGCCCCTCCCTCGGCGCAGGTCCCGCGCTGTCCGCCTCTTGCCGGATGACGATGAGGACGGCGACGAGCGAGGTGGCGAGAGCTCGCCCCTGATCCCGAAGAAGGGCAGAACGGAGCTGGTTCCCGCCGGGTCTGCTCCGGCACCGAGGCGATCTGCAGACGCGCCTCCTGCTCCCGAGCCTCTTGAGGTTGATCCCAGCAGCCGGCTCTCGGGCTTCAAGTTCGGCCGGAGGTTGCTTGAGCCCGCGAGCGATGAATAGTAAGTGCTTGATTCTCATTTTGCTTCTTGCTTCGTTGTTGAGGCTTGATGTCCGAATTCCTTGGCTAGGCGGGTGCCTGCGGCGAAAAAGCTGAAGGGGGCTCCTGAGGCTCCGTCCGGGGCAGCACCTCCATCCGCGGGAGAAGGGGGCGGCAAGACGCGGGCCTCTCCTGACCAGTCATCCTCGCGAGGCCCGGCGGGGCTAGCTGGAGCGAGCTCAGCCCCCATGGCCCAAGCGACTCCCGAGGTGTCCTTGCCTGACGCCACTACCGCGGTAGTCGGGGCGCAGAAGGTCCCGACTCATGGTGCTGTGATTACGCTGCCGTCTTCTCCTTCTACTCTGCAAACTGCCTTTTCTCCGACTTCGTTTACTGTCCTGGATCGTGCTGCTGCTGAACTGGACCGGCTGCAAGGAGATCTCCAGGGCGCCGACCCTCGCCTGGTGGCCGGGCGCCTGGAGCTGGCCTCCGGCTGGGTCCGCTCCGATGCTTCAATTCGAGCGGCGCTGGTTCAGGCCGCGACAGCTTGCGACGAGGAGAAGCAAGCCATCCTTGAGGCGAAGGCCGCTCGTGACGCCGCCTTGGGTGAGGTAGCAGATGTTCGGGGTCACTGCAAGGCGCTGGAGAGCGAGCTGCAAGGCCTGCGCGACCAGCTTGCCAAGGAGGCCCGTGTCCGCCAGGAGCAGGAGGAAGACATGAAGGCTCGCGAGACTACCGCCAAGGACCGGGATGCCAAACTTGATGAACGCCATGGCCGCTTGGGTGCGCTAGAGCAGGTGTTGGAGGCGAAGAGGGTCGAGCTGGATGGCAAGGTGCAGGTCATGGCCGAGGACCGCGTGGCCTTCGCGAAGCTGGAGGTGAAGGCTCGCACCTTGCTGAAGTCGCTTTACGACAGTGGCCTGGAAAGCCCGCTGGCCGGCGCCGAGGACGGCCCCGCCAAGCTGCTTCCCTTCCTGGTCCGCGCCCTTGAGGATGTCGCGATTGGCCTGGGCCCCACGACTGAGGCTGAGGTGCGTGTCCTTTCTTCTGCAGCACTGACGCGCGTCTTCACCCATGTCTACCTTCGCGACGCCAATGTTGACATTGACAGCCTGCTGGAGCCTGTGAGCGGCGAGTCTGCCGCTGCCGCTGCTGAGGCCGTGAAGGGTCGAGCGGAGGCTCTGCTGGTGAAGTTCGGGCCTACAGCACCAAGCCAAAGCGAGGCGCTGCCGATCCTGAGGCTCCACGAGGCGAAGTCGCCCAGCGCAGCTCCGTCACCAACGATGGTGCTGCCGAAAAGTGACCCCTTCGTGGCTCCTGTCCTGCTTTGAGCTCCTGCAACATGCATCATGCCTCGTGGAGGCGTTTAGACTTCTGTTTGGCATTGTGAAAACAGTTATGGACTGTAATATTTTCTTTTGAATTCCTTGAGATTTGCGCTTTTCCTTCCTACTTGCTTATGTTCTACGTCGGCAGAGCCCGGCCCCGCGCACACCTCAGCCGCCGTTAGCCCCAACCGGAAACCAGGACGGGACCAAGGAGTGAGGGGCTACGTGACAAGTTAGGCTCCTGAGTTGCGATGCTCAGGAGTCCCCCTTGACGCACGAACAACAAGTAGGGAGGTAAGATGTATGGGTGGATTTACCGTTCTACGTCGGCAGAGCCCGGCCCCGCGCATACCTCAACCGCCGTTAGCCTTTCGGAACTAAGGGGTTAGGGGCTACGTGGCCAGTTAGGCTCCTGAGTCGCGATGCTCAGGAGTCCCCCTTGACGTTCAAACGGCCTTCATACCTTGGCTCCGCTCAGGGAGAGACGTGCGACGAACCAGGACCGAGGGGCCTGGCTAGGTGGCGTGCGTCTGGGCGTGACCCAGGCGTAGCCCCCGTGCCCAGCCCCCTCGCGCGGCACTCCCGAGGGGAGGCGTTACGATGAGGCCAGACATTGAGCTCTGGGCTCCCTGAGGTTGATGCAGCCGGGGGCCACCCTCAGTTGTTTATCACCAGCGCGGAGCATAGCGCTTCCGTATGTGTACGGGCATAGCCGCTCCTCGGCAGTGTCGTCAGCCAGCGGAGCATGGTGCTTCCACTGGTGCGTGGGAGGGGGCTCCCCTCCGGGAGGAGCCCCCGGGGCGTGTACAGCCCCGCCCTGACACGTGGCTGGCACGGTAGAGCTTGGCGAGGTGTATCTGGGCACCCGTGAGCCAGCGCGGGACTCACGGGGCCCTACCTCAAGGCGGGTTGCGCCTGGCACTGGGCCTTTACTTGTAATGTGTCCCTGCAAATTTTGTTAAATGTCGGCGCTCTACGTCCTCGGTTCCCGGCCCTCGAGCGGGCTCAGCTGTCGCTGGTATGCCAGGTCGCGATGCCGTGGACAAGGCCGGAGGGTGAGGGCTGGAGAGCCAGTAGGAGCCCATGACTCGTGATGCTCAGGTACCCCCCCCCCTTTAACGTGCAAGCGGCCGACATGAAGGAAGAAGGGTGCCATGGGTAGGCATCAAATAACGATCATGATGGGTCAAACGCACGGCCCGAATAAACGCAAGAGGGATACATGCCACTGGGTCTGGCCCGGGTGGCTTGGGGATAATGCAGCCCATGGGGCGCCCCCGATAAAGTAAACTAGAAACATGAATCAAAAGGGATACATGCCGCAGGGACGGACCCACGCGGCCTGGGAATGATGCAGCCCTGGGGGCGCTCCCAACTGAAAATGAAACTCGAAGGATGTCACCTGATAATGTTGAAGATGAAGGGATGCTGAAGTAGCGGACGTCATGTGCTGCGGAAGCAGATCTTCACGAGCCCCCACGCCTAGGAGCCTCGGGAGGCTCCGGTGGTTCCTCGCGAACCATCTCCATCTCCGCCGGGACTGCGGAACGCCTGTCCACTTGAGCCTCCAGGATGCTCCTCATGAGGCGCTGATGCACGGCAGCCGTGTTCGGCAGGCCGTAAGGCATGCGAACATAGCTGTGGGGTGGACCTTCGCAGCGTCCCACGCGCGAGGGCCAGAGGCGCTCCTGAGAGGCGGCTCGGTTGAGCCCTGGTATGTCGATGCAGACGCGCAGCCCACCATCCTCGCCTGGATGGGGAGCTACGGCGGGTAAGCGGCGGCTGCCACTCATGACTCTTGACTCCTGCAGCTCCTGAATGATCTTGCTGATGAACTCCTGAGGGTTTGGCCCCCCTTGCCTTGCTCCTTCCTGAGGGAAACGTGCTTTGAAACACGCCTCCAAGTGGTGCCCGAGCGCCTCCCTCGTGATCTTAGCAAAGTTGATGGCCCTCCAGGAGAGAGGCCCCGAGCCTTGCTCGAGGAGGGCGTCGGGCGCGCCTTCCTATGCGACAGAGGGAGGTGCCCCCTGAACAAGCACGGACCCTGAGGGGCCTGCCTCCCGAGGGGTCGGGCCAGGCGATGTCTTCTTCTTCTTAGGAGCAGCCTCGGGAAGCCTCCCGCTCCTGTGATCTGGGTCTTCAATTAGCACGGCTTGGAAAGCACGCTCCAGGGAACACACTGCATCTCTCTCTTCACAAGGCACCATGATGACTCCACCGCTTCCTAGCATCTTGAGGACATTGTAGCCATGATGACTCACGGCCATGAACTTGGCTAGGGCCGGGTACCCGAGGATGGCATTGTACGGCAGGAGGCGAATGTTAGCGATGTCGAAGTCAATGAGCTCGGTGCGGTAGTTGTCGCGCTTCCCGAAGGTGACAGGAAGGCGGACCTGCCCTATCGGGACTGTGGAGCCATCAGTGACTCCGGAGAAAGGCTTGGTTGGCTGAAGCTGATTGTATGGCACTTGGAGATTGTTGAATGTTTCGACGGACAGGACATTGAGCCCTGCTCCGCCATCGATGAGGGTCCTGGTGACTTGCACATTGCTGATGATTGGGGAACAAAGCATCGGGACGACTCCGGCTGTGGCCGCGCACTTGAGCTGATCCGCTGAGCTGAATGTGATGGCGCATGCTGACCACCTGAGGAGGCGCGTGGCTTCGAGCCTGGGGAGGACTGCATTCACTTCGCGGGCGAACTGCTTGAAGATGCGCTGAGAGGCTAGGGCTTGAGCTCCGCCCAGGATGCAAGCGATTGCACATGCTCTGGAAGCCCCAGCCCCTTCGTCCTGATGATGGTCTTCATTTCTCCTTGGTTGCGGTGGCAGAGGAGGGAGGCCTGCGTTTCCTTGTGGGCGATCCTCGCGAGGCTGATCCCTCCAGCCGCCCTCGCGAGGCGGGTCCCTCCAACCTCCCTCGCGAGGTCGGTCACGCCACCCTTGGCGAGGGCCACGGTCTTCCCATCGTCCTCCACCTCTTCCTCCTCCTCGGCCATAGCCCCGGTCGCTGCGCTCGGGGCATCGGCCGGCACGCACATCTCGCACGGCCCTGAGCTCTTGGCATTCGTTGGTGTTGTGGGTGTGGAGGTCATGGTACACGCAGTACCGACTGCCCTTGGATGACTCGGGCTGATGCCTTCCTCACTTGGTGTCCGGCTCTGCTGCAAGCACGACAGCCCCCTTGCGCTTCACGTCCTTGACCTTGGGCTTCTTCTCTTCTGGGTCGGCAGCCGGCAGCTCGAGAAGGGAAAGGCGTCCTTCCTCAGCCCTGGCGCACTTGGTCGCCAAGTTGAACAGCTCCAGGGATGTGCACATGTCTTCATGGATCGCGAGCTCTTCCTTCATCTTGACGTCACGCACACCGTCGGAGAAGGCTGAGATGATGGTCTCCTCAGACACCCTGGGGATCTTAAGGCGAGCGTTGTTGAAGCGTTGGATGAACTTTGCAGGGTCTCCCTAATCGCTGCTTGATGCGGGCGAAGTCACTCATGGTCGGGGCCGATCGCGGTGCCTTGGAAGTTGGCGATGAATCGGTGCGCATCTCGCTCCGTGAGGAAATCGTGCTGTGGGGCTGTGTTCAGAGCCGTGTGCACTGATCCTTGAGTGCCATGGGAAACCAGTTCGCCATGACCTTCTCGTCCCCGTTGGCGGCTTCGATGCCCAGCTCATAGAGCTGGAGGAACTCCGCAGGGTCGGCCGTGCCATCGTAGCGTGGGGGCAGGTCTGGCTTGAACTTGCCCGGCCAGGCCACGCTGCGCAGCTCGGCGGTGAAGGCACGGCAGCCTGCAGTGGCCACGGGAGGCCTTTGGTGACGGAGGGCTTGATCTTGGAGGTCTCCGTGCGCTGCCGCTAGGAGCAGCGCGGGGTCTTGACGCTCTGGAGCAGGAGCGCAGTCGTGACACGCCAGTGCGAGGAGCACTCGGGCAGCTTCTTGGGGACGAGGGACCTCTTGGCAGCTCTTCTCTTGCTGCGCTGGTGCCGGACGGAGTGGGTTCTGCCCAGGGGCCACGCGCCTTGGGGCCAAGGCGCCTTCTTGAGGGGGAGGCGGTTGAGGCGCCCTTGGAGCTTCATCGCCACAAGAAGGCGGGCGCGCAGCGAGAGGGATGGCGCAGGGAGCCCAGCCGCGCCGACGAGCTCGGTGATGCGGGCGAGCCACTCGTCAGAGAGGTCATCGACGGACGGTAGTGCAGGAGTTCCGCACCAGAGTTAACGCGCGGCGCGCATCCACAGTGAGGCCTTGACGGCGTGGACGAAGAACCGGCTGGAGCCAGCGACGGGTCGCGGCGTCTGACCTTCCGCCGCACCGAAGGATGCAGAGACGACGCCTGCTGCTCGTTCCCCGCCGGGCCGGTGGCGGCGTTGATGGGAGGCGACGGGGAACGGCGGGGGCGGTTGCCGACGGGAGCCATCTGGGTGACGCGAGTAGCAAGAGCGGCCCGGTGCTCGGCGCGGGCTTGACGAGCGTCTGACATGGATGCGAGGGGCGGCGAAGAACAGTGCGGCGGAAGGCGGAGTCTGGTGCACCCCTACCTGGCGCGCCAAATGTCGGATTTCGGGTTCCGGCAGACCCTCTAGGTTCGAACTCTGGGATGCACGCGGAGATCGCACCTCCAACCTACCTACGCCTCGTCGCCTCGCAAGGGTCTAAACTACACAAAGAACAACACAAGGGACACGAGGTTTATACTGGTTCGGGCCACCATTGTGGTGTAAAACCCTACTCCAGTGTGTGTTGTGGTGGATTGCCTCTGGGGCTGATGATGAACAGTACAAGGGAAAAACAGCCTTGCGAGGGTCTGTTCTTGAGCCGGTGCGATGAACTGCTAGGGGAGTTCGATCGCCTCTCTCTCTCTCTGCTAGGGTTCTATCTGATAGGTCTCTTCCGGCTTCATCGATCCCTCTACCCTGTGGGTGGCTAGTCCTTTTTATATGCAGAGGCACTGGGCCTCTCCCCAAATATTGAGCGGGAAGGGCGCCAACAATTGGCCATTTTGAAGGGGAACATCTAGTACACTTATCCTGACTAAAGTTGGTCCTCGCCTACCAAAGGCTCTGACGGTGACGCCGGCTTGGGCTCCATGATGACCTCCTTCCTGCCGTTCTGCTGGTCTTGGTCTTGTTGCACCAAAATGGTTGCCTTTGCCTGATGCCTTGGCCTAAGCTTGCCTCCTTTGCACCAAAGGGGAAATGAGGACACTTCTGGCTGGCTGGCCCCGCTTTGGCGCCTCTTTGGTCGTCATGGCTTGCGTCATGGGCACCTCATGAGGTACCCCGCTTGATCTCTCCGCCTCCTCATGAGCCACTGAGGAGGCCATGTCTCGAGGAAGCTTATCGTCGTATGCCCTCATGAGGCTTGGCCCCTCGCGAGGGTCTTGAGCTTGTGTTGATGAAGATGGGCCGTACTGGGCCACCCCTTGAGCCACGCCGCAGGCCGCAGGCAGGCAAGTCTGGGTACCACCGGTCCCAGAACACCGACATAGTGGTATGAAAGGACAGCAGTACAACCCTGCCAATCAGGGCGGCAACGGTAAGCGTAAGGCTGATGAATTTGTGGCTAACACCGGTGCGTGCAATTATAACCAGCGTCGTAAGGGACAGCCGGTGTCGGTGTCAAAACCGGCGGATATCGGGTAGGGGGTCCCGAACTGTGCGTCTAAGGCGGATGGTAACAGGAGGCGGGGGACACGTTGTTTACCCAGGTTCGGGCCCTCTCGATGGAGGTAATACCCTACTTCCTGCTTGATATATCTTGATGATATGAGTATTACAAGAGTTGATCTACCACAAGATCGTAGAGGCTAAACCCTAGAAGCTAGCCTATGGTATGATTGTTGTTGTCCTACGGACTAAACCCTCTGGTTTATATAGACACCGGAGGGGGCTAGGGTTACACAGAGTCAGTTACAAGGGAGGAGATCTACATATCCGTATTGCCAAGCTTGCCTTCCATGCCAAGGAGAGTCCCATTCGGACACGGGACAAAGTCTTTAATCTTGTATCTTCATAGTCCAATAGTCCGGCTGCCCGAGGACCCCCTAATCCAGGACTCCCTCAGTAGCCCCCGAACCAGGCTTCAATGGCGATGAGTCCGGCGCGCAGATTGTCTTCGGCATTGCAAGGCGGGGTCTTCTCCAAATTCTGAGTACCTGTTGAGTAGTGTCCGGCTTCCCATAAATGTTGCACTCCTTGACTTCCACGCCTAATAATGGCTATCTTCCACGTGTCGAGCGAATGCGAGAAGACAGGTCATTTTTACATTTGCCACCCTAGCCATGTGAGTAAATCGTCTATTAAAGAGAAGGAGATTCTCATATCCAGATCACACCATCCTCCCACAGCGAGTATCCATTGGAGCGTGCCCGGAAAAAATCCATTCCAACATGGCCAGCCATCGCAGCTCCTCCTCTCACTCCCTTAGCCCTAAGCCCGGCAATTGGAAGAAGTGTTTCGTCCCCCACAGCCAATTAGTAGAGTTACAGACCCAGGGATTTCTCCCTCCAGCGTATATGGTCCCTGTTCGAGCCGGGCTCGCCACCTACAATAGTGGGGAGCAAGCGGAGAGCTTTCCCCACCCATCCATGGGGGAGCGGGTATGCCTTGTCCCTTACTTATTAAGAGGGCTTGGATTTCCAATTCATCCGTTCCTCCGCGGGCTCCTGGAGTTATACGGCCTCCAGCTGCATAATTTTACTCCCGCCTCCATATTATACATCGCTGGCTATGTCGCCCTTTGCGAGCTGTTTCTGGGCTGCGAAGCACATTTCAAGCTATGGAAGAGGCTATTCTGCCTCGTTCCCCGTACACAGGAGGGGTTAATATACCAAGTGGGCGGAGCCGAAATATGGCGCATCGCCGGGACTGGATACCTGTCCGGTACTCCAATGAAGACATCCGAGGACGGGCCTTTGGAGTGGTTTTATATGGAGGAAGTCCCCCTTCCGGACCCTATTCGGATGGGCCTTCCTGAGTTCGACAACGCTCCCTTGAAGAAACGCCGCAGCTGGCGCCCTCGGAGCCCTCAGGAGGAAGATAACGGGGAAGTCCTTTACCTGTGAGTCGGATACAGACGCTGGCCCAGTTAGGATTGACAGTAATTGAGGTTATGTCAATACGTATAATGCGGGGGGTACAGCTGATGACCCACAAGTATAGGGGATCTATCATAGTCCTTTTGATAAGTAAGAGTGTCGACCCCAACGAGGAGCAGAAGGAAATGATGTGCGGTTTTCAGCAAGGTATTCTCTGCAAGTACTGAAATAAGTGGTAACAGATAGGTTTGTGATAGGACAATTTGTAACAAGCAACAAGTAACAAAAGTAAATAAAGTGCACCAAGGTGGCCCAATCCTTTTTGTAGAAAAGGACAAGCCTGGACAAACCCTTATATGGAGAAAAGCGCTCCCGAGGACACATGGGAATATCGTCAAGCTAGTTTTCATCACGTTCATATGATTCGCGTTCGGTACTTTGATAATTTGATATGTGGGTGGACCGGTGCTTGGATGTTGTTCTTACTTGAACAAGCATCCCACTTATGATTAACCTCTATTGCAAGCATCCGCAACTACAACAAAAGTATTAAGGTAAACCTAACCATAGCATGAAACATATGGATCCAAATCAGCCCCTTACGAAGCAACGCATAAACTAGGGTTTTAGCTTCTTTCACTCTAGCAACCCATCATCTACTTATTACTTCCCAATGCCTTCCTCTAGGCCCAAATAATGGTGAAGTTTTATGTAGTCGACGTTCACATAACACCACTAGAGGCTAGACAACATACATTTCATCAAAATATCGAACGAATACCAAATTCACATGACTACTAATAGCAAGACTTCTCCCATGTCCTCAGGAACAAACGTAACTACTCACAAAGCATAGTCATGTTCATAATGAGAGGGGTATTAATATGCATAAAGGATCTGAACATATGATCTTCCACCAAATAAACCAACTAGCATCAACTACAAGGAGTAATCGACACTACTAGCAACCTATTAGTACTGATCCCGGACTTGGAGACAAGAATTGGATACAAGAGATGAACTAGGGTTTTGAGAGGAGATGGTGCTGGTGAAGATGTTGATGGAGATTGCCATCTCCCGATGAGAGGAGCGTTGGTAATGACGACGGCGATGATTTCCCCCTCCCGGAGGGAAGTGTCCCCGGCAGAACAGCTCTGCCGGAGCCCTAGATTGGTTCCGCCAAGGTTCCGCCTCGTGGCGGCGGAGTCTCGTCCCGAAAGGTTTCTTATGATTTTTCCCTTGACGAAAGACCTCATATAGCAGAAGATGGCCACCGGAGGGCCAACAGGGGGCCCACGAGGCAGGGGAGTGTGCCCTGGGGGTAGGGCGCGCCCCCACCCTCGTGGCCAGGTGGGTCCCCCTCTGACGTACTTCTTCCGCTCAATATTTTTTATTATTCTCAAAAATGACTTTCATGGAGTTTCAGGACTTTTGGAGTTGTGCAGAATAGGTCTCTAATATTTGCTCCTTTTCCAGCCCAGAATTCCAGCTGCCGGCATTCTCCCTCCTTATGTAAACCTTGTAAAATAATAGAGAATAGGCATAAGTATTGTGACGTGACGTGTAATAACAGCCCATAATGCAATAAATATTGATATAAAAGCATGATGCAAAATGGACGTATCAACAACCACTTCAATATCGGGGGCAACCCATGTGGCACTTCAACGGAGAAGACGATGCCACCCACTGTGGTCGTAAGGGACCGGACTCAGTTGCTGCTCTAGCAAAAATCATGTCCGATTTGTACAAACGAGAGGAAGAGGAGTTCATCCGCATTAAGCCACGGGATGGATTCTCCATGTACAACCCTCCAAGCTGGGTGAGCTGCCACTTTTTACTCCCAACCTTCCCGCATTCTTCGTCATAAGTATTTACCTTGTTGTTTCATAGCAGGAACAGCGAAAAGCTGTAAGGGAGGTCCGCAGCCCGCCTCCACAACTGGAGGACCCCGACCGCGCCCTCGACCACGGACTTGAAGAAGATCCGGACACATTTGTGGAGCTTATTGACAGGAAGTTCTATCAATTAAGCTGCGACGGTGCCATGGTGGCCATCATAGCCGATTATCCGGGACTACTCCCTGCATCGCATGTAAGTAAAACCGGAGTCCTAACTTCCAAGAAGGATCCCTTTTTCTGCACTTCACCTACCGCACACATATGATGTTTTACAGGGAAGGCCCTCGGGACGCCATGCCGAACCCGCAGTGACTCACCAACAAGGGGCACCGAAGCCGGGTAGGCTTAAAAGGAAGGCGGTCAGGACTAAGATGCCGTCGCAGAGGTATGAAAGAGAACCCCGCTCCGTGGAGGTCGTCCTTTAAAACATAATAACGCCCATGTTTCCTAGTAGGAAAAACGCTCGCCGGACTATATCCGGAGAGGTTGCCGGTCACGCCTCCACCAGTCGGGCTCCAGAACCGGGCATAGAGGCGGACGCTAACATGGGGCGAACGCCGGATGTTCCTCCGACAGAGGATGCAGATAGGCTATCCGCTGCAAATTCCAAAGTGGAGAGCGCCATGAATCACAGGCGTCATCGGGCCATACTCCGTGACGCTTGTTTCTCCCAAGAGGCGTTCGATGCCTTCAACTCAGGAGACGCGTATATTCGGGCTGCTCAAAATGGTCTTGCCAGAGCCACAGACCAGTATGTAAAGGATATACGGGTAAGGAAATATAATAATTATTCTATATCAGTAGCCCCTGAGACTTGAAACAGTTGGCACAACTAATTTAAGGATCATTGTTTGCATAGGTTCTTACGGAGAAGAATACCCAGTTGTCTCTAGAGTAGGAGGAGTGCAAAGCCCAGCTTCAGGCCGCAGTTGCCGCAGTGAAGGAGTCCGAGAAGGCCCCATCAGGTAACACTTGTTTTCATTGCAAAGAATGTCGTGTATCAGGCAGTATGCGGCATGCGTGCAAATCTAACAATAGATTCTGCACATGACTCTAGAGTGAATCCAGAGGTCGTGCGAGGGGATGAGCAACATGCTAACCGACAGATAATGGCTGGCGAGTGCGTGCTTACATGGGTTAGGCGGGAGAAAAATGATCTCCAAGACGCCAATACCCGGCTGGGCGTTCAACTTAAAGATGTTCGAGCCCAGCTTGCTGATTCCGTAAAGGAGAATAAGAGGCTTCGGCACGGCATTTTCAGTAAGTGCTTGAACGAACTTTTAAAGAGTTCGGCGAAGAAACCGGCTAATAGGGTTATATCTCTAGGTATGCTGACGGGTCGTCCCACGGAGGAGATGCCCGGGTCTACAGGCGATCTTCTGCCAGAGCTCTCACAACTGCATTTAACAAGTCACGATAGGGTGATGCAGGGCGTTGCCCAAGCCTTGTGGCCATCCGCCTCCCTGCCAGGAGGCATGAGAGAGCTTTTAGAAAAGCTCAAGGGAGCGCGGTGGCGCTTCTGATTATGGAAGATATCAGCCTGCCGACAAGGTGCAAGGGAAGCCTGGGCCATGGTGAAGACGTGATACACCAAGGCTGACCCGAACCACATGGCCGAGGTCGGACCTGTGGGGCCTGACGGGAAAGAGATCCCCATAAGTTTGGTTTATGACCAGGTAGAATTAGCTGCAAAGTATTCTCAACAGGACTGTAGGCTAGACAGCCTATTGGATGGTATAGAAGAAGAATTTAATCAGTCCAAGTGACTGTGTACTTCAAGTGACATATATTGTCCCTAGCCGGATTGTAAATCATTTGTCATGGCGGACCCTTTCGCTTCAACCTTCGGACCCGACAGTCCGGAGTGTATCCGAATACCCGCTCAGTTATGTAAACACTGGGATATGCGTGGAAACCAGGCGTAGGGGTCATAAGTGCTTGAACAGACAAGTACCCAACTAGCTATGTTATATTACATGGATAGTAAGAAACATCTTCCAGTGAGAATAGTTCCGTTAAGGGTTCCTTTCCCTGGGCACGCATGCATTAATGTGCATGTCCGGACTGCGAAAAGAGATGCAGGATATAAACTTCTGGGGGCATGTAGTACAATAAATAGAAATCTTCTTTTATTCACCGACCGAATATTCCCTTAGGAACGCTAGCTTTCGGTTTCACCCAGTCTGAGGTACACATCCGGCTGACCCGGCAGTAACAATCGCAGAGGTGCTCCCCTTATGCCCTAGCCGAATTAACGGGAACGTAGGGAATAAACACAAGATGCAGCCAACCCAGCTTGGCCAAAACTTAAGTCATATCGATGCATATAGTGGCAAAAAAAGGTACATGTGAAAAGTAACACATGTGTGGGGCCTAGAGCCCGGAACGTAGCTATATTAAGCTTCTGTATAAGAAGCCCCCGGGTATCATGAGCGCAGCTAGCGCGTCAAGATTGTGTAGTCAAGACACATTTTAGACTTTGAAGGCCTTAAAGAAAAAAGGGGAAGAAAGAGAGAAAGAAAGAAAAGACAGATGGCGAATATATAAAAAATTGACAGACGTAAGGAGACGAACACCGAGTCCGGCACTAGGCATAGAACCTTGGGAGTCTGGCTGCGTTCCATGGGTTTGGCTTGAGTCGATTGTCCGATGCATCCCGCAGACGGTACGCTCCACCGGTCAGAACTTGGTCACTAACTGTCGGAGTAATGGGCCACGGGTAGGCAAACCCGAGCCCCAGGACCTTTCAAAACATCAGGGCAGACGGCGCCCCTCAAGACCCCAAGACGAAGAGCCGCCTTCTGAGAGTCGGCGACGGAGTCGCTGACCGCCCTCCTCACCGAGTCCCAGGAGACGGCCTCAAGACAAGCCGACTCCAAGATAGCGACTTCCGATGAAGCCGGCTACAGGGAGCCGGCCCGCGACTCCATTCACCTCCTGCCCGAGCGACCACGAGTGGGATGGGATGAAGCCGCCTTGCGGCCCGTCCCTGCCCCGCTCATAAAGAGCTGGCATAGCCACAGGGCGCCGTACCAACGGAGATCTCCATCCGGCGTGGCACTGTAGCCACGCCGGCCCTAACGTCAGCCCCGTGGGCAGATTCCTGTACCCACGATGGCCTGTCTGTACGACCCGAAGACGGCGGGACCCGCGTGTCGGCGGGAGTGCAGAAGACGGCGAGAGCACCCCCAAGACGGACCCGTTGGAGTCGGCCTCCGAGAGTCGGTCGGCCCCTCCCACGGGCTCCAAGCGCCATTAACGACAAGGCGAGGAATGGCAGCGATGATCGCCGCCAGCGGCGGTATCTGTTGCCATGACCCCACCAAGCATCGCGTCATTAGAAGCGGCTGCACATGATAACTGCAGCCGGCAAGACCATGGGCGGACAAGGGCCGACGGCCCCATGTTGCCCGTCCGGGGGCCCGCTAGTCGGCGGGCCCGAAGTCAGCGGAGAAGACAGCGACTAAAGAGATCGACGGCTGGGACCCGTGCCCACCGGATTACCATTGTACCCGGGGTAGGCCTATATAAACCCCTGGGCACCCATGCAAAGGGTTGGAACCAGTAGTTTGACACACACCTATAGAGGGAGAGAAGAGCTAGCCTTGCCCTTCTCCTTCCTCCTCCGAACAGCTCAAGGAGCAATCTTGTACTCACCTTGACATAGTGACCATGCGGAGACCCCGCATGAGCAGCGATAGGGGTGTTATCTCCTCGGAGAGCCACAAGGCTGGGAAGATTCACGGCGTGCATGTCTCGCCTCATCCCGTTTCTAGGCACCGCGGACGTTCTACTCACCCCCTCCATGATAAGCCATCCTTTGGCATATGTCGCACCCAACCCCCGACATTTGGCGCCCACCGTGGGGCTAGGTGCACCGTCGTCCGGAGACCTGCTCTGGACAGGAACCCTCTTCCTCCCTGGCGAGCGCAGCCAGCCCGGCACGCCAGACGGAGTCTGCGCCGACGCGCTGCATGGCGCTGAGGTCGCCTGCGCGGCGAGCTGCCTCACCGAACTTGTCGGCGAGGTTCGCCTCTCCGACGAGCCTGCATCCGACGCAGGCACGGACGGCCCCAAAAGCCTCCTCGCGGGCCTCCTCGAGCAGCTCCACGTCGCCGGCGAGCCTGCCGCCGACACAGAGTCCGTGGCTCCACCGACCCGATGTTGGTCGACTCCGACACCGCGTCGCTCGGCGCGTTCCGCTCAACGTGGTGGTCTATGACGAGCCGCTCCCTCGCGGCGGAGAGCGGCGGAAGCACCGTCCTGAAGGTGCTCGTCATCGGTCTGGCGAGCCTTCCGGCGAGGGAGCTTCGTGACCCTCTCGGCAGTTACGCAAGACTGATCGCCCCCATTCCGGAAGACGCCCGATGCTTTGGGGCTGAAGCGCGCCGCCTCCGGCTCCTCGTGGGCGCATGGCTGGCAAGCATGAGGCGCTTGTCGAAGCCTACCAGCCTTGAGATGGATCGCGCCGTGGGCGGCTTTCGCCCGGCTCGGCCGGGCCCTAACCGCCTAAGCGGCGGTCCAGCAGCAGCGTAACCGTCGCCAATCTGTTTGGGGCCAATCGCCCGTGTATACCACGCCCGAAGAACATCCGCGCCGCCCAGCGACGGTAGAAGCAATTTGGATAACCGAGGGCGAGGAGCGCCGCGCTGATGACGAGCGAGTCCAGCAGCTCCTCGACGGCTGGCCGCGCAAGACGAAGCCGGCTGCCGCACGGAGGCGCCGCGACGACAACACGGCGACTTGCCTCCCCGCCAAGATCAAGGCGCGACGTCTCGGACGCCCACTGGCGGCGTCCGTGGAAGAAAGAGCAAGTATCCGGCTGTCAGCCATAGCCGGACTCACATCTCCATCGAGCGCGACGAAGACGGCCGCCCGAGAGCAGTAGAGCGGCGGGACGACTATTTGCCTCCTCTCCCCCGCAGAGAAAGGCGAGTCTCCCCGCCACCCATCGAGCATCTGACTCTCGGCGACCACCTCGGCCGCCGAGAGGGAGTCGGAGAAAACGACGCCCGCCACCGGATCGAGTGACTCCACCGATCCCTGGCGCTAGAAGAAGAAGACGAGTTGGGCCCGCCCTGTTTTGGACCTCGCATCCGAGACGAGCCCTTCCCCAGAGGATTCACACTCCCCCGAGACACACCCAAGTACACCGGCTCCGTGAAGCCGGAGGACTGGCTAGTGGATTACTCCACGGCCGTCGGCATAATGAACGGCAACAAGCGTTGCCGTAAACTATGTTCCCCTCATGCTCCGAGGCACGGCACGGACATGGTTGAACAGCTTGAAGCCCCGTAGCATCAACAGCTGGGTCGACTTCACCAAGGCCTTCGTCCGCAACTTCACGAGCACATATAAGCAACCTCCCAAGCCTCGCCAGCTTTCCTTGTGCGTACAAGGCCCCAACGAGTCTACTCGCGACTACCTCACGCGCTGGGCCGAGCTCCGGAACTCCTGCGAAGGAGTGCATGAGGTGCATGGAATCGAGTACTTCACCGCCGGGTGCAGAGAAGGCACCCTCCTCAAGCACAAGCTCCTTTGCGACAAGCCAGAGACCCTCGACGAGCTGTTGATCATAGCAGACAAATACGCCACAGCCGACTCCTCCATGAAGTCGCAGATCGAAGTCAGTGCGACTGGCAAGGTGGCTCCTCGGGCTCCAAGAACTCCGGCTGGCGACACCCGAATCGGCTGACAAGCAGAGAATGACCACAAGCGCAAGGCCCGCAGCGGCTTCCAACAGCCGGCAGGTGGCGGCTGATCGAACCGGCAGCGGAGGGCAGCCTCACATAAGCGGGCGGAAAGGCGGCAAGGCCAACTGGTTGCCGGCCTTCTCTTACGAGCAGACTCTGGATGGACCCTGCAAGTTCCATAGCGGCACGAAGCCATCGAACCACACAACCCGGAAGTGCCACTGGCTCACCAGGATCGCCAAGGGAGACGGCCTTGTCCCTCCTCCGCCTGCTGGGCCGCCGCCTCCACCGCGCCCGACAGCGGTTGTCGAACGGTCGGCGCAATACAAGATGAGTACCCAAAAGAGCATGGTGCCCTACGTAATGTTTACCCGGTGTGGTGACGATCGCCAAGAAGAAAGCGGCAAAGACAAAGAAGAAGTGAATGCAGTAGCATCAGATACTCCAGAATTCATGCACTGGTCCGAGAAGCGCATCAGTTGGAGCCGAGCTGATCACCCAGAGGTGATGCCGAATCCGGGCTCCTACGCCTTGGTCTTGGGAGCCACCCTTGCCGCGGATAGGCGGGCCGCTCGCTTCTCGCGAGTGCTGATAGACTGAGGCAGCAGCATCAACATCCTGTCCAAGGATACGATGGAGAAGTTAGGAATCAAGCAAAGACAGCTTCAGCATAGTCGGAGTGTGTTCCACGGAATTGTACCTGGCCTTTCCTGCTCACCGATCGGCAAGATTCTGATAGACGTCCTCTTTGGGGACAAAGATCACTTTCGCCGAGAGCCAGTCTGGTTCGAAGTGGTGGACCTTGAAAGCCCCTACCATGCTCGCTTGGCCGACCTGCTCTAGCCAAGTTCATGGCGGTCCCCACTACGCCTACCTCAAGATGAAGATGCCGAGTACCAAGGGATTTCGACAATAGCCGCGACTACAAAAGTCGTCCTTTGTCTTGTTGAAAGTCGGTGGCGAGTTCTCGGTGATCGCGGTGAGAAGCGGCTCCTTGATCGGGTTGTGGCCATGGCGGCAAGCAGCAGAGATGTCGCCACCCCAAGGAGATGTAGTGAGGGCTCGTTCAAACCGGCCAAAGAGACCAAGAAGATACCCTTGGACCCGGAGCACCGGAGAGATACGTTGTCGTGGGGTGCAAACCTCGACAAAGAAATAGGGAAGGCGAGCTTGTCGATTTCCTCCGTGAGAATCGGGACATTTTCGCATGGTCCCCCAAAGACATGCCCGGTTGTACAAGCCGAAATTCGCCGAGCACAAGTTACATGTCTGGTCTGATGTGAAGCCCGTCAGGCAGCCCTTGCGCCGCCTGTCAGAAGAAAAAAGAAGAGTTGTTGGAGAAGAGATAGCCCGGCTCCTCGCAGCCGGTTTCATCATGGAAGTGTTCTTTCCAGAGTGGTTGGCGAACCCTGTCTTGGTACTAAAGAAGAACAAGCAGTGGCGGATGTGTATCGACTACACGAGCCTCAACAAAGCCTGCCCCAAAGACCCGTTTGCTTTGCCGAGGATTGATCAGGTGATAGACTCCACAGCCAGATGCGAGCTGTTGAGCTTCTTAGATGCATATTCAGGATATCACCAGATCAAGCTGAACCCGGCCGACAGATTGAAGACTGCTTTCCTCACGCCGTTTGGAGCCTTCTGCTACCTGACCATGACGTTCGGCTTGAGGAATGCCGGCACCACCTTTCAGCATTGCATGCAGAAGTGCCTCCTCAAGCAGCTTGGCAGAAACGCCCACGTTTACGTGGACGACGTGGTGGTGAAGCCGGAGAAGCGAGGAACGCTGTTGGAAGATCTCAAGGAGACCTTTGAAAATCTGCGCCGATTCCAGATCAAGCTCAACCCGTAGAAGTGCGTCTTGAGTACCACCGCCAGCTCCTTGGCTTCCTGGTCTCTGAGCGCGGCATAGAGTGCAACCCCGTGAAGATCAAGGCAATCGAAAGGATGGAAGTACCCCGCCGACTGCTAGATGTGCAAAAATTCACCGGCTACTTGGCGTCCATCAGCCGATTCAGCAGTCGGCTGGGCGAGAAAGCTCTTCCTCTATACCAGCTCATGAAGAAGACCACCTTCTTCGAATGGAACTCGAAGGCGGACGAGGCTTTTCTCCAATTGAAGAAAATGCTGACTACTGCCCCAGTGCTGGCGGCTCCGACTCCAAAGTAGCCCATGCTCCTGTATATTGCCGCCACCAGCAGGGTAGTTAGCTGATTATCGTAGTTGAACGCAAGGAGGAAGGCAAGGCGCTACCTGTCCGAAGACCGGTTTATTACAGCGGCTAATCTGTTGACCTCCAAGCAGAACTACCCCCACTACCGGAAAGATGTGTTACGGCGTGCACTTTGCCGCCAAGAAGTTGAAGCCTTACTTTCAAGAGCATCCAATCACCGTGGTTTGCACGGCCCGCTTAGCAGAGATCATCGGAAGCCGAGATGCTTCGCCGAGTGGCCGAATGGGCCATAGAGTTGGCCCCCTACACCATCTATTACCAGCCCCAAGACCGCCATCAAGTCACAAGACCGCCGATTGCCTCGAGACTTCGCAAATCCGGTGCGAGACCCGAGACTGCCATGACACCGACTCCACCATTGGCGGATGCACTTTGATGGCTCCAAGATGCGACCGGCTTGGGAGCGGCGTGGTCCTCACTTCCCCCAAGGGCGACAAGCTCAGAAATGCACGCTGCAGATCCATTTCGCCGCCTCCAACAACGTCGCCCGAATCACGAGGCGCTCATTCCTGGGATCCGGCTTGCCAAAGAGCTTGGCATTCGCGGATCCCGTGCTATGGCGACTCCGACTTGGTGGTCCGCGGTCATCCGGCCTTTGGGGCGCCAAAAGATGCAAATATGGCGAGCTACCGTTTTACAGTACAATGGCTGAGTGGATATTTTGAGGATGCGAATTCCTCCACGTGCCAGAAAGCGACAACGACCAAGCAGATGCCACAGCAAGAATCGGCTCTACCCGCCGAGCAATACCATCCGGCGTCGCCCTTGAGCGCCTCCTCAAGCCATCTGTCAAGCCGTCACGAGTCAAACTCCATTTTGTGCCGGCTCCCCACGAAGAAGTCGGATCCGAATCCAAAGCCTCAGCAACGGCACAAGAATCCTTGCAGACGCCCCCAAGAACGCGGCAGTCGAAGCCGGCCCGGGGACTTCAGAGCCCGGCCCGGGGACTGCGGCGACCATTGCGAAGACCCCAGTACTCGGCCTGCGAACTGCGCCAGTCGGCCCGGGGACTTCTTCAACCCAGCAAGCTGCTGCGGACTCCAACCTGCCGCCTCCTAGCCCAGCCGCCCTCGTCCAAGTAGCAGTACTGGCAGTCGAAGAAATAGCAGCACCCTCATGGGCCCAGCCCATCCTGAAGTTCTTAGTAAGCGGAGAGCTACCAACCGACGAGACCTTGGCTCGGCAAGTGCAACGCCGAGCAGCAGCCTACACTATAGTCAATAGAGAGCTGGTCAGGCGCAGCGTCACCGGTGTCTACCAGCGCTGCGTCGAGTCAGAGCAAGGCCAGGCAATTCTCGAAGACATCCATTAGGGCGAGTGCGGCCATCATGCAGCCTCCAGAGCTCTCGTCGCCAAAGCCTTCCGACGCGGTTTCTTCTGGCCGACTGCCCTAGAAGAGGCCAAGGAATTAGTTCAAAAATGCAAGGGGTGCCAGGTGTTCCGCTCCCAGCCGCTTCAGTCAGCTTCTGCACTCAAGACTATCCCCATCGCCTGGCCCTTCGCTGTTTAGGGCATGGACATGGTGGGACCATTCAAGAAGGCACGAGGCGGCCTAACTCACTTACTTGTCGTGGTGGACAAGTTCACCAAGTGGATAGAAGCAAAACCCATCAAGAAGTTGAATGGTCCTACTGCAGTAACTTTCATCGCCGACATCACGACTCTAAGACGCTGCGTACCACAACATCATCACCGACAACGGCACAAATTTTGCCAAAGGCGCCCTGGCCCGTTTCTGCGCGATGCAAGGCATCTGACTGGACTTAGCGTCCTTGCCCATCCACAGTCAAACGGCCAGGTGGAGCGAGCGAATGGCCTCATCTGCGGCATCAAGCCTCGATCGGTCGAACCATTGGAGCGTCACGTAATGGGCCGGCTTGAGGAGTTGCGGCCGTCCTCTGGAGTCTGCGCACGACTCCAAACAAGTCAACCGGCTTCACACCCTTCTTCCTCGTCTATGGTGCCGAAGCCTTCATCCCAACGGATATAGAGTTCGACTCCCCGCGAGTCACCATGTATACCGAAGAGGAAGCAGAAGAAGCACGTCAAGACGGCGTAGATCTGCTGGAAGAGGGCCGGCTATTGGCACTCAGCCGGTCCAGCATCTACCAGCAGAGCCTGCGCCGCTACTACAACAAGAAGGTCAAGCCAAGATCATTCCTAGAGGGCGACCTTGTGCTCCGGCTGATCCAATGAACAGCCAGCCCGGCTGGCTATCGGCTGACTTAGGAAGGCCCATTCATCATCGACAAAGTCTTTGAGCAACGACTCCTACTACCTGATCGACGCTCAGAAGCCCCGAGCACGCAAGAGGGACGACTCCGGCAAAGAGACAGAACGTCCATGGAATGCAAATCTCCTTCGAAGATTTTAAAGTTGATGCAGTATGTACCACGCTACCCTTTGTGTTTAAAGTACCAATACTTCGGGCCCCCCGAGACGAGCTCGGGGACTGCCCCCTTTTGTTGTCTGTATGATAATAATTATGCCTTTGAGTATGTTACTCTTTGTTATGCTATTTGGCACTGGGCTCGACTAGTCGGCCTGGGGACTCGCCGCCTTTGGGCTATGAAATGCTTCTGCAGTCGGACAAGTAACGTCACGGTGCCTAAAGTCGTCTCTCTGTCGGAAGCCGCAGTCATGAAGGCGACTGTTTGGTGGGCAGGAGTAAGGAAGAACGGGCGCCCACACGAAAAAATGGCTAAGGACCTAAAGCATAAACATAGTTTAAATCGGTTTCCAGCCTATTTCGTAAAACCGACTCTTAAGGAGTTGTCTTGCCGCTTTCTACCCAACTTGCTTAAACGACTCTAAAAAATGGCCAAGTACTTGCCTTCTCAAAGGTAGCCGAGCACTTGACCTAGACGGCAGTCCGCAGAGCGGTTGCCCGATAGGCAAGGCGACATCTAAGGGAAGGAGGCAAAGGAAAAATCCACAAGAGCAATAAGCAAGGAAGGATAAATTAGAATAATATTTACACAAGCTTAGGCCCTTGGCCGGATCCTCGGACAGAGGTTCAGAATACACCCCGCGGGTGGAATTGTGCGAATTAACAAGTTCTTTTCAAAGACTAGCAAGACAGATAAAATAAATGCGAGGCAGCGACCTAAGAAGCGGCAGATGGGTTGGAAGGCGAAGCGTGGCGAGTCAGCGCCGAGGCGGCAAAGGCGGTCTCGGTTTGATCGTCTCTGGCGGCAGTTGGCCCAGACGGGCGCGGCTCGTTGCTAGAAGCACAGTCGAGCCGAGGCTGGTCGCCCGCTCCGTCTTCTGGCGCCTCCATGTCATCTCCTTCCTCCGCCTCGTCTTCCTCCTCGGCGCTGGAGTCAATCACCTCCGCCGAATCCTCGTCGTAGTGCGGGTTCATCCCGAACCACTCCGTGATGCCTCCCACCGTCCTCAGCCCGCTCGGGGACGAAGGCGCTGGTGTATGTCGTGTAGTCGGCAATACCGCTGCCGCACGCTCAACAAGAGGCGTCCTCCATGACCCGGCAACTCCGCTTTGAGCCTCCGTGAGGAACGCGGCCAGCGGTCCAGATCCAGCCCTGGATACCACGCCTTGACGAACTCCAGGGCTCGGCGAGCTCCAGCCCGAGCCGCGGAACCTTTCCAGGCCTCAAGACGGCCAGCCGCGACCTCCAGCCAGTCGGCGGTCCGGCTGAGTCTGCAGAAACCGGCATGTCCGGCCCTGAGCAGCGATCGCGCTGGCGCCGACGCAGCTTGAAGACGGCACAACATCCGATGGGCGGCCGTGAAGCGAGCCTCAATGCTCAGGAGCTGCTCGTCAAGGGTCCGGGGGGCGTTGGCTGCGATCTCAGCACCACCTGCCCTTCGCGCCTCGTGATCAGCCTCGATGGCTTGATTGGCCGCCTGCGTATGACCGGGGAAGAAGTCTGCCAAGAAGAAGAAAAAGCAAGTCAGAAAAATAGGAGTCGGCCTGACCCATAGTCGGCGACCCAAAAGAAGAAGAAAAAGCAAGTCAGAAAAATAGGAGTCGGCCTGACCCATTGTCGACGACCCAAAAGAAGAAGTAAAAGCAAACTCACCATCGACGATATCCTCGATTTCGTGGAAGCCGGAGGTCAGCTGCGCTTCCCTGTCGGTCCAGGAAGAGCGCTCGCTCTCAAATTCAGCTAGGAGAGCGGCCTCTTTCTTCTCCGCCTCGTCTTGCGCCGCCTTGAGCAGCTCCCTCTGCTCCGCCAGCTGCGTAGCCAGCAGGTCGCGCTCTGCGGCGAGCTTGCCGCACTCCTCCTCTTTGGCACGCAAAGTGGTGTTGGCCATGCCCAGCTGCCGCCGAAGAGGGCGTTGTCCTCTGAAGAATAAAAAGAAGAAGGACGAGAAGTCATTAGCTAAGAAGGTCGCCAGGAAGATCCGGCCTGACTGCGCAGCAGTCGGCCCGAATCTCGGGGACTACAGCCCGCGGGTGCGCCAGCGCGCCCCCGCGAAGAAGAAAACTCACCTCGGATCCTCGCCAAGTCGGCAGTCCGCTTGCCCAGCTCCTCAACGTTGCGGTTGAAGGCAGTGGCGCGGATGTTGTGATATTCCTGCGACAAGAATTCCAGACAAAGGTAAAAACTTGGAAGTAAGCAAATAGAGTTCCGAGCCGCTGCTCAAAGAGCCAGCCAAACTTCGAGGACTACACTCCAGTGGGTACCGGCGCGCCCACAGAAGAAGAGCGAGAAAAGTTCAAAAAGAAACATACCCTTACGGCGGATCGCGATGCAGTGCGCCTTGGTGAGGTTCTGGATGGCGTCGCCCTCATTTCGCGGCAACCGCTAGACATCCGAGCGCCGTGTTCAGCGGGCCGTGCCGCCTCCTCGCACCACCACCCAATGGGCGCTGGCGCTTATCGCCTCGGGCGCCCGAGAATGGCCGAGCTGGCGCGCGATCTCAAAAGCGCGGCGCGAAGTCGCCTTCTCAAGACGGCGCTGTTGGTGAGGCGACTTGAAGAAGCGGCTGCGCCACGCCTCGTCGTCGATCGAAGGCACAGCGGGTCCGCCGGCTGTTTTCCTCGGCAGCTCTCGGACTTACGCAGTGGAGGCGGCGGAGGTGGCGCGGCCCGTGCCCGATAGGGAGGCCTTGCCGCCTTCCTTCTGCGACGGGGACCTCTCCGCCGACTCCTCGACTGCCCCATGAACTCCGGCGACGGTGGCGCAGAGCTCAGCAGGGTGGCAGCACCGGCCCGGAGGCGCGCGGCCTCCTCGGCTCGCCTCTTGGCTGCAGCGGCTTGACCTCCTCCGGCTTCTTAGGCGGAATCCGCCGCCTTCTCAGCCTCCGCCTTCTCCAAACGGGCGGCCTCCTCCTCGTCGCGCTTCTCCTGCGCATTCTGCTCCATCGCCTCCCGGAGGGCGGCCGCAGGGTCAACCCGCCGACTATTGGCGGAAGTCTCCGCCGACCCCATGATGGAGGCGGCGGCGACCCTCTCCAAGGTGAGGGGAGCCCTGATGAGAAAAGGACATGTGAAGACTTGGACAAGACGGACCAGAAGAAAACACGACAGAATAAAAATTACTTACGCAGAGACCAGCGGTGGCTTCTTCACTTCCTTGCGGAAGCGGTTAGCCTTCGCGACCGCCTCTTCGCGCTGAGACTCGGCCCGGCCGGCGCTTCTTCGCGCCGCCTCGACCACCCAAGGCGGCGGAGGAACTCGCGCCTGGATGGCCGGCTTTCTGCTGGCGGCGGGGAGCGACTTCCTTCTCGCCGTCATCATCAGGCCAGTCGGCAAAGGTCGCCGAAGGCCTGAAGTCGTCGGCCCCTCCTCCTCCCTCGGCGTCGGTCTCCATCGCCGCCACGCCGAAGTCGGGGTCGTCGTCGTCGCTCTCTGCCCGGCCGGGGACGAATTCACGAGCCGGCCCCGCGGTGCCGGCCGAGGGCTGCATGAGGGGATTCTGGATCGGAGAAGACCAAGGAAAATTAGAGCCGGATTCGGCTGAAGAAGGAAACAGAGAAGCAAGAGATGACTTACCAATGGCGGGGGGTTGGCGCGCGAGTATGGCTCCTTGCCGAACTGCCATTCCTCCGTAAGGCCGCAGTTCGCCAAGAAGTTCACCGTGTCCACCACCTCCGCGTGGGGCATGTCTTTGGAGCACAGCCGGCTGGGGTCCCGGCGGCGCTCATCCGACAGATCGAGATGAGGTCGGCCTTGAAGAAGAAGGACTTCGGCGTGCCACGAAGGCGGCAGCGAGTCCGCTTCTGGGCCAGCCCTCCGATTGCGTGGCTATCACGCTGAGTCGCGCGACAACAGCGCGTTACTGCGGAGTTAAAGGCGTCCGGGCCCGGCGGGACCAGGCTGAGAGGTCGCCCGCCAACTTCGCCCGGCCGCGTAAAGGCGGCAAGTTGACCCGATCGCCCTCGGTGGCGGCGTTCTTGGCGTAGAAGAATGTGCGCTGCCACATCTTCACCGATTTGATGAGAGGGATGGCGGGAAAAGGGTTCTCGGGCACGGCCTCCTCTTGGCGATGAGCGTGCCGCACGCAGGCGGCTGCACGCGGCGTGGGTTCGAGCTTAGCTTGGAAGAATTCCCCATAGCTCGATGGTGGGGAGAACGCCAAGAAAGCCCTCGCATAAGGATGCGAAGGCTGACCCGCAGACACCACCGTGTTGGGAGTGAGGTGGTGCGGCCGAGCCCGAAGAACCTCGAACGCAGCGGAAGAAGCCGCCGCCGGCAGCCCTAGCCCGCGCATGAGGTGCAGTGGAATATGACCGCTCGCCCTCCTCCGACGCCGGGCGTGATTTCGCCCTCCCGTGGCCTTGAGTCCGCACTAGGTGGCTGCCGGGGATGCGGCGCGTTTGGCGGAGAAACTCGATAATGTCGTCGTCGATGATGGAGCCGTCCCACACGCCGATGCGCGTGGTGGGAGGCGCGGCGGAGGAGGAGGAGCTCATCTCCGCGGCGCGGCAAGGTCCGGTGTAGCGGAGCGAGGAAGAAGATGGAGCGAGGAAGAAGAAGAAGCGAGGAGCGAGAGGAAGCGGGGAAGAATGGGTGCGCGTGCGTCGCTGCCCCCCCCCTTCCCCTGCCTACTTATAGGCGCCTAGGCTGAGAAGCCGAGGGGGCGGGCGTGGGATTAACTGCGCCCACGTCCCCACGCCCCCACGATTTAACCCACGACATTACTGCATGCAATAACGGCATGGGGAGCCCAACCGCCCGCACGGCCGCAGCGGATCCGCCGTGCCCCGAGGCGCGGTAGTGGCGGGCCCCGCCTGACAGGCCCGTCTAGTCGCGCGCGTGGGCTGGCAGGCTGGCCCTGCCGCGTGGCGTCACGTGGCAGGCCTGCAACGGGCAGCTGCCTGGAAGCTTGTCAGGCACGCCGTTCGGACCCCGCCGCGACCTTCGAAACCTCAGAGGAGCAAGACGGCCTCCTGCAAGGCCGACTCCAGCTAGTCGGCTCGATATAAAGACGGCAAGACCAAGCCCAGATTCTTCCACTAAAGGGATGAAACTGTTGAGGCTCCTCGACATGTCTCCCTCGGCGCCTCACCAGCTTCGGGGACTACTGTCGGAGTAATGGGCCACGGGTAGGCAAACCCAAGCCCCAGGACCTTTCAAAACATCGGGGCAGACTGCGCCCCTCAAGACCCCAAGACGAAGGGCCGCCGAGAGTCGGCGACGGAGTCGCCGACCGCCTTCTCTCAAATGAGCCCCAGACGGCCTCAAGACAAGCCGACTCCAAGATAGCGACTCGATGAAGCCGACTCTGAGTCGGCCCGTGACTCCATTCACCTCCTGCCTGAGCGACCACGAGTGGGATGGGATGAAGCCGCCTTGCGGCCCGTCCCTGCCCCGCTCATAAAGAGCTGGCATGGACACAGGGCGCCCTACCGACGGAGATCTCCGTCCGGCGGCATCAGAGCCACGCTGCCTCGACGTCAGCCCTGCGGGCAGATTCCTATACCCACGGCGGCTCGCTCAGACGAATTCAAGACGGCGGGATCCGCTGTTGGCGGGAGTGCTGAAGACGGCGAGCACCCCAAAGACGGACCCGTTGGAGTCGGCCTCGAGAGTCGGCGGCCCCTCCCACGGGCTCCAAGCGCCATTAACGACAAGACAGGGGAATGGCAGCGATGATCGCCCGCCAGGCGGCGGCACTGTTGCCATGACCCCACGACCAAGCACGCGTCATTAGAAGCGCTGCTACAGTAACCTGCAGCCGGCAAGACCCGCCCGCGGCGGACAAGGGCTGACGGCCCCATGCTTGCCCGTCGGCGGGGCCCGCTAGTCGGCGGGCCCCAGGAGTCGGCGGAGAAGACGGCGACTAAAGAGACTGACGGCTGGGACCCGTGCCCAGCCGGATTACCATTGTACCCCCGAGGGGTAGGCCTATATAAACCCCCCGGGGCACCCATGCAAAGGGTTGGAACCCAGTAGTTTGACACACACCTATAGAGGGGAGAGAAGAGCTAGCCTTGCCCTTCTCCTTCCTCACCCCGAATAGCTCAAGGAGCAATCTTGTACTCACCTTGACATAGTGACCATGCGGAGACCCCGCAGAGCAGCGATGGGGTGTTATCTCCTCGGAGAGCCCTGAAGCTGGGTAAGATTCTCCGGCGTGCATGTCTACTCCTCATCCCGTTTCCAGGCACCGACGACGTTCTACTCGCCCCCTCCATGATAAGCCATCCTTTGGCATATGTCGCACCCAACCCCCGACAATAACGAAGGGACCTTCCCATTTGGGCTTGAGCTTGTTCTTTTTCTTCTCCGGTAGGCGTAGAACGAGTTCGCCAATGTTATAAGTTTTGGCCCGTACTTCTCTGCTTTGATACCTTCGAGCCTGTTCCTGATAGAATGCGGAACGGGCTTTTGCCACGTCACGCTCCTCCTCCAGGGCATCCAAACTTTCCTGCCGATCAAGCTCGGCTTCTTTCTCTTCATACATGCGCACTCGAGGTGAGTCATGAATTATGTCGCAGGGCAATACCGCCTTTGCGTCGTACACCATAAAAAACGGTGTGTATCCGGTAGTGCGATTCGGCGTGGTCCGCAGCCCCCATAGTACAGAGTCGAGCTCCTCTATCCAGTGCATATTGGATTCCTTCAAGGGTCGCACTAATCTGGGTTTAATGCCACTCATGAGAAGACCATTTGCTCGCTCGACTTGACCGTTAGTTTGCGGGTGATAGATAGAAGCATAATCGAGCTTGATGCCCATGTTGCTCCACCAAAGTTCTACCTCGTCGGCTGTAAAGTTTGAGCCGTTATCGGTGATGATGCTGTGGGGGACACCATAACGGTGTACAACCCCGGATATGAAGGCTATCACTGGTCCAGATTCGGCCGTTTTAACTGGTTTGGCTTCTATCCATTTGGTGAATTTGTCGACCATGACCAATAGGTATTTTTTCTTATGGCTTCCCCCTTTAAGGGGCCCGACCATATCAAGCCCCCAGACCGCAAAGGGCCAAGTGATGGGGATTGTTTGGAGAGCGGTAGGCGGCATATGGCTTTGGTTTGCAAAAAGCTGGCAACCGACGCAACGTTGAATGAGGTCATGTGCGTCTGCTCGAGCCGTCAGCCAGTAGAAACCTGTACGGAAGGCCTTGCTTACAAGGGCCCGGGCTGCGGCATGGTCGCCGCCAAGTCCAGCATGAATTTCTGCCAAAAGTTTCCGTCCTTCCTCTTCGGAGATGCACCTTTGAAGGACTCCGGTAGCGCATTTCTTATAAAGCTCTTCGTCATGGACCTTGTAGGCTTTGGACCGCCGCACAATGCAGCGCGCCTCGTTTGGGTCCTTGAGTAGTTCTAGTCGAGTTAGGTAGGTCAAGAATGGTTCTGTCCACGAGGCAATGACAACCATTATCACGTGGGCAGAAGCTGTTATTTCGGTGGCAGAGCCTCCGATTATGTCAGAGTGTTCGGTATATGGTGTTGTGGCTGGGTCCGGACTATTGTTACCGGTCTCTCCTTCCCATACCACGGATGGCTTAAACAGCCTTTCCAAGAAGATATTAGGTGGGACTGGGTCGCGCTTAGCGCCGATGCGGGCGAGGATATCCGCCGCCTGATTGTTTTCCCGAGCCACATGGTGGAATTCAAGCCCCTCGAACCGAGCTGACATTTTGAGGACGGCGTTGCGATAAGCCGCCATTTTTGGATCCTTGGCATCGAAGTCTCCATTTATTTGAGATATTGAGAGGTTCGAGTCCCCACGCACCTCCAGGCGTTGGATGCCCATGGAGACTGCCATCCGGAGACCATGTAACAGGGCCTCATATTCTGCTGCGTTGTTGGAGTCTGTGTATAGTATTTGGAGTACGTATTGGATTGTATCTCCGGTGGGGGATGTCAGGACGACGCTAGCCCCCAGACCAGCCAGCATTTTAGAGCCGTCAAAGTGCATAATCCAATTGGAGTACGCGCCATACTCTTTAGGGAGTTCGGCTTCTGTCCATTCGGCGACGAAATCAGCCAGTACTTGTGACTTGATGGCTTGATGTGGTTTGTATATTATGTCGAACGGGAGGATCTCAATAGCCCATTTAGCAATCCGGCCCGTGGCCTCGCGGTTGTTTATTATGTCGTTGAGTGGTACTTCAGAGGCCACCATAATTGAACACTCTTGAAAGTAGTGTCGTAGTTTCCGGGATGCCATGAAGACCGCGTATGCTATCTTTTGATAATATGGGTACCGTGATTTGCATGGAGTGAGGACAGTGGATACATAGTATACCGGCTTTTGAAGCGGGAACTTATGTCCGTCCATCTCTCGTTCGACGACGAGCATTGCGCTTACAACTTGGTGTGTTGACGCTATATATAGCAGCATTGGTTCACCGACGTTAGGTGCGGCCAAGATTGGGTTTGTGGCCAAAACGGCTTTTATTTCTTCTAATCCGGTCGTGGCCACATCCGTCCACTCAAAGTGTTCGGTGCATCGAAGAAGGCGATAAAGAGGCAGTGCCTTTTCTCCTAATCGGGAGATGAAGTAGCTTAAGGCAGCCACGCATTCAGTTAGTTTCTGGATTTGCTTGAGGTCTGTTGGGATGGCCAACTGTGACAGAGCTCGGATTTTTTTAGCCGGATTTGCTTCGATTCCTCTGTTGAAGACGATGAAGCCTGAGAGCTTTCCGGCGGGCACGCCGAAGATGCATTTTTCCGGATTGATCTTAATGTTGTATGTACGGAGATTGTCGAACGTGAGCCTCAAGTCGTCTATTAAGGATTTGATGTGTCTAGTTTTAATGACCACGTCGTCTATGTATTCCTCCACTGTTTTGCCAATCTGTGTCTCCAAGCATGTCTGAATCATGCGTTGATTGGTTGGACCGGCGTTTTTGAGCCCGAAAGGCATGGTGTTAAAATAGAAGGGGCCGTATGGAGTGATAAATGCCGTTGCGGCTTGATCGGACTCTGCCATCTTAATTTGATGGTATCCGGAGTATGCGTCGAGGAAACACAATGAGTTGTGTCCTGCGGTAGCATCGATAATTTGATCGATGCGAGGGAGGGGGAAGGGATCCTTTGGGCAAGTTTTATTAAGGTCCTTGAAGTCGACGCATAGGCGCCAGGATTTGTCCTTCTTTGGTACCTTCACCAGGTTTGCTAGCCAGTCTGGATGTTTTATTTCTCGAATGAATCCGGCCTCCAGTAACTTGGCTAGCTCCTCTCCCATGGTTTGTCGCTTAGGATCAGAGAAGCGCCAAAGAGTTTGCTAGACGTGCTTGAATCCCTTTAGGATGTTAAGGCTATGCTCGGCCAGCCTGCGTGGGATTCCTGGCATGTCTGAAGGATGGCAGGTGAAGATGTCCCAATTCGTGCGTAAGAACTCCCGTAGCTCAGCGTCTACTGTGGGGTTTAACTGTGCCCCGATGGATGTTGTTTTTGTAGGGCCTGTCGGATGGACTTGGAATTTCACTATTTCATCCGCTGGTTTAAAAGAGGTGGACTTGGATCTTTTGTCAAGTATCACGTCGTCCCTGTCCACTGTGGAGCGCAACACAGTTAATTCCTCGGCCGCGAGGGCTTCGGATAACGCCTCGAGGGCCAGTGCGGCTGTTTTATTTTCAGCGCGGAGTGCTATGTCCGGATCACTAGTTAGAGTGATGATTCCATTGGGCTCGGGCATTTTGAGCTTCATGTACCCGTAATGGGGTATAGCTTGGAAGATCATGAATGCCTCCCGCCCTAGAAGAGCGTGGTATCTGCTATTGAACAGGGCCACTTGGAATGTGATTTCTTTGACCTATAATTCTCCGGCGTGTCGAATACCACATCTAGTGTGATTTTCCCAGCACATCGTGCCTCCCGACTAGGGATGATTCCTCTGAAGGTCGTGCTGCTTTGCTCAATGCGGCTTCTGTCTATTTCCATTTTTCGAAGAGTCTCCTCATAGATGAGGTTTAATCCGTTGCCGCCGTCCATGAGCACTTTAGTAAGCCAGAAGCCGTCCACAATTGGACTAAGGACCAAGGCAGCTGGTGCTCGGGCTGTTCGGAATTTAGGTTCGTCACTTGTATTGAAGGTGATAGCCGTATCGCTCCATGGATTTATTGCTGCCACGTGGCAGACTTCGGCAAGGCTGCGGAGTGCTCGCTTACGCCTATTATTTGAGGCGAAGGTCTCGAAGACTGTCAATACGGTATTGTTGTTCTCCATGGGATGTTGCTCTGCGGTATTTTTGATGAGGAGATCCTCACCGCTCTTGGCCACCTGCCGGAGTACCCAACATGCTCTAAGGCTGTGTGTTGGCATGGTATCCGCTGTACTGTGAATTTTGCATGGCCCATTAAGCTATCCCTCCAATATGGTTCAATGCCCTGTAGTGGGCTTTTGCTTCTTTGTAATTGGATCAGGTGACTTACAGAGTGCACCCTTTTAGTTCGGACTGGGGGTTTTGTCAGAGTCGAAGGATCCCAAAATTTTGTTTGGTTTTTCCAGGCGCTTTCCATCGCACTGTACTTCCGTACTATGGCCGCCAAGTCAGCGAAGTGTGCTATGTCACGGCGACTTATGGCGTTGAGGATTCCCTTGTCGGTGCAATTTTTGCAAAAGAATGAAATTGCTTCTTCCTCGTGACAACCCTTAACCTTGCTCATTACAAGGAGGAATCTGGCCCAATAGTGGTGTACTGTCTCTTGGGGCTCTTGTCTAATGTGGGAAAGATCACTTATATCTGGGTGGGTGGGTAGATTTAGGTCCGAACCCTGACCCGATCTGAGACCCAGGGGCGGAGGAGTTTCCAATCTTGGAAGCTCGGGCTCCGGGATGTTGCCCGCTAGGTGCAGCCCATTTGTCTCGATTCTAGGTTCAAGGCTTGGGCCATGTCCTCCCGTAGACGGGTATCCGGCTCGGAGAGCTCAAGAATCTGGACATAGTTCGTCCTCAAGATGGAGGAAGAATTGCTGAGTTTCTCCTCCACCACCGCTATCTGATGGGTGACCGACGGAGAGTTAATCTCCCTTTGGTCGGGTTTAAGCCCAATCCGATCATAGTCCGTAGCGACTCCCAAAGCAGCGATGTGATCCAAGAGCTCGTTCAAGGAGGAGAGCTCCATAGGATCCATCTGCTCGGCGAGTCCCGAGCCGATGCGGAGGCGGTTTTTGATGACCCGAGAGGTCATCGTCGGCGCCAATGACGAACGGGCGGTCATGATGAAATTGCCTAATCGGAGAGTTTGGCCTACAGCCAGGGCTCCCCCGGAAGTTATGTTGTCCTTGACAACAAGACGAGCCATCAAGCCTTATGATGACGACACAGTGGAACTCTCAATGAAAGCACCAATGTCGGTGTCAAAACCGGTGGATCTCGGGTAGGGGGTCCCGAACTGTGTGTCTAAGGTGGATGGTAACAGTAGACAGGGGACACGATGATTACCCAGGTTAGGGCCCTCTCCAAGGAGGTAATACCCTACGTCCTGCTTGAGAGATCTTGCAGAGATGAGTATTACAAGAGTTGATCTACCACGAGATCGTAGAGGCTAAACCCTAGAAGCTAGCATATGGTATGATTGTTGTTGTCCTATGGACTAAACCCTCCGGTTTATATAGACAACGTAGGGGGCTAGGGTTACACAGAATCGGTTACAAGGGAGGTGTCGGTGTCAAAACCGGCGGATCTCGGGTAGGGGGTCCCGAACTGTGCGTCTAGGCGGATGGTAACAGGAGACAAGGGACACGATGTTTTTACCCAGGTTCGGGCCCTCTCGATGGAGGTAATACCCTACTCCTGCTTGATTAATATTGATGATATGGGTAGTACAAGAGTAGATCTACCACGAGATCAAGGAGGCTAAACCCTAGAAGCTAGCCTATGGTATGATTGTTGTTCGTCGCACGGACTAAAACCCTCCGGTTTATATAGACACCGGATAGGTTAGGGTTACACAAAGTCGGTTACAATGGTAGGAGATCTACATATCCGTATCGCCAAGCTTGCCTTCCACGCCAAGGAAAGTCCCATCCGGACATGGGACGAAGTATTCAATCTTGTATCTTCATAGTCTTTGAGTCCGGCCGTGACGATAGTCCGGCTATCCGGACACCCCCTAGCCCGGGACTCCCTCAGTAGCCCCTGAACCAGGCTTCAATGACGATGAGTCCGGCGCGTTGATTGTCTTCGGCATTGCGAGGTGGGTTCCTCCTGTGAATACTTCACAGAAGGTTTTGAACACAAGGATAGTGTCCGGCTCTGCAAAACAAGTTCCACATAACGCCGTAGAGAGAATAATTTTTGCACAGGTCTGCTGACGTATTCCGCGGCGTGACATCACACCACGGCCAAGCCTTTATATGAATCGTTTTTTATTTTTCCACCTCAGCGTGTTTAGCGAGGCGGTTTCCTTGGCACGTCTTATCAAAGCGTAGATTGTGCCCCCTTATTCTGGGATTCTCATCAATACGGACGTGGGTAACCCAACCGTGCCCGTTGGCCTGCCTTCTCTATCAAAGGCGAGTCCTAATCGACCACGGGGTGGGCTCTTGGTATTCAACCTCTTTATAATGAGACCAAGGCCCTCTTCTTTTTTACACCCTCCATCGAGTTCGCCTCGCGCTTCGAGTTCCAACACCCAAAGCTTCAGATTCAGGCGCCGGACTTTCGGCGATGTCGGCTCCGACCAACATGGCCGATGGATGTCTTCCTCCGTCCCAGAAGAAGATGTGCTAAAGCTGCGAGACGCCAGGTATCTAACCGGCGAGATCTCGCATAGGCTGCCTGCTCCAGGGCAGGTCATTCCCACTCCTGAGCCTGGCGAGAACGTGGCGTTTGTGTCCCACTTCCTTCAGGGTTTAGGCTTCCCGATGAATCCCTTTGTGCGGGGGCTCATGTTTTATTATGGGCTTGATTTCCATGACTTGAATCCGGAGTCCATCCTCCATATCTCGTCATTCATTGTCGTATGTGAGGCCTTCCTCCATATTACCCCCCACTGTGGATTGTGGCTCAAGACCTTCAAGGTGGAGCCAAAGATGATCAAGGGGCAACAAGCAGAGTGTGGAGGGGCGGTCATAAGCAAATGTGTTGATGCTCCGTGGCTCGAGCGCTCTTTTCAAGAGGAGCTTGGTTTGTGGCAACGGGAGTGGTTTTATATCACCGCTCCCAGGGGCACCAAATGGGCGGCGCTCCCTGCCTTCCGCTCAGGTCCACCACGGTGGTGGCATCATGGGTCAACAAGGGGCTCGGTGAGGGCCGCCCAAGGGCGTTCCCCTGCTGCAGGGCGTATTCGAGATCTCGAGAAAGAGGGATCAATCTGGTTGTAGTGGCGCGATTTATGGTGATCCGGCGCCTTTCAGCCCTGCAAGCGTTGCCCCCTCCACCTGTGGGAATTCATTAGGAGGGACCACGAGCTCTCCAAAATTTTATGGGCACGACGCCCGTGGAGATGTATAAACTGTTCTTGGATCACAAGAGAAGTGTCCGGACTTGACCGAGGACGCAGGACTAAGCTGCAATCGCCCAGATACTCAAGTAAGTAGTCCTGCAACGGACAAGCTTATTCATTCATTTATATATATATGCCCTTTAAAGGAGCCGTTTCTTGAGCAGGAGTGGATAGCCAAGGCAAAGTTAATAAGGTGTCCGGCTCCCCTCCGGAGACCACGCCGGATCCCATGTTGACCAAGATGTTGAAGGTCGCGGCTTTTGAAGAAGGCGAAGGGGAGCGGAAGCAACCGCCTCTGAAGGAGGCTATCAAGGAAGGAGGGATTAAGAGTCCCACCTTCCGAGGAGAGAAGAGGACCGCTTGAAGATCCGAAGGTCAAGGCCTCAAAGAGGGAAAGGAATCTTGGCAGAGAGTCCGTGGGGAAGTAACCCAGCTGCATTATTTCCCCGAGGATCAGCCCTCCAATGAGCCGTAAGTAAAAAGAAGGGTCTTGTAAATAAGGAACATCCTGTGTTTATTCATGAGGATAACGAAATTGTACCTTGTAGTTCGGACCTCAGCCCTTCTCAGAGAGCTCGTCTTGAGGGATCTTCTTCCGGAGATGATGGAGAGCGAACGCCTCCACTGTCGCACCCTCATGTGAAGCGGACGACCCGGAGGTGTCGCCGCGGAGGGTTCCCAAGTCCGCGGGCCGAAAGGCCTGGTGCCAAGTGGCGTGCGGTCGGAGGAGCTGAAGGATCTGCTCGGGCGAGCGGCTATTTCAGAAGATCACCGTCCTCTAATGGGTTCGGTGATTGAAAGAATTGCATCCGCGGAGAGCGGATTGCATGAAGCCGTCAGAAGCTTACTGACGGGATTTGAGGTACACAAAAATGATGTACCTTCTGACAGTTATGCATATAAAATGCGCCCTGTATAGATAGTAGCCCCTGAGACTCGGTATGTTGTCAAAATTGACAACGTGCCGAGGATCAAATTCTCAGTTATAACATAACGCCGCTCCTAAACAGGTGGCAGGCCATCCGGAGGCCAGCCGGACTGATGAATAGGCCGAACTAAAGCGGCAACTTGACGAGGCGGATGCGGACATCGCGCTGGTCAATAAACGGTTTGACGAGTCACAAGGTATGCGACCTCTATGCAGACACCTTGTAAGGGAGCTTGACGCCCATGTCTTACTATTCGTAAGCTTAATGCAGATGGTGCCGCTGCCGTGGAGGAGCTGCGGACAGAACTCGCCCGAGCGAAAGAGCAAGCCAGAATTAGTAATGCGGCCGCTTTAAAGGCAGCCGAAGAGCTAGAAGCTGAACGGCCTGCTCACTGCCGAAGCCAAGCGGAGATGCCCGATATGGCCAAAAAGTTAAGGAATACTACCGATCGCTGCGAGGTTCTTGAAAAAGAGCGTCAAGCAGAACAAGAGGGCCTAAAGAAGGCCGCCGCCGAATCCAAGAATGCCCAATCGGCTTTGAGAGCTGTCAACGAGGAGCTGAGTCAGGCCGGGGCAATTAATTTGGAAAACCGTTTACGCTGCGAAGGAAATATACAGATCCAAAGTATGCTTAGTTGGATAAGTTGTGGAGTTGAGGATCTTATCTCGGACTTGGCGGCGAGCTGACTGAGACCTTGATTGAGCACTTCCGGGGCCAGAAGGGGCACAGAAGGGAAGAGCTATATTGGTCACAATTTCATAGTCCGGAGCGTCCTCTGCCGCTGACTGATCGGTTGGTTGAATGGGCCGAGCTGAATCGATTGTCCGGATTTGCCATGAAGCATGTCTTGACTCACTTGTGGCCGGACGGACCCCAGCCGAAGAGCTATTTTGGTTTAGTGCAGCAGTTTCTTGGTGCGGTGTCGCGCATCAACGCAATGAAGCGATCAGCGTGTATTGAGGGAGCGCGGATGGCTCTTGCCCGTGTCAATACATACTAGGCAGAGATGAAGGCCACTGACGTTGCATCCCAAGATTCGGACAGAAGCCGAGTACCTGCCGAGCACTACTTTGAAGAAGTCCTGCCGGGCGCTCGTTTAATAGAGACGCAGTGCTCGAAGGATATTATGTTTAAATGACATGTATTATTTGTGAAAACAATGTTTCAATGTAATATATCGGCTTTTTTATACTTGTGCGTTCAAGTAGTAAACTACTCCTTGTGCGGCCGTTTATGTATATGTGTATATAACCTGAAAGATGGCAGTCCTTGGCTTCAGCCCCCACGCACATAGTGCGGGGGTGTTTGCAAAAAAAGGCGCTTTTTCACGCTTAATCCAATGTCTTGGTCCTGTTAAGGAGGTGATAGCGTAGCAAACCAGGTAACCGGACTATAATGCTTTATCACTTTCACTTAGCCATGGGAGTTCGAGGGTGGGGCTACTATATAGCCCCTGGGGGCACCGCACTCTCCCAAATTCAGGGTGCGTATGTGCCTGACCGAAAACCGGTCCTTCGTTAATGCGGAGGAATCCTAAACATTCCTGTGAGTCGTCGAGTGGTTGACCGGTCTCTCGCTATATCATAGTGATCGGTTGGCTTTCTCTCGAGGTGCTCGCCCGGCCGAACCAGGGCACAATCGCAGTAGTTCTCCTGGTGCCGCATTAGCCGTGAAAAGCGGGCGTAAGGCAGCAAAACACAGGAGCCGGGCAGCCCAACATTTGACCAAAGACATGATTCGGAGCTGATGCATATAAGGCCTAACTCTCGAGACGCCGAATACTCCCTAAGGTATTCGGTCTTTATGGAAATGGGCAGAATAATGCCCTAAGCCTTGGTGTCCAGGTACGCGCAAAAATTATGGTGCGGCCAATGCCAAAACACCAGCCTCCTCCTCGGTTATATTAAGGAACCGGGGGGATGTATATCAACAAGAGACAGTGAAAAAAGGTTTACGCAGGGTCTTAATCTGAAAAGAATCCTTGCAACGGGTCCCTACTGCACGTATGCGCCTGTGTCTCCGTTGTGCCGTATCCTGGACGGGTGTAGCACGTTGTTCATCTGTAAAAGAGAGGAACTTAGTTTGAAAGAAAAAGGATCGTGCGAAAGATATACTTGATATTAAATAAACAGAGTACGAAATTGAATAAAATTGAGCTTTATTGTCTCTTGTTATACATGCATGCGGCCCCTCGTATGGGGGTATGCCGCTAGTAGGAGCCGGACTCGTCTAACCGTGTCCGGGGTTTGAATGACCAATTCAGGTTCCTTGCCTAGCAGAGCCGGATAACTGTGGGGCTATCAAGGCAGTCTCCCGTTCTTCCGTGCTCGAGTAACACTTAATTCTTCCTTTTAACGAGATGATGTCGCGTGGATCGGGCATTTTAAGTGTTAGAGATGCGTAGTGCGGTATTGCGTTAAAGCGGGCGAAAGCTTCGTGTCCCAATAGTGCTTGATGGCTACTTTTAAATGAGGCGACATGGAAGAGTAACCTTTCGCGACGGAAGTTGTCGGATGAACCAAACACAACCTCCAGCGGTATGGAGCCCGTATAAAGGGCACATGGGCCTGGCATTACTCCTTTAAAGGAGGTGTTGCTACGGCGAATTTTGGTTGGGTTTATCCCCATCCTGCGGATTGTGTCCTGATATATCAGGTTTATGTCACTGCCGCCATCCATGAGGACATATGTAAATTGGAATCCGTTGATTATAGGACCCAATATCAAGGCAGTCCATCCTGCGTTCCGGATATTTTCGGAATAGTCCTGATGGTCGAAGGTGATTGGTTTTGACAACCAGTGTGCGGCGCGCCTTTTAGTGGGCGCCGCTCTGTTTTTCCCTTTGACCACGTGAAGTGAGTTTACTGTTTTGACCTCCTGTGGGAAAGTTTTTTGTTTTCCGAGGCTCTGCTTGTGGTGCTCGTCGTCATCTTCACTTGGTGCGTCGAGCCCCTTGTGTTCGGCGTTCAGTCTGCCGGACTGTTTGAAGACCCAACAATTTCTGTGGGTATGGTTAGCGGGCCTCCCAGGAGTACTGTGGGTTTGACATATCTTGTCCAAGATTTTGTTGAAGTTGGATAGCTCATCGCTATTGTCCTTAAGGGGCAGTTTTTTGTTATTCTGCCGCGAGCTTTTGAATCCGGCGTTGACTGCCGTGCTCTTTGGACTATTCCTTTTAATCCGGCGCTGGTCCTTGTTGCGCCGTGGTTTCCCGTTTCCATCCCTGACTTCGGATGTACTTGGGTCAGCTGGTCTTGCATCTTGCTAGCCAGCTGTCCTCTCCCGCGCAAAAGCGGGTCATGAGGCTTGTTAATGCGGCCATTGTTCTTGGCTTTTCTTGGCCGAGGTGTCTGGCGAGCCATTCGTCTCGGACATTATGTTTGAAAGCTGCTAAGGCTTCGGCGTCCGGACAGTCGACTATTTGGTTCTTTTTAGTAAGGAACCTGTTCCGAAATTTCGGGATGACTCTCCGGGCTGTTGAGTTATGTGACTTAGGTCGTCTCAAGGCCCGTCGGAGGGCGGACATAGATCCCCGAAAGTTTGCGAAATGCATCCTCGAGCTCTTCCCAGCTTCCAATGGTATTTCGGGGAGGCTCTTAAGCCAATGCCGAGCTGGCCCTTTGAGTTTAAGGGGTAAGTATTTTATGGTGTGGAGATCATCTCCTCTAGCCATGTGTATTTGGAGGATGTAATCCTCAATCCAGACTCCAGGGTATGTTGTTCCGTCGTATGCCTCTATGTTTACGGGTTTGAATCCCGCTGGAAATTCATGATCCAGCACCTCATCGGTGAAACATAGGGGTGTGCGCGCCCTATATTTGGGTGTGCCGTGATCTTCGGAATTTTGGCGTATTGCATTGCTTTGACGAGCGTGTTTTCTTGGCCCATAGATGGACCTAACTGGGCCATCCTTTTGATGTGAATCCTTAGGCGGATCGCATATTGGCTTGTGTGTGGCACCATTCACCGCTCTCTTTTTTCCGTGAGGTCGTCCATCCGACCGGGTGGCCTTCTTGCTTTTTAATTGTGGGGGCTCTAAGGCCTCCTCGTCGAATTCGGGCAGTAGCTTTCTTTTCGGGTAGCTCTTTGTTCGGCGACTGTCGCCGTACTTGTCTGCGGTGTTGAATACTTTGCTCCATCTGATCCTGAGTGCATCTTCTGCTGTTTTGAGCTTCCGCTTCGCTTTTTAGGGCTACACGCATGGCTTGTGAGCCTTTCTCGGAAGTCATTTTGCCCCAATGGTTTGTCCGCGTGAGATCGTCCGGACTGTTGTCTTCGCCGGGACAGATTGTTTATCCAAGTTGTCTTGTTCGGACGATTGCTCGATAGCTTGTTCGTTGTCCTTTGGTTCGCCCTACTCTATGGCTGGGTCTTTGTTGAGGCGGGACTTTGTTCGGCGTTTACGTTGCCGTTTGACTGCTTTTGAGGGATTTATCCTTCGTGGCGTCCCGTTGTTCCTCGTCTTCATTTCCTTTAGGTGTATCCACCATGTATACATCATGGGATGAGGTTGTCGACATCCTATAGGTGCTGGTTCATTGTTGTCTCCTACATCGTCGTCCATACCGTCGATGTCTTTGGAGTCGAAATCGAGCACGTCGTGTAAGGTTTCGACAGTGGCTATGAAGTGGGTGGTGGGTGGGCATTGAATTTCTTCATCGTCCGCATGCCAACCTTCCTGACCGTAGTCCGGCCAGGGCTCTCCGGATAAAGAGAGAGACTTTAGTGAATTCAGGATGTCGCCAAAGGGCGAGTCTTTGAAAGATGACCGCGGCCGTGAGCTCCGTAACGGGTGCCCAATCGGATTCGATTGGCAAGGGCGCGGAGGGTTCGGAGTCCGAAGAGGAGTCCGGCACCCTGGAGTTGAGGTCTTCGCAAAGGACAGGGATGGAGTTCGGCTCGATCGCCGTAGAGATTGTAGCCCCCGAGGAGGTGTCCAACCACTCGTCCTAGATCGGGGAATCCGGCTCTGCATTAAGGGTCGGAGCGGATACTGGTGCGGCCTCCAAGGCATTGTTAAATTTCTTGAGCTAGATCATGGCCATCGAGACGGTCTTGGGCGCTTAGCTGCGGCTCGAATCCGTCGAAGATCAAGTCTCCGCGGATATCGGCCGTATAGTTTGAACTTCCAGATCCGACTGATGGCCAGGAGCGTAGCTTTCGATCACTCGGATGGCTGGCCGAATTGGCCCTTGATGCATAGTCGTCGAACACGAAGATCTATCCGGGAGAAAAGTCTCACCACTGGACCGCGTCGTTGTTGATGATCGAAGGAGCCATCGGGCCCTATCGGTGACGCATACGGAGGAACTCTCAATGAAAGCACCAATGTCGGTGTCAAAACCGGCGGATCTCGGGTAGGGGGTCCCGAACTGTGTGTCTAGGCGGATGGTAATAGGAGACAAGGGACACGATGTTTTTACCCAGGTTCGGGCCCTCTCGATGGAGGTAATACCCTACTCCTGCTTGATTAATATTGATGATATGGGTAGTACAAGAGTAGATCTACCACGAGATCAAGGAGGCTAAACCCTAGAAGCTAGCCTATGGTATGATTGTTGTTAGATCCTACGGACTCAAACCCTCCGGTTTATATAGACACCGGATAGGTTAGGGTTACACAAAGTCGGTTACAATGGTAGGAGATCTACATATCCGTATCGCCAAGCTTGCCTTCCACGCCAAGGAAAGTCCCATCCGGACACGGGACGAAGTCTTCAATCTTGTATCTTCATAGTCTTTGAGTCCGGCCTTGATGATAGTTCGGCTATCCGGACACCCCCTAGTCCAGGACTCCCTCAGTTGTGCACGAGGAGGGAGAGATCATGCAGACGGAACAGGACCCGACGATGCTCTGTTTGGGCGGCCGGCTTATGCTAAGTTCATGGCAAGGCCTTGCTATGTTTACTTGCAGCTTAAGATGCCGGGTTGCAAAGGCACAATCACAGTACATGGAAGTCGCAAGGTGGCCCTGGAGTGTGCTGAAGGTGATGCGGCTTATGCCTAATCAGTTTGTGCAACGGGGGAGTAAAAATTTTACAAGGATAATGTTGACCTGGCAGACATGACGTCCTTGAAAAAGCCAACAACAGAGCATGATTCGTCGCTCAAGTTTAAGTCGGCGGACGACACCAAAATTATTGACTTCGTCCCTGGTGATTCATCGAAGCAGTTCAGTATCAGTGCTAATCTGGATCCGAAATAGGAAAGCGCGCTCATCAAGTTCATCCGTGAGCACCGGGACATCTTTGCATGGAAGCCTTTAGACATGCTGGGTGTACCGAGGGAACTCGCTGAGCACACTCTTAATATTGATCCAAAATTTAAGTCGGTCAAGCAATTTCTTCGCCGATTTAATGAGGAGAGGCGGAAGGCCATCGGTGAGGAAGTGGCCCGGCTCTTGGCGACCGGGTTTATTGTTGAGGTTTTCCATCCTGAGTGGTTGGCTAACCTGGTGCTCGTACTCAAGAAGAATGGCACTTGGCGGATGTGTGTTGATTACACGGACTTGAACAAGGCTTGTCTGGCTGATCCGTTTGCTCTCCCTCGTTTTGATCAAACCATTGATGCTACGGCGGGCTGTGAGCGTTTGAGTTTTTTGGATACCTATTCCGGTTATCGTAAGATCAAGATGGCAGTTAAGGACCAGGAGAAGACAACTTTCATCACTTCGTTTGGAGCCTTCTGCTATATGTCTATGCCTTTTGGGCTCAAGAGTGCCCAGGCGACTTATCAGCGGTGTGTGCAAAATTGTCTTCACAATCAGATTGGGTGCAATGTTCATGCTTATGTAGATGACATTGTGGTAAAGTAAAGAAAGAAGGAAACCCTGATTGATGATTTGAAGGAGACGTTTGACAATCTCCGGGTCTACAAGATGATGCTTAACCCGGCTAAGTGTGTCTTTGGTGTACCAGCAGGCAAGCTCTTGGGTTTCTGGTTTCCAACAGAGGGATTGAAGCTAACCCGGAGAAGATTAAGGCCATTACTTCGTTGGCTAAGCCGGCGTGTGTTAATGATGTTCAGCGTCTGGCAGGTCGTATTGCGGCTTTAAGTCGGTTCATAAGTCGGCTGGGTGGGAAGGTTATTCCCCTTTATCAGATGATGAAGAAGAAGGATCACTTTGTTTGGAGTGATGTTGCTAATCAAGCGTTTGAGGATCTGAAGAAACAGTTGGCTGAGTCGCCCGTGCTTGCTGCCCCTATTGATAAAGAGCCTCTGTTGTTATATGTGGCTGCTAATAGCCGGGCCGTCAGTGTAGCCATCGTGGTGGAAAGGAAAGAGGCAGGAAAGGAGTACCCCGTTCAATGGCCAGTTGATTACATCAGCGAGGTGCTTATAGAGTCCAAACAGAGGTATCCACATTGGCAGAAGCTTGTGTATGGGGTTTTCATGGCAAGCCGGAAGCTTAAGTAATACTTTCAGGGTCATCCCATCACTGTGGTTAGTTCTGCTGCTTTAGGAGACATCATCCAAAACAGGGAAGCCACAGGCCGGGTTGCTAAATGGGCCATTGAGCTTGGACCTCACGGTTTAACGTATGTGCCACGTACGGCCATCAAGTCCCAAGCACTTGTGGATTTCATGAATGACTAGACAGAATTGCAGGCGCCTGAGGAAAAGTCGGATAACACATATTGGACTATTCATTTTGATGGATCCAGGCAATTGGAGGGCTCGGGGGCTGGAGTTGTCTTGACTTCCCCACGAGGTAATAAATTTTCTTATGTTCTCCGGCAAATGTTCCCCTGTACTAATAATGCAGCTGAATATGAGGCCTTTCTCCATGGTCTTCGGATGGCTAAGGAGATGAATTTAAGCCGAGTGAGGTGCTTTGGCGACTCAGATCTGGTGGCTCGGCAAGTTTCTGGTACTTGGGATTCTAAGGATCCGCTTATGGCGGCTTATCGACGAGAGGTGGATGCCATTGCAGGTCACTTCAAGGGTTACCAAGTTAAGCATATTGACCGAAGGAAGAATGAGGCGACTGACAATTTAAGCCGGCTAGGATCACAGCGTAAGCCAGTGCCACCTAACACGTTCCTGGATGTTTTACTCAATCCTTCAGTCAAATTACCCACGGAAGAGGACCTCGCTGTTCCTGACCTGGAAGCACAATTGGTGGCGGCTCTTCATGCTATTCCTAATTGGACAGTTCCCTACTTGGCTTACATGACCTGGGGTGAGTTGCCAGACGATGAGATCTTGGCTAGACAGATAACCCGACGGTCTAAGTCAATGTCAATTGTCAATGGAGAGTTGTGATTACCCACAAGTGTAGGGGATCTATTGTAGTCCTTTCGATAAGTAAGAGTGTCGAACCCAACGAGGAGCAGAAGGGAATGACAAGCGGTTTTCAGTAAGGTATTATCTGCAAGCACTGAAATTATCGGTAACAGATAGTTTTGTGATAAGGTAATTTGTAACGGGTAACAAGTAATTAAAGTAAATAAGGTGCAGCAATATGGCCCAATCCCTTTTGTAGCAAAGGACAAGCCTGGACAAACTCTTGTATGAAGGAAAACGCTCCCGAGGACACATGGGAATTATCGTCAAGCTAGTTTTCATCACGCTCATTTGATTTGCGTTCGTACTTTGATTATTTGATATGTGGGTGGACCGGTGCTTGGGTAGTGCCCTTCCTTGGACAAGCATCCCACTTATGATTAACCCCTATTCCAAGCATCTACAACTACAAAAGAAGTATAAAGATAAACCTAACCATAGCATGAAACATATGGATCCAAATCAGCCCCTTACGAAGCAACGCATAAACTAGGGTTTAAGCTTCTGTCACTCTAGCAACCCATCATCTACTTATTACGTACCAATGCCTTCCTCTAGGCCCAAATAATGGTGAAGTGTCATGTAGTCGACGTTCACATAACACCACTAGAGGAAAGACAACATACATATCATCAAAATATCGAACGAATACCAAATTCACATGACTACCTATAGCAAGACTTCTCCCATGTCCTCTGGAACAAACGTAACTACTCACAAATCATATTCATGTTAATAATCAGAGGGGTATTAATATGCATAAAGGATCTGAACATATGATCTTCCACCAAATAAACCAACTAGCATCAACTACAAGGAGTAATCAACACTACTAGCAACCCACAGGTACCAATATGGGGTTTTGAGACAAAGATTGGATACAAGAGATGAACTAGGGTTTGAGAGGAGATGGTGCTGGTGAAGATGTTGATGGAGATTGACCCCCTCCCGATGAGAGGATCGAGGGTGATGACGATGGTGATGATTTCCCCCTCCCGGAGGGATGTTTCCCCGGCTAAACAGCTCTGCCAGAGCCCTAGATTGGTTCCGCCAAGGTTCTGCCTCGTGGCGGCGGTGTTTCATCCCGAAAGCTTCCTCGTGATTTTTTCCAGGGTGAAAGACTTAATATAGCAGAAGATGGGCACCAGAGGCCTGCCAGGGGGCCCACGAGGCAGGGGGCGCGCCTAGGGGGTAGCGTGCGCCCCCCACCCTCGTGGATGGTGGGTGGCCCCCCTCTGGTTGATTCTTTCGCCAGTATTTTTTATTAATTCCAAAAATTGCCTCCCTGAAGTTTCAGGACTTTTGGAGCTGTGCAGAATAGGTCTCTAATATTTGCTCCTTTTCCTTTGTAATTCCAATTTAGGCATTCTCCTTCTTCGTGCAAACCTTGTAAATTAAGAGAGAATAGGCATAAGTATTGTGACATAATGTGTAATAACAGCCCAAAATGTAATAAATATCGATATAAAAGCATGATGCAAAATGGACGTATCAACTCCCCCAAGCTTAGACCTCGCTTGTCCTCAAGTGGAAGCCGATAACGAAAAATATGTCCACGTGTTTAGAGATAGAGGTGTCGATAAAATAAAATACGAACATGAGGGCATCATGATCGTTCTTATAACAGCAACATATATAAATATTGGCATATGATTTCTTATGCTCAAGTAACAATCTATTCACAATGTAAAGTATGAATCATAAACTTCATTGAAAACTAACAAACTATAATCTCGGTCATTAAGGCAATTGCAATTTATCATAACATAGGAAAGAGTCCATATAAGAGGTTTTCAGCAAGTCCACATACTCAACTATCATTTAGTCTTTCACAATTGCCAACACTCACGCAATACTTATGGGTATGGAGTTTTAATCGGACACAGAGAAATATAGGGGCTTATAATGTTGCCTCCCAACCTTTTACATCAAGGTAATGTCAACAATAATAGTTCATGATAACTTACATCCAATTGGATATATATGTCAGGATCCTTCCAACACAATGTGCTTGCCAAAGGATAAAATGTAAAAAGGAAACGTGAAGATCACCATGAATCTAGTATAAGGCATAAGACGAGAATAAAAGATACGCCCTTCGGAGAGGGAAGCAGAGGTTGTCATATGATTTTATGGTTGGATGCACAACATCTTAATGCGAAAGAACGTCACTTTATATTGCCACTTGTGATATGGACCTTTATTATGCAGTCCGTCGCTTTTATTTCTTCCACATCACAAGATCGTATAAAGCTTATTTTCTCCACACTAATAAATCATACATATTTAGAGAGCAAATTTTTTTGCATGCAACAATGACAACTCACTTGAAGGATCTTACTCAATCCATAGGCAGGTATGGTGGCCTCTCATGGCAAAACTGGGTTTAAGGGTATTCGGAAGCACAAGTAGTATCTCTACTTGGTGCAAAGAATTTGGCTAGCATGAGGGAGAAAGGCAAGCTCAACATGTTGGATGATCCATGACAATATACTTTATTTCGGATATAAGAGAACATAACCCATTACGTTGTCTTCCTTGTCCAACATCAACTCTTTAGCATGTCATATTTTAATGAGTGCTCACAATCATAAAAGATGTCCAAGATAGTATATTTATATGTGAGAACCTCTCTTTCTATATTACTTCCTATTAATTGCAGCAATGACCAAAACTATGTTTGTCAACTCTCAACAACTTTTATTCATCATACTCTTTTATATGTGAAGTCACTACTCTTCATAAGATCATTGTGATATATTTATTTCTTTTTATTCTTTCTTTTTCTTTTATTCCATCACGATCATAGCAAGATAACCAAGCCCTTGTTCAAAACTAATCTTTATTATATATAACTCATGGACTCGATTACATGGAAGGATCATAAAGCAAAGCTCAAAACTAGATCATACTAAAACTTTATTCTACTAGATCAAGATATTACCAAAAGGATCGAACTAAGAAAAACGGTAAAGATAGGAGTGTGATGTTGATACGATACCGATGCACATCCCCCAAGCTTGGCAGTTGCCAAGGGGAGTGCTCATACCCATGTGATTATGTCTCCTTCTTCGGAGGTGAAGAAGATGGTGATGACGACGACAATTGTGCCTTCAGCTTCTTCATATTGTAATTGAGAAGAGAAATTTCCTCCTTTAAATCCTTGACCTCCGATTCCAGCTTCAAGATCTTGTCACGTAAATCTCCTTTGCTTTTCTGCCGAAAACGAGAAGGAATAGATCAGTTGTTAGACAGTTTAGCCCTCTTAGGGAGACTAGACTTCTTGAACTTCACGTCCATATCCCCGGGTTGAGGTAGAGGGACGTCCTCCTCCTCCGAACTTGAACCATTGATCCTCATCAAATGAGCATCCTCCTCATCATCTGTAGTTCGACCACAAGGAGATAGATCCCCATAGGTCTTTGGGTCAGCAATGAGATGTGAGACATAACTCTCTCCGTCGGAATCTTGAGATGACATCTTGCTCCAAATCTGCCAGAGAAACAGCTCGAAACGAAAACAGGGGATATTTGCGTGATATGAGGGTCAAAAACTTCGGGAGATTATATAATGAATTTTTACCGACTAAAAGAAGTATCGTAAAATAAAATGGAGTCCGGAGAGCACACGAGGTGCCCACGAGGCAGGGGGTGCGCCCTCCACCCTCGTGGACGCCTCATGTCCTTCCCGGACTACTTCTTATTTTCCTATTTTCTTAAATATTCCAAAATGGTGAAAAACTGCCATTAGAACTATTTTGGAGTCGGTTTACTTACCGTACCACATACCTATTCCTTTTTGGAGTCTGAAATGTTCTGGAAAGTGTCCCTTATGTATTCCTCCGGGGTTATGGTTTCAATAACATTAGTTTCAACATTTATAGGATTACCTGAGATATAATGTTTGATTCTTTGACCATTCACCACGTTCAGATTTGTGCCTTCGAAGTTGTTGATTTTTATGGCACCGGAACGATAGACCTCCTCAATAACGTAAGGACCTTCCCATTTAGAGAGGAGTTTTCCTGCAAAAAATCTTAAATGAGAGTTGTATAGCAAAACATAATCACCTACATTAAACTCATGCTTTTGTATCCTTTTGTCATGCCATCTTTTAACTTTTTCTTTAAACAGTTTGGCATTCTCATAGGCTTGAGTTCTCCATTCATCAAGTGAGCTATGTCAAATAGCCTCTTCTCACTGGCAAGTTTGAAATCATAATTGAGCTTTTTAATGGCCCAATATGCCTAATGTTCTAGTTCAAGAGGTAAGTGACATGCTTTTCCATAAAACATTTTATAGGAAGACATACCCATAGGATTTTTATATGCAGTTCAATTGGCCCATAATGCATCATCAAGTTTCTTGGACCAATTCTTTCTAGATCTATTAACAGTCTTTTGCAAAATTAATTTGATCTCTCTATTACTTAGTTCTACTTGACCACTAGACTGTGGGTGGTAAGGAGATGCAATTCTATGATTAACATCATACTTAGCAAGCATTTTACGAAAGGCACCATGAATAAAATGTGAACCGCCATCAGTCATTAAATATCTAGGGACTCCAAACCTTGGAAAAATAACTTCTTTAAGCAACTTAATAGAGGTGTTATGATCAGCACTACTAGTTGGAATAGCTTCTACCCACTTAGTAACGTAATCAACAACAACTAAAATATGTGTATAGCCATTAGAGGAAGGAAATGGTCCCATATAATCAAAGCCCCAAACATCAAATGTTTCAATAACAAGTGAATAATTCATAGGCATTTCCTGACGTCTAGTGATATTACCAATTCTTTAATATTCATCACAAGACAAGACAAACTTACGGGCATATTTGAAGAGGGTAGGCCAATAAAAATTGGATTGCAATATCTTATGTGCAGTTCTATCTCCAACATGGTATCCTCCATAAGCCTCGGAGTGACACTTGCATAGGATCTGTTCCTGTTCATGCTCAAGTACACAACGTCTAATACACCATCTACTCCTTCTTTATAAAGGTGTGGGTCATCCCAGAAGTAATGTCTTAAATCATAGAAAAACCTTTTCTTTTGCTGGTATGTGAAACTAGTTGGTATAAATTTAGCAACAATATAATTAGCATAATCAGCATACCATGGAGTAGTGCGAGAATCATTTATGAGAGCTAATTGTTCATCAGGAAAGTTATCATCGATAGGTAGTGGGTCATCAAGAACATTCTCTAACCTATACAAGTTGTCTGCAACGGGGTTCTCAGCTCCCTTTCTATCAATAATATGCAAATCAAATTCTTGTAGCAAGAGAACCCATCTAATAAGTCTAGGTTTAGCATCTTTCTTTTCCATAAGATATTTAATAGCAGCATGATCAGTGTGAACAGTTACTTTAGAATCAACAATATAAGGTCGGAACTTATCACAAGCAAATACAACTGCTAAAAATTCTTTTTCAGTAGTAGCATAATTTCTCTGGGCACTACCTAGAGTTTTACTAGCATATTGAATCACATTTAATTTCTTATCAACTCTTTGTCCTAGGACAGCACCTACAGCATAATCACTAGCATCACACATAATTTCAAAAGGTAAATTCCAATCAGGTGGCTGAACAATAGGTGTAGAAATCAAGGTTTTATTAAGTATTTCAAATGCTTCTACACAATCTTAATCAAAGACAAAAGGAACATCTTTCTATAAGAGGTTAGTCAGAGGCCTGGAAATTTTTTTTAAAGTCTTTAATGAACCTCCTATAAAAACCGGCATGACCAAAGGAAACTTACTATACCTTTGATGTCCTTGGGACATGGCATCTTTTCAATAGCATCAACTTTAGCTTTATCAACTTCAATACCTCTTTCAGAAATTTTATGCCCCAAGACAATACCTTCATTAACCATAAAGTGGCACTTCTCCCGATTCAAGACAAGATTAGTTTCTTCACATCTCTGCAAAACTCGATCAAGGTTGCTCAAGCAATCATCAAAAGAAGTTCCATATACAGAGAAATCATCCATGAAAACCTCAACAATCTTTTCACAAAAATCAGAGAATATAGCCATCATGCATGTTTGAAAGGTAGCAGGTGCATTGCATAAACCAAAAGGCATACGTCTATAAGCAAAGGTGCCGAAAGGGCAAGTAAAAGTAGTCTTTTCTTGATCTTCTTTTGACACAGGTATTTGGGAGAACCCAGAATAACCATCTAGAAAGAAAAAATGTGTATGTTTGGATAATCTTTCTAGCATTTGATCAATAAAAGGTAAAGGGCAATGATCCTTTTTGGTAGGTTTATTTAGTTTGTGGAAATCAATTGCCATTCTATAACCTGTAACGATTCTTTGTGGGATCAATTCATCTTTATCATTAGGAACAACAGAAATACCTCCCTTCTTAGGGACACAATGGACAGGACTTACCCACTGACTATCAGCAACAGGATAAATTATACCTGCCTCCAGGAGCTTTAGTATTTGTTTTCTTACCACTTCTTTCATCTTAGGATTTAACCATCGTTGGTGATCAACAACCGGTTTAGCGTCTTTCTCCAATTTTATTTTGTGTTGGCATAGAGTGGGACTAATGCCCTTAAGATAATTAAGAGTATATCCAATAGCAGCACGGTGCTTCTTCAGAGTTTTCAATAATTTCTTTTCTTCATGTTCTAAAAGGTTAGCACTAATAATAACAGGATATATCTTTTTCTCATCAAGATAGGCATATTTAAGAGTATCAGGTAAAGGTTTAAGCTTAAACACGGGATCACCCTTGGGTGGAGGAGGATCCCCTAGGATTTCAACATGCAAGTTGTGTTTCAAAATAGGTCCCTGTTTAAACAATACTTCATCTATTTCCCTTCTTTCATTCATAAACATATCATTTTCATGGTCGAGCAAATATTGTTCTAAAGGATCATTAGGAGGTACGACAATAGAAGCAAAACCAATAATTTCATCTTTACTAGGCAATTCTTCATCATGGGGTTGTCTACGAAATTTAGCAAAATTAAATTCATGAGACATATCCCCTAAACCAACAGTAACAACATCCTTTTTGCAGTCTATCCTAGCATTACGTATTTAAGAAGGGTCTACCAAATATAATGGGACAAAAGTTATCTTGTGGGGAACCAAGAACAAGAAAATCAGCAGGAGATTTAACTGTCCCATACAAGACTTCAACATCTCTAACAATCCCAACTGGTGAAATAGTATCTCTATTGGCAAGCTTAATTGTAACAACAATTTCTTCTATCTCAGCAGATGCAATATCATGCATAATTTCTTTGTATAAGGAATGAGGTATTGCACTTGCACTAGCACCCATATCACACAAGCCATGATAACAATGATCTCCTATTTTAACAGAAATAACAGGCATGCCTACAACAGGTCTATGTTTATTTTTAGTATCAGGTCTAGCAATTCTAGCAGCTTCATCACAGAAGTTAACTACATGCCCATCAATATTATCGGCCAAGAGATCTTTAACCATAGCAATACTAGGTTCAACTTTAATTTGTTCAGGGGGTGTAGGTGCTCTAGTGTTGCTCTTATGAACCACAGTTGAAGCTTTAGCATGATCCTTTATTCTAACAGGGAAAGGTGATTTCTCAATATAAGCAGTAGGAACAATAGGATCAACATTATAAGTGATAGTCTTTTCTTCAACTTTAATAGGTGCAACTACTTTTAATTCAATGGGAGGATTATATTTAAACCACTTCTCCTTATGGAGATCAACATGAGTAGCAAAGGATTCACAGAAAGAAGCTACTATCTCAGAGTCAAGTCCATATTTAGTGCTAAATTCACGGAAAACATCGGTATCCATAAAAGTTTTAACACGGTCAAACTTAGGTGTTATACCTGACTCCTTACCTTCATCGAGATCCCAATCTTCAGAATTTTGTTTAAATATTTTCAATAAATCTCATTTGAATTCAATAGTCTTCATCATAAAGGAACTAGTACAAGAAGTATCAAGCATGGAGTGATTATTGAGAGGAAGCCGAGCATAAAAATTTTGAATAATAATTTCTCTTGAGAGCTCATGATTGGGGCATGAATATAACATTAAATTAAGCCTCCCCCAAGCTTGAGCGATGGTTTCTCCTTTGTGAGGCCAAAAATTATATATATAATTACAATCACGATGAACAAGATGCATAGGATAAAATTTCTGATGAAATTCCAATTTCAATCGGTTGTAGTTCCATGATCCCATATCATCACATAGCCTAAACCATGTCAATGCCTTTCCCTTCAAAGATAAAGGGAATACCTTCTTCTTGATAACATCCTCGGGCATACCTTCAAGCTTAAATAATCCACAAACTTCATCCACATAGATTAGGTGTAAATCGGGATGCAACGTTCCATCTCCTGTAAAAGGATTAGCTAGCAGTTTCTCTATCATACCCGACGGAATTTCAAAGTAAAGATTTTTAGTAGGTTCAGTAGGTTGAGGAGCAACTCTTTGTTTCACCGGTCGGGTCAAGATACCTTTAACAAGCCCCTCAAAGGATTACTTTCCATAGTAACAAGTGACAGTAAATTTCAGCACACTATATAATTTTTTCCTTACCAAAGGCACTTCACTCCCCGGCATCGGCGCCAGAAAAGAGTCTTGATGACCCACAAGTGTAGGGGATCTATCGTAGTCCTTTCGATAAGAAAAAGTGTCAAACCCAACGAGGAGCAGAAGGAAATGACAAGCGGTTTTTAGTAAGGTATTCTCTACAAGCACTAAAATTATCGGTAACAGATAGTTTTGTGATAAGGTAATTTGTAACGGGTAACAAGTAATGAAAGTAAATAAGGTGCAGCAAGATGGCCCAATCCCTTTTGTAGCAAAGGACAAGCCTAGACAAACTCTTATATGAAGGAAAACGCTCCCGAGGAAACATGGGAATTATCGTCAAGCTAGTTTTCATCACGTTCTTATGATTCGTGTTCGTTGCTTCGATAATTTGATATGTGGGTGGGCCGGTGCTTGGGTACTGCCCTTCCTTGGACAGGCATCCCACTTATGATTAACCCCTATTGCAAGCATTCGCAACTACAAAAGAAGTATTAAGATAAACCTAACCATAGCATGAAACATATGGATCCAAATCAGCCCCTTACGAAGCAACTCATAAACTAGGGTTTAAGCTTCTGTCACTCTAGCAACCCATCATCTACTTATTACTTGCCAATGCCTTCCTCTAGGCCCAAACAATGGTGAAGTGTCATGTAGTCGTCGTTCATATAACACCACTAGAGAAAATACAACATACATCTCATCAAAATATCGAACGAATACCAAATTCACATGACTACTTATAGCAAGACTTCTCCCATGTCCTCAGGAACAAACATAACTACTCACAAATCATATTCATGTTCATACTCAGAGGGGTATTAATATGCATAAAGGATCTGAACATATGATCTTCCACCAAATAAACCAACTAGCATCTACTACAAAGAGTAATCAACACTACTAGCAACCCACAGGTACCAATCTGAGGTTTTGAGACAAAGATTGGATACAAGAGATGAACTAGGGTTTGAGAGGAGATGGTGTTGGTGAAGATGTTGATGGAGATTGACCCCCTCCCGATGAGAGGATCGAGGGTGATGACGATGGTGATGATTTCCCCCTCCCGGAGGGATGTTTCCCGGCAGAACAGCTCTGCCGGAGCCCTAGATTAGTTCCGCCAAGGTTCCGCCTCATGGCGGTGGTGTTTCATCCCGAAAGCTTCCTCTTAATTTTTCCAGGGTGAAAGACTTAATATAGCAGAAGATGGGCAGCAGAGGCCTACCAGGGGGCCCACGAGGCAGGGGGCGCACCCAGCGGGGTAGGGCGCGCCCCCCACCCTCGTGGATGGTGGGTGGCCCCCCTCCGGTTGATTCTTTCGCCAATATTTTTTATTAATTCCAAAAACTGCCTCTGTGAAGTTTCAGGACTTTTGGAGCTGTGCAGAATAGGTCTCTAATATTTGCTCCTTTTCCAGCCCAGAATTCCAGCTGCCGACATTCTCCCTCTTCGTGCAAACCTTGTAAATAAGAGAGACTAGGCATAAGTATTGTGACATAATGTGTAATAACAGCCCAAAATGTAATAAATATCGATATAAAAGCATGATGCAAAATGGACGTATCAAGTTGCACCATCGCTGTGTCACAGGGGCATTTCAACGTTGCGTCTCTCCTGAAGAAGGCTGCGACATTCTGCGAGAGATTCATCAAGGAGATTGTGGTCATCACGCTGGTTTTAAATCTCTTGTAGCCAAGGCATTTCGTCACGGTTTCTATTGGTTGATGGCTCATGCTGATGCTGAGGACTTGGTCAGTTAATGTGATGGTTGTTAGAAGTTTTCACGACGAGCTCATGTTCCGGCTCAGGAGTTGAGGATGATTTCAATCACTTGGTCGTTTGCGACTTGGGGGCTTGACATGGTTGGGCCTTTTAAAAGGTCCAAGGATAACAAGACCCACCTTTTGGTGGCGGTTGACAAGTTTACTAAGTGGGTTGAAGCAGAGCCGGTCAGTAAGTGTCATGCTGCAACGGCGGTTCAATTCATGAAGAAGGCGATCTTCCGTTTTGGCTTTCCGCACAGCATTATAACAGATAATGGCGCTAATCTCTCTAAAGGTGGTATGAAAGAATTTTGTCAACGGGAGCATATCCGGCTTGACGTTTCATCTGTGGCTCACCCTCAGTCCAATGGTCAAGCAGAACGAGCAAATCAAGAGATTTTGCGAGGTATCACCCCGGCTTATGGTCCCTTTGCAAAGAACGCCGGGTTGTTGGGTAGAGGAGTTGCCTTCGGTATTATGGAGCATCAACACGACCCCCAATAGATCTATGGGTTACACACCCTTTTTCATGGTTTATGGAGCAGAGGCGGTTCTCCCTATTGACATCCATCACGATTCACCTTGGGTGGCGGCTTACGTGGAAGCTGACAATGAAATGGAATGTCAAGATGCACTTGTCCCGTTGGATGGGGAGTGTGATCTCGCGGCGGCTTGTTCGGCAATTTATCAGCAAGACCTACGTCGTTACCACAGCCGCCGGGTCAAAACCAGAACCTTTCAGGAAGGCGACTTAGTGCTCCGGTTCATCCAGGATCAAACAGACATGCATAAGCTCTCGCTGCCCTGGGAAGGACCTTTTGTGGTCAGCAAGAATCTACATAACGGGTCATAGTATCTTATCGATGTTTCAGAACACAAGGATTCACGTAAGTCGGAGGAGGAGACCCATCGGCCGTGGAATATTGCTCATCTTTGGCCCTACTATACTTGAGCCACCGGCTCTCATGATGTACATAGTTTGATGATGTATATATTATAAACATTTTAATAAAGCCGGCATCCCTGATAATTCAGGGCCTCTGTCGTTTCACTTCTTCGAAGTTGAGTCTTTATCATCATCTTACATATTCATTTAAGAGGCTTGATGCCCAACTTCAGGGACCAAAGAGGGTTAGATGCATGGCACAACTCAAACGTAGGTCCCTGACGAGTCCGGCTTATTTTATTATGATCACTTGGGGGCTTCCTGCTCATCGAGCATAGCTGTCGGTACCCTCTTGATTGGCGCAATGCCAAAACTTATATGGTCACTTGGGGGCTTCCTGTTCAAACATAGTTGTATTCACCAAAGAGAACATAGATGTTGTTACCCTCTTGATCGGCTCAACGCCACACTTGTCAGTATGTCACTTGGGGGCTTCCTATTCAAACATAGGCGTATTCGACCAAAGAGAACATAGCGTTACTACCCTCTTCACCAGGTTTGTCCAAACATAGGCGTATTCGACCAAACAGGACATAACCTTTCCGGGTCATCCTACCTGTAGCCAGCTGCTTCAACTCCATCGAGTAATCCCGATTGGCCCATCGAACTCTTAAACGATCAATCTTACTGCATATTCGACCAAGATCTGAGCTTGTTAAGGTTCAAACGGTGGCTTGTCATGCGAGAGCATGGTTTACAGATAGTCAGGATAGATCCAGGCTTCATAAGCCGCCTTCCTTGAAACTTGGATGAATCGGTCCATGATGTATGTTGTTACTCTGGCCCCACGTACTCCTGATAACTCTTTGAGCAAGACTAGACTTTATCCAGGGTTCAAATGTCGATTGGGCACACTGTGAGTCAGGCTCACGGAATGCATGAACAATTCAGTGGCTTCGGCTAGTTTCGTTGAAGAAGACACTTTGGCTTGGCAGCCCACAAAAGCCTTGAATTTCTTTTGATTTTTCATTTACATTCATATATTTCTTCTTTGACTTCTAGTTTTTTACAAGTCGGGCCTAGCTGCCCTACTTATGGCTCATATTTGAAGCATCTTCCGGGTCTCTATAACCCGCCAGGATGGCAGACTCTAAGTCGCCAGAGTATCATACTCTTATGTTTACAGATACAACTCTAAAAAGCCTCTAACTGTACGAAGCTGATAAGCCGGCAGTCTAAGAATATATTACAGGTATGACATCTTATTTAACAAGTATTAGACCGGCCCTGGTTATGGACTATTCGTCCCCAGCGGCTTCAATTGGGTATCATGACCCGCCCGGTGTTAAGCCGCCAGGGCGCTTGTATCTTCTTTGTGTGCAGGATATTAATCATTTAGATCTGCATAAATCAGAGGCTAACATACCCATAATGGTTTTTTAAACCGGCGGATCAGCAGTATTAAGCAAAAGCAGAAACGTGCACGATGGCACGACCGATTCAAGTTTTTACTACCCTATTACACGGCTTCATGAGCCAAATGAGATCAAGTGTTTTTCAAAATAACAAGTATCTAAACCACCCGGCGGTTCAATCTTCCTGGCCTTGCTGATTGGAGATTTATCCGTCCTCCCTTGCCGGTTCTTCGTCCTCCTCCGCCGTCTAAAAAGTTGGTGATGACCAATCGATGCCAGGTAAAGCTTCAAATTCAGCTTCGTCATCTATAAGCTCAGACGGATCAACTTCAGGGGCAAAGGTGTGCTTACGAATTGGTGGGATTATGCCCATCACTTTATAAGCCGCAGTCGGCATGTTCTGATTCTCCTTGTCATAAGTCGAATGATACTTGGAAAGATCTGAATCATTGGCACTCAGGGTAGCTGTTGGACGTATTTCTTTTACGCAAACCGAGAAGTCCTTCTCATCAAAAGGTGTACCATCTTCTTTTAAGCATGGGTAACCAGTGGCTACCTCAGACGGGTCAACCTCCGGTACCCATGCCTTGGCCCGGCTCAAAGCCGTCACAGCACTGGCTCTTGCAGATGATCGTTTCATCTCATCAAATCTTGCAGGCAGTATAGATAGTTTCTTCAACACATCTCTCAACATAGTAGGCGCTTGGTTTGTTGGAGAGATTGCAGCCAGTGCACGTTGAGCTCCGGTGTACAGCTGTTCGACAAGCGTGTAAACAGCTTTGAGCTTCACAAGCATGTCTTGTTTGAGGTTGCTGCTCCTGGGACCTAGATATATCACAGATTGGTTAAATGGCGGGTTATATGATCACAACAAAAATTTACTTTTGATGACTAGCAAGGCGACTAACCAAAGATAGCAGAAACCATCTGAGATACACGGCATTTTAAGCCGGTGAACTCAGTGGTCACCTCTTGAAGTGCTGCCTCTGCTTTCTCAGCCCGCTGCGTTAAAGCAGTCTTTTCTTCAGCCCAAGTCTTTTTCTCCACCTCAAAACTGGTCTTCAGCTTTTCCGACTCAGCCATGCTAAACTGGAACTTTGACTCGGCTTTCCGGGTCTTAGTTTCCTAAGTCGCCAGCTGGGTCTTTGCGTCGTTCAATCGAGACTCCAGTTCAGCAGTAGCAGCCTATATGAAGTACAGAGTTATCAACATTTATATCAAGGTTACAAGAATATAAGTCCCAAGTCTTTTGCAAGCAACAACACTTGACACTTGGGGGCTAATGACTGTCAAAGAAATTTTTCAAGGAGATAGCTCTTATAACTAAAGTCTCAAGCACTTTGCAAGCAAGACTACTTCGCACTTGGGGGCTAATGCATATCGCTTGTGTCTTCTTCATAATGAGCCGGATGTGCTGTAAACAATCCCAACTGACTCATCGGGGCTATGCAGACTAAGCTCTCTTTTCTGACAAATGATAAATAGGACCGACTCATTCATGCTGATTAAATCGGCCCTTGGGGACTACGGATGCAAAAGTTAAAACTGCTTAAACATCCGGTTTATATTTAAACCGGACAAGGAGGGATTCTAGGACAGAAGTTTATGGATCTTTTAAGTCTACAGCCTATTCAATCTTATCATAACCAGTAGACTTGGGGGCAGGCAGGATATACATAAATTATTCAAAGCTGGAAGTCATACCTCATACTTTTGGTGCATTTGTTTCACCATATCAACTTCAAGATCGCGGCTGGAGTGTACTTGGCTGAGGTAACCATAGAGGATCTCACTGCTGCTCAGTTGCACATAATGGGAGATGTCAAACTTCATCTTCCGCCTTTCAATAACCTCTTGCTTGGCAGTATGCTTAGCTAAGGCTATTGGATTTCCCGGCTCTACAAAGCCGGTGCCAGTAATCAACACGTCATTATTATGAGTCTTCGATGGCTTAAGTGAGCTTGATGGTGCAGGATATGAAGGATTAATAGTAGTGTCATCTACACAGAGATCCGGAATCTCAGGCAGAGTGTCAGTGACAGTTTTGTCTGGCTGTTTGTCAGAAGCATTTCAGGTGTAGAGATTTGCTGTTCCGGCTCAGCAACTTCAGGTATCCTAGTTGGCTTGGTCACCTTCACCTTTTTATTAGGCTTTGCTTGTCCGCTGCACGGATTATAACAAATCAGTATAGTTACCAGAATATAACAAGGTGCAAAGTAAGAAGTGAATGTCATTACCTAGGGGCAATCTTAGAAGTCGGCAACTCAGTTTGTGATGAGTCGCCAGAGGAAGAATGAGCAAGTTCCTGATCAATTGAATCAACAGAGTTAGGAGGGAGACAGATAAGACCCGCCAGCGGGTAAAAAAGAGTTTAAGTTAAATACCACCTCGTTCCGACGTTTCCGAGGAGCAGGGGTGTTCGGTAAGCCGGAGGACAATTCTTCGCCTCCACTGGTCCGGGTCTGATGTGGATTCTCGTGTTGTTGTTGCTTCAAAAGAAAGTGAGGATCTAAATAAGCCAAGGGGTGTGAAAACCTTACTTTCTGGGTTACTTGTCGAAGTTTCTGTCTTGGCAAAGAGTCTGAGCCGGAGGAAATGATAATTACCTCTTCTTCAGCTGCTTGGCTGGCTCCCGTGTCATCCTGCTAATAGTCAGAGTCAATAAGATGATTGAAAAACGAGCCAAGAGAATCAAGGGCTACCTCCGACTCAGAGGTGTCATCCAGATTCAGCAGTTCAGAGGCGCTGGGTTTCTTTTTCCTCTTGGTGGTCTTCTTGGCGGCTTTCTTGCCGTCTTTCTTGGCAGCCCTGGCCTTCTTAGCAGTCTCATGATCATACTCCGTTTTCCAAAAATCAGACTTAGCCTGCAAAGGTTATTAAGGGTGGAGTTAGTAAGGTATTTGAATGATGAGGTCAAGATAAGTAAATTCAGAGACTCACATCTGGTGGCGGGTTAAGCTTGCAGAAAGGGGCCAGACCCACTTTAACACAATCTTCTGGATCTTCATTCAGAAGAGACTTAACCATTTCATTTACTGCTTCATCTGTTAATGGTGCAGAGCTATGGTGCAGTGAATCCTTTACACCACCAGTGTAAGTACACATTAAGCCGGTGCGGTGGCTCAAGGGTATGATCCGCCAAGAAACCCAACACCTGACTAAATCAATGCCAGTTAGCCCATTTCCTAGAAGAGCCTTAACCTTCACAATGGTAGGAGCAATTTTCTTCCGTTCAACAGCAGTAAGTTTTTCAGGAAGATTGTGCTTTGGGTCTAAGCGCTTGACACGGTAACCCGGCAGTGGATTCTCGTCAGCCAGAGAAGTGTCTTTGCAATAAAACCACGTCTGGTTCCAATCCTTTGGATGACTTGGCAAGCAGGCGTAAGGGAAGATAGCATCTCGTTTGCGTTGAATCGAGCCTGCCAAGTTCCAAGATGGGCTTGTTCGTGAACTCAGTCTGGCGGTTCAAATAAAAGTATTATCTAAAGAGATCGATGTTGGGCTTCTCTTGAAGGTATACTTCACAGAAGACTTGAAAGTTGCAGATATTTGACACGGAATTGGGTCCGATGTCCTGAGGATGGAGTTGAAAAAAGTGCAGAACGTCCTAGAATAATTTAGAGCCGGGTGGTGAGAAACCCCGGTTCATATGGTCAGTAAAAACGATGACTTCTCCATCTTTCGGCTGAGGTTCGCCTGGGTCAGGAGCACGGTAATGCATCACACTCTTTGTGGGCAAATACCCGACCTTGACAAAGTCCTTAAATGTGCCATCAGTGACGATGGAGGGGACCCAGTTGCATGTGTAAACTATTTTTGGCGGCATGGTGAGCAGAAAAGGCCTAAAGGAAAGGAAAATTTTGCCGGTTCAAATTAGTTGGTGAAATTACAAGTTAACAGATGCAGTGTATATCCAAAATGGCGGCTTAGGTAAGGGCTAATGATATATGAGTAATGGTAAGCCGGGAATGTAAGCCGCCATGACAGGTACTCCTCCCTCCGTTCCTAAATACTTGTCTTTCTAGAGATTTCAACAAGTGACTACATACGGAGCAAAATGAATGAATCTACACTCTAAAACATGTCTACATACATCCGTATGTTGTAGTCCATTTGAGATGGCTAGAAAGACAACTATTTAGGAACGGAGGGAGTAGTATTCAAGACCTGACAATCCTAAATCTTACTAAGTGTTGAGACAAACAGGTTCCACAGATTAAGGCTATAAATTCGGATCAGCAACTGTTTAGAAAAAGGAAATAAATTCTAAACCTACAGAGGCGGCAGACTAAGGCATAGCCTGGTGGTGGGAAGGGGCTGATGCCTTCCCACCCACCCAGGTTCAAGGCATGGTACTTGCAATTTGGGGTTGTTACACCAATTATACTGTAGGGGATTCCCTTACAGTCTTTCTGTCAAAAAAACCTACAGAGGCGGCAGCAGAAAAGCGGAGGTGCCCCAGAGGAGATCTGTCGCGATGAGGATATGCTCTAGTATCTAAAACAGGTGCTAAAACTACTGCCGCGCAAGATTTATGTGTTTTTTGGATCTATTCCATGGATCTAAGCAAGGAAAGAGAAGGGCGGCGACGAACACCGATGAACACTGAAACCCTAATAACAGATCTATGGCGAAGAAAAGGAGGGCTTACTGATGCTGATGAAATAGTGGAGAGGCGCCATGGCGTTTTCTGGTCCGTTCAGGATGATGCAGCGGCCAGAGTTGACGAAGGGGACGAAGGTCGACGACGGCAGAGCTCATGCGGGCTGGTGCATCACGAGGAGGAAGAAGAAGGCAAGAAGGAAAAGGGGGAGAAGTAGAGGTGGGTCCGTGGTCTTATTTACAGGATTAGAAGGACAAACGGCAGGCGCGAGAATCGAGGAGGCAGAAAAATGGATAAGCGATGGCACGGGCGCCTCGATTTTCGGAGGGTCAGTAAAGAAAGAGATTTATTAAGATTTGGGTTCTGTGAAGCATTAATCGCAGGTGACGTCACGGCGGGTTACCACAATTTCAGGAGATGACATCATGGCGGGTTACAATATTTCACAGTAAGACGAAGAAGGATTTTTCTAAGTGTTGAAGATTGACATGAACAAGTTCAAATCAACCTGGGGCCTAATGTTGGGGATATGACTATTAGATATGACCCGCCTAGGAGGGACCGGGTCATCCCTATGGCGGTTCATCTCAATGAAGCCCAAGAGTATATTAAGATGGCGGTTCATAGACAGCCTTGTTAGAGGGCCCAAACCCGAAGGCGGCTTAAGGCCCACAAGTATAAACCGCCATGTATATGTAAACTTGTATTGTAAGGCATGTAAGATAAGTCACCGAGCCGGACACGTTGTATGGGCAATTTGGGACTCAGAGGCTGCTTGAGGCGTCAACCTGTGTATATAAGGGGATGACCTGGCAGCGGCTTGGGGAAAAAACAACAGATCGAGAGCCAGGCAAAGCGTATTCGCTCCCTGGTCATCGAAACCCTAGCAATACCACCTCAAACTGGATTAGGCCTTTACCTTCACCGCAAGAGGCCAAACCAGTATAAACTCCGCGTGTCCTTTGTCCTGTATAACCCCTTTAAGCTAACCTCGTCACAATGGCTCCACAACTAAGTCCTTCCATGAGAACATCTGTCGTGACACTTCCACGACAGTTTCGTTTGGCCAACTTGATCTATTTGTCTTGCAATGGGAAGAGGTGCCCGGTAGTGGGTTCGATCTTACGGTGCTTGATCCCAGTGACAGAAAGGGAACCGACACGTATGTATCATTGCTACTAAGGATAAAAAGATGAGATCTATATCTACCGCCATATAGATAAACGGATCTTGTCTACATCATGTCATCGTTCTTATTGCCTTACTCCGTTTTTCCATGAATTTAATACACTAGATGCATGCTGAATAGCGGTCGATGTGTGGAGTAATAGTAGTAGATGCAGGCAAGAGTCGGTCTACTAATCTTGGACGTGATGCCTATGTAATGATCATTGCCTAGATATCATCACTGGTGGAAAAAAGGCCTTTGGTCGCGGTTCGCAACTGCCATTAGTCGCGGTTGCGCAACCGCGACCCAAAAAGCGCGACTAAAGCCCCCACCTTTAGTCGCGGCTGCTTAAGAACATGACTAACGGCCCGTCCACGTGGGCGCTAGGCGGCCGTCGAAGCGGAGGACCTTTAGTCGCGGTTCTTACGGCCAACCGCGACTAAAGCCGCCACAGGTTTAGGGTTTTAGCCCCCCTAAACCTGTTTTCTGTTTAATTTGTATTGTTTTATTTCTTTTGTGCTTTATTTTAATTTTGAAGGAGTTTCATATATTCTCACGGTACTACATACATGCATATGAATGTACAATTTCAAATAAATTTGAAATTAGAACAAAAAGAATTCAAGAGGAATATACAATATATATTCAATATCATCGGATGACCATATACAATTTTGAACAAGTTTCCATACATGATTTAATGCATATAAAGTTCTACGTCCTCGTAATAGTGTTCTCCTTTAGGATGGAGGACTTCCTGTTGAACCATCCAGCTAGTTCCTCTTGAAGTGGTCGGAAGCGAGCTTACGGACTAAGCATCATCCGGAGGTTATTCCTCGAGCATTGGTATCACTCGGAACCCGCTCAGAGGTGTATCTCGGATCATCTCCTGAACATAGTATCCACATAGATTGGTCTCCGGTGGCTGAATATCCCTGAATTCTTAGGCTTTGACCTTTTGAATTCTAGCTCTTTTTGAATTCACGAACTTTGTATCTCTGAACCGTCTCCAAACCCTACGAGGCAAAGAAAATTAAATGAACAAGAGAGTTATTAGTTACTTGATATTAGGAAATGAACGAAATAGGCCGATCGATATAGAGCGCAAATGAATGAAAATAATTACTTCTGCAGCATTCTTCTCATGTCGCCCCAAAGCTTTGGATCCATATTGAGAGAGTCGTGGACGAGACATTACGAGGTGTTAACTTTAATTACTAGCGAGAATCCGGTGGAACCTGCGGACACGATACATGCACAAAGACGTCATGCATAACTCATCGATTAGCCGGCCACATACCATGCATGGAGTAAACAAAAGAGAATGTGCTCAAGATGTAAACACTCACCCAAAATGGTAAGGAAATAGAATATCACTTTTGAGTTCCTGCTTTGTAAGAAACCGCCACAGGTCTGCCTCCACGTCGGCGGGTGACGCTCCAACACATGTCCATTAACGATGTGTGGGTCAATGAACCCAACATCATGGATGTTCCTTACTCTGCATTCCTTAATCTTCATTACGCATGTATAATAGCGGACACAACAATATAGTTAGGACATATATATAGTGCAGGCAATATGAACGAGATGGGGTAGAAATTAATAAATCACTTACGAGCGTAGCAACCGATGATAGATTTGTCGAGCTCGGCAGATTGAAAAGCTGGAACAATTCACTCAGTTCAATTTGTACATAGTAATGTTTGAAGTGATGCTCATGTCTAACTTCCGCATAAATATATTCTTTGGCGTTTTTATTTTTTATGTAACCCTTGTACCATTTCAGCAGACCTTTCATTTGTGGAGGTAGATCATTTTCCTGCGCAGGCTCGACGAGAGGCCCATTCTTGACATATGTAATTACTACCTCCTTCCTTTGGCGCCTCATCAAGGCCTAACAGTTCCACGAAGAGTAATACCTAAGTTGGCCGCTTGTTCTACGGCACTTTCGTTACGGTCAATCCATGTCTTTGTCGCAGCTTGTATGATCTCGGGGCATCCGGACAGAAGGCTTCCACTATAAGCGGGGCAATCGATTGTTTACTTTGTTCCCCGAGCTGGGCAACTTGTTTCCCGCTTATTTTACTTTCGGCCTTCTCCGCTCTTTGTTCTCCTTGAACATGAGTGACTGCTGTGAAGTTCACGTGCATAGTCGTTAGGCAGATTCTTCGCGGCTTGGGACGGTGTGCTCAAAAATGACTTAGCCCACTTCTTTTGCTCATCGGAAAATCTTGGCTTGGGCTCGGGCTCTCTTTTCTTCTTGCAGTCCGCCTTCCATTTCTCCAAATCAGCAGCCGCGGCCGCGTCGACTTCCTCGGCACTACGTTCCCAAGGCCTTGTGGGGAGAGGCTTCAGTGATGGCTCCGGTACCTTTGTGGTCTTAGGTACATAAGGGTCCGGGTTAATAATCCAGGACTGCTTCTGCTTCTTTGTCGGAGGTGGATTGCGGGCGGCGTCGATCACCCGGACGAGGCCGGGGCGGCGGCTGATCACCCGCCGGACGTTGTGGATCGGGGCGGCGTCGGCGGCGTGGCGGAGGTGTAGGTGAACCGCCACCACCACCACCACCACCACCACCGCCACCGCCACCACCACCACCGTAGGGGTGGACTTGTTATCCTTGGCGCCTCGCTTTGGAAACTTGATAAACTTCTTTTGCCATAGAATGAAATGGCGCTTGACATCTCCAAGTCTTTTCTCCCCTTGTGTGTAGCAATGTCAATCTCTGTGTCCTCAAACCCATGGACTATGTCCTCCACCGTGACACGAGCATAGCCATCTTGAATGGGGTTGTTGTGGTGGAGTGCTCGGTAAACATGGTAAAGCACTGCTGATGGCTACCTTCATGGACATGTTCGATAGGATAATACAGATGACATTCTTTCATCTCCTTTATATAAATCCCACGGGGTAGCGAGGAGGCTCCGGTGCAGTAATTTCGACCACGGAGGCTCCGGTGCAGTAATTTCGACCACCGGAGGCTCCGGTGCAGTAATTTCGATCGCCGGTGCATCTGCACCACCGGTGGGGCCTCCGTGGAAGCCACGCTGCTTCTCCGCTCTTGGCTTCCGAGATCCATGGATGATCTTCATGCTGCACCCGAGCTGCATCTCTTCGGCTACTAGTACACTCATGGTTTTCTTCATCACATCCATTTCCGATGCCAACCGCGCCACAACATCCGATTCGATCCATCTTTCTCTTACGGCTTCGTAACTGTCACGGGTCATCGCCTGCAGGGGAACCCTATTTTCCATGGAATGTGCCCCATGCCTCGTGACATCGCCCTCCGTGTTCGAGGATTCCCGAGGGCTTTTGTCGGTAGCGTCGTTCTCTCTGTTGAACTTGATCTTCCCTGTTGAGCATCCTTCATTGCGTCAATAAGGGCTTGGGTGGGTTTAATTAATTTGCCCGGTAAACACACTCCCCTGTCTCCGGGTTCAGCGTTCCCCATGCCCGTACCACCAGCTTTTGGCCCTTTGGTCCCATCCCTCCGTGCACTGGGCCAGTTCCTCGCGCCCTCAGCTCGTTCTCCATCTTCTCCAACCTAGGCACCCAAATGCGATACCCTCCTGGCCCCATAACATGATTGTACTCCTTCTTAGCCGCATTTTCCTTATTTTTTCGATATTTGAATGAACTGCTCCGATTTCTTTTGCTTCACAAATTCTGGCCAATCATGTTTCAGTTTCTCATATTGTCCTTTGAAATCCGAGTCTTGTTCTGCTTGACAAAGTCATGGGCTAGATTTTGCTTGAATTTCCGGAATGCGTCGGCCATCTTATGAAGAGCGAACTGTTTGACTAGCCTCCTCCTCTCCTTGTTTTCCTCAATCTTGTTACCCTCCTCATCGAATTTGTTGTATTCGGAGGTAGAACGAAATGTTCCATAAGCTTCTTGAAGCAATCTTTTTTGTTCTCTTATCGACAAAAGTGAAACCATCAATTCGTGCCTTCTTTGGCTCATTCCACTCTGGGACGGTGATCGAGACATTGTCTCTAACAATGGCTCCGCATTGGCTGACAAACTTGGTGGCGTTCTTGCGGGGCTCCAGCTGACCTGCCGGTTACCGTCGACAACCTCGATGGTGCATGTTTCTCCTTGTTTCATCGTCTTGGTTGCGCCCACGCTTTGACGGCGTACTCGATTGTTTCGACGATCCGCCGAGGGCTAAAATAAGAAAGAGAGTCGGCGTTAGTACACACATATTTATTCAAATCAGTTAGTTTGTATCACGGAGGCTCAATGTATATATATACCTCGGCGCGGAGGTGGTTGCTACTTCCATTTGAAGATAAATGCGTTTATCGACGTTTGTTCGGCATCACCTTGTCGACGGGCGCCCTTCATCTTCACCGTCAAGGTTCAGATAAGAAGAGATATCATCTTCTTCTTCTCCGGTCGGCACATATAGAATATCGCCGTTTATGATGCCGAACATATGTGCTTCACCGTCCGGATCATAGTTGTCCATAATCGGGTCAGCTCTATCGTCCGCCATTATGTCAGTCCTGAAAACATGTAGTAAAAACAAATTAATTAAGTGAAGAAGGGGGGCGGTGGCGGTGGCGGTGGCGAAAGGGCGGTGGCAAAAGGAGGGGGCGAGGAAGGGGTGGGAGAGTTGGAAGTTTCACGCAACTCAAGGACCCTCGGAGAGAGTTGGAAGTTTCATTATTTTCATATTTGGGATTTCTCAAATTTTGGAAATAGGATCATTGGATTTATTTAAAATTATCTTCATAAAGTTTTCCTATAAAAATCTCAAGAGAGGGAATAATATGACTTTCCCAACATTTAGGAAACGAAGATATTATAAATAAATCAAATTTGGTTTTCGAAAGATTTATTTTGCTTAGGCAAAAATGAGCATTTAAGATTTTTATGCATGTTGCAGTTTTTAAAAGTTCATTTTGTTCGACTCATTTTAAATTCGCGACTTACGGGGCTTCGCGACATTTTCTAAATTATTATCCATTTAATTCTAACATTATTCAGAATAGTGTATGCTAACGTCGGCATGACGTCGATGAGTCAACAGGTGTTGATCGGGTCAAACTGACGTGCGGGACCGGTCATCATAGATGCATCAACCTAACTAACAAATTAGTTAGTTAACTAGGAGTTTAATTAATGTTAAGCTAATTAAGCAAGTTTAATTAAGTTAATTAATTTTTAATTACTTCTTTTTGTTTTTATTCTTCTTTTCGTGATGAAAAATGAGGGACACGGGTCCCAGGTGGCACTGGCCCAAGGGGCTAAACGGGGCGCAGCCAACGAGCGCGGATGCCCGCCGCTATCAGGCGAAGGCCGCAGCCCGGTGCGGCAGGGCACGCAGGGCCACAACGAGTGGCGCCGACAGCGGTCAGTAGGTGGTGGCGGCACGATGGAGCAGGGAGGTCGGGATCGTGGAGGACGCTGGCGGTGGCCGGCAGAGTGTAGCGGGCGCGCGTGGGCGTGGGAGCAGAGCCCCAAGCGCGGCGGCGCTACGGAGGGGAGCGACGAGCTGCGCGGGGGAAGAGGCGGGGGGGGAGGGGTGAGGAGGCGCGGCCTGGGTGGCCTTGGCCTGCCGGCGTGTGGCGGAGAAGAAGTGCGGGCGCGTGAGGCCGCGGCCGTGGGAGCAGAGAGGCTACGGCGATGAGCGCGTGACGCGAGCGGGCGTTGAGGGCGGGCGAAGCGAGGCGGCAAGACCGAGGCCGCCGGGCGGCGCTGCTGTAGGCGAGGGCGACGGCGGGCGGCGTCGAGGGCGAGGGCGACGGCGGGCGGCGTCGAGGGCGAGGGCGACGGCGGGCGGCGTCGAGGGCGAGGGCGACGAACAGGCGAGAATCGGAGAAGACGAGAATCGGAATCGGAGCCTTGTATTTATAGCCCCCCCCCCTTTAGTCGCGGTTGGCGACGAGACCCGCGACTAAAGGTACCCTTTAGTCGCGGTCTCCCCGCCCAACCGCGACTAAAGGGTTTTTGGCGAGTTTTGCGTTCGCGCCCCCCTTTAGTCGCGGTTGGCGGCGAGACCCGCGACTAAAGGTACCCTTTAGTCGCTGGTCGCCCGCCCAACCGCGACTAAAGGCCTTGTGCTGCCTCACGCCTAAAAGTTTAGTCCCACCTCGCTAGTTGAGAGAGCTCGAGAGTGGTTTATAAGCGCTGCGCCCACCCTCTCGAGCTCCTCTCAACTCTGCAGGCTTTCGGGCCTAATCTGTCACTAGCTATGTGCTGTGGCGCCTACTTGGCCTCCTGCGGGCCTGAATCCTCGCCCATGTAGGGTTTCTAGTCGTATTCAGCCGTGGGGGTCCGTGAGGCGGCACTATTTTTTCCAGTTTTTTGTTTTGTTTTCTGCATTATTATTTATTTTTTGTTGTTTTTGCTTTATTTTTTAATTCTTTTTGCTTTTAGTTTTAGAAAAATTATAAACTTTCTGTTAGTGCCATTAGTTTTCAGATTTGAAAACACTTTTTTGTTTTCTTTGTTGCTTTATTTATTTTATTTTGTTTCTACTTACAACAAAATACTTATTGTTGCTATTTTAGTCGCTGGTCGCCTGCCCAACCGCTGACTAAAGGCCTATGAGTTTAGGGTTTTCCCGCCATTTCTTCCCTGTCTTCCCGCCTCTTTCTTCCCGCCACTTTCTTCCCGCCTCCTGTCTTCCCGCTCCCATTTTTCCCGCCATTTCTCACTACATATATGTAGCCCGGCTTGGCCAGCATTATCACATCTCTACAATCTCTCATCACTCTCTCATGGCTTCCACCGCACCCACTCTAACCTACCAGCAGGTGGAGGAGCTTTGCGCCTCGAACTACCCTTGTCCACCGGGTTATCAAGCGTCCCCACCGTTTTGGAGCCTAAGCGCCCGTGGCGTGCAGTCCCTCCCGTCCCCTCAGTGGTACTTGGCCACGGGCGGCCATCACGAATCACTACTACCTCGACCTCACGCCGAGCAGCGGATGAATCCCGCTGGCATCCCGATAACCAGCATACTTGGGACGCCTTCTTCATCAATCGGCGTGAGAGGGCGCCGCCGAGTATGAGGAGGACGGTGCGCCTCACAGGAACTTCCACGAGGCCGGCCGTCGGCTATGGTGGTATGGCGGACTCTGCAGAGCGTCATGGACTACATCACGGCGGCGATATCCCCTCCAAGGCTTACTCCTCGCTTCGAGGCCACGAAGCCCGCCTCGATTTGACAATGATTTACAAAGAATATTTACAACATGGACGATTTACGACGGGCGGCAACTTAGAAGGCGGCGACTAAAGTACAACGACGACGGCGGCTATGAAGACTACGAGTATGCATATTATACGCCTAGGCAGGAGTATGACTAAATCACTCCAAATTTCATGTATCATCGGTGGTATCTCGAATCATTCAAAATGGACACCAAACACATCACGGGTAATATAATTCACATGATCCATTCAACAAAGTTTGGTACAATAAATTATTACACATCATTTTTCTTCCCTTGTGTCCCCGCTTGCTTACGATTGTGCCGTATCCATGGAGCATCCTCATCATTTAACTTAATGCTTGGGTCGGTGTTCACTTTGAAGGGAGGAATTTCAGCAAACATATTATAATCTTGACATGTCTGTCTTGTCCTCCACTCCCACGATGTTTCTTTTCCCCGAAAGAACAATGTGGCGCTTTTGGATCATCGCATGATGTCTCGATCGCTTTCTTATCTTTCCGTTTCCTCGGTTTGCTACTCATGTCCTTCACATAGAAAACCTGGCGACATCTTTCGCTAGGACGAATGGTTCGTCAAGGTAACCAAGATTGTTGAAATCCACCATTGTCATTCCGTATTGCTGGTCCACCTTTACCCCACCTCCTGTTAGCTTGAACCATTTGCACCGGAACAAAGGGACCTTAAAGGAGGGTCCATAGTCAAGTTCCCATATCTCCTCTATGTAACCATAATATGTGACCTCTTGCCCATTCTCGGTTGCTGCATCAAAGCGGACACCACTGTTTTGGTTGGTGCTCTTTTTATCTTGGGCGATCGTGTAAAATGTATTCCCATTTATCTCGTACCCTTGGAAAGTCGTTATAGTCGAAGATGGTGTCTTGGCCAACATGTACAGCTGATCTACAACATCATTGTCATTCATTAAATGTTTTCTCAACCAACTGCGAAAGTCTCCATGTGGGCCTTCCTAATCCAGGATTCAGGCTTCCCGGGTTGTCGAACGTAAAATATTCTTGTGTTTCTCAAAGCACGGAGCCACCAAGCTGGAATTGGTCAAGACATTGTGGTGTGCTTCGATCGAGAGAATGGCCAGTCCATACATATCGTTGATTTCATTCCGATCGTGCCTTTTCCACTTAGTCTCCCCTCGTGCAGCGATCGAGGAAGACCAATCGGCTTAAGGTCAGGAACAAAGTCAACACAAAACTCAATTACCTCCTCATTTCCATAGCCCTTGGCGATGCTTCCTTCGGCCTAGCATGGTTACGAACATATTTCTTTAATACTCCCATGAACCTCTCAAGGGGAACATATTGTGTAGAAATACAGGACCGAGAACGAAAATCTCTTCGACTAGGTGAACCAGGAGGTGCGTCATAATATTGAAGAAGGATGGCGGAACACCAACTCGAAACCCGACAAGACATTGGATCACATCGCTCAGTAACCGTGGTAGAACTTACGGATTGATTACCTTCGAGAGATTGCATTGAGGAATGCACATAGCTTCACAATGGCTACTCGAACATTTTCCGGCAGGAGCCCCTCAAAGCAATCGGAAGCAATTGCGTCATAATCACGTGGCGGTCGTGAGACTTCAGGTTTTGGAACTTTTCTCCGCCATGTTTATTATTCCCTTTATATTGGGCGAGAATCCAGACGGAACCTTCATACTGCTCGGGCATTCAAAAAGATGACCTTCTCTTCTTTGGTCGAGCGTAGCTGGCACGACCTTGAAACCATTCCGGATGCCGGTCATCGTGGTCTTTCAAATGTTGCTTTGGTCTGCCGTGCTTCCTTTGTATCATTTGTCTTCCCATACACGCCCAAGAAGCTTAGGAGGTTCACGCAAATATTCTTCAGAACGTGCATCACGTCGATTGCAGAGCGGACATCTAGGACTTTCCAATATTCTAGCTCCCGAATATAGATTTCTTCTTCCACATGGCTGCGTGCCCGTCGGCTCCCTTGAACTGATTGTCCGCCAGGACCCTTTCCAAAGATGACTTTCAAATCCTTGACCATATCAAATACCTCGGCACCGGTCGTTCCATGAGCTTCGCCGGTGATCTGCCTTGCCGTTGTAATGCTTGCCTTTCTTTCTTCTTTGGATGAATTTTCGGAAGAAATCGACGATGCCCAAGGTACACGTTCTTCTTACAATTTGGCAAATGTACACTTTCAGTCTCATGTAAGAAGTGCGTGCATGCATTGTATCCCTTATTTGACAGTCCCGAAAGGTTACTAAGAGCAGGCCAATCGTTGATGGTTACGAAAAGCAACGCTCGTAGGTCAAATTCCTCTTGTTTGTGCTCATCCCACACACGGACACCACCCCACATCCAAGGTGCTATGGCTGGAGCTCTGCTCGCCAAAAGGATTCATGCCATCCGTACTTAGAGCAAATCTTATGTTCCTTGCGTCAGTGCAAAATCTTTGAACCATCTGTCGATCTTTCTCCATTATGCTCCATCTGCGGTGTGTCTCAACTCCCCGTCCGACTTACGGTCCTCTTTGTGCCATCGCAACAACTTGGCATGCTCTTTGTTCTGAACAGACGTTTCAACCGTGGTATTATAGGAGCATACAACATCACCTTGGCGGGAACCCTCTTCACAGGTTTACGGCCCTCAACATCGTCACCGGGGTCATCGCCTCGATCTTATAACGCAATGCGGTGCATACCGGCATTCATTCAAATTCTCGTATTCACCGCGGTAGAGGATGCGATCGTTGATGCATGCATGTATCTTCGTAACCTCTAAACCTAGAGGGCGGACAACCTTCTTTGCTTCAGACGCATCTTGGCGGGCAACTCGTTATCCTTTGGAAACATATTCTTCAACATTTTCAGCAAGTTTTCAAATGCCGAGTCAGCTACACCTGCCTCGCCTTCCATTTCAGCAAATCCAGTGTGCAGCCCAGCTTTTTCAGACCATCATCGCATCCGGTACAGCGCCTTTACGTGATCCTCTAACATGCGATCCAAATTCTCCCTCTCCTTTTCGGTTTAGCAGCGTCTCCGTGCATCAGCAATGGTCCGACCAAGATCATCAACGGGATCATCACGTGCCTCTTCTTCACCTTCCCCTTCACCTTCAAAGATCCTCCATGAAAGTATCACCGAAATGAGCAAGGTAGCTTTCATCGATGAAATCATCCCCTTCTTCATCTTCTTCCATTATAACCCCTCTTTCTCCATGCTTGGTCCAACAATTATAGCTTGGCATGAAACCGTGCCGAAGCAGATGCATGTGAACATCTCTTGAGGAAGAGTAACCCTTCCGATTCTTACGGATAACACATGGACAGATAACAACCCCCCGCTTGTTCGCATTAGCCACTACGAGGAAATCTTTCAAACCCGTAGTGAACTCTTGGGAGAGTCGGTTACCGTACATCCATTGCCGATTCATCTGCATTATTATAATATAAAATATATAATTAACCATCATGCATTTGTTAAACTAACTAGCTAGCTACAAACAATATAAATTAAACAATGAACTACACACATGCATATTTTATCAATGACACATCAAAGGTTCATCAAGTTGCTAACCGCGATCGAGGAGTGTGGCTCCAACACTTCATGTCATGTTTGTTTCATGCTCTTGGGGCATTTCATCAAACACCTTATGTGCATAAGAGGAACCAAAAGCAAACCTACACCCACTTGTGAAGAGAATGGCTCCAAATGGCTAAGTGTTGGCTGCTGGATGGGTATATATAGGGAGGGGCTTTAGTTGCGGTTGGCACGGCAAACCGTGACTAAAGGTGCCGAAAGGCCTTTAGTCGCGGTTGTCCCGGCAAACCGCGACTAAAGACTCCTCACGTGGCGCCACTGGCCACCGAGCGCCTGGGCCCGGAGCCTTTGGTCGCGGTTCACCTCCAGAACCGCGACTAAAGGTCCCATTAGTCGCGGTTCCTACAGCTTCGCGACTTATGGGGCTGGACGGAAGCCTGTTTTTCCACCAGTGCATCATAATTATTTGAAGTTATATCAATTGCCCAACAGTAATTTGTTTACCCACCGTTTGATATTTTTCTCGAGAGAAGCCACTAGTGAAACCTACGGTCCCCGGGTCTTCTTCTTCATATATTTGCCTTGCGATCTACTTTTCCTTTGCATTTTTATTCAGATCTATTAAACCCAAAAATACAAAAAATATCTTGCTGCATTTTATTTTATTTGTGATCTATTATTTTAATCTATTACAATTTTCTCCGGTCTCCTCGCCAGTTTCTGGCGCCATACCCAAAAGGGATTAACAACCCCTTTAACACGTGGGTAGCGAGTGGCTGTTATTTGTGTGCAGGGGCTGTTTACGTTTTGTTGCTTGGTTCTCCTACTGGTTCGATACCTTGGTTTCATTACTGAGGGAAATACCTACCGTTGTTGTGCTACATCATCCTCTCCTCTTGGGGGAACCACCGACGTAGTCTTAGCAAACATAATCGGGGGTCCGACGCGGGTGGTACCGGCGGCGAGGGAGGTGTGGATGGCCCAGGCCTTCACCTGCTTCATCCGCCGCTCCTCCAAGCGGAGGTACGCAACAAACTTAGCGAAAGACGGGTTGGGGATGAGGCTGAGGTTCACCGCGACATTGGCGAAGTCCTCGTTGAGCCCGGCGGTAAGCGTGCTGAGGAGGAGGTCAGCATCGATCTTCGCGCCAATATCACGGAGCTCGTCGGCGAGAGTCTTCAGGCGGCGACAATAGTCGTCGACAGAGGTGTTGTCCCGATGACACCCAAAGAACTCTTGCTGCAAAAAAACACAACGCTGGAGCTGGTTGTCGGTGAAGAGCCCATTCAGCTTGGTCCACACGGCGCAGGCATCATCACCGTCCGTCACGACCGTCTAGAAGAGGTCGGGCTAGATGGTGAGAAAAAACCAGCGGATGATCGTGGTGTCGATGGTGCACTAGTCATGAAACTCGGGGACGAGGCTGGAGTCGACGGTGCCGTCCACGTGGTCCATGAGATGATACTACCGGAACACGAGGGAGAAATACGTCTTCCACGTGTAGTATTAGGAGTCCGCCTGGGAGAGACGAACCGGCACCCGCTCGAAGATGTTGAGGTTGCGGATGTCATTGATGTCGGGAGGGTTGGCGTCGGCGAATGGGTTGGAGTTGGTGGAGGCGGAGGAGGTAACAGACGGCATGGCGGAAACGGGACGGCGTGGGCGGCTCGGACGGCTCGGGAGGAGCGGCGACAGCAGGCGGCTCGGGTGGGTCGAGCGTGTGCGGCGGCGTGGGATCGCGCGCGGCTGGCGGCTCGGGCGAAGCGTGCGGCTGGCAAGCGGGAGTTGCGGCTCGGCAAGCGGGCGGTTGGGGATGAGGCTGAGGTTCGCCGCGACATTGCCGAAGTCCTCGTTGAGCCCGACGGTGAGCGTGCTGAGGTGGAGGTCATCATCGATCTCGTCAGCGAGAGTCTTCAGGCGGCGACAATAGTCGTCGACGGAGGTGTTGTCCTGATGACACCCAAAGAACTCTTGCTGCAAAAAAATACAACGCTGGAGCTGGTTGTCAGTGAAGAGCCCGTTCAGCTTGGTCCATACGGCGCAGGCATCATCACCGTCCGTCACGACCGTCTAGAAGAGGTCGGGCTAGACGGTGAGGAAAAACCAGCGGATGATCGTGGTGTCGATGGTGCACTAGTCATGAAACTCGGGGACGAGGCTGGAGTCGACGGTGCCGTCCACGTGGTCCATGAGATGATACTACCGGAACACGAGGGAGAAATACGTCTTCCACGTGTAGTAGGAGGAGTCCGCCTGGGAGAGACGAACCGGCACCCGCTCGAAGATGTTGAGGTTGCGAATGTAATTGACGTCGGGAGGGTTGGCATCGGCGAACGGGTTGGTGTTGGTGGACGCGGAGGAGGTGACGGACGGCATGGCAGAAACGGGACGGCGCGGGCGGCTCGGACGGCTCGGGAGGAGCGGCGACAGCAGGCGGCTCGGGTGGGTCGAGCGTGTGCGGCGGCGTGGGATCGCGCGGCGGCTGGCGGCTCGGCGGGCGGGCGATGCGCGGCTGGCGAGCAGGAGTTGCGTCTCGGCGGGCGGGCGATGCGGCTGGCGAGCGGGAGTTGCGGCTCGGCAAGCGGGTGATGCGGCTGGCGAGCGGGAGTTGCGGCTGCGGGCGTCGGACGAAGTGGGTCGTGCGAAGGAGGCGAAGCGGGTTGGGCGCTCGAGGGGATCCGCGATCCGGGTCGAGCGGGCGAGGCGAGGATCGGGCGATGCGGGTTGCGCTGCTAGGTAGCGCGCTAGGCAGGCAGGAGCGGCGGTGCGGGCGGCGCAGCTGGGGAGCGCGCGCGGCAGAGAGGAGCGGCGGCCGGCACGGGAGACGCGCGGGCGGCGGCGGTTAGGTGGTTACGGCGGCAGCGGCGGCGTGGAGGAGGTGCGCGGCGGTGGCGGCGGCAGTGGAAGGCTAGGGTTAGAACCTAAAAACTGATACCATGTATGATGTTGTAATTGCATGATGTATTGCTCCAGTGCATAGGCATATATATATGATGTACAAAGATGAGCCACGGACATCAACTATACAAGGAATTAGGAGGCGGACGCAATACACAATATGCACATAACATATATACTCAACAAGTACAATAGTGCAGCTGCCACAACAGTTTTGAGAAAAAGGAGGGGGAGGGATGAGAGAGTGTTACAAGTGATAGGTACGGAGAGAAAAATTAAGTTAAGATTCTATCTGTTGCCCCCACACTTGTAATGAAGCCTTGTCTTCATGACATCTTGATCGGTGGCTCCACAATTTCAAAAGATGTAAACAAGCTGGCTCGTGAGTTACACAGAGTCGATCTCAGCTCGTTATATTAACGAGTCGAGCCGATCCGCCTCTACATCTACATTCGTATGTTTGTTGTTGCCAGCGATTGGGCTGGGGATGATGACGTGTCAACTCTCCTTGTGCTGAGATTTGTGCCTTGCATGAGAGGGCAGGCGCCGCGTTCGCTCTGAGTTGCTATAGAACTTATGCCAGTTCTATAGCATTTAGGTATGCTTTTCGGAAGCTTGAATACTTCGTTGTTGTTCGTTAGAGCATCTCTAAAAGACTCCGTAAAAAGCCTCGACCCATAAAATAATCATCAAAGTGCGGGTCGGCGCGAAAAATCCCGTTCGAACAGACCCCGCAAACGCGTCCGGCCCGTAAATATTTTTGTGGGGCGCGGCAAAATCTCGACTCCAACCCGCGAATACGCAGCCCCCCCCCCCCCGGCACATCAGCACCATGTATATAGCGAGAGCGATCGGTGGGGATGACATTTCAGCCCGCGCTTTTCCCCTCCTAGCACCTCCCCTCTCCCCCTCGCCCCGCCGCCGGGCCGCCGCCAACGATTCCGGTGACAGTAGCCGGCGGGATCACGCTGAAAGGCCGCCACCTGCCCGAGGTTGCCCTCCCCCACCCCCTCCTGCGTCGGCGGGCCGGAAAGTTGCAGATCAACAGCCGCTCATCGCGGGTGGTCGGATTTGGCTTTTCCGGCCGCCGGTGGCTGCGCCAAGCGATGTAATGGTCGGGGAGCACCCCGTGCAGCCCTGGCAAAGCCCCGTCGCCGCATGCAGGTACGGGTTCGTCATGTCGCCGCCACCGATGGTTTGCCGGCATGGATTCGGCCGGCCAGCCGCCGGGCACGGCGCTCGCGCAGCGGCTCTACGGCTCGCCGATGCCGGTGTTCTTCAAATGCGAAAACGACAGGGTATGCGTTGTTTTCATTCGGCTTTGGCACCGTATTCTTTGGTTCAGTTGCGATAGCTCATTTCGAACATCGTCATGTGTGTAAGAAGATGGATGCTCATTTTGGTTTTGGGAAGGAGAATACATTGATTTATTGATAGAAAGAAATTTAATAGATGTTCGTGCACTTCTTAGTAGAATCGAAGATAATGATGCGCCTGCATGCGCAATTAGAGAAGAAAGTAGAGGGGAAGCAACGTCTACTTCTTTAGAACAAAAGAAGAAGAATGGAGAATGTAAAATCAAGAATCCGCAGATCAACAACAAATGCATGGAGAAGATATTGGTCCAATTAGTGGGAACAGTTATGAAAGTTGGATATCTTCTAAAATGTATAATTGTGGTTCTTGTTTTTTTTGGTCTTGCTATTCTAGCAAAGATTTGGTGATGTCTTATGTATCCATTGTCGTTGAAAAAGCAAAGAAATGTATTATATTGTGTCTAATTGAAATGCAAATTTTGGATTTGCGGGCCGGCGGCAGCGGAGCAAGAGCAGAACCCGCAAAGCCAACCCGTAAAAGAGCATATTCCGTGAATATCCTTTTATACGGGTCCGTTTTGCGGGGTCTACCTCTGTGGTTGGCGCGCCGGCCCGTAAAGCCGTTTTTCTGCGAACTGCAAACGTGTTTTGTGAGTCGGCATTATGCGCTGCTAGAGATGCTCTAACGTGTCCATTGCTTGAGAATCGCTTATTCCCTTTTTTGAACACAGTACAGATGCAAGTGCTCATATACACGCGCATACACTCACCCCTATGAACGCACATACGCACACCCTACCCCTATGAGCACCTTCGAAAGACTGAGTCGGCATATCATCTTGAAATTTACGAAGTCGCCGTAGGCACCTCGTCGTCGACGGGAACGTCTCCTCCCACTGAATGCGCATCGCCGGAAATCCTGAAATAAAACCTCGTCGTCGACGGGAACGTCTCCTCCCACTGAATGCGCATCGCCGGAAATCCTGAAATAAATTTAGGAACAAATGCGAGCACCAGGACTTGAACCCTGGTGGGCTGGGATTAGCTTGCGTTTTTTAAAATAAAGGAAAAAACTGGTGGACCTGATTCTCATCATAAGATTAGCTTGCGTTTTTTTAAAATAAAGGAAAAAACTGGTGGCTTCTCAGCATAAGATTAGCTTGCATTTGTTTACGGAAACACTAACGCCCACACATGTGGGCATTTGCATCTCGCCCACACGCGTGGATCCGCGTCCGATTGTGGGTGCATGAATCTTGGCATGATTGTGGTGCCACGTAGGACTGGCTTGTGTGTGGGCATTCATCCGGTCGCCCACACGTCCGTTTCACCACACAGAGGGACTGGTGTGTGGGCGTTAGTAGTTCGCCCACACGCCAGTTTTCACTCATGCACAAGGGCTGGTGCGTGGGCATTTGCCATCTCGCCCACACGCCCGTCTCTTCTCCCACACCCAAGCTGCCAGTTGCCATGCGTTTTACAGTGTACATGGCAACTGCCCTAGTGTAGCAGATGGCAACTCTCTCTTTCTTTTACCCGAACATGTCAGTTGCCATGTGTTTTGCAGGGTACACGGCAACTACCCTAGTGTGCTTGTAATGAGATAGCAACTCTCTCTCTTACCCGAACATGTTGTTTTGCCATGTCTGTTTATAGCGCTACACGACAACTGCCTAGTGTTAGTAGGTGGCAACTCCTAAGGTTTTTAAATCATGGCAACTGTAGTAAACCAGACCATACATGGTAACTGCTTAGTGTTAGTAGGTGGCAACCTTAAAGTTTTCAAATAATGGCAACTATAATAAACCAGACCATACATGGCAACAGCTGCAGTTGTCCAAAATGGCATTTGGCACTTGACCTGAGATGGCAACTGCAGTTGAGAAACCATGTCAACTGTAGTTGTCCGACATGTCAACTGTAGTTCAGCGACATGGCAACTGCAGTTAAACGGACATTGAAGAGGGTCCGGACCATGGCAACTGCAGGGACGCGTGGTGACTGTCAAGCGGGGTGTGCGGGACCGTGAGGTTGGTGGCTGAGAGAGGTCGTGTGGGCGTTATGCATTTTGCCCACACGTAGGCGTGTGAGAGGGACTGCAAGGAAAAAAAGCTATGTGGGCCCTAGTTGTTTTGCCCACACATAGAAGTGTGGGCTGGTCCTCTTAAACACCACACAAAACGTGTAGGCAGACCCCTTAACGCCCACACGTGTAACAGTTATCGTCGTACTTTGTTTAACAAGAAAAGAGAAAACTGATGGCCAACTTTTGGGAACGAAAATGTTGGTAACCTGATCTCTTGGGAACGGTCTCCAGACTTTTCAGGGCTTTGCTAACTGACATGGACGATATATATCGTCCGTGGTTTATTTAGCTTGTGTGTAGATACATGGTCAAGGAATTCTTCCAGACAGGGATGATGCCTGAGGGGGTGAACAACACGTCGATTGTTCTCATCCCGAAGGTGGATAACCCAGAGAGGCTCACGGAGTTCCGCCCAATCAGCTTATGTAACGTCATCTACAAGGTGGTGGCAAAATGTCTGGTAAACCGGTTGAGGCCTATACTGGATGATATTATCTCCCCTGAGCAGAGCGCCTTTGTCCCTGGACGTATGATCACTGATAATGCTTTGATTGCATTTGAGTGCTTTCATTTTATTAAGCAGGAGAAAGACCCAAATAAAAGTTTCTGCAAGATATAAGCTGGACCTCTCCAAAGCATACGATAGAGTGGCCTGGATCTTCTTGGAGCGAATGATGAAAAAGATGGGTTTCGCTGGCGGTGGGTGGACTGGATTATGGCTTGCGCCACCTCGGTGAGATATACTGATTAAATTCAATGGAACCGATTCTGTAATCGTTCGCACCGTCATGTGGGTTCTGACAAGGTGATCCTTTGTCCCCGTTTTTATTCCTGTTTGTGGCTGACGGTCTATCTGCTCTCTTGAAAGAAGGAGAAGAAAAAGGTGACTTTACCCCGCTAAAAGTGTGCCGCAGAGCTCCAGGGGTGTCTCGTCTTCTGTTTGTAGATGATACATTACTGTTTTTTAAAGCAGAGGAGGAAGAAGCCCAAAAGGTCCTGGAAGTGCTAAACACATATGCTAATGCCACCGGACAATTTATTAATCCGGCCAAATGTAGTGCTCTCTTTGGTACAGTTTGTGCTCTGGAAAAACAGGAGGCGGTGAGAACTACATTAAACATAGGTACTTATCACGTTTGAGGAGAAATATCTAGGGCTTCCAACACCAAGGACGCATGTCACGAGGTAAATTTCAGAATCTGCAATCTCGGCTATTGAAGAGGATTATTGCTTGGGGTGACACCCTCTCTCGCCGTAAGGAAACCATGATAAAGGCAGTTGCCCAAGCTATTCCCACTTATATTATGGGTGTATTTAAGCTTCCTATGTCAGTCTGTGATGACCTGAATAGAATGGTTCGCAACTTCTGGTGGGGCGCCTCTGAGGGCAAGAGGAAGACGCACTGGCTTGCTTGGCCAAAGATCCAGGCTCAGAAAAGCAAGGGTGGTCTGGGGTTCAGAGATTTCCGCCTTTTTAACCAGGCTCTCCTAGCGAGGCATGCCTGGCGTTTGCTTACTAAACCCACCAGTTTGTGTGCGCAGGTGTTAAAGGCCCGATACTATCATGATGGACGCCTTGAGGACACGGTGTTTTCGGGGAACTCCTCCCCGACCTGGCAGGCTATCCAACACGGCCTCGAGCTCCTGAAAAAGGGCATCATATGGCGTGTTGGGAACGGTCAGGACATTCGCATATGGCGGGACCGATGGCTGCCACGGGAGCCCTCGCGTCAGCCCATCACTCAGCAGGGCACTTGCCGCCTGCGGAGGGTGGCCGAGCTCCTCGAAGACGAGGGCTCTTGGCGCATCGGTCTACTACAGCGCTACTTCCTTCCGGCGGATGTCGGCGTCATCACTAGCATCCGGACCTCGCCACGCGTCACCGACGATATCGCCGCCTGGCGCCCGGAGAAGAACGGCATCTTCACCGTCCGATCCGCGTACCGCCTGGCAATGGACGAGCGCGAGCGTCCATTGGCCACCTCCATGAGCAGGGCACCGGATGGTCGTCGCGCCATCTGGAAGATCATATGGGGGTGCCCTGCTCCCCCTAAGGTACGCGTGTTTGCATGGAGGGTTGTCATAAATTCACTTGCTACTTGGGCCAACAAGGCTTCACGGCACCTCGAGGATACTGACGTATGCCCCCTATGTGGTGTTGAACGCGAGGACGAATTCCACGCGCTTTGCAGGTGCCCACTGGCAAAGGAGCTATGGAGGGTCATGGCAATTGACTGGAACATACCCAAGGTGAAGACCATCCGGGACACGGGACCAGAGTGGCTATTCGCCCTGTTGGAACCCCTGGATGAGACGGCGAGGCTGGTGGTCCTCATGATCATGTGGAGAGAATGGCATGTTCGCAATGAGATTACCCATGACAAACCGCCACCTCCTGCCGAGGCCTCTCGTAGATTCATACATGGTTGCCTTACTTCGCTATTATGCATCCAGCAACATCCACATGCCAATATGGAGAAGGGGAAGATGGTGGTTTGCGATGGCCCGCCGCGCGTGCAGCTCTGCAGGATAGCGACGCCACGGGCGAGCTGGGCCCCCCCTAGTGCAGGCTGGGCCAAACTTAACACAGACGGCAGCTTTGTTACAGCCACAGGAGCAGCGGGAGGAGGCATGATTCTTCGAGATGATAAAGGGGATATCATATATAGCGCATGCAGAGAAATCCGCACATGTGAGAGTGTGCTGGAGGCGGAGCTCTCGGCGTGTAGAGAAGGCCTAGACCTTGCCTTACACAGGACGACGATGCCTATCATTGTTGAGATGGACAGTGCGGAGGCTGTGACGATGCTCAAGGCACCCACGACAGATAGATCGCAGCACCGGTCTCTCGTTGAAGAGATTAGCAGTCTAGCAGCCCTTGAGGCTAGAGAGGTTGTATTTGCGCATTGTAGCCGTTGGCAGAACAACGCTAGTCATGTGTTGGCTGCGTATGGTTGTAGTACCCCCGTACTGTAGTCTGGTTCGCAGGAGGGCCGGACTTTTTTTAAACTTGGTTATGGCTGAGATGCCTCCTTGAGTAATGGAATTTTTTTTCCCCGCAAAAAAAATTACACGTTCCAAATCTCAAACAGTGATTGTGATTGACTCTTGATACGTACGGCTCGTCATAAGCTGATCCTTTCCTTGGTGCTCGTCTAGGGTCGTGCAAGGGTACCGGCCGCCAGCCTCGACAAATCTATACTCAGATCGATCCACCCATCCGCAACGGAGATCGATGACCAATGCGCGCGTACGCCGCGCCGGGGGCGAAATCGCGGACGACATCCTCCGCGACGTCTTCCAGCGCCTGCCGGGCTACCAGGACGTCCTCCGCTGCGCAGCCACGTGCAAGCGATGGCGCCGCCTCGTCACCGACCGTGCCTTCCTCCGACGCATCGGCCTCTGGCCGCAGACGGCGCGCCGCCCGTCCATCCTCGCCGGGATCTTCTACCAGATTACGTGCCCCGTCGGTAAGCCCCGCCCGATGCACGGCCAGCCTCCGGAATTCTTGAACCTTCAGCTTGGGGGAGCGCATGCTACCTTCAGCTCGTTCGTCCATGGTGCGCATCTCACGTTTGGCTCATTGGTCGACAACGACGACGGTCTCTTCGCCTACGCAAGGCCACTCGCGTCGCGCCGTGGCTTTCTCCTCGTGAGCATCCTGCTGCCTACCATGTTCGACGGCATGGGCGGTACAGCCCGTGACAAGCTCCTGCTGGCGGTATGCCGTCCTGTGGTCGACAAGCAGCGCAGTCTTCTTCCACTGCTTTCCTTCAACCTAAGTGGATTCTTGGACTGGCACCTCACCGGCTGCGCACTCCTCACCGACGAGGATCATGGTGTCATTGATTATTTGGATCAACGATCACAACAACGGTCGTCGTTTCAAGTGTTCTTGACCTACACCGGCGACAATGGGATCATATATGTCTACATGTACTCCTCTGCCACGGATAGTTGGAGCACGCCCACCAAGTTTTGCCAGGCTTCACACCTCATCAGGTGTGGACCATTCGCCGGCGTTGTCACCCCTAACACCGTGCACTGGTTGTACAAGGACGAGACAAGTTTCTACACGCTCGATATAAACGCTATCACCACCGATGTCTCTCTGACCAAGATCCCGATCCACGTCGAAGGTTGTCGACAGTGGGGGCGGGTGTTGTTTCCATGTGTCTCCGGAGAAGGAAAGCTTTCGTTCGTGAGTATGCGGAACCATGGCATGTTAGTGCTTTGGACCAAGCAAGAACAAGATGACAACAGTTATGGCCATGAGGCTAGCTCAGAAGGGTGGTTGGGCTCCAACCTGATAAATCTAGGAAGCAAGGACGAAATAAACAACGTCTTCTACGCAGAGAGGAGAGGTGCCATGCTCATCGAGCAGTCTGGTGGTTCCTTTTTCACCGTTGATCTCAAGAGCAAGGAGAAGGCGTCCATTGATATCAAGGGCGAGGACATGGAGCCTCACAAGGGATATTATAGGTTTCCAATGTATCATTGTAGTAGTACTTGGTGCAACGGAGTCTACGGCAGAAGATGGTTCGATTTCATCACGCCAGTATTGTACGAGATGGATTGGGTGTTTGACCGTGGCATGTTGTCCGCCACTGATCAGAGCCTAGATGAAGATGGTTTAATTCAATAATTTGTACTCAACATGTACCTAGGGTTTAGTATTTTGTAGCTAGCTAGGATGGGTCGGTCGTTGATCGGTTATTTGTCTTGATGGATCACCGGGGTTCTGGATACAAAACGATGCATGGCAGACATTTCATTCAGGGTAGATGTGATGATTCCATTTGTATTCACTCCCACTGCGACTATCCTATTTGGCTCAGTATGTAACTGAATTTTATTTGTCCCTAAAATAACTGAAAAAGTTTATCATGAAACCCCGTGCTACAATGTCAAAAAAAAATCAAGTTGACGCAACAATGTCAACTCAAAGCAGAATATCGTGAACGAAGATCACTTCGTTTGTGTCCTTTTTGTGATGCAACACACGTCCATGGGAGCCAAATTGAGCATCGAGCGGCACATATCACTACCAGAAAAACTGGGGTTGTCGACGGCCAAATCTATGCCGACGGCCCCCGTCGGCATTTATGGACCTATGCCGACGGCCAAGGAAAGGCCGTAGGCGTAGAAAAGCCGTCGGCATACATCCATCTATGCCGACGGGGCCGTCGGCATAGACCAGGCCGTCGGGACCGCCAAAGGTACGCCTACGGGGCCCGTCGGCATAGGAGAGGCCGTCGGCATAGCCGGGGCCCACCTGCCCGGTCAGCGCTGACCATTTGACGGCGTTGACCCTACGCCGACGGGCGGTAACGGCGGCCGTCGGCATATCCGTGGCATGTATGCCCACGGCGGCCGTCGGCATAGGCCCCTCTCGCCACGCCGATCCGTGTGCCACGCCACGCCATCGATCCGTGGGACAACCTCCGTAGGTAAGATAGATGCGACGGCCCAGCCGCAGACATACGCTTATTTTACTTTATTTTTTATTTTACTCTGTTTTGTTATTTTTACTTTATTTTAGTTTTTGTCTTTGTATAAGATAATTATGCCTTATCTAAAAAAACATACCCGATGGTATATCGATTGCCCCCCGTTACGAACGTCGCTATCGCCGTGTCACGGAGGGGGGAAACGGTCGACACGGAAGGAATTCTGGTTGGTGGGGGGATTCGGGGTGTAGCTATGTCACCGAAACATCGCACGGGTCCCGATGCATATGTGAAAGTGTTCATGCATGCGTAGACGCCCGTCTTGGGGCTCCGGGGTGTGCCTCACGGACGGGCCGCCGCCGACACTGGAGAAGCAGACGCTGTCGGGTCTACGGAGGGATCTTGTTGTGGGTCTGCACGGATGTCGCTCCAGGCGTTCCTATGGGCTGACCTAACACAACCGGTGGGGAGGTCCATCGGTCAAAGCCCGCCCGTTCAAAGTCAAAGGAGCTAGCTCGTGGTCAAACGCTTCTGAGGTTAGGCGGACGGGGCACCGGGGGGGTAGTAATGCCACCGGAGGCCGCACCGGCCCTCATACATGCGGGGTGGTGTGGTGGCATTGCTACCCCTGTGGCCCCTGGCCCCGCCTAACCCCGGAGCGGTTGACCACGAGATCTAGCCTTTGACTTCCCACTGACGGATTTGACGGTGGACCTCTCCACCCGGTTGTCGGGCCGCCCATAGGGACACCCGGAGCAACATCCGGGCCAAACCCAGCTACATCCACTCCGTAGACCCGACGCGTCTGCTTCTCCAGTGCCAAGGGCGGCGCCGTCCGTGAGGGGGGGCACACCCCGGAGACGCGTGCCGGGCATTTGCAACCACCACAACACTTCCAGACTTGTGAGAGGCCGCCTACGCAAGATTTGACGGTATGCTAGACCCCGGAGGCCGCCGCCACAACAGCCGCTGCCAAGAGCAATCCGCGTAGAGGGAAGTGTTCAGATACTTCTCCATCACGAAAAATTACCATCGGTCCTATAGCACATGTGCCCACGTCATGTAAAAAACTCATGATTTTATCGCGCTCCGAGTATTTAATAATATTCACGCCGCATCGTTTCCGCAGAACGTCTACTACCGTGGCATCTCCGTCTGTGAGGGGGGCCACACCCCGGAGACGCGTGCCGCCTCTTCGGACATGCCACCACACCACCCCGCATGTATGAGGGCCCGATGCGACGCTACGGTGGCATTGCTACCCCCAGGGCCCCCGTCCCGCCTAACCCTGTAGCGTTTGACCACCGGATCTAGCCCTTTGACTTTGCACGGACGGGATTTGACACCAAAGGGCCTCTCCACCCGGTTGTGTTAGGTCAGCCCATACGAACACTTTGGAGCAACATCCGGGCGGACCCACAGCAAGATCCCCTCCGTGTAGACCCGACGCGTCCGTTTCCCCCCTCCAGGTGTCGGCGGCGGCGCCGTCCGTGAGGGGGCCGAACCCCGGAGATGCGTGCCGCCTCTTCGGACATGCCACCACACCACCCTGCATGTATGAGGGGCCGGTGCGACGCTCCGGTGGCATTGCTAGCCCCCAGGGCCCCCGTCCCGCCTAACCCTGGAGCGGTTGACCACGAGATCTAGCCCTTTGACTTCCAACGGACGGGCTTTGACCAGTGGACCTCTCCACCCGGTTGTGTCAGTTCGGCCCATAGGGACACCCGGGAGCAACATCCGGGCCAAACCCACAGCTACATCCATTCCGTGTAGACCTGACGCGTCCGTTTCCCCCCTCCAGGTGCCGGGCTGGCGCCGTCCGTGAGGGGGGCACACCCCGGAGACGCAGCGTCGGGCATTTGCAACCGCCACAACACTTCCGGACTTGTGAGAGGCCGCCACGCAAGATTTGACGGTATACTGGCCGGAGGCCGCCGGCCACAGTCGTAGACGCGCGAAGAGCAATCCGTGTAGAGGGAAGTGTTCAGATACTTCTCCATCACGAAAAATTATGAAAAATTACCATCGGTCCTATAGCACATGTGCCCACGTCATGTAAAAAACTCATGATTTTATCGCGCTTCGAGTATTTAATAATATTCACGCCGCATCGCTTCCGCACAACGCCTACTACCGTGTCATCGCCCGTCCGTGAGGGCCACACCGAGACGCTGCGCCGCCTCTTCGGACATGCCACCACACCACCCCACATGTATGAGGGCCCGATGCGACGCCTCGGTGGCCTTACTACCCCAGTGGCCCCGTCCCGCCTAACCTCAGTAGCGTTTGACCACCGGATCTAGCCCTTTGACTTTGCACGGACGGGATTTGACCAAAGGAGCCTCTCCACCCGGTTGTGTTAGGTCAGCCCATACGAACACTTTGGAGCAACATCCGGGCCAGACCCACAGCAAGATCCCCTCCGTGTAGACCCGACGCGTCCGTTTCCCCCCTCCAGGTGCCGGCGGCGGCGCCGTCCGTGAGGGGGCCGAACCCCGGAGACGCGTGCCGCCTCTTCGGACATGCCACCACACCACCCTGCATGTATGAGGGGCCGGTGCGACGCTCCGGTGGCATTGCTACCCCCCAGGGCCCCCGTCCCGCCTAACCCTGGAGCGGTTGACCACGAGATCTAGTCCTTTGACTTCCCACAGACGGGCTTTGACGGTGGACCTCTCCACTGTGTTGTGTCGGGCCGCCCATAGGGACACCCGGAGCAACATCCAGGCCAAACCCACAGCTACATCCACTCCGTGTAGACCCGACGCGTCCGTTCCCCCCCTCCAGGTGCCGGCGGCGGCGCCGTCCGTGAGGGGGGCACACCCCGGAGACGCGTGCCGGGCATTTGCAACCGCCACAACACTTCCAGACTTGTGAGAGGCCGCCTACGCAAGATTTGACGGTATGCTAGCCCCCGGAGGCCGCCGGCCACAGTCGTAGACGCGCGAAGAGCAATCCGCGTAGAGGGAAGTGTTCAGATACTTCTCCATCACGTAGAAAATTATGAAAAATTACCATCGGTCCTATAGCACATGTGCCCACGTCATGTAAAAACTCATGATTTTATCGCTCCGAGTATTTAATAATATTCACGCCAGATCGTTTCGCAGAACGCCTACTACCGTGTCATCGCCGTCCGTATGGGGGCCACACCGGAGACGCTGCGGCCGCTTCTTCGGACATGCCACCACACCACCCCGCATGTATGAGGGCCCGATGCGACGCCCGGTGGCATTGCTACCCCAGGCCCTGGCCCCGCCTAACCCTCAGTAGCGTTTGACCACCGGATCTAGCCCTTTGACTTTGCACGGACGGGATTTGACCAAAGGGCCTCTCCACCCGGTTGTGTTAGGTCAGCCCATACGAACACTTTGGAGCAACATCCGGGCGGACCCACGGCAAGATCCCCTCCGTGTAGACCCGGCGTCTGCTTCTCCAGTGCGGCGGTGGCGCCGTCCATGAGGGGGCCGAACCCTGGAGACGCGTGCCGCCTCTTCGGACATGCCACCACACCATCCTTCATGTATGAGGGGCCGGTGCGACGCTCCGGTGGCATTGCTACCCCTCAGGGCCCCCGTCCCGCCTAACCCTGGAGCGGTTGACCACGAGATCTAGCCCTTTGACTTCCCACGGACGGGCTTTGACCAGTGGACCTCTCCACCTGGTTGTGTCAGTTCGGCCCATAGGGACACCCGGGAGCAACATCCGGGCCAAACCCACAGCTACATCCACTCCGTGTAGACCCGACGCGTCTGCTTCTCCAAAGCCGGGCGGCGGCGCCGTCCGTGAGGAGGGGGGCACACCCCGGAGACTCGTGCCGGGCATTTGCAACCGCCACAACACTTCCAGACTTGTGAGAGGCCGCCTACGCAAGATTTGACGGTATGCTAGCCCCCGGAGGCCGCCGGCCACACTCGTAGACGCGCGAAGAGCAAGCACCGACGAGGGACGGGATGAGAAGCGTCTCCATCACGAAAAATTAGGAAAAATTCCCAGCGGTCCTATAGCACCTGTGCCCACGTCATGTAAAAACTCATGATTTTATCGCGCCCGAGTATTTAATAATATTCACGCCGCATCGCTTCCGCACAACGCCTACTACCGTGTCATCGCCGTCCGTGAGGGGGGCCACACCGAGACGCTGCGCCGCTTCTTCGGACATGCCACCACACCACCCCGCATGTATGAGGGCCCGATGCGACGCCACGGTGGCATTGCTACCCCTCAGGGCCCCTGGCCCCGCCTAACCTCAGAAGCGTTTGACCACCGGATCTAGCCCTTTGACTTTGCACGGACGGGATTTGACCAATGGGCCTCTCCACCCGGTTGTGTTAGGTCAGCCCATACGAACACTTTGGAGCAACATCCGGGCCAGACCCACAGCAAGATCCCCTCCGTGTAGACCCGACGTGTTGGGGACACAACTACTGAGTGTGAACCGCCCTAGAGGGGCCGGTTTACCCTCGTCCATGATCCAGGCCCACGGAGGAGGCCCGGAGCCCAAAGGCGACTTAAGGTCCATTTATGTAAACCGCCTTAGTGTGGTAACTTGTGTTGTAAGACAAGAGAGAAGAGACCGAGCCGGACACTTGTATGAGCCGGATCGGGACTCTGTCAGACCGGCGGCGCCAACCCGTGTATATAAGGGACGACCCGGCGGCGGATTAGGGAGAGAGGATTCGAGGCTAAGGCAAAGCTATTGCTCCCTAGTTGCGAAATCATATCAATCACATCACAACCGGACGTAGGCTTTTACCTTCATCGAAGGGGCGAACCAAAGATAATTCCCGTGTCTTGTGTCCGCTTTAACCTCTAGGTTAACCCGCACGATGGCCCTACGACTAAGTCCTTTCATGAGGACATCCGCCGTGACAATTCCACGACGGTTGGCGCCCACCGTGGGGCTATCGCACGACGGTTTGATGATCTTAGAGGGCAAGTTCGGGACTCGAAGGTTAAATGGGCGGATGACTAAGAGTCGTCGCGGCAAGCTCTACATCGACGATGCGGATCGGGGCCCCGAGGTCGGGTTTCCGCTTGAGTACGGGTACCGGGTCCCCTTCGCGGCATACACGCGTGTTCATCGGCAAGATCGGGCGAGCCAGGGCCTGGGCCGACGTCTGACCGACCTCGCCGAGACGGCTCAGCGGGCGAAGAAGAGTCCTGCCCTGGCTAAACCGGGCGGTCGTGCATGTTTTCGTGGAGTCGCCCACGGAGGCTGCGAGGACGGATCAGCATCCGTGACGTAAACTGTTGTCTACTCGTGATGAATCGTCGGCCGGAGAAACCGAGTCTCTATACCAGCCTGCAAGATGGCGGATCGGGCTGCTCCGACGGTGAGAGTATTCCGGACCCTTCGATCTACCCAACCGGGTTGGGATCTTCATGGCCGGTACGCAGCGGCGCTTCACTCTTCGATCATGGCGCCTTCTAGCCGCCGGTTCAACAGCGGTGATGGCAGCCGGGAAGGAGGCCTGTCGCGCTACCGCTCAAGTTTTGTCGAGCTTTTATTGCGTTGGCTGTGCTCATGGCAGAGGCTAATCCGCTGGATCAGGACCTGCACAACGCGGAGATTGCAAAGGTGAGGGAACAGATCACTAAAGCTAAAGCGGACCTGGCAGCCACGGACGTGAGGATGGCAGCGGAGCGGGCCGCTTTGGACGCGCAAGCTTATAGGCTCATGCTGGATCAGAGCGCATCACATGAAGTCATGAAAAGGAAGTACAGGTCCCGTTTACCTTCGGTTTTCGAGGGAAGAGAGCTTTTCAACACCCCAGGGGCGGGGACCAGTAATCCGCCACCGGTGGTAAACTGGCCGGAAGCACCTGGACGGCCGCGCCGGTTCAACCCGCGGTGGTAGATCTACCTCGTCATCACACCGGGCGCATCTCAGTGTGCAGACACCTCCGGTCACTACTCCAACCCGATGGATAACCTTGTCGCGGCTGCGGCACGGTTGGAGGCGATTCGATCGAGGGCGATTCACCACAGCGGTCGAAACCCGCCGGGTCAAGGAGCTCCTCAGACGGCCCTGGCTCGGCAACAAGCGTATTCAGATACCGGGATCGGATCCACTCCACCCCCGCCCAAGCCGGAGCTATAGCCGACGCGGCCGACAAACCGCCGTGTCAAGCAATGTGCAGCGTGGTCCGCCAAGGCAACAATCCGACGGGCGGCTTTGAGGATGCTCAAGTGGTAGTGGACCGCGCCAGGCACGAGGGAGGCCGAGTTAGCAGACAAGCAGAGGATCATCCGCCGCGCGGTTCGTCTGACCATCTTCGAGCCAGGGGTCATGTCCGGTTCTTTGGGGTGCCTTTGCCTCGCCCCCGCTTTACGTAACGGCGCTTGCCCAAGGACTTCAAGGGGCCGCGCAAGGTGCCCAATTATACCGCCGATTTGGCTCCGAAGCATGGATAGAAAGCTATGAGATGGCCATGGAGATGCTAGATGTGGATGAAGCCGCATTTGGCGAAATACTTCACAATGATGTTGGAAGGAACGGCCCGGACTTGGTTGAAAAATTGCCGCCCAGCTCTATCGGTTCGTGGACCCAGGGCCATAACCCGATTCATTCAAAATTTCAAAGACACCGTAAGCAGCCCATGTCCGTGGTGGATTTAGCAGCTTGTGTCCAGACGGAGGGAGAATCCACAACCCATTGGGTGCGCCCGCGTTCGAAGTTTTACATTCTTCGGACCGGATCAACCCCGATTCCGCGATCTTGACCTTGGAAGCCAATTGCGGTTCGAGCCATTGAAATTGAAGCTGGGCCGCATGAAGCGTTTTTGCCATGACATGGGCACTCTAATGGGCGTTTTGGTAAAGTACGCTGATTACGATAGTACCAAGGATCCCGAATCTGAGAATGATGAAGTGGGAAGGGAAATGTAACGGCAACCCTAGGGGCCAGCAAAGATCATTCGGCAGCAATGGAGGAACAAGCGTAGTTTAACGGCAACATGGGCTTTGTGGCTAACACCAACGCGCAGGACAAGGGTCAACGGCGCAGGGGTAGGCAATCAAACCGGGGCGGTCACAATCCGGATCGTTTGAATTTTATGTTGAATCAGCCTTGTCCAAAGCATGGGACGAAGGAGGCACCGGCGAACCACCTTTGGAAGGATTGTTACATTATGCAGGAGTTCAAAAACTCCAACTCTTTCCGGTATGATCAAGGGCCAGGCGGCGGTTCAGGGTCCCCCCCGGGCTACGGAGGAGGAAATTCCGGCCCAGGAGACGGCGGTAATCCGGACGGGCAAGGCAATCAGAATAATCAAAGTAATCAGAACAGTCAGAACAATCAGAACCAAGGGGGCTACAATCAACAACAGCAGCAGTCGGGTTATCAAAGTAACCCAAAACAGTTGAACGGTGGACAGTACCATGTCTTTACCACCAGCTTGGACAGACGAGACCGAAAACTTCAGAAGCGGGCGGTCAGCGTTGTTGAACCGGCTGCGCCGCATTACCTACGCTGGTCCGAGCAACCGATCGTGTGGAGCAGAGAGGACCATCCTCCCCGGGTTTACAATCCGGGTCAGCTAGCCCTGATGGTGGCACCCCAGGTAGGAGGGTACAAATTTACCAAGGTTCTTATGGATGGAGGAAGCAGCATCAACATCCTGTACTACGAGACCTTCCGGCGTATGGGGTTGACGGATAGGCATCTTAGGCCATCCAGCACAGTGTTTCACGGAGTGGTGCTCGGCAAGTCAGCTGCATCCGGGTCGGTAAGATAGCTCGGAGGTGACCTTTGGGGACGAACATGACTCTAGATCGTAAACATTGACATTTGAGGTGGTGAAAATTCAAAGCCCTTACCACGCCCTCTTTGGGCGGCCGCTTATGCTAAATTTATGGCACGGCCTGTTATGTTTACTTACAGCCTGAAAATGCCGGGTCACAAAGGAACGATAATGATTAATGGGAGCCGCCAGATCGCTTTGGAGTGCGAGGAAGGTGATGCGGCTTACGCAGAGTCGGTTTGTGCCACTGAGGAGCTAAACTATTATAAAGACAATGTTGATCCGGCGGACATGACCCCTTTGAAGAAGCCAACTACGGAGCATGATCCGGACTTGAAGTTCAAATCGGTACCGAGACGAAGCTTGTTGATTTTGTGCCCGGCGATTCGTCCAAGCAGTTCACTATCAGTGCCAACTTGGATCCTAAATAGGAAAGCGCGCTCATCGAGTTCATCCGTGAGAATCGAGACATTTTCGCATGGAAGCCTTCTGACATGCCAGGTGTACCGAGGGAACTCGCTGAGCACACTCTTAATGTTGACCCAAAATACAAACCAGTAAAGCAGTTTCTTCGCCGGTTTAATGAGGAAAGGCGCAAGGCCATCGGAGAAGAAGTTGCTACTCTTGGCAGCAGGGTTTATCGTCGAAGTCTTTCACCCAGAGTGGCTTGCCAATCCGGTGTTAGTTCTTAAGAAGAATGGCACTTGGCGCATGTGTGTGGATTACACAGATCTCAACAAGGCCTGTCCCAAGAGATCCTTTCGCCCTCCACCGCATTGACCAGAATATTGAAGCTACTGCGGGAAGTGATCGTTTGAGCTTTATGGATGCGTAATCCGGTTATCATCAGATTAAGATTGAAGTTAAGTACCAGGAGAAGACGGCGTTTATCACCCCTTTGGAGCCTTCTCGCTATGTATCTATGCCTTTTGGACTCAAGAGCGCCTAAGCGACTTATCGCCGTTATGCGTTCAAAGTTGCTTGCACGAACAGATCGGCCGTAACGTGCCTGCTTATTTGGATGATATCGTTGTTAAGTCAAGGAAGAATGACACCTTGATTGAGGATCTAAAGGAAACCTTTTACAACTTGCGGGTGTACAAGATGATGCTCAACCCGCCAAGTGCTTTTTGGTGTTCCAAAGCAAGTTATTGGGTTTTCGTGTCCAACAGGGGGATCAAGCTAATCCGGAAAAAATTACGGCTATCACCTCCTTGGCTAAGCGAAGTGCATCAATGACGCCCAGCGTTTGGCAGGCCGGATTGTCGCGCTTAAGCTGGTTTATCACCGTCTGGGCGAGAAGGCCATTCCTTTGTACCAGATGTTGAAGAAAGCGGATCAGTTTGTCCGGAGTTCACCACCGATGAAGCATTGGAGGATTTGAAGCGGCGATTGACCAACCCGCCGTTCTAGCCGCCCCATTGACAAAGAGCCGTTGCTGCTATATGTTGTCGCTAATGCTGTGGCGATTAAGCGTGGCTATCGTGGTGGAGCGGAAGGAGGCGGGAAGGAGTATCCGTTCAACGGCTGGTTTATTACATCAGCGAGGTCCTCATTGAGTTTAAGCAGAGATATCCGCATTGGCGTAAGCTGGTATCACGGGTTTTTATGGCAAGCCGGAAGCTAAAGCAATATTTCCAAGGGCACCCCATCACAAAGGGTGATTCGGCTCCTTGGGCGACATCATACGTAACCGGAAGCGATCGTCGGATTGCTAAGTGGGCTATAGAACTTGGGCCGACGGTTTAAGGTATGTGCCTCGACGGCCGTAAAATCTCAGGCACTTGTGGATTTCATTAATGATTGGACGGAGTTGCAAGTTACCAAGAGAAGCCGGATCATACCTATTGGACCATCCACTTTGATGGGTCCAGCAGCTTGAGGGCTCGGGGTGGAGTCGCTTTAACTTCCCCGCGAGGTGACAAGTTCTCATACGTTCTCCGCCTAATGTTCCCTTGTACTAACAATGCATTTGAGTATGAAGCTTTGCTCCATGGTCTCCGGATGGCTAAAGAAATGAATCTCACCGGTTAAATGCTTTGGTGACTCGGACTTGGTGGCTCGGCAAGTATCGTGTACTTGGGATTCCAAAGATCCACTCATGGCTGCATATCGTCGGAGGTGGATGTTGTTGCAGGACATTTTAAAGGATATCAGGTGGACCATGTGGATCGTCGGAAGAACGAAGCGGCTGATGCTTTAAGCCCATTGGGCTCTCAACGTAAACCGGTCCCACCCAACGCTTTTCCTTGATGTCTTGCATAATCCGCCGCTTAAGCTTCTGATGAAATTGGTTTGGCTATCCCTGATCCGGAGGCTCAATTGGTGGCGGCCCTGCATGTCATTCCGGATTGACGCTCCTTATTTGGCATACATGAACCGGGCGAGTTACGAGAAGATGAGACGTTGGCCCGGCAGATAGTTCGCGGTCTAAGTCTATGACCATTGTTAGTGGCGAGTTGCACCATTGCGTGTGTCGAGGCGTTTCAGCGTTGTGTGTCCCCTCAAGAGGGCCGTGAGATATTGCGAGAGATCCATGAAGGGGATTGTGGTCACCACGCCGGTTCAAAGTCCTTGGTGGCCAAAGCGCCCGCCATGGTTTCTATTGGTTGACCGCCCATGCCGATGCGGAGGATCTGGTCCGACGATGTGATGGTTGCCAAAAGTTCTCGAGCGTGCTCATGTGCCAGCCCAAGAATTGAGGATGATTCCAATTACTTGGCCGTTTGCGACTTGGGGTTGGATATGGTTGGACCTTTCAAAAGGTCCAAGGACAAAAAGACCCACCTGTTGGTGGCGGTTGATAAGTTTACCAAGTGGGTTGAGGCGAGCCTGTTAGCAAGTGTGATGCGGCCACGGTTCAGTTCATCAAAAGGTGATTTTCCGGTTTGGGTTTCCACAAGATCATCACGGACAATGGCACCAATTTGTCCAAAGGAGCTATGAAGGAATTTTGTGAGCGAGCACATCCGCTTGATGTTTCTTCCGTAGCCCACCCGCAATCCAATGGTCAAGCGGAACGAGCTAATCAGGAGATCTTGAAAGGTATCAAACCCGACTTATGGTCCCTTTAGAGAGGACGCCGGGTTGTTGGGTGGAAGAGCTTCCATCGGTGATATGGAGTATAAATACTACCCCCAACCGATCCACTGGATACACGCCGTTCTTTATGGTCTATGGAGCGAAGGCGGTCCTTCCCAGCGATATCCGTCACGACTCGCCTCGAGTGGCAGCTTATGTTGAGGCAGATAGCGAGACAGCACGGCAAGACGATTTGGATCGACTGGATGAAGAGCGCGATATGGCAGCTGCTCGTTCGGCGGTTTACTGACAGGATCTTCGTCGGTATCACAGCGGCGTGGTTAAAACCAGAACCTTTCAGGAAGGAGACTTAGTGTTGCGGCTCATTCAAGACCGTAAAGATATGCACAAGCTATCCCCACCTTGGGAGGGGCCTTTTGTGGTCAGCAAGAATCTATACAACGGGTCCTACTATCCGATTGATGTTCGAGAGCGAAAGGACTCACGCACGCCGAGGAGGAGACCAACAGCCGTGGAACATAGCTCATCTTCGCCTTATTATACGAGCCATTGGCTCCACTTATGTACATATTAAGACAATGTATATATTATGAATAAAAGCAATAAACCGGATCCTCGGTTTGAGCGGTATACATTACGTATCAAAGTCCGGTTTGGGTACATGGAGATCTTTGTCGTGAAGCGGCCTCGGTTTAACCCTTGGCCTTGCTTTTGTGAAATTTTTGTCACTTGGGGGCTTGGTCGTGTCCGAACCAATGCAACACCTCTTGGCGGCGAAAAGCCACCAGATCATTTGGGGGCTTGGTCGTGTCCGAACCAATGCAACACCTCTTGACGGCGAAAGCCACCAGATCACTTGGGGACATGATCACGCCTGAACCAACACGCCTCTTGGTCGGCCTAAGGCCATAGAATCACTTGGGGCTTGGTCGAACCCGAACCAATGCAATGCCACTTGATCGGCGTAATGCCACGATGTCAGTTGGGGACCTGGCTGACTTGAACCATCGCTACACCTTATAGGGAGCTTGGTCCTGTCCGACCATGGTAACGCCATCTGATCAGACTCAATAAAGCCTCTTCTTGCAAACAGTCTTTGTTATTGTTTTTGCTTCCATGTGTTTTTTATACATATAATTTGGCTTTTGTTTGTTGTCTTAAACCGACAAACCTTCTTTCAAGCTGGATTCAAGTTTTCAGAATTTGGTCCCTTTTTCCGGCGATTGATTGTTCCGGTTTGATTTTGCTGTTAATATCCCATTATGGAGTAACAGGGGCTTATCATACCCGACACGATTTACACGGTAAATCGGTATTATACACACAGGGATTGTTCTCCTTTGACGGTGATGGTTTATAAAAGCCTCCGCTTCAGGATTGGCTAAAGCCAACTGTGTGCCCGACACTGGCAGGCAAAATAGGTTGCAGGATTCACTACTTCAAAACCAAAGTATCCAGCACCGCCATGCAAAAGTTTACAGACTGAGGTTGTAACGGCATTGTTCAAAATAAAGTACTGACTATCCTATTACAAAGCCTTTTGAGGCCCGGTGTTTCATGTGGGGTTATGCCTTGAAGCTTCGGAGGCGTCGCCCGGCTTGACGAATTACGCTGCTTCGCCGGGTTGACGTGAGGTAGAGGGGGCGCCTGACGTCGGTTCAACTTCTTCTTCTTCCTCACCCAAAGCCCGGAAGTCATTGGTAGACCAGTCAATCCGGGTTAAGGCACGAAGATGCTTCTTCACTTATCAGCTCACCGGATCAACGTCGGGCGTAAGTGTGCTTATGAATTGGGGAACAAGGCTCGCACTTCAGGGATGACAAAATCCACCCGCTTGTTGTTGGCGTCATAAAAGGAACGGTGAACCGGCAGGTTGGCCGTCTGCCGATTGACTCGCCCGGTGACGCATTTCCTTTGTGATCCGTTTCATGCGTCGTTATCAAAGGCTTCACCATTCTCTTGAGCACTGGGAAACCTTTGGCTATGTCGGCCGGATCAAGATCTCGCTATCCACGCCTTGGCGCCCGTCGAGCGAAGAAGGTGCCAAAGACGAGCCGCGGATCGCTTCAACTCTTCAAGCTGCCGGAACCATGGACAACCGGTCCAGGTTTCTCGATCGAGGACGGCGCCCGTGTTGTCGTATGATGTAGCGCATATGACTCGTGGCGCGGTATACAGCTGCTCAATCAGCGTATAAGCGGCCTTGAGCTTCTTCCGAACATCGAACCCATATGTGCAATACGCTTGCTCGCATCGGTTTAAGACAACTCAGGATAAACCGCGGAAATATCAAAATTAAGATAGTCGATTGCATAGTTTCTTACCAAAGACGGCAGAGGTCATGGCATGCACTTGGCGCTTGAGTCCGTAAGCTCTTGATCACCGGTTTAAGGGCTGCTTGGCTTCTTCCGCCCGTTTTTCAAACCGCCTTCTCGGTGTCCCAGTTGGCCCGTTCGGATTTATACCACTCCTTCAATTTGTTCCATAGTGGCCAAAGCCATTCTCAATTCGTCCTTGGCCTTAGTGGTTTACGCTTCTTTGAGTCTCCAGATTGGCTCATGGTCTTTGAGTTGCAGTTCTTTGGTATATTTCATTACGATGACAAAGGGAGCATGTTAGTTGTTTTATTATACAAGTCCCAAGCTCAATACAAGTATTCAACTTGGCACTTGGGGGCTAATGGCTAGTTGATCTCAGTTTGCTATGAGGAGGCACACCTTAAGTCGGTTTAACTTTACAAAGTTAAACCGACCCTTGGGGATACTATACGATTAAAGTACAAGAAAGGTCAACTCATTACCTCATAGCGGTCCTTCATGCGATTTACTAGACCGGCTTCAAAGTCACGGCTTGTGTAAAGCCGGTTCAGAAAGCCGGAATGAAGTTCTTGGGCAGAGAAATTGTCGTAAGCCGACAGATCAGTCTTCCCCTTGTCCTTGCTCATAGTAGTGGAACCTTCCTTGATGTTGTGCTTTGCTAAAGCGACCGGTTGGCTAGGAGCAGTGTAGCCAGTACCTGTCACAATAACATCGTCATTTTCAGCGGTCTTCTTTGGGCTTGATGTCGTCTTGCTCGCTCGGCGGTTCAACAATCACGACCCGCTCTGTGGGCCAGGTTTGATGGAGCAAGCTGCGAGGTTTCCACTTGGACCTCCGGTTCAACTTCCGGTGGGTCAGCGGTATCATCTTTGTACAACTCGCATGAGCTATCTTTGGCGGCTTCAGGATTGTCGTGGGTTTGTTCTGGGGTCTTTTTCCGGATCAGCATCCGCATGAGGGTCAAGGGTTTTGCTTTCTTGCTCAAGCGAGCCTTGGTGCTGCAATATTCAGAATGGAATAAAGAAAAAATTGGACAAAGCAATTGTAAACCGAGCAGACGGGACAGCGGTTGCATACCCTGCAGCGACTTTAAGCGGAGGCGATTGCGTGGTTGATGAACCGCCGGACGAACCGGAAGAGGCCTGATAATTGGGGTCGAGATGGATTGAGAGGACATCGGAAGAAACCCTTTAAGAGATAACGCTTTTCGGAGAGCAAGTCACCTCACGGGCGACGCCCGGGTTGGTGTGTCTGGTAAACTGGATGAGGTAATACGTTGGCCACTATGCCGGGTTGTGCGGGCGCTCTTCAGCTTCTTGTGTCTTCAAAGAAAGGTTTGGATTTAAGTAAGCACAGGAATGATATCTTTTTCACTTTCCGGGCGGTGCGCCAATTCTTTTAACCGGCACAAGGTCGGATTCGGAAGAAAGAAAGATTACCTCAACAGTGGTCGGCATGGCTGGCTTCAAAGATCATCCTGGGAAGTAAAGTTGTCAGTAAAAGGAGTACAAGGGGACAAATCATAAGCAAGAATGAACACAAAGCGGTTTACGGCGGCTCCCTCGTAAGAATGTCAAGTTTTACCTCAGCTCCTTCTGATTCTTCGTCCTCTGGTGGATCAGAGGACTCGTGATTTCTTCTTGCCTGCCTTCTTGGTGGCCTTGGACTTTACCTTGGCGCCCGAACCGGTTTAGTACGTTTCGAAGAGCTGTCACCTGAGAAATAACAAGGATTAATACATATCAACAAAGTTTTAAAGACCCAAGAACGGTGAATAGAGCTTTACCGGCGGTTTGTTGGCAACACAGAATGGAGCCAGCCGGTTAGGCTGCAAACGGAGATTGGTTCATCAAGCATCTTCTTTACAATCTCCGTAACTTCAAGTTCAGTTATGGGCAGCTCGTGGCGTCTTTGAGGGTCTTTGAGGCTGCGGTGTACTCGTGCATCAATCCGGGACGGCGGCTTAGTGGCAAGACGCCCCAAGAAACCCAACACCGCACAAGATCCACGCCGGTTAAGCCATTGGCCATTAGAGCCCGGAGCTTGATTATTTGAGGCGCGAAGTTCTTTCGTTCCGCGGCGGTTAAGCGTCTGGCAGCGGATGCTTGATTCTTTGAGCCGGTGAGGACGATAACCCGGCAAGGGGTTCCCATTGGCGAGGAGCGGTGTTCGGCGGTAGAACCAGGTTTGGTTCCAATCCTTTGGATGACTGTGGTGTTTGGCGTGAGGAAAATCCACCTCCTTCCTCTTTTGGATTGAAACGCCGCCCGGCTACGTGTTCGGACCATCGAGAAAATTGATGCAGCGGTTCAAGTGAAAAAATCCCGGAACAACTCCACAGATGGTTCTTCACGAAGGTAGACTTCACGAAGACTTGGAAGTTGCATATGTTTGACACGAAGTTCGGGCCGATATCCTGCGGATGGAGTTTCAAACTTGCGAGGACGTCCGGAAAAATTTTGAACCGGGCGGGCAGAATCCCGGTCTAAGTGCTGCATAAACACGATTACTTCACCCTCTTGTGGCTCGGGAGGAAACTTCGCCATCCGGAACACGCCCGATGGAGGACATTTTTGGCGCCAAACCGCCCGGTGGTGACATAGCCGTTCGATTGTGTTTGGTGATTTTGGACGGACCCAATTGCAAGCTGAGAATTGAGGGCCATTAGGAAGACTAAGCTGCGAAAGAAAGGAAGAGACGGTTTACCATTAAGCGGTTCAGGTATATCATACATTGTTAAACCGGTGATTCAGCATCCGGCTTCCCGTTCGGTTTAGCGAGGACTAATGGAGTGACGGATTAGCTGTCGAAAGTTAAACCGCCGAAAATGGCAGAGTTGAAAAGTCTACTAAGTATGGATGTAAACAGTTTTCACATACGAATGAAGGTAATCGAGATCTACGAAGCTCTAGTAAGAAAAACTTTACGACCTATGCAAACCTTCATAAAGAAGCGGGAGGGTTCAGATATTCTAAACTCGAGGATCTGAACAAAAGGAAGGGTGCATAAAGAGTTCAATGGACGGCGGAGCGATCACTTATACAAGATGCACGGTATGGCTGAGGCGTGCGGCCATGGCGGAGCAAGTGAGAGGAAAGCGATATGAACTGCGTGATGAACAGGATCTCTGAGATGGGATCTAGGGCTTGAGAGGAACCTTACGACGGCGGAAACCGCGGAGGAGCGCCAAAACTCTGACACGGTCGAGGTTGATGCAGCGGCCCGGCGATGAAGCGTCGTTCGAAGGTCGCGACGACGGAGCTTCAGGGCTAGAGCGTCGCGAGGAAGGAGAAGAGCGGAAGAAGAAGAAGAGAAAGGCGACCGGTCTATTTATAAGGGACCGGAGCAATCAACGGTAGCGAGAATCAAGGAGTCAAAAGCTGCTGACGGTGCAGCGGCCGCCTCGATTTTCGGGATAGCATTAAATGAAGGGAATCTTACTGTTTGGATTTCTTTATTAAAGATGACGTCACGGCGGTTCAAGCGGATGGCGGTTTACAAAATACGAAAGGAGATCAAAGAGGTTCCTGAAGGTGTTGAAGATTGACTTCAACCGGTTCAGGTCAATCTGGGGCCTAATGTTGGGGACACAACTACTGAGTGTGAACCGCTCTAGAGGGGCCGGTTTACCCTAAATCCATGATCCAGCCCACGGAGGAGGCCCGGAGCCAGGCGACTTAAGGTCCATTTATGTAAACCGCCTTAGTGTGGTAACTTGTGTTGTAAGACAAGAGAGAAGAGACCGAGCCGGACACTTGTATGAGCCGGATCGGGACTTCAGGGACGGCAGGCGTCAACCCGTGTATATAAGGGGACGACCCGGCGGCGGATTAGGGAGAGAGGATTCGATGCTAAGGCAAAGCTATTGCTCCCTAGTCGCCGAAATCATATCAATCACATCACAACTGGACGTAGGCTTTTACATTCATCGAAGGGGCCGAACCAGTATAATTCCCGTGTCTTGTGTCCGCTTTAACCCCTCTAGGTTAACCCGTACGATGGCCCTACGACTAAGTCCTTTCATGAGGACATCTGCCGTGACAATTCCACGACACGACGCGTCCGTTTCCCCCCTCTAGGTGCCGGCGGCGGCGTCGTCCGTGAGGGGGCCGAACCCCGGAGACGTGTGCCGCCTCTTCGGACATGCCACCACACCACACTGCATGTATGAGGGGCCGATGCGACGCTCCGGTGGCATTGCTACCCCCCAGGGCCCCCGTCCCGCCTAACCCTGTAGCGTTTGACCACCGGATCTAGCCCTTTGACTTTGCACGGACGGGTTTTGACCAGTGGAACTATCCACCCGGTCATGTTAGGTCAGCCCATACGAACACTTTAGAGCAACATCCAGGCCAAACCCACAGCTACATCCACTCCGTGTAGAAGCGACGCGTCCGTTTCCCCCCTCCAGGTGCCGGTGGCGGCGCCGTCCGTGTGAGGGGGCACACCCCGGAGACGCGTGCCGCCTCTTCGGACATGCCAGCACACTGTACGGCGTGTATGAGGTATCACTCTGAAACGTACTATCACTCTGAAACCTTTAGTGCCCGGTCACCGGTCGGCTGCCCGAACCGAAAGTTTCAGAGTAATTGTCCGTTTTCTTCATATAAGTCTAATGAATACCGGAGCTTGTAACGTGTGGATTAGTGAACTATTTAAACAGGTCAAATTGCTTTCCCCTAGGCGAGGTGGGACTATTTAACAAAATTGTGGTTTGCATATATGACGATGGCCTAGCCCTCGGCATAGGCCTCCCACCTATGCCGACGGCCTGTCCGTCGGCATATGTGCACGTTATCCACTCCCCCGGGCTGCTGACATGTGGGGCCCAGGCCTATGCCGACGGCCATGCCGTCGGCATAGGTCCAACCTTATCCGCACCTTTTGACCGCACCGACCTCCTCCACTCATTTTCTCCCTCAACCGCTGACCCGACCTCCGCCGCCCACCTCCTCCGCCCGCCGAGAACGCCACCGCCCGCGCCGCCCGTCCCGAGCATGTCGGCGCGCGCCTCCCCGCTCCAACCAGCCGCGCCCCACCCGAGCCAGCCGTCGCCGCGCCTCCCGCCCGACCCCAGGCAGCCGCCCGCCTCGACTCCGCGGTGCCCAGCCGCCTCCCGCCCGCCCCGCCTCCGACCTTCCCGCCCGACCCCCACCGCCCTTGACCCCCCTTGGCCGCCCGCCCGAACCCCGCCGACCTCCCGCCCGACTCCGCGCCTCCCGCCTAACTCCGGCCGGCCCTCTCGAAGGTGAAAATTTTATGTATTTTTAGTGTTTTTAGTAATTTCAGTAGCTAGTTAGATAGGTATTTAGATAGATATTTAGATAGTTAGATACCTAGTTAGATAGATAGTTATATAGATAGTTAGATAGGTAGATAGTTAGATAGTTAGATAGATAGTGAGATAGTTAGTAGGTAGATAGTTAGATAGTTAGATAGATAGTGAGATAGGTAGTAAAAAAATTTGGTTAGATGAGATGCTATATGTTGCATATCTTGCAAAAAAATTGGTTCGATGAGATGAATCAATGATTATGACGAATAGGTGATAATGATGATGATGAATATGTGATGACGATGATGAAAATATTGTTAATGTTGTTAGTTTTTTGCCTACATGAAGCAAAAAATAAATAAATGCATCTTAAATGTTTTAAATATTCTCTATAAGTTGTGATGTTCTAAATTTTTTGTCGATGGAATTTGCAGGCTTTGTGGTGTTGCATTTCATCAAAGTGACCGTCGTCCAAGCGTTGTTCCCCGAGCATCCCTACGTTGTTCGACTCCTTCCCCGCAGGTAGGGTGAGCTACAAGTCCATCTCCTCCATTTTTTGATGTCACTAGATTTCATTCTCAAGTCAACTGGCGTAACCTAGGCGTCTCCCGTCCGAAAGGGTTGCATCAATAAATATGCATTCAATTGCATATTTATCACCGCAGCTATTTCGGATTGTCCAGCGTTTTCCACGGACAGCCCGAGGATGTGTAGATTGGGTATGTTCTCCATGTTCTACCCGTTCCGAGACAGGATTTGTGGCGCCTCCCCATTATTCTCTGGAGCACATTCTCTCGGCTATTTGACGAGACGTGTATCTGGAGAACAGCGGGAGGTGCTCGTAATTTTGTCTCGAACGGGTAGAATGGAGAACGTACTCAATCTACACATCCTCAGTGGGATTAGGACCCATCTTTACCTATTAGAGATGTAGGTGGATTCAACGGTAGAAACTGAAAATTTGATGTGATTAATTTAAGTGAATCCTTAATTATGTTGTGTGGTTTGCAAAATAGCGAGAGGATGGCGGATAATCGGTGGATGTACCGGTGGTTTTATCCGTCGAAATCGAGTAACATCAGAGTGGATCACGAAAACCGATGTGTATTTGAAGGAGATATTCCATCGTCCAATGAGAATTATCCCACCATGCCCCTGTGCGAGATGTGCCAGACGTCACCGTAGAAATTAGACGGACATGAGTGAGCACCTTCGCACGCATGGATATATGCCAAACTTTGACATGCCGCCGATAAACATAGCCGATCAGGACCGTGGTAGAGAGGAGGTGATGCGACAACGCATCGATGGATATGAGGACGACGAAGTCAGGGACATGCTAGATGATGTCATTGTTGCGAGAAGCGCAAATGCGACACCTTCAGAGAATGAACCGGAGGAGCCGGAGGCAACCGCAAAGGCCTTCTTGGAGGTCTTGGCCTCGTCGAAGAAACCTCTTTATGCGGGTGTGAAAGTATCTCAGCTGGATGCCATCTCGCAACTGATTGCAGTCAAGGTTGAGTACGGCTGTAGCCAGAAATGCTTCGAAGCATTCCTAGGAGTATGGGCTAACAGCCTCCATGAGGGTCATGAACTGCCGAAAAGCATGTACGATACAAAGAAAATCATGAAGGCACTCTCTATGGATTATGAGAAAATAGATGTTTGCCCGAAGAATTGCCTTTTGTTTAGGCGCAGTATGCAGATGACAAATCTTGTAGGAAGTGCGGTTCGTCTCGGTACATTGAGGTGGTCGGTGAGGATGGTGAGAAAAAGCAGCTAACCATCCCGTTAAGGTTCTTCGGTATCTTGATTTTATAAAAGACTGCAGCGCCTTTTCATCACGAAGGAGTCTGCCAAAATGATGAAGTGGCACAAGGAAGGTATAAGGTACAATCCAAAAAAATCGTACATCCATCGGGAGGGAAGCATGGAAGTCATTCGATGAAGAATACCCGAGGAAGCAGCCGAGTGGGAATGTCGAGAATAGCCATATCGGTGATGGGTTGAATCCATATGGTATGCCGTCCAATCCATACACTGCTGGCCTGTGTTTGTAATTCCGCTCAATCTTCCTCCGGTGCCCTAATGCAACGGAAGACCATGTTCTTGTCGCTCATCATTCCGGGGCACGACTACCCGGGAAGCAATTGGGTGTGTTTATGCAGCCGCTTGTGGATGCTTTGCACCATTCTTGGTACTTTCCGAGGTTGACATACGACCGGGATCTGCAGAGAAATTTCTTGATGAAAGTTTGGTTGCACTATTGCATGCATGACTTTCCGGCTATGCTCTATTCTGCGGATGGTGTACAAGTGGTAAGATGCCATGCCAGTGTGCATGCAGGCTCTGCGAATGATTTGGCTGAGTAAGGGTGGCAAGTATGTAGCCTTTGACCTGCATCGACAGTTCCTCCCTCCAGACCATCCAGACAGGGAAGACAAGAAGAACTTCACGAAAGGCCGGGTTGTTCATGAAGTAACCGAGATTCCAACATTTTCGGGGGTAGATGTTCTTGCTCAACTAAAAGCTCTGAAGCCTAAAGTCAAAGGCAAAGCCAAAGCCAAAGACAAAGGCTTCGAGGGATATGGTGAGACGCACAACTGGACTCACATTACCCCCTTCTCGCAGCTTCCCTATTTCAAGGACCTCAAACTTCCTTACAATATTGATGTGATGCACACCGAAAAGAATGTGGCAGACTCCCTTTTCCACACAATCCTGAACATTCCTGATAAGACGAAGGATAACGTAAAAGCTAGAGCCGATCAACAGAGAATTTGTGATAGACCACGCCTGAACATGAAGCCTCCCACGGGCGGTCGAAAAAACTGGTTCAAGCCAGATGCTAACTTTGTCCTTAAACCGCCAGAAGAAAAAGAAGTACTTATCTGGTTGAAACAAATTTTGAAGTTCACCGATGGTTATGCATCGAATATAAGTAAGGGAGTCAATCTTTCAACGGGCAAAGTGACCGGCCTGAAGAGTCATGACTACCATGTATGGATTGAGCGGATAATGCCGGTGATGGTTCGAGGCTATGTCCCCGAGCATGTCTGGCGAGTGCTTGCCGAGCTTAGCCATTTCTTCTGCATGCTCTGTGCTAAAGAAGTAAGTAAAGAGGTGATTGAAAATTGCATAAGAAGGCACCGGAGTTGATAGTCAAGCTAGAGAAGATCTTTCCGCCAGGCTTCTTTACTCCGATGACACATCTCATTCTGCACCTCATGAACGAGGTATTGTTGGGGGCCCTGTGCAAAATCGGTGGCAAGACGTCTCGAGAGGCGTAACAAGCATCTCCGACGGAAATGTGGAAACAAAGCTAAGATTGAAGCTTCCATAGCTGAGGCGGTTATCCTAGAGGAGGTGTCGGACCTCGAGGACATCATACTATCCGCACCACGTTCCCCATCTTCATAACAAGGTGCCTCGATACAATATAGAAGAGCCCAAGTATCAACCCAGGCTCGATCTATTCAACGCCAAGAAGGTGGGAGGGCTGGGGCCTCGAAATCTTATAACATGCCACGACAAGAGTGGGAGGACCTCATGTTCTATATCTTGCACAACATCAAGGAAGTTGAGGAAGTGTGGATGAGGTAATACCACTACACCATTCCTTTATGTCTTCCACATCATCATGTTTCATGTTCACTTAGTCGGTCTAACACCGCTTATCTTTTTTAGTGATTTTGTTCAAGAGGAATGGGCGGGAGTGAATCCTCCTCGAGGCGGAGGCACTTACTCTTCTCCGTCATGGAAACCCCGGACGTAAAAATTTTGTTGCTTGGTTCATGGAGAAAGTAAATTTCCACACTCCCTATTAAATACCTACTTCAACATTTATTAGTTAACCCGAACTAATGCACTAAAAATTTCCATTATACTTGTAGGGAAAAGATCCGAACATATCTATGGATGATGAATTGAGATGGGTTTCCATGGGTTTTGACCACCCGTCATGACATGTACAAAGTATGATGTGAATGGGTATCGCTTCCATACAAAGGAGCACCAAAACAGCCGCCCGATCCGAAAACTATAAATCTTTGGAGTGTACACCCCGGTCAAAATTCAGTAGACTACTACGGAAGGGTACAAAATATATACGAGGTTAAATTCCGCCAGGGGCGTGAGACCCTAAGTCTTCCTGTGTTCAAATGCCGATGGTTCGATCTGTGGGAGGGGGTAAAACATACGCCTTCCATTGGTTTGGTCGATGTTAAACCATCAACCGTCTATGTCGGAGCCGATCTCTTCATTGCGGCTACCCAAGCTACACAAGTATATTATCTGCCTTACCCATGCCAGAAAGTGTATCTAAAGGGTTGGGAAGTTGTGTTCAAGGTGTCGCCACATGGTAAGCTACCAGACCCGAATGAAGACGATTACTACAACATTAACCCCATGACATACGAGGGAGTGTTCTATCAAGAGCAACCTGATGATGATGATGATGATGTGGTTAGAAACGATGACGCTAGACCATTGGGTGATGATGATGTGGACCCAAACATCGACAATGCACGGAATGATGGTGAGACCATTGTTAATGAAAATGACATACTTATGCTAGAAAAGTTAAACGAAGACGCTGACGAGGAGGAAGAGCCTCCACCTCCATCAGACAACGAAGATGATATGATTGATAGTGATGATGAGACGGACCGAGAAAGAGGTTACAACAGTGATGATTCATATGGGTTCTAGCAGATGTACGTTTCAAGTTTAGGAATATGCCTTTTTATGCATTTTTATTAATGTGTTTATTATCATGCTTTTTCTTCATTTCATTAATTTACTAATTGCTTTTTCTCTTTTCAATGCAGGTTCGTGGAACATGGGCAAGGGGAAGGCCGACGGCGTGGGTTTCCTACGCAAGGTCGTCGGCCTGCCTAGTTGGAGTGGTCGAGCACGTAATCCTCCCCCTCGGCTACTTGACGATGACTCCTCACAGGGAGGTCGAGGGAGAGGTGCCCCTAGAGGAGGAGGGGGCGGGGGGAGAGCCTCTAGAGGACGAGGTCTTTGGGGAGAGCCACTCTGAGGGGTCGCGGCCAGAAAGAGCGCACCCTCACCGACTTAGGGGTGTTGTCTTCGAGGCCCTCCTCTAGTGAGGTACCCTCCTCTAGTGAGGTACACTCTAGGGAGGAGGAGGAGGAGGTGGAGGAGGAGGCACGCGAGGAGGAGGAGGAGGAGGAGGTTGGGGAGGGGAGCCAGGCGAGGAGGGGGTGGTGGCGGGGATGATGGTGGTGACGGGAAGGGGGTTGACAACAAGGGATGGCTGCGTGGAAACGCAAAGCTACCAAAGCAGGTTCCTGCTACTAAGGAGCAGAAGTGGCTCATTGAGCCCACGGGAAAAGAGTAAGCGGTTCATTATTTTGCTTGTCACATGCATATTCCGGTTGTTATTTATTTTGCTTGTCACATGCTAATAGTTCATTCTTTTGCAAAGAATCGGATATATTCTAAAGGGTCTGTATTCCCAACGGCCTCATCACCGTCTTGCTGAAGTTATCTTGGCGGGGTTGTCTTGTCCGGATCGGTCAGCAGCCGGACCGTCGGGTTTTGGCCACAGCTGGGACCAGCAGGAAGCGGCCCTCCACGCGGACCATGAGACCCATGCCAAGGCCGTGACCACTACTTTCTGGTGAGTTCTCTTGAAGCACAAGTCCATTCTAGTTTCATGAATGATTTAACTCATGGCTTCTTCCATTCTTGTTTCATGCATGATTGTAGAAATTCTATCGAGTTCTTCCGGAACCTGAGGGCTAGAGCGGACCAGATCGTGCTGCGCCAATGCAAGAAGAAGGCCCGCCAGATGCAGTACGAGGTGCGCTATGTGGCCATCTCGACATACTACCACGACATTCTTGGTGTGAAGATGACCAAGGAAGAAGCGCGGAGGATGGGCATTACCTTGGAGAGGCACGAGTACTTGGCGGTAAGTATAAAAGTTTTTTCATTATGCTTTCATATATTATGTTTTCATTATGCTTTCATTACCATGTGGTACATTTCACCGTTTCATGTTGACATGCCATTATGCTTTTATTATGTAGGTGTGTCCAAATTGGTGTTATGGAAAAGACGAGTCATGGGAGGCATTGGTGGATCTTTGGTTTGATGGGGCTGGAGCACAGGCGGCTATGAGAATCAAAAATAAGGCTAACCGAGGGAATGAAGGAGTACATGCTCAGGGAAACCAAACCACTATCTCCACAAGGCGGTTAATGTATGACTAACCCCATTAAACATTCTTCTTCTTCTATTTACCATCACTTTCTTATGTATGACTAACATCTGTTTGGTGGTGCGGAGGAGGCCAAGCGGCCGCTCTCACACATGCAGGCGTGGGAGATCGCCCATCTGTGAAGGACCCCAAGCACTGGCGAGCCCAAGTACTACGGCAAGAAGACCGCGTGGAGGAAGGAGGCCTACTCCATGGCGTGTCTGGTTACATCTGACACACTGACCCCATTGCGGCGGATCTGGATGACAGGCGGTGGTGAGCATGGGGCCCAAGGAGCACGGTCGGGAGGCGGTTCTCGATGCTGTGGTCACTCCGACTATCTCCTACACAACCCGTCCGGATCGACCCGAGCTGAGCCGGCCAGAGCTAGCCAGTGTCCAGTTCACAGTCCCTCTTTCAGGAGCAACAATCTGTAAGTATTTTCCCTCTTATCTTCATTGCTCACTTTATTTTCCACATCTAATAGTTTTATGAGTTCCATCATGTCATACCGTAGGCCTACCTGGAGTACACACGCCAGGAGACCATGGCGTGGCATCAAAGGCTTCATGAACACCAAGTGCAGAGGGATCGCCAGCTGGAGCAGGCTTTTCAGGAAATGGCGGCCGGCAGGTGTCCTCAGTTGCAGCCAGCACAATGCCCTCCAGCACAACCAAGGTCAGCTGACCTTTGAGGAGTTTGTGGCACGTAAGCTGGCCCCTCGTGGTTAGTTCATCCCCAATCTATTCACCCAAAGCATGTCATGCCTTTCAACACGATCATATATCACATTAATATGTCTTTTCAACATCCGAGAACAGGTGGATCTACCGTTGGCGGTGGTCTTCGCAGCACTCCGGAGACACGGAGCCCGGCCACTCCGATCCACGGAGGCGGAGGTGGAGGCGGTCTTGGCGGTAGCGCTGCCGCTAGCTTGATGACGACACAGGCTTCGCAATCTTGGCGGTGACGACCTCCAGCGGTGCTCGGCGTCTGGCGCTTAAGCCTAGTGTGTGGTGATGATGCTTGAGATGACTTGTGTGTGGTGATGATCATTTAGAGACTTGTGTGTGGTGCTTTTCTATATGCTTATGCTTATGTTGGTTGTGATGATGATCATTTAGAGACTTGTATGTGTGATGATGCTTATGCTTACGTTCTTTGATATGTCTTTGGCGATATGTGTTGTTATATATGTGCTGTTATTTGAATTGAACTGATTTGAAAACAAACAGAAAAAAGAAAAAAATCAGAAGCAGACTATGCCGTCGGCATAGGACTGGCGTGAGCTCCCAGTTGCTGACGCGTGGCACCTATGCCGACGCGTAGCCGTCGGCATAACTTCTAAACTAAGCCGACGGCTATGCCGTCGGCATAGGGGTGCCACGCGTCAGCAACTGGGAGCTCTGTGGCACACCTATGCCGACGGCCTGGCCGTCGGCGTACGGTTTGACTAAGCCGACGGCCAGGCCGTCGGCATAGGGGTGCCACGTGGCGTCCGGCGGCATAGCCCAGGAGCTGTGGCACACCTATGCGACGGCACGGCTGGCGTCGGCGTTGTTGACTAAGCCGACGGCGAGCCGTTGGCATAGGGGTGCCATGTGGCGAGCCGCCGTTGCTTTCGGCCGATTGGCGGCAGCGGTAATGGCGATAAGCGTTACGGCCCGATGTCGTCGGCATAGATGTCTGACCACCGTCGGGATAGGGTCTATGCCGACGGCCCTTCTATGCCGACGGTCATCACAGCTACGCCGACGGATATGTTGCCGACGGCCCTATGCCGACGGGGGCCGTCGGCATAGGCCTGTCCCGACGGCTAGTCAGGGCTATGCCGACGGCCCTGGCCGTCGGCATAGGGTGCGATTCCCGTGGTGTATACGGTTTTCCTGCGTTCGAAGTGTTTCTTGTGGAAAAAAAAGTGTTGCAGTGTTGCTTAATAGACAGATCACACCATTGCCACTCCATCAGACTCTCATCTCTCCCAGCTATGGGGAGATAAACAGCCGATCCGAAAATAACGCTGGCCCCCGCCTAAAATATATAATTGAGCATCTGCTCCTCGGCCCGCTTATTAGTACGTCCATATTCCTCGGGATATGTGTCAGCCGTTCCCGTAAGATGGTCATGCCATGGTTATATCGATTGGGTTAGCAGTACCTTCGCCTGTGATCTACCTACTGCATAGCTTAGGTCTGTGCCTGTGATAGGCCTCCTCCTTGCAGACGTTTGGAATCTCGCAGAGACGCAGACCAAAAGTCAAGCGAGCATGCGCGCAGGTGGTTTTGATCTTCTGCGGCCGCGATTGTATATTGTATGAGTTTCTTGGCACAAAAGATCAGACTACTCGCGTGATCAGATACCGGGACTAGACGTATAGACTTTGCAGCACGCGGATAGATAAAGTGGATTACATGCAAAACCATCACATGCAAAAGAGCTGGTCACTGAGTGACAAATATTCTTTAATTAGGTGTGTGCTACGTAAATCAAGTGAATAAGAGCAATTCCAACTAGGCGACCCAAACGAACGCACACTTTATCTGCTTTTCGTCTGTTTCGGTTGGCCAGACAGAAATGCGCCTCCGCTTTTTCAAATAGGTTGGCAGATGCGCCCAACGGGAGGTGGACCCATTTATGCCGATGTGGCCGAAACTGACTAATTAAAAATAATTATACATAAATGCCGGTCAAACGTCTGTCAAAGTTCACTCAAACAATTGGAAAATTGAAAAAAATAAGCTGCCCGCACGCTGCCCTAGTAGACCGACTTGCCCTTGCCCTTGCCGTCGTCGTCCTCGCCGCCGGTAAGGTCAATGAAGACGGGGGAGGCCCAACCCAACTGAACGCGGCTTGATAGGCCGCAGCCTCCTCTGGCGTCTGCTATGGTGGCGGCATAGCGACAAGGCGGGCGCGCTCCTCCCCCTCCTCGAGCCGCAGAGCTTCCTCGACACGGCGCAGCATCTACTCATATTGCATCTGCCGCTCGCTATCGGCCCGCTCCTCGGCAAGCCAGTGCGCCTTCCAGCACTCAAGGTGGGCCGCCTCTTCTTCCGGCGTGGCGGCGTAGTGGCAGGGAGGCCCGCTCACCCACTCGCGGTACTGGCCGATCCACAAATAGGACTCCTCCGGCCAAGTGTGGGGTGGCGGTGAAGCTTGCATGTGGGAGTTTGCTCACCCACCGCGGACAAAGCAATGGCTTGCTCCAGCCCATCCCAATGGGTGTCCTCCTCGAGCCAGCTCGCCTCCAGCGCGTGCTGCAGTGCCTCCTCGAGGGCGTCTTGGTACTCCGCCTCCTCTTCCCGCAGGGGCGGCGGCGGACGGTTGTGGTTGATGTGGACGTCGCGCCATCGTTGCTCCTCGTGCTCGAGAGCAAACCAGGCCTCCCAGGTTGGAGAGTCTGCAGCCTACTCGGGAATCCGCCGCTGCGCCGCCGTGAGCTGCGCCCGCTGCCTGTGCACCTCCTCATCGTGCGCCCATTGTGTCCGCGGAACCGTCGGCACCAGGATCCACTGCGGATCGAGGTAGCAGTAGTGCGGCGGCTTCACGTCGAGGTAAGGCAGCGGCTGCCTGTACTCACAGTGCCCCCGCTCTTGGTGCACCGGGATGTGCAGACGATGCCGACCTGGGCGGTCACGCACCAGCGGTGGAGGAGCACGGGAGGATGAGGCGACGGGGGTGCCCTTACCTTTCCCGCTGTCGGATCTGTTGCCGAAGAGGCCCATGGCTAGGGTTTTGGGTTGTTGCCGGCGAGGAAGCAAGAAGGTGGTGGGGGGATAGATGTGGACGGAAGTGGATGAGGACGGCCACCCCGCACGCGGGGGTAAAAACGATGCTTGCATTGGCTGACTAGTGGGCCCAGTATCGGTGGTCGTCATAAATTAGACGGTGGGCGGTGGATCTCTTACTCCGGCATCCTGCCCACGGACCATGTCCGGACACAAAAACGGACATGTACCGGAGGTATTTGCATGTCAGTATTGGAGATGACCTAAGAGCAAGGGCTGACCCAATTTGTCCATGGTATCCATTTGGGTCAAAACGGACAAAAGAATCGGCCCAACGCAGATACCTATTTCCATTTTGTGTCTGTTTTGTGTCCATTTGAATCCATTTCAGTCCTAAATTTGGGTCACATTTGGATCGAAGATGGATACAAAGCAGACATTTCTTGTGTCATCTTCGTCCGCCACATGCGACGCCTGGCCCATTGTCACAGACCCACCTCTCTCTACTCCTCTTTCTCTTCCCATCCCACGATGCCACCGTGCACCCAAGCCGGCGGCTGACCTCGCCTCGCCTCCCATGCGTCGGGGCCACTGCTGATATTGGAGTGGGGCGCCCGCCCGCCCAGCGCGCGCTCGGCCTCGCCTCCGCCACACCGGGCTGGCGCTCCTGGCCGCGTCTGGCCTCGTTGAGTGCGCACGGTGGCCGTGGCCCATGGGTGGCTGCGGCAAGGCAGGCGCGCGAGAATGCGACATGGGCAGACCAACAAACGTATCTCCATAAATCAGACAAATTGTGATCACAGTAAGTATCATGCTGAAACAAGTACATGGCACATGGGAATTGTCGGACGTGCCACCTGCCGCTTATCATGGGTTTGGCAACACCCAAGTTGACTAATGTGCCTAGCACATTTGCAGCCGATTCAGGTTGTGTCCCAACCCTAGTCAGTGCATGCATTAGAGTGACTGCATCATGTTTAAATTTCCAGAAACTTGAAATGGGGATGACAGAACCCCCAGCACCCCCTTAATCCAACTAGGGTTTACTAAAATCTTTTTCAATGAACCTGAAATGCCCTTCTAAAATGTTCATCATCTTTGCTTTGGTTTAGAACCTCTGACAAAAATGGTGCACACTTTTCTAGGACATCATAAGGTCACTGGATTAAATCATATTTTATTTACATTTGGACATTTAAATGCTATAAAATATTTTAAATGTCCAAATAATCATAAACTGAAATGTTTACTGTTGGATATATTCCAAACAGTGGCTTTGAGCAGTTTCATGATTTTTGAGTTAGTTTTAGTATTTTAATTAAAGCCCTAAAGTTACAGAAGAAATAGAAAACAGAAATTAAAAGAGAGAGAGGGAGAGAGAGAGAGAGAGAGAGAGAGAGACTTACCTGGCCTCACCTGCGCAGCCCACCTGGCCGGCCCAGCTAGCAGCCCAGCAAACTGGCCCAGCCCACTGGCCTCCTCCTGTTGTCTTCCTCCTTGCCACGAGGACGGGCGCGTGCCCGACGTGCGCGCACCGCCATGCAGCCACCTCCACCCTGCCTAGCTGGCCTCCCCATCGCCCTGGACCTCCCTCGTGATGCCACGCACCCCCTGAAACTCTCTCACTCTCTCCCCGAGCTTCTCTCCCTCCTCTGGCTCTCCTCTCGCACGCGCCCGAGAGCCATCGTCGTCGTCGCTCGCTATTGTCGTGGCCACAGCCACTGCCTCTCCTCGCTGATGCACTCAGAAGCTTCGCCTCGACCCCCTCTTCCTCCACACCGAGCCACGCCCCGCCGGAAGCCCTGCAGCGTCGTCCCTGACATCGTCTTCAACCTCTGCCCGCCGGCGACCTCACCGGGGATTCGCGAGCTCCAGCATGTCCCCGGCCTCGCCGTTGCCTCTGCTGGAATCGCCGTGAACCCATACCCCTTTCCCCTCTCTCCGCGTGCTCGTCCGCGCCTTCTAACCACCGTGGCCATCGGAGCCGGTAGCTCCTCGCCGCCAGCCATGTCGCCATCATGGCTACGACCCTGCAAGCACGCGTCCAAGCTAACCACTGAACTCACTACACCCCCACGAGGCTAACGCGCCCATCTGCGGCTCCTGCCATGCCCTGCATCGTCGGTTCCGTCGATGCCCGAACTCCGGCGACCGCAAAAGAGCTCGCCGCCGTCAGCTCCGGCCACCCCAGCACCTCCCACTGCCACCGTTCAACGCGCGCCACTCCGCTCGTTCGAACGCAACAAGCTGCGCCTGAATTGGTGCCCTGTGGCTCGATTCCGACGCCCTCCACCGCATCTGGCCTCGCCGGCGTCGAGTCGCCGGTGGGTTTGACCCCGCTGACCCAGGTTGACCCCGGTTTGACCTTCCCTGGGTCCTGACGTGTGGGCCCAGGCCCCTATTTAATTAGTGTTAGGTTTAATTAGTGTTAATTAACTTAGTTAACTAGATGAGCCACTAGCATGTGGGCCCTGCACTGCTGACCGTTTAGTTAGGGCTAGTTTAGCACTAATTAACTCAGTTAGTTAACTGAGTCACTGACCAGCGGGCCCCACAGGTCAGGTTTGACCTGGCCGACCCAGTTGACTTGCTGACGTCACACCGACGTCATGCTGACGCAAGTAATCCATTTCTGGAATTTAAATAAATCTTAAATGATTTATTTATTTCAGAAAAATAACCAAAACTTCTAAAATTCATAGAAATTAATCTGTAACTCCAAATGCAAATATTTATATATGAAAATTGATCAGAAAAATCCACTATTTCCATCTGTAATGGTTTCATGCATGTCAGAACACTTTAACCTTGCTGTTTAAGTGAAAAAAGCTAATGCATTAATATGACTTCTGTAGGACCTTGAAGTATGTCTAGAGGGGGGGTGATTAGACTACTTGACCAATTAATAACTTAACCTTTTCCCAATTTTAGACTTTGGGAGATTTTAGCTATCTTTGAGCAAGTCAAGTAGCTACACACAATTCAAGCAAGCATGCAAAGAGTATATAGGCAGCGGAAATTAAAGCATGCAACTTGCAAGAATGTAAAGGGAAGGGTTTGGAGAATTCAAACGCAATTGGAGACACGGATGTTTTTGTCGTGGTTCCGATAGGTGGTGCTATCGTACATCCACGTTGATGGAGACTTCAACCCACGAAGGGCAACGGTTGCGCGAGTCCACGGAGGGCTCCACCCACGAAGGGCCCACGAAGAAGCAACCTTGTCTATCCCACCATGGCCGTCGCCCACGAAGGACTTCATTCTCACTAGCGGTAGATCTTCACGAAGTAGGCGATCTCCTTGCCCTTACAAACTCCTTGGTTCAACTCCACAATCTTGTCTCGAGGCTCCCAAGTGACACCTAGCCAATCTACGAGACACCACTCTCCAAGAAGTATCAAATTGTGTGTTGACGATTTACTCCTTTCTCTTGTGCTTCAATTTATAGTCTCCCATACACTCAACTCTCTCTCACAGGATTTGGATATGGTTGAAAGAAGATTTGAGTGGAAAGCAACTTGGGGAAGGCTAGAGATCAAGATTCTTATGGTTGGAATGGAATATCTTGGCCTCAACACATGAGTAGGTGGTTCTCTCTCAGGCTGGTAAGTTGGAAGTGTAGGTTTGTTCTGATGGCTCTCTTCACGAATGAAGAGGAGGTGGAGGGGTATATATAGCCTCCACATAAAATATAACCGTTACACACAATTTACCAAACTCGGTGGGACCGAATCATCAAACTCGGTCGGACCGATTTAGTAAACCTAGTGACCGTTAGGGTTTTTGGTGGGACTGACATGCAACTCGGTAGGACCGATATGATTAGGGTTAGGGCATAACATAATCTCGGTGAGACCGGTTACACAAACTCGGTGACACCGATTTTGGTAATTAGCTAACCAGAGAGTTGGTCAGGTAAACTCCGTGGGACCGATTCGCTCTTTCGGTGAGACCGAAAAGTTATGAAAGGGAAACAGAGAGTTTACATTGCAATCTCGGTGGGACCGATCGCTCACTTCGGTTAGACCGAAACGTTATGAAGGGAAACAGAGAAATTACAATCCCATCTCGGTGAGACCGAGATCCCTATCGGTGAGACCGATTTGCCTAGTGTTTGTGGCAGTGGCTATGACATCTGAACTCGGTGGCGCCAGATAGAAAGAATCGGTAGGGCCGAGTTTGACTTTAGGTTTAGGTCATATGTGGATGTGAGAAAGTAGTGGAGGGTTTTGGAGCATATCACTAAGCACATGAAGCAAGAGGCTCATTAAGCAACACCTCATCCCTCCTTGATAGTATTGGCTTTTTCTATAGACTCAATGTGATCTTGGATCACTAAAATGTAAAATGTAGAATCTTGAGCTTTTGAGCTTGAGCCAATCCTTTGTCCTTAATATTTTGAGGGATCCACTTTCATCATCCATGCCATGCCATTCATTGAGGTTTCCTGAAATATTTGTCTTGGAATAGCATTAGCTCAATGAGCTATATGTTGTTATGAATTACCAAAACCATCTAGGGATAGTTGCACTTTCAATCTCCCCCTTTTTGGTATTTGATGACAACATATAGATCAAAGCCTCGACAAATGATAATAAGATTGAAAAACATCGTCGCTTTGAGAAGTATGTGATAAGCAAGAGCTCCCCCTAACTTTGTGCATATATCAAGATTTGCTTTGGACTGCAAATGCACAAGGAATTAGGCTCATGGGTTACTCTTCCATGTCACATACATCTTGGTGGAGCGCTCAAAATACTAAAGATTGAATACATGCACTCATCACCAAGCAAAGTGAACGATCATATAAGGATAAGTAAGATAATAACATATAACAAGCATAAGTGTAGCTTATGATCAAACACATGATCATCAATGTCTCACAGGTAATTGCATAGTATCTCAAGCAATCAAAAGCAAACAAAGTTCAACCAAGAAGACAAGAGAGAACAAAAGCAGCAAATCTCTCTCTAAAGCCTATGATCTATACATTTTTCTCCCCTTTGGCAACAAGTTACCAAAAAGTTCCTAGAAAATGCATAGGACTATATCGTCTCTCGAGGCTTGGTCTTCTGGCTGGTGGCGTAGAGATGGCTCCTTGGACGAAGACTTGAGTAGATGTGGAAGGAGCTGAAGGAGTTAGTCTTTGGAGCTGGTTCTTGGCTGGAGCGAGCTGGAGCTGATGAAGTAACTCACGGTGGTAGTCTTGGCTCTGCGGTGATCTCTAAGCTCGAGGCACTCTGGCAAATGCATCAGTTGTTGTCCTGCCCTTCCTCCCCTGCATGTCATCCTATAGCTGCTCCACAGCTGACTGAATCTCAGTTACTTTGACATCAAGATCATAGAATTTTTGTTCCATGATTCTTTCTAGGCTCTCCTGGTTTTGAGTTAGGGTGGCCAACCCCTTCTCAATCCGCAGAGTTGATGCTATCAAGTAACCAAGCTGCTCTTGCTTGTTCTTCAGAAAGTACTCAGATGCCTCTTCTTGAGTTGGCATCTTGGCAGCCTTCTCTTTCTTTGCCTTTTCCTGCTTCTCTTGGGCTTGTACTGATGATGGTTCATTCTCAGTCATGACAACTTGATTGTCCTCAAATTCAGGATAGAGAACCAAGTGTTCCTTATCCAACAGATACTTCCCTGTGCCCATCTTTGAGTTAATCAACTCCACGGATCATGGGGCATATCCACAGCTCCTCTTTTGGTCTGCTTCTTTGTCCTCTTGATAGTTTCAACTATGAGGCTCATGACCTTGAATTTCTGGGGCACATCAAAAATGTGAAGCAAGTTAATTGCATGCCCTCACGATCATGTCGTGGTCACCTGATTTGGGCAACAGAGTGTGCCTTAGGATCCAGTTGATCGTAGGCAGCCCTGACAGAAGAAAATGAACTGATCCAAACTTGAAAGTCTCAAGTGCATCATCAGGGATCTCCTTGTACATCTGTGACATTGAGTTATGATCCATTTTCTTCTTGGCATAAATGTCCAAGTTGTTTTCACTCTCCTTGGGGGCATTGATCAGACTTGCCCATTCCTCTATGGTTGATTGGTATCTTGTTCCTTCAGACATCCAAACTGTCCTACCATCTGGATAGAAATGTGATGTGGAGTAGAATTGCATAATGAGCTCGTCATTCTAGTTTGTGAGCTTCTGCCCAACAAAATCTGCAACTCCACACGCACTGAAGCTGTCATACACTCCAGGATAGTGTTCTGCATTCTCCTGAATGTAGGTCCAGTCGACCCACCTCATATCACAAACTATGGGCTTCTTATCCAATAAGATGGCCTCATAGAAGTCTTGCTGCTCCTTGGTGTGGAACCTGTAATCTCTGACAGTCCTTCTCCTGGTGGCATATGGATCTCGACTCTCTCCATAGCCTCAACCCTAGATCTCTCCTCGATCTTCATGTTCTCAGCCACAGGATGAGCATCATTGTGGTCTGGAATCTTGGGTTTGAGCTTCCTTAAGATCTGCCCTTCTTCATCTTCCTCGTGACAGCAACATCGGGCATTGGGGCCTTGTTCTTCTCGTTGCGGTATAATCCTGGTATTCCTCTTTGGTGCACTCTTGGGCTTGGGGGCAGCTTTGGGCTTTGAAGTTGCAGCCCCTGACTTTATGGCATCACCCATCAGCTTTTGTGCCTTGGGTGCTGGTTCAGCAACCTCTTATTCTTCCTCTTCCTTCATCATAGAAGGCTTCCCAATCACTCTGGTCGTGGTCTTCTTGACCCTTTCCTTCCTTTTCTTTCCTTCAGCAGCAGCAGGTTCTTTAGGTTGGGATTCCAAAGAAGCTTGAGTGGAGACTCTGGCTTTGGACATGGGTTGTCTACCTGCAGGCCTTTTGATCTTCATGCCTAGCTTTATTGTAGTTGAGTTGTACTCCTTCTTGAGCACTTTCTTCTTTGAACTGGCCTCATCCTCAACTGCCACATAATCCTCATCCTCCGACTCTGAGGTCTTCTTCTTCCTTATCCTTGTGGCAGCCTTGGGAAGATTGCTGGGAGTGCTTCTGTTCCCCTCATCTGAGCTGCTAGAGGGACTAGTGCCCTCACTCATGTGAATCTACTCTTCTGACTTGTTCTGGCTGTCACTTTGGTCTGACATGCTGCACACGACTTGCGACCACGTGAATAGTTATAGATGAGGTAGAGTGGATGAGCATCACAAAATGCAGAGATTTTTGCAAAATAATGTTTCAAAAAACTTAGTTTTAGTTTTCCACAGAAAGCATTTCGGATCTACCGATTTTCAAACTCGGTGATATTGTAGCAGTTTTGGAACCTAAACTAGTGAACTCGGTCAGACCGAGTCACAGTTCGGTGGCACCAAGACTGCTAGGGTTTCACAAAGTCCTAAAATCGGTCACACCGATTTGTAATTCTCGGTCAGACTGAGACTTACTAGTGCAATGGCGTTAGCCAAATCGGTGGGACCGAGTTTTTCAACTCGATGGGTCCGAGATGGTTTCGGCGGAAACCTAATCCTAAATTTTAGAATCATACCTATTCTAAGGATTGTTTTGACTGGATAGAAGTGTTTCAATCGTGGCAAGATGCATTACGAACACAATGTGCTGAGAATCAGACGAGGATAGCACTGTGATCGAGTTCATACCCTAGTTCGGCGGTGAACTCGCTACGGCGGCAACGGCGGAGAAGAATTCCGTTGACGGCGGCGGAGACCAGCGACAGGAGGCGGCTGGCGACGAGGTCGACGATCCGTAGACCTAGTAGGCAGAGCGAGCTATGCGCGGGCGAGGAGTTTCGGAGAAAGTTTTCCAAAATTTGCCCGTGAGAATATATAGCCCGACACTGTCGGTGTGACCGAAAAGTTCAAATTGGTTGCACCGAGATGAAAACCTAGATCGACTTAGTGATCTCGGTATGACCTAAAATCACAAAGAAGTTTTGGAAGTTTAAGTCTATGACGAATCGGGGACTCCGAGTGCTCCTCACACAGAGTGGTCCGAATCTGACTTGATCAAATTTTGTGATGTAGCATGAATAGAGTTTGAGACGAGAAAAGCATAGATAGCTAGATAAGGTTCTTAGGCATTCTTGTCCATCCACTTGGCCAAAGAAAAAGAAGCCAATCAATCAAAACAACAAGTGGATGTCCTCAAATGAGTATAATATGCTCCAACATGCTCACACAATAAAATGACAAATGAAATATGTGACAAAGCATGCACAACCAATTCTAGCATCTATCAAACAATTGGCGATGACTAGGTCATCTATATATGAGTATATTGACTTAGGAGTAAAATGAGAACATTTGATCATAGGTCATACTCATTGTTTAAGCTCAAGTGGGGTTACCACTTTTACATAAAGCATTTATGTGTTCACATCATTAGAGTTGCTTTGACTCAATCCTTAAAGTTAAGCTCCCCCTAGATGTGAGATCCCCCCTTAGAGGGATAAACTAACCTTGGGTTTTGTCGATGATGACTTCATATAGGTGTTGAAGATGTGGATGCTCAATGTTGATGTAGATCTTTTGGAGCAATCCTTTGGAGTGAGTTGCACTTTCAATACCTACATGGGTTAGTCCCACAAGGAACAAACAAGAATATCCACAGACATAGAGTGATGCACACACAAAATGATGTCCATGAAAACATTAGGTTACCTTGTCCCTTGCCTTACCAACATGAGGGTTTGTGACTCCTTGAACTAGTGCAAGATATGGAAGGTGGTTGCACTTGTCCTTGCCATAATGATATGAGTGAAAAATGTTGGCGGAGTCACCCTCAAGAACTCTCTGGTTCTTCTTCTTGGGATCCACATCATCTTGATGGGAATCCTTGGTGTAGTAGTTGTGCTTGATGAAGTAGAACTTGACGTAGTCTTGGGAACCCACTTGACCAAGGCCTTAGGTGCTTCTTCAAATGCATCAATCTCCTCTTGAAGCTTGTCCTTGCCTTTTTCTTGTGGTCTTGTGGTGGAAGATCATATTGTGCTTGCGTTCCCTTGAAGGAAGTAGGATCATACTTCTCTTGTTGAGGAACAAACTTCGTCTTGGGGTATTGATCTTCTTCCCACTCAACTCCATTGGCATTGAACTTTCGTTAAAAACCAACACCTTGATTCTTCCGGTGCCTTCCTTGATTGCGTACAATTTCCTCAAATTGCTTACTCCCAGCAAGGCTCTTGTATACACCTTTCTCTATAACTCCCTTCAATAAGTTGTTTTCTTTCTCAAGTGTAACTTGGCTAAGAGAATCATTAGTGGAATCAAGAGAACTACTAGAAGCAACAATATTGGGTTTAGCATTGTTATTGTTACTACTAGAAGAAGAATCTTTCTTGTTCTTGTTACTAGACTTGACTTGAGGCATGTAAGTAGATAAGAGTAAACGCTTGGCAATATAAGAAGAACTTTTCTTACGAAGATCATCATTGATTGCTTTTAGGAACTCATGCTCTTGCTCAAGATTGAGCTTTTCAAAGCGTAACTTCTCATGAGCCCTTAAAAGTTCTCGATGATCTTCGATGATAGTTTCATGAGCTAACTTAAGAGTGTTTAGTTCTTTAGTTAGACGCTCAATCTTCTCCTTATCATTGTCATCCGTTTCATCTTGATTAGCATGATTAATTGACGTTTCATCATAGTATTCATCACTAGAGTTGTCAATAAGTAAATCATCATCACCTAGCAAGTCACCTTCATCACTATTAAAATCAACATACTCGGGGTGTGTTACCTTAGGACCTTTGGCCATGAAGCATCTTCCAATTCCTTCATTTGGTGATTCAAATATGTCGTAGGAGTTGTTTGACACAAGTGCTAGTCCGGCAACACCTTCATCTTGAGTGTATTCGGAGTCGGAGTGATAGCTTCTCTAGGAGTGATTGTCGGAGTCGGAGCCGGATACCCATTCACCAACATGAGCTTGATGTCTTTGTTTTGTGTAGCTCTTTGAGGACTTGTCCTTCCTTTCCGAATCCTTGCTTCTCCTGAGGGTCTTCGTTCATAACGATCATCTCTACTCCTCTCTCTTGGTGGTGATTCTTCTTTTCTACTTCTTCTCTTGGGAGAATCTTCTCTTCTTTTGTAGGGTGCCGTACACTCATTGGAGTAGTGTCCGGGTCTCCCACAATTGTAGCAATTAAGGCGCCTCGACTAGAAGATCTTTTGTCATTGTAGGACCTTGACTTAGAGCTTCTTTCTTTGCTTCTACTCTTGTAGAATTTGTTGAAGTTCTTCACCATTAAGCTCAATTCTTCATTGAAGGTTTGTTTCTCACTTGATGATGTGGGGGCTTCACATGAGGCTTTGTAAGCACCACTTGACTTGTTGTGAAGTTCCTCCTTATCCTTGAGTGACATCTCATGAGCAACAATTCTTCCAATGAATTCCGTTGGCTTGAGATCTTTTTAATTTGGCATCATTTGGATCAATGTGCACAAAGTATCATATTTTCCATCCAATGCTCTTAGGATCTTCTTGATGATGAATCTGTCGGTCATCTCTTCACTTCCTAAGCCGGCAATCTCATTTGTGATAAGAGCAAGCCTAGAGTACATTTCAGCTACACCTTCACCATCCTTCATTTTGAACTTGTCAAGCTGACTTTGGAGCACATCCAACTTGAATTCCTTGACGGAGTCGGTACCTTCATGCATATCAATCAAAGTATCCCAAATTTCCTTTGCATTTTCAAGACGGCTGATTTTGTTGAATTCTTCGGGCACAAGCCATTGAAGAGGATATCACAAGCTTGAGCGTTGTATTGCAGCATCTTCAACTCTTCCGCGCTAGCTTCACGGTTCGGTTCTCTCCCATCAAAGAATTCACCTTGCAAACCAATACGCACAATAGCCCAAACGGCGGGGTTATGTCTGAGAATATGCATTTTCATCTTATGCTTCCAACTAGCAAAATTAGTGCCATCAAAGTAAGGAACTCTACGGTGATAATTTCCTTCGCTATACGTCATACTCTCCTAGGTTGTGAAACCAAGGCTATGACCACCAAAAGCTATGGAAATCAAAGCAAATGGAGACCGTAGCTCTGATACCACTTGTAGGACCTTGAAGTATGTCTAGAGGGGGGTGATTAGACTACTTGACCAATTAAAAACTTAACCTTTTCCCAATTTTAGACTTTGGCGGATTTTAGCTATCTTTGAGCAAGTCAAGCAACCTAAACACAATTCAAGCAAGCATGCAAAGAGTATATAGGCAGCGGAAATTAAAGCATGCAACTTGCAAGAATGTAAAGGGAAGGGTTTGGAGAATTCAAACGCAATTGGAGACACGGATGTTTTTGTCGTGGTTCCGATAGGTGGTGCTATCGTACATCCACGTTGATGGAGACTTCAACCCACGAAGGGTAGCAGTTGCTTGAGTCCATGGAGGGCTCCACCCACGAAGGGTCCACGAAGAAGCAACCTTGTCTATCCCACCATGGCCGTCGCCCACGAAGGACTTGCCTCACTAGCGGTAGATCCTCACGAAGTAGGCAATCTCCTTGCCCTTAAAAACTCCTTGGTTCAACTCCACAATCTTGTCGGAGGCTCCCAAGTGACACCTAGCCAATCTAGGAGACACCACTCTCCAAGAAGTAACAAATGGTGTGTTGATGATGAACTCCTTGCTCTTGTGCTTCAAATGATAGTCTCCCCAACACTCAACTCTCTCTCACAGGATTTGGATTTGGTGGAAAGAATATTTGAGTGGAAAGCAACTTGGGGAAGGCTAGAGAACAAGATTCTTGTGGTTGGAATGGAATATCTTGGCCTCAACACATGAGTAGGTGGTTCTCTCTCAGAACTGGTAAGTTGGAAGTGTAGGTTGGTTCTGATGGCTCTCTTCACGAATGAAGAGGAGGTGGAGGGGTATATATAGCCTCCACGAGTAATCTAACTATTACACACAATTTACCAAACTCGGTGGGACCGAATCATCAAACTCGGTCGGACCGATTTAGTAAACCTAGTGACCGTTAGGGTTTTGATTGGGGCCGACATGCAACTCGGTAGGACCGATATGATTAGGGTTAGGGCATAACATAATCCCGATGAGACCAATTACACAAACTCGGTGAGACCGATTTTGGTAATTAGCTAACCAGAGAGTTGGTCAGGTAAACTCGGTGGGACCGATTCGCTCTTTCGGTGAGACCGAAAAGTTACAAAAGGGAAACAGAGAGTTTACATTGCAATCTCGGTGGGACCGATCGCTCACTTGGTTGAACCGAAGCGTTACAAAGGGAAACAGAGAGATTACAATCCCATCTCGGTGAGACCGAGATCCCTATCGGTGACACCGACTTGCCTAGGGTTTGTGGCGATGGCTATGACATCCCCGAACTTCGGTGGCGCCGGATAGAAAGAATCGGTAGGGCTGAGTTTGAGTTTAGGTTTAGGTCATATGTGGATGTCAGAAAGTAATGGAGGGTTTTGGAGCATATCACTAAGCACATGAAGCAAGAGGCTCATTAAGCAACACCTCATTCCTCCTTGATAGTATTGGCTTTTCCTATAGACTCAATGTGATCTTGGATCACTAAAATGTAAAATGTAGAGTCTTGAGCTTTTGAGCTTGAGCCAATCCTTTGTCCTTAATATTTTGAGGGATCCACTTTCATCATCCATGCCATGCCATTCATTGAGCTTTCCTGAAATATTTGTCTTGGAATAGCATTAGCTCAATGAGCTATATGTTGTTATTAATTACCAAAACCACCTAGGGATAGTTGCACTTTCAACTTCATATCATGGGCTTTCATTTGAATCTTTGATTCAAATGGACTCAAACCAACCTGTTTTAGAATGCATTAGCCAAAACATACCCATATTGCCATGTCATAGCATGCATCATATTGTTGCATATTGCCATGTGATGATTGTGTTCGATGTGTCTTTCGTGGTAGGTTACGCCTCGAGGATACCCACGAATATCCGACTGAAGGGCAGTATCCTACTACCACTCCATCAGGCAAGCAGAACCCCCTTGTTCATTCCGATACAATCCCATTCTCTCGCTCCTGCTCTCTTTTACTGCATTAGGACAACAACGGTTCAACTGTTACATGCTGCAGTAGTTGAACCCCTTTTCCTCTGCATGACATGTCATTGCCACAGTAAATAGATGAAACCCACTAGCATGAGTAGGAGTTGTTTGAGCCCTAATGTGCCTACTCATTCATGCTTGTTTGTCATGCCTGCTACTTCTTAGAGTTGAGTCAGTGCGATTCTTGGGGATGAATCAGAATGGTGATGACCATGTCCTACTGTGTGTGAGCTAAGTGTGTGAACACGATTTGGTAAAGGTAGTGGTGAGAGGCCATGTAGGAGTACATGGTGGGTTGTCTCATTGAAACCGTCCTCAAGAACTGAGTTCTGTGTTTGTGATCCATGAACAACTACTACCACACGTTGGGCCCTAAAATATGACCCCGCTCGACTTATTAACCGCCCTTGTCCTCTGTCCAGGAGTTGCAAGTAGTTTCTGGTGTTTGTAGTATCTTTGGAGGCCGTCTTGTGATCTTGACCAGCAGGGTGGGCTGTGATGCGGTAGGCACGTGCCACGGTGTACGGCGCTGTTTGGTGTCTCGGGAACCACACACACATCGTTTGGGGCTGTGAGCGAAACCCTGGCCGGATCTCCTCGCGGATGGAACCCGAATAGGCGATAAACCTGGACTAGAGACTTGTGTGGTTAGTTAGGTCGTGGTCTACACCCACGTCGGCTTTCGCTTGAAGTCCGCCAAGCACATGTCGTGTGCAGACGCTAAGTGGTGGAAACATGTGTGAAGAAGTACACCCATGCAGGGTTATAAATGATCTATTCGAATAGTTGTGTCATGGTAAAGGACTTACGGGTTGCTGTCTGCAGTTCATAGACAAGTGAAAGTGGATACTCTAAAACTCGCAAGATAAGTGTGAGTGCTATGGATGGCTTTCTCGTGGGGAGACAAGAGCGGATCCATAGTGGCATATTGATATGGTGAATATGTGGACTCGTGTGCGCCACCTCAAAAGAGTTACTAGCAGTCATAATTTAGGATATCCACTGAGTCAAAGCTGGCTTGCTGCAGTCATACCCCACCACCCCCTTTGTTGATACTGATGCATATGTAGCTAGTTCTGATGTAAGTCTTGCTGGGTATATTTGTACTCACGTTTTCCTATTTTATTTTTTGCAGAGAGACGCCAGTATGGCTAGTAGTTCCGTGTGGACTTCGACGTTTAGCTTGATACATCAGCTACGATCTTGTGCCCTCGGCAGGATGTAGCGACCAGACCTCAAACAGTCTGATCTCTGTGCTCAGGTGTCATCCCTGGATCAAGATGTCTGACACCACCACGATGCTTGAAGTATTTATAACAGAGTAGCAATCACACACTTATTACATCGAATGTCTCAAGAGAGAACTTATTACAATAAAAATGGCTTAAGGCCATCTAATAACGATAACAGCGGAAGGCTTGGAAGATAAGCGAGTCCGTCAACTCCAAGGGCATCGCTGAGTATAGAACCACAACCTAAAGGCACCTTACTCGTCGTCTGAAAAGTCTGCAACATGAAACGTTGCAGCCCGAAAACGGGTCAGCACATGGAATATGCTGGCAATGTAACACATAGAGAGTAATGAAAGAGTAAGCTATACTACATGCATATTTGGCTGGTGGAAAGCTCTATGGTTACGATTTTGCGTAAAGCCAATTTTTCCCTACTGCAAAGGAATAAATTTTATTTAACTATCATGGTGGTTGTTAAACATTGAGAATGGTTGACAGCATCCTCAATCCCAATTAAGCATCATCATTAAAACCCAACAAAATTAATTAAAGTAACACGATGAGATTCACATGATAATCCAAGTACTAGATATTCAAAACATCCATAACCGAGGACACGGCTAACCATGATTAGTTTGATACACTCTGCAGAGGTTTGCGCACTTTTCCCCACAAGACTCGATCTCCTCCGTTGGATTTCTCGCACTACATGGTGTTTGAGAAATGGATGACCGAGACATAGTCTTTCAGAAGCGCTAACACCTTACGATCGGGTAGACCGTACCAACCTACATCCCCTACATCAGCTAGTCTACCACTGTAAGAGTTACATACGACTTAGTCAACTATGCTAGACCCCATAGTAGCTTGTGGCTGCACACGGAAGTTTCTAGTATGAATAGTCTCATGATCCCTTTGAGCACAGGTGGCGGTCCAAAAGAAACAGTAATCTGGAATACCCGGTACCTCAATCCACCCAGATGTGTGTTTAAGTTGCCACCTTAGATAAACCATTTATTAACAATCTCACATCTATCATGGATATCACTCACCCAATCCACGTCTACTAGCATAGCATGGCATAAGAAGCAAACGTAGAAGTAACTCCCAAAGGTTTGAAAATAAAACAGGTAATAGGTACTACCTCATCTACTTCCCACCCCACAATTTAATTAGATCCTAATCATGCAATGTTTGAGGATTGATCTAATGCAATAAAACTAGGCAGTAGAAAGGTATGATCAAAGTGTTACTTGCCTTGCTGATGATCCGCGAAACCTAGAGATTTGAAGTAACAAAGCGGTAGCACTCCGGGTACTCTATCGCAAACAAAAAAACAAGCATACAATAAGTACTCATCTAATGCACAGGTAAAACTCAAATAAGAGATCTAACCAGAAAGTTCAACTTAAGAACTCTAGTTTGCAAAAAGAATCAAATCAAACGAAGCAACGAAAGTCAAACGGCGGAAGAAAACAACTTTGTTTTACTAATATGGACTTAAGTCAAATTTTACAGAAGCAAAACTTGTTTAAGTTGGTTAAACGGAAAGAGGGTTTCGAGACGAAACTCTAGGCGCTTGAATCGCCTGATTCCGATAAACGAGCGAAAAGTTATACTAAAACGAAAATCGGATCAGAAATCGCGATGAGAAATAATCGCGGAAAATCCGAGAAAAAGAAAAACGCCAAACAGATTAACGAACGAACGTTCGTTATCTGGATCTAAACGATGAACGCGTTCGTTAAAAGCGAACGAGCAATGAACGCTCACTAAATAAATAAACCGAAAAAAAGCGATCTATAAAAGCGAAACTAAAGAAATAAACCGCGGTTAAATAAAAAAACAGGCGGTTTTAGAAAACCGCCGTGACGGCTAACTTCTCGGCGGCGAATGCGGCGGCTGGCCCAGGCGGGAGCGGCGGCGGCGGTGGCGGCGGCGTGGCAGCAGCGGCGGCCTTGTGAACAGCGGCGGCGCTAGGTTTAGAAGCGGCGGCGGTGGTGGGCTGGCTCGGGGCCCCGGCGGCTTATAAAGCCCGGCAGTCTGGCGATTCTGACAAAGGTCTATTCGGACTTTCTTTTTTTTAAAAAAAATTAATTCCGCTCAGAAAAACTAACGAAAGAAATACTAAACAGACTCCAAAAATCCTGAAATAAATTTTCCCCGACTTCTGAAATCAAGCCGGACAAAGTGAACATTTATTTGGGGCCTAAATGCAATTTTGAAAAACGCATATTTTTCCTAAATTAAAATAAAATGCGAAAAACTCCGAAATAAAATCTTATTATTAAATCCTCAATATTTCTGTATTTTGGGAAAGTCATTTTATTCCCTCTCTCATATTTTTTGTAATAGAAATAATTGAAGATAAATAATTAAAATCAAATGATCCTATTCTCAAAATTTGAGAAAACTCAAATATGAAAATAACAAAGTCCCCAACTCTCTCAGTGGGTCCTTGAGTTGCGTAGAATTTCTAGGATCAAAATCAAAAGCAAACAAAATATGATATGCAATGATGATCTAGTGTATAACATTCCAAATTGAAAATTTGGGATGTTACAAACTCTACCCCTTAAGATGAATCTAGCCCTCGAGATTCGGGTTAACTAGAAAATAGGTGAGGTGGTCTTTCGGCAAATCTTCCTCTCGCTCCCGGTGGCTTCATCCTACGTGTGGTGGCTCCACTTGAACTTTGCAAAACTTGATAACCTTCTTTGCGAGTGACTCATTTGGCAAACTCAAGAATCTTAACTGGTTTCTCCTCATAGGTCAAATCGTTATCCAACTTAATTGCCTCCAACGGCACGGTATCCCTCAGCGGTATATCAGCCATCTCCGTGTGGCACTTCTTCAGCTGAGAAACGTGGATCCTTTGGGCAATTCCAACTTGTAGGCCACTTCTCCCATACGTTCCACAACTCGGTATGGTCCTACAAAGCGTGGCGCTAACTTTCCCTTAACACCAAAACGCTTAATTCCCCGAAGTGGAGATACTCGAAGATAAACTCGGTCTCTGACTTCGTAAACTGTCTCCTTGCATTTAGAATCTGCGTAGCTCTTCTGCCTGGACTGGGCTACCTTGAGCCTATCGCGAAACACTTTCACCTTCCGTTCAGACTCCTCAATCAAATCCAGTCCAAACAATGGCGGTCTCCAACCGTCCCACGACAGCGGTGTCCTGCACCTCCTTCCGTACAAAGGCTTGAAGGGGCCATTTTCAAAGCTGGATTGATAGCTATTGTTGTAAGAGAACTCTGCATATGGCAAGTTGTCATCCCAACTTGATCCATAATCTAAGCATACGGGAACTTAGCATATCCTCCAAAATCTGATTGACTCTCTCTTGCATCCATACATCTTTGGATGAAAAGTTGTCTTGTACTCTAGCACGATACCCAAAGTTTCGTGCAAGCGATTCCGAACTTTGAGGTGGCTGGGTTCCTCTATCTGATACGATGCTCCTCGGAACTCCATGCAAGCATACTATTCTGGTCATGTATATCTTCGCCAACTTAGCACTTGTGTAAGTGGTCTTTACCGGGATGAAATGAGCTACCTTTGTCAATCGATCAACTACAACCCAAATTGAGTCATAGCCTGAACGAGTCCTGGGTAATCCCATGATAAAGTCCATGCCTAACTTATCCCACTTCCATTCAGGTATCGACAATGGCTGTAACAATCCTGCTGGCTTCTGATGCTCTGCCTTTACTCTCTGGCATACATCACAAACTGCTACATACTCCGCAATATCTTTCTTCATTCCGGTCCACCGGAAAGTATCCTTCAAATCCAAATACATCTTGGTATTTCCTGGGTGAATCGAATATGGTGAATCATGGGCCTCTTGCAGATTAACTTCCTGATCTCTGGGTCATTTGGCACATAAACTCGGTCCTCAAACCATAGGGTATCGTGTTCATCCTCACGAAATCCCTTAGCCTTTCCTTTGCTCATTTTCTCCTTGTCAGTCTTCTGAGCTTCTCTGATTTTATCCATCAAAGTCGATTGAATCTCCAATGCTGCTACATAGCCTCTCAGAACTATCTCCAAACATAGCTCACAAAGATCCTCGGCTAACTCCTTTGGAAACTCTCCCGTCATTAGTGTATTGACATGGCTCTTACGGCTCAATGCGTCAGCTACTACATTAGCCTTTCCGGGATGATAATGCAATCTCATATCATAATCCTTGATGAGTTCCAACCATCTCCTTTATGCGAGGTTTAACTCCTTCTGAGTGAAAATGTACTTCAAACTCTTGTGATCCGTGTACACCTCACAATGGTTCCAATGAGGAAATCTCTCCATGTTTTCAATGCATGCACTACGGCTGCTAACTCCAAATCATGCGTGGCATAATTTAATTCGTGAGGTTTCCGTTGTCGTGAAGCATACGAAACAACTCTTCCCTCTTGCATAAGCACGGCTCCAAGTCCTCGACGTGAAGCGTCACAATACACCTCATAATCCTTGTTCTGATCTGGCAGAATCAACACTGGTGAGGTAACCAAAGGTTTCTTCAACTCCTGGAAACTAGCCTCACACTCCTCAGTCCATATGAAATTGGTATCCTTCTTTAACAACTCCGTCATAGGCTTTGCAATCCTTGAGAAGTTCTCAATAAATCTCCGGTAGTATCCCGCGAGTCCAAGGAAACTCCGGATCTCTCCAACTGTTGTTGGTGCTTCCCAATTTATTCTGATGATAACCTTTGTGGGATCAATTGCTATTCCTTCTCCGGTTCTAACATGTCCGAGGAATCCCACTTCCTTCAACCAAAACTCACATTTCTTGAACTTGGCATACAACTGATGTTCTCTGAGCTTCTCAAGTACCAATCGCAAATGTTCTTTATGCTCCTCTTCATTCTTCGAGTAAACCAGAATATCATCAATGAACACTACGACGAACTTATCCAAAAACTCCATAAACACTTTGTTCATCATGTTCATAAAATAGGCAGGTGCATTAGTCAGACCAAATGACATAACGGTATACTCATACAGCCCATACCTGGTGGTAAAAGCCGTCTTAGGTATGTCCTGCTCTCGAATCTTCAATTGATGGTACCTTGATCGCAAATCGATCTTGGAAAACACTTTAGCCCCTTGCAATCGATCAAGCGGATCATTGATCATCGGTAGTGGGTACTTGTTCTTGATTGTTACTTCGTTCAATCCATGATAATCAACAACCATCCTTAATGTTCCATCCTTCTTCTCCACTAGAATCTTGGCGATCCCCAAGGCGAAGAACTTGGGTGAATATACCCTTTATCCAATAACTCCTTAATCTGCTTCTTAATCTCCTCCAAATCTTTTGCGGGCATCCTGTATGGTCTCTTAGGTATTGGTCCTGTGGCTGGAAAAAGCTCAAACAAAAACTCGATGTCTCTATCTGGTGGCATGCCTGGCAACTCTTCTGGAAATACATCTGGAAAATCCTTTACTACTGGTACTTCTTCCTGCACAACTCTTGATAAGAAATTTACTTGAGTCCTTTTCGGCACATGCCGTGATACATACTTGATCCTTCTTCCTTCTGGCGTCGTAAGCAAGATTGTCTCGCTAGCGCATTAAATGTTCCCTTCATACTTTGATAACCAATCCATGCCTAATATCACATCCAATCCTTGAGATTCCAATACTATTAGGTCCGAGGGAAACACATAGTTACCAATCCTTAATGGTAATCGATCACACCATCGACTAGCCATATACTCTGCTCCAGGCGAGGTTACTAACATGGGTGACCTAAGGGCTTGGGTTGGTAGGTTATACTTATCCAAAAATCCCCTTGAGATGTATGAATGCGATGCACTAGTATCAAAAAGAACGAGTGCAGTAAATGACTTAACCAAAAACTTACCTATTACTGCATCAGGTTGAGCTTCAACCTCCTCCACGTTAACGTGGTTCACATGTCCCTTTTTGAAAGGGTTCGGCTTCTTCGAGCTTCCATTGCCATTACGGCCTTGGGACATTCATTGGCATAATGTCCGCCTTCGACACTTAAAGCAGATGACTTGGCTTAGGTCTCTCTTGGTGGGGTTGATGGGGTGGTACGGTTCTGGTCGTTGCTTCCTCCATTCCCATTACCATTATTGGGGCCATTATGGTTGTGCGAGCTACCTCCTCCATGGATATGCTGAAAATGAACTCCGGTTTAGGGGTAAGGCAGGGGTTTCGCTAAGCTCGAATTGTACTTCCCTGTCCATACTTCCTCTTGCGGTTTTCAATTTGCTTCTGCTTCCCTTCAATCATAAGAGCATGATCTACCAACTCACGGTAGTTGTTGAAGCTTGCTACCATCAACTACATGCTCATTTCGTCATTGATCCTTCGAAACTTCTCACCTTAGCTGCATCCGTAGCAACGTCATCAGGGCATAACGTGCTAGCTTACTAAAGTCATCCACATATCGCCAACCGTCTGGTCCTCCTTGGCGCAAGTTGCGAAACTCACGCTTCTTCATGGCCATAGCTCCTCTTTGAAACATGGGCGATCTGAAAGCTTCTTGGCCCGATCTCATGTGACGGTATCCACGGGGTAAGTGGGCGTGAAATTCTCCCACCATGTGGCTGCGGGTCCTTCAAGTGATGAGCGGCAAATTTCACCTTTTCCCCATCTATACATCCTGCGGTGGTCAACTCCCTCCTGTCTTCTGAGCCAATCATACGCCACTATCGGCTTGGTGCTACTGGAGAACACCGGCGGATTCAGCCTAAGAAAACGGGTTAAGTGATCAACAGGTGGTGGCGGTGGTGGGTTGTTGTTGTTGTTGTTCCCCTGGTTCTGATTCTGGACTAGCAACTGCATCAAAGTATTCTGCTGCTGGATCAATTGAGTGAGCTCCGGTGGGAAAGCAAATCCATTGTCACGTCTCGGAGGCATCTGAGGGTTTAGAAAAGATGAGAATTAAGAATAGAATGAGGTCTAAAGAGAAAACACTACCCAAATGCACATGAGGCAAAAGCACACAAAATCACTTCATTCAATCAAACAAGGCATACAATCGGTCTAGAACTATCGTACAAGTGCTTGGACTATGCTATGTACATGGTGGAACACTACTACTGTTATGGTGGTCTACTAGAAAAACTGCTCGGATGAAGACTCCATGATATCTGCTCCGGCTTCGTCTTCGAAGTCATCATCACTAGGATCGGAATCGGTGTCGTTGATGATGATGTAGTTGTCTGGACAAGTGCAATCGTCATCTTCTCCTCCGGGTGCTGAATTCCCCATGAGCTCTTCAATCTTCTCCTTAAGGTCGTCGTTTTGTCTCACTAGAGCGACGATCTCCTCCATGTAATCCTTGCGAGTGGCCTTCAGTTCTCCTTCTAGCTCGATAATTCTAGCCTTTGCTTTCTTCAACTCCATCATGTCTGCGCACATCTGGTTCTCTTGGTGTCGAATGTGCTGGTTTAAATACTGGATGAAGGCTGCAATGGATCTATCCTTCTTGGTGCTAACTATCTCCCATTGTTCATCTCGGCGCCCACAAATCTGGTAGATAGTATCCTTGAGGTCATCTTGGTAGACTTCTCCAATGCGTCCCATGGTGATGTGAGCTGCCATGCTCTTTCCCAGACTCCAGGTTGGTGCATTAAAAGTACATTCTATGGGCTCCATGACTGGCGCGGACGTTCTTCCTGGAACTTGAGCTTGAATCTTCCAAACGCTCCTCTTCGGGTAAAGTGGCATTGTAGGTCCCGGTGAAGCTTGGTATTCCGATGTTCAGGTACTTAGTGACTTCCTTGAGGTGTCGTCCAAAGGGTGTATCTTCATCCGGCTGAGTGAACTTGATCCTCGCTTCTGTCATCATAAAAGAGTAGAAAAGATGAGGAGTCAGAAATGAGAAGAGAGTAGTGATCTGGGGCTTTAGCTTAGTGGTCGTGTCCTACAGTCAGCGTGTGCTCTGATACCATCTTGTAGCGACCAGGACCTCAAGCGGTCGATCTACGTGCTCAGGTGTCATCCCTGGAACAGTAATGTTGACACCACACAGTACTTGAAGGATTTATAACAGAGTAGCAGTCACACACTTATTACATCAAATGTCTCAAGAGAGAACTTATTACAATAAAAATGGCTTAAGGCCATCTAATAACGATAACAGCGGAAGGATTGGAAGATGAGCGAGTCCATCAACTCCAACGGCATCGCTGAGTATAGAACCACGACCTAAAGGCACCTTACTCGTCGTCTGAAAAGTCTGCAACATGAAATGTTGTAGCCCGAAAACGAGTCAGCACATGGAATATGCTGGCAATGTAACACATAGAGAGTAATGAAAGATTAAGCTATACTACATGCATATATGGCTGGTGGAAAGCTCTATGGTTACAGTTTTGCGTAAAGCCAATTTTTCCCTACTGCAAAGGAATAAATTTTATTTAACTATCATGGTGGTTGTTAAACATTGAGAATGGTTGACAAAGATCCTCAATCCCAATTAAGCATCATCATTAAAACCCAACAAAATTAATTAAAGTAACATGATGAGATTCACATGATAATCCAAGTACTAGATACTCAAAGCGTCCGTAACCGGGGACACGGCTAACCATGATTAGTTTGATACACTCTGCAGAGGTTTGCGCACTTTTCCCCACAAGACTCGATCTCCTCCGTTGGATTTCTCGCACTACATGGTGTTTGAGAAATGGATGACCGAGACATAGTCTTTCAGAAGCGCTAACACCTTACGATCGGGTAGACCATACCAACCTACATCCCCTACATCAGCTAGTCTACCACTTTGTAAGAGTTACATACGACTTAGTCAACTATGCTAGAGCCCATAGTAGCTTGTGGCTGCTGCACGGAAGTTTCTAGTATGAATAGTCTCATGATCCCTTTGAGCACAGGTGGCGGTCCAAAAGAAACAGTAATCTGGAATACCGGTACCTCAATCCACCAGATGTGTGTTTAAGTTGCCACCTTAGATAAACCATTTATTAACAATCTCACATCTATCATGGATATCACTCACCCAATCCACGTCTACTAGCATAGCATGGCATAAGAAGCAAACGTAGAAGTAACTCCCAAAGGTTTGAAAATAAAACAGGTAATAGGTACTACCTCATCTACTTCCCATCCCACAATTTAATTAGATCCCAATCATGCAATGTTTGAGGATTGATCTAATGCAATAAAACTGGGCAGTAGAAAGGTATGATCAAAGTGTTACTTGCCTTGCTGATGATCCGCGAAACCTAGAGATTTGAAGTAACAGTGGCGCACTCGGGTACTCTATCGCAAACAAACAAACAAGCATACAATAAGTACTCATCTAATGCACAGGTAAAACTCAAATAAGATATCTAACCAGAAAGTTCAACTTAAGAACTCCAGTTTGCAAAAAGAATCAAATCAAACGAAGCAACGGAAGTCAAACGGCGAAAGAAAACAACTTCCTTTTACTAATATGGACTTAAGTCAAATTTTACAGAAGCAAAACTAGTTTAAGTTGGTTAAACGGAAAGAGGGTTTCGAGACGAAACTCCAGGCGCTTGAATCGCCTGATTCCGATAAACGAGCGAAAAGTTATACTAAAACGAAAATCGTATCAGAAATCTTGATCAGAAATAATCGCGGAAAATCCGAGAAAAAGAAAAACGACGAACAGATTAACAAACGAACGTTCGTTATCTGGATCTAAACGATTAACGCGTTCGTTAAAACTAACAAATGAGCGAACGCTCACTAAATAAATAAACCGGAAAAAAACCGATCTATAAAAAAACGAAACTAAAAAAAATAAATAGCGGTTAAATAAAAAAACCGGGCGGTTTTCTAAGGAAAACCGCCGTGACGGCAACTACCTCGGGCGGGTCCGGCGGTAAGGCGGCGGCTAAGGCGTGAAGCGGCAATGGCCATGTGTGAGCAATGAGTGGCTAGGGTTTAGGCGCGGTGGTCATTTGGCTCGGGGCCTCGGCGGCGGCTTATAAAGCCCGTCGGTGAGTCTGGCTGGTGACGGCCCAAGGTCGGTTCGGACTTTCTTTTTAAAAAAAAATAATTCCGCGCAGAAAAACTAACGAAAGAAATACTAAACAGACTCCAAAAATCTCGAAATAAATTTTCCCCGACTTCTAAAATCAAGCCGGACAAAGTGAACATTTATTTGGGGCCTAAATGCCATTTTGAAAAACCCATATTTTTCCTAAATTCAAATAAAATAGCGAAAAACTCCGAAATAAAATCTTATTATTAAATCCTCAATATTTCTTTATTTTGGGAAGGTCATTTTATTCCCTCTCTCATATTTTTTGTAATAGAAATAATTGAAGATAAATAATTAAAATCAAATGATCCTATTCTCAAAATTTGAGAAAACTCAAATATGAAAATAACGAAATCCCCAACTCTCTCAGTGGGTCCTTGAGTTGCGTAGAATTTATAGGATCAAAACCAAAAGCAAACAAAATATGATATGCAATGATGATCTAGTGTATAACATTCCAAACTGAAAATTTGGGATGTTACACAGGATCTGGTAGATAGTCAGGCTTCTCATCCTTTTCATTTGTAGATGTCTGTACTCAGACATGTTAAGCTTCCGCATGTGCTTTGACTTGTATGCTCTGAATGTTGGGTCATGAGAACCATGTTTGTAATATCTTGCTCCTCGGAGCCTATTGAATAAATACTTTAGTCGTAGAGTTTTGTTTTTATGCCATGTTGTATTTACACATATCGAGCATATTGTGTGTATGATTGAAATGCTTGGTATGTGTGGGATCCGACAACCTAGTTGTTTATCCTTGGTAGCCTCTCTTATGGGGAAATGTAGTCTTGTGCTTCCATGAGCCATAGTAGTCACTTCTGACCCGATTCACCGGAGTCCCGCTAGCCCAAAGACTCTTGCTCTGGAACACTTGACTGGCCGGCATGTGATTCACTTCATTCCTGTGTCTATCCCTTCGGGGAAATGTCACGCGGTGACATCCGGAGTCCTGCCTAGCCTGCTACAGCCCGGTTCATCGGAGTCATGTTAGCCTAGTGCTACAGCCCGGATTCGCACGCTGCTGACCGACATACTCGATATTGATTCATGTATGCATGTCCCCATAACTTAGTGCCACTTTAGGTTCATGACTAGTCATGTCGGCCCGGATTCTCTGTCATATGGATGCTAGCGACACTATCATATATGTGAGCCAAAAGGCGCAAACGGTCCCGGGCCATGGTAAGACGACACCCGTGGGAATACCGTGCGTGAGGCCGCAAAGTGATATAGGTGTTACCGGCTAGATCGATGTGACTTGGAATCGGGGTCCTGACAGGTTGGATAATGTACCTGGCACAGTTGCAGATGTCTGGCAATCATGTGACCGTGGAGTATGATACAGTCACGTGCCATGTACAAGGCACAAGACAGAGACGGGTGCCATGTACTCCCTCCGTTCCGAAATATAAGTCTTTTTAGACATTTCAAATGGACTACAACATACGAATGTATGTAGACATGTTTTAGAGTGTAGATTGACTCATTTTACTCCGTATATAGTCACCTATTAAAATCTTTAGAAAGACTTACATTTGGGAACGGAGAGAGTACAAGGCAAGGATGCAGACGCACTGAGGGGTTTCATCTCTGAAATGGTGCGTGCGGGGCACATGAACTGCTTGCATGTGCCAGGCACATGAGGCGTATTAGGACAACCGGGAAGGGGAGGTGGGTGGCGATGGTGTGATATATCAATGGTGAACCCAGAACATGCTTTGTGATCCTGTAACACGAATTGCTGACGTTGAAGTTCAGTGTTCATTTTCCAATCATGTTATTGCGCAAGTAAAATCCAACATGAATTACTCAAATTTATAGCAGATTTTTCAAGGCGGACCTGATGACCATTATTCCATTAGTAAAACCGTGCCAACCAAACTTAGATATAGTCACTGGAGCTGCATAGGTTGAAACTTACACATAGTAACAGACCACACCGAAAGCGCTACAAGTCCTTGAATGTCAATGTTCACAAAAGAGCTGTAACCATTCATCTTGTGTACAAAGATGCAACATACATTTTCCAACGTATCGAATGCACATCTAATCATCTTTCTCATCTCCGGATATTCCAACTGATGTATCCCCCTGGTGTACATACACTGGTCGATGAGCTCGCGCTTCATGGGGGATAGGCCATTCGAAGCTGGCAAAAACCACAATTTTATAAGCCAACACAAATTATTCAGCGAATTTAAAATGCTCAACAAAGAGAGATAACACAGAATTGCAGATACCATGCGTTAATCTTACCGATAAAAGGAAGTGGTGTTTGCCTTACGCCATCCCTCTCCACATCCACAAAACATCTTTCATCACCACGAGGGAGGCAGATGTACACCATGTCACCAGGCCGCGCGCAATGTGTACTCATCAAGAAACCTCTACCAGCCAGGTCCATGAATCCTGGTCCTCCTATTTCCATGAATCCTGGTTACAAAGATTGTCTTACCCATAGGCTTATTCTCTCTTTTACATCAACGGATTGCAAATGTTCAATATATGCCCCAAGCACTTGCCTGTTGCAGCATTGGACAAACTGCAAAAAGTTGTGACCCAAACATGGCAAATTGTCAAACGTATCATAGAAGCCTTATGATGTCGAAAATAATGGAGCAATGACATGATAATAGCATCTTACAGCTTCGAACCAATAGAAAGTTGTCATCGGAACTGAAACATGGCAAGATGATCCTTCGACAACTCCACACACGGCAGGCAGGTTTTTGCAATCGAGACACTCCATGGCCTACATGTTAATAAACAAAAAATCAGCGACATCGCTCCGATAGATGTTTATACCCTGTCCCGACAAATTACCATGTACAACAACAAATTGTTAGACCACGCCTACCTTTTTTTCATAATCTAATATCTGTGCTACAGCATGTACATACTCACATCAGTTTTACATATGCGTGCATGCTCCAGATTATTGAATGCCACAATAAGAGAATGGGGAGAAAAAAATGCACGAAATTGAGATTTCACTCATTCAGCATGATCTAGAGTTGCAGCCATTAATATACAGCATGTTCCATAGCCCATTGACGGCCAACGGCAGAGCAGCCCGAAACATATGTACGCTTGTAAACGCAAACAGCATCCGGAATAACCCACTGTTGTGCACAGGCGATAGTATTTGAATACATTAAAAGATTTTTGTGTAGCGTAAACATATCAAACTATGCCCAGATTTAGCTGACGCGAGATATCAAGAAGCAAGCTGAGCCAACACATCCCTTTACATCCCAGACCACGCGGAAAAATCGAACCGATACACAATCCGTTCTGCAACATGGATGAAATGAGTATACGTTTTGTTGTCGAACTGCGACAATCCGCAATAATACGCCTGATTCCAGGGGAGACGATGGGATATAGCGTGGATTCATGAAATAAATGAGGCTGAAGAAGCGCCACACCGGCCCCTAAATCCAGCGCCATAACCCATCTCCCCTTACCCCCCTGCTCATAAATCTAAAGGTAAGAAACTATCACACAGACCTAGAAGCTATCGGATCTTGGATGGAAAGATAATGCTAGGATTTCGGTTTGAGAAGCAACAATATGTATTTTTCTGTTTGGAGAAAACTCTCGGATATACCGGAGGAGGAAAGGGGATGGCGCATACATGGGGCCCGGGCGAAACGAGATCCTCGCGTTCCAGCCGTGAGTCCTGTATCTGAATCCGCCCAGCTGCCGTCGATGGATGAAGAGAAGTTCTTGAGAAACAGGAATGAGCAGACGCTCGGCGTCCCACCATTACTACTCGCATCTGGGATGTGCGCAGCATTCGGGATGCTTGAGTGCCCCTTTAAATCCGCCTCCAACGACACCCCTCTATCTATGAACCCACTTGAAAAGATTGGATTGCCGGCGGTGAAATTGGATCTGTGGCCCTGCACACAAGCCATATGCAAAGGGGATTCAGAGTCTCGCAGGGGAGAAATAGATCGATTAGAGGCCACCTCATACGGGCGATGCAAACAGTAGTGTAGTTTGCGATTAGTGTGTACCCATCGCCGTCCGCCGGAGTGGTTTCCAGGCGGCCGAGCGCCGGCGCAATCGAATCTCTGGCTTCCGCTCCATCCATTGAAAGATGAGTCGAAGAACGAGCAGTATGGTGTGTAGTGAGTGTCACGGGTCGTAGTCACGGGTGCGCGTCGGTATGCAGGGGCAGTGGAAGACAAAAAATCGGCAAATTTTACAATTTTGATCTCTAGACGAAATCAATTCATAGAATGAACTACCCATGAAACTATTTCACACCCCTGACCCTTTTGTATAGCGCCCGCCACGCCGGCGCCACACCTTACGGTGCAGCGCCTAGCTCGGGGGCGTTGCACCTCTGTCCACCGTGGCAGCCCTGGGCCCCGCACCCCGCAGTGGCTGGATAAGTCACAGTGCAGCGCCTACACGCTAGGCGCTGCACTTTAAATGTGTGGCGCCTAGCTCTTAAGCGCTGCACATTACAAGTGTGGTGCGTAGCTCAGAGGTGCTGCACTGCTGGATGCGGGCCCAGGGGCTGCCACGGTGGACTGGCGTGCAACACCTCAGAGATAGGCGCTGCATCGTAGGGTGTGGCGTCTGCGTGGCGGGCGCTACACAAAAAGGTCAGGGGAGTGAAATAGTTTCACGGACAGTTCATTCTGTGAATTGATTTCGTCCAGAGGATAAAATTGTCAAATTTGCCCAAAAAATCAGCAGAGCCTACGATGGAGCAGTACCCCTAGGACGTCGTAGTTGGCCGTAACAGCCACCTGCCACGGTAACAAGTACGATAAAACTGGATTCCGTGACGGGCATCTCGAGGTATAGTGCACAGATTCAACCGCTAGGATAGCGCGGCCCCGGTGCAGATGCTCAGAAAATCCGTGTCCCTGGCCCCCGCGTCGCTCTTCCTGGGCGACACGGGCGGCGCCGTCGTACCCCAGCCTAACCTTCCTTCTCCTCCCGTCTATCCATACCGATGTCGTCGGAGGACGCCGCCGACGAAGCTAGTGCAGCTGACGGCGGCGGGGGGAGGGGGGAGGGGGGACTCTGCTTGTGGTTGTTCTTCTCAATGTCACGAGGATCCTGCAAAGAGATCGAATCAATCAAGCCAGATTCACTCGTACGTACGTCTACTCGGACATGCATATGTTGTTCGGTTGCAAATCAATCAAGTTGTCTGTGTGGTTGGTTGAGGCTAGCTTTGCACATATGGTGTGAGTTCTCATTAACGGCAGCGGCTTTGGGCGGCGCTCCATGGATTGGGAGTTGTCTAGCCGTTGGTTGTTTGCCAGCTACTTGTCTGCAGAGGATGGGCGGGCCTCTCTGCGCCGCTCTTACGCCTCTCCATCCGGTCAGACTCCATGCTTCTCCGGATGCAGATTGGGTGGATCAGGCTCCGTCTCATGCTGGGATGCGGAGACCGTCGCTGGTGTGGCTGATCTAACACGATGTTGCCTGTTGGGCCCCATTGTGTTGGATCATCTCATTCAGGAGGTGGCCTCGCTGTTGATTACAGTGACCACCGAAAGGTCTTCATGAGGGTTTCTCCCTCTAGATCCAGTGGTTGAGTTAGGCGAAGTGATGCAAACTATGGACAATGGTTCGACGTAGAGGGATGGTGGTGTAGCGGCGGCGGTCACATATCGCAACTTCGCAAGTAGCTGCTGGGATTGCGGAAAAGTGATGGCGACAACACGTGAGTCACTTGATGGTGGTGCTATTCGAGCACCAAGTCTCGAGCTCCGGGGTGGTGACCAAGGTTGGTTATGCCTCGCAATGGCGATATTTTTACGTCGTTACCTTTTTGAAGGCATTGTTCGGATATGCTCAGATTGGTTCTTCAGGGTGAAGACCTAAATCCTGACTTTGAGTGGTTGGATTCGGTAATGGCGGTGATTGATCATCGCTCCCTTCCTGAAGGCGTTGCTCTTGAAGAACCTCGTTATTCATGTGGTGTCATGAGATGCTGATACGTCTCCAACGTATCTATAATTTATGAAGTATTCATGCTGTTATATTATAATTCTTGGATGTTTTACAATCATTTTGTAGCAACTTTATGTCATTTTTTGGGACTAACCTATTGACACAGTGCCAAGTGCTGTTTTTTTTGTTGTTTTTTACATTGCAGGAAATCAATATCAAACAGAGTCCAAACACCGCGAAACTTTTTGGAGATTTTTTTTATAGACCAGAACACCCAGGATGGGCCAGAGCAGCACCTTGGGGGTGCCCCGAGGGGGCACAACCCACAAGGGCGAGCTTGGGGGCCAGGCGCGCCCAGGTGGGTTGTGCCCACCTCGGTGGCCTCCCGCACCCCCTCTTTACCCTATAAATTCCCAAACATTCCAAAACCCTTGGGGGTTAACTTAGATCAGAAGTTCCGCCGCCGCAAGGCTCTGTAGCCACTGAAAACCAATCTAGACCCTTTGCGGCACCCTGCTGGAGGGGGGAAATCATCTCCAGTGGCCATCTTCATCATCCCGGTGGCCACCATGATGAGGAGGGAGTAGTCCACCCTCGGGGCTGAGGGTTTGTACCAGTAGCTATGTGTTTAATCTCTCTCTCTCTCTCTCTATCTATCTATCTCTATCTCTATCTCTTTCTCTCTCTCTCTCTTGTGTTCTTGAGATGTCACGAACTTGATGTATCGTGGGCTTTGTTAATGTAGCCGGACCATATGGTGTTTTCCCCTCCCTATCTTGTTGTGGTGAATTGAGTTTTTCCCTTTGAGATTTTGTTGTTATTGGATTGAATACTTTTATGGATTTGAGAACACTTGATATATGTCTTGCAATTGAATACTCGTGGTGACAATGGGGTATCGTATTGATTCACTTGATATATGTTTTGGCACTCAACTCGCGGATTCCCGAGGTGACATTGGGGTAATCTATGTATAGGGGTTGATGCAAGTTCTTGTCTTTGTTTCTCGAGTAGAAATCTTGGGGCACTCTTTGAAGTTCTTTGTGTTGGATTGAATATTTTGAATATGAATTTGCTTTGGTGTTATTTGTACGAACTCTCGGTTAGATCGATCGGAAAGAATAGCTTCGTGTTATTTTAGTATGAAATCTATGATAGATTGATTGGAAATAATAGCTTTGAGGTGGTTTGTACCCTACAAACAATTCCGCCTTATGTTCTCGCTAGATAGGAACTTTGGAGTGATTCTTCGCTGCACGTTGAGGGACAGTTATATGACCCAATTATATTAGCATTGTTGAGAGATTGCACTAGCGAAAGTATGAACCATAGGCCTCATTTTCAAGCATTGCAATACCATTTTTGTGCCCGTTTACTATTTGCTACCTTGCTGTTTTTATTTATTCAGATTATAAAAATATATTTCTACCATCCATATTACACTTTTATCACCATCACTTTGCCGAACTAGTGCACCTATACAATTTGCCATTGTATTAGGTGTGTTGGGGACACAAGAGATTTCCTGTATTTGGTTGCAGGGTTGTTTGAGAGAGACCATCTTCATCCTACACCTCCCACGGATTGATAAACCTTAGGTCATCCACTTGAGGGAAAATTGCTACTGTCCTACAAAACTCTGCGCTTGGAGGCCCAACACGAGTCTACAAGAATAAAGTTGTGTAGTAGACATCAAGCTCTTTTCTGGCGCCGTTGCCGGGGAGGTGAGTGCATGAAGGTATATCTTTAGATCTTGCAATCGAATCTTTTGGTTTCTTGTTTTATCACTAGTTTGGTTTATAAAAAGAACACTACGAAAAATGGAATTGAGGTTGCATCATATTATTGATCATCTTTATAATATCTTTCTTGAAAATGATGGTTCAGAAAATTGTGCTCAATTGTTAGAAGAAGAAGTCAGTAAAATGTTTGGCACAAAATATTTGAATGATGAGCATGATTGCAATGTTGTTAGTATGAATTCTTTGAATATCCATGATGCTAATGATATGCAAATCTACAAGCTTGGGGATGCTATGTTTGATGAAGATGATATTTTTAGTCCCCCAAGATTTGATGTGCAAATTTTTTATAATGATTGCTTGCCTCCTATTTATGATGATTATAATGATGAAAGTGGATTTGGAGAGGTTATGACTTTATTTAGTGATGAATCCACCATTTGGATGAGGCTCCAATTGACTATGATAACAATGTTGCTATCTATGATGATTATGGTGATGGCATGTATGTTATAAAGAATAATGATAACCATGAAACTTGTCATCATGATTTTAATTTTAAATCCCATTATAGTTATTTTGTTGAGTTTGCTCCCACAATTGTTGATGAGAATAAATTTGCTTATGCGGAGAGTAATAAAATTTCTGTGCTTGTGAATCATAAAAATAATGCTTTATGTGATAGATATATTGTTGAATTCATTCATGATGCTACTAAAAATTATTATGAGTGAGGAACATATGCTTGTAGGTATTGCAATAATATCAAGTTTCCTCTCTATGTGTTAAAAATCTTGAAGTTTTGCTTGTTTTGCCTTCCTATGCTAGTTGATTCTAGTTCCCATAAATTGTTTGCTCACAAAATCCCTATTCATAGGAAGTGGGTTAGACATAAATGTGCTTGTCATGTGCATCGTTATGCTCTCTTTATGTTTCAATTCTTATCTTTTATGCGAGCATCATTGAAATCATCATGCCTAGCTAAAATGCATTAAAGAAAAGCGCTTGTTGGGAGACAACCCAACACTTTTACCTACTGTCTTTTGATACGTCTCCAACGTATCTATAATTTTTGATTGCTCCATGCTACTTTATCTACTGTTTTGGACCATATTGGGCTTTATTTTCCACTTTTATATCATTTTTGGGACTAACCTACTAACCGGAGGCCCAGAAATTGCTTTTTTTCCCTATTTCGGTATTTCGAAGAAAAGGAATATCAAACGGAGTCCAAACGGAATGAAACCTTCGGGAACGTGATTTTCTCACCGAACGTGATCCAGAGAACTTGGAGTGCAAGTCAAGAAGCAACCGGAGCCTCCACAAGATAGGAGGGTGCCCCCCCTATAGGGCGCGCCCCCTGTCTCACGGGCCCCTCGGGCGGCCACCGACGTACTTCTTCTTCCTGTATATACCTATGTACCCTGAAAACATCCAGGGGCACCACGAAACACAATTTCCACCAGTGTGACCTTCTATATCCGCGAGATCCCATCTTGGGGCCTTCAGCACTCACGGGAGGGAATCAAGCACGGGGGCCTCTACATCAACATCCTTGCCCCTCCGATGAGTTGTGAGTAGTTTACCCACAGACCTCACGGGTCCATAATTATTAGCTAGATGGCTTCTTCTCTCTTTTTGGATCTCAATACAATGTTCTCCCCTCTCTTGTGGAGATCTATTCGATGTAATCTCTTTTTGCGGTGTGTTTGTCGAGATCCAGATGAATTGTGGGTTTATGATCAAGTTTATCTATGAATAATATTTGAATCTTCTCTGAATTCTTTTATGTATGATTAAGTTATCTTTGCAAGTCTCTTGAATTATCAGTTTGGTTTGGCCTACTAGATTGATCTTTCTTGCCATGGGAGAAGTGCTTAGCTTTGGGTTCAATCTTGCGGTGTCCTTACCCAAAGGATGTAAAGGGTTGCAAGGCACGTATTGTATTGTTGCCATCGAGGATAACAAGATGGGGTTTATATCATATTGCATGAGTTTATCCCTCTACATCATGTCATCTTGCTTAATGCGTTACTCTGTTCTTATGAACTTAATACTCTAGATGCATCTTTGGATAGCGGTCGATGTGTGGAGTAATAGTAGTAGATGCATGCAGGAGTCGGTCTACTTGTTATGGACATGATGCCTATATACATGATCATGACTAGATAATCTCATAACTACGCGCTTTTCTATCAATTGCTCGACAGTAATTTGTTCACCCACCGTAATACTTATGCTATCTTGAGAGAAGCCACTAGTGAAACCTATGGCCCCGGGTCTATCTCTTATCATATTTGCTTCCAATCTACTTTTATTTGCATCTTTACTTTTTGCATCTATATTATAAAATACCAAAAATATATTTATCTTATCGTACTATCTCTATTAGATCTCACTTTCGCAAGTGGCCGTGAAGGGATTGACAACCCCTTTATTGCGTTGGTTGCGAGTTCTCGCTTGTTTGTGTAGGTGCGTGGGACTTTTGAGGAGCCTCCTCTGGATTGATACCTTGGTTCTCAAAGCGAGGGAAATACTTACACTACACTTTGTTGCATCACCCTCTCCTCTTCGAGGAAAACCAACGCAAGCTCAAGGCGTAGCAAGAAGGATTTACGCGCCGCTGTCGGGAGGTCTTCGCTCAAGTCAAGACATACCAAGTACCCATCACAAACCTATCTCCCTCGCATTTACATTATTTGCCATTTGCCTCTCGTTTTCCTCTCCCCCACTTCACCCTTGCCGTTTTATTCGCCCTCTCTTTCCCAATCTCCTCCTCTCTTTTTGCTCGTCGTTTTTCTGTTTGCTTGTGTGCTGGATTACTTGTTGCCTTGTGTGTTGGATTACTTGTTGCCATGGCGCAAGATAATACCAAATTGTGTGACTTCTTGAATACGGATAATAATGATTTCCTTAGTTCTCCGATTGCTCCTCTTAATAATGATGAGTCTTGTGAAATCAATACCGCTTTGCTGAATCTTGTTATGAAAGATCAATTTGTCGGCCTTCCTAGTGAAGATGTCGCTACTCATCTAAACAACTTCGTTGATTTGTGTGATATGCAAAAGAAGAAAGATACGGATAACAATGTTGTCAAATTGAAGTTATTTCCGTTTTCACTTAGAGATCGTGCTAAAGTTTGGTTCTCGTCTTTGCCTAAAAATAGTATTGATTCTTGGAACAAGTGCAAAGATGCTTTTATCTCTAAGTATTTTCCTCCCGCTAAGATCATCACTCTTAGGAACGATATTATGAATTTTAAACAACTTGATCATGAGCATGTTTCCCAATCTTGGGAAAGAATGAAATTGATGCTTCACAATTGCCCAACTCATGGTTTGAATTTATGGATGATCATACAAAATTTTTAGGCCGGTTTGAACTTTGCTTCTAGAAATCTCTTAGATTCGGCCGCGGGAGGCATCTTTATGGAAATCACGTTAGGAGATGCTACGAAATTACTTGATAATATTATGGCTAATTATTCTCAATGGCACACCGAAAGATCTTCTAGTAAAAAAGTGCATGCTATAGAAGAAATCAATGTTTTGAGTGGAAAGATGGATGAACTTATGAAGATTTTTGCTACTAAAAATACTCCTCTTGATCCCAATGATATGCCTTTGTCTTTCTTGATTGAGAATAATAATGAATCTATGGATGTGAATTTTGTTGGTAGGAATAGTTTTGGAAACAATGCTTATAGAGGAAATTTTAATGCTAGACCGTTCCCTAGTAATCCCTCTAATAATTATGGAAATTCCTACAATAATTCTTATGGTAATTTTAATAAGACGCCCTCTGATTTTGAGAATAATGTGAAAGAATTTATGATCTCTCAAAATAATTTTAATGCTTTGCTTGAAGAAAAATTTCTCAAAGTTGATGATTTGGCTAGGAACGTTGATAGACTTTCGCTCGATGTTAATTCTCTTAAACTTGGATCTTCTTCTCCTAAGCATGATATCAATGAGTCTCTCAAAGTAATGAGAATTTCCATTGACGAGTGCAAGGAAAGAACCGCTAGATTGCGTGCTAAGAAAGAAAGCTTTATAAAAGCGTGTTCTTCTAGTTTCCGTGAAAATAATGATGAGGATCTTAAAGTTATTGATGCATCTCTGATTAGATCTATCTTTTGCAATATGAACTTTGATGATTATGGGACTGATGATGAATCAACTTAGAAGGCGTCCCAAGAATTCGGAATCTTTAGATCTTAATGTTAAATTTGGTAAAAGTGAGATTGGAGAATCCTCGACTTCTAATAATGTTGAACCCACTATCTCAGACTTCAAGGAATTTAATTATGATAATTGTTCTTTAAAAGGTTGTATTTCCTTGTTGCAAGCCGTTGTTAATTCTCCTCATGTTTATAGTCAAAATAAAGCTTTTACCAAGCATATCGTTGATGCCTTAATGAAATCTTATGATGAAAAACTTAATTTGGAAGTTTCTATACCTAGAAAACTTAATGATGAGTGGGAACCTACTATAAAGATTAGAATTAAAGATTATGAGTGTTTTGCTTTGTGTGATTTGGGTGCTAGTGTTTCCACGATTCAAAAACTTTATGTGATATTCTAGGTTTCCATGATCTTGATGATTGCTCTTTAAGTTTGCACCTTGCGTATTCCACCATTAAAAAGCCTATGGGAAGGATCAATGATGTTCTTATTGTTGCAAATAGAAATTTGGTGCCCGTAGATTTTATCGTTCTTGATATAGATTGCAATCTTTCTTGCCCTATTATTCTTGGTAGACCTTTCCTTAGAATGATTGGTGCGATTATTGATATGAAGGAAGGGAATATTAGATTCCAATTTCCCTTAAAGAAAGGCATAGAGCACTTTCCAAGAAAGAAAATTAAATTACCTTATGAATCTATCATGCGTGCTACTTATGAGTTTAGTGCCAAAGACAACACTACTTAGGTCTATCTTCGCTTTTATGCCTAGCTAGGGGCGTTAAACGGCGCTATTTGGGAGGCAACCCAATTTTATTTTTAGTTTTTGCTTTTGCTTCTGTTTAGGAATAAATAATCCATCTAGCTTCTGTTTAGATGTGATTTTATCTTTTAATTAGTGTTTGTGCCAAGTTAAACCTATTGGATCTTCTTGGATGATAGTTATTTGATCTTGCTGTAATTTCCAGAAACTTTGCGCTCAGTGCCCGAATTGTTAAAAATCACCAGAACATGATAAAATGCTGACTCCAATTGCTGCTGATCAATAAACAAATTGTCTAGGTCGTCTAATTTTGGTAGATTTTTTTGGAGTTCCAGAAGTGTGCGTTAGTTATAGATTACTACAGACTGTTCTGTTTTTGACAGATTCTGTTTATCGTGTGTTGTTTGCTTATTTTGATGAATCTATGGTAGTAAAATAGTTTATAACCCATAGAGAAGTTGGAATACAGTAGGGTTAACACCAATACAAATAAAGAATGAGTTCATTACAGTACCTTAAAGTATTCTTTTGTTTTCTTTCTCTAACGGAGCTCACGAGATTTCTATTTGAGTTTTGTGTTGTGAAGTTTTCAAGTTTTGGGTAAAGCTTTTATGGACTATGGAATAAAGGGTGGCAAGAGCCTAAGCTTGGGGATGCCCATGGCACACCAAGATATTCAAGAAAATAGCCAAAAGCCTAAGCTTGGGGATGCCTCGGGAAGGCATCCCCTCTTTCGTATTCGTTCATTGGTAACTTTACTTGGGGCTATATTTTTATTCACCACATGATAAGTGTTTTGCTTGGAGCGTCGTGTGTTATATTAGTCTTTGCTTTTTAGTTTACCATAATCATCCTTGCTGTACACACCTTTTGAGAGAGCCATACATAAACTGGAATTTGATAGAATACTCTATGTGCTTCACTTATATCTTTTGAGCGTGATAATTTTTGCTCTAGTGCTTCACTTAGATCTTTTAGAGCATGGTGGTATATTTGTTTTAAAGAAACTATTGATCTCTCATGCTTCACTTAGATTATTTTGAGAGTCTTTAATAGCATGGTAATTTGCTTAATGTTAATATACTTGGTATTCAAGATATGTGAAACTTTCTTTTGAGTGTGTTGAATACTAAGAAAAGTTTGAGGCTTGATAATTGTTTTGAGATATGAAGATGGTGATATTAGAGTCATGCTAGTTGAGTAGTTGTGAATTTAAAGAATACTTGTGTTGAAGTTTCTGATTCCCATAGCATGCACGTATGGTGAACCGTTATGTGATGAACTCGGAGCATGATTTATTTATTGATTGTCTTCCTTATGAGTGGCGGTCGGGGACGAGCGATGGTCTTTTCCTACCAATCTATCCCCCTAGGAGCATGCGCGTAATACTTTTCTTTGATAACTTCTAGATTTTTGCAACAAGTATATGAGTTATTTATGACTAATGTTGAGTCCATGGATTATACGCACTTTTTCCCATCCTTCCACCATTGCTAGCCTCTCTAATACCGCGCACTTTTCACGGTATCATACACCCACCATATATCTTCCTCAAAACAGCCACCATACCTACCTATTATGGCATTTCCATAGCCATTCCGAGATATATTGCCATGCAACTTTCCACCGTTCCGTTTATTATGACACGCTCCATCATTGTCATATTGCTAGCATGATCATGTAGTTGACATCGTATTTGTGGCAAAGCCACCGTTCATAATTCTTTCATACATGTCACTCTTGATTCATTGCATATCCCGTACATCACGGAGGCATTCATATAGAGTCATATTTTGTTCTAAGTATCGAGTTGTAATTCTTGAGTTGTAAGAAAATAAAAGTGTGATGATCATCATTATTAGAGCATTGTCCCAAGTGAGGAAAGGATGATGGAGACTATGATTCCCCCACAAGTCGGGATGAGGCTCGGAAGAAAAAAAAAGAGAAAAATAAGAGGCCATAAAAAAAGAGAAAAGGCCCAAAGAAAAAAAAAGAAAAAATGAGATAATAAGAGAGAAGGGGCAATGTTACTATCCTTTTACCACACTTGTGCTTCAAAGTAGCACCAAGATCTTCATGATAGAGACTCTCTCATTGTGTCACTTCCATATACTAGTGGGAATTTTTCATTATAGAACTTGGCTTGTATATTCGAATGATGGGCTTCCTCAAATGCCCTAGGTCTTCGTGAGAAAGCGAGCTGGATGCACACCCACTTAGTTTCTTTTGTTGAGATTTCATATACTTATAGCTCTAGTGCATCCGTTGCATGGCAATCCCTACTCACTCACATTGATATCTATTGATGGGCATCTCCATAGCCCGTTGATACGCCTAGTTGATGTGAGACTATCTTCTCCTTTTTTGTCTTCTCCACAACCACCATTCTATTCCACATATAGTGCTATATCCATGGCTCACGCTCATGTATTGCGTGAAGATTGAATTTTTTTTGAAAATGTTAATGTATGAAACAATTGCTTGGCTTGTCATCGGGGTTGTGCATGATTTAAATATTTTGTGTGGGGAAGATGGAGCATAGCCAGACTATATGATTTTGTAGGGATAACTTTCTTTGGCCATGTTATTTTGAGAAGACATAATTGCTCGCTTAGTATGCTTCAAGTATTATTATTTTTATGTCAATATGAACTTTTGTCTTGAATCTTTCGGATCTGAATATTCATACCACAATTAAGAAGATTTACATTGAAATTATGCCAAAGTATCACTCCGCATCAAAAATTCTCTTTTATCATTTACCTACTCGAGGACGAGTAGGAATTAAGCTTGGGGATGCTGATACGTCTCCAACGTATCTATAATTTTTGATTGCTCCATGCTACTTTATCTACTATTTTGGACCATATTGGGCTTTATTTTCCACTTTTATATCATTTTTGGGACTAACCTAATAACCGGAGGCCCAAATTGTAATGCTGTTTTTTGCCTATTTGATTTCAAGAAAAGGAATATCAAACGGAGTCCAAACGGAATGAAACCTTCGGGAACGTGATTTTCTCACCGAACGTGATCCAGAGAACTTGGAGTGCAAGTCAAGAAGCAACCGGAGCCTCCATGAGATAGGAGGGCGCCCCCCTATAGGGCGCGCCCCCTGTCTCATGGGCCCCTCGGCCACAGACGCATTTACTTCTTCTTCCTATATATACCTTACGCACTCGAAAACATCCAGGGCACCACGAAACACAATTTCCACCACCGTAACCTTCAGATCCATGAGATCCCATCTTGGGGCCTTCACGACACTCACGAGGGGGGGAATCAAGCACGGGGGCCTCTACATCAACATCCTTGCCCCTTCGATGAGTTGTGAGTAGTTTACCACAGACCTCACGGGTCCATAGTTATTAGCTAGATGGCTTCTTCTCTTTTTGGATCTCAATACAATGTTCTCCCCTCTCTTGTGGAGATCTATTCGATGTAATCTCTTTTTGCGGTGTGTTTGTCGAGATCCGATGAATTGTGGGTTTATGATCAAGTTTATCTATGAATAATATTTGAATCTTTTCTGAATTCTTTTATGTATGATTAAGTTATCTTTGCAAGTCTCTTCGAATTATCAGTTTGGTTTGGCCTACTAGATTGATCTTTCTTGCCATGGGAGAAGTGCTTAGCTTTGGGTTCAATCTTGCGGTGTCCTTACCCAGTGACAGAAAGGGTTGCAAGGCACGTATTGTATTGTTGCCATCGAGGATAACAAGATGGGGTTTGAGGGAGTCCCGGACTAGGGGGTGTCCGGATAGCCGGACTATCGTCACGGCCGGACTCCAAGACTATGAAGATACAAGATTGAAGACTTCGTCCCGTGTCCAGATGGGACTTTGCTTGGCGTGGAAGGCAAGCTTGGCGTCTGGATATGTAGATCTCCTACCATTGTAACCGACTCTGTGTAACCCTAACCTATCCGGTGTCTATATAAACCGGAGGGTTTTAGTCCGAGGACAAACAACAATCATACCATAGGCTAGCTTCTAGGGTTTAGCCTCCTTGATCTCGTGGTAGATCTACTCTTGTACTACCCATATCATCAATATTAATCAAGCGAGTAGGGTACTACCTCCATCGAGAGGGCCCGAACACAGGTAAAAACATCGTGTCCCTTGTCTCCTGTTACCATCCGCCTAGACGCACGATTCGGGACCCCCTACCGAGATCCGCCGGTTTTGACACCGACATTGGTGCTTTCATTGAGAGTTCCTCTGTGCCGTCGCCATCAGGTAGGATGCCTCATCTCGTCTTTAAAGACGATATCATCGCCAAAGGAGCCTTGGACGCTGGCCAGACTCTTCGGCTAGGTGGTTTTCTTATGACCGCCAGTCCGGCCACCGCGCCGACGATGACCTCTCGAGTCATCAAAACCAATCTCCATGTCAATTCGGAACTTGCCGAACAATTAGATCCGATCGAGCTCTCCTCCATAAACGAGCTCTTGGATCAAATCGCCGCCCTGGGAGTCGCCACAGACTACGACCGGATCGGGCCTAAAACCGATCTCGAGAGAGATCAACTCTCCTGTGCTACCCATCATGTTGCTGTGATAGAGGAGCAATGCGGCGATTCTTCTTCTATCTTAAGGACTAGCTACGTCCATATTCCGATCCCTCCATGCCGGATTCTGCGGAGGGATCGATGTCGATCAAGCCACGAACTTAAAGTCGGTAGCGGCCTGGACTCATTGGATAACACTCAAAACCCAAACTTCCGGGTTCGGAAACTTCTCGGCCCCTCGAGTCCTAAATTGACGGGTTCCGGATCTAGTTCCACCCGCCCACACAAACATTAGCGATCTCTCACGAATTCGCAAGAGCCCGCTGAAACAAAGACATCATTCTTGGGCCGATTCCTCCTGGTTATGAACAGGATAAAGGACTGCCGAGAGGAGGACGCAATCCCAATTTTCTGCAATAATTGCACGGACAAGGGAATCCTAAACGCCATAAGTCGTCGCGAAATTACACGCTTTACTGACTTGGTAACCATAGTACAAAAGTACTGTGCGATGGAGAGCGCCTGGAAAACCGAAAGTAAATTTTGGGATAATCCGGCCCCGAATACATCCCTAGTCCGAAACAAAAGGGTGCATCACTATCAAGCACCTAGGTTAAATACCAAAAAACCAAAACCCCCTAAAGGGTACGGAACCGTACTGAAGGGTTGGCTAAACGGACCCTGCAAAATTCATAGTGTTGTGGAACGTTGCAGAAAATTAAAAAATTTCCTACGGTTTCACCAAGATCCAACTATGAGTTCATCTAGCAACGAGTCATGAGAGAGTGATTGCATCTACATACCACTTGTAGATTGCGTGCGGAAGCGTTCAATGGAACAGGGATGATGGAGTCGTACTCGCCGTGATTCAGATCACCGATGACCTAGTGCTGAACGGACAACACCTCCGCATTCAACACACGTACGGAGCGGATGACGTCTCCTCCTTCTTGATCCAGCAAGGGGAAGGAGAGGTTGGTGATGATCCAGCAGCACGACGGCGTGGTGGATGCAGCAGAACTCCGGCAGGGCTTCGCTAAGCAACTACGGGAGGAGGAGGAGGTGTTGCAGGGAGGAGGGAGGCGCCAGGGCTTATCGGTGCGGCCACCCCTCCCTCCCCTCCCTTTATATAGGTGCAAGAGAGGGGGGGAGGGCGCAGCCTTGCCCCTTCCTCCAAGGAAGGGGTGCGGCCAAGAGGGGGGGAGGAGTCCATCCTCCCCAAGGCACCTCGAAGGTGCCTTCCCCTTTAGGACTCTCCCCTTTTTCTTATATCTTGGCGCATGGGCCTCTTGGGGCTGGTGCCCTTGGCCCATATAGGCCAAGGCGCACCCCTACAGCCCATGTGTCCCCGGGCAGGTGGACCCCCGGTGGACCCGGACCCCTTTCGCACTCCGGTACAATATCGATAACGCGAAACTTTTCCTACGACCAAAATAAGACTTCCTATATATAAATATTTACCTCCGGACCATTAGGAACTCCTCGTGACGTCCGGGATCTCATTCGGGACTCGAACAACATTCGGTTTGTTGCATACTCATATTCATACAACCCTAGCGCCACCGAACCTTAAGTGTGTAGACCCTACGGGTTCGGGAGACATGCAGACATGACCGAGACGGCTCTCGGGCAATAACCAACAGCGGGATCTGGATAATCATGTTAGCTCCCACATGCTCCTCGATGATATCATCGGATGAATCACGATGTCGAGGATTCAAACAACCCCGTATACAATTCCCTTTGTCAATCGGTATGTTACTTGCCCGAGATTCGATCGTCGGTATCCCAATACCTCGCTCAATCTCGTACCGGCAAGTCACTTTACTCGCATACCGTAATGCATGATCCCGTGACCGGACACTTGGTCACTTTGAGCTCATTATGATGATGCACTACCGAGTGGGCCCGGTGATACCTCTTCGTAACACGGAGTGACAAATCCCAGCCTCGATCCGTGTCAACCCAACAAACACTTTCGGAGATACCGTAGTGTACCTTTATAGTCACCCGATTACGTTGTGGACGTTTGGTACACCCAAAACACTCCTACGGTATCCGGGAGTTACACGATCTCATGGTCTAAGGAAGAGATACTTGACATTGGAAAAGCTCTAGCAAAACGAACTACACGATCTTGTGCTATGCTTAGGATTGGGTCTTGTCCATCACATCATTCTCCTAATGATGTGATCCCCTTATCAATGACATCCAATGTCCATAGTCAGGAAACCATGACTATCTGTTGATCAACGAGCTAGTCAACTAGAGGCTCACTAGGGACATATTGTGGTCTATGTATTCACACGTGTATTACGATTTCCGGATAATACAATTATAGCATGAATAAAAGACAATTATCATGAACAAGGAAATATAATAATAATACTCTTATTATTGCCTCTAGGGCATATTTCCAACAGTCTCCCACTTGCACTAGAGTCAATAATCTAGTTACATTGTAATGAATCGAACACCCATAGAGTTCTGGTGTTGATCATGTTTTGCTCGCGGAAGAGGTTTAGTCAACGGATCTGCGACATTCAGATCCGTATGCACTTTGCAAATTTCTATGTCCCCATCTTGAACATTTTCACGAATGGAGTTGAAGCGACGCTTGATGTGCTCGGTCTTCTTGTGAAACACGGGCTCCTTGGCAAGTGCAATAGCTCCAGTGTTGTCACAGAAGAGTTTGATCGGCTCCGACGCATTGGGTATGACTCCTAGGTCGGTGATGAACTCCTTCACCCAAATTGCTTCATGTGCTGCCTCCGAGGCTGCCATGTACTCCGCTTCACATGTAGATCCCGCCACGACGCTTCGCTTGCACCGCACCAGCCATCGCTTCCACCATTTAACATATACACGTATCCGGTTTGTGACTTTGAGTCATTCAGATCTGTGTCGAAGCTAGCATCGACGTAACCCTTTCTGACGAGCTCTTCGTCACCTCCATAAACGAAACATGTCCTTTGTCCTTTTCGGTACTTCAGGATATTCTTGACCGCTGTCAGTGTTCCTTGCCGAGATTACTTTGGTACCTTCCTACCAAACTTACGGCAAGGTTTACATCAAGTCTGGTACACAGCATGGCATACATAATAGAACCTATGGCCGAGGCATAGGGGATGACGCTCATCTCTTCTTTATCTTTTGCCGTGGTCGGGCATTGAGCCGAGCTCAATTTCACACCTTGCAAAACAGGCAAGAACCCTTTCTTGGACTGATCCATTTTGAACTTCTTCAAAATCTTATCAAGGTATGTGCTTTGTGAAAGACCTATGAGGCGTCTCGATCTATCCCTATAGATTTTGATGCCTAACATGTAAGCAGCTTCTCCAAGGTCCTTCATTGAAAAACTCTTATTCAAGTAGGCCTTAATGCTGTCCAAAAGTTCTATATCATTTCCCATCAAAAGTATGTCATCTACATATAATATGAGAAATGCTTCTGAGCTCCCACTCACTTTCTTGTAAACGCAGCTTCTCCATAAGTCTGCATAAACCCAAACGCTTTGATCATCTCATCAAAGCGAATGTTCCAACTCCGAGATGCTTGCACCAGCCCATAAATGGATCGCTGGAGCTTGCATACCTTGTTAGCATTCTTAGGATCGACAAAACCTTCCGATTGCATCATATACAGCTCTTCCTTAAGATAACCATTAAGGAATGCCGTTTTGACGTCCATCTGCCATATCTCATAATCATAGTATGCGGCAATTGCTAACATGATTCGGACGGACTTAAGCTTCGCCACGGAGAGAAAGTCTCATCGTAGTCAATCCCTTGAACTTGTCGATAACCCTTAGCGACAAGTCGAGCTTTATAGATGGTAACATTACCATCCGCGTCCGTCTTCTTCTTAAAGATCCATTTGTTTTCTATCGTCGCCGATCATCGGGCAAGTCTGTCAAAGTCCATAGTTTGTTTTCATACATGGATCCTATCTCGGATTGCATGGCTTCAAGCCATTTGTTGGAATCTGGGCCCGCCATCGCTTCTTCATAGTTCGAGGGTTCACCGTTGTCTAACAACATGATTTCCGGAGACGGGGTTGGTACCACACTGCAGTGCGGAGCGTGTCCTAGTGGACCCACGAAGTTCAAGAGCAACTTGATCCGAAGTACCTTGATCATCATCATTAATTTCCTCTCTGCCGGTGTAGGCACCACAGGAACATTTTCTGAGCTGCACTACTTTCCGGTTCAAGAGGTAGTACTTCATCGAGTTCTACTTTCCTCCCACTTACTCCTTTCGAGAGAAACTCTTTTCCGAAAAGGATCCGTTCTTGGCAACAAAGATCTTGCCTTCGGATCTAAGGTAGAAGGTATACCCAATGGTTTCCTTAGGGTATCCTATGAAGACGCATTTTTCCGACTTGGGTTCGAGCTTTTCAGGTTGAAGTTTCTTGACATAAGCATCGCATCCCCAAACTTTTAGAAACTATAGCTTAGGTTTCTTCCCAAACCATAATTCATACGGTGTCGTCTCAACGGATTTAGACGGTGCCCTATTTAAAGTGAATGTAGCTGCCTCTAGAGCGTATCCCCAAAATGATAGCGGTAAATCAAGAAGAGACATCATAGATCGCACCATATCCAATAGAGTGCGATTACGATGTTCGGACACACCGTTCTTACCGAGGTGTTCCAGCGGCGTGAGTTGTGAAACGATTCCACATTTCCTTAAGTGTGTACCAAATTCGTGACTTAAATATTCTCCTCCATGATCCGATCGCAAGAATTTTATCTTTCGGTCACGTTGATTCTCTACTTTATTCTGAAATTCCTTGAACTTTTCAAAGGTCTCAGACTTGTGTTTCATCAAGTAGACATACCCATATCTACTCAAGTCATCAGTGAGAGTGAGAACATAACGATATCCTCCATGAGCCTCAACACTCATTGGACCGCTTTGCGTCGGTATGTATGATTTCCAATAAGTTGGTTGCTCGCTCCATTGTTAGGAGAACGGAGTCTTGGTCATCTTGCCCATGAGGCATGGTTCGCATGTGTCAAATGATTCATAATCGAGAGACTCTAAAAGTCCATCAAGATGGAGCTTCTTCATGCGCTTGACACCAATGTGACCAAGGCGGCACTGCCACAAGTATGTGGGACTATCGTTATCAACTTTACATCTTTTGGTATTCACACTATGAACATGTGTAACATCACATTCGAGATTCATTAAGAATAAACCATTGACCATCGGAGCATGACCATAAAACATTTCTCTCATATAAATAGAACAACCATTATTCTCGGATTTAAATGAGTAGCCATCTCAGATTAAACGAGATCACGACACAATGTTCATGCTCAAACTTGGTACTAAATAACAATTATTGAGGTTTAAAACTAATCCCGTAGGTAAATGTAGAGGTAGCATGCCGACGGGCGATCACATCGACCTTGGAACCATTCCCGGCGCGCATCGTCACCTCGCCCTTCGCCATCTCCGTTTATTCCACGACTCCTGCTTTGTGAGTTACATATATGAGCAACGGCACCGTATCAAATACCGGGGAGTTACTACGAGTCTTGGTAAGGTACACATCAATTACATGTATATCAAATATACCTTTAGTGTTGCCGGCCTTCTTGTCCTCTAAGTATTTGGGGCAGTTCCGCTTCCAGTGGCCCTTCCCTTTGCAATAAAAGCACTCTATCTCAGGCTTGGGTCCATTCTTTGACTTTTTCCTGGCAACTTGCTTACCGGGCGCGGCAACATATTTGCCGTCCTTCTTGAAGTTCTTCTTACCCTTGCCCTTTTTGAACTTAGTGGTTTTATTGACCATCAACACTTGATGTTCTTTCTTGATTTCAACATCTCACGACTTGACATTGAAAATACTTCGGGAATGGTATTCACCATCCCCTGCATATTGTAGTTCATCACAAAGCTCATACAAAATAAAGGCAACTCCTATGGCTCCTGCCGGTTGTCATACTCATCGACATGCAAGTCGTGATTCCTATTACAAGAACATGATCTCATACATCATATATATCATTCATGATTCATCACAACTTTGGCCATATCATATCACAAAACACTTGCTGCAAAAACAAGTTAGACGTCCTCTAATTGTTGTTGCAAGTTTTACGTGGCTGCAATAGGGTTCTAGCAAGAACGTTTTCTTACCTACATGAAAGCCACAACGTGATTTGTCAACTTCTATTTACCCTTCATAAGGACCCTTTTCATCGAATTCGCTCCAACTAAAGTGGGAGAGACAGACACCCGCTAGCCACCTTATGCAACTAGTGCATGTCAGTCGGTGGAACCAGTCTCACGTAAGCGTACGTGTAAGGTCGGTCTGGGCCGCTTCATCCCACAATGCCGCTGAAGCAAGATAAGACTAGTAGCGGCAAGAAAGTTGACAACATCTACGCCCACAACAAATTGTGTTCTACTCGTGCAATAGAGAACTACGCATAGACCTAGCTCATGATGCCACTGTTGTGGAACGTTGCAGAAAATTAAAATTTTTCCTATGGTTTCACCAAGATCCATCTATGAGTTCATCTAGCAACGAGTCATGAGAGAGTGATTGCATCTACATACCACTGTTGTGGAACGGGGATGATGGACTCGTACTCGCCGTGATTCAGATCACCGATGACCTAGTGCTGAACGGACAGCACCTCCGTGTTCAACACACGTACGGAGCGGATGACGTCTCCTCCTTCTTGTTCCAGCAAGGGGAAAGGAGAGGTTGATGATGATCCAGCAAAGACGACGGCGTGGTGGTGGATGCAGCAGAACTCCGGCAGGGCTTCGCTAAGCAACTACGGGAGGAGGAGGAGGTGTTGCAAGGAGGAGGGAGGCGCCAGGGCTTATCGGTGTGGCCACCCCTCCCTCCCCTCCCTTTATATAGGTGCAAGAGAGGGGAGGAGGGCGCAGCCTTTCCCCTTCCTCCAAGGAAGGGGTGCGGCCAGAGGGGAGGAGTCCATCCTCCCAAGGCACCCTGAGGTGCCTTCCCCTTTAGGACTCTCCCTTTTCTTATATCTTGGCGCATGGGCCTCTTGGGGCTGGTGCCCTTGGCCCATATAGGCCAAGGCGCACCCCTACAGCCCATGTGCCCCCGGGCAGGTGGACCCAGTGGACCCCGGACCCCTTTCGGCATTCCCGCTACAATACCGATAACGCGCGAAACTTTTCCGGCGACCAAAATAAGACTTCCTATATATAAATCTTTACCTCCGGACCATTCCGGAACTCCTCGTGACGTCCGGGATCTCATCCGGGACTCCGAACAACATACGGTTTGCTGCATACTCATATTCATACAACCCTAGCGTCACCGAACCTTAAGTGTGTAGACCCTACGGGTTCGGGAGACATGCAGACATAATGAGACGGCTCTCGGGCAATAAGCAACGATGGTATCACGGATACCCATGTTGGCTCCCACATGCTCCTCGATGATATCATCGGATGAACCACGATGTCGAGGATTCAAACAACCCGTATACAATTCCCTTTGTCAATCGGTATGTTACTTGCCCGAGATTCGATCGTCGGTATCCCAATACCTCGTTCAATCTCGTTACGGCAAGTCACTTTACTCGTCAGTAATGCATGATCCCGTGACGGACACTTGGTCACTTTGAGCTCATTATGATGATGCACTACCGAGTGGGCCCAGTGATACCTCTCCGTAACACGGAGTGACAAATCCCAGTCTCGATCTGTGTCAACCCAACAAACACTTTCGGAGATACCTGTATTGTACCTTTATAGCCACCCAGTTACGTTGTGACGTTTAGTACACCCAAAGCACTCCTACGGTATCCGGGAGTTACACGATCTCATGGTCTAAGGAAGAGATACTTGACATTGGAAAAGCTCTAGCAAAACGAACTACACGATCTTGTGCTATGCTTAGGATTGGGTCTTGTCCATCACATCATTCTCCTAATGATGTGATCCCGTTATCAATGACATCCAATGTCCATAGTCAGAAACCATGACTATCTGTTGATCAACGAGCTAGTCAACTAGAGGCTCACTAGGGACATATTGTGGTCTATGTATTCACACGTGTATTACGATTTCCGGATAATACAATTATAGCATGAATAAAAGACAATTATCATGAACAAGGAAATATAATAATAATACTTTTATTATTGCCTCTAGGGCATATTTCCAACACATAGCACAGAGGGCGCCACTCCAACTCATAGCCTTCGAGCATGTTGGATACTACGGCAGGTGGCCAAAAGTGGCGAGGAGCTTCTAGCTTCAGAATCCCAGCCCAAAGAACACCAAAGACGGTGTTAACAGTCTTGAGACTTTCGCATCAAATAACATGCTAAAACGAACACTCCATAACCTCGCCAAGTCTACCAAGTAGCAACAATAAATCCATGGAGTGACACGGCTATTACTTTTAATGCCAGTGATGAACCTAAATTCCGAACAGCCCGAGCACCAGCCGCATTGGTCCTAAGTCCGATAGTGGACGGCTTTCGCCTTACTAAGGTGCTCATGGATGGCGGCAGCGGACTAAACCTCATCTATGAGGAAACCCTCCGAAAAATGGAAATAGACTAGAACCGCATTGAGCGAAGCAGCACAACCTTTAGAGGAATAATCCCTAGGCGGGAAGCATGCTGCACAGGAAAATTCACACTGTACGTAGTATTCGGCTCGCTGGACAATTACAGGTCCGAGGAGGTCACATTTCAACTGGCCCCGTTCAACAGCGGATATCATGCTTTATTAGGACGAGAGGCATTCACAATTTTTCAAGCTATACCCCATTATGGGTACATGAAGCTTAAAATGCCCGGACCTAACGGAATCATCACTCTCGCTAGTGATCCGAACATAGCACTCCGCGCCAAAAACAAGACAGCCGCACTAGCCCTCGAGGCACTATCCAAAGCCCTAGCGGTCGAGGAACTCACCGCGATGCGCTCCACGGTGAATAGGGACGATGTGATACTTGATAAAAGATCCAAGTCCACTTCTTTTAAACCAGCGGATGAATTAATCAAATTCCAAGTCCACCCAACGGACCCTGCAAAGACGGCCTCCATTGGGGCACAATTAAACCACGATGTAGATGCCGCACTTTCGAGAATTTCTACAAGAAAAGCGGGACATTTTGCTGGCACCCTTCGGACATGCCAGAATCCCATGTCACCGGTGGCGAGCACAGCCTAAATATCCTAAAAGGATTCAAGCTACCAAACAGGTTCTTCGGGCGCTTTTAGAACCCAAGAGGCAGGCCATGGGAGAGGAGCTAGCCAAACTTTTGGAAGCCGGATTCATCAAAGATATAAAACATCCGGATGGCTAGCAAACCTGGTGATGGTACCAAAGAAGGATAAATCCTGGCGCCTATGTGTTGATTTTAAAGAACTTAATAAGGCTTGCCCAAAGGATCCCTTCCCCTCCCTCGAATTGATCAAATTATTGACGCCTTCTGACGAGACCACGACTCATTGTGCTTCCTCGACGCGTACTCGGCTACCATCAAATCAAGATGGCGGAGCCAGACCAAGCTGCAACATCATTCATCACTCCATACGGCCCGCTCGCTTCAACACAATGCCCTTTGGGCTCAAAAACGCCCGGCGCAACATATCGGCGCATGATTCGGACATGTCTGGCGGACGGATCGGCAAAAGCGGTGGAAGCGTATGTAGATGGCGTGGTCGTCAAAACCAAGCACGTCGAAACTCTAGTAGACGACTTGAGGCTCACATTCGACAATCTTGAAAATACGACATCAAGCTCAATCGAGAAAAATGCGTCTTGGCGTTCGGTAGGAAAGCTCCTGGCTTCATTGTGTCCGTAGAGGAATTGAAGCAAATCCAGCCAAGATCCGAGCTCTGTCACAATTGGATATTCCAAAAGACCTCAAGCAAATACAAAAATTGATGGGATGCGTAGCGGCTCTAAGCCGCTTTATTTCCCGTTTGGGAGAAAAGGCGTTACCCCTTTACGCCTCCTCCGCCGCCGAACACGCCGAGTGGGCGGATGCATATGATCCGGACTCGAAGAGATAAAAGCCATATTGGCAACCAATCCGGTCCTGGCCGCGCCCAATGTGGGAGAACCAATGCTATTATATATCACCGCAACACATCAAGTTGTCAGCGCGGTGCTCGTTGTCGAACGAGAAACGGACGGACACCGGTTCCCTCTTCAAAAACCGGTTTACTATGTGTCCACTGTCCTAACTCCATGCAAGTCCCGTTACCCACACTATCAAAAGATAGCATACGCGGTGTTCATGGCATCCTGGAAGCTGTGACACTACTTTCAAGAGTGTTTGATAACGGTAGCCTCCGAAGTACCTCTTAATGACATTATAAATAACGCGCGTCGATGGGCGGATTGCTAAATGGGCCATAGAGCTCCTTCCATTCGATATAACTTATAAGCCACGACGAGCTATTAAGTCGCAGGTTTTGGCCGACTTCGTGGCGAATGGATCAAGCCGAACTCCCTAAAGAGTACGGCGCATACTCCAATTGGATCATGCACTTTGACGGCTCCAAAATGTTGGCGGCACGGGCTGGCATTGTCCCGACGTCCCCAACCGGGGACACAGTCCAATCGTCCTTCGAGATAATGTATACGGACTCCAACAACGCAGCCGAATACGAGGCCCTTCTGCACGGCCTCCGGATGGCAGTCTCCGTGGGCATTCAGCGCCTAGAGGTGCGCGGGGATTCAAACCTCGCAATATCTCAAATAAACGAAGACTTTGATGCCAAAAATCCGGAAATGGCAGCATACCACAATGCGGTCCTAAAAATGTCAGCACGGTTTGAAGGGCTCGAATTTCATCATATAGCCTGGGATAATAACCAGGCGACGGATATATTGGCACGCATCGGTGCAAAACGAGATGCCGTCCCGCCCAACATCTTCCTGGAACGGCTGTTCAAGCCATCCGTACTATGGGAAGGGGAGTCCGGCAATAACAATCCGGACCCAACCGCCTTTGCTGACGCCAACACTCGACACAACGGAGGCTCGCCCCGAGATAACACCCTCCGCTCACGAAATAATGGCGGTTATCGCCCGTGGACGGAACCATTCCTAGCCTACCTAACTAGGCAGGAACTCCCGAAGACCAAAAGCGAGGCTACATTGCATAGTACGGCGATCTAAAGCCTACAAAGTCCATGAGGGAGAGCTTTATAAGAAAAGCACTACCGAGTCCTTCAAAGGTGTATCTCCGAAGAGGAAGGGCGAAACCTCCTGGCTGAAATTCATGCCGGACTGGGTGGGCACCACGCCTTGGCCGGGCCCTTGTAGGCAAGGCCTTCCGTCTGAGGATTTTATTGGCGGACGGCCCGAGGCAGAATCTTGCAGGACTTAGTCCAACGATCGTCGGTTGCCGCCTTTTTGCTAACCAAAGCCACATGCCACCCACCGCCCTTAAAATATACCCATCACACAGTCGTTCGCGGTGCAGGGGCTTGACATGGTTGGACCCCTTAAGGGTGGAACCCACAAGCAAAAATACCTATTGGTCATGGTGGATAAATTCACCACATGGATAGAGGCCAAGCTCGTTAAAACGGCGAATCCGGACCGGTGATAGACTTCATATCGGGTAGTGCACCGTTACGGTGTCCCCACAAGATATCATCGCGATAATGGCACCAACTTCACGGCCGATGAGGTCAAATTATGGTGCAAAAACATGGGCATCAAGCTCGATTACGCCTCGGTCTATCACCCTCAAACCAACGGCCAAGTCGAACGAGCAAATGGTCTAATCATGAGCGGCATCAAACCTGGACTAGTGCGGTCCCTCAAGGAATCTAACACGACCGGGTTGAGGAGCTTCGACTCCGTACTACGGGGCTGTGGACCACGCCGAATCGTACTACCGGATACACACCATTCTTCATGGTGTACGGCGCAGAGGCAGTCTTGCCCTGCGACATAATACATGACTCACCTCGCGTGCGCATGTATGAAGAAAGAGAAGCCGAGCTTGATCGGCAGGATAGTTTGGACGCATTGGAGGAGGAGCACGACGTGGCAAAAGCTCGTTCCGCATTCTATCAACAAAGAGCTCGAAGATATTAAAGCAAGGAAGTACGGGCCAAAGCTTATAACGTTGGCGAACTAGTTCTACGCCTGCTGGACAAGAAAAAGGACAAACTCAAGCCCAAATGGGAAGGTCCCTTCATCATCGACCAGGTCCTGACCGGCGGAGCATACCGCCTGCGAAACGCATCGGATAACCGACTCGAGCCGAACCCATGGAACGCGGCCCGTCTTCGACGATTATACGCCTAAGTGCCGGACTCCAAGTTCGTCTCGTTCCTCTGTCCACATTTTTTATTTTTGCTGTCTTTTATTTCTCTCCTTCCTCCTCCTTCTTGACGCCTCTAGAGGCTCGTTTGCGCTTTTTTCGCACACACTTGACGCGCTGTCCACGCTCATTATACCTGGGGGCTTCCTTAACAGAAGCTTATTTATACGGGCTTAATGCCCAACACATGCGTTAAACTTCCGCATGTACCTTTTATTCACCATTATATGCATCGATATGACTTAAGTTTTGGCCAAGCTTAGGTTGCTGGCTCTGTGCTTACCCCTACATTCCCGATTGTTCGGCTAGGTGGTAAAGGGAGCACCTCTGCGATTATTCTTGCCGGGTCAGCGGATGTGTACCTCGACTGGGTGAAGCCAAAGCTAGCGTTCTTAAGGGAATATTCGGTCGGTGAACTGAAAGATGATTTTTAACTACTTACCCATCTGCGCCCAGATGATTTTCTGCTTTAATAGCAGCTTTGACATGCACTTTAGGGCATGCATCCCAGCGAAAGGAACCCTTAACGGAACTATTCTCCCCGAAGATGTTTCTTACTACCCATGTAATATAACATAACTAGTTGGGCACTTGTCCGACATAAAGAACAATGACCCCTACGCCTCGTCTCCATGCATACCCCGGTTCTTATATAACCACGAAGGTATTCGGACACACTCCGGACTATTGGGTCCCGAGGTTGAAGCGAAAAGGTCCGCTATGACAAACGATCTACAATCCAGCTAGAAGACATTTTTTCATGTCATATTTTTTACATAGTCAACTCGACTCATTGTATTCCTCTTCAATGCCATCTAATAGGCTATCTAATTTACAATCTTGCTGGGAATACTTGGCGGCCAGTTCTACTTGGCCGTACACTAAGCTTACAAGGATCTCCATCCCATCAGCCCCACACAGTCCGACCTCGGCCATGTGGTTTGGGTCAGCCTTCGTGTACCGCGTCTTTACCATGGCCTAGGCCTCCCTGGCGCCTTGACGGCAGGCCGATATCTTCCATAGCCGGAAGCACTGCCGTGCTCCTTGAAGCAGCTCAGCCAGCTCTCCAATGCCTTCGGGCAGGGAGATAGATGGCCATAAGGCCTGGCCGATGCCTTTCATCACCTGCCGGACTCGTTCGATGCGGTGGCATAATTCAGGGAAGAAGATCACCAAGAACTGGGCATCTCCTCCTCGGGGCGACACGTGAGCAAAGCTACATAAATGTTTATGTTAGTCGCCTTCCTCGCGAACTATTTCAAAGTTCGCTCAAGCACTCTTGAAAATGCCGACGAAGCCGCCGATTCTCCTTTACGGAGTCAGACAACTAGGCACGAACATCCTTTAGTTCCTCACCCAGCTTGGTGTTGGCATCTTGGAGGTTATTTTTCTCCTGCTGCAACCTTGTAAGCACGCTCTCGCCGGCCTTTAGCTGGCGCAAGAGCTGTTGCTTGTCCGGATATAGTCCGGCGCCATCTGCAATGTTTTTGTCAGATTTACAAACCCGCCGCACTTTATAAACTATTTTTAAAGCGTATATTACCAGTGGGGGTCTCTGCGGCTCCCCCTGTAGCGGCTAGTGCGGCCTCAAGTTGGGCCTTGCACTCTTCAAGCTCCTGGGACGATCGGGTATTCTTTTTCGTAAGATCCTCAAGATAACAGATGATCCTTAAATCAGTTATTCTAACTATTTTAAGTCTCGGGACTCTTGGCATATATAATCACAAATTTCCTTACCCGTATGTCCTTTACATACCGCTCCGTGGCTCGCTAGACCATCTTGAGCGGCATAGAGGTGCGCATCTCCGAATCGAAGGCATTCAAGGCCTCTTGGGAGAAACATGCGTCACGAAGAAGCTGTCGGCGGCGCTGTGATTCAAGGCGCTCTCCACATCGGAGTTGGTGGCGGACAACCTGTCGGCATCCTCTCGCCGGAGGAGCATCCGACGCACGTCTCGTGCTCGCCTCAGCCTCCGGACCCGGCTTTGAAGCCTGGCCGGTGAAGGTTCGATTGGCAACCTCTCCGGACTCAGTCCGGCGAGCGCTCTTTTTCCTGAAAAGAGCACCAGCGTTAGTACACATTCCAGGAATCAATCCTGGGAGTACGGTGATACACCATACCATTGCAGCGGAGTTTCGATCCGGACCGCACTTCTTTTTAGCCTGCGGGGCCGCACTGCCCTTTGTTGGCCAGCCACCGCGGGCTCGGCTTCCTGCCTCGAAGGTACCCCCTGCGAAGCACCATTGGTATACGGTGATTAAAAATAAGCATGGATGGGTCATTATCAGGGCTTTGGGATTTCGGTCTCAGTTACCTGTGAGGCTGGAAGTATTCCGGGGTAATCATCCATGATGGCAACCAAGGCATCGTCGATGCTAAGTTGGTAGAACACCCCGTCGATCAACTCCACCTTTATATCCGGATCCTCTTCGGAGGACTGATCGAGGGACCGCTCCGGATCCTCGGGTTGTGGGGGCGGGCTGTGTATCTTCTCCATAGTCCGGCACAGTTCCTGTGCAAAAACCATGAAATGAGATATTTAACCACGGGAACATGGATCGTACAGGTCACAAAGGTGTTTGCTTACCCAGCTTCTAGGATTATTTGAAGAAAACTCCTTCAGTGGACTGACGCGGAGGAAATCCTCCTCCTCTCCTTTATACATGGCAGACAAGATCTTCACCAGTTCGTTGACCGATCCCGGCCCTTTGCGGCCGTGGCGGGTGGCATCGTCCTCCCCGTTGAAGTCCCACCTGGGTGGCCCCTATATTGGAGCGGCTGCACTCCCCTCATATACTGATTGCTATGACTCAATCATGGTCAATCCGCATGAGCCATAACTTTATTCGGCTCATCGGATAGAGGACATCCGGTCATTTTCCCTCCGGGGGCTCCGAGGGCGCCAGCTTAGGCGCTTCTTCTGTGGAGCATTGCTGAACTCCGGAAGGCCGATCCGAACAGGATCCGGCAGCGGGACGTCCTCCATGTAAAACCATTCCGAAGGCCAGTCTTCGGACGCCTTCTTTGGGGTTCCGGATAGGTATCCGGTCCCTGCGATACGCCATAGCTCGGCTCCGCCCACTTGAATGGGGTACTAGGCAGAATATTCTCTTCCACAGCCCGAAATGAGCCTCGACGCCCAAGAACAGCAAAGGGCCACGAAGCCTGCGATGTGCAAGATGGAGGCAGGAGTAAGATGGTGCAATTGGAGGCCATAGAACTCCAAGAGCCCCCGGAGAAACTGATGGATTGGAAATCCGAGTCCTCTTACTAGATAAGAGATGAAGCATACCCGCTCTCCTTTAGAGGGATCGGGGATGCTCTCCGCTTGCTTTCCGCCCTTGTAGGTGGCAAGTCCGGCTCGAACCGGAACCATGAAGGCCGAGGGAAGAAACCCCTTGGCTTGGAGTATAACTAGCTCGCTATGCGGGATCGAGCATCTCTCCCAATTCCGGCCGAGGGCTGGAGCGCGAGAGGAGGAGCCGCCGACCGGCCCATGATGGAATGGGCGTTGGTCAAGCGCCCGATGAAAGCTTCGCAAAGGAGGGATGGTGTGACTCAGATCTAGATCCTTGCCCCTTTTATAGGCGGCTCATTTGCGCGGCTAGGGGGGTAATTGTAAAAAATACCCTGGCTTTTCGCATTCATTCAAACACGTGGAAGATTGCCATTATTGGGCGTAGAAGCCAAGGAGTGCAGCATTTATCAGCAACCGTACATTATTCGACAAGTATATGGAATTTGGAGAAGAACCCGCCTCGCAATGCCGAAGACAATCAACGCGCCGGACTCATCGTCATTGAAGCCTGGTTCGGGGGCTACTGAGGGAGTCCCGGACTAGGGGGTGTCTGGATAGCCGGACTATCGTCACGGCCGGACTCCAAGACTATGAAGATACAAGATTGAAGACTTCGTCCCGTGTCCGGATGGGGCTTTCCTTGGCGTGGAAGGAAAGCTTGGCGATACGGATATGTAGATCTCCTACCATTGTAACCGACTACGTGTAACCCTAACCTATCTCGGTGTCTATATAAACCGGAGGGTTTTAGTCCGTGGGGCGAACAACAATCATACCATAGGCTAGCTTCTAGGGTTTAGCCTCCTTGATCTCGTGGTAGATCTACTCTTGTACTACCCATATCTTCAATATTAATCAAGCAGTGAGTAGGGTATTACCTCCATCGAGAGGGACCGAACCTGGGTAAAAACATCGTGTCCCTTGTCTCCTGTTACCATCCGCCTAGACGCACGCGATTCGGGACCCCTACCGAGATCCGCCGGTTTTGACAATCGGCTGTGGTTTATATCATATTGCATGAGTTTATCCCTCTACATCATGTCATCTTGCTTAATGCGTTACTCTGTTCTTATGAACTTAATACTCTAGATGCATCTTTGGATAGCGGTCGATGTGTGGATTAATAGTAGTAGATGCAGTGAGTCGGTCTACTTGTTATGGACGTGATGCCTATATACATGATCATGCCTAGATAATCTCATAACTATGCGCTTTTCTATCAATTGCTCGACAGTAATTTGTTCACCCACCGTAATACTTATGCTATCTTGAGAGAAGTCACTAGTGAAACCTATGGCCCCCGGGTCTATCTCTTATCATATTTGCTTCCAATATACTTTTATTTGCATCTTTACTTTTTGCATCTATATTATAAAATACCAAAAATATATTTATCTTATCATACTATCTTTATCAGATCTCACTTTTGCAAGTGGCCGTGAAGGGATTAACAACTCCTTTATTGCGTTGGTTGCGAGTTCTCAGCTTGTTTGTGTAGGTGCGTGGGACTTTTGAGGAGCCTCCTACTGGATTGATACCTTGGTTCTCAAAACTGAGGGAAATACGTACGCTACAATTTGCTGCATCACCCTCTCCTCTTCGAGGAAAACCAACGCAAGCTCAAGACGTAGCATCTTTGTGTGTTCACATGATTATGCTACTGTAGTAATCATGTTTTATTGCTTTTGTTTTAATAAAGTGCCAAGTAAGACCTTTGGGATGGCTTACGGTGATAGTTGATTTGATCTTGCTGAAAAATAGAAACTTTTGCGCTCAGGAAAACAATTCTCATTTTTAACAGAAGCGTGATAAAATGCTGATTCTTTTTGCAGAAGATTAATAAACAAATTGCCCAGGTTTTCCTATTTTTCAGAATTTTTGGAGTAGCATAAGTATGGTTGGAGTATAGATTACTACGGACTGTTCTGTTTTTGACAGATTCTGTTTTCAATGCATAGTTTGCTTGTTTTCTAGTTTCTATGGCTTATATTGCTCAATATAAATTGTGAAAATGATATGCTATGGTAGGCATTGTGTGTAAACAATTATGAATCTTGTCTTTGACAGTACCAAAGTGAAATGGTTTGCTCTTTATCATACTAACCTATCTCACAAAGTTCCGTTAAGTTTTGTGTGATTGAAGTTTTCAAGTTTTGGGTGAGATATCGGTATGAGGAGAATAAGGAGTGACAAGACCCTAATCTTGGGGATGCTCAAGGCACCCCAAGGTAATATTCAAGTAAGATCCAAGCAACTAATCTTGGAGATGCCCCGGAAGGCATCCCTCTTTCGTCTCAAACATTATCGGTAACCTCACTTGGAGCTATGTTTTCATTTGTCACATGATATGTGTTTTGCTTGGAGCAACATTTTATTTTGTTAGGATTTTCTTGCTGTTATTTAGAATAATGCTTTGAATCTTTTATTTCAATAAAAGTGGCAATGATAGCCTTTACTATGCTTATTTTGCAAGCCTACATGTTGCTGTTCGAAAACAGAAAGTTTACCGTTGTTGCAAAAACTCCCTAGAAAGGTTAGAATGTGATAAAATGTTGAATTTTTTTGCAAAATAATATCTGATAAATTTTCTACAGTGTGGCAAATTTTCATAATTTTTGGAGTTAAATAAGTATTTATACTCTTGCATTCTTTACAGACTGTACTGGTTTGGCAGATTGCTGTTATGTTTGCATTGTCTGCATATGTTTGCTTGTTTAATGATCATATTTGAGGATAGGTGTATTAAATATGGAGAGGCATTTAGTATGCAATGTTGAGTAATAATTTTAGTGATTTTCTACAGTAGAGAATGATAAGGTTTTTGCATTGGTTTATACTAACTTATCTCACGAGTCCTTGTTGAGTTTTGTGTGGATGAAGCTTTTGAGATTTAGGAAAACCGTGATATGAGAAGAATTAAGGAGACACAAAAGCTCAAGTTTGGGGATGCCCAAGGCATCACAAGATAATATTTCAAGAAGTCTCAAGCATCTAAGCTTGGGGAGGCCCCGGAAGGCATCCCATCCTTCCTCATCAACAATTATCGGTTAGTATCGGTTGAGCCTAAGTTTTTGCTTCTTCACATGAGTTGTGCTATTCTTAGAATGTCATTTTATTTTCATTTTGCTTGTTGTTTTAATAAAATACTTAGATCTGAATTTTTTTAAATGAAATAGAGTCCTCAAATAGTTGCGAGGGTGGCTAAGTAAGCGGCATTCACATCCCGTCAACGAAGCTATTTTCTATGGAATTGCTCTAGTGCTTCACTTATATCTTTTTGAGCATGGTGTGATTTAGTATTTTTGAATAAATTCTCTCTTGCTTCACTTAAATTAATTTGAGATAAAGAAATATTATGCTCATGATCTTCATTTATATCTTTTTGGAGTAGCTTGTCATTTACTCTTGTGCTTCACTTATATCCTGTGAGTAAATTGTTGAATAAATTGAATTTCATGAAGTTGAAATTATATCATGCCTAGTGTAGCTTCACATTGGGTTTAGAAAGTGAATCTTTTGAGGCTTGACAATCACAATATTGGTCATACAAGCAATTCACGAATAATTAGTATAATGAAGAGAACTTTCACATGCAAATACACTATCTTGGAAATCTTTTGTGATTGTGAGCCCCCATCAAAATATTATATGCCAAAATTTTTGACATTGGACAAGGAAGACAACGTAATGGTTTATGTTTGTTCATATTCACATAGAAGTTATATTGTCATAGATCCTTCAATATGTGGTGCTTGCCCCCCATCTTTGCTAGCCAAAAATTCCGCACCAAGTAGAGATACTACTTGTGCAACCAAAAACCCTTAAACCCAAATCTTATTTTCAACAGTCCACCATACCTACCTAAGGATTGAGCACGATCCTTCAAGTAAGTTGTCATCGGCAATAAGGCAATAAAAATTGCTTCTAAAAGTGGTAGATCGTTTAGTGTAAGAGAGAATTGAGCGTTGTACGAACTTGTGATGGCAAAGAATAAAAGCGACAGACTGCATAATAAAGGTTGCTATCATAAGGGGAAATATAACGTGACGTTCTTTTGCACTAAGGGGTTGAGCATACAAACAAATAAGCACATGGCAACCTCTGCTTCCCTCTGCGAAGGGCCTATCTTTTCCTTTTCAGTATTTACTTTTATGCAAAGAGTCAAAGTATTTTCCTCTATTCATTTTTATTTTTCTCTTTTGGCAAGCATCATGTGGTGAGGAAAGATCTAGGCACATATATCCAGTTGGATATGGGTAGCATGAGTTATTATTGTTGACATCACCCTTGAGGTGAATATGTTGGGAGGCAAAACAATAAGCCCCTATCTTTCTATGTGTCCGGTTTAAACGTTTTGTTCATGTGTATGAGGTGAGTGTTAGAAATCATAGAAGACTATATGATGGTTGAGTATGTGGAGCTCTTACTTAAACTCTGTTGAATAAGTTGAATTGCAATTGCTTGGTGACTGAGAACATATGTTGTTCAGTTTCAAGATAGTTCATTGTTTGAACCTTAACATGTGAATTGGTTGCTACTTTAACATGAGAAATTTTATGAGAAAGAATTGTTGTTATGATGCTAGGAAAAGTGATTGAAATTATCATTGATCAAACTTGTGCACTTTGCTAGCATTCACACTTCATAAATTATTTCTTTTATCATTTACCTACTCGAGGACGAGTAGGAATTAAGCTTGGGGATGTTGATACGTCTCCAATGTATCTATAATTTATGAAGTATTCATGCTGTTATATTATCATTCTTGGATGTTTTACAATCATTTTATAGCAACTTTATATGATTTTTGGGACTAACCTATTGACCCAGTGCCCAGTGGCAGTTGATGTTTTTTGCTTGTTTTTTACATCGCAGGAAATCAATATCAAACAGGGTCCAAACACCGCGAAACTTTTTGGACATTTTTTATGGACCAGAACACCCAGGATGGGCCCGAGCAGCACTTGGGGGGTGCCCTAGGCGCGCCCAGGTGGGTTGTGCCCACCTCGGTGGCCTCCCGCACCCCCTATTTACCCTATAAATTTCCAAAAATTCCAAAAGCCTCGGGGGTTAACCTAGATCAGAAGTTCCGCCGCTGCAAGGCTCTGTAGCCACCGAAAACCAATCTAGACCCTTTCCGGCACCCTGCCGGAGGGGGGAAATCATCTCCGATGGACATCTTCATCATCCCGACGGCCACCATGACGAGGAGGGAGTAGTCCACCCTCGGGGCTGAGGGTTTGTACCAGTAGCTATGTGTTTAATCTCTCTCTCTCTCTCTCCTGTTCTTGAGATGTCACGATCTTGATGTATCACGGGCTTTGTTAATATAGTCGGATCATATGGTGTTTTCCCCTCCCTATCTTGTTGTGATGAATTGAGTTTTTCCCTTTGAGATTTCATTATTATTGGATTGAATACTTTTATGGATTTGAGAACACTTGATATATGTCTTGCAATTGAATACTCGTGGTGACAATGGGGTATCGTATTGATTCACTTGATATATGTTTTGGCACTCAAATCGCGGATTCCTGAGGTGACATTGGGGTAATATATGCATAGGGGTTGATGCAAGTTCTTGTCTTTGTTTCTCCGGTAGAAATCTTGGGGCACTCTTTGAAGTTCTTTGTGTTGGATTGAATATTATGATCTGAATTTGCTTTGGTGTTATTTGAAGGAAATATGCCCTAGAGGCAATAATAAAGTTGTTGTTTATTATTCATGCTAAAATTGTATTAACCGGAAACTTAGTACATGTGTGCATACATAGACAAACAGAGTGTCCCTAGTATGCCTCTACTTGACTAGCTCGTTAATCAAAGATGGTTAAGTTTCCTAACCATAGACATGTGTTGTCATTTGATGAACGGGATCACATCATTAGAGAATGATGTGATAGACAATACCCATCCATTAGCTTAGCATAATGATTGTTAAGTTTTATTGCTATTGGTTTCTTCATGACTTATACATATTCCTCTGACAATGAGATTATGCAACTCCCGGATACCGGAGGAACACCTTGTGTGCTATCAAACGTCACAACGTAACTGGGTGATTATAAAGATGATCTACAGGTGTCTTCGAAGATGTTTGTTGGGTTGGCATAGATCGATATTAGGATTTGTCACTCCAAGTATCAGAGAGGTATCTCTGGGCCCTCTCGATAATGCTCATCACTATAAGCCTTGCAAGCAATGTGACTAATGAGTTAGTTGCGGGAAGATGCATTACGGAACGAGTAAAGAGACTTGCCGGTAACGATATTGAACTAGGTATGATGATACCGACGATCGAATCTCGGGCAAGTAACATACCGATGACAAAGGGAATGACGTATGTTGTTATACGGTTTGACCGATAAAGATCTTCGTAGAATATGTAGGAGCCAATATGAGCATCCAGGTTCCGCTATTGGTTATTGACCGGAGATGTGTCTCGGTCATGTCTACATAGTTCTCGAACCCGTAGGGTCCGCACGCTTAACGTTCGATGACGATTTGTATTATGAGTTATGTGTTTTTGGTGACTGAAGTTTGTTTGGAGTCCTGGATGAGATCACGGACATGACGAGGAGTCTCTAAATGATTGAGAGGTAAAGATTCATATATAGGATGATGATATTTGGACACCGGAAGTGTTCCGGGTGATATCGGGTCACCGGAAGGGGTTCCGGGCACCCCCCTGGCAAAGTTATGGGCCTATTGGGCCAAGTGAGGGACATAACTGCCCCTGGTGGGATGGTGCGCCCCTCCTAGGACGAAGAGGAGTAGGAAGAAAGGAAGGAGGAGGGTTCCGCCTCCACCCTTTCCTTCTCTTCCCCTTCTCTTTCCTTCCCATATGTTGAAATAAGGAGGGGGGGGGGGGCGAATTGGGCTTGCACCCCAAGTAGGATTCGGCCTACTTGGGGGCGCCCTAAGGCTGCCGCTTCCCCCCTCCAACCTATATATATGTGGGGAGAGGGGGTACCTAGAACACATAAGTTTCTCTTAACCGTGTGCGGTGCCCCCCTCCACAGATTACACCTCAGATTATATAGTCGTGGTGCTTAGGCGAAGTCCTGCACGGATCACATCACCAACACCGTCACCACACCGTCATGCTGATGGAACTCTCCCTCGAGCATCTGCTGGATGAAGAGCTTGTGGGATGTCATCGTGTTGAACGTGTGCTGAACACGGAGGTGCCGTACGTTCGGTACTTGGATCGGTTGGATCGCGAAGACGTTCGACTATATCAACCGCGCTACTAAACACTTCCGCTTTTGGTCTACGAGGGTACGTGGACACACTCTCCCCTCTCGTTGCTATGCATCTCCTAGATAGATCTTGCATGATCGTAGGCAAAATTTTAGAAATACTGCATAACCCAACAGTGGCATCTGAGCCAGGTCTATGCGTAGATGTTATATGCACGAGTAGAACACAATGAGTTGTGGGCGATAATAGTCATACTGCTTACCAGCAACGTCTTACTTTGATTCGGTGGTATTGTTGGATGAAGCGGCCTGGACCGAGATTACATGACCGCGTTCATGAGACTGGTTCTACCGACGTGCTTCGCACATAGGTGGCTAGCGGGTGTCTGTTTCTTCAACTTTAGTTGAATCAAGTTTGACTACGCCCGGTCCTTGTTGAAGGTTAAAACAGCACACTTGACAAGAAAACATTGTGGTTTTGCAACATAGGTAAGAATGGTTCTTGCTAGAAGCCCGTAGCAGCCACGTAAAACTTGCAACAACAAAGTAGAGGACGTCTAACTTGTTTTTGCAGGGCATGTTATGATGTGATATGGTCAAGACGTGATGAGATATAGATTGTTGTATGAGATGATCATGTTTTGTAACAGTTATCGGCAACTGGCAGGAGCCATATGGTTGTCGCTTTATTGTATGAAATGCAATCGCCATGTAATTGCTTTACTTTATCACTAAGCGGTAGCGATAGTCGTAGAAGCAATAGTTGGCGATACGACAGTGATGCTATGATGGAGATCAAGGTGTCAAGCCGGTGACGATGGTGATCATGACGGTGCTTTGGAGATGGAGATCAATGGCACAAGATGATGATGTCCATATCATATCACTTATTTGATTGCATGTGATGTTTATCCTTACGCATATTATTTTGCTTAGTACGTGACACGTCTCCAAAGTATCTATAATTTTTTATTGTTCCATGCTGTTTTATAATCAATCTTGGATGTTTTATAATCATTTTATATCATTTTTTGGTACTAACCTATTGACATAGTGCCAATTGCGAGTTGCTGTTTTTTCCATGTTTTTTACATCGCAGGAAATCAATATCAAATGGAGTCCAAATGCCCCGATACTTTTTAGAGATTTTTATGGGCCAGAAGAAAGGCAATGGGCCCTGGTTGCACCTGGGGAGTGCTCCGAGGGGTGCACAACCCACTAGGGCGCGCCAGGAGGCCCAGGCGCGCCCTGGTGACTTGTGCCCACCTCGGGTGCCCCACAGACCGCCTCTTTGCTCTATAAATACCCAAATATTCCAGAAACCCTAGGGGAGTCGACGAAATATTCATCCAGCCGCCGTAGAGTCCAGAACAACCCGATCCAATCTAAACACCATCTCGGATGGGGTTCACCACCTCCATTGGTGCCTCTCCGATGATGCGTGAGTAGTTCTTTGTAGACCTTCGGGTCCGTAGTTAGTAGCTAGAAGGCTTTCTCTCTTTCTCTCTCTCTCTCTCTCTTGCTGATTCTCAATACAATGGTCTCTTAGAGATCCATATGATGTAACTCTTTTGAGGTGTGTTTGTTGGGATCTGATGAACTTTGAGTTTATGATCAGTAATATCTTTTTATATCCATGAAAGTTATTTGAGTTTCTTTGATCTCTTATATGCATGATCTCTTATAGCCTCGTATTTCTTCTCCTATATTTGGGTTCTGTTTGGCCAATTTGATCTATTTATCTTGCAATGGGAAGAGGTGCCCGGTAGTGTGTTCGATCTTATGGTGCTTGATCCCAGTGACAGAAGGGGAACCGATACGTATGTATCGTTGCTACTAAGGATAAAAGGACGAGATCTATATCTACCGCCATATAGATAAACGGATCTTGTCTACATCATGTCATCGTTCTTATTGCATTATTCCATTTTTTCCATGAACCTAATACACTAGATGCATGCTGGATTGCGGTCGATGTGTGGAGTAATAGTAGTAGATGCAGGCAGGAGTCGGTCTACTAATCTTGGATGTGATGCCTATGTAATGATCATTGCCTAGATAACGTCATGAGTATTTGAAGTTCTATCAATTTCCCAACAGTAATTTGTTTACCCTATCGTTTGCTATTTTTCTCGAGAGAAGCCACTAGTGAAACCTACGGCCCCCGGGTCTTCTTTCTCATATATTTGCCTTGCGATCTACTTTTCATTTGCATTTTTATTCAGATCTATTAAACCAAAAATACAAAAATACTTTGCTGCACTTTATTTTATTTGGTGTTCGATCTATCAATCTACTACAATTTACCTCATGTCCTTGCCAATTTCTGGCGTCGTGACCTGGATGGGATTGACAACCCCTTTAACACGTCGGGTTGCGAGGTGTTGTTATTTGTGTCCAGGTGATGTTTACGTTGTGTTTCTTGGTTTTCCTACTGGTTAGATACCTTCGTTTCATTGGTTCGATACCTTCGTTTCATAACTGAGGGAAATACTCTACCATCGCTGTGCTACATCATCCCTCCCTCTCCGGGGAAATACCGACGTAGTTCTAGCTACCATCAAGGAGAATTTCTGGTGCCGTTTGCGGGGACGATCTTCAACATAACCAGGTTCCTAATCACAAATCTCATCTCCTTGCAATTTACATTATTTGCCATTTGCCTCTCGTTTTCCTCTCCCCACTTCACAAAAATTTGCCATTTTATTCGCCTCTCTTTTTCCGTTCGCCGTTTTCTCGTCAGATCTATCCTTTGCTTGCAATCATGAGTGACTTCGGTATGGCACCAACAGATGATGGCCTAACTCCTAAAGTCGTAGGTTCGATCAATCTGGATGCCAAAACTTTTATCTTGGGGCAAGGGAACGTTATGGGAAAAGAAGGTATCCAAGAATTTTTCAATTGTATTGTAAATCTGAGTCTTGATGATGCTCCTATACTTAAAACTACTAGATCTTATGCGGATGCTATTTCAGCACTAGTTCTGAAACTTGAAAGTAAATTTATCCGCATTCATACTACCTTGCTAAGATTGTTTTTTGAGCTTCCCGAAATAAAGAATCCTAGAGCCAAAAAGTTGGCCACTCTCGTTCTTATGAACGAGTTTGACTACATAATTCGGGAGGCTAGGGAAATCTTTGATTTTTATGGTATGAATCATGAAAATCGTGTGATAGATGAAATTCTTTACAATAGTGACTATGCACTAAGGCATTTTCTTGGGGATAATAAAATCTTTGATGAGAATCTTAAAAAGGAGGTTCCCGTTCTAGAACTAATCCAACAAGTTTTTAATAATGTTAATCAACACTATTCTTGGATTGTTGCGGGAAATCAAAGGGGTTATGATGAAAACCAACTAAGGAATGCTAAAGTTTCTATGGATAATATGTTTTATGTTGTGTTTACAAAACCCCATGATGAAAATACCTCCAGGAAAATTAAGAAGAATAAGGATGACAAAACTTAGATCCTTTCTATATGCCTAGCTAAGGGCGTAAAACTATATCGCTTGTTGGGAGGCAACCCAATGAATAGAATTTATTTTTGCTTTTTGCTTCCTGTTTTTGAGTGATAGAACAATTATGCTACTGCTATGATTGTTTTTTATGTTTTAATTAGTGTTTGTGCCAAGTAAAGCCTTTAGGATCTTCTTGGGCAATAGTTGTTCGATCTTGCTGTAAAAAACAGAAAGTTTGCGCTCATGAAAACAATTATAATTTTTTTACCAGAGAGCAATAAAATACCCATTCCAATTTCAGTAGATCAATATACAAATTCCTCAGGTCGTCCTAATTTTTCAGAATTTTTGGAGTTATAGAAGTATTCGAAATAGTCAGATTGCTACAGACTGCTTTGTTTTAACAGATTCCGTTTTCTTTGTGTTGTGTGCATATTTTGATGGCTCTATGGTTTTCTTTGATGAGTTTTTGCCATAGAAAAGTTGGAATACGTTAGATATAATACAAAAATAAAATATGAATTGGTTTGATACAACACTTACAGTAGTGGTTTATTATTCTTATACTAACGGGTCTCACGAAGGTTTTTGTTGAGTTTTGTGTGATTGAAGTTTTCAAGTTTTGGATTATCTTATGATGGATAAAGGAAGGATGTAAGAGCCTAAGCTTGGGGATGCCCCGTCATCCCAAGCTATTATCCAAGAATGAGCAACCAACTAAGCTTGGGGATGCCCCCGAGTGGCATCCCCGCTTTCTTGCAACAACTATCGGTATTTTACTTGAGACTACATTTTTATTCGTCACATGATATGTGTTTTGCTTGGAGCGTATTGTATGATATGTGTCTTTGCTTGTCTTATTTTGTGTTTTAATTCATCAATCCTTGCTGGACACACCTATTTGAGAGAGCTAAAATTATATCGTGACTTGTTAGAATTGCTCTCTATGCTTCACTTAAGTCTTTTATGAGCTAAAACTTGCTCTAGTACTTCACTTATATCTTTTTGAGCACGGTGTGGTTTAGTATTTTTTTAGAAATGCTCTCTTGCTTCACTTAGACTTATTTGAGAGTTAGTAAAATTTTGAAGAAATTCTCTCTTTCTTCACTTAAATTATTTTCAGAGAAAGAAAATTTGTTATGCTCATGATCTTCACTTATATTTGTTTGAGCTTATGAAGAGCAACACATACAAATTAGTGCAAAAGTGATAGATATACAAGAAGGATAAAGAAAAAATGTCATGAAGATCATTAGACAAAATAAACTTGATTCTTAGTAATAGTTTTGAGATATGATGATGTGATATGTGAGTCATCTTGATGAGTAATTATGCTTTAGTAAGAATATTGGTGTTAAGGTTTGTGATTCCCTATGCATGCACGAAAGTCAATAATCATGCAATGAAAATTATATCCTACTTGTGGTGCATTATTCGGTGTTAATTATGCTTAATTCTTGCTTATGAGATTATTCATTTCTTGGTTGGTCGCTTCCCAATCTTTTGCTAGCCTTCATTTTGCACTAAGTATGATCTCTACTTGTGCATCCAAAATCCTTTAAACCAGTCTTGCCACATGAGTCCACTATATCTACCTATATGCGGTATTATTTTTCCATTCTAAGCAATTTGCATGTGCCATCTCTAATTCTCAAAATAAACTTCTCTTTTGTGTGTTCGTTTCGCTCGCGGAACGGTGAGGGCCTATCTTTTACTTTATGCAATTTTTATTTTGAGTCTCCATCTTATCTCATAAAAAGCACCAACTAGGAGGCAATATGATCGTGCTCAAGTATTGGGTGTAGTTAATACTCGAGTGTGTTTCATGAATGGATCAATGCTTGAGCATGATGGGCTAGGGATAACTCATTTTAGCGTTGATATTTTGAAAGACATGGTTGCTTGTTGATATGCTTGAGTATCTAAATTATTATGTCGAAACTAGACTATTGCTTTGAATCACATAAAAGTACAAATGTCCATGCTATAAAGAAAAGAATATCATATGACTAGATGAACAGCACTCCACATCAAAAATTCTATTTTTATCACTTACCTACTCGAGGACGAGTAGGAGTTAAGCTTGGGGATGCTGATACGTCTCCAACGTATCTATTTTTTTTACTGTTTCATGCTGTTTTATTATCAATCTTGGATGTTTTATAATCATTTTATAGTCATTTATATTATTTTTTGGTACTAACCTATTGACATAGTGCCAAGTGCCAGTTGCTGTTTTTCCATGTTTTTTACATCGCAGGAAATCAATATCAAACGGAGTCCAAATGCCCCCAAACATTATGGAGATTTTTTATGGGCAAGAAGAAAGGCAATGGGCCCTGGTTGCACCTAGGGGGTGCCCCGAGGGGGGCACAACCCACCAGGGCGCGCCAGGAGGCCCAAGCGGGCCCTGGTGGGTTGTGCCCACCTCGGGTGCCCCCCGGACCGCCTCTTTTCTCTATAAATACCCAAATATTACAGAAACCCTAGGGGAGTCGACGAAATATTCATCCAGCCGCCGCAGAGTCCAGAACAACCAGATCCAATCTAAACACCATCTCGGATGGGGTTTACCACCTCCATTGGTGCCTCTTCGATGATGCGTGAGTAGTTCTTTGTAGACCTTCGGGTCCGTAGTTAGTAGCTAGATGGCTTTCTCTCTCCCTCTCTCTCTCTCTCTCTCTCTCTCTCTCGTTGATTCTCAATACAATGGTCTCTTGGAGATCCATATGATGTAACTCTTTGCGGTGTGTTTGTTGGGATCCGATGAACTTTGAGTTTATGATTAGTCATATCTTTTTATATCCATGAAAGTTATTTGAGTTTCTTTGATCTCTTATATGCATGATCTCTTATAGCCTCGTATTTCTTCTCCGATATTTGGGTTTTGTTTGGCCAACTTGATCTATTTTTCTTGCAATGGGAAGAGGTTCCCGGTAGTGGGTTCGATCTTATGGTGCTTGATCCTAGTGACAGAAGGGGAACCGACACATATGTATTGTTGCTACTAAGGATAAAAAGACGAGATCTATATCTACCTCCATATAGATAAACGGATCTTGTCTACATCATGTCATCGTTCTTATTGCATTACTCCGTTTTCCATGAACTTAAATACACTAGATGCATGCTGGATAGCAGTCGATGTGTCGAGTAATAGTAGTCGATGCAGGCAGGAGTCGGTCTACTAATCTTGGACGTGATGCCTATGTAATGACCATTGCCTGGATATCGTCATGAGTATTTGAAGTTCTATCAATTGCCCAACAGTAATTTGTTTACCCACCGTTTGCTATTTTTCTCGAGAGAAGCCACTAGTGAATCCTACGGCCCCCGGGTCTTCTTTCTCATATATTTGCCTTGCGATCTACTTTTCCTTTGCATTTCTATTCGGATCTATTAAACCAAAAATACAAAAAATACTTTGCTGCACTTTATTTTATTTGGCGTTCGATTTATCAATCTACTACAATTTACCTCACGTCCTTGCCAATCTATGGTGCCGTTACCCGGAAGGGATTGACAACCCCTTTAACACGTCGGGTTGCGAGGTGTTGTTTTTTGTGTGCAGGTCTTGTTTACGTTGTGTTGCTTGGTTCTCCTACTGGTTTGATACCTTGGTTTCATAACTGAGGGAAATACTCTACCGTCACTGTGCTACATCATCCCTCCCTCTCCGAGGAAATACCGACGTAGTTCTAGCTACCATCAGTACGACGTTAGTATTGTAAGGTGATCTCTCACTAAATTTCAAGGTATAATTCTTCTCCCTGAGTATGCACCGTTGCTACAGTTTATCGTGCCAAGACACCACATGATGATCGGGTGTGATAAGCTCTACGTTCACATGCATCGGGTGCAAGCCAGTTTTGCACACGCAGAATACTCGGATTAAACTTGACGAGCCTAGCATATGCAGATATGGCCTCAGAACACTGAGACCGAAAGGTCGAGCATGAATCATATAGTAGATATGATCAACATAGTGATGTTCACCATTGAAAACTACTTCATCTCACATGATGATCGGACATGGTTTAGTTGATATGGATCACGTGATCATTTAGATGACTCAAGGGATGTCTATCTAAGTGGAAGTTTTTAAGTAATATGATTAATTGAACTTTAATTTATCATGAAGTTAGTCCTAATTGTTTTTGCATATCTATGTTTTTGCATAGTGATGTTTTATTTTTGATATGTTCCTAGAGAAAACTAAGTTGAAAGATGATAGTAGCAATGATGCGGACTGGGTCCGTGATCGGAGGATTATCCTCATTGCTGCACAGAAGAATTATGTCCTTGATGCACCGCTAGGTGATGAGACCTATTGCAGGAGCGTATGCAAAGGCGTTATGAACGCTTGACAAGCTCGGTATGATGACTACTTGATAGTTTAGTGCACCATGCTTTACGGCTTAGAAGCGGGACTTCAAAAATGTTTTGAATGACATGGAGCATATGAGATGTTCCAAGAGTTGAAATTGGTATTTCAGACTCATGCCCGTGTTAAGAGGTATGAGACCTCTGACAAGTACTTTGCCTACAAGATGGAGGAGAATAGCTCAACCAGTGAGCATGTGCTCAGAATGTCTGAGTACTACAATCGCTTGAATCAAGTGGGAGTTAATCTTCCAGATAAGGTAGTGATTGACAAAGTTCTCTAGTCACTATCACCAAGTTGCTGGAACTTCTTGATGACCTATAATGTGCAAGGGATGACGAAAATGATTCCCGAGCTCTTCACGATGCTAAAATTAGCGAAGGTAGAAATCAAGAAAAGAGCATCAAGTGTTGATGATTAACAAGACCAGTAGTTTCAAGAAAAAGGGCAAAGGAAAAGAAAGGGATCTTCAAGAAGAATGACAGGCAAGTTGTGACTCCCATGAAGAAGCCCAACACTACAAAAAAAGACACATCCGTGACATTTTGGGTAGAACAATTTTTTTCTGTCATACTTATGACACTTCTATGACGATAATTGTGACAAAACCCGGTATCATCATAGATGTGGTGGGGTCCTACTTCTATGACAAAAAATCATGACGGAAAATGGGCTTTTCGTACTGGGCGGGCCGGAGACGCAGCCGCATGACATTTTTTGGGCCGTCCATGATAGAAAAAACCATGGTAGAAGCGAGGGCTAGGAAAATATCGAGGAGTTCCTGCCATTACCGGCGCGGTCGGGCCGAGCGACGCGCTGCTTTCTCGTATGTACGCAAGTGTGCGTAGGCGTTAGCTCTAATCGAACTCGAAGCGAGGCTACTGGGCTCTAATCGAACCCGAAGCGACAGACCGTGAGGGCTACGCTACATCGAACCCGCGCGATTGGTCGATCCCTTGCTGCTAACTGAACCCGAGTCATTCCTTTGCTACTGCTTCTAATTGAAGCCGATCGATGCTGCCTCTGGATGAACAATGAGTGTTGTTGGGGGTTTTGTATGAACAGTTCCCGGTGGGGGTTTGATGAACAGGACCCCGTGGTAGTAGAGGCCGTTGCCACTGGATGAACAGTACCCGGTCGATCGAGCCGGTGGATGAACAAGACCCCGTGGAGGGGTGGATGAACAGGACCCCGTGGAGGGGTGGATGAACAGGACCCCATGGAGGGCTGGTTGAACAGTAGCTGGTGGAGGGCTGGTTGAACAGTAGCCGGTGGAGGGCTGGATGAATAGTAGCCCGTGGATGGGTGGTTGAACAGGACCCGGTGGAGAGGGCTGGTTGAACAGTAGCCGGTGGAGGAGCGGTGGAGGCTGGATGAACAGGAGCCCATGGATGAACAGTCGCAGGTAGAGGCTGGAGGAGGTCGACGGTTGATGAACAGGAGCCCGTGGAGGCAGTCGACGGTGGATGAACAGTAGCCCGTGGAGGCAGTCGACGGTGGAGATGAACAGTATCCTGTGGTGTCCCATTTTGCGGTACGCCACACCCCTCCCGATCAACAGGACCCCGTTTCGACCGTTTTGCGGTACGCCAGACCCCTCCCGATGAACAGGATCCCGTTTCGACCGAGGCCGGTCGAACACAAGGCCGTTTCCTCCGTTCTGCGGTACGCCAAGCCTCGCTTCCATCGTCTGTTCCGTCCAAGAAGGTTGGCTCCCGATGAACACGACGACGCATTCTGTTCCGACCCAGCTGGTTGCCTCCCCATGATCACGACGACGGCGCAACTTCTCCGTTCCGACCCAGCAATGTACACGAGCCCTGGCCATATGTATGCGTGAGTAGGCGTTCGAGACCCCGCCCGTATGTACGTACATGGTCGTATTTTCTTTCTTGCACCCTGGAAGTTGTACGTACATGTACATGCTAAGTGCGCGCCTCTACTACGACACGTGCGCGCCTCTACATCGACCAGTATGTACGTACACGTTCGCTACCAGAATGACAATGTTACGTACGCTTCGACCAGGTGGGTCCCGACTGTCACGCACTTCCTTCTGTGCAAAGATGAAGCTGGTGGGTCCCAGCAGTCAGGGGGAAACGTTTTTTCATGAAATATGGTGGCCCGTTCGGTGGGTCCCTGCTGTCAGGTGGAGGAATCATTATTTTCCGCGTAATAAGGAGGCACTTCTTTGCTGCGGCCGTGGACCCAGCTGTCAACCTGTCCATGTACAGTACTCTTCCGATCGAACTCATTCCTTGACCACGTTGACCACGCCGCGCCGAGAGCACCAGGGCGGTGGACGACGGCGAGGCCTAGGAAGGGGACGACACGGAGCCGGGGAAGACGCAATAGTGGTTGCCCACGCGGAGAGGAGTACGAGGGTTCACTGGTTCAGCTGCGGTGTGAGGCTGCCGTTGTCGCATAATAACACGGGGTGTGGGTGAGTAGAGGGATGGCCAGTCCAGCGGTGGGAGTAGTAGGGGGTGGTGAGGCCTCCGCGACATCACCACCGGCCACGGGAGGCAGGAGCACGCGGCACGACCGGCGCTGGTTTGGGTGGCTGGAGCAAGAAGACCAGAGGTTGAAGAAGCACTAGGGCCGTTGGATGGACATCGTACGGTCACTGGAGCTAGAATCGTTCATATTGACTAAGTTGACAAAGCCCTCCGTCCCCGTCAACTTAGTAGGCCCACAAGTTAGCCTCCCACTATGGTGGGTCCCAGCTAGCAGGGGGTATTCATTTTTTGTGCATAATAAGGAGGCACTTCCTTGCGTGCGAAGATATAGTTGGTGGGTCCGACCTGCCAGTGGGGGGAAATTTTTTTGTCAAAATACAGAGGCCCTTCTGGTGTGTCCCAGCTGTCACGTGGAGGAATCATTATTTTGCGCGTAATAATGAGGCATTTCCTTGCGTGTGACCGTGGACCAGCTGTCAGCCTCTCCACACATAGTCTACTTCCGATGGATGTCGTTCGTTGACCACGTTGACCACTCTGCGCCGAGCGCATCCAAGGTGGTGGACGACGGCGAGGCCCCGGACAACAACGGGCCGGAGATGGGAAGACGTGGGAGTAGAGTCGAAGAAGGAGAGGTGTACGAGGATTATTTGGTTCTGGTGCGGTGTGGTTTGGCAGTCGTTGGAGAAGAACAGGAGGTGTGGAGGGGTGGAGGGATGGCCTGGCCAACGGTGGGGTAGCGCTTCACAGCGAAGCGTGCTAAGCAGCTGCTAGCAGCAGGAGGCGGGAGCAGGTGGTCCCGGTGGCGCTGGAGGAAGAAGACGAGAGATTGAAGATGGATGCCGGTCGTTGAATGTAAATCCAACGGCTAACGATGTCAGAATCATTTGTTGACTAAGTTGACAACGACTTGCGTTAACCCGACCTATTGGCCCACATTTCAGCCTCCAAAAATGTGGCACGTATTCAAGCCATTTTTTCAGAATTTACAGTCAATTTGATCTCTTTTTTTAGAATGACAGTCCATTTGCTGGGCTGGTTGAACAAATAATGTAGCGTCCATGCGGCCCATTTTTTCCCTAAAATATTACAGGCCATTTGCACTTTCTCGAAATACATGATTTTGCTGGGCTGATTCTAATTATAATGTTTGGTTGGGCGCATCAATGTTATCAAAAAATAAACAGGGTCTGAGCATTTTGTTATAAATATATTTAAATAATAAGTGATTTATTATTACATTGGTCCTTAAATCTTTCCTAGCTTTTGTACACAATCACCAGGATTTTCGTTGCCGAAAAATCCAGGATTTTATTGTTAAGAAATTATTTTTATAAGTTAATAAGATGTGGGATATTGTTTTCTTACATATGTAAGTATATGTTAAATATATGATGACAATGACAGTAATATATAATGACATATAAAATAATTTAAATATATATAATGTAGTTAGAAGGGAAACATAAGTTGGACCAGGCGTTCCTATTCTTATATAGAAAAATAAAATAGACCTCTGCGTTTTCTTAAAAAAAATACATAAATTGAGCTGCCGTTGTTTCGGGAAAAATAAAACCTCGGATGGGAGGTCCATAGGCCGGTCGATACATGACGGCCCTCAAAAAAATACTAACCAGCATGTCGTGGGCTGCGCAAGTTAAAAAAGAAAGCCTAAACAGGGCAGCCCAAAACCCAACTGATACTTGCTGCCCCAGTGATAATAAATGATACCTGCCAGCTCCCTGGCTTCGTTGTGAATTTATCTCCTATAGTAACTACGTTGAAGAACCTAAAAAAATGTAACTATGTTGACAAACTCGTGGGCCCCAACGTCAGTATAGCATTAGGAGGAAGTATTTTTTCGATGAGGCACTTGCTTGCGTACGACCATAGACCTGGTGGGTCCCGACTGTCCGCCTCTCCACGTACAGTCCTCTCCAGATTCCTCCCGTTTGTTCAACATGTTCACAACGGCAGACAGCGGTGCCGCGGCGAGCGCAAAAGGCGCAGGAGGAGATCGGACCACCTGAGGCAGTGCCTTATTTGTAAGGAAAGTACTGAACTAGCCCAGTGTCCAAGTGACACTACCTGACAGCTGTTCCACCCAGGTTCGATTCCACCTAATGCAGGGAAAATATCTCCAATTTTTTTGCCTCTGCCATTATTGACATGTGGGTCCCATTTTTCATCTACGCAAACCACGTCCAACACTTGCCAAAACTTCGTCCCTCGTTTTCTCTGTTTTCCCCACACTCAACATTGTGTGGGCATTTTGAAAATAGCATACATTTTTGACTGTGCATCATATGAAGATGTGCTACGCATGAATCTTGATCAGCATGATGTTAACTGGCTGGTAGTTCCATTTTCGACCATGAAAAAAACTTCCAACATGATGTTAACCCTATTTGAAAAGGCCGGGTTAATATAAATGCTCTGCCTCTGAAAGTTGTAGTTTCTTATCTGAAACTGAGCTTGCAGTTTCTTATCTGGCCCGAAACTTGCGCTTTCTTCTCCGAGAATCACTTTGTCTGCACTTTTATACTCCTATGAAACTACATTTTTTAAGTGCTAAAAATAGATCTCTAGAATTCATTAAATACTTCATATGCTCAATACTGCAAATTTGAAATTCAAAAGACATTCATATCTAAAAGTACTCTCAAAATACACAACACAAAACACAATTCACGACCAGCAAATACTGACAACCCTAAGCTCCTCCTGATAGTTCACAACCTGCCCAGCTATTGGGCTGGGGGGCAGTCCCCTCCTATTCCTCGGCGGCAGACAGCCGCCCCGTGAGACGATGTGAGCGGTGAGGGAGAGGATGAAGGGAAGCGTTGTCGGGCCAACTGCTTTTCTCCTCTTGCAGTTGGGTTCGGTCGACGAAGACTCCACCGGCTCGCTCTGGCACGACACCCTCACAAACGGCACCCTGTAGATGCTCGATCCTTCAATCTCTGGTGGATGCTCTATCTGGGATCGATACTCCCACCACCGCTCCCTCACGATTGGATTCGGTGAATCAGTTTTCTCCATGGCCCAGAGTAGCAGCTCTATGTACTCCCGCGCGACTCCCTTCGGGAGTATCGCCGCCTTTTCGCTCTGTTGCAGATATTTGGCCATGGATTTCGCCATCGCCGCTAGTTGGTCCTTGTTGTCAAACCAAGACTGTATCTCCAACATTCTAGCTATCTTCATAGGGTCGCCGTCTGTGATCCTCACGTATCAGTTGTACTCCTCCATCGATCTACTTCTCCACATCATCTTCACTTGCCCGCGGTGGTGTTTGAATGGAAGAGGAGAGGAGAAGTGCTGGTTTTGGATTAGAACGGGAGAGGAGCGATGCTTGTTTTGGATTGGAACGGGAGAGGAGGGGCGGTGGTTTTGAAATGGAAGAGGAGAGGAGCGGCACTGGATTTAGATTGGAACAGGAGAGGAGCGGCGGTGGTTTAAGAGGAGAGGAGCGGCGCTGGTCTTGGAAGTATTTTTTTGTTTTGCATATTTTGGGTCAAAGTTTGACCACTTACTGTATTTGACAAGCAAAATGTTAATGCATGTCACCAAAAATTGTATTGTTTGGTTCGTATCTGAATGTACTTTCAAATTATATTATTTTTGCAACGTATATCATATTTTTTATTTGTGAAAATCATGGTCAATTATTACCCAGAATAAAAGGGGGACTAGTTAATGTGGGGTCGCTTTCTTAATTGAAGGGTAAATTGATTTTGATTTTGATCCAGTCACATCATGCCGGCCCTCTCATCCAATCCTAAATCGCTACCGCACGCTCCTCTCCCTCTTCTCCATTGCAAAACCACCTCGTCTCATCTCCATCATCTCCATTCCAAAACCACTGCCTCGCCTCTCCCTCTTCTCCATTGCAAAACCACCTTTTCTCTCCTCAGACGAGGATCACCTGAGTAGCCCATCCTGCCATTGAGACACTGACACATGGGTCCCACCAAGCGCGGGGCCCACCTGTCAGCGACTGAAAGGCAGGGAAACCTCTCCTCTCCATCATCTCCATTCCAAAACCACCGTCTCGCCTCTCCCTCTTCTCCATTGCAAAACCACCCCCTCTCCTGTCCATCATCTTGATACGTCTCCAATGTATCTATAATTTTTTATTGTTCCATGCTATATTATATTCTGTTTTGGATGTTTAATGGCCTTTATTATACACTTTTATATTATTTTCGGGACTAACCTATTAACCGGAGGCCCAGCCCAAATTGTTGTTTTTTTTTGCCTATTTCAGTGTTTCGCAGAAAAAGGATATCAAACGGAGTCCAAACGGAATGAAACCTTCGGGAGCGTGATTTTCGGAACACACGTGATCCAGAGGACTTGGAGTGGGCGTCAAGCAACCGACGAGGAAGCCACGAGGTAGGGGGGCACGCCTACCCCCCTGGACGCGCCCTCCACCCTCGTGGGCCCCTCGTGGCTCCACCGACCTACTTCTTCCTCCTATATATACCTACGTACCCCCAAACCATCGAGGAGCACCACGAAAACCTAATTCCACCGCCGCAACTCTCTGTACCCGTGAGGTCCCATCTTGGAGCCTTTTCCGGCGCTCCAACGGAGGGGGCATTGATCACAGAGGGCTTCTACATCAACACCATAGCCTCTCCGATGATGTGTGAGTAGTTTACCTCAGACCTTCGGGTCCATAGTTATTAGCTAGATGGCTTCTTATCTCTCTTTGGATCTCAATACAAAGTTCTCCTTGATTCTCTTGGAGATCTATTCGATGTAATCTTCTTTTGCGGTGTGTTTGTCGAGATCCGATGAATTGTGGGTTGATGATCAAGATTATCTATGAACAATATTTGAATCTCCTCTGAATTCTTTTATGTATGATCGGTTATCTTTGCAAGTCTCTTCGAATTATCAGTTTGGTTTGGCCTACTAGATTCATCTTTCTTGCAATGGGAGAAGTGCTTAGCTTTGGGTTCAATCTTGCGGTGCTTGATCCTAGTGACAGTAGGGGAAACGACACATATTGTATTGTTGCCATCGAGGATAAAAAGATGGGGTTTATATCATATTGCATGAGTTTATCTCTCTACATCATGTCATCTTGCTTGAAGCATTACTCCGTTCTTATGAATTTAATACTCTAGATGCATGCTGGATAGCGGTCGATGTGTGGAGTAATAGTAGTAGATGCAGTGAGTCGGTCTACTTGACACGGACGTGATGCCTATAAACATGATCATACCTAGATATTCTCATAACTATGCTCAATTCTATCAATTGCTCGACAGTAATTTGTTCACCCACCATAATAATTATGCTATCTTGAGAGAAGCCTCTAGTGAATCCTATGCCCCCCGGGTCTGTTGTCCATCATATTAATCTCCCAACAACAAGATATTTCTTTTGCCATTTATTTTGCTTTCTTTACTTCTAGTCTTTATCATAAAAATACCAAAAATATTATCTTATCATCTCTATCAGATCTCACTCTTGTAAGTGACAGTGAAGGGATTGACAACCCATTTATCGCGTTGGATGTGAGGTTTTTATTTGTTTGTGTAGGTGCGTGGGACTTGAGCGTGGCCTCCTACTGGATTGATACCTTGGTTCTCAAAAACTGAGGGAAATACTTATGCTACTTTACTGCATCACCGTTTCCTCTTCAAGGGAAAACCAACACAGTTCTCAAGAGGTAGCAAGAAGGATTTCTGGCGCTGTTGCCGGGGAGTCTACGCACAAGTCAAGACATACCAAGTACCCATCACAAACTCTTATATATCCCTCGCATTACATTATTTGCCATTTGCCTCTCGTTTTCCTCTGCCCCACTTCACCTTTGCCGTTTTATTCGCCTTCTTTTTCGTTTGCCTTTTTCTCGCTAGATCTATTGTTTGCTTGTGTTACCATGTGCCTTTAATATGCTTGCATCCTCGCTTGCTAAAAATCTATTGATATGGATCCTCATCCCCTTGCTAATGTTTTTAAGAGATCCAATTATGATGAACCAATTTCTAGTGATTTGAGTGCACTAGATTATCTTTATGAGGTTTTGCTTGAAATTCATGAATCTAAAAATTGTGATGAAGAAATTTATGAAGAGATTCATGATAGCTCCTTGAATAAAAAGCATGATTGCAATGATTTTTCTATAAATTCTCTTGATGTCAATTGTGCTAATAATATGCAAAACCCTAAGCTTGGGGATGCTAGTTTTGCTATGTCTACTACTTGTTGCAATGATCACGATTGGGGTGATTCTTCTTTTGATCTTGAAAATTTATTTAGGCCCCATGATGAATATGAGATTGATAATAGTGTTTTCAATAATATTGAAAGTGGGTTTGGAAGAGTGTCAACTTTAGATCCCACATATTTGTAGAATATTCAATCTTATGAAATTTTTGTTAAAAGTGGGTTTGGAGAGGTCATCACTTTAGTTAATGTTAATCCCACTATTTTGGAAGAGTGCCAACTTCGCATGCATGCGGATCATGTTGATAATATGTTATGTGATAGCTATATTGTTGAATTTGCTTATGATCCTACATGTAGTTATTATGAGAGAGGAAAATATGGTTGTAGAAATTTTCATGTTACTAAATTACCTCTCGTTATGTTGAGATTGCTATTATTTCTTTCCACTTTCTTGCATATTCTAGTTTTTGGTTGCTATGATAATTTGTTTGCCTACAAGATTCCTATGCATAGGAAGTATGTTAGACTTAGATATGTTTGTCACGTGTTTCATGATGCTCTTTTTGCACTTCCATTCTTATCTTTTATGTGAGCATCATTGAAATCTCAATGCCTAGCTAAAAGGCTTTAAGGAAAACCGCTTGTTGGGAGACAACCCAATTTTATTTTAATTTTCTTGCTTTTTATTTCTATTTAGTCATAAATATTTGATCTAGCCTCTAGTTATATGTGTTTTTATGTTTTAATTAGTGTTTGTGCCAAGTGAAACCTATAGGATCTTCTTGGATGATAGTTATTTGATCTTGCTGAAAATTCCAGAAACTTTCTGTTCACGAAAACAATTGTTAAAAATCACCAGAACGTGATAAAATACTGATTCAAATTGAAGTAGATCAATAAACAAAATATCTAGGTCGTACTATTTTATTAGATTTTTCTGAGTTCCAGAAGTTTGCGTTAGTTACAGATTACTACAGACTGTTCTGTTTTTGACAGATTCTGTTTTTCGCGTGTTGTTTGCTTATTTTGATGAATCTATGGCGAGTAAAATAGTTTATAAACCATAGAGAAGATGGAATACAGTAGGTTTAACACCAATATAAATAAATAATGAGTTCAATACAGTACCTTGAAGCGGTGTTTTTTTCTTTCGTTAACGGAGCTCACGAGATTTTCTGTTAAATTTTGTGTTGTGAAGTTTTCAAGTTTTGGGTAAGGATTTGATGGATTATGGAACAAGGAGTGGAAAGAGCCTAAGCTTGGGGATGCCCAAGGCACCCCAAGGTAAATATAAGGACACCAAAAAGCCAAAGCTTGGGGATGCCCCGGAAGGCATCCCCACTTTCGTCTTCGTCCATCGGTAACTTTACTTGAAGCTATATTTTTATTCATCACATGATAAGTGTTTTCCTTGGAGCGTCTTGTATGATTTGAGTCTTTGCTTTTAGTTTACCACAATCATCCTCGCTGAATAAACTTTTGAGAGAGGCACACATGATTCGGAATTTATTAGAATACTCTATGTGCTTCACTTATATCTTTTGAGCTATATAGTTTTTGCTCTAGTGCTTCACTTATATCTTTTAGAGCACGGCGGTGGTTTTGTTTTATAGAAACTATTGTTCTCTCATGGTTCACTTATGTCGTTTTGAGAGTCCTACAAAACAGCATGGTAATTTGCTTAAATTGAGAAATTAGTCGTGATATGATAGGCATCCAAGATTAGTAAAAAACTTTCTTATAAGTTCGTTGAATACTAAGAAAAGTTTGATGCTTGATTATTGTTTTGAGATATGAAGGTAGTAATATTAAAGTTGTGCTAGTTGAGTAATTGTGAATTTGAGAAATACTTGTGTTGAAGTTTGCAAGTCGCATAGCATGCACGTATGGTAAACGTTGTGTAACAAATTTGAAAGATGAGGTGTTCTTTGATTGTCCTCCTTATGAGTGGCAGTCGGGGACGAGCGATGGTCTTTTCCTACCAATCTATCCCCCTAGGAGCATGCGCGTATTGCTTGGTTTTTGATGACTTGTAGATTTTTGCAATAAGTATGTGAGTTCTTTATGACTAATGTTGAGTCCATGGATTATACGCACTCTCACCCTTCCATCATTGCTAGCCTCTTCGGTACCGTGCATTGCCCTTTCTCACCTTGAGAGTTGGTGCAAACTTCGCCGGTGCATCCAAACCCCATGATACGATACGCTGTACCACACATAAACCTCCTTATATCTTCCTCAAAACAGCCACCATACCTACCTATTATGGCATTTCCATACTCATTCCGAGATATATTGCCATGCAACTTTCCACCGTTTCGTTTATCATGACACGTTTCATCATTGTCATATTTCCTTGCATGATCATGTAGTTGACATCGTATTTGTGGCAAAGCCACCATGCATATTATTTATACATGTCACTCTTGATTCATTGCCCATCCCGGTACACCGCCGGAGGCATGCATATAGAGTCATACCTTGTTCTAGTATCGAGTTGTAATCATTGAGTTGTAAACAAATAGAAGTGTGATGATCATCATTCATAGAGCATTGTTCCAAAAAAAGAGAGAGAAAGGCCAAATAAAAAAAGAAAGGCCCAAAAAAAGAAGGAAAATAAAATAAAGAAGGGACAATGCTACTATCCTTTTTTTCCACACTTGTGCTTCAAAGTAGCACCATGATCTTTATGATAGAGAGTCTCTAGTTTTGTCACTTTCATATACTAGTGGGAATTTTTCATTATAGAACTTGGCTTGTATATTCCAAGAATGGGCTTCCTCAAATGCCCTAGGTCTTCATGAGCAAGCAAGTTGGATGCACACCCACTTAGTTTCTTTTGTTGAGCTTTCATGGATTTATAGCTCTAGTGCATCTGTTGCATGGCAATCCCTACTCCTTGCATTGACATCAATCGATGGGCATCTCCCTAGCTCGTTGATTAGCCGCGTCAATGTGAGACTTGCTCCTTTTTTGTCTTCTCCACATAACCCCCATCATCATATTCTATTCCACCCATAGTGCTATATCCATGGCTCACGCTCATATATTGCGTGAAAGTTAAAAAAAGTGTGAGCTTACTAAAGTATGAAACAATTGCTTGGCTTGTCATCGGGGTTGTGCATGATGAGAGCATTCTTGTGTGACGAAAATGGAGCATGACCAAACTATATGATTTTGTAGGGATGAACTTTCTTTGGCCAAGTCATTTTGAGAAGACATAATTGCTTAATTAGTATGCTTGAAGTATTATTACTTTTATGTCAATATTAAACTTTTATCTTGAATCTTTCGGATCTAAATATTCATACCACAAATAAAAGAATTACATTGAAAATTATGCTAAGTAGTATTCCACATCAAAAATTATGTTTTTATCATTTACTTACTCAAGGACGAGCAGGAATTAGGCATGGGATGCTTGATACGTCTCCAACGTATCTATATATTTTTTTGTTCCATGCTATATTATATTCTGTTTTGGATGTTTAATGGGCTTTGTTATACACTTTTATATTATTTTTGGGACTAACCTATTAACCGGAGGCCCAGCCCAAATTGCTGTTTTTTGCCTATTTCAGTGTTTCGCAGAAAAATGATATCAAATGGAGTCCAAACGGAATAAAACCTTCGGGAACATGATTTTCGGAACAAACGTGATCCAGAGGACTTGGAGTGGACGTCAAGCAACCGATGAGGAACCCACGAGGTAGGGGGCGCGCCTACCCCCCTGGGCGTGCCCTCCACCCTCGTGGGCCCCTCGTGGCTCCACCGACCTACTTCTTCCTCCTATATATACCTACGTACCCCCAAACCATTGAGGAGCACCACGAAAACCTAATTTCACTGCCGCAACTCTCTGTACCCGTGAGATCCCATCTTGGGGCCTTTTCCGGCGCTCCGTCGGAGGGGGCATTGATCACGGAGGGCTTCTACATCAACACCATAGCCTCTCCGATGATGTGTGAGTAGTTTACCTCAGACCTTCGGGTCCATAGTTATTAGCTAGATGGCTTCTTCTCTCTCTTTGGATCTCAATACGAAATTCTCCTTGATTCTCTTGGAGATCTTTTCGATGTAATCTTCTTTTGCGGTGTGTTTTTCAAGATCCGATGAATTGTGGGTTTATGATCAAGATTATCTATGAACAATATTTGAATCTCCTCTGAATTATTTTATGTATGATTGGTTATCTTTGCAAGTCTCTTCGAATTATCAGTTTGGTTTGGCCTACTAGATTCATCTTTCTTGCAATGGGAGAAGTGCTTAGCTTTGGGCTCAATCTTGCGGTGCTCGATCCCAATGATAGTAGGGGAAACGACACGCATTGTATTGTTGCCATCGAGGATAAAAAGATGGGGTTTATATCATATTGCATGAGTTTATCCGTCTACATCATGTAATCTTGCTTAAAGCGTTACTCCGTTCTTATGAACTTAATACTCTAGATGCATGCTGGATATCGGTCTATGTGTGGAGTAATAGTAGTAGATGCAGGCAGGAGTCGGTCTACTTGTCAAGGACGTGATGCCTGTATACATGATCATACCTAGATATTCTCATAACCATGCTCAATTCTATCAATTGCTCGACAGTAATTTGTTCACCCACCGTAATACTTACGCTACTTTACTGCATCACCCTTTCCTCTTCATGGGAAAACCAACACGCTCAAGAGGTAGCACATCTCCATACCAAAACCACCGTCTCGCCTATCCCTCTTATCTATTGCAAGACCCCCGTCTCACCTCCCATCTTCCAAAGCTAGCACCTGACCACTCAGAAGGACATCTATGGAGAGGATGCAGCAGCAAATCAGGCAGATCACCGGTGGCGACCAGGCAAAGTTGCCCAGGTTGAAGGAGATCCTTACTTGGTTTGACAATGAGTGGGAGATTTCAAGGACGGTGAGGGCCATGCGGCAATGTATGCGAAAGAGCGAGACGGCGGCGATGAGGGCAGTGATGTACTCCTCGGCGGCAGTCACGCCGCAGTCCTTCGAGTTCATCAAGTATCTCCTCTGGGTGATGGAGCAGACAGATTCGCCCGAGGCGAAAGTCAGGCGGAGGTGGTGGGCGTACAGGTCAAAGGTCGAGCACCCAGAGGATAAGGAATCGATCGAGTACGGTGTGCCGTTCGTGAGGGTGCAGAGCCAGCCGGAGCCACATGAGTATTCGTTCTACGACCGCAAGAGGAGGCCGGATGGCGCGACGTCGCTTCCCGCCGTTCTCCACGGTTCCCTCAACGCTCGCCTCATTTCAACGGTGTTGGTAGGGTTTAAGGTGAGCTTCGCACTAACCTAATCTTCCATCTGCTCATGCTTAGAATCAGTGGGACAGCTAATAAAAATCATGCTTACAATCAGTCCCCGGGTACTACGCCAATCACCCTAAAATAGGTTTGGACCTTTGGGTCAAAGTTGTGACACTGTGTACAAATAAAGAAAAATAGATTGGTGCTTCTTTCAGAAAAGAGTACTCCCTAGAAAACTGCCAATATAAGCTACTAGTATTTTTTTTGAAGTCTAAGCTACTAGTATTTGGTTAGAGGATTTGCTGTCGAGAAAGATCTATCCATAGTGAGCGCCATACATGCCACTGGTGGTGGTGGATGCCAATACTTAGATGGAGCAGGGTTGGTGTCGGTAATTTTTACTTGGCACCTCGCACTCTGCATATATGTCGGTTCCATCCATACATTTGTGCAGTTCCACCAAAATGCAGCTGAATAACCCTGTTTTCACAGATAATGAAAAAGCGTGATTACATTATAGAGGCACTAGTTGATGAAACATACACTAATAAATAGAATAAAATATTGTGATAGTATCATAGTATGCCATGCTGCGAGGGCGAGATGGGCCCTGCGACGCCTCATACTGGAAATCGACCCAAGTCTCCCCGATACACCTTCTGCCGGTGATGAACATCAGCGTACAGCGGTAGTCCAAGAAGGGGCCTAGGGACATTCCAATCTCTATTTTTGTGCAGATCAACTAAAATTAAGCACCCCAGTTTGCAGAAATGCTTAAACATTAACAATGGGACTAGTTGATGAAACATATACTAACAAAGAGAAGCACTTTCTTTATCTACATTGGAAATGAAATGATAGAGAGGACACTCACTCTATTTTAACTGTATTATTACTTCATTTTACCATTCACACTAGGGTCGAGCAGGTGGCAAACGAGGTGTACCGTGCGTTGCAAGGATGGAGGCCGGGGGTGCTTAGACTGGGATGCTGAAGCTAGCATTTGGGTTGTAATCCAAACTTGGTCGAGTTGGTGCTGCGTCCCCCTACCTGCCTAGCTTATGTGGCGAACTTGTCTCCTGCTAGTACTCAGTCCGGTCTTGTAGTAGTTGCATAACTGCCCATTTGCACTGAGATGTTGCCGGATAATGGTTCTCTATGGTAGGGTTTCTTTAATGAAATCGGAGGAAACCCCCTCTTTCGATATATATATATATATATATATATATATATATATATATATATATATATATATATATATATATATATATATATATATCTGTGGCACTAGCTGCCAAAACATTGCCTCAAATTAATAGTGGCACTAGATTAAGGTGCAAAATAATAACATTACTGCTTTATCATGGCAGTGCCAAAACAGTTGCACAAGAGCAGACTCAACATGCATGATCTTTGGCAAACGGTCGGACCAAAAATCCACATACCTCGTGATGGGAACAATATCTGCAGTCAACGCCGTCGTAGAAGGGATGACACCAGTCACCAACATGGATGATTCAACTCATGGGACGGTTTGCTGCAGTTCACCTAAAATGAAGCAATGTCCCATGAGCTAACATCTTCTTCTTCATTTTTTAAGAAAAGGGCCTCAGCCCCTGTTCCATTTCCATCAGAAAACGAAACCCACAGAGCTTCATCTTCATTAGTTGCAATAAAATTGAGCAACATCAAGGTTGGTTGTGAAGCTCCTGGAATGTTCAACTATAATTTGGATATAATTTGTGCAGTTCAACTAAGATCAAGCGTGAAATGTATGTCTCTGTTTGCACAAAAAAGGTGGAAAGGAGGGTGACAAACAAGTGATGAAACATACATCAAATTAAAAGAAGCATGTTCCTTATCTGAATGACAATCCTACAAGGATAGTAGCAATTCTAAAGCAGCAGCATTGCTAGATATTAGTGTGGGCATTAGGATTAACTATGACAACCATTAAATACGACATTACTTTAATGGTGCCATTGCTCCATTTTACCAGCAACATTACATTAACAGTTGCAGAGACTGGCTATCCAACTGGTCTCTTGGCTATCCAGAGGTGGCTTTTGAACAGCCGATCGATCCTATCTACGAGGGGGGCTGGGAAATAGTAAAAGATACAAATGCAGGGACGTCAGGAGCTCGGGAAGTAGAGCAAGGCCGGTTTCGAAGGAAGTTATACCTGAGGGTCGCTGGGATGTCGATAGGTGGGAGGCGGGAGGCCGGATCTGCCCACACTAAGGCAGCGAGGAAGAAGGGTTGGAGGCCCTCCCTACCCAGCGGTGCTTGGGAGAGAACGGCAAGGCATGCTGATTGGGACGCGCCGGCAGTGGGTAAGAGCCATCGCCGAGGACGACCGCATGAACATTGCCCCTTCTCACCTTCCTCGGCGAAGAGGATCCGGCTGGATCTGTGACCAGCGGTGAGCAGAGAGAGAGAGCGTGGCCACCGCTGTCGTGTTTAGATCTGGAGAGGACGAGATAGTGTGAAGAGAGAAACACTAGCAAGCAAGCGCGGAGGCTCCTGCCTATATAGTGGAGTACTAGTTTTATTTTGTCTATCGGAGCCGGCTTGACCTCGTCAATGACTGTCGAGAAGTCTTCATGCACGTGCCCCGAAGGCGCAGTTGTCGTCATTTTGATCTGAAGCACCAGATTATAACATATAACACGAAAAAATGCCACATGACAAGAAACCATTATCTCACTGCCCAAAGGAGACAACATGAATCCCGACGGATAAACTAGACGAGGATCAAAGCTCAAATTAAAGATAAACTCGTAGAAAAGGGGTCCGTCGATAGATGTCGTAATTAACATAGCCGGCTTGACCTAGATGGCAGCCGAGTAGTCTTTGTGCATGTGCCCCCAATGACCAGCGCCTTGGAGGAACTCAGTTGTCGCTGTTTAACCCTCGCAGTGATCCGAAGCACATGACACCTAATATTGCGAGATGACAAGAAACCTTTTTTTAGATTTCTCATCAGAACTACAGCCCTGTACAACACATCCTGCACGATATGTAGACGATAGCCAATCCAGGCGTGTCTGCTGGAGTCTGGTCACATGCATGGACAAACTGATCTTCCATGTCATCCAGGGATCGTCCAGGCACCAACGTATGTACACTTCTCTAGTACTATCGCTCATCTCTCACTTCTGTTAACTCACTCGACTTGCGGGGCCAGGGAGTGTGCCTATGGTCGGTTCTCGATTGCGGCACCACATGTGTGTGCAAACGCAATATGACGCGTGTTCCATTCAGAGAGCGGCGTGCCAGATCGACCGACCATCTGGGGTGCCACACGAACACGACGGGCATGCTGTATAGTCCGTACATGTATACCGCCGTTTTCTTGAGGCTTTGCTCCATGGTGCAATCCATGGATACAATATTAGTATACTGTACCATTTAAAAGTTGAGGGCGGGGCTTTTCCCGCGCGGTAGGCGGGGCAGTTTCGCCTAGTCGGTTCGACATAGACGCTAGAAGACGAGGGAGTTGGCTGCTGCAACGTAGGGCTGTGTGATTTGACAGCGAGTTACTACTGTACAGGTGGGGCCCCGTGATTTGACTTGCCATTTTATCATTTTAACTGTGGCGCTACGACCGGCGTGAGTCTCCCGATTCCAGACCACCACCACGGTATACATGTGCCTCTCCTAATGCTCCACCATGTAGAGGCTGGCTCTTGCATGAGAGCCCACTCCTCCACTTTTTTCTTGCCTCTTTCCTCCACATATGCAAAAGTGCCACGTAAGCGGGCTTATAGCCCACTACTGTACTTGCTCGTACAGGTGCTAAGCCTGCCACATAGGCATAAAGTCTGAATTGGCAAGTTGAATACTCCCTCTGTCTAGGTGTGCAAGTCATCTTACGAAAACCAAATACTCCCAAAACACTTAGGTGCGGTGCATACATCGTTTCTTGTTTCTTGACATATCAACCAATAAGAGATGTGGGGTGTGCATGCTTTTAATGACTTGAAACTACCATTTCATTGGAAGAGGTCACTCCCTGGCAAACACAATAAATACTACGAAGAAAGAGATAGAGAGAAGTAAAAAAACTCTTATAGCCAACCTTATAGCTAACCTTGTTGTATAAGTGATGACTATGTATGACATGCCAACATCAGATAGCCTAACGCACCATGTTAAATCTCCAAGGGCGCGACCGAGTGAGCGAGGCGACGGTCATGGTAGGCGCGACCATGACACGGGCTGCTGGCAGCCCTTGGATCTGAGATCGAACGGTCGCATGCTAAGTTGCTGAAAATTTGTAGAATAACCCTCCAGGATAGGATATTCACCCATAGGTCTAGAATCATGCCATGCAACCGTTCGATCTCAGATCCAAGGGCTCTCGGAAGCCCGTATCATGGGAGAATGGAAAGCTTCGTATCACCTGTAATTTTTCGACACTTGACATGACATCGAAAGCCATTTAATTGGGCGTCGAGTAGAGATGACATCTAATTGGGCCCCCATAGTACTGTGCATGAATCCATTTATCCACCAAGCAAGCCACTACCCTGCCGTTCGCATGCCCCACTCAGTATTTTTACAAAAACCGCTGGCAGTTCGCTCCTACTCATCCCCGGACGTCCTTTAACATTACGACAGTTCGCTCCTAGTCGTCCCATCCTTTCACATTACGATAGTTCCACTAATCCTAACCCTCCTCCCAAATCCATGGAGTCCCAAATCTCCATGATCGGCGGTGAGTACAAGGTTAGAACCATCACCGGCGATGAGTTCGACGTCATCTACACCCGTTCTTCCGCGACGGTGAAAGGATGCTTTGCTCGCTTCAGACGCATGTTCGAAAACTCAAAGGATGAGTGGGTCACTGGGCTGGATGTTGAGTACACCACAGTCCTTCAAAGCAAGAAGAATCTAAAGGAGGCAGAGAAGAAGAAGCCCGTCGTGATCCAGGTTTGTGTGCATGACTTATGCTTGGTCTACCACACATGCCATGCCGACGTTGAGTGCTAGGATTTTAAGAACTTCCTCAAGGACGGCTGAGTCAAATTGTTACTGTAGACTTTAGGAACGACAGGGATGTCCTGGATCGGATAGGCCTCGTTGTAGGCAACCCCTTTGACCTCGGAAGAAAATTTGGCGCCCTCCGTCATTAGCCTTCAATGCTGACCTGGCAGGAGCCATGGTTCATCCTTCAGACGCAGTACATCAAGAAACCTCCGTTCAAGTTTCATCATGCATGGGAGTGGAATGTACTAGATATAGACCATATCCACTACGCTGCAATGGATGGCTACCTTTGTTTTAATATCTACAAGGGTTGGATGAAGAGCAAGAGCCAAGTGTGCGGTTCAAGCAAAGAAGTATCGCCCAAGAGGAAGAGGGACAAGGACGAAGTCGAGCACGTGGACGAGGAGTCCGAGTAAGGTGGCAATGTCATTGCTCATGGTGGTTCTAAGGCAGTGTCTACCGGATTAGTTGCTTAGTTTAATTTCAGGTGTGCTTAGTTTTTATTTGAGGGGTGCGTTGTCGAGCCCCCAATGAGAACTATGTTATGTTCCTTCTCGTTACTTTAACTCTTTAGTACGTACATACTAGTATTTCTTACAATTCATCTTTTAGTTGGTATAGTACTACCACTCGTTTCTTCACATTATATACATACAATATATATGGCCAACATCATATAGCCAGCAGTTTAGTTGTCAAAGAATTTCAGGGTGCTTAGTTTTATTTGAGGGGTGTGTTATGCTGGACACCATTATTGTGACTCAAATCTCTTTAGCCATTTTATAATGACATAAATACTGATGGACCAACATGCCAGCTCTCCCTCTATCTCACTACAGTAAAATAAAGTGCGGGGCCTACTTGATCCCAATAGCGTTCTTATTTTCCTATAAAATTATTCGCTTGGTTAGTCCTGACAAGCGGGGCCACACTTATCATTGTGAGAATCGGCTTATTTTTGTCATATAACATGGTCAACGGGTTTGACGTGAAAATAACAATGTCTAATGGAAATTTTGAGCAAACATCTAACTTAACGATGGCATTTTTGAGATATCTAATTGCATTTCTGAGTAGGCATCTCTCAGATCGATGGCATTTTTGAGTAGTTGTAACTTCTAATGGAAAAATTGAGTAGTGATACACAACTAGTGGCATAAATAATAAGAACCCAAGAATTAAATAGGTATGCTAATTTCTTTAATATAATTTAGCACCCCATTTATGCACGTACTAGCTGTTTTAATAGTACTATATGCATAATTTGGCGACGAGCGCTCTCTATATGTACCACCTTTTTTCTTTAATTTCATCTTGTTAGTTTTGCTCCATGGCGCAATCCATTGATACTACTACTGTACAAAAGTATACATTGTTTAAAAGGCTAGAGGGCGGGGCCGTCTAGCTTGGTCGGTTTCAAGAGAGGCGAGGGCCTTTGTGATTTGACGGCTCGTTACTGCTGGAAGGCGGGGCCTTGTGATTTGACTGCTTGTATAAATGTGCCGACAACCTGAGGAGGAGCAAAGAACCGTGCGGTATACTCAAGTTTTCCACTGGAGTAGTATGACAGAGGAGCACGAAACACGGCAGCCCAGTGCCATATGGCGATAAAAAATGATCTAATTTGCTAGTCATCTCATTGTTAGCATTGTTCTATTCATGCCTCGCAGAGAACGTGACACGTGCGGCGAAACACCCGAAGCAAAATAAGAAACACAGGAGCAAAAGAAGAAGGAAGATTATCACCGCAAAAAAAGAAGGAAGATGCACACACAAGTTTGGGGCGCTGCTCTCTACTACATGAAGGGTTGCTGGCCATGGAGTCGTAACTGCTTCTTTATCGCCTCCACGACCTCCATCTCCTTGCACGTCTCCTCTGCCATCTTCTTCATTATGTCCATGACGCGGGATTTCTCGACGTGAGCCTTCATCATCTGTTCCACGGCCGCATTACGTACCTTGACAGCAGCCGGGTGCTCGATGCGGAGCTTCGCCGACTCCTCCTTCTGTTCCATGACGAGGGCCTGCGGCATCTTGATCGAGAATCTACTATTCTCATGCATCTTCTTCCAGCTGGCGTTCTCCTCCTTCAGCAGGTTGAGCTCATGGCAGAGCTTCGCCTTGTCCTCCTGAAGTTGAAGGATTTCGCCGATCGCCTTCTTCTCCGAGGCAATGCTCTTCTTCAGCAGCATCACCAAGCCGGCGGTCAACTCCCCCTGCTCATTGAGCTCAGCAGGCATGTCGTCGAGGCTCTCCTTCAGCAGCTCCACCAAGCCGTGGATGAACTCCTTCTGCTTATTGAGGTGCTTATTGAGCTGATCGGGCATGCTGATACATCTCCGTCGTATCTATAATTTTTTATTGTTCCATGCCAATATTATACAACTTTCATATACTTTTGGTAACTTTTATATTATTTTTGGGACTAACATATTGATCCAGTGCCCAGTGCCAGTTCCTGTTTGTTGCATGTTTTATGTTTCGCAGAAACCCCATATCAAATGGAATCCAAACGGAATAAAAACGGACGGAGAATATTTTTGGAATATTTGGAAAATATGGGAAGAAGAATCAACGCGAGACGGTGCCCGAGGGGGGCACGAGGAAGGGGGCGCGCCCCACCCCCCTGGGCGTGCCCCTGACCCTCGTGAGCCCCCTGTAAAGCGGTTGTTGCTCTTCTTTGGCCGCAAGAAAGCTAATTTTCGGAGAAAAATATGGGCGAAGGTTTCAATCCAATCGGATTTACGGATCTCCATATATATACGAGACGGTGAAAGGGCAGAAGAGAGGAGCGCAGAAACAGAGAGAGATAGAGAGACAGATCCAATCTCGGAGGGGCTGTCGCCCCTCCCATGCATGGAGGCCAAGGACCAGAGGGGAAACCCTTCTCCCATCTAGGGAGGAGGTCAAGGAAGAAGAAGAAGAAGGGGCCCCCTCTCCCCTTCTCTTCGGGTGGCGCTGGAACGCTGCCGTGGCCACCATCATCATCACCGCGATCTTCACCAACACCTACGCCATCTTCACCAACATCTCCATCACCTTCCCCCATCTATCTACGGCGGTCCACTCTCCCGCAACCCGCTGTACCCTCTACTTGAACATGGTGCTTTATGCTTCACATTATTATCCAATGATGTATTGCCATCCTATGATGTCTGATTAGATTTTCGTTGTCCTATCGATGGTTGATGAATTGCTATGATTGATTTAGTTTGCTTGTGGTTATGTTGCTGTCCTTTGGTGCCCATCATATGAGCGCGCGTGTGGATTACACCATAGGGTTATTTGTATGTTGATAGGATTATGTATTGGAGGGAAAGAGTGACAGAAGCTTCTACCTAGCATAGAAATTGATGTATACGGGATTGAAGGGGGACCAATATATCTTAATGCTATGGTTGGGTTTTACCTTAATGAACGTTAGTAGTTGCGGATGCTTGCTAATAGTTCCAATCATAAGTGCATAGAATTCCAAGTCAGGGATGACAAGCTAGCAGTGGCCTCTCCCACATAAAACTTGCTATTGATCTAGTAAAGTAGTCAATTGCTTAGGGACAATTTCACAACTCCTACCACCACTTTTCCACACTCGCTATACTAACTTTATTGCTTCTTTATCTAAACAGCCCCTAGTTTTTATTTATGTGCTCTTTATTATCTTGCAAATCTATCCAACAACACCTACAAAGTACTTCTAGTTTCATACTTGTTCTAGGTAAAGTGAACGTTAAGTGTGCGTAGAGTTGTATCGGTGGTCGATAGAACTTGAGGGAATATTTGTTCTACCTTTAGCTCCTCGTTGGGTTCGACACTCTTACTTATCGACAGAGGCTACAATTGATCCCCTATACTTGTGGGTTATCACATGCCGTCGAGGGATAACGACTCCAGCGCCGCCAGCTCGGCATGTTCGCCTCTGCGGCTAGGGCGCTCCTGGGAGCCATCGCCTGCCCGTGAGAGATCTTTCGAGGTCTCTGCATGGCGGCGAGGCCTCTCTCTTTTTTCCGCAGCCTTGGTTTCTGCTCCCTTGTTACGAGTAGTTCTCGACCTAGAGCTCTGCATACCGGCCATGGCAAGGACGGACGAAGAAGAAGGACTTATGAGGAGGAAGGTAGAGTAATTTTTGGTTAGATAGTTCCCCTTTTTATAACCTAAGTACTAGCACTAGTACTAAAACCTGCATAGTGGGAACACGTTCAGGTTTTGTACGTACTAGTAGGTGTGAGTAGGCTTGCACCTAATTGTAGCACTAGTACTTTGGAATGTGATGGGAACAAGGTAAAGATTCATTGATGGTTTTGGTTTCGAGGCCCGAAACGGCTCCCGATGAGTTTAGTGGAACATAAATTTCAAGTACTCCCTCCATCTCAGTTTACAAGGCTTGCACGTGTATCTAGGTCGTCAATGTAACTTATATAAAATAAATTGTTTAACATAAAAAAGATATCATTAAAAAAGAATATTTGAAGTTTGTAATAATATATTTTTCGTAATGTATGCCTCTTATTAAGTTGGTCAAATTAACGACCTAGGTACACATGCAAGACTTGTAAACTCAGATAGAGGGAGTACTACACTGCTCGAATGCGGTCGCACAAGTCAGTGATGTAACTGGTCGTACATGTCAGACCAAGCCGATGCGTGTCCCTTTGGTGAGACGCGGGTCCAACCGACAGTTTGTTGGTGTGACCGACCGTAAAGTATTACGCGATGGAGACTTCTGGTTGTGGCTTCGGTTGATTGTCACGACCAAGCATTCTAAAATTAGTGATAAATCAATTACCATGTTTTTCCAAACGACCAAGTATTTTCACAGGAATACAATACAAATAGATGGATTGATTGTCAAGGTTGCAAACCGACATGGCGTTGCAAGTTCACTGCAGCAGCAACCGACTAGGTCACTTAATCGCTGGCGGGGAAGGAGGGCAGCTCACCTCGCCTACGATGCATGCCTAGCGGCGCCGCCACAACTGGTCCCGGGATTTGGCTTCTCCTACTGCCCATTTGAACAGTTGCACCGGCTGCTCATGCCGTTGCGCAGGCATGCGCGTTCTTTCCTCTGCAGTCGACTCCGTGAATATGATCTCTGCCATTAGCCCTAGCTCGAAATCAACACGATGCTGCCAGATGCTGACATGCCTCAGCATCTCTCCCCTGAGATCGACTTGCGCCTCCGCCTTGTGCTGCGCCAGGCGCAGCTCCTTGGAACTTCTCTCCAATCGATGCGACGCTTCCTCGATCTGATTTGCCCTTGCTGCCCACCACCTGAAACGCAGCCGTGGCATGTCCTCCGGCGCCACCGATCTGTGATTCCGGAGCAATGGATCCCCTCTAAAACACATGTGGGTTTCGCTCAAAGGCGGCAATGCTGTGGGCCGCAGCGAGAGGGCAGCCCGCGGGATCCTGGGATCTAAGGGATTATCCATGGCGAGATCCGGTGGGCGAGGCGGGGAGGCGAGCCTAGGTGCTGGGAGAGCCCTACGAGGCTAAGATAAAGATAGTACTACTCCACTCCATCCATATTTAAATACAAAGGCCACCAACAGTAGCCCTGGCAAAAATTGATCATGCTACCTGCGTCCTGGTTTATTGGCCCCCTTTTTTGTGCCACTTTTTATGACATGCATAAATATTATGTTACTGCAAATATGGTCAAAAATTAGCACAAAATACGAAGGAGACCAATGGAAGTACTAGCAACCCATGATTTAACTACTCGCATGCGCCTTGATGGAGTAGTAATGTCTTTCTTCCGCCCTCACGTCCACTCAATTTGCATGCGCTGTATTAATTGACCATCAATGAAGTGAAGGACTTTACACGCGTCAAATTATCACATGGGGTGGATCTTCATACAAAAATGCGTTCCCCGTGTACCCGCGTATGCATGCGAGGGAATGAGTGCATGCGTGGCATGCGTGCACATCTTCGCTTCATGCATGTACCGCCAGTGTGGCTCAGAGAGGATGAGTACATTCTTCTAGAACAAGCAGCACGTCACTGTGATCAATCCACATAAGGAGGTCGCGACAACGCCTCCACATGTGCCACGTGGCTTCATGAACTGTAAGATAGACACTATGTAGCGTGCCATTGGAATTCTAATTTACGTGTTTTGCACATACTTGAAGTACTAGTAAGGTACACGTGCATTGCACGCATCAGATTTGGCAACCAAATTATGAATAAATACCACACTATAGCATGTAAGCTCTGAGTCATATATGCCTGATGTAGACCTTCGTTTAATTCTTATAGTTCATCTCATTCAAAATATATTAGTTTTTATAAAAAAATCTAGGGCCTCTTTGATCTGTAGGATTTCCAAAAACGCTGGAATAGGAAAAACATGGGATTAGAGTGGAGTGTCGTCTGGAATCCTACAGGATTGTACGAGTGTTTGATTGTGCATAGAAAAAACGCAGGATTCTTTCAAAGAGGTTTGACTGGATGGGATGTTTCCTATGAAATCTAGTGCAAATGAATCCTATGAAAAAATTCCTATGGTTTACAATCCTACGAATCAAACAACCAAGATAGGAAATATTCCTAAGGATTAGAATCCTCCAAAATTCCTTTGAGAATCCTTTGAATCAAAGAAGCCCTTAATCTATTTTATGATTCGTGGAATTGTGCATTGTAAAGCATAAAAAATAAATAATGGCAATTCAACTAGATAAAAAGTTTGGGCAGTTATGATACGGAAGATTCTAGAACAAAGGATAAGCACTTGTGTTTTGAGGTTTGTGCATTATGCTTAAGTTCAACCATGGAGTCTGCTAGATTGTACATGTGGCAAAATCCAGTGGGGGCTAGTAGATGGTGCGAGGGTCCAAGTGGAGGGAGACTATGAAGGAGTGCACAAGTGTGAGATCTATATTTAAAGAGAGGGGGCGAGAACGTGCGTCGTTGCGCGCAGTGGCGGAGCCATGAAAAATAAATGTTCTAGGGTGCCAAGTATTGCTAATCCTTTACAAGGAGGGCCAATTCATCAACTTAAACCATTTTACCAGCAATTGTCTAATGATCACATTCATATTAGCCTCGATATATAGTGATGTTAGGGGGCAGGCCCTTGCCGCCCTGTCTTACATGTAATGTGGCGTCACGAGAGATGAAGCGTTAGGCATGGATGATGAGAGGGGGACGTTGGATATATAATTAATGTGTGTGTATTAGCTATTGAATCCTATATAGAGAGGTATAGATTGATCGATGTGGACGTGGGAAAGAGGGTGAGACCTCACTAGATATATAGATTGATCGATTTGTGTGGGAAACTGTGAAAGACCTAGCTATATACACACACATAGAGGAACATCGATCGTTGCGCATGCACGTGAGAGATAAAGAATACCCGATATGATGGAGAGGGGGAGGTGTGTGTGTGTGTGTGCATGCATGGGAGACCGACCTGAAGAAAAAGATTGCATGTGTGTGATGGATAATGCCGACTGGTACTGTGTGTGCATGCATCCATGGGAGAAATTTAGTGGTACAATTATAAAAGAGAAGATGACTGTGTGGGTGTAAAAGACTAGGTGAGGTCATAATAAATGCAAAGTTGAATTCAAATATTTGAATAAGAGATCATGATGTTTGAAACCCATGCATGCATGAATATAACTGAGATATGCGCGGTGTGGTTTGGAAACGAGCATGTTGTACTGTATACACATTGAACAAGGTCAGACTGATTTGAATTTGAGATATCGATGGCAGACATCGTTTGGCTACATTGCATCCGTGCATGGACACACTATTTTAATTGGAGATGATGGGTGGCTTTCGCATCACATATCTATTTATCTATACCCCTATATATATTATATTTTATATTTTTTATATAGTGTGCGGATAAATTTAACTTTGAAAGATGGTCATTGGATGAGGCCAATCTGACGGTGCAGAGATGGCAAATTTGAGCACTACTGGCTGTTGGATATCATCTAGATTCCATCAGATTTTGCCACATGTACAATCTAGAAGACTCCATGGTTGAACTTAAGCATAATGCACAAACCTCAAAACACAAGCACTTCTTCTTTGTTCTAGAATCTTCCGTATCAGAACTGCCCAAATGTTTTTCTACATGATTTGCCATTATTTGTTTTTACTTTATGTCTTACAACGCACAATTCCATGAATCTTAAAATAAATTAGCTTTTTTTATAAAAACTAGATGATTTTGAATGAAATGAACTATAAGAATTAAATGAACATCTACATCATGCATATATGACTCAAAGCTTACATACTATAATGTGGTATTTATTCATAATTTGATTGCCAAATCTCATGCGTGCAATGCACGTGTACCTTACTAGTCTAAATGTTGTTTGTGTGTGTGTGTTGTGATTGTTAAACACATTGTACATAGTATATCATACATGGTTTAGATTCTGAACATCTAGCTAGAGCATACATGTACTATGATTTGAATTCAACATAAAATGGATACATATATTTGAATTTGATATCGTATGTACATGTAGTTCGTATTTATATAGGAATTTACTTCTCCTATATTCATGTCTTGTGTTGTGAAGGTAATATTTAGATGGTTGTATAACTAACCCGAGTACAATCTCATTCAAACAGGGAAAATGTACTCAAATTTAGTCCATATGCTAGACAACACACATTGTTTTTTTATTGTTGAGGGAAGTGCAAATTGTTTTGGTACTGTACATGTTATGTTTGTTGTCCCGATTTTTTTAGTTTTTTTATTGTATTTGAATGCATTTCTAGTAATATAGTAAAACGGGACATGGCTCTCTCTAGTGATGAGGTGCAATTTGTCTTTTTTTGGTACACATTAAGCTTGTTCTCCCGAAATTTCAAGCCGCACCTTGTTATGCCGAAATTTCAAGCTAGCGTCTCTGTCTATCGTGCTGCGAAACTCCCGCCTCTTCAACCCGTGCCTTGTTACCCCAAAATATTTAAGATATATCTTTGTCTCGTTGTGCTCCGACAACTCCCTCCATCTCAAACCGCGCCTTGCTATTCCAAAATTACAACGCGCGCGAAAACTCCCACCTCCTGTGAAATCCCGACATGCGAAATGCCCGTGATACTCCTGAACCGAAAGAACTGCCTAGGTCAAATCGGTGGGGGTACTTTCGTAACTTACCCCACATTTCAGACAAGCGCGTCCCTAAGCCATGGTTCCCCACTCCCATCCCATCCGCCCACCCATTCATACACCGAGGCCGTGAAAACCCGCTGGCGCCCACACCTCCTCCATCCGCCACCCACCGGAGCCTCTTCCCCGACGATGTCGTCCACGAAACACCTCGGCGTCCCTCATCCTTTGTCTTGGGATGAGGATCCGTCGTCGATCTCCTCGTCCCGCCGGTTTAGCCACCCCGTCCTCCACCTCCAAGGAGCTTCCCCGACGTTCCCCTCGTCTTTCGCGCCACCTCCATTCCCACACCGCCATCTTCACCTGCACCACCGGAAGAGCACCATCATCACCGTTTCCTCGGATGAAGCTGAGGCCTAATAGGCGTCAACAAAGAGTTTGTACACTAATCGCCGCATTTTCTTCTTGATTCGATCTCATGGTGCTGCTGGCGCTCGGTCCTGAGCCGACATGGCGCGGCTCCATCCACGATGACGTCGCCGGCCACTTCTTCCACGGTGTCGCCCCTCGGTGGCGATGTCCACATCAGTAGTCGTTGCTGCTGCTTTAGCTCTCGCTCGCGCTGCTGCTCTGCTCTTGCTCTCGCTCCCCTGCTTGGTCTGCTCTTGCTATTGCTCTTGCTCGCGCTACTGCTCTCGCTCTTGCTCTTGCTTCCGATGCTGTTCTGATTTAGCTACACTTCAGTCGACCGAATCAACGTTTGGGTCAGTCGATTTTCGAGGATGGGGGGCTCATGGAGTTAAGGAAGAACCAGCTGCAGGAGGGGGGCTCACGGAGAGGTACCCGATATCTATCTTAGGGTTCAGGTGGGGGCGGTGGCGTGGCATGGGGATCGCCGAAGAAAAAACTCGGCACGGGGGGGGGGGGGGGGCTAGATGGATGGCCGGGGCGGCAGCGGACCGGTGGTGGGTAGTGGTTTGGCGATGGCGGGCGGCATCACCGTCAGCGGCGGGGCGGCTGTTTGGCCGGTGGTGGCTGGCGGCTCAGGGTAGTGCTGCTACACGACCAGCTGCCCCGGCTCTCACACGCCCTGCTGCTGCTGCTTTTCTGCTACTAGTGCGTTCAGTTTCGACAGAAAAATTCAGTTTCGACAGTTAAGTTCAGTTTCGACAGTTAAATTCAGTTTCGACAGTTAAGTTCAGAGATGAGCGGCTGATGTATTTTACATCTAGCACTTTGTGGTTATGTATTTTACGTCATCTATTGGAGATGCTATTAGAGTCCACTCAGTTTAACATTGTCTCTCTTGTCCTGCTTCAGCCTCGGTGTCGTACAACTCACCGGAGCTGCTCCAATGACGAAACCCTCCATCATAGCGGAGCAGTACCCCGGGCTCCATCTCCAGATGCCTAAGATATTCTTCCCCTCCTCCGACAGCCAAGTCAGCCAGAGCATCCTCACCGACCAAACCAATCATGCTGAGATCGACATGGCTTCGCCAAACAGGTTGTGCACTTGTTGTTTGACTTAATCTCACCATGCTTCTTTGCATCCTGTGATCTTCCAATTCTTGTGAATCAAACACCCGATTGGTAGAAATCCTGTGTTATTAAATTCTTTGTTTTACACGTGCGTCCCTATCGTATTCCTGTCTATTTCCTATCCCTGCATTGTTAGAATCCTCAAATTCAAACAAGCCCTTACACAATTACTTCTGTTATAGATATGTGTCAAAGAAAACCTTGTGTAGTTTGTCCTGCTCTTGATGCACTGTGTTCCACCCCAGCTCAGCTGCTCCAATGACGGAAGGGTTCACCACAACAGGGATCCGCTCTCCAGACTGTCTTTCACCGCCTTGGATCTTCTTCCCCGTCACCGGCAGCCACGACAACTTCATTACCATCATCAACTGAGCAGGTGACCTTGAGGACTACACGGGTCCACAATAGAGGTCGCACTCTTCCGTGTCTGCTTACGTTATGCATCGCTTAATATGATGACATGCTACTTTATCGTCGTGTTCACCTATTAGACTCCGAGTCAGGTCCAAACTAATCTTTGAAACTTGAGTTTTTAAATGGTTGTGGGGTACATATTGGGGCAGCAATCAATACTATATGTCTACTGTCTGGTTAATCTCCGGTGTCTACAATGAGTTTCATGTTGGGTGCAAACAAACATTAAAGGAGCCATTATCTGTATTTTTTAACTAAGCTATTATCTTCCCGCTATCATTGGTTTTGGGTCTATCCACATTTTGCTACCATCACTCTGGATTTGTGCATGCATTCCTTACATAATCTCACTATGTTTTATTCCTATGCATGTTAGTTATTGTACACAATGGAACTGAACATGTAGAGCAAAAGAGACGAGCCTTTCGTGGCAATAAAATTTCATGCAGACATCACTCCATGGTGGGCGCAAAGGCAGCCCCCCCTCCACCCATTTCAGATCGTAGTCAAAAGGAAGATAATTGTTCTGAGGGGGATTCAGAAGGAGAAGACCACTCCTATTTACCCCCTGAGGTCTTTGCTCTAACTTGGCATGCTGATGTTGGTAATATCGTGCATATGGTGCCTTGCATTGCTTACTGTATACATCAAATATGTCATCTGCTTAGTTTAGACATGCTTTGTGTCATTGTCATCTGTTTAGTTTCTTTATCGTATATGTGAATCATGCAATGCCATCTTGTTTAGCCAGGGATCATGTATGTGAATTTTGCAATGCCACCCTGGTTAGCCAGTCATCTTATATGTGAATTATATCATGCCATCATTTTTTTATTACGTGTTAAATTTGTCAACAATTTTAGTACATTCAATTACTATTCCTGTGCATCAGCCATTCGACACAGTCATGGAAAAATCTGAAGTGGAAACAAGGTCTTCAGAGCAGACAATGCTATCTGACGAAGCGCATGTCTTGCTGCTTACGGATAGCTCCTCAGAGGAGGATTCAGAGACAGATGACTAGTCCTACCCCCCCTCCCCCCCCCGAGGTGCATGCTCTAGCTTAGCAGGGTTATGTTGCTCATATCATGCTTATGGTATCTTGCATTGCTATGTCATTTGCTTAGTTTAGACATGCTTTGTGTGAATGCCACTTGTTTAGTGTATAATTACCATATATTTGAATTATGCGATGCCATCTTGTTGCAAGACATTATATATGTGAATTATGCAATGCTATCTTGTTGCAAGGCATTATATATGTGAATTATGCAATGCCATCTTTGTTTAATAGCGTCATATATTTGAATTATATCATGTTGTCTTTTTTTGTATTTCTCGTTGCATTTGTCGACAATGTTTGTATATTCAACTGCTCTTCTTGTGCATCAGCCATTTGAATTGGTGATGGAGAAATCTGGAGTGAAAACAAGGTCTTCAGAGCATACAATGCTACCTGAAGCAGATATCTTGCTAGTTACAGATAGCTCTTCAGAGGAGGATTCAGAGGCATATGACCAATCCTATTATCCCCCTGAGGTGTATGCTCAAACTTGGCAGGGTTATATTACTCATAGCATGCATATTTTGTATTGCAATGCTTAGTTTTTACATCATATACACAATATTGAATGCCATCTCCTTAGTTCACACATCATATATGCGATTGCCCTCTGCTCACTTGCTTAGTATATAAATCATATATTTGAATTATATCATGCCAAGATGTTTACATAGACAACATGTATCTGAATTATGGCATGCCAACCCATTTTCTAAAGACATAATATAGTTATATCATCTCATCATGTTTACATAGTCATCATATTTTGAATTATGTCATTCTATCCGTGAATTATATCATGCCATCATGTTTCCATTGACGGCATGTTTGTGATTTATGGCATGCCAACCACTTTAATGGACACTGAGGGAGTCCTGGATTAGGGGGTGTCCGGATAGCCGAACTATCACCGTTGGCCGGACTCCTGGACTATGAAGATACAAGATTGAAGACTTCGTCCCGTGCCCGGATGGGACTTTCCTTGGTGTGGAAGGCTAGCTTGGCGATACGGATATGTAGATCTCCTACCATTGTAACCGACTCTGTGTAACCCTAACCCTATCCGGTGTCTATATAAACCGGAGGGTTTTAGTCCGTAGGGAGCGAACAACAATCATACCATAGGCTAGCTTCTAGGGTTTAGCCTCTCGATCTCGTGGTAGATCCACTCTTGTACTACCCATATCATCAATATTAATCAAGCGGAGTAGGGTTTTACCTCCATCGAGAGGGCCCGAACACGGGTAAAACATCGTGTCCCTTGTCTCTGTTACCATCCGCCTAGACGCACAGTTCGGGACCCCCTACCCGAGATCCGCGGTTTTGACACCGACATTGGTGCTTTCATTGAGATTTCCTACGTGTCGTCATCCTTAGGCCCGATGGCTCCTTCCGATCATCAACAATGACGCGGTCCAGGGTGAGACTTTTCTCCCGGACAGATCTTCGTATTCGGCGGCTTTGCCTGCGGGCAATTCAGTTGGCCATCCGGAGCAGATCGAAAGCTACGCCAGCCATCAGGTCAGATTTGGGAGTTTGAACTACACGGCCGACATCCGCGGAGACTTGATCTTCGACGGATTCGAGCCACAACCAAGCGCGCCGCACTGTCTCGATGGGCACGATCTAGCTTTGCAGCCGAACAGTGCCCTGGAGGCCGCACCAGCGTCCGCTCTGACCCTTAGCTTGGAGCCGACTCCACCGATCGAGGACGAGTGGCTGGACACCGCCTCGGGGACTACGATCTCTACGGCGATTGAGCCGAACACCATCCCCGTCCTTTGCGAATCCCGTGACTCCAAGGTGCCGGACTCCTCTCCGGACTCCGAACCTCCCACGCCCCAGCCAATCGAATCCGATTGGGCGCCGGTCATGGAGTTCACTGCCGCGGACATCTTTCAGCACTCGGCCTTTAGCGACATCCTGAATTCACTAAAGTCTCTCTCTTTATCAGGAGAGCCCCGGCCCGACTACGGTCAGGAAGGTTGGGATGCGGACGACGAAGAAATTCAACGCCCACCCACCACCCACTTTGTAGCCACTGTTGATGATTTATACCGACATGCTCGACTTCGACTCCGAAGACATCGACGGTATGGACAACGATCTGGAGACGACCAAGAACCAGCGCCTCTGTGGCAATCGGAAGACCACCTCGTCATACGACATATACATGGTGGACATCCCAAAAGATGGGAACGGCAATGGAACAATGGAGGATGACCCCTCCAAGAAACAGCCCAAGCGCCGGCGTCAGCGGCGCCGCTCTAAATCCCGCCACAAAAAACGGTGATTCCGCACGGAGATAATAACACCCGGACAGTGTCAAGACAACCCCTCCAGCAGGATTCAAGACAGAGGAGGGAGAAGCCAGCCCTCATGATAGAGCGGCGGGGCGGGGAGGTGGAGGGCGATAATTATATGCCTCCCTCCGAAGATGAGGCAAGCCTCGACGACAGCACGAATTTGTCGTGCACGAGGATCCTGCCGAACAGAGCGCTTTCAAACGCAGGCTTATGGCCACGGCAAGCAGCCACAAGAAAAGCAGCTGACATCTTAGAGCTGACCAAGACTTGCTAGGTGACGGATGGTGAAGTCCTTGCACCAAGAGTCTGAACTTGAACGCCTCCAAGAAATACCCAAAACGCAGCTGCTACCCCAATTAGAGGAAGCAACACCCAAACCTACATCACCAACGCATGATGCGGCCGACCGCCACCCGTGGTCGCGACAGAGAGGCCTCTAGACCCTCCATTCAAGCCGCACCCCGGCGTCGCTCGAAAAGTACCAAGGCACGGGGAAACGCACCAGACCTGCGAGATATATTGGAGGACAAGGCAAGGCAAACAAGATCGATCTACGGATCGCGTGGGCGCCCCATGACACGCGACGATAACCGTCACGCCGAATACAACAATTCCGGCCGGGCCGAACGCAGTAGACAAAGCTCATTTGAGCTGCGTGGTGATATAGCTCAATACAGAGGCGCCGCACACCCACTATGCTTCACAGACGAAGTGATGGATCATCAAATCCCCGAGGGTTTCAAACCCGTAAACATCGAATCATACGATGGCACAACAGATCCTGCGGTTTGGATCGAGGACTACCTCCTCCATATCCACATGGCCCGCGGTGATGATCTACATGCCATCAAATACCTCCCACTCAAGCTTAAAGGACCAGCTCGGCATTGGCTTAACAGCTTGCCGCCAGAATCAATTGGTTGTTGGGAGGACCTAGAAGCCGCATTCCTTGATAACTTCCAGGGCACATATGTGCGACCACCAGACGCCGATGACCTCAGCCACATAATTCAGGAGCCAGAAGAATCGGCCAGACAATTCTGGACACGGTTCCTAACCAAGAAAAATCAAATCGTCGACTGTCCGGATGCAGAGGCCCTTGCAGCCTTCAAACATAACATCCGCGACGAGTGGCTTGCCCGGCACCTAGGACAGGAAAAGCGAAATCCATGGCAGCCCTCACAACACTCATGACCCGCTTTTGCGCGGGAGAGGACAGCTGGCTAGCTCGTAGCAACAACTTGACCAAAAACACTGGTAGTTCGGATACCAAGGACAGTAATGGCAGGTCGCGTTGCAACAAGCACATGCGCCGCATTAACGGCGATAATGCTGAAGATACGGCAGTCAATGCCGGATTCAGAGGCTCTAAACCCGGTCAGCGGAAAAAGACGTTCAAAAGAAATACTCAGGGCCCGTCCAATCTGGACCGAATACTCGATCGCTCGTGCACTCAATGACAAGGGGCTGCATAGCGACGACGAGGAGGAGCCCTGGCCACCGAACAATAGAGGACAGAAGGGCTTCCCCCCACAAGTGCAGACGGTGAACATGATATACGCAACCCACATACCCAAAAGGGAGCGGAAGCGTGCACTAAGGGACGTATATGCGATGGAGCCAGTCGCCTGAAGTTCAACCCATGGTCCTCTTGCCCGATCACCTTTGATCGAAGGACCACCCACTAGCATCCGCCACGGCGGATTCGCCGCATTGGTTCTTGACCCAATCTTCGACGGATTTCACCTCACGAGTCACGATGGATGGCGGCAACTGAACCTGCTCTATCGGGATACGGCGCATAAAATGGGCATAGACCCCTCAAGGATTAAACCCACAAAGACGACCTTTAAAGGCGTCATACCAGGTGTAGAGGCCAATTGTACAGGCTCAGTTACACTCGAAGTGGTCTTCGGATCCCTGGATAACTTCCAAAGCGAAGAGTTAATCTTTGACATAGTCCCGTTCCGCAGCGGCTATCACGCCTTTGCTTGGACGAACCGCATTTGCAAAGTTCAATGCGGTGCCGCACTACGCGTACCTCAAGCTCAAGATGCCAGGCCCTCGAGGAGTAATCACGGTCAATGGAAACACCGAACGCTCTCTCCGAACGGAGGAGCACACGACGGCCCTTGCGGCGGAGGTGCAAAGCAGCCTCTCACAGCAATTCTCGAGTCCGGCTATTAAACGTTCGGACACCGTCAAGCGCGCCCGGAGTAACCTACAACAAGACCGCCTGGCATGATCCGAGCACACGTAGCAATCCGGCCCCAACGCCAGCCCTCGCGAAATTGCGAAGCCAGTACTACGCGTACATAACTATGCTCTGGAGATACCGTGGGCATAAGGGGAGGGGCACGACCACGACGCCTGCACGCGGCTCAACCGCACCAGGGGCTCCCGATTGTGTCATTCTTTTTCTTTCTTCTTTTCTCTTACTTTCAGGACTCCGTTTTCCAGAAGCCTTGTCCGGCACTAGAATTGCCGAACTCACGATGCAACAGCCAGGGAAGCAGAAAGCTACGTCGAGTGCCCAGGTGGTCTCTACTACGAGCATTATACCTGTTTTACATACCATCCCGCAGCTTACCCCTGGAGGGGGACATGTTAAATAGTCCCATCCCTTGCTTATCGTGACTGCTTTGTATCGTTCTGCTTTCATTGCAGTACCTTTTTGAATAAACAATACATAGCTTTTTCCTATTATTGCATTCCTTTCTTTATCTATATATATGTTCATTCATGACATGTTGCACCCTTACACTTTGGTACGGCCAATACACCAGGGGTTTAAGTAGCCCAAAAATATGTGTGATAAGTCCGAACACTTTCACAAGTGCGGCACCCCGAACTTATAGCATTATATGCATCGGCTCCGAATCATGTCTTGGGTCAATAGTTGGGTTTGCCCGGCTCCCATGTTTTGGTACCTTACGTTCCGTTATATCGGCTAAGGTAGCTGGGAGAACCACTGCGATTGTGCCCCGGTTGAGCTGGGTTGAGCACCTCAGTGGAGAAAGCTAAAACTGACCGTCATGAGGGCGAGAGCCGGTCGCTGTTCGAGAGGTTTTTTTGGGTCCCTAAAGACTTATGCCGCTTAGAGCAAGGAGTCGGCATTGTCCGGCCAAGGCGTGGATAGCGCCCCGAACTCGATCTTCCGAATACTAGGGGCTTCGCCGAAATTTAAAATTATAGAATTCTATGGCTAAGTGAGAGTGTTCAAGCACTATAGTCTGGTTGCCTTGTTCGTTGCGTTGAGCGGCTCCCTCGAAGGACCCAAGGATGGGAACAAGAGCTCAAGTTTATCCCGAACACCCCAAAGACTTTTCGTGCCATGGGGGCTGAAGCCGACGACTCGCCATCTCTCAAATTTAATACACGGCCGCACAGAAGGTAATATTTTAAATTTAAAAGTGTTGCTTAGCGCATATGAACATGTTTTTAGCGTACATGATAACAAATGCGAGTCTACTAAAAAAATATATCTTTGGAGCATTCATCCGCTATAAGGCAGGCACCCTTCAGGACGCCCTCATAATACATTTCAGGCTTGCGATGCTCCTTCTTCGGTGGTGGTCCGTCCGTCACAAGCTTCTCAGCGTCCATCTTGCCCCAGTGCACCTTAGCAAGGGCAAGGCCCTCTGAGCACCTTCGATGCGCATGAGCGCTTTGATGACTTCGATCCATGGACAAAGGCCCACCACCGCCGTGACTAGCCCGAAGTAGCTCCTAGGCATGGCTTCCTTAGGCCATAGCCGAATTATGAGGCCCTTCATGGCCTGTTCGGCGACCTTGTGGAGCTCGACAAGCTACTTCAGCTGGTCGCTCAGGGGCACCGGATGACCGGCCTCAGCATACTGAGACCAGAACACCTTTTCCATCGAGATCCCCTCCTCGGCGCGGTAGAACGCGGCAGCATCAGACACACTACATGGCAGATCTGCGAATGCTCCTGGAGAGCTCCGGATTCGGGTAAGTAATAGATAATTCACTTTCACATGCTTGCTTTGCATAAAGAATGCCTTACCCGCTGCTATCTTCTTTAATGATTCAATTTCCTGGAGGGCTTTTTGGGCTTCGGCCTTAGCGGCTTTGGCACTCTCAAGAGCAGAGGCGAGCTCGGACTCTCGAGTCTTCGAGTCACGCTCCAAACTCTCGTGTTTCTCCACGAGAGCCTGGAGCTCTTGCCGCACCTCCGCCACCCGCGCCTTCTGCTTCTCTCGCTTGGTGCGCTCTGCGGCCGCTTTGCTTTCGGCCGTGGACACCGCTTCCTCCAGGGTCGCCACCTTGTTCGTGGCCCCTACAATACCCACGTTAGTCCTGTCATTTTTGCAACCAAATCCTTTCTATAAGGTATTACTTTAATAAGGTATTACTTACCTTCCTTGTCCTCGAGCTGCTTCTTGGCAAGGCCGAGCTCGTTCTCGAACGCTCGAGGCTCCGCTTCAATGCATTGACCTCCAGCGGTCGGTGCGGTAGAGGTCAGCGGCGCAGCCTGCATTCCCATATTGACATACTTATGTTAGACTCCTGCATATATATTTTAGATCGTCGATCCGCTTTTCTTTACGAACACCGAACTAAGCATCAGGGCTACTGTCTATGCGGTAATATTTTTACATATTCTAAACTTACCTCAAAGCCTGTTAGAAGGCTGGTATAGGCTTCAGTCAGCCCGCTCTTGGCGGACTGGACTTTCTGGATCACCACACTCATAACAGTGCGGTGCTCCTCGTCGATGGAGGCGTCGTTAAGCGCCTCCAGCAAGCTATCCGGTGCCTCCGGATGGACGGAGGTCACCGGCGTCGCAGTCTTGCCCTTCTTACGAAGGGGCCGCTTGCCGGACTTCGGAACCGAAGGTTCGATGCAGAGTCCGGCACAGGGCCGGACTTAGAGCCCTCTGGGGTCTCGCCCCCTTTGCGCCCGGAGTCCGGGAGGTCGCCTGGCGGCGCCTCCAGGACCACCTCCTCATGGCTGGGCCCCTTTTGAGACTCCACCGCGGTGTCGTTTGCGTCACGAGGAGAGGAGGCGGTCGGAAGTGAAGTGCTATTCACATCCGACGAATCCAGGGAGCCGCTCGACGAAGCGGCGAGCTCGTCTTTGGGCGGGCTACATGGTTATATTTGGCGTTAGAAGACACTATGTGACAAATAAAAAGTCATGAGCTATTCCGGAGTCCGGACACTTACGATCTCGCCAGGGGCTTGGCCCTTGGTGGCCACTCCTCCTCGTCGTTGTCAGCGTTGGTGGAGAAGTCCGGAGGAAGGGTCCTTCCTTTCTTGGACCCTCCGGCCTCCCGGTCGGGACGACCTTCCTTTTCTTCTCTCTTCACTGGGAGAGGCTTTTTCCTCCTCCTCGTCCTCAGGGGAGGATTCCGCCTTAGAGTCGTCGGACGATGAGTCCGACAGCACCTGGCGTCGGGAGCTCCTTCGAGTTCCCGTGGCCTTCTTCTTGGCCTTCTTCTCCGGCACCATGTGAGGTGCCGGAGCCAGCAGCCCCGTCAATCGGGCGTCCGCTGGGTCTTCTGGCAAGGGGGCCGGACAGTTAATCTGTCCGGACGTCTTCAGCTAGTCCTATCAAAGGTTAGGGAGTTTTAGATCCCGCATAGAGTCAAACTATGAAAAAAGAGTCCCATAAAGGGTAAAATAACTTACCTCGCTGGCTTGACGCTGCGAGCTGAATCCGCGCTCCTCGGTAGCGGATGCGGGAGCTTGGCGCTTTGAACAACACCTTCCGGGCATCTTCGTGCGTAGTGTCGAAGAGCCGGCTCAAGGTTCGGTCTTTGTGCGGATCAAACTCCCACAAATTGAAGGCCCATTCTTTGGCATGGGAGAATATGGCGGATGAGCATCACCTGGATTACATTGACAAGCTTGAGATTCTTGTCCACCAGGTTTCGAACGCAGGTTTGGAGTCCGGACAGCTCTTCCGAATCACCCCACATCAGGCCTGTCTCTTTCCATGATGTGAGCCGTGTGGGGAGCCAGATCGAATTCGGGGCCGCCGCCCATTGAGAGTCAGCTGGCTCTGTGATGTAGACCCACCCCGATTGCCACCCCTTTATGGTCTCCACAAAGGAGCCCTCGAGCCATAGGACTTTGGCCATCTTGACAACCATGGCACCTCCGCACTCCGCTTGGCAGCCGCCCACTACCTTCGGCTTGACATTGAAGGTCTTCAGCCATAAGCCGAAGTGGGGCTGGATGTAGAGAAAGGCCTCGCACATGACGATAAACACCGAGATGTTGAGGATGAAGTTCGGGGCCAGATCGTGGAAATCCAGGCCGTAGTAGAACATGAGCCCCCGGACAAATGGGTGAAGTGGAAAACCTAGTCCACGGAGGAAGTGGGTGAGGAACACCACCCTCTCATGGGGCCTAGGGGTGGGAATAAGCTACCCCTCGTCGGGGAGCCGGTGCGCGATGTCGCTGGACAAGTATCCGACCGTCCGCAGCTTTTTGACTTGTCCCTCCGTGACGGAGGAGACCATCCACTTGCCTCCCGCTCCGGACATGGCTGGAGAAGGTTGAGGAGGGATGTGCGGACTTGGGCGCTGGAGCTCGAGTCTTGTGAAATGGATGAGCAAAGGAGGAAGAAGGCGAGGTTAAAAGGTGGGTCCTTATCCCTTATATGGGCGGACGAAGCTATCGTCCCCGCCACTGGTAAAACTCGCTTATCTCCCAAGCGCCGTAATCAATGGCGCGGTTGGGTTACCCACGTCCGTATTGATGGGAATCCCGGAATAAGGGGGCACGATCTCCGCTTTGATAAGACGTGCCAAGGAAACTGGCTCGCTAAATGCGCTGAGGTGGAACAGTAAAAACGATTCGTATAAAGGCCTGGCCATGGTGTGATGTCACACCACGGAATACGTCAGCAGATCTTTGCAAAGGTTATTCTCTCTACGGTGGTATGTGGAACTTGTTTTGCAGAGCCGGACACAATCCTTGAGTTCAAAATCTTCTATGAAGTGTTCGGAGGAGGAACCCGCCTTGCAATGCCGAAGACAATATGCGCGCCGGACTCGTCCTCATTGAAGCCTCGTTCAGGGAGCTCTTGAGGAGTCTGGATTAGGGGTGTCCGGATAGCGAACTATCACCGTTGGCGGACTCTGGACTATGAAGATACAAGATTGAAGACTTCGTCCCGTGTCCGGATGGGACTTTCCTTGGCTTGGAATGCAAGCTTGGCGATACGGATATGTAGATCTCCTACCATTGTAACCGACTTTGTGTAACCCTAACCCTATCCTGTGTCTATATAAACTGGAGGGTTTTAGTCTGTAGGACGAACAACAATCATACCATAGGCTAGCTTCTAGGGTTTAGCCTCTCTGATCTCGTGGTAGATCCACTCTTGTACTACCCATATCATCAATATTAATCAAGCAGGAGTAGGGTTTTACCTCCATCGAGAGGGCCCGAACCTGGGTAAAAAAATCGTGTCCCTTGTCTCATGTTACTATCCGCCTAGACGCACAGTTCAGGACCCCCTACCCAAGATCCGCCGGTTTTGACACCGACAGACACATCATATAGTTATATCATGCCATCCTGTTTACGCAGTCATCATATTTTGAAGTATGTCATTCTATCATGTTTAGTTAGCCATCATACATGTGAAATTGTGTCATGTTATCCTGTTTAATTAGCCATCATATATGTGAAATTATGTCATGCTATTCTGTTTGGTTAGACAACACAAATGTGAATTATTTCATGCCCTGTTTTCTTCCCTACTATCCATTGCACCTGTCTATCTTACAATGTCTGTACATTCAATTACTTTTCTTGTTTATCAGCCAATTCAATTGGAGGGGGTGATGGCAGTATCTGTGGGAGTAAAAACACGGTCTTCAGAAAAGATCATGCTACCCGTCGATGCAGATAGAACCACGGTTGTACTTGCCCAAGAACCAGCCCCACCACATGTAACATCCCAAAATTTAGAATTTTGGAATGTTATATTAGATATATAACTATGCTTGTTGTCTGATTGTTTGTCTGATTGATTTAGTGAAATTTGAAAACTTTTGAAAGTTGAATGAGAGGGAATGAAATGACTTTCCCAAACTTTCCCCTTGCCTTTTTGGATCTCAATGAATTCAAATTCATACCAACACCAAAACCCTAGAGTGAAGATGACATGACTTCTTCCATTTGGAATGAAAAGGGTTTTGGAAAGATTTGAATTTCAGCGAGAATATTTCAAATTCAAAGCTTTATGCAACTCAATGATTTTCATGAGGGAAGATAAAATGATTTCTTCAATTATATGAAATATGAGTTGGAAGTTAAAAAGTATCAAGTTGAAAGTCATTTGAAAGTGCCTTGAAACCCTCTTTCAAATTTTGAGCTTTGAATTTGAATTCAAAACTTTGGCAAGTGGGAAACATTTCAAAAACTAAACCTGATAAATACTTGATCAAAAGTATGAGAGGAGCAAACATGACACTCCAAAAATATCAGAGGAAACAATGCCAAAAGTTTTGGATTCAAATCTGAATTTTATTTGAATTTGAAAAAATGAATTTTTATAAAGTTTGGATTTTGCCTTTGGAAAAATGTTCAAATGATAGGGAATATTCCCCTGATCATTTTGGTATATATATACCCTATATAAAATATTTATAGATTATGTTTTATATCTGCTTTTGTTTTATTAAAAAAATAAAATCAAAAAAATAGAATCCCCCCAGGCCCGAACCCTGGCCCAAGACCGAACCCCCCAGCTGGCCGGGCCACAGGCAGCCCAGTAGCCCAGCCAGCCCAGCGCCCGGCCTCACCTCGCCCCTCGCCCGAAACCCTTCGCCCGGCCACCCGCCGCTTGCACCCCTCTCTCTCTCGACAGCGGGACCCGCCCCTTCTTCCTCCCGCCCCACGCCACGCCGTCGCCGCCATGAGATCACGGATCGAAGGATCCAGGATGCCGATCCCCACGATCGCGTCCCTTACCCCGGCAGAGCCCCGGCTATTTAAGCCGTCGCCCGCACCCATTCCCCCTAGCCCTCATGGACCCCCTCTCCCCCTCGCTAAGCTGGGAGCCGAGAGCCGCCCGGCATGCATTAGCCCGTTCCGCCACCCCCGACCACCCGAGCTACTTTGAGACCACCTCCGGACTCCTCGCTCGACCACACCTCCCGTGCCCCTCGCCCGAGCTCCAGAGCCGGAACACCGTCGCCGTCGATCAACGAACGCCACGCCGCCTCAAGCTCGCTGTGGCCGACTCGACCACCCGATCTCCCCGACTCCACCAGACCCTCCCAGGCTCCCCGCATCCTCCCGGCCACTCCGTCGACCTCCCCGACGACCGGAGCCCTCAACGCACTCTACGCGCCCGTCGCCGTCGCCGAACTCCGGTGAGTCACCGGAACTCCTCCCATTGCCGGATCTCACACCAACGGTGTAGATTAGAAACCCCGAAGGGGTATTTCTTTTTATAAAAACCGCCCGGTTCGGCCGGTTAGTTACGGTTTATTATTAGGGTTTTTAGTTATTTAGCCGGCCCGTTTTTAGTTTTAACCCGAGGCCCTTTTAGACTAAATTACGCTCAGGGCACAGTATAGGCCCATTAGGCCTTTTTCTTTTATTTTGATTTTCTGTTTTAGCAGAATAGTTTCTGTTTTGAAAAATTGATATCTTTTATTCTGTTTATTATTTTTAGATGATTCTTTTTTTGTTGGATTGCAAATTTTATGTAGTTTCTGTAGAAGATATATTTAGCTATGTTAAAAATAACTAAAAATGCTTTAATTTAGTTTCAGTCAGAATAGTAAATCTGCTATAACTTGAGTTAGAAAAAATTATTTTTGCATGATTCTTTTTGTCCCAACTTTATTTTGACATTGCCAAACCATAGAAATTAATTTGGGTATTTTAGGATTAATAAATAATTAGTTTTAAGCAGAATCTTGTTAATCCTAATTAATTAGCTAGCTCTTGTTTTCCTATTAATTTAATTAGTAAATAAATTTATTTTTAACATGTGATTGATTATGCTAGGATAGTTTCTGTCACTTTATAGGATGAACTTTTATTTATAATAAATAAAAGTTTTATTTTATTTTCCTTAATAGAAATTGAATTAGGCCTAATAAGAGTTTCATATTAGATTTTAAATTAATTCTTTTTGCTCCTAGTTGCTTAATGCATCCTTTTCTGTTGAGTTAACATAAAACCATGATTAAGTTATGTTAGAATTTTTTTTTGTTATATAAACCTATTCTTGTTGTTATTTGAAGTAGGAAAACTTTGAGTTGTTTTTCTTTAAGTTTTCCCTTTGGGTTTTGCTTTGTTGGTTTTGGTGTGTTACTTTGTTATGTTATTGTGTTAAGTGATGTTATTCTATGTGCTTATTATAGTTATTGTTTGCCTCGGTAGAGTTTCCGGAGCGCGAAGATTGCTACTACGAAACCCTAGTTTTCGAAGATCGTCAACCAGGCAAGTTCACTTTGACCATGCTTTCATACCTATATTTTATTGCATTTAGTGACATCTTTGCAACCACCCCTCAGTAGTGATATTGAAATTCTTGTAGTTGAGTAGTATGCATGAGGTAGGAACCCATCACCTGTTACCAAGCCCGGGACGATATTTTATTTTGATGCTACGCTATAGTAGACGGGGTTTGGTATGAGTGCACGAGAGTGGTGTGAAGAAGGAGGATTCTACGTCAATGACGACAACACCATGATGAAAGCTGCAAGGACTGCATCTTCAAGGCCTCAAGACTTCAAGACTCGAGACAAGAATTCAATACACACTACTGGGTGAAGGACGGTTGACGGGCACCCTGGAGAACCCAGTGGTTGGTCGGGATGCATGGAGAAGCGCCATGACATCTTATGGAAAGCTTCACCCAGACTCTAAGAGACGGAAGAATACTTCATGCCGGAAGCTTACCCTGCAACCGCAAGTCATTATGGGCTCTGGCTTGGTTGACCTTAGTGGTGACTCGGCTGGGACGGTACTAGCAGATGTAGAACTACGGTAGGATGGGATGAGTACGGACAGTGGTCGAGGAACTCTTTGGAAGACCATGTTTCGGTCATCTTGTTCTCAAACACTCTGAAGTGCGAGAACGTAAAGAGAGGGATCGAATCTTGCGGGTAAAGTGTACAAACCTCTGCAGAGGGTTCAAACCTAATCGATTAGTCATGTCCCCGTTTACGGGCAATTTGAGCATCTGGACTTGGATCTATCTCGGAACTCTCAACACCGGATTGATAACTTAATTGTGGGCAACATATGATGAATTTTTGGACTATGAGACATCGGTTGGCGGAACCATGTCATGATAGAAAACTCCTTAGTACAGACTTCATTTATTCCTTTGATGTAGGGAAAATAAAATCAGCTTTTACGCATAAACAAAACTCGAATCTGAGCCACAAAGCCAAATTGCATATAGTATAGTTTTATCATCTGTTTATTCATGTTGTGATCTTGGGGTACATTCAATGTCTTGACCTACACGGATGCAACGTATCATGTTGCAGATATTTCCTCGACGAGTAAGAGTTACGGTACAGTGTTACGGTCTACACTCAACCTGCCGATGGCGTTGATGGGACTCCACACCCGTTTGATTTGTTTCCGCTGAGTATTATGAGGTATATATCAGTTTTACGTTATTTATGCATGTGATTGCACTTTGATATATACATTGATGTACTATGTGTGTGCCAAAGATACTGATCCGGGGATGGCATAAGAATACGTAGGCTTGACCGTCGAGGTCGGGTCGCTCTGAATATGGTATCGAGCACATGTTGACTGTAGGACGTGACCCTAGAAACCGGAAAAGCCCTTAGGACAGGATATCTCAAAACTTTATTTACAAAAGACTCTTACTTCTCATCTTTTCTGAATTTATCAAATAGACCCTCTCACCTCAAATAGTTAGAATATACCCCTTATCCTTTGATCACCCGGAGGATCAATCAAGACGCTCCAAGAAGGATTTGATATCGGAGAACTGATGACCCCTTCAGAGTAAAGAGGATTTCACCATGTATTAGAAGCTACAACAGTTGAAGACTCAAGATTTGAAGTTCTGAAGAAATATTTGACCTTTGGAAGACCAAACCCTGTTACACACTTACGTTAGATGCATTTATGTGTGAGCTGTCATTTGTTTGATGTTTTTCCGACAGCCACAAAGTAAAACTTGTTTCATCAAAAAACTATTGTTTGTATTGTGTGTATATCCTCCCCACCTCTCTCTCATCTCACCTTAAAACCCTTGAACCCCATAGATGATGAATGAAGTTGGACTGATATTCTGGATCAAGACTTCAAATGGAGGCAGAGCTATGGATGCGAGAACATGGAGAATCACTTCGGGAACAATTTGGTTTCAAGGAAGTATGAGGTCCAATACGCTCTTCAAGATTTTTACGTAAAGTGCTGCAACCTGGTGGAGAATGCATCAATCCATACAAGGATTTAAAGGAGCAAGAACTTGGGAGGAATTCAAGAAGACCCCGATGAGATCACGTCTTATCCGGAAGCACAATGATACACCAAGAAATAAACCTTGTGCCTGCAAGATTTATGGAGAAATAGGACACACCCGGAAGGTTACGCAAAAAACACGAGAGTGGTGAAGTAACGATAGATGTTTTGTTTGGCTTGCGAAACCATGGAATTACTCGAACCCAGTTCGAGAACAAGAGAAATTTCTGCAATGCTTGTGAGTATGCCCAAGTGTTAGAATACGTGATTCGATATTTACGTATGTGGTAATGATTCAAGCACGGGATGGATTGACCCCCATACCAAGACTTCTATCATGAACTATCATATGTTGATGGAAAATCGAGAGAGCCTCGAAAACCTTAGAAGAGTGTCGACACGATAAGCCATAAAACCATAGAATGGTAGTGCGATTGAACCCTTTACAGCAACCGTTGCCAATCGTAGGATATACGGTGAAGTTCAACCTGCACCCGTTTTCTGCAGGAGAAAACCATAAATTGTAGACCACCATGAGTGTTTCGATAGTTGTTTAGAATGGACACAGACCCATCAGCTAAGAAGATCCAGTCTCGGATGAAGTTCAACTTTGACGAACCGACCCAAGATTCTGAGGAAAACTCTATACTTCTGGCAGAAGAGCCTTAATGAAGGAGCTATTGTAAGATATGTGAAGGGACATACATTTTCAGCAATCCATAGGAAGTATCTGAGTTTATTGGAACCATGACCTTGTTTTTAAGCGTGGTGGCACCCCTGACCTTTCTGACCAAAACATTTGCTAGGAGACCCCCAACCCCTAACCTTTTCTTGCTAGCCTCTTCGAATCTCAAGGACGAGATTCATTTTAAGTGTGGTAGGTTTGTAACATCCCAAAATTTAGAATTTTGGAATGTTATATTAGATATATAACTATGCTTGTTGTCTGATTGTTTGTCTGATTGATTTAGTGAAATTTAGTGGAATTTGAAAACTTTTGAAAGTTGAATGAGAGGGAATGAAATGACTTTCCCAAACTTTCCCCTTGCCTTTTTGGATCTCAATGAATTCAAATTCATACCAACACCAAAACCCTAGAGTGAAGATGACATGACTTCTTCCATTTGGAATGAAAAGGGTTTTGGAAAGATTTGAATTTCAGCGAGAATATTTCAAATTCAAAGCTTTATGCAACTCAATGATTTTCATGAGGGAAGATAAAATGACTTCTTCAATTATATGAAATATGAGTTGGAAGTTAAAAAGTATCAAGTTGAAAGTCATTTGAAAGTGCCTTGAAACCCTCTTTCAAATTTTGAGTTTTGAATTTGAATTCAAAACTTTGGCAAGTGGGAAACATTTCAAAAACTAAACCTGATAAATACTTGATCAAAAGTATGAGAGGAGCAAACATGACACTCCAAAAATATCAGAGGAAACAATGCCAAAAGTTTTGGATTCAAATCTGAATTTTATTTGAATTTGAAAAATGAATTTTTATAAAGTTTGGATTTTGCCTTTGGAAAAATGTTCAAATGATAGGAATATTCCCTGATCATTTTGGTATATATATACCCCATATAAAATATTTATAGATTATGTTTTATATCTGCTTTTGTTTTATTAAAAAATAAAATCAAAAAATAGAAACCCCAGCGCCAGCCAGCCCAGCCCAAGACCGAACCCCCTGCCGGGCCACAGGCAGCCCAGTATGTAGCCCAGCCAGTAGCGGGCCTCACCTCGCCTCGCTTGAAACCCTTTCGCCCGGCCACCCGCTTCGCACCCTCTCTCTCTCTCAGCAGTGGGACCCGCCCTTCTTCCTCCCCACGCCACGCTGCCGCTGCGCAGATCGCGGATCTCAAGGATCCGGATGCCGATTCCCCGATCGCCTCCCTTACCCCGACGAGCCCCTGGCTATTTAAGCCGTCGCCCCGCACCCCATTCCCCTAGCCTCGCGGACCCCTCTCCCCTCGTGCAGGCTCATGGGAGCAAGAGCCGCCGCGCCATTAGCCTGCTCCGCCACCCCGACCACCCCGAGCTCGCTTTGAGACCACCTCCGGACTCCTCGCTCGACCACACCTCCCGTGCCCTCGCCCGAGCTCGGAGCCGCGGAACACCGTCGCCGTCGATCACCGAACGCCACCGCCGCCTCAAGCTCGGCCGACCGACTCCGACCACCCGATCTCCCCGACTCCACCAGACCCTCCCGAGCTCCCGCAAGATCCTCCCGGCCACTCCGTCGACCTCCCGACGGCCGGAGCCCTCAACGCACTCTCGCCGCCCGCGTCGCCGTCGCCGAACTCCGGTGAGTCACCGGAACACCTCCCCGTCGGATCTCACACCAACGGTGTAGATTAGAAACTCAAGGGGTATTTCTTTATAAAAACCGCTTGGTTCGGCCGGTTAATTCTGATTTATTAGTTAGGGTTTTTAGTTATTTAATGGCCCATTTTTAGTTTTTACCCGAGGCCCTTTTAGACTAAATTACGCTCGAGTACGATGTATAGGCCCATTAGGCCTTTTTCTTTTATTTTGATTTTCTGTTTTAGCGAGAATAGTTTCGCTTTTGAAAAATTGATATCTTTTATTCTGTTTATTATTTTTAGATGATTCTTTTTTGTTGGATTGCAAATTTTATGTAGTTTCTGTAGAAGATATATTTAGCTATGTTAAAAATAATTAAAAATGCTTTAATTTAGTTTTAGTCAGAATAGTAAATCTGCTATAACTTGAGTTAGAAAAAATTATTTTTGCATGATTCTTTTTGTCCCAACTTTATTTTGACATTGCCAAACCATAGAAATTAATTTGGGTATTTTAGGATTAATAAATAATTAGTTTTAAGCAGAATCTTGTTAATCCTAATTAATTAGCTAGCTACTGTTTTCCTATTAATTTAATTAGTAAATAAATTTATTTTTAACATGTGATTGATTATTCCAGGATAGTTTCTGTCATTTTATAGGATGAACTTTTATTTATAATAAATAAAAGTTTTATTTTATTTTCCTTAATAGAAATTGAATTAGGCCTAATAGGAGTTTCATATTAGATTTTAAATTAATTCTTTTTGCTCCTAGTTGCTTAATGCATCCTTTTACATTGAGTTAACATAAAACCATGATTAGGTTATGTTAGAATTTTTTTTGTTATATAAACCTATTCTTGTTGTTATTTGAAGTAGGAAAACTTTGAGTTGTTTTTCTTTAAGTTTTCCCTTTGGGTTTTGCTTTGTTGGTTTTGGTGTGTTACTTTGTTATGTTATTGTGTTAAGTGATGTTATGCTATGTGCTTATTATAGTTATTGTTTGCCTCGGTAGAGTTTCCTGAGTGCGAAGATTGCTACTACGAAACCCTAGTTTTCGAAGATCGTCAACTGTGCAAGTTCACTTTGACCATGCTTTCATACCTATATTTTATTGCATTTAGTGACATCTTTGCAACCACCCCTCAAAGAGTGATATTGAAATTCTTGTAGTTGAGTAGTATGCATGAGGTAGGAACCCATCACCCTGTTACCAAGCCCGGACGATATTTTATTTTGATGCTACGCTATAGTAGACGGGGTTTGGAATGAGTGCACGAGAGTGGTGTGAAGAAGGAGTATTCTACGTCAATGACGACAACACCATGATGAAAGCTGCAAGGACAGCATCTTCAAGGCCTCAAGACTTCAAGACTTGAGACAAGAATTCAATACACACTCTGGGTGAAGGATTTGGTTGACGGGCACCTGGAGAACCCAGTGGTTGGCGGGATGCATGGAGAAGCGCCATGACATCTTGCGGAAAGCTTCACCTGACTCTAAGAGATGAAGAATACTTCATGCCCGAAGCTTACCTGCAACCGCAAGTCATTATGGGCTCTGGCTTGGTTGACCTTAGTGGTGACTCTGGCTGGGACGGTACTAGCAGATGTAGAACTACGGTAGGATGGGATGAGTACCGGACGGTGGTCGAGGAACTCTTTGGAAGACCATGTTTGGTCATCTTGTTCTCAAACACTCTAAAGTGCGAGAACGTAAAGAGAGGGATCGAATCTTGCGGGTAAAGTGTACAAACCTCTGCAGAGGGTTCAAACCTAATCGATTAGCCGTGTCCCCGGTTACGGGCAATTTGAGCATCTGGACTTGGATCTATCTCGGAATTCTCAACACCAGATTGATAACTTAATTGTGGGCAACATATGATGAATTTTTGGGCTATGAGACATCGGTTGGCGGAACCATGTCATGATAGAAAACTCCTTAGTACAGACTTCATTTATTCCTTTGATGTAGGGAAAATAAAATCAGCTTTTACGCAAACAAAACTCAGATACAGAGCCACAAAGCCAAATTGCATATAGTATAGTTTTATCATCTGTTTATTCATGTTGTGATCTTGCGGTACATTCAATGTCTTGACCTACACGGCTGCAACGTATCATGTTGCAGATATTTCCTCGACGCAGTAAGAGTTACTGACAGGGTTACGGTCTACACTCAACCTGCCGATGGCGTTGATGGGACTCCACACCCGTTTGATTGTTTCCGCTGAGTATTATGAGATATATATCAGTTTTACGTTATTTATGCATGTGATTGCACTTTGATATATACATTGATGTACTGTGTGTGCCGGCATACTGATCCAGGGATGGCACGGTAACACAGAGGCTTGACCGTCTGAGGTCGGGTCGCTACACCACACATAACCCAGACTCATGCAGATTGTACCCCTACCCAGTTGGACAGAGAATGAGCTACACCCCTTCTAACCCCAACCCCAGCAGATAGTAACCCAGTTCCAGTTGACACAGCACCATTTCCACCACTGAGCACCCGAACACAAGAAGTTAGTAAGGCATCTGCAGTGCCCAAAGCACGAGGACCACCACTCTAAACCCCAAGTCAACGCTTAAAGCATAAGAAGAACTGTTCTCAGGTCAGGTTCCGTAGCTATGGTTCATACTACTTTGCTCTTGCATCACTGTATTTACTCATACCAACTAATTTCAAATTTGAAGGATGCAATTGAAACTCCAATGGCGCAACACGTATGTTTTAAACCTGTTTCTTTAATGTGTTTGCTGTTGTAACTTGCTCTATGTTGATTTCAGTTTCAATTGAATAAACAATTATGTTCTCATGCCATGCACATTACAAGTGTTGTTATTGTTGTGTAGTTTCCCACACTTATATTATGTCTATGCTACTTTGTCTTAAATAGATATGATTCGAACTGTATCTATCTTGATTTGGAAACATACACTAGAATGATATAGACCATACAGTGACCATACTACATAGATATATGTTTGTTTCATGTTGTTATCCTGTCCACCTTACTACTGAACTGGTTTACCAAAATGAGTTTCATATACTAGATTGTAAACCTGTGATGTGTTCGTTTGTTTCTCTTTTAGAACGCAGATAAAATATTGGAGAAGAGTACCCCGTTATGCAATGGTAAAGGAAGTAATGCAGATAAGGTTCAAGATAGTGAGACATCCCTGTTGGTCTCCAAGGAAGCTGATAAAAACTATATTGAAGACACTGAGACAACCCCAAAGTCATGTCTTGATGTAGTGTTCGAGTTATCGGCTACTCTTTAGGCACCAGCTCTTGAACTTCGCTGAATCGATTCGGCTGCTTGAGTCTCAACTTCAAGTTGAAAGACATTGATCAGATGTTATGCGATAGGAAGCCGAAGGTTATGCTTTAGAGACGGCTACATTCACGTTAAATAGGGCACCATCTAAATCCATTGAGACGACACCTTATGAACTGTGGTTTGGCAAGAAACCAAAGTTGTCATTTCTTAAAGTTTGGGGCTGCGATGCTTATGTGGTAAGCTCGAACCCAAATCGGAGAAATGTGTCTTCATAGGATAACCAAAGGAGACTATTGGGTACACCTTCTATCACAGATCCAAAGGCAAGACATTCGTTGCTAAGAATGGATCCTTTCTAGAGAAGGAATTTCTCTCGAAAGAAGTGAGTGGGAGGAAAGTAGAACTTGATGAGGTAACTGTACCTGCTCCCTTATTGGAAAGTAGTTCATCACAAAAACCTATTCCTGTGACTCCTACACCAAATTAGTGACAAGCTAATGATGATGATCATGTAACTTCAGATCAAGTTACTACCAAAACTCATAGGTCAACCAGAGTAAGATCCGCACCAGAGTGGTACGGTAATCCTGTTCTGGAGGTTATGTTAATTGACCATCACGAACCTACGAACTATGAGGAAGCGATGATGAGCCCAGATTCCGTGAAATGGCCTGAGGCCATGAAATCTGAGATGGGATCCTTGTATGAGAACAAAGTGTGGACTTTGGTTGACTTGCCCGATGATCAACAAGCCATCGAGAATAAACGGATCTTCAAGAAGAAGACTGATGATGACGGTAATGGTACTGTCTACAAAGCTTGACTTGTTGCGAAAGTTTTTCGACAAGTTCAAGGAGTTGACTACGATGAGACCTTCTCACCCGTAGCGATGCTTAAGTCCGTCCGAATCATGTTAGCCATTGCTGCATTTTATGATTATGAAATTTGGCAAATGGATGTAAAGACTGCATTCCTGAATGGATTTTTGGAAGAAGAGTTGTATATGATGCAACCTGAAGGTTTTATCGATCCAAAGGATGCTAATAAAATGTGAAAGCTCCAGCAATCCATTTATGGGCTGGTGCAAGCATCTCGGAGTTGGAATAAACATTTTGATAGTGTGATAAAATCATATGGTTTTATACAGGCTTTGGAGAAGCCTGTATTTACAAGAAAGTGAGTGGGAGCTCTATAGCATTTCTAATATTATATGTGGATGACATATTGTTGATTGGAAATGATATAGAATTTCTGGATAACATAAAAGGATACTTGAACAAGAGTTTTTCAATGAAAGACCTCGGTGAAGCTGCTTATATATTAGGCATCAAGATCTATAGAGATAGATCAAGACGCTTAATTGGACTTTCAAAAAGCACATACCTTGATAAAGTTTTGAAGAAGTTCAAAATGGATCAAGCAAAGAAAGGGTTCTTGCCTGTGTTACAAGGTGTGAAATTGAGTCAGACTCAATGCCCGACCTCTGCAGAAGATAGAGAGAAAATGAAGGTCATTCCATATGCTTCAACCATAGGTTCTATCATGTATGCAATGTTGTGTACCAGACCTGATGTGTGCCTTGCTATTAGTTTAGCGGGGAGGTACCAAAGTAATCCAGGAGTGGATCACTGGACAGCGGTCAAGAACATCCTGAACCTGAAAAGGACTAAGGATATGTTTCTCGTTTATGGAGGTGACAAAGAGCTCGTCGTAAATGGTTACGTTGATGCAAGCTTTGATAGTGATCCAGATGACTCTAAGTCACAAACCAGATACGTGTTTATATTGAATGGTGGAGCTGTCAGTTGGTGCAGTTCTAAGAAAAGTGTCGTGGCGGGATCTACGTGTGAAGCGGAGTACATAGTTGCTTCGAAAGCAGCAAATGAAGGAGTCTGGATGAAGGAGTTTATATCCGATCTAGGTGTCATACCTAGTGCATCGGGTCCAATGAAAATCTTTTGTGTTAATACTGGTGCAATTGCCTTGGCAAAGGAATCCAGATTTCACAAGAGAACCAAGCACATCCAGAGACGCTTCAATTCCATCTGCGATCAAGTCAAGGAGGGAGACATAGATATTTGCAAGATAAATACGGTTCTGAATGTTGCAGACCTGTTAACTAAGCCTCTCTCACGAGAATAACATGATCAGCACCAAGACTCCATGGGTGTTAGAATCATTACTGTGTAATCTAGATTATTGACTCTAGTGCAAGTGGGAGACTCAAGGAAATATGCCCTAGAGGCAATAATAAAGTTGTTATTTATATTTCCTTATATCATGATAAATGTTTATTATTCGTGCTAGAATTGTATTAACCGGAAACTTAGTACATGTGTGAATACATAGACAAACAGAGTGTCACTAGTATGCCTCTACTTGACTAGCTCATTGAATCAAAGATGGTTAAGTTTCCTAGCCATAGACATGAGTTTTCATTTGATTAACGGGATGACATCATTAGAGAATGATGTGATTGACTTGACCTATTCCGTTTGCTTAGCATTTGATCGTTTAGTATGTTGCTATTGCTTTCTTCATGACTTATACATGTTCCTATGACTATGAGATTATGCAACTCCCAAATACCGGAGGAACAATTTGTGTGCTACCAAACGTCACAACGTAACTGGGTGATTATAAAGGTGCTCCACAGGTGTCTCCGATGGTACTTGTTGAGTTGGCATAGATCGAGATTAGGATTTGTCGCTCCGATTGTCGGAGAGGTATCTCTGGGCCCTCTCGGTAATGCACATCACTATAAGCCTTGCAATCAATGTGACTAATGAGTTAGTTGCCGGATGATGCATTACGGAACGAGCAAAGAGACTTGCCGGTAACGAGATTGAACTAGGTATTGAGATACCGACGATCGAATCTCGGGCAAGTAACATACCGATGACAAACGGAACAACGTATATTGTTATGCGGTTCGACCGATAAAGATCTTCGTACAATATGTAGGAGCCAATATGGGCATCCAGGTTCCGCTATTGGTTATTGACCAGAGAGGTGTCTCGGTCATGTCTACATAGATCTCGAACCCGTAGGGTCTGCATGCTTAACGTTCATTGATGATATAGTATTATATGAGTTATGTATGTTGGCAACCGAATGTTGTTCAGAGTCCCGGATGAGATCACGGACATGACGAGGAACTCCGGAATGGTCCGGAGATAAAGATTGATATATGGGATAATAGTGTTTGGTCTCCGGAAGGGTTCCAGAATTCACTGGAAGGGGTTCCGGATGTTCCCCGAAATGTTTGGGTATGAGAACACTTTATGTGGGCCAAAGGGGAAAGCCCACAAGGTTTCTGGAAAGCGTAAAAGGAAGTTTTGCGGAGTCCAGGGGCTCGCCGGAGTTAAGGAAGAACCAGCCGCAGAGGGAGGGGGGCTTGCCGGAGAGGTACCCCAGTATCTATCTTAGGGTTCAGGGTGGGGGCAGTGGCGTGGCGTGGGGATCACCGGAGAAAAAACACGGCACGGGGGCTAGAGGGATGGCGGGCGGCGGACCGGTGGTGGGGAGTGGTTTGAGCGGCGAGCGGTGCCGCCCGGCTGGCGGCGGGGGCGGCTGTTTGGCCGGTGGTGGCTGGCAGCTCAGTGTAGCCTCACCTGATGCTGCTACATGACTTGCTGCCCCGGCTCTCACACGCGCTGCTGCTACTGCTGCTACTGCTTTTCTGCTACTAGTGCGTTCAGTTTCGACAGTAAAATTCAGTTTCGACAGCTAAGTTCAGTTTTGACAATTAAATTCGGTTTTGACAGTTAAGTTCAGAGATGAGCGGCTGATGTATTTTACATGTAGCACTTTGTGGTTATGTATTTACGTCATCTATTGGAGATGCTATTAGAATTCCACTCAGGTTAACGTTGTCTCTCTTGTCCTGCTTCAGCCTTGGTGTCGTACAACTCACCGGAGCTGTGGATATCGGGCGGGGTCTCCAATTAGGTCGGGTTCTCCAATTAGGTTGTGGAGATCACTCCAAGCAATTTGACGGGTACCGGTGACCGCCCCCAAGGGTTGCCAAAGTGTACGGGTTCGGTGACCGCCCCCAACGGTTGCCATTTGCACGGGTTTGGTGACCGCCCTCAAGGGTCCCTTAGTGGAATCACGACATCTTGCATTGTGCGAGGGCGCGAGGAGATTACGGTGGCCCTAGTGGCTTCTTGGGGAGCATTGTGCCTCCACAACGCTCCAAACGGAGATTAGCATCCGCAAGGGTGTGAACTACGGGATACATCGTCGTCTCCGCGTGCCTCGGTTATCTCTTACCAGAGCCCTTTACTTATGCACTTTACTTCGTGATAGCCATATTATTTCTTGTCATATATCTTGCTATCACATAGTTGTTTATCTTGCTTAGTATAAGTTGTTGGTGCACATAGGTGAGCCTAGTTGTTGTAGGTTTTGTGCTTGAAAAATTAACCTCTAGGTTTCTTCCGCATTTGTTCAAGCATAAACCGTAATTATTTTAAATCGCCTATTCACCCCCCCTCTAGGCAACATCCACGATCTTTCAATTGGTACCACAGCCTCGTCTCTCTTTGTTGGGCTTAACCGCCTAGAGAGTAAAGATGTTGACTAGGGGATTAGGATTCTTTGACACACTTAGTTTCGACGGCACAAATTTTTATGTTTGGGTAATTCGCATGCTTAATCTCTTTAGGGTCATGGACCCAAATTTAGAGCGAATTGTAGATATGGGTTTTTCTCCTCCAAAGGATCCCCCAAGATTATCTTTAGAGGATGAGAAAAACTCTTATCTCAATGCTCAAGCTTCTAATGTGCTTTTCGATGCTTTGAGCAATGTAGTTATATTTCAACTCATGTCGTTCCGGGATGCTCATGAGTTGTGGACAAAGCTTCAAGATAAATATGGTGTGTCCAAGATTTGTGGGGATGATTGTTCTCCCTCCACCGCCGGCCGTGTTGCCTTCTCAACTTCTTCTACTTCACCTACATGTGGATTGCCACAAGGTAATGCTATGGTGAGTAGTGTTGGTCATTGCAATGATGATAGTGTGCTAATTGTTGGTGACTCTTCATCACTATCTTATTGAGAATGCTCCATCTTTGGACTTTAACACTTCGTGCACCTTACATGTTTCTCATGCTTGTGTTCATAGTCCATGCATATCATGTATAAATTGCTTGACATCTTCTTTTTGCGTGTATCATTGGATATCTCGTTCCTTGATGTATCTTTCAGTTGATATCCTCCAAGTGATGATTTATTCTTTTGGTATGTTTTCTTCACTTGGTTTTTCTTTGTCAATTGGTATCGGTTCTTGAGAGTCTTGAGCATGCATATTAACTTCATGTAGTTTCCTTAGCATGCTTTCTTTCTTTGACCCAATATATAGGGGAACTCCACCAAGTCTCAAATTGGATGAGATGTGCATGAATTTCATTTCCATATCTATATGCACATATTTATGTGGAGTTTGTCCTATGTATTGTTGGTGTTTCTAACTCTTTGGTGCCAATGAGTTTGGGTACCATTTTGTTTGTGTTGTTGTTCTAGGAACAATTGGAGATGCATTGGAGGCTCGGCTCACTCACAAGGAACGTGGTGTCACCATGTGCTTATTGGAGTCAAGCTAAGATGCTCAATGAACTACTATCTATTACCTTCAATTGGTTTCTTCTACATCCTTCGAATGATATCTCGGTAACAAGTATCTATTCATGCATTCTTTTCTTACATTCAACCTTGTGTAGGTTGCATCTTGGTATGATATTCATTCCATCTTGTGATACTTGTTTCCTTTCTCAAAGCATCTCAACGATGATCTCATGTTGCTAGTTGTGATGTCTTTGATGGTTGTGTGGTAGGAATTCATTTATATACAATAAGACCATATCTAGCCATGTGCTATGCTTCCAAGCAAATATCTTATTGGTATATCTATGACTTCCTTTTGGATATCTTGTTCCTTCGTGTTGTAACTATTTCAGTTGTACATCCTTCTTTGTAGATATATATCATCATGATTTTGTCTACCTAGAACCTTATGCACTTGAGAGAAATTACATCTCTAGATGATATCCTTTCTTTCACGTCCACCTTGTCTTTCTTATGTTATTTCTTTGGTGGCTCCGTGAAAGCTTTTTCCTTGAGTGCGTGTCTTATCTCGTTGCATCTTGATGCACTCTTGTGTGGTGAAGATTATTTTCCTCATGCTTATCTCTACGAGGCTTTTCCATCTTAATTGGCATCCCTCGTCTTGATGAGGCTTTCATCTTCTATCTTCACCATGGGTTGTCGCAAGCTTTGTTGTTATCTTTTTAGTGAGCTTGTGAACCCAATTGCTAGTGGGTGTGTGTGGGAAGGAATGTCATGCACCGTGTATCTCATTTATCCAAGACTATGTTGATGCTTAATGCTCATCCTTATTTTAGTCTTATCAAGTGATTTGCCATGACTCACACACATCATGTTGATTGAGCCTATTCTTAAGTTGCCTCTTTTACATGTTGCTCAACCATGTGTTTGTTGCAAGTGCTAGGCTTTGTTTCCTATATGCTCACTTACACTTGTTGTGAGTTTCTATTGATTTTGGGGGAGCTATGATCCTATTTTGTGCAGTTGGTATCCTAATACAAAAAATTCTTATGTGTGCACAAATCATGGGGAGCTTCTCTAGTTTATTTTGAACACTCCTTTGCTCATATCATAATATCCTTTATTCATGTGGCTCGTAGGATCTTTGGTCTAGTTGGTTCAATTGATATCCTTTGATTGCTTACTTCAATTGGTATCTTTTGACTGCTTGGTTACTTGTGTCTCTCTTTGTTATGTCTTTTTGGCATATCATTCTTTAGCAATCTTTGTGCCTCAATATAGTTTGTGTTCCTCCAAGTATTTACCTTTGGATATGTGTATTGCATTCCACTCTCTTGTTGAGAAATACACAATTTATGGAGGACCACAATTTATATTGGCCTTCTTAACTTTCGCCCATTTTGGCTATCGATGCCAATGGGGGAGAAGTTTCAGAGAGTTTTGTGGAGAAGGTTAGAGAGTTATCTCCTCTTGCTTTTGTTTTGTTCCTTAGCATTTGCATCTCATACACATGCACTATTGGTTGTTGCATTGCATGGTGATGCATAACTCCTTATATAAACTCTCTCGAAAATGATTGTCATCAATTACCAAAATGGGGGAGATTGAAAGGACATGCGGTGCCCCCATGTGTGGTTTTGGTAATTGATAACACTCTCTATGGACTAATGGCTTCATTGAGTTATATTTCAAGGATTTGTCCATAGGCTCTTCTTGAAGTCCATGTGTTGGTTTCAAGGAGTTTATGAGTTGACCAAGGTGCTATTAAGGAATTATCCAAAGATTGGTTATGTGAGTGTTGAGCTTATTGCAAGCATGCCTTTAAGAAGAAGAAGAAGATTGTGTGATCATTCATGTTTACCTTCAATACATCATCCAAATGAAGAGAGTTGGAAATATTCAAGGTTGATCAAGACTAAGTCAAGAGTGAATCAAGTTGATCAACTCACAAAGCGTAAAAGATGTACCGAGAGGGATCAAGTGATCCCATGGTATGGTAAGCATTGTCCATTGTGCTTTATGTACTAACCCATGGTCTATGTGAGAGTTCTATGTGGGGTTAGGTGCGTGTTCATGGGCTTGCGTCAAGAGGAAGATATCACTCAACCCATGGAGGATGACATCAAATCAAGGTTGTGTTGCGCAAGTTCAAATGGAGCATCATGAAGAAATCATGCTTATAGCTTGTCGTCCATTATGGTATCAATGGACTTGTGAAGATGTGCCAAAGAGTGGCTCACCCATAGTGGAGTATGGGGGAGCAATCAACTAGTCTTCATCGAGCGAACGCAATCAAGAAAGGTGGTCCAACTTGAGGGAGTCAAGATCATCATCATCTAGCTCAAGTGGACTTCGTGCAAGGCAAAGGTTTGCCCTTGATAGGTTTTATATTTTACCGGTCTCACGGTGATAGTTTAGAGACCGGGTTATAGGATCGATAGTCGTATTATCAAGGTGGGCTCTCAAGTGAGTAGCTTGATCGTATCGTTTGTCGAGAGATCAAACAATTGCATCATTGCATCATCTTTCTTGATTCTTATTTGTTTTGTCTTTCGAGATTTTAGAGCTTGTGGTTACCTCTGTGACTAGCTCTAGTACTTCGAAAACAGATTTCATTTGCCTCTTCTATTGCATTTTTGGTGTTGTAGTTTTTACCGGTCTTATTCGAGGAAGGGTTCTCACCATTTTCTCTTGGGCCTTTTCTAATTTCCTTATTATTGTTATTTCTATCAAGGTTGTGTTAGACCTTGTCGCTAGCTTTGCAACAAACTTGGTTTCGTTGAATTCGGAGTCCGTTTGCAGAAGTTGTGTCAGTTTTGGTGTCCTTATAAAAGCTGCAGCGATACTACCGCTTGTGGGAGTGGTACTACCGCTTGGAGGGGATGTAATTTTTTACTACCACTTTTGGGAGCGGTACTACTGCTTGGAGAAGTACTACCGCGGATACTTCTGTGGCTACTTCCGGTCCGGGCCAAAAACTCTTCACAAGTCCAACGACGGTAGGCACGGATGTATTTTTTTAGTACCGCTCGCAAGCAGTAGTACCGCTACCCTTTGAGGTAGTACTGCCACCCCTAGCGGTAGTACCATGAGGTCGAGCGGTAGTACCACTCTGTGCGAGCTGTGAGCATAACGGTTGGATTTTTACCCACCTATAAAATGGGGTCTTCTTCCCCAATGAACCTTATACTTTGAGCTCGTATTCTTCCCCCATTGTTGACCTTCTTCGAGCTAGCTATCTCTCAATACCTCCATGGATTCTTGCTAGTTTTTGGGGGAAAAGAGAGAGGAGATCTAGATCCACATTCACAACAATCACTTTCTCCTCTATGTTAGGGGAACCCCTTGGATCTAGATCTTGGAGTTCTTGGTGTTCTCCTTCTTGTTCTTCCTCTCATTTTCCTCCCTAGCATTAGTTGCTTCGGTGGGATTTGAGAGAGAAGGACTTGGGCACTCCATGTGCCCTTGCCACTGCATTTGGTGCATCGATTTGAGTTCTCCACGGTGATCCGTGGAAGTTACTAGTTGAGAAGGTTATTACTCTTGGGTGCTTGGTACCCTTGAGCTTGTTCCTCTTGGGTACTTGGGCGCCCTAGACGGTTGGTGGTGTTCGGAGCTCAATCATTGTGGTGTAAAGCTCCGGGCAAGCGTCGGGGTCTCCAATTTGGTTGTGGAGATTGCTCTGAGCAATTTGACGGGTACCGGTGACCGCCCCCAAGGGTTGCCAAAGTGTACGGGTTCGGTGACCGCCCCCAAGGGTTGCCATTTGTACGGGTTTGGTGACCACCCTCAAGGGTCCCTTAGTGGAATCACGACATCTTGCATTATGCGAGGGCATGAGGAGATTACGGTGGCCCTAGTGGCTTCTTGGTGAGCATTGTGCCTCCACACCGCTCCAAATGGAGATTAGCATCCGCAAGGGTGTGAACTTCGAGATACATCGTCGTCTCCGCGTGCCTCGGTTATCTCTTACCCGAGCCCATTACTTATGCACTTTACTTTGTGATAGCCATATTATTTCTTATCATATATCTTGCTATCACATAGTTGTTTATCTTGCTTAGTATAAGTTGTTGGTGCACATAGGTGAGCCTAGATGTTGTAGGTTTTGTGCTTGAAAAATTAACCGCTAGGTTTCTTCCGCATTTGTTCAAGCATAAACCGTAATTATTTTAAATCGCCTATTCACCCCCCCCCCCTCTAGGCGACATCCACGATCTTTCACCATGAAATCTTGGATGGGATCCATGTATGAGGACAAAGTGTGGATGATACATCTCCGTCGTATCTACTTTTCCAAACACTTTTTCCCTTGTTTTGGACTCTAACTTGTATGATTTGAATTGAACTAACCCGGACTGACGCTGTTTTCAGCAGAATTGCCATGGTGTTGGTTGTGCAGAAAACAAAAGTTCTCGGAATGACCTGAAACTCCACGGAATATCTTAGAATAAATAATAAAAAATCCTCGCCAAAGATGAAGACCAGGGGGCCCACACCCTGTCCACGAGGGTGGGGGCGCGCCTCACCTCGTGGGCCCTCGGTGGCCCTCCGACGCCAACTCCAACTCCATATATTGGCTTTCGGGAGAAAAAATCGAGAGAAAGTTTCATCACGTTTACGACACGGAGCCGCCGCCAAGCCCTAATCTCTCTCGGGAGGGCTGATCTGGAGTCCGTTCGGGGCTCCGGAGAGGGGGATTCGTTGCCGTCGTCATCATCAACCATCCTCCATCACCAATTTCATGATGTTCACCGCCGTGCGTGAGTAATTGCATCATAGGCTTGCTGGACGGTGATGGGTTGGATGAGATTTATCATGTATTCGAGTTAGTTTTGTTAGGGTTTGATCCCTAGTATCCATTGTGTTCTGAGATTGATGTTGCTATGACTTTGCTATGCTTAATGCTTGTCACTAGGGCCCGAGTGCCATGATTTCAGATCTGAACCTATTATGTATTCATGAATATATGTGTGTTCTTGATTCTATCTTGCAAGTCTATAGTCACCTACTATGTGTTATGCTCCGGCAACCTCGAAGTGACAATAATCGGGACCACTCCCGGTGATGACCATAGTTTGAGGAGTTCATGTATTCACTATGTGCTAATGCTTTGTTCGGTTCTCTATTAAAAGGAGGCCTTAATATCCCTTAGTTTCCAATAGGACCCCGCTGCCACGGGAGGGTAGGACAAAAGATGTCATGCAAGTTCTTTTCCATAAGCACGTATGACTATTTACGGAATACATGCCTACATTACATTGATGAACTGGAGCTAGTTCGGTGTCACCCTATGTTATGACTGTTACATGATGAACCACATCCGGCATAATTATCCATCATTGGTCCGGTGCCTACGAGTTTTCCATATCTGGTTCTCGCTTATTTACTTTTCCGTTACTCTGTTACAATCATTACAAAAATACCAAAAACATTACTTTTCTTTGTCTTTACTTTTGTTACCGTTACCACCACTATCATATTACTTTGCTACTAAACACTTTGCTGCAGATACTAAGTTTCCAGGTGTGGTTGAATTGACAACTCAGCTGCTAATACTTGATAATATTCTTTGGCTCCCCTTGTGTCGAATCAATAAATTTGGGTTGAATACTCTACCCTCGAAAACTGTTGCGATCCCCTATACTTGTGGGTTATCAGTGGACTTTGGTTGACGGTAATGTTACTGTCTATAAAGCTCGACTTGTTGCAAAAGGTTTTCGACAAGTTTAAGGAGTTGACTACGATGAGACCTTCTCACCGGTAGCGATGCTTAAGTCCGTCCGAATCATGTTAGCAATTGCTGCATTTTATGATTATGAAATTTGGCAAATGGATGTAAAGACTGCATTCCTGAATGGATTTCTGGAAGAAGAGTTGTATATGATGCAACCTGAAGGTTTTATCGATCCAAAGGATTCTAACAAAGTGTGCAAGCTCCAACGATCCATTTATGGACTGGTGCAAGCATCTCGGAGTTGGAATAAACGTTTTGATAGTGTGACCAAAGCATATGGTTTTATACAGACTTTTGGAGAAGCCTATATTTACAAGAAAGTGAGTGGGAGCTCTGTAGCATTTCTAATATTATACGTGGATGACATATTGTTGATTGGAATTGATATAGAATTCCTGGATAGCATAAAAGCATACATGAACCAGAGTTTTTCAATGAAAGACCTCGGTGAAGCTGCTTATATATTAGGCATCAAGATCTATAGAGATAGATCAAGGCGCTTAATTGGACTTTCACAAAGCACATACCTTGATAAAGTTTTGAAGAAGTTCAAAATGGATCAAGCAAAGAAAGGGTTCTTGCCTGTGTTACAAGGTGTGAAATTGAGTCAGACTCAATGCCCAACCACTGCAGAAGGTGTGAAAGTCATTCCCTATGCTTCAGCCATAGGTTCTATCATGTATGCAATGCTGTGTACCAGACCTGATGTGTGCCTTGCTATTAGTTTAGCAGGGAGGTACCAAAGTAATCCAGGAGTGGATCACTGGACAGCGGTCAAGAACATCCTGAAATACCTGAAAAGGACTAAGGATATGTTTCTTGTTTATGGAGGAGACAAAGAGCTCGTCGTAAATGGTTACGTCGGTGCAAGCTTTTACACTGATCCGGATGACTCTAAGTCACAAAACGGATACGTGTTTATATTGAACGGTGGAGATGTCAGTTGGTGCAGTTCTAAGCAAAGCCTCGTGGCGGGATCTACGTGTGAAGCGGAGTACATAGCTGCTTCGAAGCAAAGAAATGAAGCAGTCTGGATGAAGGAGTTCATATCTGATCTAGGTGTCATATCTAGTGCATCGGGTCCAATGAAAATCTTTTGTGATAATACTGGTGCATTTGCCTTGGCAAAGGAATTGAGATTTCACAAGAGAACCAAGCACATCCAGAGATGCTTCAATTCCATCCGCGATCAAGTCAAGGAGGGAGACATAGAGATTTGCAAGATACATACGAATCTGAATGTTGCAGACCCGTTGACGAAGACTCTCTCACGAGCAAAACATGATCAGCACCAAGACTCCATGGGTGTTAGAATCATTACTGTGTAATCTATATTATTGACTCTAGTGCAAGTGGGAGACTGAAGGAAATATGCCCTAGAGGCAATAATAAAGTTGTTATTTATATTTCCTTATATCATGATAAATATTTATTATTCATGCTAGAATTGTATTAACTGGAAAGTTTGTACATGTGTGAATACATAGACAAACAGAGTGTCACTAGTATGCCTCTACTTGACTAGCTCGTTGAATCAAAGATGGTTAAGTTTCCTAGCCATAGACATGAGTTGTCATTTTATTAACGGGATCACATTATTAGAGAATGATGTGATTGACTTGACCCATCCTGTTAGCTTAGCATTTGATCGTTTAGTATGTTGCTATTGCTTTCTTCATGACTTATACATGTTCCTGTGACTATGAGATTATGCAACTCCTGAATACCGTAGGAATACTTTGAGTGGTACCAAACGTCACAACGTAACTGGGTGATTATAAAGGTGCTCTAAAGGTGTCTCTAATGGTACTTGTTGAGTTGGCATAGATCGAGATTAGGATTTTTCACTCTGATTGTGGGAGAGGTATCTTTAGGCCCTCTCGGTAATGCACATCACTATAAGCCTTGCAAGCAATGTGACTAATGAGTTAGTTGCGGGATGATGCATTACGGAACGAGTAAAGAGACTTGCCGGTAACGAGATTGAACTAGGTATTGAGATACCGACGATCGAATCTCGAGCAAGTAACATACCGATGACAAAGGGAACAACGTATATTGTTATGCGGTTCGACCGATAAAGATCTTCGTAGAATATGTAGGATCCAATATGGACATCCAGGTTCTGCTATTGGTTATTGACCAGAGAGGTGTCTCGGTCATGTCTACATAGTTCTCGAACCCGTAGGGTCCGCACGCTTAACGTTCGTTGACGATATAGTATTATATGAGTTATGTATGTTGGCAACCGAATGTTGTTCGGAGTCCCGGATGAGATCACGGACACGACGAGGAACTCCGGAATGGTCCAGAGATATAGATTGATATATGGGATAATAGTGTTTGGTCTCCGGAAAGGGTTCCGGATGTTTCCCGAAATGTTTGGGTACGAGAACACTTTATTTGGGCCAAAGGGGAAAGCCCATAAGGTTTTTGGAAAGCGCAAAAGGAAGTTTTGCGGAGTCCAGGGCCAGACGCCAGGGTCCCTGGCGTCTGGGTCCGCACGCCGGGAACCAAGGCGTCGACCTTGGAGTCCGAGAAGGACTCTTGCCTTTCGGGTGAAACCGACTTTGTGGAGGCTTTTACTCCAAGTTTCGACCCCAAGGCTCAACATATAAATAGAGGGGTAGGGCTAGCACCCAAGACACATCAATAAACAACAAGCCGTGTGCCGGCAACCCCGTCCCCTCTAGTTTATCCTCCATCATAGTTTTCCTAGTGCTTAGGCGAAGCCCTGCGGAGATTGTTCTTCACCAACACCGTCACCACACCGTCATGCTGCCGGAACTCATCTACTACTTCGCCGCTCTTGCTGGATCAAGAAGGCGAGGACGTCATCGAGCTAAACGTGTGCTGAACACGGAGGTGCCGTACATTCGGTACTTGATCGGACGGATCATGAAAGTGTACGTCTACATGAGCCGCGTTGTTAAACGCTTCCACTTTCAGTCTACGATGGTACGTAGACACACTCTCCCCTTTCGTTGCTATGCATCTCCTAGACGGATCTTGCGTGATCGTAGGAAAATTAAATTACCGCATCCCCCAACAATAACCATGGGCTACATATTTATTGTAGTTACCATGGGCCTCCTACGGGCCATAGAAACAATGGGCCTTCTAAGGCCCATAGAAACAATGGGCTTTCTACGGGCCATAGCATCAATGGGCCTTCTACATGCCATGTGATCGATAGGCCAAACATGGGCCAATAACAGACCGCATTATGGGCCGTAAATGGGCTAGATTTGGAATCGTCCGTTCATGGGCCGACAATAACGGGCCGTCGTTAATCGACCGTATTTGATGACGCTAAGAAAACGGCCCAACGGATTAACGGGATGCAAACGGGCCGACTGTAACCATGGGCCGAATTTGGCCCACAAGCAGAAAAGGCCAATAACGGGCCGTAAGTAACCGAATGCTGGAAATGAGCCCAAGAATAAATGGGCCCTGATAAGGCCGAAAGATAACACGGGTTGGAAACGGCCCAATGGAATAATGGGTTGTTAATGGGTATAAAGGGGTACGCTGTTCATTGCGGTCCAGATTCACCACGGGCCGTTAATGGGCCAAGAGTTACAAATGGCCTCGTTTGGGCCGAAAGACATCATGGGCCATACATGGGCCGGAAGTTACAACGGGCTGGAATCATATTGGACGGCCCAGATGAAGCTACTGGGCTTAATTCTGATAGGCCATAACGGGCCGTAAATGGGCTATATACGAACAGTCCGTTAACAGGCTTTCCGTGGGCCGGTCCGTTACCTTTTGACCAAGTCAAACAGGCTGGCCTTTTCACCGGAATGGGCCTCTGTTGGGCCGTGCCACGTGTCGATGTATCATAGGTGCCTCATGTCCAATGAATGGATGACATCTGTCCCAACGGTGAGCCAACACGTGTTTCCTCCGACCAATGAGAATTTTACGTGTGGAAAATCCTCATTTGTCTGGGTAGTTAGCGGGTTATCGGATCCAAAACCGGGCCCATAGCTTCGGCGACCCGTTACGATGGATGCCACGTGTCGGTCACCCTTCACGAAAGCACTTCCATGACGCGCGATTCATCGTCATGGAAGTGGACACTTCCGTGATGATAATTTTGGTAATGTCATGGAACACTTCTACGACAGCACAGGTATGACTATCTTGATTCTATCATAAAATCGTTGTGGATGTACATGCATGACAGAAAACGTGACCTACTGTGACAAACACGTATCATCACGGAAGTGTCTTTTTTTTGTAGTGCAAAGCTAGACCTAAGCCTGAAACTGAGTGCTTCTACTGCAAATGGAATAATCACTGGAAGCGGAACTGCCCCAAATACTTGGCGGATAAGAAGGATGGCAAAGTGAACAAAAGTATATATGATATACATGTTATTGATGTGTACTTTACTAGTGTTCATAGTAGCCCCTAGGTATTTGATACTGGTTCAGTTGCTATGATTAGTAACTTGAAACAGGAGTTACAAAATAAACAGAGACTAGTTGAGGGCGAGGTGACGGTGTGTTTTGGAAGTGATTCCAAGGTTGATAAGATCACTATCACACACTCCCTTTACCTTCGGGATTAGTGGTGAACCTAAAATATGTTATTTGGTGTATGCGTTGAGCGTGAATATGATTGGATCATGTTTATTGCAATACGGTTATTCATTTAAGTCCAAGAATAATTGTTGTTCTGTTTACATGAATAAAACCTTCTATGGGCATACACCCAATGTAAAGGGTTTATTGAATATCGATTGAAGTAATACACATATTCATAATATTGATGCCAAAAGATGCAAAGTTGATAATGATAGTGCAACATACTTGTGGCACTGCCGTTTAGGTCATATTGATGTAAAGCACATGAAGAAACTCCATGCGGATGCACTTTCGGAATCACTTGATTATGAATCATTTTATGCTTGTGAAACATGCCTCATGGGCAAGATGACTAAGACTCCGTTCTCCGGAACAATGGAGCGAGCCACTGACTTATTGGAAATAATACATACCGATGTATGCGGTCCGATGAGTGTTGATGGTCACGGCGGGTATCATTGTTTCCTGACCTTCACAATGATTTGAGCAGATATGGGTATATCTACTTGATGAAACACAAGTCTGAAACATTTGAGAAGTTCAAAGAATTTCAGAGTGAAGTAGAGAATCATCATAACAAGAAAATAAAGTTTCTACGATCTGATCGCAGAGGCAAATATTTGAGTTACGAGTTTGCCCTTCAATTAAAACAATGTGGAATAGTTTCACAAACTCATGCCACCTGGAACTCCATAGCATAATGGTGTGTCCGAATGTCATAATCATACTTTATTGGATATAGTGCAATCTATGATGTCTCTTACCAATTTACCACTATAATTTTGGGGTTATGCATTAGAGACAACTACATTCACGTTAAATAGGGCACCGTCTAAATCCGTTGATACGACACCGTATGAACTATGGTTTGGCAATAAACCTAAGCTGTCGTTTCTTAAAGTTTGGGGTTGCGATGCTTATGTGAAAAAGCTTCAACCTGATAAGCTCGAACCCAAATTGGAGAAGTGCGTCTTCATAGGATACCCAAAAGGAAATTGTTGGGTACACCTTCTATCACAGACCGAAGGCAGGATTTTTGTTGCTAAGAATGGATCCTTTCCAGAGAAGGAGTTCCTCTTGAAAGAAGTGAGTGGGAGGAAAGTAGAACTTGATGAGGTAATTGTACATGCTCCCTTATTGGAAAGTAGTTCATCCCAGAAATCAGTTCCAGTGATTCGTACACCAATTAGTGAGGAAGCTAATGATGATGATCATGAACCTTCTGATCAAGTTACTACCGAACCTCATAGGTCAACCAGAGTAAGATCCGCACCAAAGTGGTACGGTAATCCTGTTCTGGAAGTCATGTTACTTGACCATGATGAACCTACGAACTATGAGGAAGCGATGATGAGCCCAGATTCCGCGAAATGGTTTGAGGTCATGAAATCTGAGATGGGATCCATGTATGAGAACGAAGTATGGACTTTGATTGACTTGTCCGATGATCTGCGAGACATTGAGATTAAATGGATCTTCAAGAGGAAGACGGACGCTGATAGTAGTGTTATTATCTACAAAGCTCAAATTTTCGCAAAAGGTTTTTAGCAAGTTCAAGGTGTTGACTACGATGAGAGTTTCTCACTGGTATCTATGCTTAAAGTCTGTCCGAATCATGTTAGCAATTGCTGCATTTTATGAAATTTGTCAAACGGATGTCAAAACTGCATTCCTTAATGGATTTCTTAAAGAAGAGTTGTATATGATGCAACCTGAAGGTTTTGCCAATCCAAAAGGTGCTAACAAAGTGTGTAAGCTCCAGTGATCCATTTATGAACCGATGCAAGTATCTCGGAGTTGGAATGTACGCTTTGATAGTGTGATCAAAGCATATGGTTTTATACAGACTTTTGGAGAAACCTGTATTTACAAGAAAGTGAGTGGGAGCTCTGTAGCATTTCTGATATTATATGTCGATGACATATTGTTGATTGGAAATAATATAGAATTTCTGGGTAGCATAAAAGGATACTTGAATAAGAATTTTTCAATGAAAGACCTCTGTGAAGCCACTTACATATTGGGCATCAAGATCTATAAAGATAGATCAAGATGCTTGATAAGACTTTCGATGAGTACATACCTTGATAAGATTTTGAAGGAGTTCAAAATGGATCAGTCAAAGAAGGAGTTCTTGCCTGAGTTGTAAGGTGTGAAGTTGAGTGAAGACTCAAAACCCGACCACGGCAGAAAATAGAAAGAGAATGAAAAGTCATTCCCTATGCCTCTGTCATAGGTTCTATAAAGTATGCTATGATGTGTAATAGATCTACATGTACCTCGCCATTAGTTTGGAAAAGGGGTACAATAGTGATCCAGGAGTAGATCACTAGACATCGGTCAAAATTATCCTTAGAAGTCTAAGGAAATATTTCTCGGTTATGGAGGTGATAAAGAGTTCGTTGTAAAGAGTTACGCGATGCAAGCTTTGACGTCGATCTGGATGACTCTGAGTCTTGATCTAGATACATATTGAAAGTGGGAGCAATTAGCTAGAGTAGCTCCGTGCAGAGCATTGTAGACATAGAAAAATTGCAAAATACATACGGATCTGAATGTGGCAGACCCGTAGACTAAAACTTATCTCACAAGAAAAACATGATCACACCTTATTACTCTTGGGTGTTAATCACATAGCGATGTGAACTAGATTATTGACTCTAGTAAACCCTTTGAGTGTTGGTCACATGGCGATGTGAACTATGGGTATTAATTACATAAAGACGTGAACAATTGATGTTAAATCACATGGCGATGTGAACTAGATTATTGACTCTAGTACAAGTGGGAGACTGAAGGAAATATGCCCTAGAGGCAATAATAAAGTTGTTACTTGTATTTCCTTATATCATGATAAATATTTATTATTCATTCTAATATTGTATTAACCAAAAACTTAGTACATGTGTGAATACATAGACAAACAGAGTGTCCCTAGTATGCCTCTACTTGAGTATCTCATTAATCAAAGATGGTTAAGTTTCCTAACCATAGACATGTGTTGTCATTTGATGAACGGGATCACATCATTAGAGAATGATGTGATGGACAAGACCCATCCATTAGCTTAGCATAATGATCGTTAAGTTCTATTACTATTGCTTTCTTCATGACTTATACATATTCCTCTGACTATGAGATTATGCAACTCCCGAATACCGGAGGAACACCTTGTGTGCTATCAAACGTCACAACGTAACTGGGTGATTATAAAGATGCTCTACAGGTGTCTCCGAAGGTGTTTTGTTGGGTTGGCATAGATCGAGATTAGGATTTGTCACTCCAAGTATCAGAGAGGGTATCTCTGGGCCCTCTCGGTAATGCTCATCACTATAAGCCTTGCATGAAATGTGACTAATGAGTTAGTTGCAGGATGATGCATTACAGAACGAGTAAAGAGACTTGCCGGTAACGATATTGAACTAGGTATGATGATACCGACGATCGAATCTCAGGAAAGTAACATACCGATGACAAAGGGAATGATGTACGTCGTTATACGGTTTGACCGATAAAGATCTTTGTAGAATATGTATTAGCCAAAATGAGCATCGAGGTTCCGCTATTGGTTATTGACCGGAGATGTGTCTCAGTCATGTCTACATAGTTCTCGAACCCGTAGAGTCCGCACGCTTAACGTTCGATGACGATTTGTATTATGAGTTATGTGTTTTTGGTGACCGAAGTTTGTTCGGAGTACGGGAAGAGATCACGGACATGACAAGGAGTCTAGAAATGGTTGAGAGGTAAAGATTCATATATAGGACGATGATATTCGGACACCGGAAGTGTTCCGGGTGATATCGGATCACCGGAAGGGGTTCTGGGCACCCCCCCCCCCCCGGGAAAGTTATGGGCCTATTGGGCCAAGTGAGGGACAGACCAGCCCCTGGTGGGCTGGTGCGCCCCTCCTAGGCCGAATAGGAGTAGGAGGAAAGGAAGGGGAAGAAGAAAGGAAGGAGGAGGGTTCAGCCTCCACCCATTTCTTCTCTTCCCCCTTCTCTTTCCTTCCCATATGCTGAAATAAGGAAGGGGGCGAATTGGACTTGCACCCCAAGTAGGATTCGGCCTACTTGGGGGCGCCCTAAGGCTGCCTCTTCCCACCCTCCAACCTATATATATATATAGAGAGAGTAACACTATTCTAATCCTAGGATTAGAATAACTATTTGGATCACAGACCCCTATATAGGGGCGATCACTGGTTCCTGAGATCCCCGATTCATAAAAGAAAAAGAAAACCACCCCACCCGCTCGCGACGACCCCTCCCCTAACCTCCCTCGATCCCACCTGGCCCCTCCCTCGATCTGCATCGCGCCATCGTCGCCTCCCTCCTACCCCGCGCCGCCGCCGGGCTCCGGCCACCTCCCACACTGCTGCCAGGCCCCTGCCACCTCCCGCGCCGCCGGCTGGTCCCGGCCACCTACAGCGCCGCCGTCGGGCCCCTCCCCTGCTTCAACCACGGGATCCGGCCCCCTGTCACCTCCCGCACCGCTGCCGGACCCCGGCCACCTCCCGCACCGGCTGGTCCCGGCCACCTCTGGCCGCCATCGGGCCCCTCCCCTGCTTCAACCACGGGATCCGCCACCCGCGTCGACCGCGCCCGCCCCCGAAACCGGTCGCCGCGCAGCCTCCGCCACTGTAACAGGCTCTCGCGCCGCCTCCGCCCGTGGATCCGGCTAGGGCGCCGCCTCCACCCCTGGATCCGGCTGCTGTGCTGCTTCCTCCCTCCGTATCCGACCTCCACGACGTCTCCTACCCCGGATCCAGCTGCGAGATAGCTCCGGCCGTGCGCGCCTCCCCAAACCACCCGGCTGCGGCTTCCTTCACAGGAATCTGCCGGGCGCAGGCGGTCTCCCCGGATCCCCTGCCTAGCCGGATCCTGGTTCGGCCGTCGCAAGCCTCCACGGATCCCGCCGGCGCCCTCCCTTCGACGTGCCCCTGGATTGCTCCGTCACATCCTGCAGCCATGCCCCTGTCCCCCCACCGCTGCCAGCCATCACGGCGCACACCATATTCGCCCGCCGCCACAGACAGCCACCTGCTAGGCGAATCACCGGAATCTTCGTACTAGAAAAAAACTCTAGCATGTTCAATTATTCTGATTTCTTGCAGCAGTTCAATGTATATTACACAAAGAAGAATAAACTAATAGTAGGTTGCAGATGTTCTATTTTGTGTTTTTCGTAGACTTGCAGCAATTTAGATGTTTGCAAGTCAAACATAGTTCTCTTTGCTTTTGTTGATTTTCTTGGCTCATCAGGATTGTGCTCTTTGGCAGGTCAAACAGAGTTCTCGTGGCAGGTCGAGCAAAGATGCTTTAGCAGGTCAAACAGAGTTCTCGTGGCAGGTCAAACAAAGATGCACATGGAGCCGTTTCTGCTAGTCGCCATCCCCATCTGCCACACATTATGTTCCTGTTATCGTGATGCATGTTTTTTGATGTGCTATCGGATGCATAATTATCACTGTATGCATTTGTATTTCTCGACAGGTTTCTACATGCATTTCATGGTGATGGATAGAGATTCTTTCTTTGTTTATATAGAAGTTCAAAATGAATAAAAATGACGGTTCGATGTTTATTGAAAGCCACTTTGATAAAATCTACTAGGTCTGAGATTCCCCTGTGCAGAAAATGTTGGTAGGAAAGGTGCCCATGAACAATGTGAAAAATGTTGTTTCAGATGAATCAGTGTTTTTGATTGATTTATGTTATAGTGTGTGGTTTGAAGTTCATGTTCTCAAGATCGTGAAATTCAAAAAACTATTCCTGAGAAAAGTTCAGGAAGAGCTTTCTTTGAGTAGTGCTTCAAACATATTATTTGCTCATCGTGTTAATGGGGTCGTGGCCCGGGAAGTTCAAACCTTTTGTTTTGTGGAAAAAATGTCTTTTTCAAACAAGATAAACAAATCCAACATATGATACACCAGGATATGGTTGGTTTTTAAAATTCATTCTGCACGTAAAATGATCATTGGAGACATTGACATATTTGTCTTGTTATTTCTCACTACGTTCATTTTTTAGGTGTTGGAAATTGTATAGAAGAAGCTCAAGTTAAACTAAGAGGGTGATTCAGCGTTTATATAAGAATCAAATTTTTCATAGAAAAAGATTAAGAAATATAACTAGGAAGTCCAAATTAAAAATATGCAGAAGTTCGATGATTATAGAAAACTCAGATTTCCCTTGTTATTAAAGAATGGAAACAAGAAGTTAATAAATAAAATAACAAGAAGTTCAACTTTTAAGAATAGAGCGCTTCAAAATTTCACAGAAAAAAATAAGAAAATCAGATTAAAAATTCATAAAAAACTCAAATCTTTTCACCTAACCGAGAGAAGATCAGGTTGATAACTGCCCAGAAGTTCATGTACTACAGGGTGTGCATTTTGTATTAAAAAATAATAAAAAAATCAAAGGCTAAAAGTTTTGTTGTTATAAGTTCAAGTCCTCGGTCGGGGAAAGTTAAAAAAATTATTGTGAGAGAGGTTTGTACAAAAGAAATATCATTCGTGTAACATTGACAAAATGGATGAGAAAATTAGAAACAAAAATACGTCACAGAAGTTCAACGTGAAAACATCATGAAGTTCAACTACTACGCTGAATGAATTTCAGATGAAAAACTTTTAAAATCGTCGCGGGTATGAAAAAATGTTCAACACGGGAAAGTTGCGTGTTTAAAGCAGCTTTCCACCAGTATATCACTTGCTCAATTCCGGTGAGTGGATGGAGAGCTACGAGCAGTGGATGAAGAGCTACGAGCAAGAAAAATCACGTGAAAAACAGAGTGAAGTTCAGGTACACGCACCGAGAAGTTCAAGTTCTTCACGCGATGCATTTTTGAAAAATCTGTTTCGCGATAAAGGCAGAACGAATGATCCCGCCGTTTTCGAAATTACTTGAAAACAGCTAGGAATCATACAAAACCATCAACATGAAAAAGTTTCGCATTTTCCGTAGCTTTTCAGCGGTATATTATTTGTCCAATTCCGATAAAGTTTGTAGAAATTACGGCAAAAATACATTTTTAGCCATTTTTAAAATCGACTTAAAATATTAAGAAATTGAGAGAAACAATATATATAAAAAAGTTTCGCATTTCCTCATGCTTTCCAATGCCGTATCATTTGTTGCATTCGGACGTACAGTTAAAAAATTAGCTTGAAAATACAAACTCGGTAGGACTTGGACCATTTTCTAAATTACTATTAAACCGTTCAAACTTAGAAAAAGACTTTCAAGATGAAAGAGTAGCGCATTTTCATAAGCTTTCCAACGCCATATCATATGCCTCCATTTGGATTAGCCGTTTAGAAATGACATCGAAAAAACAAACTCAGCTGTTCGGTTTACGAAATTTTACGTTTTTTCATATTACTCTTTAACCATAGGGAATTAGAACAAACTTTCAACATGTGGAAGAAGCGGTTTTGCAGCAGCTTTCCAAAGCCATATTACTTGCCTCATTCCGATAAACGGTTTAGAAATGCGATTGAAATTACGATTCACGTTTTTTGTGTGAACAAAAAACGGTTTTCAAAACTGCTCTTAAACCGCTTACATTTTGCCCAAAAATTTAACTTGGGTCATGATACTCGTGTCCATAGCTTTCCAACGGTATATAGCAGACCCTATTTGGGCAATGTTGCGGGAAGTTTAACCTAACACAGCGGGAAGTTCAGGTCGAACAACTCAGTAAAGAATTCAAGAAAAAACGCGAAGTTCTTCATTTAATTCGAGTGCAAAATCCTCCCATGATCGAGATTCCTATCTAAAACGAGTATTTAGTTGCTAAACGGTTTAGAAATGCGATCGAAAATACGATCCACATTTTTTGTATGAAGAAAAAACGGTTTTCAACATTCCGATAAAGGTCGGGTTCGTACAGAGGGAAGTTCAGGCGCGTGTATAAACAAAAATATGTCACAAAAGTTCAACGTCAAAATAGCATGAAGTTCAACTACTACGCTGAATGAATTTCAGATGAAAAACTTTCAAAATCGTCGCGAGTATGAAAAAATGATCAACACGAGAAAGTTGCGTGTTTACAGCAGCTTTCCATCGGTATTTCACCCGCTCAATTCCTATGAGTGGGATTGAGAGCTACGAGCAGTGGATGAAGATCTACGAGCAAAAAAATCACGTGAAAAACAGAGTGAAGTTCAGGTACACGCGCCGAGAAGTTCAGATTCTTCACGCGGTGCATTTTCGAAGAATCTGTTTCGCGGTAGAGACAGAATGAATGATCCCGCCGTTTTCGGAATTACTTGAAAACGGCTAGGAATCAGAGAAAACCATCAACATGAAAAGTTTCGCATTTTCCGTAGCTTTTGAACGGTATATTATTTGCCCAATTCCGATAAAGTTCGTAAAAATTACGGCGAAAATACGTTTTTTCCATTTTCGAAACTGACTTAAAACCGTAAAGAATTGAGAGAAACAATACATACCAAAAAGTTTCGCATTTGTCTAACCTTTCCAACGCCATATCATTTGCTGCATTCGGACGCACGGTTAAAAAATTAGCTCGAAAATACGAACTCGGTAGGACTTGGACCATTTTCTAAATTACTCTTAAACCATTCAAAATTAGAAAAAAACATTCAAGATGAAAAAGTAGCGCATTTTCATAAGCTTTCCAACGCCATAGCATATGCCTCCATTGGATTAGTCGTTTAGAAATGACATCGAAAAAACAAACTCAGCTGTTCGGTTTACAAAAAATTACGTTTTCTCAAATTACTCTTTAACCATAGGAAATTAGAAAAAACTTTCAACATGTGGAAGGAGCGGTTTTGCAGCAGCTTTCCAACACCATATTATATGCATCATTCCGATAAACGGTTTAGAAATGCGATCGAAAATACGATTCATGTTTTTTGTCGAAGAAAAAATGGTTTTCAAAACTGCTCTTAAACCGCTTATATTTTGCCAAAAATTGAAGTTGGATCATGATATTGGTGCCATAGCTTTCCAACGGTATATCGCAAGCCCCGTTTGGGCAATGTTGTCGGAAGTTCAACCGAGTTCACAGAGAAGGTCAGGCACGTTACTCAGGTAGTTCAGGTTGTGATCAGAATATTATTCTGATCCCGTGATCAGAATAGTGTTTATGTATATATATATATATATATATATATATATATATATATATATATATATATATATATATATATATATATATATATATATATATATATATATAGAGGACTGACTATTCTCATACCCATAATGTAATATTATTCATTACCTGGCCACTATAAGGGCGTGATATGTAGTTTCCACTAAACCCACCAACCCTATCGATGCCCCACCTCCACCTCATCTCTCTGCCTCTCGTCGGCGCCCAACTCCCACCTTCTCCCCCGTCTCCAGCCGCCGCCCAACCTCCACCTTGTCCACCATCTTCGGCCACCCCGCCCCACCTCCTCACCGGCCCCCGGCGCTGCCACCCTGCCACACGTCCTCCCCGGCTCCCGGCGCCGGCCCACCCCATCTCCTCCCCGGGTCGCAGCGCCGCCCCGCCCCACCTCCTCCCCAGCTCCCGTCGCCGGCCCACCCGACCTCTTCCCCGGGTCGCGGCGCCGACCCGCCCCACCTCCTCCCGCCCGCCCGGCGCCGCCCGCCCATCACTAGGAGCCGCCTGCCTCGCCATACCCTGCACGGCGGCCTCCTCCTCCCAGCGCTCCGACCAACTTCCTCCTCACAAGACCGACCTCCTCCCAACACTGCGCTCGGCCGCCTCCCTCCCAAGGCCCGACCTCCTCCCTTTCCCGCCTCAGCCTCCTTCCCGCCTCCCGTCTCCTACCTCCCCACCCTCCGGTCACCTTCCTCCCTGCGCCCGGCCGACTTCCTCCCGAGATTCGGCCCACCTTCACCCCACGAGATCCCAGCATCAAGACGATCGGGCGCCCAACCCTCCGGCTCATGAGCTAGGGGACTGGGACACCCTCCTTGTCGTGGTGTCCCTGGCCGTCGTGGCCAGGCGTGGTGGCGGGAGTGCCCTCCTTGCCGTGGTGTCCCTGCGAGCCAACATCTTGAACAGCACACCCCTCTGCCACACTTCCTGCTATGGGGAAATCTGAGCGGGAGTGCTCGATTTCCTCCACCTCCTTGCCGGCAACCAGGAGTAGCCATGCGACCTTCCATCTCCAGTACCATTCCTCCTCCGTCAAGGTAATGTCCCCGCCTTCAGCAGATGGACCGAGCTCTGGGCCACCCATGTCAACCATCTCCTTCCTTGCTATGTGTGTGAGGATTGGTGAAGATGACCTGTTTGATTCAGTTTTGGTGCTGCAAAACATGCTTCGATGCTTTTATTTGTGGAAATAATTATCAACTGTATTTCATACATGTAGCTTGCAAACATATACTCAGTACAACAAAGTTTGATTTGGGGGACTGAACGAGTGCAACATCTATTTTTTCGTCAGTTCATAAAAAATAAATGTTTGATTTGGGGGACTGAACGAGTGCAATTCGTCGAGGCATTTTGATGTTCTGGCCGCTTAATATACATGGTTGGCAAGATGACTAGTATTTATGTTCTCAATATATGAGAGAGTGGGATGTTCGTATGACTGTGGCTGGTTGGAGTGTATGGTCTTGTGGAGATCATGAATGTTATTTGCTTATGACACAATGTATATATATACTGCTAGAAGTTCTAGTACCTATAGTACTACAATTCTCTAATAAAAAATGTATCAGTTCATTATGTGTAGCACATGTTTAACACATATAATTACAAAATAGTTACTTCAACTATATAAGAGTTCAACTTTTACTTGATTTTCGGTTCAAATTTTGCGTTATTTTCAGTACATCAACTTTAATGTGCAGAACATCGAGGAAAGTCCTGAAAAAATTATATGTGCACTCTATGTATTTTCTTATGTTTACAAGAATTCTATTGACATGTATTCTGTTTTTTTGGGGGCGCCAACAAGCCTGCCGATAGCGATGTCACTCCCAGAGTTCCAAAGTATGTAGCAGCCAAGAAGGAACTGCCTATTGTCAAGGGGCTCAAGCGGTGTCACTTTCAAAGTGGCTATAGCAGCCAAAAAACCAAAAACCCTCTATATTCGATGGCAAATCCGTAAGCATCTCACTAATGAAAGAGCTTATCACCATGACGGTAATGCGTGTGCGTTTTAAAAATGTGAGGCTAAGGTCAATTATTAACCCAAAATGTTTCTCTGTCACTAACCACCTGAAATTTATGTACAACTTTTCAGTTTTTATTGATTGATTGATGGCTTTGTTCTTGACAATCCTTTATGAATCTACTCTACTTATGTGGATAGGCGAAAAAGATTGTTTTTTAGTATTTCTTGCTTCAGTAGATTATTGAACGAGGTTTCAGAGCAGATTGAGAGAAAAGAGAAATGTTAGTTCATGCTTCAGTACATTATTTTTCTTTATTACTCTTTTCAGTATTTCTTGCTTCAGTACATTATTTTTCTCTTACCACATTTCTTTGTTCTTTTCATTCTGAAAAGGCTACCTTAGCGGCACAACTATGTTTTTTTTCTTTTCAGCTCTCAAACTGCAGCCTAATTTTGTTGTCAGTTCTTTGTTTTTGATGGATCTAATATGGTTAGCCCTATCTAGTTTTTCTGTATGTGCTACGCCTAGTTATAACTACCATCTTTTAACAGCTGTCCTAGTTTTGTTGCTCACCAGCTGATCTTCGTGGCAATCACAAATTGTGAGTAGGGGCAGGTGCCCATCAATAAAAGGAACAAACGGTATATGCTTGGAAACTTAAAATTCTGTACACATTTGGGAAGCAGATGTTATAGCTTCTTTCAAAGTTCAAAACAGATGGTACAGTGAAGTACATGTATTCATGTGGGTGCTTGAAAGTTACGTATAGGAATAGGCCGATGATTTTGTGCTATGGATAATATGATTTATGTACATGTATTATATGTGTGGAAAAAAATTTTGTGAGATGATGAAAGGAAAAATGGTTTGAATTAAAAATATTGATCAGTACAAGTTAAAAACGGTGGTCCGTTCGGAATAAAAACTTAAAATATGCCGTGGTTTGTGGGGAGGTTCTGCTCACCGCCGGGTGGCACCATCTCTAGCAGTTCAACAGGACGTGTCCTCAAGATTACAATGTCGAGGCAGACAGCCGCCCTCTTTGTGACCTGCTGCTATTCCTCATCTTGCACTGGCGGAATGATGATGCGGGAGCCGCCCTCTTCGCTACAATCCCACGTGGATCTCTTTCTTTCTTCTCTCTCAATTTCGTTGAAAAACTTGGTTGCTTGTTCTTGTTAAAAAACACGCCGAGACACGCGACAACCACCCCAGTTCGGGCTAGTAAGTACCTCAGTACGAGTTAAAAACGGTGGTCCGTTCGGAATAAAAGAAATGACAGAAATTCAAATTGTAAAGTTCAAGCAAAAAAAGAAACCCCATGAAAATCCTGCTTAGTAAGTACCTCAGTACAAGTCGTAAAATGAGAGAAGTTCAGAACATCGTTGTCAAGAAAATGTTGAGTTAAAAAAACACATTTTCTTTTTGAATAAAAAATCATTCAGGTCGATGATACAAACCATACAAGTACAGGGGCGACGATACAGTAAACCGTTGAAATCTTACGAGAAAAATATTACCCAAAAAACAGAGCAAAGTCTAGTTGGTGAAAACACACTTAGTACAAACCCATGCAAGCATCAGTACAAGTACCCTTTTTCGGAACCATTCGAAATTACTCTACAAAAAAGAGCTCAGTACAAACATACACATATATCAGTACGACTACTATGTTTTTCAAACGAGAAAACAACACGATCCGTCATGCCGTATTCTAAATTACTCTTAGACGGTTGTGAAGTAGAGAAAATGTTCAACATGACTAAGTTTTGTATTTTCGATAGCTATCCAACAGTATATTATTTGCCATATTTCGACAAACTTTAAAAAAAATCGCGTTCAAAATCAAATTTGATCGTATTCGAATTCGTTTTTAAACCGTAAGGAATTAGAAAAACATTTCTATACGAAAAAGTTGCGCATTTTCCATAGCTTTCCAACGCCATATCATTTGTGTCAATCCAACAAACTGTTTGCAAAAAATCGCGAAAATATGTTTCGCCAGAATTTCACCGTTTTTCAAATTACTTTTAAATCATATAGAATTAGAAAAAACAATACATATATGGAAGATGCGGATTTTCACCAGCTTTCCAACGCCATCATATTTTCTCAATTCCGACAAATGGTTTAAAAATTGAGTCCAAAATACGATTCATGTTTTCGGTTTTAAAAAAAAAACGGTTTTTTCAAAACTGCTCTTAAACCATAATGATTTTGCAAAAATGTTCAATATACTTGAAATATGGTTGTCAAGGGCTTTCCAACGATATAATACATGCCCCGTTGCGACAAAAAAATTATAAAAAGTTTTTGAACTAAAGAAGACGATGTGTTAAACACAACTGAAAGCATCAGTTCAACGTCTTCAAAAACATCAGTACAACCAGCTGAAACCGTCAGTTCAAAAAGGGTAACAGAATAATATTTTGTTATGCGTAACAGAGTAACAGAATATCCCAGATGTATATATATATATATATATATATATATATATATATATATATATATAGGATAGCACTATTCTAATCTTGGGATTAGAATAACTATTTGGATCACGGATGGCCCTATATAAGGAGCGGCGGTCCTCCCGAACTGGTACCGAACCGAAAAAAGCCCACCACCTATACCATCCCCACGACCCACCTATCGAACTTCCCTGACCTACATGATCCCCACGACCACCCATCACCCCTATCCCCAACTGCCGCCGCCGTCACCGGCTCACCGCCCGGAACGCACCATTGCTCCCAACAGCCGGCACCACCATCCCTCGTCGCAGATCGTGCTGCCGCCACCGCCATCACCACGAATCTCACGGCTGCCACCATCCCTCATCGTGGATTGTGCCGCCGCTACCGTCCCTCGCCGCCCTTCGCCCCGACCACCTCCGTCACTGCCGTCTGACTTGACCATCTCCACCGTCGCCCTCTGCCCGCCATGGCCAGGGAACTCATGGCCGCTGCGGTGGTGGGGTAGGAAGCATGGAGGACGATGAATGGTGAATCAACGGTGGAGGCCCGGTGCGGCGACGCCATAGGCGCGATATGGCAGCGGGATCCAGTGATTCGAGGCCCTGGCTACAGTTCTTGGAGGAGAGCTTGTGCGCAGACCGATGCAAGGGAGGGTGCTGGGCTTGAGCGCGCCGGAGCACAGCGCGGGACACACGGCAGGTCATGTAGGAAGGGAGGGCAGGTCGCGCTAGAGGGTAGAGAAGGTCGACACCGGCACCTCCCCACGGCAGGCCGCTTGCACCTTCCCGACCATCTCGGCCTCTCCTGATAGCCCTTGCAGCCTCCGTTCTTGTTCTTCAAGCAGCAGTAGTCGACCTCTATTCTTGTTCATCTTCATAAGGAGTAACATCGTTTATTTGAATCGCATGGAAAATTTGATCTAGACTGATGAGTGATTGATGACTAGGATTGTTGGGGATATTACTACTGGGCGTAAACCGGCCAGGAGAGGCCGGGTTAACTTCATCAGTAGTTCATTATACTTGAAGCCCATGAAGACAGACAGGGACGCTGTTTACAGGCCTAGGGCCCATAACCGGTTAAGGCCTGTAGCTATAAACCGACATTGATATGTAACTTGCATTTTAAGGTAGAAAGAGCGGAGACCGAGCCGGACACATTTATGAGCCGGCCTCGGGACTCTGTAAACCGACGGGCGTCAAACCATGTATATAAGGGGATGACCCGGCGCCGGTTCAGGACAACAGACAACAACTCGAGACTAAGGCAAAGCGTATTCGCTCCCTGGTCATCGAAACCCCATCAATTCCAGCACAACTAGACGTAGGCTTTTACCTTCATCATAAGGGGCCGAACTAGTATAAAACTCTCTTGTGTTCCTTGTCCGCTTTAACCCCTTTAGGCTAACCCGTAGCGATGGCTCCATGACTAAGTCCTTTCATGAGGACATCTGCCGTGACAAACCTACGACAGTTGGCGCCCACCGTGGGGCTATCGCACTATGGTTTCAAGTTGTTGGAGGGCAGCTTCGAAGGACTCAAGGGTTACGCTGTGGGCCGGATGACCAAGAGTCATTGCGGCAAGCTCTACATCGACGATGCAGGTTCGGGCCCCGAGGCCGGCTCAATCGAGTACGGATACCGGGTCCCCTTTGGTGGCATACATGTCTTCATCGGCAAGATCGGTGAACCGGGCCCTGAGCTGGACATCTACACTGACCTCGTCGAAACGGCTCAGCGTGTAAGATCTGCCCGGATCAAGCCTGCCATGAAGCATGCCTTCGTGGGAGTCATCCATGGAGGGGAATACGAGGACAAATCGGAATCTGGTGGTGAGACCGTCGTTTATTTCAGCGATGAGTCATCGACCGGAGAGACCGAGTCGTTATATCAGCTACAAGATGGCCGGATTGGAGGCTGTTCCGATGGCGACAGTATTCCGGACCCCTCTGATTTGCCAAACCGGGTTGGAATCTTCATGGCCGGTACACAGCCGGGCGCCCACTCTTCGGACCGCAAAGCAATGATCTCCGGATCGATGGCGGCGGCAGCGGGCGAGGAGGCCCTATGCGGCCGCCGGCTCAGGTTTTATCTGATCTATTTGATGCGTTAGCAACACTGATGTCGGAGGCTAACCCGGCGGATCAGGATACGCATAATGCGGAAATCGCAAAATTAAAGGATCAGATTACTCAGGCCAAGGCCGATTTGGCAGCTGAGGATACCAGGTTGGCCGCAGAGCGGGCCGCTTTGCATGCGCAGGCTTACCGGCTTATGCTGGATCAGAATGCATCGCACGAAGTCCTAAAGAGAAGGCAGCGGTCTCGCCTGCCTCCGGTTTATGATGCTAGGAACCTCTTTAACACCCCAGGTGCGGGGACCAGTAACCCGCTGCTAGCAAACCGGGCGGAGGCACCTGGAGCGGGGGCGCCGGTTCAGCCCCGTTTGATGGATCCGCCGCGTCAGAAAAACATTGTGACGCAGCCTGTCCCAACACCACCGGGTCATTACTCTACTCCGATGGACTATCTTGTTGCTGCCGCTTCACGGCTGGAGGCTATCCCAATTGAAGGGGATTCTTCGGCGGCGGTCGAGAAGCGTCGGGTTAAAGAGCTTCTTCGGACAGCCTTGGTGCAACAGGAGGCTTATTCATACAGTCGTGATCGAATTCATTCCACCCCCGTCCAAGCCGGAGTTACAGCAGGCGTATGGATGAACTGGCCGTGTCAAGCAATGCGCGGAACCGCGAACCGCCCCGTGGCCACAACCCGGCTGTGGGGCGCCTGGGATGCTCGGGAGGTGGTGGACCAGGCTCGTGCACGCAGGGAGGCCGAATTAGCAGCGCAGCATGAAGCCCGTCAGCTTACTCCGGTTCGTCCAACCACGTCGATAGAGCCAGGAGTTACCTCTAGCTCTTTGGGGGTGCCGTGTCTCGTCCCAGCGTTCCGCAACGTACGCCTGCCCAAGGATTTGAAGGGCCCGCACAAGGTGCCAAATTACACCGCTGATTTATCTCTAGAGATATGGGTTGAAAGCTATGAGATGGCCATGGAGATGTTAGATGTGGATGATGCAGCTTGTGCGAAGTACTTCACCATGATGCTAGAAGGGACGACTCGTACTTGGTTAAAGAGTCTACCGGCTTACTCTATCAGATCATGGGCCGAGTTGAGAGCCCAGTTTATCCAGAATTTTAAGGATACATGCAAGCAGCCCATGTCGATTGTGGACTTAGCTGCCTGTGTACAGGAGGAAGGAGAATCAACAACCCGGTGGGTGCACCGGGTCTCGGAAATTTTGCATTCGTCAGACCGCATCAATGCTGACACCGCAGTTCTAACTTTGGAAGGCAATTGCCGGTTTGAGCCTCTGAAGTTGAAGTTGGGACGGCTGAAACGCCATTGCAATGACATGGGAACCCTCATGGCCGCTTTAGTAAAGTATGTCGACTCGATAGTACCAAGGATCCCAAGTCTGATGCTGATAAGACAGGGAAGGGAAAGAAGAGCGGCAACGCCAAGGGGCAGCACCACAACCCGGCGGGTCATGGAAACGGCGGCAAACGTAAAGCGGATCACAACATGGACTTTCTGGCCAATACCAGCGCACAGGACAAGGGCCAACGGCGCAAGGGTAAACCGCCCCAGCGCGGTGGAGCACCTAGCCCTAACCCGGACCGCCTGTCTTACCTATTGAACCAGCCCTGCCCGAAACATGGGACGAAGGAGATGCCGGCCACACACCTCTGGAAGGACTGCTACATCATGCAAGAGTTCAAAAATTCTAATGCTTTCCGGTATGATCACGGACCGGGTGGCGGCTCAGGCCCTGGGTCTCATGGGTCGGGTTATGGTGGAGGAAATTCCGGTTCAGGCTTCCATGGTAATCAGGGCGGACATAACAATCAAGGTAATTAGGGCAACCAAGGTGGCTACAATAATCAGGGCAATCAGCAGCAACAGCAGCAGTGAGGTTACCAGAGCAATCCGAAGCATTTGAATAGTGGGCAATATCATGTCTTCACCACTAGCTTGGACAAGCGTGACCAAAAGCTTCATAATAGAGCAGTAAGCTCCGTTGAACCGGCAGTGCCCCGTTACCTACGCTGGTCTGAGCAGCCGATTGTGTGGAGCGGAGAAGATCATCCACCCCGGGTTGACAATCCGGGTCATCTGGCATTGGTGGTGGCACCTTAGGTAGGAGGTTATAAGTTCACAAAGGTACTCATGGACAGAGGGAGCAGTATCAATATCATGTATTATGAAACTTTCCGTCGCATGGGGTTAACAGATAAAAATCTTAAACCGTCCAATACGTGTTCCATGGTGTGGTGCCTGGTAAATCGGCGTATCCTGTTGGTAAGATAGCTCTGGAGGTGGCTTTTGGGGATGAGCATGACTCGAGATCAGAAACTTTGACCTTTGAAGTGGTGAAAATCAGAAGTCCATATCACGCCCTATTTGGACGGCCGGCTTATGCTAAGTTTATGGCACGACCTTGCTATATCTATCTTCAGCTCAAGATGTTGGGTCACAAGGGAACTATAACCGTCCATGGGAGCCGCAAGATTGCTCTGGAGTGTGAAGAAGGTGATGCGGCTTAAGCTGAGTCGGTTTGTGCCACAAAAGACTTAAAGTTTTACAAAGATAACGTTGATCCGGTAGATATGACTTCATTGAAGAAGCCAACTACAGAGCATGATCCGGCGCTGAAGTTTAAATCGGCTGATGAGACTAAGCTTGTTGACTTCGTACCTGGCGATTCATCTAAGCAGTTCAGCATCAACGCTAACTTGGATCCGAAATAGGAAAGCGCGCTCATCGAGTTCATCCATGAGAATCGGGACATCTTTGCGTGGAAACCTTCTGACATTCCAGGTGTATCGAGAGAACTCGCTGAGCACACTCTTAATGTCGATCCTAAGTATAAACTGGTCAAGTAGTTTCTCCGCCGGTTCAATGAAGAAAGACGCAAGGCTATTGGAGAAGAAGTGGCCAGACTCTTGGCGGCCGGTTTTATCGTTGAAGTCTTCCATCCTGAGTGGTTGGCTAATCCGGTGCTGGTCCTTAAGAAGAACGGCACTTGGCGGATGTGTGTGGATTACACAGATCTCAAAAAAGGTTGTCCAGCAGATCCTTTTGCCCTTCCCCGTATTGATCAAATTATTGATGCTACGGCGGGTTGCGAGCGTTTGAGTTTTTTGGATGCATATTCTGGTTATCATCGGATCAAGATGGCAGTTAAGGACCAGGAGAAGACGACCTTCATAACCTCCTTTGGAGCCCTCTGCTATGTGTCCATGCCCTTTGGGCTCAAGAGTACCCAGGCGACTTATCAACGGTGTGTGCAGAATTGTCTTCATACACAAATCGGCCGTAATGTTCATGCCTATGTGGATGATATTGTGGTCAAGTCAAGGAAGAAGGAGACATTGATTGATGACTTAAAGGAAACCTTTGATAACCTGCGTGTTTACAATATGATGCTTAATCCGGCTAAGTGCGTTTTTGTTGTACCCGCAGGCAAGCTCTTGGGCTTTCTGGTGTCTAACAGGGGCATTGAGGCTAATCCGGAAAAGATCAAGGCCATCACCTCCTTGGCTAAACCGAAGGGTATCAATGACGTTCAATGCTTGGCAGGCCGGATTGCCGCGTTGAGCCGCTTTATCACCGCCTTGGCGAGAAGGCCATTCCTTTGTATCGAGATCTTTGAAGAAAAGCGAATAACTCGTGCAGGTGACGCCTTGAATGAAGCGTTTGAGGATTTAAAGAGGCAGCTAGCTAACCCGCTGGTTCTTGCTGCCCCGGTTGACAAGGAGCCATTTTTCTATATGTGTCAGCTAATGCTCGGGACGTTGGTGTGGCTATTGTGGTGGAGCGCAAGGAGGCAGGAAAGGAGTATCCGGTTCAGCATCCGGTTTATTATATCAGTGAGGTACTTATTGAGTCCAAGCAGAGGTACCCACACTGGCAGAAGCTGGTATATGGGGTTTTCATGGCAAGCCGGAAGCTCAAGCAGTATTTCCAAGGTCATCCCATCACAGTGGTCAGCTCTGCTCCTTTGGGAGATATAATCCAGAACAGGGAAGTAACTGGCCGGATTGCCAAGTGGGCCATAGATCTTGGGCCTCACGGGTTGAAGTATATACCCCGAACGACGATCAAATCTCAAGCACTTGTGGATTTCATCAACGACCGGACATAACTACAAGCGCCTGAAGAGAAGCCGGATCACACTTATTGGACTATCCACTTTGATGGGTCCAGGCAATTGGAGGTCTCGGGGGCTGGAGTCGTATTAACTTCCCCACGAGGTGATAGGTTTTGTTATGTTCTCCATTTAATGTTCCCTTGCACTAACAATGCTGCTGAGTATGAAGCTTTACTCCATGGTATTCGGATGGCTAAGGAGATGAACCTAAGCCGAGTTAAGTGCTTCGGTGACTCGGACCTGGTGGCTCAACAGGTGTCTGGCACTTGGGATTCCAAGGACCCACTCATGGCAGCATATCGTCGTGAGGTGGACATTGTTGCAGGTCACTTTAAAGGTTATCAGGTGGATCATGTGGACCGGCGGAAGAACGAAGCGGCGGACACTTTAAGCCGTCTGGGTTCTCAACGTAAACTGGTTCCGCCTAATGTCTTCTTGGATGTTCTGCACAATCAGTCCGTCAAGCTCCCTGGTGAAGAGGATTTGGCTATTCCTGATCCGGAAGCTCAGTTGGTGGCGGCTCTTCATGTTATCCTGGATTGGATGGTTCCTTATCTCGCATATATGAACCGGGCGAAGTTACAGAGGATGAGACATTGGCCAGGCAGATAATCCGGCGGTCCAAGTCTATGACTATTATCAATGGAGAGCTGCATCATTGCAGTGTGAAAGGGGCGTTTCAGCGTTATGTGTCTCCTGAAGAAGGCTGTGAAATTTTGTGTGAGATCCATGAAGGAGACTGTGGTCACCACGCCGGTTCAAAATCTTTGGTGGCCAAAGCGTTTCATCTTGGTTTTTATTGGTTGACATCTCATGCTGATGCCGAGGACTTGGTCAGACGATGTGATGGCTGTCAGAAGTTCTCAAGGCGCGCTCATGTACCGGCTCAAGAATTGAGGATGATTCAAATTACTTGGCCGTTTGCGACTTGGGGGATGGATATGGTTGGGCCTTTCAAGAGGTCCAAAGACAAGAAGACCGACCTTTTGGTGGCCGTTGAAAAGTTCACAAAGTGGGTGGAGGTAGAACCAGTTAGCAAGTGTGACGCGGCCACGACGGTTCAATTCATCAAAAAGGTGATTTTCCGGTTTGGCTTTCCACATAGCATTATCACTGACAATGGTACCAATCTGTCAAAGGGTGCCATGAAGGAGTTCTGTCAACGTGAGCACATCCGGCTGGACGTATCGTCAGTGGCTCACCCACAGTCCAATGGTCAAGCGGAGAGGGCCAATCAAGAAATTTTGAGAGGCATCAAACCCCGGCTTATGGTTCCCTTGCAGCGGACGCCGGGTTGTTGGGTTGAGGAGCTACCTTCAGTGTTATGGAGCATCAACACCACACCCAACAGATCGACAGGATACACGCCGTTCTTCCTGGTTTATGGAGCGGAGGCAGTTCTTCCTAGTGACATCCGTCATGACTCACCTCATGTAGCGGCATATGTTGAAGCTGACAATGAGAAGGCACGGCAAGAAGCTCTCGACCTGTTAGATGAGGAGCGTGACATAGCGGCTGCCCATTCAGCGATTTATCAGCAAGATCTACATCGCTATCATAGCCGCCGAGTTAGAACCAGAACCTTTCAAGAAGGAGACTTGGTGCTTCGGCTCATCCAGGATCAGACGGATATGCATAAGTTATCCCCACCTTCGGAAGGACCTTTTGTGGTCAGCAAGAATCTACACAACGGGTCATACTACCTAATCAATCTTCGAGAGCGCAAAGACTCACGTAAATCGGAGGAGGAGACCAACCGGCCGTGGAATATTGCTCATCTTCGGCCTTACTATACCTGAGCTATATGCTCTGCTTAGGTACATATTATGACTATGTATATATTATGATCAATATAATAAACCGGAACCTCAGCTAAAGCGGGGTATCTGTTGTTTTCTTACATCATGTGTGGTGATGACCCACAAGTATAGGGGATCTATCGTAGTCCATTCGATAACTAAGAGTGTCGAACCCAACGAGGAGCAGAAGGAAATGATAAGCAGTTTTCAGCAAGGTATTCTCTTAAGAAATCTTGAAATAAGTGGTAACAGATAGTTTTGTGATAAGATAAATTGTAACGAGCAACAAGTAACAAGAGTAAATAAAGTGCAACAAGGTGGCCCAATCCTTTTTGTAGCAAAGGACAAGCCTGGACAAACTCTTATAATAGGAAAAGCGCTCCCGAGGACACATGGGAATATCGTCAAGCTAGTTTTCATCACGTTCATATGATTCACGTTCGGTACTTTGATAATTTGATATGTGGGTGGAACGGTGCTTGGGTGTTGTTCTTACTTGAACAAGCATCCCACTTATGATTAACCTCTATTGCAAGCATCCGCAACTACAACAAAAGTATTAAGGTAAACCTAACCATAGCATGAAACATATGGATCCAAATCAGCCCCTTACGAAGCAACACATAAACTAGGGTTTAAGCTCGTCACTCTAGCAACCCATCATCTACTTATTACTTCCCAATGCCTTCCTCTAGGCCCAAATAATGGTGAAGTGTTATGTAGTCGACGTTCACATAACACCACTAGAGGCTAGACAACATACATCTCATCAAAATATCAAACGAATACCAAATTCACATGACTACTAATAGTAAGACTTCTCCCTTGTCCTCAGGAACAAACGTAACTACTCACAAAGCATATTCATGTTCATAACCAGAGGGGTAATAATATGCATAAAGGATCTGAACATATGATCTTCCACCAAATAAACCAACTAGCATCAACTACAAGGAGTAATCAACACTGCTAGCAACCTACTAGCACCAATCCCGGACTTGGAGACAAGAATTGGGTACAAGAGATGAACTAGGGTTTGGAGATGAGATTGTGTTGGTGAAGATGTTGATGGAGATTGCCCTGTCCCGATGAGAGGAGCGTTGGTGATGATGATGACGATGATTTCCCCTCCCAGAGGGAAGTGTCCCCGGCAGAACAGCTCTGCCAGAGTCCTAGATTGGTTCCGCCAAGGTTCCGCCTCGTGGCGGCGGAGTCTCGTCCCGAAAGGTTGCTTCCTCTTTTTTTCTCATCGAAAGACTTCATATAGGAGAAGATGGGCATCAGAGAGCCACCAGGGGGCCCACGAGGTAGGGGGGCGCGCCCCCACCCTCGTGAGCAGGGTGTGGGCCCCCTGGACTTCATCTTTGGCGACGATTTTTCTTTATTTATTTTAAGATATTCCGTGGAGTTTTAGGACTTTTGGAGTTGCGCAGTATAGGTCTCCAATATTTGCTCCTTTTCCAGCCCAGAATTCCAGCTGCCGGCATTCTCCCTCTTCGTGTAAACCTTGTAAAATAAGAGAGAATAGCCATAAGTATTGTAGCATAATGTGAAATAACAACCCATAATGCGATAAATATCGATATAAAAGCATGATGAAAAATGGACGTATCAACTCCCGCAAGCTTAGACCTCGCTTGTCCTCAAGCGAAAAGCCGATAACAATAAATATGTCCTCATGGTTAGAGGTAGAGGCATCGATAAAAATAAAATACGGACATGAAGGCATCATGATTATTCTCATAACAGCAATATATATAGATTTTGTCATATGATTACTTATGTTCAAGTGATGATCTTTTCACAATGCAAATGTATGAATCAGAAACCTTATTGAGCACCAACAAATTATAACCTCAGTCATTGAAGCAACTGCAATTTATCATAACATCGGAAAGAGTCTATGTCAGAGCTTAAAAGCAAGTCCACATACTCAACTATCATTTAGTCCTTCATAGTTGCTAACACTCACGCCAATACTTGTGGTTACGGAGTTTTAATGGGACACAGAGAAAGATAGGGGCTTATAGTTTTGCCCCACAACCTTTTACCTCAAGGGTAATGTCAACAATAATAATTCATGCTCCCCTACATCCAATTAGATATATATATATATATATATATATATATATATCATGTTCTTTCCAACATGCCGGGCTTGCCAAAGGATAAAATGAAAAGGAAAGGTGAAGATCACCGTGACTCTTGCATAAGGTAGAGGATAATAATAAAAGATAGGCCCTTCGCAGAGGGAAGCAGAGGTTGCCATGCGCTTTTATGGTTGGATGCACAAAATCTCAATGCGAAAGAACGTCACTTTATATTGCCCCTTGTGATATGAACCTTTATTATGCAGTCCGTCGCTTTTATTTCTTCCATATCACAAGATCGTATAAAGCTTATTTCTGCCACACCAATCAATCATACATATTGAGAACAATTTTTATTGCTTTGCACCGATGACAACTTACTTGAAGGATCATACTCAATCCATAGGTAGATAGGGTGGACTCTCATGGCTAAACTGGTTTAAGGGTATTTGGAAGCACAAGTAGTATCTCTACTTGGTGCTGAGAATTTGGCTAGCATGAGGGGGAAAGGCAAGCTCAACATGTTAGAGGATCCATGACAACATACTTTATCTCAGATATAAGAAAACATAACTCATTATGTTGTCTTCCTTGTCCAACATCAACTCTTTAGCATGTCATATTTTAATGAGTGCTCCCAATCATAAAAGATGTCAATGATAATATATCTATTTGTGAAACCTCTCTTTCCTTATTACTTCCTATTAATTGCAACGATGACCAAAGCTATATTTGCCAACTCCCAACAACTTTTAATCATCATACTCTTTCTATGTGAAGTCATTACTCTCAATAAGATCAATATGAACTCTTTGTTTTTTTTGTTCTTTTTCTTCTTTCTATTCTTTTATTCACCCAAGATCATGGCAAAACAATCAAGCCCTTGACTCAACACTAAACTTTATTATATATATATAGCTCAACGACTCGATTACATAGAGGGATCATAAAGCAAAACTCAAAACTAGATCATGCCATAACTTTATTCTACTAAATCAAGATACTACTAATAGGATCGAACTACGAAAAACGTTAAAGATAGGAGTTGTGATGGTGATACGATACCAGGGCACCTCCCCCATGCTTGGCAGTTGCCAAGGGGAGTGCCCATACCCATGTGATTATGTCTCCTTCTTTGTTGTTGGTGTAATATTCTTCGCGATGATTCCCCTCAAGATACGGTTCTCCTCCTCGAGCTTACTGACTTGCTGCTTAAGGTCCATTATGTCCTTGCGAAGCTTTCATGTAATGACTAAAGCTCCTTGCACCCAAGGGTGTTGCATAGCTGCGGGAGAACAAGAGACACTCCTCCTCATATTTCATAAGAAAGAAATCTAACATTGGAAGGGATAACCGAGTTTGGAATAGCTGAGCTCGGTAGTTCCCCCATTGTAAACCCAGCTCGGAGGCGAGAGGTGACTTCTTGATCCTCCATGGCATCTACCCTCAACAATTCGGCCTCCAACTCTTCCTCCGTTGCTGGCCCAAAGTGGTCAGCATCGCTGTTTGCCCTTGGTTCCGGTGCAGGATTAGATACCCGGCTCTCCCTGACTGACTCTTGAGAAGACATCTTGCTCTAATCTGCAGCAGCAACAACTCAAAACAAGAACAGATGATATTTGCGTGATACGAGAGTCAAAACCTTCGGGAGAATATATAATGAATTTTTACCGACCAAAATGCGTATCGTGCAAGAAAACAGAGTCCGGAGGGCACACGAGTGTTGGTGAACGTTGCAGAAAATTAAAATTTTTCCTACGGTTTCACCAAGATCCATCTATGAGTTCATCTAACCAACGAGTCATGGGAGAGAGATTGCATCTACATACCACTTGTAGATCGCGTGCGGAAGCATTCACTAGAACGTGGATGATGGAGTCGCATTACTCGCCGTGATCCAAATCACCGATGACCGAGTGCGAGCAGACGGCACCTCCGCGTTCAACACACGTGACGAGCGGATGACGTCTCCTCCTTCTTGATCCAGCAAGGGAAAGGAGAGGTTGAGGAAGATGGCTCCAGCAAGACGACGGGCGTGGTGTTGCCGGAGAAGCAGCACTCCGGCAGGCTTCGCCAAGCACGTGACGGAGGAGGAGAGGTGTAGCAGGGGAGAGGAGGCGCCAGAACTTCAGCGGCTGCCCCTCCCCCTCCCTTTATATAGGCCCCTGGGGCGCCGCCCTGGAGATCCAATCTCCCAAGGGGGCGGCGGCAAGGGGGTGGAGTGCCCCCAAGGCAGTGGCGCCCCACCCTAGGGTTTCAACCCTAGGCGCAGGTGGGCCAAGGGGCGCACCAGCCCACTATGGGCTGTTTCCTCCCCACTTCAGCCCATGGGGCCCTCCGGGATGGGTGGCCCCACCGGTGGACCTCGGGACCCTTCCGGTGGTCAGGTACAATACCGGTGACCCCAAACTTTCCCGATGGCGAAACAATACTTCTGATATATAATTATTTACCTCCGGACCATTCCGGAACTCCTCGTGACGTCCGGGATCTCATCCGGGACTCCGAACAACATTCGGTTTACTGCATACCCATATTCATACAACCCTAGCGTCACTGAACCTTAAGTGTGTAGACCCTACGGGTTCGGGAGACACGTAGACATGACCGAGACGGCTCTCGGGAAATAACCAACAGCGGGATCTGGATACCCATGTTGGCTCCCACATGCTCCTCGATGATCTCATCGGATGAACAACGATGTTGAGGATTCAAACAACCCCGTATACAATTCCCTTTGTCAATCGGTATGTTACTTGCCCGAGATTCGATCGTCGGTATCCCAATACCTCGTTCAATCTTGTTACCGGCAAGTCACTTTACTAAATACCGTAATGCATGATCCCGTGACGAGACACTTGGTCACTTTGAGCTCATTATGATGATGCACTACCGAGTGGGCCCAGTGATACCTCTCCGTAACACGGAGTGACAAATCCCAGTCTCGATCCGTGTCAACCCAACAGACACTTTCGGAGATACCTATAGTGCACCTTTATAGTCACCCAGTTACGTTATGACGTTTGGTACACCCAAAGCACTCCTACGGTATCCGGGAGTTACACGATCTCATGGTCTAAGGAAGAAATACTTGACATTGGAAAAGCTCTAGCAAAACGAACTACACGATCTTGTGCTATGCTTAGGATTGGGTCTTGTCCATCACATCATTCTCCTAATGATGTGATCCCGTTATCATTGACATCCAATGTCCATAGTCGAGAAACCATGACTATCTATTGATCAACGAGCTAGTCAACTAGAGGCTCACTAGGGACATATTGTGGTCTATGTATTCACACGTGTATTACGATTTCCGGATAATACAATTATAGCATGAATAAAAGACAATTATCATGAACAAGGAAATATAATAATAATCCTTTTATTATTGCCTCTAGGGCATATTTCCAACAGTCTCCCACTTGCACTAGAGTCAATAATCTAGTTACATTGTGATGAATCGAACACCCATAGAGTTCTGGTGTTGATCATGTTTTGCCCGCGGAAGAGGTTTAGTCAACGGATCTGCGACATTCAGATCCATATGCACTTTGCAAATTTCTATGTCTCCATCTTGAACATTTTCATGGATGGAGTTGAAGCGACGCTTGATGTGCCTGGTCTTCTTGTGAAACCTGGGCTCCTTGGCAAGTGCAATAGCTCCAGTGTTGTCACGGAAGAGTTTGATCGGCCCCGACGCATTGGGTATGACTCCTAGGTCGGTGATGAACTCCTTCACCCAAATTGCTTCATGCGCTGCCTCCGAGGCTGCCATGTACTCCGCTTCACATGTAGATCCCGCCATAACGCTCTGCTTGCAGCTGCACCAACTTCTTGCTCCACCATTCAACATATACACGTATCCGGTTTGTGACTTAGAGTCATCGGATGCGTGTCGAAGCTAAGCGTCGGCGTAACCCTTCTGACGAGCTCTTCGTCACCTCCATAAACGAAACATGTCCTTTGTCCTTTTCAGGTACTTCAGGATATTCTTGACCGCTGTCCAGTGTTCCTTGCCGGGATTACTTTGGTACCTTCCTACCAAACTTACGGCAAGGTTTACATCAGGTCTGGTACACAGCATGGCATACATAATAGAATCTATGGCCGAGGCATAGGGGATGACGCTCATCTCTTCTTTATCTTTTGCCATGGTCGGGCATTGAGCCGAGCTCAATCTCACACCTTGCAAAGACAGGCAAGAACCCTTTCTTGGACTGATCCATTTTGAACTTCTTCAAAATCTTATCAAGGTATGTGCTTTGTGAAAGACCTATGAGGCGTCTCGATCTATATCTATAGATCTTGATGCCTAATATATAAGCAGCTTCTCCAAGGTCCTTCATTGAAAAGCTTTTATTCAAGTAGGCCTTAATGCTGTCCAAGAGTTCTATATCATTTCCCATCAAAAGTATGTCATCTACATATAATATGAGAAATGCTCTGAGCTCCCACTCACTTTCTTGTAAACGCTGGCTTCTCCATAAGTCTGCATAAACCCAAACGCTTTGATCATCTCATCAAAGCGAATGTTCCAACTCCGAGATGCTTGCACCAGCCCATAAATGGATCGCTAGAGCTTGCATACTTTGTTAGCATTCTTAGGATCGACAAAACCTTCCGGCTGCATCATATACAGCTCTTCCTTAAGATAACCGTTAAGGAACGCTATTTTGACGTCCATCTGCCATATCTCATAATCATAGTATGCGGCAATTGCTAACATGATTCGGACGGACTTAAGCTTCGCTACGGGAGAGAAAGTCTCATCGCTGTCAATCCCTTGAACTTGCCGATAACCCTTAGCGACAAGTCGAGCTTTATAGATGGTGACATTACCATCTGCGTCCGTCTTCTTCTTAAAGATCCAGTTGTTTTCTATCGTTCGCCGATCATCGGGCAAGTCTGTCAAAGTCCATACTTTGTTTTCATACATGGATCCTATCTCGGATTGCATGGCTTCAAGCCATTTGTTGGAATCCGGGCCCGCCATCGCTTCTTCATAGTTCAAGGTTCACCGTTGTCTAACAACATGATTTCCAGGACAGGGTTGCCATACCACTCTGGTGTGGAACGTGTCCTTGTGGACCTACGAAGTTCGGTAGCAACTTGATCCGAAGTACTTTGATCATCATCGTTAATTTCCTAGCCAGTAGGTGTAGGCGCCACAGGAACATTTTCCTGAGCTGCACTACTTTCCGGTTCAAGAGGTAGTACTTCATCGAGTTCTACTTTCCTCCCACTTACTCCTTTCGAGAGAAACTCTTTTTCAATAAAGGATCCGTTCTTGGCAACAAAGATCTTGCCTTCGGATCTAAGGTAGAAGGTATACCCAATAGCTTCCTTAGGGTATCCTATGAAGACGCATTTTTCCGATTTGGGTTCGAGCTTTTCAGGTTGAAGTTTCTTGACATAAGCATCGCATCCCCAAACTTTTAGAAACGACAGCTTAGGTTTCTTCCCAAACCATAATTCATACGGTGTCATCTCAACGGATTTAGGCGGTGCCCTATTTAAAGTGAATGTAGTTGTCTCTAGAGCGTATCCCCAAAATGATAGCGGTAAATCTGTAAGAGACATCATAGATCGCACCATATCCAATAGAGTGCGATTACGACGTTCGGACACACCGTTCTGTTGAGGTGTTCGGTAGCGTGAGTTGTGAAACGATTCCACATTTCCTTAAGTGTGTACCAAATTCGTGACTTAAATATTCTCCTCCACGATCTGATCGTAAGAACTTTATTTTTCGGTCACGTTGATTCTCTACCTCATTCTGAAATTCCTTGAACTTTTCAAAGGTCTCAGACTTGTGTTTCATCAAGTAGACATACCCATATCTACTTAAGTCGTCCGTGAGAGTGAGAACATAACGATATCCTCCGCGAGCCTCAACGCTCATTGGACCGCACACATCGGTATGTATGATTTCCAATAAGTCGGTTGCTCGCTCCATTGTTAGGAGAAGCGGAGTCTTGGTCATTTTGCCTATAAGGCATGGTTCGCATGTGTCAAATGATTCATAATCGAGAGACTCTAAAAGTCCATCAGAATGGAGCTTCTTCATGCGCTTGACACCAATGTGACCAAGGCGGCAGTGCCACAAGCATGTGGGACTATCATTATCAACTTTACATCTTTTGGTATTCACACTATGAATATGTGTAATATTACGTTTGAGATTCATTAAGAATAAACCATTGACCATCGAAGCATGACCATAAAACATATCTCCCATATAAATAGAACAACCATTATTCTCGAATTTAAATGAGTAGCCATCTCGCATTAAACGAGATCCTGATACAATGTTCATGCTCAAACTTGGCACCAAATAACAATTATTGAGGTTTAAAACTAATCCCGTAGGTAAATGTAGAGGCAGCGTGCCGACGGCGATCACATCAACCTTGGAACCATTCCCGACGCGCATCGTCACCTCGTCCTTCGCCGGTCTCCGTTTATTCCGCAGTTCCTGCTGTGAGTTACAAATATGAGCAACGGCACCGGTATCAAATACCCAGGAGTTACTACGAGTAATCGGTAAGGTACACATCAATTACATGTATATCAAATATACCTTTAGTGTTGCCGGCCTTCTTGTCCGCTAAGTATTTGGGGCAGTTCCGCTTCGATGGCCCTTCCCTTTGCAATAAAAGCACTGCATCTCAGGCTTGGGTCCATTCTTTGACTTCTTCCGGCAACTTGCTTACCGGGCGCGGCAACATCCTTGCCGTCCTTCTTGAAGTTCTTCTTACCCTTGCCCTTTTTGAACTTAGTGGTTTTATTGACCATCAACACTTGATGTTCTTTCTTGATTTCAACCTCTGCTGACTTCAGCATTGAGAATACCTCGGGAATGGTCTTCACCATCCCCTGCATATTGTAGTTCATCAAAAAGCTCTTGTAGCTTGATGGGAGCGATCAAGGATTCTGTCAATGACCGCCTCGTCAGGAGGTTTATGTCCAGTGGGGACAGGCGGTTGTGCAACCAGACATTTTGAGTATGTGTTCAGCAGCGAACTATTTTCCTCCATCTTACAACTATAGAACTTGTCGGAGACTTCATATCTCTCGACCGGGCATGAGCTTGGAAAACTAGTTTCAGCTCCTCGAACATCTCATATGCTCCGTGTTGCTCAAAACGCTTTTGGAGCCCGGTTCTAAGCTGTAAAGCATGCCGCCCGAACGAGGGAGTAATCATCAAGACGAGACTGCCAAGCATTCATAATGTCTTGGTTCTCTGCAGGATGGGTGCATCACCTAAGCGGTGCTTCTAGGACATATTGTTTCTTGGCTGCTATGAGGATGATCCTCGGGTTACGGACCCGATCCGAATAGTTCTTGCCATCATCTTTCGACTTGGTTTTCTCTAGGAGCGTTGAAGTTCATGTTGACATGAGCGTTGGCCATTTGATCTACAAGACATATTTTGCAAAAGTTTTAGACTAAGTTCATGATAATTAAGTTCATCTAATCAAATTATTTAATGAACACCCACTCAGATCTGACATCCCTCTAGTCATCTAAGTGCTACACGATCCGAGTCGACTAGGCCGTGTCCGATCATCACGTGAGACGGACTAGTCATCGTCGATGAACATCTCCATGTTGATCGTATCTTCCATACGACTCGTGTTCGACCTTTCGGTCTCTTGTGTTCCGAGGCCATGTCTGTACATGCTAGGCTCGTCAAGTTAACCCTAAGTGCTCTGCATGTGTAAATCTGTCTTACACCCGTTGTATGTGAACGTAAGGATCTATCACACCCGATCATCACGTGGTGCTTCGAAACGACCAACTTTAGCAACGGTTGCCGCAGTTAGGGGGAACACTTTCTTGAAATTATTATAAGGGATCATCTTATTTACTACCATCGTTCTAAGTAAACAAGATGCATAAACATAATAAACATCACATGCAATTATATATATAGTAGTGACATGATATGGCCAATATCATATAGCTCCTTCGATCTCCATCTTCGGGGCTCCATGATCATCTTCGTCACTGGCATGACACCATGATATCCATCATCATGATCTCCATCATCGTGTCTTCATGAAGTTGTCACGCCAACGACTACTTCTACTTCTATGGCTAATGCGTTTAGCAATAAAGTAAAGTAATTTTACATGGCGTTCTTCAATGACACGCATGTCATACAAAAATAAAGACAACTCCTATGGCTCCTGCGGTTGTCATACTCATCGACATGCAAGTCGTGATTCCTATTACAAGAACATGATCTCATACATCACAATATGTCATTCATCATTCATCACAACTTCGGCCATATCACATCACATGACAATTGCTGCAAAAACAAGTTAGACGTCCTCTAATTGTTGTTGCATCTTTACATGGCTGCAATTGGGTTCTAGCAAGAACGTTTTCTTACCTACGAATAACCACAACGTGATTTTGTCAACTTCTATTTACCCTTCATAAGGACCCTTTTCATCGAATCCGCTCCAACTAAAGTGGGAGAGACAGGACACCCTTGACCACCTTATGCAACTAGTGCATGTCGATCGGTGGAACCGGTCTCACATAAGCGTGCGTGTAAGGTTGGTCCGGGCCGCTTCATCCCACAATACCGCTGAAGCAAGATAAGACTAGTAGCGGCAAGCAAGTTGACAAGATCTACGCCCACAACAAAATTGTGTTCTACTCGTGCAATAGAGAACTACGCATAGACCTAGCTCATGATGCCACTGTTGGTGAACGTTGCAGAAAATTAAAAATTTTCCTACGGTTTCACCAAGATCCATCTATGAGTTCATCTAAGCAACGAGTCATGGGAGAGATATTGCATCTACATACCACTTGTAGATCGCGTGCGGAAGCGTTCACTAGAACGTGGATGATGGAGTCGTACTCGCCGTGATCCAACTCACCGATGACCGAGTGCCGACCCGACGGAACCTCCGCGTTCAACACCTGGACGGAGCGGATGACGTCTCCCCCTTCTTGATCCAGCAAGGGGAAAGGAGAGGTTGAAGAAGATGGCTCCAGCAGCACGCCGGCGTGGTGTTGGTGGAGAAGCAGCACTCCGGCAGGGCTTCGCCAAGCACGTGACGGAGGAGGAGAGGTGTAGCAGGGGAGAGGGAGGCGCCAGAACTTCAGGGTGCGGCTGCCCCCTCCCCCCTCCCTTTATATAGGCCCCCAGGGGGGGCGCCGGCCCTTGGAGATCTAATCTCCCAAGGGGGGCAGCCAAGGGGTGGAGTGCCCCCAAGGCAAGTGGGCGCCCCCCCAACCCTAGGGTTTCAACCCTAGGCGCAGGGGGTGGGCCAAGGGGGGCGCACCAGCCCACTATGGGCTGGTTCCCCTCCCCACTTCAGCCCATGGGGCCCTCCGGGATGGGTGGCCCCACCCGGTGGACCCTCGGGACCCTTCCGGTGGTCCCGGTACAATACCGGGTGACCCCGAAACTTTCCCGATGGCCGAAGCAATACTTCCTATATATAATTCTTTACCTCCGGACCATTCCGGAACTCCTCGTGACATCCGGGATCTCATCTGGGACTCCGAACAACATTCGGTTTACTGCATACTCATATTCATACAACCCTAGCGTCACCGAACCTTAAGTGTGTAGACCCTACGGGTTCGGGAGACACGTAGACATGACCGAGGCGGCTCTCGGGCAATAACCAACAGCGGGATCTGGATACCCATGTTGGCTCCCACATGCTCCTCGATGATCTCATCGGATGAACCACGATGTCGAGGATTCAAACAACCTCGTATACAATTCCCTTTGTCAATCGGTATGTTACTTGCCGAGATTCGATCGTCGGTATCCCAATACCTCGTTCAATCTCGTTACCGCAAGTCACTTTACTAAATACCATAATGCATGATCCCGTGACCAGACACTTGGTCACTTTGAGCTCATTATGATGATGCACTACCGAGTGGGCCCGGTGATACCTCTCCGTAACACGGGTGACAAATCGATCTCGATCCGTGTCAACCCAACAGACACTTTCGGAGATACCGTAGTGCACCTTTATAGTCACCCGATTACGTTGTGACGTTTGGTACACCCAAAGCACTCCTACGGTATCCGGGAGTTACACGATCTCATGGTCTAAGGAAGAAATACTTGACATTGGAAAAGCTCTAGCAAAACGAACTACACGATCTTGTGCTATGCTTAGGATTGGGTCTTGTCCATCACATCATTCTCCTAATGATGTGATCCCGTTATCATTGACATCCAATGTCCATAGTCGTGAAACCATGACTATCTATTGATCAACGAGCTAGTCAACTAGAGGCTCACTAGGGACATATTGTGGTCTATGTATTCACACGTGTATTACGATTTCCGGATAATACAATTATAGCATGAATAAAAGACAATTATCATGAACAAGGAAATATTATAATAATCCTTTTATTATTGCCTCTAGGGCATATTTCCAACAACGAGGTGCTGACGAGGTAGGGGGGCGCGCCCAGGGGGGTAGGGCGCGCCTACCACCCTCGTGGGGCCCTCGTGTCCTTCCTGGACTTCCACTTATTTTTCTATTTTTCTAAATATTCCAAAATGGAGAGATATTGCCTTAAAAATTGTTTTGGAGTCGGTTTACTTACCGTACCGCATACCTATTCCTTTTCGGAGTCTGAAATGGTTTGGAAAGTGTCCCTTATATATTCCTCCGGGGTTACGGTTTCAATAATATTGGTTTCAACATTTATGGGATTACCTAAGATATAATGTTTTATCCTTTGACCGTTTACCACCTTCGGATTTGTGCCCTCGAAGTTGTTGATTTTTATGGTGCCGGAATGATAGACCTCCTCGGTAACGTAGGGACCTTCCCATTTAGAGAGAAGTTTTCCTGCAAAAAATCTTAAACGAGAGTTGTATAGAAATACATAATCAAATACATTAAACTCACTCTTTTGTATCCTTTTGTCATGCCATCTTTTAACTTTTTATTTAAATAACTTGGCATTTTCATAAGCTTGGGTTCTCCATTCATCAAGTGAGCTAATATCAAATAACCTCTTCTCACCGGCAAGTTTGAAATCATAGTTGAGCTATTTAATAGCCCAATATGCCTTATGTTCTAGTTCAAGAGGTAAGTGACATGCTTTTCCATAAACCATTTTATACGGAGACATACACATAGGATTCTTATATGCAGTTTTATAGGCCCATAATGCATCATCAAGTTTCTTGGACCAATTCTTTCTAGACCTATTAACAGTCTTTTGCGAAATTAATTTGAGCTCTCTATTACTCAATTCTACTTGACCACTAGACTGTGGGTGATATGGAGATGCAATTCTATGATTAACATCATGTTTAGCAAGCATTTTACGGGAAGCACCATGAATAAAGTGTGAACCACCATCAGTCATTAAATATCTAGGGGCTCCAAACCTCGGAAAAATAACTTCCTTAAGCATTTTAATAGAAGTGTTATGATCAACACTACTAGTTGGAATAGCTTCTACCCACTTAGTAACGCAATCAACAACAACTAAAATATGTGTATATCCATTAGAGGCAGGAAAAGGTCCCATATAATCAAAGCCCCGAACATCAAATGGTTCAATAACAAGTGAATAATTCATAGGCATTTCTTGACGTCTACTAATATTACCAATTCTTTGACATTCATCACCAGACAAAACAAACTTATGGGCATCTTTGAAGAGAGTGGGCCAATAAAACCCAGATTGCAATACCTTATGTGCAGTTCTATCTCCAGCGTGGTGCCCTCCATAAGGTTCGGAGTGACACTTGCGTAGGATGTGTTCCTGTTCATGCTCAGACGCACAACGTCTAATAACACCATCTACTCCTTCTTTATAAAGATGTGGGTCATCCCAAAAGTAATGTCGCAAATCATAGAAAAACTTTTTCTTTTGTTGGTATGTGAAGCTAGGTGGTATAAATTTAGCGACAATATAATTAGCATAATCAGCATACCATGGAGTGCTACGAGAAGTGCTTATGACATTTAATTGTTCATCGTGAAAGCTATCATCAATAGGTAGTGGGTCATCAAGAATATTCTCTAACCTAGATAAGTTATGCGCAACGGGGTTCTCAGCTCCTTTTCTATCAACAATATGCAAATCAAATTCTTGCAGCAAGAGAACCCATCTAATAAGTCTAGGTTTAGCATCTTTCTTTTCCATAAGATATTTAATAGCAGCATGATCGGTGTGAATAGTTACTTTAGAATCAACAATATAGGGTCTGAATTTATCACAAGCAAACACAATCGCTAAAAGTTCCTTTTCGGTAGTAGCATAGTTTCTTTGAGCATTGTCTAGAGTCTTACTAGCATAATGGATAACATTTAATTTCTTATCAACTCTTTGCCCTAGAACAGCACCTACGGACATAATCACTAGCATCACACATAATTTCAAAGGGTAAATTCCAATCAGGTGGCTGAACAACAGGTGCAGAGACTAATGCTTTCTTAAGTATTTCAAATGCTTCTACACAATCATCATCAATGGCAAATGGTACATCTTTTTGTAATAAATTAGTCAGAGTCCGGGAAAGAGAAGTCCTTAATGAACCTCCTATAAAATCCGGCATGACCAAGGAAACTTCTTATACCTTTGATGCCTTGAGACATGGCATATTTTCAATAGCATCAACCTTGGCTTTATCAACTTCAATACCTCTTTCAGAAACTTTGTGCCCCAAGACAATACCTTCATTAACCATAAAGTGGCACTTTTCCCAATTCAATACAAGATTAGTTTCTTCACATCTCTGCAAAACTTGATCAAGATTGCTCAAGCAATCATCAAAAGAGGAACCATAGACGGAAAATTCATCCATGAAAACCTCACAAATCTTTTCACAAAAGTAAAAAAATATAGCCATCATGCATCTTTGAAAGGTAGCAGGTGCATTACATAAACCAAAAGGCATACGTCTATAAGCAAAAGTATTAAAAGGGCATGTAAAAGTAGTCTTTGATTGATCTTTAGCCGACACAGGTATTTGAGGGAAACCAGAATAACCATCTAGAAAGCAATAATGTGTATGTTTGCATGATCTTTCTATCATTTGATCAATAAAAAGTAAGGGGTAATGATCTTTCTTAGTATCTTTATTTAATTTGCGGAAATCAATTACCATCCTATAACCTGTGATAATTCTTTGCGGAATCAATTCATCTTTATCATTAGGGACAACAGTAATACCTCCCTTCTTAGGGACATAATGGACATGACTTACCCACTGACTATCAGCAACGGGATAAATTATACCTGCCTCCAGAAGCTTGAGTATTTCTTTTCTTACCACTTCTTTCATTTTAGGATTCAAGCGTCGTTGAGGATCACGAACTGGTTTGGCATCCGCTTCCAAATTTATTTTGTGTTGACATAGAGTGGGACTAATGCCCTTAAGATCATCAAGAGTATATCCAATAGCAGCACGGTGCTTCTTGAGTTTTCAATAATCTTTCTTCTTCATGCTCTGAAAGGTTAGCACTAATAATAACAGGATATATTTTCTTTTCATCAAGATAAGCATATTTAAGATTATCGTGCAACGGTTTAAGCTCAAAGACGGGATCACCCTTGGGTGGAGGAGGATCCCCTAGGATTTCAACAGGCAAATTGTGTTGCAGAATAGGTTCATGTTTAAAGAATACTTCATCTATTTCCCTTCTTTCATTCATGAACATATCATTTTCATGGTCTAGCAAATAGTGTTCTAAAGGATCACTAGGAGGTATGGCAATAGAAGCAAGACCAATAATTTCATCCTTACTAGGCAATTCTTCCTCACGATGTTGTTTACTAAATTTAGAGAAAGTAAACTCATGAATCATATCATCCAAGCCAATAGTAACAACATTCTTTCCGCAAACTATCCTAGCATTAACAGTGTTCAAGAAGGGTCTACCAAATATAATGGGACAAAAGCTATCTTGTGGAGAACCAAGAACAAGAAAATCAGCGGGATATTTGGTTTTTCCACACAAGACTTCAACATCTCTAACAATTCCCATTGCAGATATAGTATCTCTATTGGCAAGTTTAATTGTAACATCAATATCTTCTAACTCAGCAGGTGCAATATCATGCATAATTTCTGCAATATCACATAAGCCATGATAACAATGATCTCCTATTTTAACAGAAATAACAGGCACGCCTACCACAGGTTTATGTTTATCTTTAGCACACGGTTTAGCAATTCTAGCAGTTTCACCGCAGAACTGAATAACATGCCCATCAATATTATCAGACAAGAGATCTTTAACAATAGCAATATTAGGTTCTACTTTGACTTGCTCAGGAGGTGTATAATTTCTAATATTGCTTTTACAAACAACAGTTGAAGCTTTAGCATGATCCTTTACTCTAACAGGGAACGATGGTTTCTCGACATAAGAGGTAGGAACAATAGGATCATTATAAGTGACAGTATTTTCTTCAACTTTAATAGGTGTAGCTACTTTTACTTCTATGGGAGGATGATATTTAAACCACTTCTCCTTAGGGAGATCAACATAAGTAGCAAAAGATTCACGAGAAAGAAGCAACTATCTCAGAGTCAAGTCCATATTTAGTGCTAAACTTACGGAAAATATCGGTATCCATAAAAGATTTAACACAATCAAACTTAGGTGTCATACATGACTCCTTACCTTCGTCGAGGTCCCAATCTTCAGAGTTGCGTTTAATTCTATCCAATAAATTCCATTTAAATTCAATAGTCTTCATCATAAAAGAGCCAACACAAGAAGTATCGAGCATGGTGCGATTGTTATCAGAAAGCCGAGCATAAAAATTCTGAAGAATTGTCACTCTTGAGAGCTCATGATTGGGGCATGAATATAACATTGATTTAATCCTCCCCCAAGCTTGAGCGATGCTTTCTCCTTCGCGAGGCCAAAAACTATATATATAATTGCGATCACGATAAACAAGATGCATAGGGTAATACTTTTGATGAAATTCCAATTTCAATCTTTTATAGTTCCATGATCTCGTATCATCACATAACCTGTACCATGTCAATGCATCTCCCTTCAAAGATAAAGGGAAGACCTTCTTCTTAACAACATCATCGGGTATACCTGCAAGCTTAAATAGTCCACAAACTTCATCCACATAGAGTAGATGTTCATCAGGATGCTTTGTTCCATCTCCTGTAAAAGTATTAGCTAGCAGTTTTTCCATCATACCCGAAGGAATTTCAAAAGGAGTTTCATTTTCAATAGGTTCAGTAGGTTGAGGAGCAACTCTTTGCTCTCTTCGGACGGGTGAAGACACCCCGAACAAGCCCCTCAGAGAATTACTTTCCATAGTTACAAGTGACAGAAAATTTCAGCACACTATATAAATTTTCCTTACCAAATTCCACCTACCAAAGGCACTACACTCCCCGGCAACGGCGCCAGAAAAGAGTCTTGATGACCCACAAGTATAGGGGATCTATCATAGTCCTTTCGATAAGTAAGAGTGTCGAACCCAACGAGGAGCAGAAGGAAATGATAAGCGGTTTTCAGCAAGGTATTCTCTGCAAATCTTGAAATAAGTGGTAACAGATAGTTTTGTGATAAGATAAATTGTAACGAGCAACAAGTAACAAGAGTAAATAAAGTGAAGCAAGGTGGCCCAATCCTTTTTGTAGCAAAGGACAAGCCTGGACAAACTCTTATAATAGGAAAAGCCTCCCGAGGACACATGGGAATATCGTCAAGCTAGTTTTCATCACGTTCATATGATTCAAGTTTGGTACTTTGATAATTTGATATGTGGGTGGACCGGTGCTTGGGTGCTGTTCTTACTTGAACAAGCATCCCACTTATGATTAACCTCTATTGCAAGCATCCACAACTACAACAAAAGTATTAAGGTAAACCTAACCATAGCATGAAACATATGGATCCAAATCAGCCCTTACGAATCAACGCATAAACTAGGGTTTAAGCTTACATCACTCTAGCAACCCATCATCTACTTATTACTTCCCAATGCATTCCTCTAGGCCCAAATAATGGTGAAGTGTTATGTAGTCGATGTTCACATAACACCACTAGAGGCTAGACAACATAGATCTCATCAAAATATCGAGCGAATACCAAATTCACATGACTACTAATAGCAAGACTTCTCCCTTGTCCTCAGGAACAAACGTAACTACTCACAAAGCATATTCATGTTCATAATCAGAGGGGTAATAATATGCATAAAGGATCTGAACATATGATCTTCCACCAAATAAACCAACTAACATCAACTACAAGGAGTAATCAACACTACTAGCAACCTACTAGCACCAATCCCGGACTTGGAGACAAGAATTGGGTACAAGAGATGAACTAGGGTTTGGAGATGAGATGGTGTTGGCGAAGATGTTGATGGAGATTGCCCACTCCTGATGAGAGGAGCGTTGGTGATGATGATGACGATGATTTCCCCTCCCAGGAGGAAGTGTCCCCGGCGAACAGCTCACGGAGCCCTAGATTGGTTCCGCCTCGTGGCGGCGGAGTCTCGTCCTGAAAGGTTGCTTCCTCTTTTTTTCTCATCGAAAGACTTCATATAGGAGAAGATGGGCATCGGAGAGCCACCAGCGGGCCCATGAGGTAGGGGGGTGCGCCCAAGGGGGCGCCCCACCTCGTGAGCAGGGTGGGCCCCTGTCCTTCATCTTTGGCGACGATTTTTCTTTATTTATTTTAAGATATTCCGTGGAGTTTGGGACTTTTGGAGTTGCACAGAATAGGTCTCCAATATTTGCTCCTTTTCCAGCCCAGAATTCCAGCTGCCGGCATCCTCCCTCTTCGTGTAAACCTTGTAAAATAAGAGAGAATAGCCATAAGTATTGTAGCATAATGTGAAATAACAGCCCATAATGTGATAAATATCGATATAAAAGCATGATGCAAAATGGACGTATCATGTGGTTACATGGAGCTTCTGTTTCTAAAGCGGTGTCCGGTTTACCCCTTGGTTTAGCTTGTCAAAGGCTTTATATTATATCACTTGGGGGCTTGGTCGTATCCGAACCATAGCTACACCTTTTGATAGGCGCAATGCCATAGCATCACTTGGGGGCTTGGTCGTATCCGAACCATAGCTACACCTCTTGATCGGCGCAATGCCACAACATCACTTGGGGGCTTGGTCGTGTCCGAACCATAGCTACACCTCTTGATCGGTGCAATGCCACAACATCACTTGGAGGCTTGGTCGAACCCGAACCATAGCTACACCTCTTGATCGGCGTAGTGCCACAACATCATTTGGGGGCCTGATCAAACCAGAACCACAGCTACACCTCTTGGGGGCTTGGTCGTGTCCGAACCATGGTCACACCTCTTGATCGGCTCAAAGCCTCGCCTATAATGGTTTTTATTTGCCTTTGTTTGAGTTATGTTCTATTTTTTGATAAAAAAAATTTGGTTGCTTTTTAAGTGGCATTGACAACCTGGCTCGATTGTCAATCACAACTTGATAGTACATGATTCAATTATAATCCAGCGACTAACAGCCCGGTCTGGTTTTGAATCAAAATCTCAGTATGGAGTGAACCGGTGTTTATCATAACCCGGAGCGGTTTATATTATAAACCGGCCTTATATCAACAGGAGTTGTTTTCTCCTCCAAGAGTTGGGTTATAAATCCCGCTACAAGGTTGGCCAGCCAACATCATGCATAAAGGTTGCAGGTATTATATATTTCCACTTTGGTTATATGTCACAACCTAAGTTATCATGTTCGGTTATATATATATGGGTATCATGACCTTTACCGCCAGGGCGCTTTAAGCTTCTTGTCTGCAGAAACAGCTTGGAAAAATGAATATGTAGATCATATCTTACGTATGACGAATCAAGCCAGTATCAATTGCAGATAAATATGCACGAAGGCATATCAGAACGAATATTTTAACTAAGCCTATTACAAGGCTTTCCAGTGCCCAACAGGATCATTGTTTTCTCAAAATACATGTCGCAGCATGTAGAAGACTAAACCGGCCTCCGGTTCATGATTGGTCACCAGCTTGGCCTGACGGTTGCGGATCATCTTGCGCCGGTTCAACTTCTTCTTCCCTACCCAGTGGCTGGAAATCAACAGTTGCCCAGTCGATCCCAGTTAAGGCTTGGAATACAGCTTCATCACTTATCAGCGTAGACGGTTCAATGTCAGGGGCATAAGTGTTCTTACAGATTGGCGGGATAAGATTTTGAGCTTCCGGAATTGGTGCAGCAATCCGCTTGTTCTTGTCATCATAGTTGGCTTGATAGTACGACAGGTCTGCTTCTTCAACTAGTTGACAAGCCAATGGGCGCACTTCCCGGTTTATCATCCGAAGATCATCTTCGCCAAATTATGTTCCGTCTTCCTTCAAGCTGGGATAACCTTGGGCTGCTTCAACTGGATCAAAGTCAGGAACCCATGCTTTTTCCCGGTTCAGTGCGGCCAAAGAGCCCGTTCTAGCAACAGACTTTTTTACAATACAAAAAAAGACACATCCGTGACATTTTGGGCCGAACGAAAAAAATTTCTGTGATACATATGACACTTCTATGACGATAATTGTGACAAAACCCGGTATCATCATAGATGTGGTGAGATCCTACTTCTATGACAAAAAATCATGACAGAAAATGGGCTTTTCGTTCTTGGCGGGCCGGAGACGCAGCTGCATGACATTCTTTGGGCCGTCCATGACGAAAAAACCATGGTAGAAGCAAGGGCGAGGAAAATTTCGGGGAGTTGCCGGTTACGGTGGGAGGTCGGGGGCCGAGCGATGCGCGTTTCTCTCGTACACATACGTGTGTGTGTGCGAGGCGTTGGCTCTAACTGAACCCGAGCGAGGCGTTGGGCTCTAATCGAACCCGGCGAGTGTAATCGCAGGCTACGACATCGAACCCGAGTGATCGATTGATGGCTGTTAACTGAACCCGATCGAGCGATTCCTTCGCTACTGCTGCTAACTGAAGCCGATCGATGTTGCCACTAGGATGAATAGTGAGCATTGCAGGGGGTTTTGATGAATAGTGAGCGTTGCAGGGGGTTTTGATGAACAGTGAGCGGTGGCGTTGCCTCTGGATGAACAGGACCCCGTGGTGTGGTGGAGGGCTCGATGAATAGTAGACGGTGGAGGGGTGCCCGTGGAGGGGTGGTTGAACAGGACCCCATGGTGTGGAGGGCTGGATGAACAGTAGACGGTGGAGGGGTGGTTGAACAGGACCCCATGGTGTGGAGGGCCGGATGAACACTAGACGGTGGAGGGGTGGTTGAACAGTAGCCGGTGGAGTAGCGTGCGGTGGAGGCTGGATGAACAGAAGCCCGTGGAGGCTGGAGGAGGTCGACGGTGGAGATGAACAGTATCCCGTGGAGTCCCGTTTTGCGGTACGCCACACCCCTCCCGATGAACAGGACCCCCGGTTCGACCGTAGGAGGTCCGTTTAAATGCATTTTCTTGATGCACGCCACACCCTCCACCCCGTTTCGATCGTAGGAGGTCCGTTTAAATCCCGTTTTGCGATACGCCACACCCTCCCGATCAATAGGACCCCGATTCGACGACCGTAGGAGGTCCGCTTCCTCCGCTTTTGTGGTACGCCACACCCTCCCGACATCAGGACCCGTTCGAATGTGGCGGTCGAACACAAGGCCGTTTCCTCCGCTTACGGGTACGCCAGGCCTCGTTTCCATCGCCTGTTCCGTCCAAGCCGGTTGGCTCCCACACGTTCCGTTGCCTCCCGATGAACACGACGCATTCCATTGCCTCCCGATGAACACGACGCATTCCGTTGCCTCCCCATGAACACGTTGCATTCCGTTGCCTCCCCATGAACACGACGACGATGCTGTTTCTCCGTTCTGACCCAGCCATGTACACGAGCCCTCGCCGTACGTATGCGCGAGTAGGCGTTCGAGACCCTGCCCGTATGTACATACATGGCCGTATTTTCTTTCTTGCACCTGGCGGCTGTGACGTGCGTGTACATGCTACGTGCGGCGCCTCTACTACGACACGTGCGCGCCTTTACAACGACCAGTATGTACGTACACGTTCGCGACCAGAATGACAACGCTATGTACGGTTCGACCAGGTGGGTCCCGATTGTCAGGCACTTCCTTGCCTGCGAATATGTAGCTGGTGGGTCCCAGCGATGTGGGGCGAATCATTTTTTTGCTCGACGCACTTCCTTGCGTGCGAAGGTGCAGCTGGTGGGTCCCAACAGTCAGGGGGGAAACGTTTTTTCACGAAATACGGTGGCCCGTCCGGTGGGTCCCCACTGTCTGGTGGAGGAATAATTATTTTCCGCGTAATAAGGAGGCACTTCCTTGCTGCGGCCGTGGACCCGACTTTCCAGCCTCTCTCCACGTCTGATCCACGTCCGATGGAAGTCCTTCCTTGACCACGTTGACCACGCCAGCCGAGAGCACCACGGCGGTGGATGATGGCGAGGCCTAGGAAGGGGACGACGCGGAGCAGGGGAAGATGCGGCAGTGGAAGCCCGCGCGGAGAGGAGTACGAGGTTCACTGGTTCGGCTGCGGTGTGAGGCTGCCGTCGCCGCAGGGCCTGGCCAGCGGTGGGAATAGTAGGGGGCGGTGAGGCCTCCGTGGCAGCACATCCGGCCACGGGAGGCAGGAGCATGCGGCACGACCGGCGCTGCTTTGGGCGGCTGGAGCAAGAAGACCAGAGGTTGAAGAAGCACTACGGCCGTTGGATGGACATCGTACGGTCACTTGAGCTAGAATCGTTTATATTGACTAAGTTGACAAAGCCCTCCGTCCCCGTCAACTTAGTAGGCCCACAAGTCAGCCTCCCACCAAGATGGGTCCCAGCTAGCAGGGGGTATTCATTTTTTTGTGCGTAATAAGGAGGCACTTCCGGTGGGTCCGAGCTGACGGCAGGGGGAACATTTTTTCGCGAAATACGGTGGCCCGTCGGGTGGCTCCCAGCAGTCAGGGGCAAATGTTTTCCTCGCGAAATACTGGTGGCCCGTCCGGTGGGTCCCTGCTGTCAGGTGGAGGAATAATTATTTTCCGCGTAATAAGGAGGCACTTCCTTGCGGCTGCCGTGGACCCAGCTGTCAGCCTCTCCACGTACAGTATTCTTCCGATGGAATTCGGTCGTTAACGACAATGACCACGCCGCACCGAGAGCACCATGGCTGTGGACGACGGCGAGGCCTAGGAAGGGGACGGCGCGGAGCGGGGGAAGACGCGGCAGTGGATGCCCACGGAGGAGAGAATCTGAGGTTCACTGGTTCGGCTGCGCTGCCGTCGCCGCAGAATAATAGGGGGTGTGGGTGAGTGGAGTGGAGGTGTCACAGCCCTAGAGCTTGCTTGTAGCTAGTGGCATTGCATCCATGCATCATGTTTAATTTTCATGAAATTTGAAATGGGGATTGCCTAAACCCTAGCATTAAAGGAATTCAAATAGGCTCAACCATAAATATTTTTTCAGTGATTTCAAATGGCCTTCAAAAATGTTCACCATTTTTGGAAAAATCTTGAAACAAGAACTAGAGATGTTGCACATTTCTCCATGACATTTGGGTCTTTGAATTAAATCATAAGTATTTGAGTTTGGGCATTTAAAATTATATAAAATATTTCAAATGCCCAAATATTCCCAAACTAAAATGTTTCATGTTGGAAATATTCCAACATTGGACCAGGAGCAGTTTGGTGATTTTTGGAGCTGTTCTAGTATTTTTAAAAACTCCACAAAGTTGCAGAAAAAATAGAAAAAGATAAAACAGGGAAGGACTTACCTGGCGCCACCTACCCGGCCCACCTGCCGGCCCAGCCCAGCAGCCGCGCCAGCGAGCTGCTTGGCTCGGCCAGGCAGGCAGCCAGGTGCTCGACGGCAGGCACCGCATGGGTGCCACGCACCTGGTCGCCGCCTCGCCGCTCTTCTCGCCAGCTGCCGATGAGGATCGCCTCCTCGCTCTCCCCTGAACCCCCTGGACACTCCCTCTCCTCCCCGGTTCATCTCTCTCGCTCTTCCCCGCCATGGCCGGCCTTGCCGCCGCTTTCACCATCGCGTAACCACGCTCCCGCCGTCCGTGCTCCCCTCACCTTGTCTAGGAGCTCCGCCGCTCTCGACTACCCCAAACTAGCCAAGCCCGCTCGCTCTAGTGCCCGAATCCACCACACCGCCCTCGGCCGAGTCCACCGTCATTGGAGATCCCCTTCAACGCCGTCGTCGCTCCGGTCCGTCCCGACCTCGACGAGAGCTTCTCTGGCGTCGCCCGTGAGCCCGTCTACCTCCCTTCCCTCTCTCTCTCGCTTTTGAGCAGCGTAGCAACAGACCAAGCTCACCCGCACCCGTCGCCCGTGGAGCTCGTCGCCGACGTGCTCCGGTCACTCTCCGGCCACCCCATGGTGTCCTTCACACTCACCGCACCCCATGGAGTCTAACCATGCACTCCCGCACCTCACCGACCCTCTAGCCCTAAGTTCGTCTTGGCCGAACTCCGTGACCGCCTAGGTCGTCGCCGGCGCCGATTCCGGCCACCCCGACCCCAACCGGCTCCACCAATAGCCGCGGCTTGCTCCCAGCTATCCATAGCCACCCTCCGCGGCTCATTTGGTCGCCGGAATCGCCAAAAGCACTTCCTCCGCCGCGTCGGGCTCGGCGGCGGCTAGTCGCCGGTGCAGCCGACGTGGACTTTGACTCGGGTGGGCCCTGGTTGACTCCGATGAGTCACTGACAGATGGGGCCCACCTCGCTAACTAAATAGGATTAGTTTAATTAAGTTTTAGTTAAACTAATTACCTCGACACCGGACCCACTATCGAGTTTGACCTGGGGCGCCAGTTGACTTTTCGACGTCACGGTGATGTCATCTTGGCTTTAATAACCCATTTTCTGGATTTATTATAATTCAGGAAATTTCAGAAAATAACCCAAACTTCAAATATTCATAACTTTTAATCTGTAACTCCAAATTAAATTATTTATATATGAAAAATGATCAGAAAAAATATGAAGAATCTGTTTAGGCCATGATCATGCATGTTTGAACAAGTTAACCTCACCGAATAGGATGAATCATGATTAGGGTAAATTATGAACTAGCATTTGGAGTTGGAGTTTAACCTTGTTTGAATTCTACTTCAATTAACCTGGCTAGACATTGCATTAGGTGAAATCAGTACCTTAACATGACATGTCATTCATGTGAATGTGCATTGCATTGAATGTGTTCTTTCTCGATTCTTGCGGTGATTGTCCCTCTCGATGAGCGATGTTTCAACGATGAGTTCGATGACACCGATGAAGAACTATATTATCTTCGAAGTGCTGTGCAAGCAAAACCCCTTGTCCATTCCGATATAATCCCACTCTCTCGCTCCTGCTCTATTTTATTGCATTAGGACAACAACGACTCATGTGTTACTTGCTGCGGTAGCTGAACCCCTTTATCCTCTCGTGATGACTGTCATTCCACGGTAATTAGATGAAACCCACTAGTATGAGTAGGAGTTGTTTGAGCCGTGTTGTGCCTACTCATTCATGCTTGTTGTCATGCCTGCTCTTGCTTAGAGTTGAGTCAGTGCGATTCATCGGGAATGAATTGGAATGGTTGTGTGAACATGTCCCATCTGCGTGTGTGAGCTAAGTGTGTGAACACGATTTGGTAAAGGTAGCGGTGAGAGGCCATGTAGGAGTACATGGTGGGTTGTCTCATTGCAGCCGTCCTCGTGAACTGAGTTACGTGTTTGTGATCCATGAAACAGTTACTACCACGCATTGGGCCCGAAACCAATGGACCCTCTCGGCTTCTTAACCACTCTTGTCCTCGGTCCGGGAGTTGCAAGTAGTTTCGGTGTTTGTAGCATCAGGGGCCGCATAACGCTGACCGTAGGGGTGGGTTGTGTTGCGGTAGGCACCGTGGCCCGGTGTACCGATTCGCCTGCTTGGTGTCTCGGGAACCCTGCACACATCGTTCGGGCTGTATGGGAAACCTCGGCGGACTCCTGCGAATGGAACCCGAATAGGCGATAAACCTGGACTTGGGACTTGTGTGTTTAGGTAGGTCGTGGCCGACACCCACGTTGGGCTTCCGCTTGAAGGTTGCCGAGTACATGTCGTGTAAACGGCGGTAAGTGGTGAGCGTGTGTGAAGAAGTACACCCCTGCAGGGTTAATATGATCTATTCGAATAGCCGTGTCCACGGAGAAGGACTTCTGGGTTACCTATACCAGTTCATAGACAAGTGGAAGTGGATACTCTAAAATGCGCAAGATAAGCGTGAGTGCTATGGATGGCGTTCTCGTGAGAGGCGGGGAGCGGGTCCATAGTAGTGTATTGATATGGTGAATATGTGAACTCGTGCGCCACCTCAAAAGAGTTACTTGCAATCGTAGTTCAGGATAGCCACCGAGTCAAAGCTGGCTTGCTGCGGTCAAACTCCACCACCCCTTTTGATAATGATGCATATGTAGCTAGTTTTGATGTAAGTCTTCTTTGAAATGCGTTTGTACTCACGTTTGCTTATTTTACGTTTTGCAGAGAGTCTTCGGTCTCGCTAGTAGTTCCGCTTGGACTTGACGGTTAGCTTGATACCTCATTTCACGATCTTGTGCCCTCGGCAGATCTCGGTAGATAGTCGGGCTTCTCAGCCTTCTTCATTTATAGTTATGCGTACTCAGACATGTTTAGCTTCCGCTTGTGCTTTGACTTGTATGCTCTGGGTGTTGGGTCATGAGACCCATGTTTGTAATATCTCGCTCCTCGGAGCCTAATGAATAAATATTTGGGTCGTAGAGTTATGTTGTGATGCCATGTTGTATCTACACATATTGAGCATATTGTGTGTATGTTTGAAATGCTTGGTATGTGTGGGATCCGACAAACTAGTTGTTTACCCCAGGCAGCCTTTCATATGGGGAAATGTAGTCTCGTGCTTCTGAGCGATAGTAGTCCGCTACAGCCCGGTTCACCGGAGTCCCGCTATTGAGCACTCTTGCTTGGACACTTGACTGGCGGCATGTGTTTCACTGCCGTTCCTATATACATCCCTTCGGGAAAATGTCACGCGGTGTTATTCGGAGTCCTGCCTAGCCTGCTACAGCCCGGGATACCGGAGTCCTGTTAGCCCAGTGCTACAGCCCGAGTTTATACGTTGATGACCGACATGCTCGATGTGATTCATGTATGCCTGTCCCCATGGGTTAGCGCCGCTTTGGGTTCACGACTAGCCATGTCTGCCCGGGTTCTTTGTCATATGGATGCTAGCGACACTATCATATACGTGAGCCAAAAGGCGCAAACGGTCCCGGGCCATGGTAAGGCGACACGGTGGAATACCGTGCGTGAGGCCGCAAAGTGATATGATGTGTTACATGCTAGATTGGTGTGACTTAGGATCGGGGTCTGACAGCGTTGGTATCGAGCCTGTTGCTCAGAGGGATTACCAAGCCAAACTGGTGAAGTTATGTCTAGAAATGCTTTAGTTATGTAAGGGAATTGATTGTGGAAGGGAACGTAAGGCTCTTTTTACTCCTTATACCTCATGGCCTTCTGATCTGAGTCAACCTCTTCTCTTCTACGGGGTTAAGAACTAGGCTTCTTATCTACCTATCAGGATGACGTGTTACTAATCCGTAGACTTTTAAGATTGTTGGTTTTAAGACTCAGTTCAGTTCCTACTATTTCTGTATGATAATTGTTGATCTCGGAACCTTGGTATTGTGATGTTGAGTGGTCATGCCATCATTTTGCAGGATGTCTCAAATCATTTTGAGCATTTACAGCCGTTATGCTGTCCGAGTCATCCCAGGTCTCTAAATAGTCTGATGCATTTGCAAATCCTTTCCTTCCGTTCCGATGTTCTTTTGACTGTGTTAATCACACAAATTAGTATGTTGAGGTACTCCGCTGCCTCAACATATAAGTTGGAACTATTATTATGACCCTAGTTGTTTAGGAAGTCACCTAGCAATTTAGCAATGCTTTTGTATCCCCGGTGATGATTCTGGCCATTATTCTCGAAAGCATCCCGTGATGTTATTAGTTAGTAGGCATTCTACTCTGGGTTTACGAACCCGAGATTCACCCTACTTCATGTTGTTAGTATTTGCTAGTCCCTTTAGGATATTAGTACTTTGCGATAGTCCTCGAGGTCCATGGTATTTCCTTCTTCCAAATACCATGAACTAGTTATGGCGAAGTTCTTTTGAACCAAAAGATCACAACCAGAGTGCTCTTGAGGAGTACTCCATTCTATATTGTGACTCTGCCGGTTCTACTTTCTCTGCATGGATTATCCGGAAGAAATGTTGAGCTTTGTTCGACATACTAATCTATGCATCCACAACTCAGAAAATTATATGTTCCTTTGAGTTGCTCTCTTTAGTTGTATTCCGACCCGTCATCAATTGATAACCAAGAGTATGTGTGCATTCGCTTATCGATGTCTATTATCCTTGTGGTCCGTCAAGCCATTACATTACGGAATGACTAGGAGAAACAAACTCCAGTGCCTCATCCATTTCTAGGATTGGGTCAAAGCAGTTGTATTCCGCAGATCAAAATGCCAATCCAGCTTTGATTCTGGTCTACATTGGAGTGTTATCATCTTTATGTCAGGAACATTATGAGAATTGCACTTTCTCTTATGAATTCTTGTCGTAGTGATACTTCTCGCTATCATTATTCATTCCTTGGTCCCATGTTGATGCAACCGGAATGTCGACAAGTGAATTGTGATGTGTGAAATCGATACTCCTAGCAACCTCGTTGCTTGGTAGTTAATGGACAATATTTCCACTCTTAGCGTGTTGGTTATTAAATCATCAAACTAAGATTGATCGTGCTACCTAGTCCTTATTTCTGGTGCACCCTTCGATCAATGAGATAGGATTATTCAATCCCTTGCTTATTTGATCATATCATCTTGCCCTCAAAAGCAAGATTGTTCTCGAGCTTAGTAACATACCGACGGTCGTCACTTTCCAAATATCTTCTTGGAAGTGTTACCGGGTTGTCTCCTGACTGTTATGTTGAGCTCGTGATCAAGTTGGTTTCCTGTAAACCACCCATTCTCCAAGACTCTGTGTTGGATATCCCTGAACTAGTTGGTTGAGCTAGACAACAACTTGGAGAGTTGGAAGATAAAAGCTTGCCTGACTTAGTTCGTGCCAAAGGGATATTCTTGTGTAGTGTGTGTTGAAGAAAGATGATATCTTCATCAATTGGTCCTTGTGATCAGTTGCCGGACCTATTGTCTTATTAATCCTTTGATTTGAGTGTGGGCTATCGTCAAATCGAATCGGTACTAACGATGCTCGTAATGTTGTCTTACTCGTGGTTGACCCTCGGGCATACACCATTACATCCTTTGGTCGACCAATACTATTACCGTGTTCACATGATGGTGGAAGTCCATTGATATGGAAATTCCGATGAGTTCTTTGTTGAGCCCATCGGTAGCATTTGTCTCCCCCATGAGTCATGTTGAACATCAACCTAGTGTTGGAAACTTGTGTAAGCATTTCTTCGTGTTCCGTTCATGAAGCCTATGCTTGGATGGAAAGAGTGACTTCCTCGAATTCATGTGCTTTAGGTGTAAGTTGCCGCCATGAATTTGAGAAAGGTTTGTTTTGTTTCCTTTGGAATCATTCCAAGTTAGTCATGCACGTGCGAAGTATTCTATGGTCTGATAGACTGATCATCTTCATTCCATATGAATTCCATAGCACACCAAGCCACTAATTGATTGGTTCAGGGACAATAAGTTTCTTCATAAGAGCTAATCATATGACTTATGCAAGGACTTCGATATCCTCGTTGATGGTTCCCCACCTGAACTCGGTAGTGTTTTATGATAAGACTACTATGTGGTCATTCTTGTCTTGGACAACATGTTCACATGTTAGTAGCAGAACCAGCTCATGTTTTGGAGCTTGCTATCGTAGTTCATTCCCGAGAATCTCGCAACATCTTTCCGTCGATTTGTGTTGCAAACTTTCATTTTTGTTCTAGACTCGATGAGTCTGGAATATCTTAACACCAACCAGATCCGAATCTCAGGCAGATATGATGGTTGGAACATTCCTAGCATTTGCATTTTGTTCCCAGCTCGCATCCCATTGTGCCAATCTCCCTTGGGTTGCCTTCTCAGCAATTGTTGTCTAGGATCATCCTCAAAAGTGGACTTACCATGGGTCCCATCCATTTAGGTGATAAGCAAAAGTCATCCATTGCGTTGTCTTCAACAAGGTAGTCCACATCATCCATTCTAGTCCGGTGTACCATTCCTTTGCACTCCACCAAGCGATCGTTTGTGATTGCCTTAGGCTGGTATAAAGAGTTTCAATGATGTTATATCAAAAGTAATTCTTTTTGCCCCTTAAGGGAATAGTTCTTTGCGTCACCTTTCCTAAGGTGTCCCGTTATGGAATCATGGCAATCATCTCCTTGTTACGTTGAAACATGCACCATTTTACTTAAGCGTGGAATGGTTGCCTACCAATTTGAACCTTCGTCATCCATTGCTTCTCCATCATTCCTAATGTGTGTTTGGTGTCTCAACTCAAGAGTTGTTCTTACGTCTCTCCATGAACTGATCTTGAGTTGCTCGATCTTCAAGAAGATTAAATCCTGTAGGGTTTCCCCCTTCTTTCTGTTGTCGTGTCGAGTGAAGATCTCGAAAGCAAAGACGTCAAGACCAAGATGATGGAGTGAATCAACATCTTCGAGAAGGGCAAATGGATCATGAAGATTGTGATAGTTTTGTGATTTCCCTCTTCCTCTTACCTCACGTCTTGAATCTCGGGGCGAGATTCTTGTTTAGTGGGGTGAGTTGTCACAGCCCTAGAGCTTGCTTGTAGCTAGTGGCATTGCATCCATGCATCATGTTTAATTTTCATGAAATTTGAAATGGGGATTGCCTAAACCCTAGCATTAAAGGAATTCAAATAGGCTCAACCATAAATATTTTTCAGTGATTTCAAATGGCCTTCAAAAATGTTCACCATTTTTGGAAAAATCTTGAAACTTGATAACGGAGATGTTGCACATTTCTCCATGACATTTGGATCTTTGAATTAAATCATAAGTATTTGAGTTTGGGCATTTAAAATTATATAAAATATTTCAAATGCCCAAATATTCCCAAACTAAAATGTTTCATGTTGGAAATATTCTAACATTGGACCAGGAGCAGTTTGGTGATTTTTGGAGCTGTTCTAGTATTTTTAAAAACTCCACAAAGTTGTAGAAAAAAATAGAAAAAGATAAAACAGGGAAGGACTTACCTGGCGCCACCTACCCGGCCCACCTGCCGGCCCAGCCCAGCAGCCGCGCCAGCGAGCTGCTTGGCTCGGCCAGGCAGGAAGCCAGGTGCTCGACGGCGGGCACCGCATGGTTGCCACGCACCTGGTCGCCGCCTCGCCGCTCTTCTCGCCAGCTGCCGATGAGGATCGCCTCCTCGCTCTCCCCCGAACCCCCTGGACACTCCCTCTCCTCCCCGGTTCATCTCTCTCGCTCTTCCCCGCCTTGGCCGACGCCGCCGTCGCCGCACCATCGCCGTAACCACGCTCCCCGCCGTCCGTGCTCCCCCTCACCTTGTCTAGGAGCTCCGCCGCTCTCGACTACCCCAAACTAGCCAAGCCCCGCTCGCTCTAGTGCCCCGAATCCACCACACCGCCCTCGGCCGAGTCCACCGTCGCCGGAGATCCCCTTCAACGCCGTCGTCGCTCCGGTCCATCCCCGACCTCGGCGAGAGCTCCTACGCGTCGCCCGTGAGCCCGTCTACCTCCCCTTCCCTCTCTCTCTCGCTTTTGAGCAGCGTAGCAATCGAACCAAGCTCACACTTTCCGCGCCGTGGAGCTCGTCACGGCGTGCTCCCGGTCACTCTCCGGCCACCCCATGGTGTCCTTCACACTCACCGCACCCCATGGAGTCTAACCATGCACTCCCCACACCTCACCGACCCCTCTAGCCCTAAGTTCGTCTTCGGCCGAACTCCGGCGACCGCCTAGGTCGTCGCCGGCGCCGATTCCGGCCACCCCGACCCCAACCGGCTCCACCAATAGCCGCGGCTTGCTCCCAGCTATCCATAGCCACCCTACGCGGCTCATTTGGTCGCCGCAATCGCCAAAAGCACTTCCTCATTGGCGTCGGGCCTCGCGTGACTAGTCGCCAGTGCAGCCGACGTGGACTTTGACTCGGGTGGGCCTGGTTGACTCAGATGAGTCACTAGCAGATGGGGCCCAGCCACGCTAACTAAATAGGATTAGTTTAATTAAGTTTTAGTTAAACTAATTACCACGACACCGGACCTTTGTCGGGTTTGACCTGGGCGCCCAGTTGACTTTCTCGACGTCACAGTGATGTCATCTTTGATTAATAACCCATTTTCTGGATTTATTATAATTCAGGAAATTTCAGAAAATAACCCAAACTTCAAATATTCATAACTTTTAATCTGTAACTCCAAATTAAATAATTTATATATGAAAAATGATCAGAAAAATATGAAGAATCTGTTTATGCCATGATCATGCATGTTTGAACAAGTTAACCTCACCGAATAGGATGAATCATGATTAGGGTAAATTATGAACTAGCATTTGGAGTTGGAGTTTAACCTTGTTTGAATTCTACTTCAATTAACCTGGCTAGACATTGCATTAGGTGAAATCAGTACCTTAACATGACATGTCATTCATGTGAATGTGCATTGCATTGAATGTGTTCTTTCTCAGTTGCCGATGATTGTCCCCTCTCAGTAGACGATGTTTCAACGATGAGTTCGATGACACCGATGAAGAACTATATTATCTTCAGAAGTGCTGTGCAAGCAAAACCCTTTGTCCATTCCGATATAATCCCACTCTCGCTCCTGCTCTATTTTATTGCATTAGGACAACAACGACTCATGTGTTACTTGCTGCGGTAGCTGAACCCCTTTATCCTCTCGTGATGACTGTCATTCCACAAGAATTAGATGAAACCCACTAGTATGAGTAGGAGTTGTTTGAGCCATGTTGTGCCTACTCATTCATGCTTGTTGTCATGCCAGCTCTTGCTTAGAGTTGAGTCAGTCCGATTCATCGGGAATGAATTGGAATGGTTGTGTGAACATGTCCCATGCGTGTGTGAGCTAAGTGTGTGAACACGATTTGGTAAAGGTAGCGGTGAGAGGCCATGTAGGAGTACATGGTGGGTTGTCTCATTGCAGCCGTCCTCGAGAACTGAGTTACGTGTTTGTGATCCATGAAACAGTTACTACCACGCATTGGGCCCGAAACCAATGGACCCTCTCGGCTTCTTAACCACTCTTGTCCTCGGTCCGGAGTTGCAAGTAGTTTCGGTGTTTGTAGCATCTTTGGGGCGCATTTAACGCTGACCGTAGGGGTGGGTTGTGTTGCGGTAGGCACCGTGGCCCGGTGTATCGATTCGCCCGTTTGGTGTCTCGGGAACCCTGCACACATCGTTCGGGGCTGTATGGAAACCTCGGCCGGACTCCCTGCGGATGGAACCCGAATAGGCGATAAACCTGGACTTGGGACTTGTGTGTTTAGGTAGGTCGTGGCCGACACCCACGTTGGGCTTCCGCTTGAAGGTTGCCGAGTACATGTCGTGTAAACGGCGGTAAGTGGTGAGAGCGTGTGTGAAGAAGTACACCCCTGCAGGGTTAATATCATCTATTCGAATAGCCGTGTCCACGGAGAAGGACTTCTGGGTTACCTGTACCAGTTCATAGACAAGTGGAAGTGGATACTCTAAAATGCGCAAGATAAGCGTGAGTGCTATGGATGGCGTTCTCGTAGGGAGACGGGAGCGGGTCCATAGTAGTGTATTGATATGGTGAATATGTGAACTCGTGTGCGCCACCTCAAAAGAGTTACTTGCAGTCGTAGTTCAGGATAGCCACCGAGTCAAAGCTGGCTTGCTGCAGTCAAACTCCACCACCCCCTTTTGATAATGATGCATATGTAGCTAGTTTTGATGTAAGTCTTGCTGAGTACGTTTGTACTCACGTTTGCTTATTTTACGTTTTGCAGAGAGTCTTCAGTCTCGCTAGTAGTTCCGGTTGGACTTGACGGTTAGCTTGATACCTCACCACGATCTTGTGCCCTCGGCAGGATCTGGTAGATAGTCAGGCTTCTCAGCCTTCTTCATTTATAGTTGTCTGTACTCAGACATGTTTAGCTTCCGCTTGTTCTTTGACTTGTATGCTCTGGGTGTTGGGTCATGAGACCCATGTTTGTAATATCTCGCTCCTCGGAGCCTAATGAATAAATATTTGGGTCGTAGAGTTATGTTGTGATGCCATGTTGTATCTACACATATTGAGCATATTGTGTGTATGTTTGAAATGCTTGGTATGTGTGGGATCCGACAAACTAGTTGTTTACCCTGTGCAGCCTTTCATATGGGGAAATGTAGTCTCGTGCTTCCGGCGATAGTAGTCCGCTACAGCCAGTTCACCGGAGTCCTCGCTAGCCCAAAGCACTACCGCTTGGACACTTGATCTGGCCGGCATGTGTTTCACTTCGTTCCTATGTACATCCCTTCGGGAAATGTCACGCTGGTGTTATTCGAGTCCTGCCTAGCCTGCTACAGCCCGATACCGGAGTCCTGTTAGCCCGGTGCTACAGCCCGAAGTTTATACGTTGATGACCGACATGCTCGATGTGATTCATGTATGCCTGTCCCCATGGGTTAGCGCCGCTTTGGGTTCACGACTAGCCATGTCTGCCCGGGTTCTTTGTCATATGGATGCTAGCGACACTATCATATACGTGAGCCAAAAGGCGCAAACGGTCCCGGGCCATGGTAAGGCGACACCCGTGGGAATATCGTGCGTGAGGCCGCAAAGTGATATGATGTGTTACATGCTAGATCGGTGTGACTTAGGATCGGGGTCCTGACAGGAGGGATGGCCTGGCCAGCGGTGGGAGTAGTATGGGGGCGGTGAGGCCTCTGCAGCAGCACAGCCTGCCACGGGAGGCAGGAGCATGCGGCACGACCGGCGCTGCTTTGGCGGCTGGAGCAAGAAGACCAGACGTTGAAGAAGCATTACGCCCGTTGGATGGACATCGTACGGTCAGTCGAGCTAGAATCCTGCATATTGACTAAGTTGACAAAGCCCTTCGCCCCCCTCAACTTAGTAGGCCCACTATACTGGGTCCCAGCTAGCAGGGGGAGTATTCTTTTTTCTGGGCGTAATAAGGAGGCACTTCCTTGCGTGCGAAGATATAGCTGGTGGGCCCGAGCTGTCAGCGGCGGTAACGTTTTTTCGCGAAATACAGAGGCCCTTTCAGTGGGTCCCAGATGTCAGGTGGAGGAATCATTATTTTGCGCGTAATAAGGAGGCATTTCCTTGCGTGCGGCCGTGGACCCAGCTGTCAGCCTCTCCACGTACAGTCCACTTCAGATGCATGTCGTTCGTTGACCACGTTGACCACGCCACGCCGAGAGCACCAGGGCGGTGGACAACGGCGAGGCCTAAGAAGGGAATGACACGAAGGCAGGGAAGACTCAGCAGTTGTTTCCCACGCGGACGGGAGTCTGTTCAGACGAGGTTCTTGGTTCGTCTGCCGTCGCCGAGAATAACAGCGGTGTGGGACTGTGGGTGAGTAGAGGGATGGCTAGGCCAGCGATGGGAGTACGGTGGGCGGTGAGGCTTGCTGGCAAAGACAGCTGACTGGGAGGAGGGAGCAGACAGTCCGCCGGGCGCTTGTTTGAGCGGTTTGGAGCAGGAAGAGCAGAGATTGAAGAAGACGGTACTATTGGATGGACATCCAACAAAGATACAGTGCCATCCGTGGAAAGCCTCAAATCTGTGGAAAACAGCATACAGCCCATCTGCCATTATTTCAAATAGTTTACAGCCCATTTGCTAATTCTTACGGGTTTTTTTGGAGCCCATATTCTTTTTGTTAGCATTACAACCCATATTGTGGCCACGGTTAAAAAATTATACGAAATTTTGCATATGTCGGTCTTGATGCGAACTGTTTTTAATCCCGAAATTTCGAGTCACATTCAGACTGATTTTAAAAATAAATGTATATCCATATAAAATCCAATAAATTGTCCACGCATAAAAATCAATGCAATTTAAAATCTCAAAATGAAAAAAAGATATTTGAAACTAATTACCAGTTTGATGTGTTTTAAAAATGTACAACCCATTTCTCACTACTGATAGCCCATTTTCTCGGCCAGCCGAATGAAGCTCTCCTCATCTTGAAAGATTTGCAGCCCAACAGGCCTGATAAAGCGACTTACTTGAAAAATCACAAAAAAACTGGGCTAGCCATTTTCGTAAAGAAAAAAAACTCTTTGGGCTGGTTTGTGGTAAACATAAAAGAAAAGGCTGTCTAGACAGGCCAGTGTCCCGACAGCCAGTTGACACCCTGCGTCTCAAAAACAAATTAGATAAATGCCACTCCAATTATGGCGATTCATAAAAATGACACTGCAATTTCCAAACTTTGAGAAATGCCACTGCAATTTTTGCAAACTTTGAAAAACGCCACTGCAGTTTGCAAACTTTAAAAAAACGCCACTACAGACTTCGAAAAATGCCACTAGAAATGGCATGACATGGCATTTTTCAAAGTTTGGAAATTGCAGTGGCATTTCTCGGAGGCATTTATCAAATTAACCCAAAACAAAAATATGGGCGAGCTACTGGGTCCCTGGTGTCAGCTGCTCGTTGTGCAATTCTCTCGTTTATTGACTACGTTGACAATGGCATGGGACCCAGATGTCAGAAATCCACTAGGAGGAGCCATTTTTTTATTGGCTTGAAATAAGGAGGCTCTTGCTTGCGTACTGCCATGACCTTAGCGGGTCCCTGCTGTCATCCTCTCCACGCATACAATCATCTCCGATTGTGTACGCGTCAACTTGCTAGGCCCAAAAGTCAGCCTCTAAACCCGTGGAGGACAAATACAACCCATTTAAAAAATAACAGCCCATTCCATACGTTCAAACGGAAAGTTCAACATTCAGAGCAAAGTAACAGGTCTGATCCACATATAGAGTACTGAACTTCCACGTTGACAACCATCATAGCCAAGTTAACTATTTACTCCCACTAATACTCTAGTAGCATACAAGTACTAACTTACTCTTAGCTAACTAGATGATGCCGGCCGCCATCTACGGTACACGCTAAACACCGGCACCGGCGTCCTACGCCTCGCCTCGGACTTGCTAGAGGTGCGATAGGGCGCGTTGCTCGCGCGCGTTGGCCCTTTACATGCCGGCGTGGTCTACCGAAGCTTCGGCTTCCAAGTGGGAAACCCACTTGACGAGCTGGTAGTAAAAATTGGTGTCGCGAACGCGTGCGTGCTCGACAGCCTCCAGGGCCATTTTCCGTGCGCCGGCCTCCACGTAGTCGGCCCTGTTGCGGGCGCTCTGCTCGCGACTCAAAGCGTTGGTGCGCTGCTGCTCCATGTCCCACTGGCAGCGCAAATTGGTGATACGCTGCTCCTCCGCCAGGCGGTCGCGCTCCAACAACTCCTGCTCCTCCTCCATGCGGTCGCGCTCCAACAACTCCTCGATCTGCGCATTGCCTCCTCCCCCCGTCTGCCTTCCGATGAAAAGCCAAACACTAGTTCCGGCGGTGACCGCCTCCGGCGTCGCCTACCGCGGACGGGCGGGGGCATGGCGGACGTGGCGAGCAACGTCGGGCCAGTGGGGGCTTATGAGGATATGGCAAGTTGGGTCACAGTGGCACCGGAGAAGGCCGGGAAGCACTACTTATAGGGGGAAGGTAGCGCGACAGTCATCGGAATTCAATGCATAATGTCTTAGCGCGCCATCTTGCCGTGGAAAAGTAGGGAAACTGAAATTATGACTGTGCCGTCCCGTCCGGTCTGGGTTGCACGCCGGCATGGCGGTTAAACGAGTGCACTCGAATCATCTCCCTCCTTGTCAATAATGATTCCACGGATTTAAAAAGCCCGCAACAATTAAAGCGTATCTTTTTTCACATCAGTTAGATGCCTTAATTACGGCCGGCTGCATGCGAGCACTGGAATCGCTTCGCGATGCAGCGAAGCAGCATGCAACGAGTCGCAGCCGAGGGCATGCATGCAGCCACTTAAATCGCTGGAATTAATTAAGCTTAAACTTCTGCATGCCGTTAATTATTGCCATGCCTTGGTCTTGCTACTTTGCTCACGGGACTAATAAACCCGAACGGAGGGAGTACCTTGGTTGGTGAGAGGTTTGAACTAAGCCCTGCAAACCGGAAAGGAGGTACTAGTACGTGCGGGATCCACTATTTATTCGTGTAGGATCGAGTAGGTCGTTTCTTGAATTGAGCCCAAACCGGAAAGGAGGTAGTACGTGTGTGATCCGCTATTTATCCATGTAGGATCGATAGTGTAGCTTGTCAGTTTCTTCAGAGGTAGGCATTTTATCCGTGTAGGATCGATAATGTAGCTTGTCAGTTTCTTCAGAGGTAGGCATTTTTATTCAAAAAACTGCCACTTCGCATCTTGCGTCGCAAATAAAACTGCCAGGAGCGTATTTGTAGGCTAGCTAGTGATCGATCAGTAACTTGTAAACACTGAGCGAACAGAAATAAGTAACTGTTAATGCATCTCAATGATTCACAGATCATATACAAATATGTAGCTCCAAAAGCAAAGATCTAGAAAAACAACTGTTCTTCCTACTAACATGGATACTTCTCTAGGCCAACATTCAGTACAGACTGAAAGACACATTTGTTTGTGAAGTCTACAATTCCTCTTGCAAACGTAAGTTGTTTCACCAACAGCTGGAACCATGAGAATGAACCACACATGATGGAGGAACATCCACTGCAATATGATATGGTCTTCTCTCGATCACACCGGGAGACTATTTTTCGAATACAAACTTTAACTTAGGCAAAATGATGCCCATTGTATAATCAGACCAAAGCAATGAAGCACCTAGTGTTGGCCAGTAAATAGAACAGTATTACTTTTCTGCAGTCCATCAAGTGACTATCCAATCTGTGTCTATTTTCAAATGGCACTGCATGCAGTCACTATACTATTCTCTTGTGTAGTTCAACCAAAATAGCAACGGGCAGACATCTCTGTCTGCACAAATATCAAGCAGCTAGTAAACATATACCGCACCATGTTCGCAGTGATGGAAGAGGTGAAATCGATACAACCGAAATTGAGCATCCAATCATTGAATCCTGTCCTGCACCTCCAATGTAGGTCCACCCTGCCAATAAATTCACATGCAAACCACTAGTTTTACTATCTAATGACAGTACAAAAATAGTAGCAAGATAGTAGCAAACCATGTACCTTCGTAATGAACAGCTCATAGTGCCACCAATTGGATATAAAGGTTTGGAAAAAAACATGGTCCTAATGTTGAACCAGTTGGACTTTTTGTGCAGTTCCACTAAAATCGAGCATCCATGTTTGCATATATATTGAAAGTGTGATTACTATAAAAGTTGCACTAGTTGAAGCATAGACTCACAAATATAAGCATTCCAATTTCTTAATGGGAAAAGGTAGCAAGACTGTTTCTAACCACCTGTTTGAAGGAATAAATAAAGCAACATCGGTGATGTCGGGAAGGCATACATAGTTTTTACGAAAAACTGAGCTATTCTGACCTTTCCTCTTCTTTTAAGCAAATTTTGTGCAGTTCTACTAAAATAAAATGCCATCACCGCCATGACAATTCAGTGACACTGCATAAAAGGAAATGACTTAACATTACGTCATGATGTCGGGTATGTAGTCGATGGGCATTAGAGACAAACATACATACCTCCTCCGATAACATAATGAACATTAATTTTAACAAAGGTGTGACTAGCTTTACGGGATAATTTGAGTGAACTCTACACCCTCTCGTTCCTTAATATAAGACGTTTTACGGTTCAATTTAAAGTACCCAAACGTCTAGTATTTAGAAAAACAGGTAGTAGTTTTCTTGAGCACATATCTGGGAAATCTTGCCACACTTTATTTATGTCCATACGCTAATGCAACACCATTCGAATACTACAAATCAACACTAATCCAGTGGCTAGTGCAACGATAGAGTAGTTAGTTTATTACAGGTACAAGACAATGGTTTTCTTGAACAGATTTCAATAAAATCTAACCGGAAGGTTTCTATAAGAATTAACAATACAAAATGTAAAGGTAACAAGTTTCAACATTGGTATACTAGCTGTGCATGAGCATTAAACCAAATACAAAAGTCTGAAGGTCACTAGCATTATTAACTAATGACAGTATAAAAATTTGCAAACCATGTACCTCCAAGGTAAACATCATTTCGAACTCGGGGGGACCTTAAAAATTGCTATCCCAATCTTGATAATCGATCAAACATAAAAACTTGATCGAACGAATCAAGAGAACAGCCGGAGGAGGAGGTGCCCACTCTTGACCTTTCCTCTTGTCTTCATAATTGTCTGTGCAGTTTAACCAAAATAAATGACATGAGCGCCTAGGAATTTTGGTGACACCGTACAAAAAAATTAACTTATCTCATGAAAGTGAGGTATGTAATCTATAAGCATTAACAGTGCAAAAATCTGAAGGTAGTAACAAGTTTCATCGTTGGTATACTGGTTGTGCAACAACATTAGAATGCCTTAGCTGAAAAATCTTTAATACATCCACAATCAATAGCTAACCGTGAAATAATCCAGTGACATTAAATGGCATTGCTTAAATTTATCGGTGTCATTAGACTGAGAGCGGCATTAGTTAAGTGTGGCATCACTTTAGCAGTAGCATTGCTTGACTTGACTGCTGGCGTTATACTAACAGCAAAAAAAGTGGCAATAAGAGCATGGGAGGCCCATTCGGACAGTGGGCACACCAGTACGATGTATCTCCACGGATGCAGAGTGGTGAGGGAGGTATGGTTGCCCAGAGCAACAAATATCCAGGCAGCATATGTGGATTACGTCCCATTTTTGTTCTCTTTAACCACCTTTTTCCTATGTGAGGACAACAAACCGATCGACCAGGTCATTATCTATTGCGTTGTCATGCCTTTCTACCCTTCTTCAACCAAGAGACACGAGACTCGTTCCTTAGCTACTGATTTCCCCCTTTTCAACCTAGATGCGGGTTCGATGCCTACTCTCTTGGACAGTATAGTCTCCCTTCCTTTCCTTATTCAACCCAGACATGGATTAGTCTGCATGAAGTAGGTTTTCCTTTAATAGTGCAAATTATGGTTTTCGTCTGCATGGCTAGCAGAGCAGAGGATAGCAAATTGGGAAGATGGTGGAGTGGAAAAAGATCCACATGCAACAACGTGGCAGATGGGGCAATAGAACAAGGGTATGGTTCGAAAAGAGGTAGCATACCTGAGGGTCGGCGGGAAGTGGCTTCGCTCGTGGTCGTCGTCCTCCGCACACACTACGGCAGTGAGCTTGGGGACGGAGGCCATCCCATGGGCGCTTAGGGTCCGATAGGGCGGCCTTGTCGTCGATGCATGACCTCGCCACGACGACGAAAAGGCCAACGCTGCATCGTCCTTTTTCTTCCCGGCGGATCTGTGACCACCGGTGAGGAGGAGAGAGGGCCGTCTTTTTAGATCTGTAGAGAGGGTGGTAGTGTGAGAAGCAAGTGGGCAGCCCTTGGCAAGAAAGCTCAAGCTCCAGCCTATATATCTTTTTATACTACTAATCTTTGGAGGTGGACTAGTGGTAGAGTAGTTTATATTTTCTCTGCGTACAGTACCAGTTAGTCGTGCTTCAAAACTGAATGGCACGCCATTAAAAAATAAAGGTCGATAACTAATGCGGCACCTCGGGCCAACGCGGCTAGATCGCATTTTGCACGAGAAATTACACACCATGTTTCGTTGACATGTGGTCCCGTTCCAACATATCAGTGAGACGACGGCGAGTAGTAGGAGTATTTCCGAACGGACGTGTAGGCTGGGGCGCCTCTTCATGAACCGTGGCAAACTGGCAACCGTCCACCGACTCTTCGCCTTTCCCTCTCGATTTGGAACTGCTGTCGCACGATCTTCCTCTCCCTCCTCCATTTTCCTTCAGCCCTTCACCCTTTCTTCTGCCATTGTTCGATCGTCTTCGCCATGGAGGGAATAGGCCGGAAACGACCCTGTTATTCTTGCCCCGATCTAAAAGATGACGTGGTGGAGGAACTCATTGATCGGTGCGACGTCATCACCTCGGCTAGCATGGCAGGTTCGTTCAAGCCGATTCTCGACTCAACTAATAACATCATTACAAGGAACCCAAGAGTCAAAGAGCGGTTTGATCTCCCTTATCTTCTTCGCCGTGACCCTGATGACTAGCGCCGTCACGATGGAGGCCTCGCCCTGTGCAAGTTGATGCCGCTTGATAATGATACGTATGATGTTAAGATGCCATCGCTTGAGGGCAAGGCTTGGGCAGGGGCAAATGGAGATTGGGTTGTTTACACTGTGAGTTGGAACTTGTGAATGTGTACACTCGTCACCGGGTTCCACTTCCAAAAATCTCAGCAGACTACCCAGAGGTTGAGCACACCGGTATTGTACGCACGTTCAAATACAATCATGGTGACTGTCTTCTATGGAAGATAGCAATTTATCGAGTTCCCAACCGCTCTTGGAATTACAACAACTGTGAAGTTGTTGCTATCTTCGACAAGCTTGTTGCCGCCCTTGGTGGTTTGACTCGATGGATATTGCTCAAAAATCAGTTTCTGTACACGAATGAGTACTGTGATGCAATTCAACACGAGGGCCTTGTGTTTGCTGCCACCACTCGTGGCCTTTGTTTTTGCATGGCATCCTCGTAGTTTCGGTATGTTTGTCTTCCACCGTAATTATAATTGTTTCATCCACATGCATGCTGGTTAGCAAGTTTCCCTTTACTAATTAACCTTCTTGTTGTGTTTCCAAGGTCCTGTAAACATTCCACCACCTATACTTGAAAAAATTTATAACCAACGGGGAGATGAGGATGGTGATGATCACGAGCATGAGGACGAGTAGCGCCCATATACTCTCTGGCGCCTGGCAACTAATTCCGATGGATCACCTCTTCTTGTGTGTATACAGCCCACTGATGATGTTACTGCTAAGGAAGAAGGTGCAATCTCCCATGGTCGCACTCTCCGGACCTATTCAACACCCATTGCATGGTATTCGGGATGGATAATAGTGTGCTAGCGCTAACTCCTTCTCCCTAGTACAGAATTGATAGTCTTGAAGAAAACTCGCTCTTCCTTGGACAAAACTATCCAATGATGGTGAAAGGCGATCCAACTGCTGTTGACACAACATTACTACCATTTATGAGAAGCAAATGTGTCTATACCTTGGACATTTGGGTGGTTCCCTACCCTGGTACTGATATAGTAGGCCGCTTCAGCCTGGATGATCAGTCTTGCGTTGGTCTCGAGATCGAGCATGGATGGCCCGTCCCAGAGAATCACTTGTGGTTCAAAGCAAGCGTTTCCAACGCCGAGGAATGGTTGAGTTGAAGTTCATTTCATTGCTTGTTATTTGTTGTGTGGTGAAAACTTTAGTATTTATAATGTATCCTCATTTTCGATGTGGGTTGATGACCTATTGTATGTAATAAAATGATATGCCTGTGATAAACTTACTAAATTTATGAATGGCTTTCGAGTCGCTTCTCTGAGTGAGTGGTGCAATGAGGCAAAAAAATATTTTCCGAATACATAATTGTACGTGCACTGCAACAGGTTATCGGATGAGGCCAATCAACAATAGTAGTACACTATTTGTACTAGCTTCACATGCTTCACGCGTCGGGCGGGTGTTTTTACTGTAGCCATATGTTAATGTGTTCGCTATACATAACCAGCACCTCGAATCCTCGATAATGTATAGTAGGAGTAAGTAGTAGGAGTAGTAGGGTGGCATGGGCCAGAACAAGCATTCACGTCCAGGAGTACGGCACACGCAGCCAGCACGGCTTCCATCTGACACCATATTATTTCTTGGAATCTGTGCTAGAGCAATCTCTTCAACCTCTTCGTTTCTCTAACTTCAGCCATCGCGCGACGGGCGAGGTGGGGGTTTGCCGATAGTCGGTTTCCTTAACTGTGACCCCACTTGTAAGGCCAACTCTAACGCATGACCCCAAACGGACCTCCGTTTTGCATGAACTCCAACGATAATTTTGATTAGAAAAGCAAGACCAAAGAAGACAAGAACCACAAGAATACATTTTACTACTCCTGTAAGTTGGATCAGTGCCTTCTCGAAGCATTCATTGTTGATCTGCGGAGGCTTGATCTTGCGTGCTTCTTTCTTCTTCGAGTGTAAAGAAGTAGACGTTGCTTCCTTGCATCTAGTCTCATGTCTAGCCTCTATTCTAGTAGGAGTATCAACAAGTGCACTTATCTTATCTCTAGCCTCTGTGCTAGCTAAAAGTGATAGAACATCTACTAAATTGTGCTCTATCAATATATGGATGTACTCTTCTTCGCAATACAAAAACTTGCATCCATTCTACTCCCTCCGTTGCACAATACATGCCTTCTATTTGTCAAAATATATATGTATCTAGACATGTTTTAGTATATAGGTACATGCATTTTTGGACAAATGGAAGTCAAGTATTTTGGAACGGAGGGAGTACACAATAAAAATTTAAGTTAGCACAACTAGTCTAATCCGAGAGCACAACCGAAGATTTGGTCGGGTTCTTCCTCCTTTTGCCGACACGTGGGACATCCAAAGCATCCAGGTGTCGTGTCATGAAAGAAAATAGAGTGGTAGTTGAAGCCACGAGATGTGCATCTTAGGTTAAACTGTAAATAGAATCTTACTACTCTTGAGTAACTCCAAAAGAGGCCACCAAGATCTTTATTGGATTTGTTTTTCATCACCAAAGACGCCGAGGTGAAAGATGTGCGAGTTCGATTGGGTCCTCTTGCGTTTTCACTGACATGTGGGGCCGCATGTGAGCAAACAGACGATGGGCTCCGCGCGTCCGCTGGCTGGCTAAGAAGAGAGATAGAGGAGGGCTGAGCACGGACTGCAGGAAATTTGTTCTACGTACCTTGCTATAGGCTCGATATAGTGGGGTGGCATGGGCCATAACTAGCATTCATGTCTAGCAGTACGGCACACGCCACCCACACGAGTCCCATCCGACACCAATTTTCTTGGAGTCCGTGCTACATCCATCTCTTCTCCCTCCTGTTTTCTCAGCCATCGCGCGGTGGGCGGGGTGGGGGTTTGCCGATAGTCGGTTTGCTCAACTGCGGTCCCACTTGTAAGTGAAAATGCAACACAGCACGCATTCCCCCTTGAGCGTGCGGACCAACCGTGTGGGGGTGCGACGCGAACGCGGCAGGCTTTTCCTTTTGAACTCGTAACTTGTAAAATTTGGTTCTGCTCCATGGCGCGGCCGATAGATAAAAAATAACTATTTTGCCTAGAGTAATGAGAAGTTTGGTTCTGGCGGCATTCATGCATGGAGTATGTATGAAATTATGAAGTTGATGCGAAAGGTAAGATAATTACTGTAGTATCATATACTACTACATGGATTTGACGAAAAGATAAAAATACATACGGATCCATCAACGACATCCTCACGCCCTAGTGCACCGGGTCACCAACCGACGTGTGAGGAGCAGCGGCATTGGCGGCGAGCTCAACGTGCTTCTGAACAGTGTCGTCCAAGGTTGCCCTGCGGTCCAAGAAGGCCAACGTCCTATCATCCTCCTCTTGCATGTAGTAGTCCTTGTGGACGATTTGCGCGTAGACGTGGGTGATTATGTCGATGGTGTCTTGCTGCGCCAGGCACTGCGCGGCGAGCGCGATCTCGAGGTGGAAATTCTCCAGCGCGACGGCGGGCAGTCGCAGGGCCACCAGTGCGTCGAAGAGGTGGTCACCATAGTGGCCATTGAGGGTGGCGGGCATCGCGGAGCCTGGGCGCGTCGGCTGGAGGCTTACGTCAAAGTCGTTCGCGAGCTTCTTGACGACGGTGAACTTGTCGAGGAAACCGACGAGGACCTCGTCGAACAAGGAGACGAAGCTGTCGTCCAAGCGGCCGCTCGCCCTGGCAGCCTCAAGCAATACTACCTGGAGACTTTCCTCGGTGCCGGGCCGCAGGCCGGCATCGTGGACCATCTGGCACAGCCGCTGATGCTCGCGCTCATCGCCTCCATGGGTCTAGCTTAGCCTCTAGTAAACTGATCTTGCGATTCGAGTGATCACTCTTGCCCTTGGTTAGCATGCGTAGGTGCGTAAGATTTTGTACTACTCCTCGGCCCTCTACTGCACCTGCCTTTGGATGTATGATAGGTGGGCCAGCCACCCCCTGGGCCCATGTCTCATTCACCCAAAGGCAGTTGTCGTAAGTCAATGAAGCTGCATCCCCCTCCGTGCCGGTGCAGTATAGTCATCTCACAGGACCTCTAGCTAGTTGGGGCCAAACGAGAGAAGTTTCATGTTTACTGGTTTATTGGTCCCCTTTGCATTTTGCGCCAAGTTTTGACCTTTGATCTAACTAATAAAATGTTAATGCATGTAAACAAAAATGTTTTGTAAGTCACCTTATGAAAACCAAATAATCCCAAAACACTTAGGCATGGTGCATTAACTCCCTCCTTGTTTCTTATTTCGTGACATATGAACCAATGAGAGATGTGGGCCGTGCATGCTTTCAATGACTTGAGACTACCAAACATGAAATGCAGTGTTTAGTTCATTGCATGTAATCCTATTAGTACCTTGTTAGCAAAAAAACATTAAGTTCTCTCACCGATAGGAATAAATCACCATGTATTTATTTACAGAGGGAGTAGTACTAGATATTGCTAGTCAAATACTAAAATCCAGATGGACGTGGTAGTACTCCTAAATCCAGACGGTGGTGCTACTAGTACTAGTAGTAGCACTACCAATGTAGTAGTAGGAGTACTAGCACTGTACTACTCGTTGGTCAAATTATTACGTGCTGCTCCTCACAGTGAAGTGACAAGACCCTGCGCCGGAGATGACACTTGAGTATAGGCGCCGTGTTCGGCATACCATAGTCAGCCTCACCGTCTGCAGTCACTATCATAATGGATGTAGAGCTAGCCTGCTTACAACTAGCCCTGTTCGACATAATTTCCCATGCGTAGATGCCCGTGCAGTAATCGCATTTAAACACCAAGATTGGGGGTGGACGGCTCCGGCAGCGGCCATCGCGCCAAATTTTTCCACGGCCTTGGAACAAGTGCTGATTGTGAGAGACAAGGAGTTGTTTGTAAATAGGGAACAAGTGCGGCCATCTTTTTGCAAAAATGGAGAAGCTTGGTTTGTATCGTCGAGATCTAGATCCGACGGCTATTGGTGAAAGATGGGAGGCACAACATCATCACCAACTCAGGACCTGTTTGATTCGCAGGATTTTGAAAACGCAGGAATAGGACACGACAATATTACAAGTTTCAAACTGATATTACAAATGTTAGGAGTAATGTTGCACCTACGAAGAGGGAATTACTAGGAAGTTTATGTAAGAACTTTCGTTACTTTAGGTGGATGCAGCGTTATCGTACAAACTAAAATCCACCGCCCTCACAAGTCACTAATGTGCAAATAAGTTTTCGAGTCTCTAGTCACTTGATGTTTCAAAAACAAATTCAGCTTCTTCGGAGACTTTGTCATTTAGGCTTAGACGCTTGCGGTGATCAGCACGCCATTCATTTTTGCGCCAGAGAACGCCAACTCTCATTACCTTGAGCACACTTGCCTCCAGAACAAAGAACCTGGCCAATTTAATCTCAGATGTGCTGCCTCGGTAGTCGATCAAATCTATTTCTGTACGATGGAGATCAAGGCATTCACTGAGATTGTTATAGTGCAGCACATTTTTCACTTTCGGGTCTTTTTTTATCTGCAATAGAAGAGAACATATTAGATCAGCTAGCTGCATAAGATTGTCGTGTCATCAAGAGGTACCAATATCATTCGCTCATACGATAGGGTTGGCTGGCTAGTGATATTTTTTCACACTCTCTCTCTCTCTCTCTCTTTCCGTTTCCTCTCATTTAACTAGGAGCACGTGAAGAGCTTGGGCATTTGTTGCCTTCCACTATGTGGCCGATGCCATATTTCGCAAAAGTATGCCACATAATACGCATCAATGTCAAATCAAAAGATTTTGGCACCGCTCTCGCGATGTGAGAGAGTTGACACCGCTGTGCACACAGACCCACATGTATAAACAAATCAATCGAACCAACTACACCACCCTCTCACTCTCCCAAACAAGTGTTTTTTTATTACCTCAGTCCTCTCTCTCTCTCCCACGCAAAGGTTTTTTCATTACTGAGTTAATTTGGCACCGAGCAAAGTAGGTGATCGGTGGGGCACCAAGTGAGCAATGGAGGGCATCGATGCCAAATGCATCACAAGTGAATTTGGCACATGTTTTGGCCTACATAGCCCACTTTTGTACTCCCTCCATCCCAAAATTCTTATCTTAAATTTGTCTAAGAACGGATGTATCTAGTTACATTTTAGTGTTAGATACATCCGCATTCTAAACAAATGTAAGACAAGAATTTTGGGACGGAGGAAATACTACTTCGTATTTAGTGAAAAAAATTTACCACAGATTTACCTAAGAAAATGCCAATGCATGTCACTAAAAATTACACCATTTGAAATTATGTTCAAATACGAATCCAACGATATAGTACTTAGTGACATGCATTAACATTTTGTCGAGTTAAATCTATGGTCAAATTTTGATACTAAAAATTGGAAGAGTAAACCAGACGGAGGTAGTACTTGCTCTTAGGGTAACCATAGAGTTACTGGAGTAGTCTAAGTTACTTTCCACTATGACTAGCCTAGGCTACTATAGTAGTAAAGCATAAAAACGATGCAGGTGATCTCATGAGAAAAAAAATACTAAAAATATTTCTTTTGGTGCAGTGCGTAGATGCAGTTTTGAACACTGCACTTGTCATCGTAATTTGGGAAAAATTACGAAAAAATTGAGCTACGTTGTGATTACTGTTTACTTATAGGAAAGAAGTTTCACCTTGATGAGTAGCTTCTCCGTGCACGGAAAGCATGTAAGGAATCCAATAACTTGATCCAGATTGGGGCCGATAGATTTTAGTGCTAAGATCTTCACTTTGCATGGACTGGGTCAAGCTTGTGGGAATCATTTTCTGGAAGACGGTCGTAAATACATCAAGAAGAAATTTAAAAATGTGAATTTCAAGAAGACGGAGAAGAAGACGAGTGTTGTACCTGCACAATTATGGATCTAATAATGAATTTAGAGAATTTAGCAGACGAGTACACCAACGCTGTCAATTTCGGCGTGTCAATGACCCTGATTTTTGTTGGACCTTCTAGATCCGATACAAGCAATCTCTCAAGGAAAGGCGCATTCTCAATGACCATAACGTGGAATAGCTGGAGTGATCTCTTCCCAATTGATGTCTTGTTGCGGGGCCAGCAAGACACATAAATGATTCGTCAAGGCGATGTGGAGGCTAATGAACCCATGGATCTGCTCAAGACGAAGGTACTCGGCCTTGATACAGCTGCGGAGCAGGTGCTCCATAGCCTTCTTCGAGATGACAACGTCGAAGAGGTCGAGCTGCTTGAGTTGAGGGAGAAGAAGGGTGGGCGCGGCATTAATCTGGGGAAGATAGGAGGAGCTGAAGCTGGCGCGGCGCAGCGTTGGCGTGAGGCGGAGCACGGACGGCGGCAAAGAGCGACATCGTCCAGCTTCAAAGCTGAGCTCCTCGAGCTGATCTAGGGCGTGGGATAAGAACCACTCATCGAACTTGGGTTGGACCTTGCAGTTGGTACTTCGCAGAGGAAGCTGTCGATGGTGAGGTTGAGGGGGACGCAGCGCCAGAGGGGGCGCCACCGCTGGGAGAGCAGGGTGGTCCGCACGGCAGATTTGGTGGGGAGGAGGCCGATGATGACGAGCAGCATGTCGTCGGGGAGGCTGCTGATGAAGTCCAGGCTCGCCGGATGCGGTTTTGGCTCGAGCCGCCTCCGCTTGTTGGCTGCCTCGCCGTCCATCTCAACCGGTGGCGACGCCGGTGTACACGTGTGCTGGTGTGTGTTGTGTGCTGGGTGTGCACGAAAAGGCGTCCTTCATGCATGCCGCCGCCAGAAGGGTGAATTGTGCTTGAAAAGGCCCTTCGCGCAAGAAGTTTGTCCTCAATGCGCCCTCAATTTACTAGCGTGCGGGGTGCTACACCGAGTGGTTTCAACTTTGTTTACTTCACCGCGTGTCAGATGGGCCTCTAGTTTACTTATTGTCACCCACTGCCACAGGGGCTAGCACACGAAGATACGGAACACGGTGACAAGGTAGCATGTGGATTGGTTGACCGGTCAACTAAACAAAATACGAGCTATACGCCGACACGGTGAGCGTATAATCCGCTGGTATAGAGAGTTCGAGTGAGAGGGAGGCCCGTGAGAGATAAAGAGAGAGAGAGAGAGAGAGAAAGATCTACTCCCTCCGTTCGATAATGTAGTTCCAACATTTTTTTAAGTCAAACTTTTGAAACTTTGACCAAGTTTATAAAGATATTACTTATATCTACAATACCAAAGATAAATGATAGTATGAAGTAAGTACATGTTGTGATGAATCTAATGATCATTCCAGTGTAAATGTTTTTCTCCACATATACCTGGTCAAACTTTTCTGAGGTTTGACTTTTCAAAACATCCATATGCTTATGGACGTGACAGAGTCCCTAACTAGAGAGAGAGAGAGGGAGTGAAAAAAGTGTGTGTGCGTGAGTGAAAGAGACATGGACAACACACGATAAAAGTAGAGAAAAAGCATGTGTGTCTTATGCAAACATATCACACATGCATCTTCGACAACGGAGGCAAGGTGAGGAGATAGTGTGTGGTTGTTTGGAACCGAGAGAGCAAGACACCTAGCACGTGGCCACGAGGGGTCTGACAAACAAGGGAGAGAGGTCGAGAGAGACGTACGGAGAAAATGCAGACATGGGGAGGAGAGAGTGTATGTTTGTCATAGAGATCCCCCGAGATCGTGATGGGATTACATGGGCGGGAGATCGAGTGACAAGGTGTGAGCGCGATAGAAGATTCCCCGAGAGATATCGAGATAGACGTATGGTTGGAAGGAGACAATACGTGTGTTCATGACGGCTAGTAAGAGATAATCATACTTAGGAGGGGGAGGAGTGCTTGCGCCTATGGCCCTGTTTGGATACTCTAACTCAGTTAGAGGTTAGATTTAGATTCTAACCCTGAACTAACTCTAAGTAAAGAGGTGTTTGGATGGCAGGGTTAGATGGAGCGCGGATACGGCGAGGCACCTTCACGCGAGGTGCGAGAGGGAGGGAGGGAGAGGACGAGAAGCTTCAAGGAAGTGGGGAGGGATCTGCTGCGGGGAGAGCGAGAGAAAAAAGTGTTTATTAGTGGTCCCGAGAAGAACTAACCCAAATAAGCACCTCTTGGATGGGTTAGTTTTTTTGGATGGGTTAGATGCATCTAACCCAAACTAACCCTCTTGTTTGATATTTTTTGGTTAGTTGACTCCAAACTAACCCAAACTAACTCTAACCCATGGATCCAAACAGAGCCTATGATGAGTGAGGGATTATGGTACTTAGGGGGGTGCGTGTCACATGGAGATAGAACAAGGGCGGAGAGTGTTGGATGGATCTATATGTATAGAGCGAGCGAGACATGTGTATGTGTGAACCAGGGAGATATAAGGCAAGTTTGGCTTGCGTCCTGAGCATCTTTTGCCCGGCACAGGGGTTGTGGCTGGATTTCATGCACGCTTGTTTGGTTGCTACCATGAAAAAGAAAGCCCGCCTGCCTTGGGTTCCTTGCACTTTAATTAGCCCGGCTGAACTCAGACACTGCAAGTAGCCTGGCCCAGCGATCCGATTAACGCTGGCCGTGCTCGGTCGATGCTGACCACGAGGCTAATAAAGAACATGGATGGATATTAGCATTACATAATTGATGCATGGATTGATTGATGGGGCGTTGATGATTTGCCTGGCCCAGGCATGAACCAAACGCTTAAGCACCACACAAGCCTGGCCAGGAATATTTTACATTTCACGTCCACACCAGGCAGTACCGGCCATCAAGGCATGAGTGTCAGGTCACGAACCAAACTGACCAATAAAGTTTGAGAGGGATTGAGGAGCCCCGATAAGGCTGAGTGGTGCGTCAGATAGCTGAGAGGGGGAAAGAGATATTCCATCCGCTCGATAATGCAAAGGTATGTAAATTTTTAGAAGTCAAACTTTGGAAACTTTGATCAGGTTTACGCAAATGTTATTTATATCTAAAATACCAAAGATACATCATACAAAACTACATCTCATGGTGAATCTAATGGTATATGTCTGTCGTACTAGATGTAATTCTTTTTCTCCACGTACATGGTCAAACTTTGTGATGTTTGACTTTTCAATAAATCTATATGCTATGGACTGAGGAGAGTGCCTCGGTCAAGACAGATCAAGTGCGTGTGAAGGAGAATGAGTAAGTGTGCAAAAAGAGTATGTGTGTGAAAGAGAAAGTGACGACAAGCGATAAATTAGAGAGAGTGTGTGTGTTTTTTTGTTTCTTATGCGAACATATCACGCATGCATCTCCGAGATGGAAAAGCGAGGCAAGGAGATACACGAAGATAGCTAGTGTGTGATTGTTTGTAACGGAGAGAGACACCCCTGTAGCACATGTCCAATAGAGGTCTGGCCAACAAGGAAAAAAGGTCTATAAGGACACATGGATTGCATGGACGCATGGGGAGGGAGAGAGGGTGTGTTTGTGATAGAGAGATCCCCTCAAGATCGTGAGGGGAATATATGGGTGGGAGATCGAGGGAGTGCGTGCGCGATAGGAAGATGCCCCGAGAGAAATCGAGATAGACCATGCACATGTTTGTGATGGAGACTAAGATTAGCTAGTCATATACATAGAGGGGGTACTGCGTGTGCCTACAATTGAGTGAGAGACCATCATACTTGGCTCGTTGGGCATGAGATTATGTGTGTGTGCGTGTGAGATGGAGTGAGATCGAGGGAGAGAGATAGAGTTTTAGATGGGCCTATCGAAAAGCAGTGAGATATGCATGTGTATGTGTGACCTGTGGATGGAGAGTTTGAGAGAGGGGGGGAAGAGCTCCGAGACGACATAGTGGTGCGTGAGAGAGTTACGGGCAAAGAGCCAAGGAATTTGTGTGCGTACAATGAGTGCACCCAAGATATCTAGCTTGGACTAGCTAGAGTATCATACATAGTGTGCGAGAGAGACCTATAGATGGTGTATATATGCATGCGAACTAGACAGACCCCCCCCCCAACACACACACACAAAGAGAGAGAGAGAGTAAGAGAGAGAGAGAGATGGAGAGAAAGGGAGAGGGACCAACAAGGTTTTTGTGTCGGATGCGTGCGACAGAATTGAAGATTATCATCGAGAAAGAGAGAGAGAGAGAGAGAGAGAGAGAGAGAGAGAGAGAGAGAGAGAGAGAGAACAGGAGTGCGGGAGAGGGGGAGGTCGCGTTTTATGCATCAAAGACTGATATAAACCATGTTTTGATATAAACTTGCATTCAAATATTTAAATTGGAGAACATGTTGTCTGCAATCCAGATATGAACATATATATGCTTATATCAAACAAGTTCATTAATTTGACTTTCAACATGTTCATGGAGTACTATAATACTGTACAACATGCTACTCGATTGAGGTGTTCAATTTTGGATTCAGTTCACTATTTTGACCTACTGAACGAGCTATTTCATTAAATCGAGATATTTCATTTTCGGTTTGATTCGCGTTTTTGAGTGGGTCAACTATTTGTCATATAGTAAATCGCTAGCAATGAGCATGTAAAAAACACATTACTCCCGAGCATCATCTCTCCATCTCAAAAAGAAGTGGCAAGCTAATATTTCAAAATTTGATTCGGACCAACTTGGTAAGGTAGACGTGGATGCTCGTTCTCCCAAAATTTGAACGAACCGTTAAACATCCTCTCTGCTCGGTGGAATTCACCCGAGCAAATAAATGGGAGACGCTAAACTACCGTCCTATGTGGGACACGCATCAATTGGCCCGTTGTACATCGAGGGTAGGTTCATAACTTCATCCAAGCGCGCCTTCTCCTCGGCCAAAATGACATGTGTCGAATAATTCATAAACCATGGTCGGAAAAACACGCTCTCCTCGCCCGAAATAGCTCGCGCCCACTATTTGAAAACACGCTCTCCTCGCCCGAAATCGTTCGCGCCCACTATAGTTCAAAACACGCCCTCCTCGCCCGAAATCGCTCCCGCCCACTATTTGGGGAGAAGCAAAGTTACTCTACTATCCCCGACCCTCAGTACAGACCCAAGCCGAGAAGCCTATAGGCAAGGGTAGAACTGTAACTCCCCCTCACATTTCAGACAAACGCGTCAGAAGACATGGTTCCACTCCTCCCAATCCCCGCCTTCCCCATTCATACCTCGTGGGCACCAAATCACCTTCTCCCCGGGAAGCTCCCTTCTCCTGAGCCGCGAAACCTCAGCCCCACCTCCATGGCGCCCCCACCGCACCAATTTCACAGCCGCCCTCCAACCTAATGTCGGAGACGCTGTCCATTTGTCGTCATGCACTGGGCCGTGTGCCTCTTACTCCGTGCTGCTGGTGCTGCCTCGACGACGGCCGCGTGAACCATACCGGAGCCAATTCACCCCCGCCGTTGTTCACGGCGCCGGAGCGGCTCCAACTTCGGGTCCCTCGAGAGTCCTGGCTGCTTCCGTGTAGCCGTCGACCATCACGACATCGCTCTTTCCCTGCCGACGGTCGCCACCGCAACCGCGCCGGCCTCACCGACTCGGCAGCCGGACCTGCCTACTTCACCGTGCCGCCAGATAGATCGCACCCTCATCTCAAATCACTTTATTTAGGCGTCAGTTCTCTGAATTTTTATTCTGGGCCAATCGATTCCCAATCGGAAGCAGCACTCCTCGAGGCGGCGGAGCTCCTAGGCCGCCGGTTAGCTGGTGTCTAACGTAAGGGTGCGGGGCCGCAAGTTCGCTGCGGAAGCAGCGCTTAGATGGCTATCTTTTAGAGTCGCGTGGGTTGAAGGTACCGCCGCCACGGATCTGGATGACGGGAGTCTTTGTGGATTGGTGGTAGGCGCAACCATAGTCTTGATTAAAGGCGGGGAGCGGGGTTTTGGCCAGGGCCACGGACGGCGGAGGCAGGCTGCTCTGCCGTTGGTTGTTGGCTCTTCGGGGACGATTCCTAACAGTGTCAGCCGGGAGGCACAAGACGACCATCAAGCCATCGGGCGTAGATCAGACAGTACCAAAATAAAATAAAATCGTGTGACCCCAATTTAGTCTTCAGTCAACAGACGTGTGACCACTCTCTTACCTTCTTTGTTGATCTCTTAGTGTATTTCTTTAGATCAAAGAGATATGTCATTCTTAACATTATGCATTATCTGCATCTTCAGACACACCGTCTTCCGACTCACCACAGCTGCTCCAACAAGGGAAGCATACACCAGAAGGGAGCTATAGTCCCCACTCAACAGTTCCCTGCATCGAATGTTCCCTGCATCGAATGCGCGTGCCCGACATGGACATCCACAACAACTGCAGGGCCATCGACAAGTCAAAACATGATGCTCACTCCTATGGATGGCAGCCAGATAGGTTGTACCCTCATCTTACTTGTGTGCAACATTTATGGCTTTGTTATTCATCTAAGCATGGAAAATAGATTATCACATTTCACTGTATATTCATGCTGATCTCTTACAGGTCTTGTTTAGGAGTTCACGCTGTTCCATAGTTCAGCTAAGATACTTGTTCTTTAGGTAACGTTGTTCCATAGTTATCATCCATCAGCCAATGCAATCCCACAGGCTGGTAATTATAGTATTATACCACTTCTAGTATTACCTATGTTGTTCTTTAATACTTTTGTGTGCCATCTAGTTAATCTTGAGTACAAACGATACATATTCTGTAGCTTTCATCTGTGTTCTCCCTTTAGTTTATGAGACCTGTTGCTGCTAGTTAACCCTAGTCCTACTATTTATGTCGTCTCCTATAGGCACTCATTGCATAAATCTAACTACTAGTTGTCTTCCATGCATGTCAGATATAATTGCACACCGATATATCCACAAGAACCTCACTGAGCAATGTAAATGCCAATAAACTTGATGTCAATGATACCCAATATGATGGAACATGTAAAGGCAGTTCTTCAGAAGACTTGCAGAAAGATGATGAATCCTCTTCACCCCAAAAGGTCCTTGCTCTAACTTGGCCTGTTATACGGGTACAACATGCATATAATGTCCTGGAGTGTATCTACTCTGTTGCAATGCCATGTGCTTAGCATGCTGATCATGCATGTAAATATGTCATGCCTTCCTGTTTTTCAGTACCTATTCCATTCATGATAACATGTTTTCAATTTCAAGTACTGTCATTCTACTCTTTCACAATGCCATCTGCTTAATTTGGACATCATGCTTCCGAATATCTTATGCATTGTTATTTATCGGTATGTACTTCATCTGTCTGCCATACCATGTTTTTGTACATTGAAGTGCTGTTCTAGTTCTCTGTTGCAATGCCATCTTATTTTCCCAATCATACACGTGTATGTTGCCTTAGTTATTTCTCACGTATTCCGCTAGCATATAGTTTTACATTCAACTAGTGTTTTTTGCTGTGTTGTCCTGTCGTATCCCAAGCTCTTACACCATACTCCCTCCGTCCGGATTACATGTTGCCGAAATGGATAAAAAAGGATGTATCTAGAAATGAAATACGCCTAGACCCATCCACCTTTTTCCGGATGGAGGGAATACATGTCAATATGCCATTCCTTTCTATTCTTCAGTACCTATTCCATATCTCTGTTGTCGCATGTTTTATAATTAAATCACCATTCTTCTATACAAGGCATGCAAAGGGAAGACGACTATGTTAGAATCTGAAGGGTTACAAACAAGGCCTTTGCAAAAGATCCAAACGCAAGGAGATAATAAACCAAGTCCAGTTTTATAGATATCGCTCCAAAGACAGAGAAACTCAACTCCTACTGATAATAAGCAGATTCCAGTGGTCAAAGAACTAGTCCGCTCCAGTCGAGCAAAAATATGTCAACTCAATTCTAAGAAGCGTGTGCGTATCCTTGCATCATGAAATTTTATAGCATGTTGATCGTATTTTCTACATGTTTCTTACCCATCTCTCTTTTAGAAAATAAGCTTAACAGATAGAAGAATTTCTGCAATGGTATCGTTTAGGAGGAAAGATTCTTGCGAGAATTCTACGTGCTCCAATGTAGATGTAAGTACACATTGTATATCACTATATTTTTACATCAGCATGTATTTTGTTAATCGGGCGTGAATCCAACCTTTATCTGATCTAAATTTAGTTGTAGCAAAATGTATGATTAAAGGCCACAATGTTGATTTTTGTAAGGAAAACTGCCTGGTAGTTTTGCATCCTGAGCTGCATGAGTGTACTATCTCATATCAATGGGTCTGAATACTTTGGTTCTGTAGTGGGTTTTTTAGTGTTTTTTTTACTATGTTGACCTGTTGTATCCCTAGCTCTTACATCATACTCCATCCGTCCGGATTAAATGTCACAGAAATGGATAAAACTGGATGTATCTAGAACTGAAATACGCCTAGACCCATCCATTTATTTCCGGATGGAGGGAATACATGTCAATATGTCATGCCTTTCTATTCTTCAATACCTATTCCATCTCTGTTGTAGCATGTTTTATAAGCGAATCACCATTCTTCTATATAAGGCATGCAAGGGGAAGACGGCTATGTTAGAATCAAGGGTTACAAACCAGGTCTTTGCAAAAGATCCAAACGCCAGGAGATAATATACCAACTCCATTTTTCATAGATACCGCTCCAAAGACAGAGAAACCCAAGTCCCAGCGATAATAAGCGATTCGGTGGCCAAAGAACTAGTCCGGCCCAAATTCAAAGAAAAGGATGTCAACTCCATTCTAAGAAGCGTGTGCGTATCCTCGCATCATGAAATTTTATAGCATTCTGATCATATTTTCTACATGTTTCTTACCCATCTCTCTTTTAGAAAATAATGTTAAACGATAGAAGACTTCTACCATTGGGATCGTATTCGAGTAAAATATCTTGCGGGAATTCTCTGTCCTCCAATCCTGATGTAAGTACCTGTTGTATATCACTATATTTTTACATCAACATGTATTTTGTTCATCGGCCTGAATTTAACCTTTATCTGATCTAAAATTAGTTGTAGCAAAAAGTTAAAGGCGCCAATGTTGATTTTTGTAAGGAAAACTACCTGGTAGTTTTGCATACTGAGCTGCATGAATGTACTATCTCATATCACGCACATTACTGAATTGTAGTGCTTCTCTGGTTGCCCATTCATTCATTGTGTCAATGTTGCTTTTCGTACTACCTTACGGCTGATGATAGCTGTGCCATATTGTGTTAATTTGGTGTAGGCTAGTTGCCCAAACGTTCGTTGTGTTAATGTTGCTTTCCTATTATCCGACTTGGCCAATGATAGCAATGCTAGTGTGTTAATTTTGTGCAGGCTGAAGATAAGAAGACAAACTCGAAAACAGCAAGGCAACCCCATTGTTTCTTTCCGATAAATCTAGGCCAGGTAATATGGCAATAACTAATGATTAATCTGTTTGGTTCCCGTCCTAATTTATGTTATGATGCAGTGGTCGAGACACTCTCCACTATCAATAATAGAAGCCTGCGAAAATCGCCATCTGAATCTGTTCAGTATCCTCTGCCTCGATTGCAACGGAATAAATGTATGTTTGTGAACCAATTAATGGCTGAAGAAACGATGGAAATGGTGGATGAATCAGAGGTGCAGAGTCGTGCGACACAACAACTGACCAATGTTTTCAGAGACAGTGTAGCAAAGCAGCAAGAACTTGTCGATATGCTTATAGGCGTCATCTGTGCTGAGGTTGCAGATTGTGACGTTGTAGATGGTTAGGTTCTGCTCATTTATTTGCACTGGCATCAATCTTTGGTTGACCAGTGGATGTAATTTCCTGTAATATATGCTAGATGTGCAACGTTATTCTCTGTATGCCGTGCCTTTGCTTGATCGGTTTTGGTCCTGTGCATAATTTCTCGTCGTAATGGGCTCAAATTATCTAATTTGGCCTAAAGACATGTACTAACTTTAGTGGGCCCATTAAGTTAATGGGCCGTTACTAGGCCGAAAGTTAATGGTCGGCCCTCTTACCTCCCGGGTCGTTAACATGCCGACATGGGCCGTTAACAGGCCGTTACTAAGTTTGGGCTACATATGGCCCAACTATATTGTAGGCCTTTAGCAGGCCGAAAGAGACAGTGGGCTTGTACTGGACCATGAAGAGCATGGGTTGCTAAGAGGCCGAAAGTCAGGTCGTATTGTAAATGGCCCAACTGTGTTGTGGGCCTTTAGCAGGTTGAAAGAGAAACCGGGCTGGTATTGGACCATGACGGGCATGGGCCGTTAAAAGGCCAAAACTGAGGTCCGACTACAAATGGCCCAACTCATTTATGGTCCGTTAACAGGCCAAAAGGCACACAGGGCCAGGAATTAGCCCAACACTTAAATGGGTCGCTAAAAGGTCAAAACTTAGGTCCGACTACAAATGGCCCAACTGATTTATGGGCCGTCAACAGGATGAAAGTGACACCGGGCCATAATTGGCCCAACACTTAAATGGGTCGCTAAAAGGCCGAAACTCAGGTCCGACTACAAATGGCCCATCAGATTTATGGGCCGTCAACAGGCTGAAAGACACACCGGGCCGGAAATTAGCCCAATATTTAAATGGGTCGCTAAAAGGCCGAAAGATGTACATCTTGAAAATTGGCCCATCCATTAAATGGGCCGTTAACAGGCCAAAATCTCATTGGGCCGATATTGAGTCCAATTATATAGCGAGCTGTTAACGGGCTCGAACTGACGATGGTCTGCAATGGTGTCAAATCTTTAACGGGCCGTTGACGGGCCGAATTGGCACATCTCGTATGGGTCGTGGGCTTAAATGGACCTGACACAAGTAGGCCTTATATGGGTCGGCCTGCTAAGTTTTACTGGGCTAGCCTTTTTCACCGGAATGGGCCACTGTTGGGCCGTGCCACGTGTCGACCTATCATAGGCGCCTCCTGTCCAATGACTGGATGACATCTGTCCCAACGGTGAGGCAACACGTGCCCTGCGACCAATGATGATTTTACACGTGGAAAATCCCCATTGGTCCGGGCTGTTAACGGGTTATCGGATCCAAAACCAGACATGATAGCTTAACGGTGTTCTGTTACGGTGGATGCCACGTGTCGGTCACCCTTGATGAAAGCACTTTTGTGACGCGCGATTTATTTTCATGGAAGCGGACACTTCCGTGATGATAATTTTGGTAATGTCATGGAACACTTCTACGACAGCACATGTATGACTATCTTGATTCTGTCATAAAATCGTCATGGATGTACATGCATGACAAAAAACACGACCTACTGTGACAAACACGTATCATCACGGAAGTGTATTTTTTTGTAGTGTTAGCTCGTCAACCCGGGCAGGAAGCATAGATAACCTTTGTAAAATATCCTTGATCAAGGTGGGAGGCGGGTTATTGTGTGAAGCAGTGTAGATGATTTCTTTGTCTTGGCCGGTATCTGACTGCTCTATCAAAGTATATGCTGCCTTCAATTTCTTACGAACATCGATCCTGTGGCTAATACGAGTTCCTGGATCATCACAAGGATTAGTAACCCGGCAAAATATTTGCATGGATATATGGAAATCCTAAGTCAAAGAGCTTACCGAATACAGCGATGGTCATGGCATGCACCTGCCGCTTCACGTTGGTCTGCTCTTCAACCACCGGTTTAAGAGCGACTTCTGCTTTTTCAGCCCGTTCCACCAAAGCGGATTTCTCAATCTCCCAAGCCGCCCGCTCTTTGTTGAAGCTCTCTTTTAGTTTCTCCATAGCGCCCAAAGTGCTGGTCAACTCTTCCTTTGCCTTGGAGGTTTCAGCTTGTTGCGATTTAAGGTTCTCCTGCAGGTCAGCGGTTTGGCTTTCTTTCTTGCTCAACTCAGCCTGCATAGAGACAATTATATAATGAGGTGACAGTGCATGTTTGAAGTACCAAGCATAATACAAGTATTCAACTTGGTACTTGGGGGCTAATGCATATTTGCTCTTCATCATGCATTTTCTACAAAAGTTCCAAGCATAAAAAAATTATTCAACTTGGCACTTGGGGGCTAATGGATGTTTGCTCAAAAAAATGCTGACATGGGAGTTTCTTTTACAAAGTCCCGGTTCATCTTTATAAAGTTAAACCGGCCCTTGGGGACTACTTCAGTGAAGTTAAGATGCATTATGGCTCACATTGAGTACTTACTAAAGTCCCGGTTTAAATCGGTATCTTAAACCGTCACTTGGGGGCTATTGGAGTTGATAAGCTACAAATCAATACAAGAAGAGAAGCATATAGGAAGTTACCTCCAATTTTTCCTTCATCATATTGACCAGGCCGGCTTCATAGTCGCGGCTGGTGTACAGACGGTGCAGATAGCTAGAATGGAGGTCTTGAGCATTCAGAGCGGCGTACGTTGACAAATCGGCATTCCATTTGCCTTTGCCAATCACAGAGAATTCTTCTCTGGCGGTATGTTTTGACAAAGCAACAGGATTGCCTGGTTCAGTATGGCCAACGCCAGTAATCAGAACATCATCATCCTTTTCCTCAGCTTTCGTCTTTGGGGTCGCCGGATTGTCAGTATTTTTTGTTGGGCTTGCCGGTTTGTCAGTCCAGATAGAATTGGTCGGTTGTTCAGCATGGCATGTGGTATCAACTTCTGCCTGCTCAGCAACGAAGTCATGGTCTTGAGGCGATGGGTCATTCAGCATATCATCAAGGTTGGCCTCTTTAGGTCTGGAGTTTCCTCCGGTTCAACAGCTGGGTCTTCCTCTGTCGGTTTGTTTAGGCGAGCTTTCTTGCTTGGTCTGGGCTTGGCGCTGACGAAGTAAAACATGAAGGTCAGTATAGCGTATAAAATGCATGTCAAGAATAAAGCAAGTGAACAGCTTACCCAATAACCGTTTTGAGGGGTGGAAGTTTGGTGGCTGACGACTCGCCAGAGGATGAAGGAGAAGTGCCTTGATAATTGGAATCAGACGGATTAAGAGGTTGACGAAAACAACCCACTTTGGGGCATGACATGTCAAGGGAATTAGAGACCATTGATCAGCGTTTCCCAACCGGACTGTTCGGTAAACCGGCAGAGGTAACTGCCTGGCCGCTATGCCGGGTTGTGAGGTGAGCCTCGTGCTGTTGTGTCTGCACAAGAAAGTTCGGATCCAAGTAAGCAAGAGGATGAGAAAATTTAACTTTCCGGTTTTCTCGACGGGTTTTTAGTGAAGGCAAAGGGTTTGAATCGGAGGAAAGAGTGATTACCTCTACAACATCGGCGTGACTGACTTCAGCGTCGTCCTGGCACTAATCATCATCAATAAGGCGTATGAAAAATGAACCAAGTGAGTCAAGTTCTACCTCAAAATCCGGGTTACCCACATCATCATCAGCCGGTGAATCGGAGGATGCAATGGTTCTCCTCCGGTTTGCAGGTTTTTTCACAGCTTTGGTATTTTGGCGGGTTGGCTTCACCTGTTTGTCTTGCGGAGGTTTCTTGTTCCAGAATGGATCACCGCCCTGCCAAAAAATCATCACATTTTAGAGAATATTGGGATAGAAGCAGTTTCAGATAAACAGATGGTATGATTCTTACAGCTGGTGGTTTGTTGATGGCGCAGAAAGGGAGTAGTCCGGTTTGAGCACAGATAGCCTCCGGTTCATTCAACATCTTTTTTACAGCCTCAGTGACTTCGTCATCTGTAAGCTGAATATCAATGTGCCGTTGAGCATCCTTCAATTTCCCTGTATACTCACACATCAAACCGGGGCGCTGGCTTAACGGCAAAATGCTCCAGGTTATCCAGCAGTGCGCAAAATCAACTCCTGTCAACCCGTTTGCCATAAAGGCCCTAAGCTTGGATAGTTGAGGAGCATATTTGATTATCTCTTTAGCAGTTAGCCTTTGAGGAAAAGGGTATGTGTTGCTCAGACGTTCAGGACGGTAACCCGGCAGGGGGTTTTCATCAGTTGGGACGTGTCCTTGCAATAAAACCAGGTCTGGTTCCACTCTTTGGGGTGACTGTGGAGATTGGCATGTGGAAATGTTACTTCTTTCCTTTTCTGAACTGCCATGCCGCCCAGTTCTGTGTTGGGTCCGTCTTTGAACTCTGTACGGCGGTTTAGGTGGAAGAAATCCCTGAATAGTTCTACTGTAGGTTCCTCTTGAAGGTAAACTTCACAAAAACTTGGAAGTGGCAGATATTGGATACACAGTTAGGACCGATATCTTGTGGGCGCAGCTGAAATTTGGCCAGTACATCCTGGAAAAGTTTTGAACCAGAGGGCTATAACCCCGACTTAGGTGATCAGCAAAAATAACAACTTCTCTGTCTTTGGGAGTAGGAGGACATTCCGGGCCAGGGACCCTCCAGTGAATGACATCTTTCTTACTTAAAGCGCCCGTTTTGACCAGGTTGTTCAACTGTTCTTGATCACTCGAGAAGGGACCCAATTGCATTCATACACTTGTTTGGCCATGGCAATGAAGATCTACAATATAATGATTTCCGGTTTAAGATTTTCATTGGACAGCTATACAGTGATACAAAGATGTAAGTATATTGCTAAGCCGGAGTCAACTACTTATAAACCAGAGTTTAACAGTGAAACAGTACACTAGTGAAGGTTATAAGTTGAAGTACATTGGCGGTTCAACAAGGGGACTAATGGTATATACCGGGTTGTCATTTCTCTAAAAAGTTAAACCGCCTAGTCTAAACATTGAAGAGTCGAGACTGCAGATGTATAAGTCACAAGTTGGTATTACAATTTTGGATCTGCGGCATATCAGAAAAGGAAAAATATATTCAGACCTAAGGAGTGGTGCCGAAACAGTGGATGAAGGTTCAGATGGGATCTTCTATTTTAGCAAGGCGCATTAGATGGGAAAAAAGAGCTACGGTTATCATTAAATAGGATAACTATCAAGGTCTGGATCAAAACCCTATTATGCAAGCAATGGACACTAACGAACACCGAAGAACACCGACGAACACCGAAACCCTAGAACAGATCTACGGTGAAAGAACAGAGAACATACCAGTATTGACGAGAGAGCGGAGAAGCACCGCGGTTCTCTGGTACACTCAAGGTGATGCAGCGGCCGGAGTCGAAGCAGAGACGGCTGTCGACGGTGGCGGCGGAGCTCCAGAGGTTGAGCGGCGCAAGGTAGACGATGACGCGAAGAGGCACGAGGGGGAAAGGTGAAAATGACCCCTCGGCCCTATTTATAAAGGCAAGGGATAAGTATCAGGCGCGAAAATTGAGGAGCCAAAAATTTGGAAATGAAGCGGAGCTGTCGCCTCGATTATCGGAGGACCATTAGTAAAGATGGATTATACACAGTTTTTGATAAAAGATGATGCCACAGCGGTTTACCACGATCCGGGAAGATGACGTCACAGCGGTTTACCAAATTATCAGAAGTTGTTGAAGACAATTTTTTTACTAAGAATTGACATGAACCTGTTCAAATCAATTTGGGGCCTAATGTTGGGGATATTACTACTGGGTGTAAACCGGCCAGGAGAGGCCGGGTTAACTTCATCAGTAGTTCATTATACTTGAAGCCCATGAAGATGCAGAGAGACGGCGTATACGGGCCTGGCCCGTAACCGTTAAGGCCTGTGGCTATAAACCGACATTGATATGTAACTTGCATTGTAAGGTAGAAAGAGCGAGACCGAGCGGACACGTTTATGAGCCGGCCTCGGGACTCTCAGAAATCGACAAAGGCGTCAACCCATGTATATAAGGGGACGACCCGGCGGCGGTTCAGGACAACAGACAACAACTCGAGACTCAGGCAAAGCGTATTCGCTCCCTGGTCATCGAAACCCCATCAATTCCAGCACAACTAGACGTAGGCTTTTACCTTCATCGTAAGGGGCCGAACTAGTATAAAACTCTCTTGCGTCCCTTGTACGCTTTAACCCCTTTAAGCTAACCCGTAGCGATGGCTCCACGACTAAGTCCTTTCATGAGGACATCTGCCGTGACAAACCTACGACAAGGATGTAGTGCAACTCCTCTGACATTCCCTATAACATATGTTCGCATCCCTCACGTGTCACCTGCTCTGGCGTCTCTGACCGACCTTCCACGATGCATGGCGTCGACCTTCCCCGACGTCTCTCGTTGCTGTCGCACACGACGCTACACGGTTTTCTGGCAGCTATCCCTGCTGCCGTGTGTGGTGTTTCCTTGGAACCTTCCCCCGTGCGTGAGGCTATGGCACCGAGCTGCTGCTGGCTTTGTTGTTGTCAATTTGGGCTACTGTTTGAGTCCAACGAATGGCCTCCCCCACTAGTACGCTGGAACCTTTTTATTCGGATCAAACTGCTGCTGTTTTCTGCTATTGATTCCATAGTATAGTGAAGAGGAAAGCAAAGTCACAGAGACAGAGAATGAGAGCGCACAGCAGTAGTGATGAGAGGATAAGATTGAAAGGTGTGTGTGTGTGGGGGGGGGGGGTACCACGTTTTCAATTAAAAATTGACTGCTAGTTTTTTCAACTAGGTGTCCTTTTCCTATATGGTAAACAAATGGTATTTTTCTGCAAACTACAAATGTACAAAGTAAATGAGTTGTGGTTCAACTAAGCGTGATGCTTTTTTTAGAGAAAAGAAATAATGGAAGTCCATATATTGATTTTGAGAGAGTTCAAACTACGCGCGTTTGTGTGAATACTTTGACGTCTACCATTTGTTTATGTAAATTCCACGTAAGAAATCGGGCGTAATTTATCATTTGTTAAAAAATGAATCTAAGCCGAGGCACTACTTTCTCATATGCGAATGAGATTTCATATAAAAACTAGAAAGAAATTGATTTATTTTACAATTGTGTATTTTTCTGAAGGTCAAGAAGTTGTGTTCGAGAAGGTCAAGTTTGAGGGTCAAGTTGTGAGTAGTCTTCACAAGATGTACAACTATTTTTTCTCTCTCAAAAAGTGTCTTTTCAGCATACAACAGATTCAAAAGCCTGAAGAAAATCATGGCAAAAAATATAGGAAGTCCAAAGAGGTTGGGGACAAGCACTACAAAAAAAATACACTTCCGTGATGATACGTGTTTGTCACAGTAGGTCGTGTTTTTTGTCATGCATGTACATCCATGACAAATTTATGACAGAATCAAGATAGTCATACCTGTGTTGTCGTAGAAGTGTTCCATGACATTACCAAAATTATCATCATGGAAGTGTCCACTTCCATGACGATAAATCGGCGTCCGCGAAGTGCTTTCGTCAAGGGTGACCGACACGTGGCATCCACCGTAACGGAACGCCATTAAGCTATCGGGTCGGGTTTTGGATCCGATAACCCGTTAACAGCCCGACCAATGGGGATTTTCCACGTGTAAAATCATCATTGGTGGAGGAAACACTGCGTGTCGACTCATCGTTGGGGACAGATGTCATCCACTCATTGGACGGAAGGCGCCTATGATACGTCGACACGTGGCACGGCCCAACAGAGGCCCATTCTTGTGAAAAGGCCGGCCCAGTAAAAATTAGCAGGCCAGCCCATATAAGGCCTACTTGTGTCAGGTCCATTTAAGCCCACGGCCCATACGAGATGTGCCAATTCGACCCGTCAACGGCCCGTTAAAGATTTGACACCATTGCAGCCCATCGCAGTTTGAGCCCGTTAACAGCCCGCTATATATTTGGGCTCAATATCGGCCCTATGAGATTTCGGCATGTTAACGGCCCATTTAATGGATGAGCCAATTTTCAGGATGTACATCTTTCGGCCTTTTAGCGACTCATTTAAATGTTGGGATAGTTTACGGCCCGGTGTGTCTTTCAGCCTGTTGACGGCCCATAAATCTGATGGGCCATTTGTTGTCGGACCTGAGTTTCGGCCTTTTAGCGGCCCATTTAAGTGTTGGGCCAATTTTCTGGCCCGGTGTCACTTTCAGCCTATTGACGGCCCATAAATCAGTTGGGCCATTTGTAGTCGGACCTAAGTTTTGGCCTTTTAGCGACCCATTTAGGTGTTGGGCCAATTCCCGGCCATGTGTGCCTTTCGGCCTGTTAACGGACCATAAATGAGTTGGGCCATTTGTAGTCGGACCTTAGTTTTGGCCTTTTAATGGCCCATGCCCTTCATGGTCCAATACCAGCCCGGTTTCTCTTCGGCTCGCTAAAGGCCCACAACACTGATTGGGCCATTTACAATCTGACGACTTTTCGGCCTCTTAGCGGCCCATGGTCTTCATGGTCCAAAGACAAGTCATTGTCTCTTTCGCCTGCTAAAGGCCTCTACAAAGTATAGTTGGGCCATATGTAGCCCAAACTTTGTAACGGCCTCGTTAACGGCCCGTGAAATAAACCGGGCCACTGTTGCCTGCTTCGATGTCGGCCTGTTAACGACCCGGGAGGTAAGAGGGCCGACCATTAACTTTCGGCCTAGTAACGGCCCATTAACTTAATGGGCCCACTAAAGTTCGTACATGTCTTTAGGCCAAATTAGATAATTTGAGCCCATTACGACGAGCAATTATGCACAGGACCAAAACCGATCACGCAAAGGTACGGCATATAGGGAATAACGTTGCACATCCAGCATATACTACAGGAAATTACATCCACTGGGCAATCAAAGATTGATGCCAGTGCAAATAAATGAGAAGAACCTAACCATCTACAACATCACAATCTGCAACCTCAGCATAGATGACGCCCATAAGCATGTTGGCAAGTTCTTTCTGCTTTGCTACACTTTCTCTGAAAACATTGATCAGTTGTTGTGTCGCACGACTCTGCACCTCTGATTCATCCACCATTTTCATCATTGCTTCAAGCATTAATTGGTTCACAAACATACATTTATTCCATTGCATTCAAGACAGAGGATACTAAACAGATTCAGATGGCGATTTTGGCAGGCTTGTATTATTGATAGTGGAGAGTGTCTCGACCACTGCATCATAACATAAATTAGGGGCGGAACCAAACAGATTAATCATGAGTTATTGCCATATTACCTGGCCTAGATTTACTTTGGAAAGAAACAATGGGGCTGCCTTGCTGTTTTCAGAGTTTGTCTTCTTATCTTCAAAGACCTGCACAAAATTAACACACTAGCATTGCTATCATTGGCCAAGTCGGATAATAGGAAAGCAACATTGACACAACGAACGCTTTGGGCAACTAGCCTACACCAAATTAACACAATATGGCACAACTATCATCAGCCAGGTAAGGTAGTACGAAAGCAACATTGACATAATGAATGAATGGGCAACCAGAGAAGCACTACAATTCGGTAATGTGCGTGATATGAGATAGTACATTCATGCAGCTCAGTATGCAAAACTACCAGGCAGTTTTCCTTACAAAAATCAACATTGGCGCCTTTAACATTTTGCTACAACTAATTTTAGATCAGATAAAGGTTAGATTCATGCCGATTAACAAAATACATGTTGATGTAAAATATAGTGATATACAACAGGTACTTACATCAGCATTGGAGCACAGAGAATTCCCGCAAGATATTTTCCTCGAATACGATCCCAGTGGAGGAAGTCTTCTATCGTTTAACCTTATTTTCTAAAAGAGAGATGGGTAAGAAACATGTAGAAAATATGATCAGAATGCTATAAATTTTCATAATGCGAGGATACGCACACGCTTCTTAGAATGGAGTTGATATTCTTTTGCTAGACTGGAGCGGACTAGTTCTTTGTACTTTGGAATCTACTTAGTATCGATGGGAGTTGGGTTTCTCTGTCTTTGGAGCAAAATCTATGAAAAAGGAGTTGGTTTATTATCACTGGCGTTTGGATCTTTTGCAAAGACCTGGTTTGTTACCCTTCGATTCTAACATAGCCGTCTTCCCCTTGCATGCCTTATATAGAAGAATGGTGATTCAGTTATAAAACATGCTACAAAGAGATGGAATAGGTCTTGAAGAATAGAAAGGCATGACATATTGACATGTATTCCTCCATCCGGAAATAAATGGACGGGTCTAGGCGTATTTCAGTTCTAGATACATCCAGTTTTATACATTTCGTGACATTTAATCCGGATGGAGGGAGTATGATGTAAGAGCTAGGGATAGGACAGACAGCACAGGAAAAAACACCGAAAAACCCACTGCAGAACCAAAGTATTTAAACCCAATCGATATGAGATAGTACACTCATGCAGCTCGGGATGCAAAACTACTGTGCAGTTTTCCTTACAAAAATCAACATTGTGGCCTTTAATCATACATTTTGCTACAACTAAATTTAGATCGAGATAAAGGTTGGATTCACACCGATTAACAAACTACATGCTGATGTAAAAATATAGTGATATACAACAGTGTACTTACATCTACATTGGAGCACAGAGAGAATTCCTGCAAGAATCTTTCCTCATAAACGATACCATTGCAGAAATTCTTCTATCTGTTAAGCTTATTTTCTAAAAGAGAGGTGGGTAAGAAACATGTAGAAAATATGATCAGCATGCTATAAAATTTCATGATGCAAGGATACGCACACGCTTCTTAGAATTGAGTTGACATATTTTTGCTTTCATTCGAGCGGACTAGTTCTTTGGCCACTGGAATCTGCTTATTATCAGTAGGAGTTGGGTTTCTCTATGCTGGAGCAGTATCTATAAAAACTGGACTTGGTTTTGTTATCTCCTGGCGTTTGGATCTTTTGCAAAGGCCTTGTTTGTAACCCTTTAGATTCTAACATAGTTGTCTTCCCCTTCCATGCCTTGTATAGAAGAATGGTGCTTTAATTATTAAACATGCGACAGTAGAGAGATGGAATAGGTGCTGAAGAATAGAAAGGCATGACATATTGACATGTATTCCCTCCATCCGGAAAAAATGGATGGGTCTAGGCGTATTTCAGTCCTAGATACATCCTTTTTTATCCATTTCGGCAACATGTAATCCGGACGGAGGGAGTATGGTGTAAGAGCTAGGGATACGACAGGACAACACAGCAAAAAAACACTAGTTGAATGTAAAACTATATGCTAGCGGAATACGCATGTAAATAATTAAGGCAACATACACGTGTATGATTGGGAAAATAAGATGGCATTGCAACAGAGCACTATAACAACACTTCAATGTAAAAAAACATGGTATGGCAGACAGATGAAGTACATACTGATGAATAACAATGCATAAGATATTCAGAAGCATGATGTCCAAATTAAGCAGATGGCATTGCGATAGAGTAGAATGATACTACTGAATTTGAAAACATGTTATCATGAATGGAATAGGTACTGAAAAACAGGAAGGCATGACATATTTACATGCATGATTAGCATGCTAAGCACATGGCATTGCAACAGAGTAGATACACTCCAGGACATTATATGCATGTTGTACCCATATCACAGGCCAAGTTAGAGCAAGGACCTTGTGGGCTGAAGAGGATTCATCATCTTTCTGCAAGTCTTCTGAAGAACCGCCTTTACATGTTCCATCATATTGGGTATCATTGACATCAAGTTTATTGGCCTTTACATTGCTCCGTGAGGTTCTTGTGTATATATCAGTGTGTGCAATTATATCTGACATGCATGGAAGACAACTAGTAGTTAGATTTATGTAAATGAGTGCCTATAGGAGACGCCATAAATAGTAGGACTGGGGTTAACTAGCAGCAACAGGTCTCATAAACTAAAGGGAGAACACAGATGAAAGCTACAGAATATGTATCGTTTGTACTCGAGATTAACTAGATGGCACACAAAAGTATTAAAGAACAACATAGGTAATACTAGAAGTGGTATAATACTATAATCACCAGCCTGTGGGATAGCATTGGCTGATGGATGATAACTATGGAAGAGCGTTACCTAAAGAACAAGTATCTTAGCTGAACTATGGAACAGCGTGAACTCCTGAACAAGACCCGTAAGAGATCAACATGAACATACAGTCAAATGTGATGATCTATTTTTCGTGCTTAAATGAATAACAAAGCCATAAATGTTGCACACAAGTAAGATGAGGGTACTACCTATCTGGCTGCCATCCATAGGAGTGAGCATCATGTGCTAACTTGTCGATGGCCCTGCAGTTGTTGTGGCTGTCCATGTCGGGAACGCGCATTCGATGCAGGGAACTGTTGAGTGGGGACTGTAGCTCCCTTCTGCTGTATGCTTCCCTTGTTGGAGCAGCGGCGGTGAGTCGGAAGACGGTGTGTCTTAAGATGCAGATAACACATAATGTTAAGAACGACATATCTCTTTGATCCGAAGAAATACACTAAGAGATCAACAGCAAGGTACGAGAGTGGTCACACGTCTGTTGACTGAAGACTAAATTGGGGTCACACTATTTTATTTTATTTTGGGATGTCTGATCTATGCCGGATGGCTTGATGGCCGTCTTGTGCCTCCCGGCTGACACTGTTCGGAATCTTTCCCGAAGAGCTGGCGACGATTTATCCAGAGCAGCAGCTGCCTCCGCTGGTCTGCGTGGTCTCGGCCAAAACCCCGCTCCCCGCCCCACCGCACTGCCGTGGTTGCGCCGCCCCCGGGACAATCCACAAAGACTCCCCGTCATCCAGATCCGGTGGCGGCAGTACCTTCAACCCATGCAACTCTAAAAGATAGCCATCTAAGTGCTGCTTCCGCGGCGAACTTGCGGCCCCGCACCCTTACGTTAGACACCAGCCAACCGGCAGCCTAGGAGCTCCGCCGCCTCGAGGGTTGCTGCTTCCCATTGGGAATCGATTGGCCCAGAATAAATATTCAGACAACTGACGCCTAAATAAAGTGATTTCAGATGAGGGTGCGGCCTATCTGGCGGCATGGTGAAGTAGGCAGGTCCAGCAGCTGAGTCAGTGAGGCCGGCGCGGTTGCGGTGGCGACCGGTGGCAGGGAAAGAGCGATGTCGCCACGATCGACGGCTACGCGGAAGCAGCGCCAGGACTCTGGACGGATCCGAAGTTGGAGCCGCTCCGGCGCCTTGAACAACGGCGGGGGTGAATCGGCTTCGGTACGGTTCACGCGGTCGTCGTCGAGGCAGCACCAGCGGCACGGAGTAAGAGGCACACGGCCCAGTGCACGACGGCAATTGGACAGCGTCTCCGGCATTAAGGAGGAGGGCGGCTGTGAAATTGGTGCGGTGGGGGCACCATGGAGGTGGGGCTGAGGTTTCCCGGCTCGGGAGAAGGGAGCTTCCCGGGGAGAAGGTGATTTGGCGCCCACGACGTATGAATGGGGGCGGGCGGGGAGGGGGGATTGGGAGGGGAGTGGAACCATGTCTTACTGGCCTGGGTCTGTGTACTGAGGGTCGGGTATAGTAGAGTAACTTTGCTTCTCCCCAAATAGTGGGCGGGAGCAATTTCGGGCGAGGAGGGCGTGTTTTGAACTATAGTGGGCGCGAGCGATTTCGGGCGAGGAGAGCGTGTTTTGAAATAGTGGGCGCGAGCTATTTCGGGCGAGGAGAGCGTGTTTTGCTGACCATGGTTTATAAATTATTCGGCACATGTCATTTCGGCCGAGGAGAAGGCGCGCTTGGATGAAGTTACGAACCTACCCTCGATGTACAACGGGCCAATTGATGCGTGTCCCACATAGGACGGTAATTTCGCGTCTCCCATTTATTTGCTGTGGCGAATTCCACCGAGCAGAGAGGATGTTTAACAGTTCGTTCAAATTTTGGGAGAACGAGCATCCACGTCTACCTTACCAAGTCGATTCGAATCAAATTTTGAAATATTAGCTTGCCACTTCTTTTTTAGATGGAGAGATGATGCTCGTGAATAATGTGTTTTTACATGCTCGTTGCTAGCGATTTACTATATGACAAATAGTTGACCCACTAAAAAACGTGAATCAAACCCAAAATGAAATATCTTGATTCAATGAACTAGCTCGCTCAAGAGGGTCAAAATAGTGAACTAAATCCAAAATTGAACACCTCAATCGAGTAGCATGTTGTACAGTGTTATAGTACTCCATGAACATGTTGAAAGTCAAATTAATGGACTTGTTTGATATACGCATATATCCGTTCATGTGTGGATTGCAGACAACATGTTCTCCAATTTAAATATTTGAATGCAAGTTTATATCGAAACATGGTTTATATCAGTCTTTGATGCATAAAACGCGACCCCCGCTCTCCCGGACTCCTGTTCTCTCTCTCTCTCTCACTCACTCTCGCCGACAATTTTCAATTTCGCATACTTGCATCGACACAAAAACCTTGTTGGTCCCTCTCCCTTTATCTCTCTCTCTCTCTCTCTTTGTGTGTGTGGGGGGTCTTTCTAGTTCGCATTCATATATACACCATCTATAGGTCTCTCTCGCACACTATGTATGATACTCTAGCTAGTCCAAGCTAGATATCTTGGGTGCACTCATCGTACGCACACAAATTCCTCGGCTCTTTGCCCGTAACTCTCTCACGCACCACTATGTCGTCTCGTAGCTCTCCCCCCCTCTCTCTCAAACTCTCCATCCACCTGGGTCACACATACACATGCATATCTCACTCGCACTCGATAGGCCCATCTAAAACTCTATCTCTCTCCCTCGTTCTCTCTCCATCTCACATGCTCACACACACACACAATCTCATGCCCGGCTAGCCAAGTATGATGGTCTCTCACTCAATTGTAGGCACACGCAGTCCCCCCTATATGTATATGACTAGCTAATCTTAGTCTCCATCACAAACATGTGCATGGTCTCTCTCGATGTCTCTCGGGCATCTTTCTATCACAAGACGCACTCCCTCGATCTCCCACCCATATAGTCCCCTCACGATCTCGAGGGGATCTCTATCACAAACACACCCTCTCTCCTCCCCATGCATCCATGCCATCCATGTGTCCCTCTCGACCTTTTTTCCTTGTTGGCCAGACCTCTATTGGACATGTGCTATAGAGGTGTCTCTCTCCGTTGCAAACAATCACACACTAGCTATCTTTGTGTATCTCCTCGCCTCGCTTTTCCATCTCGGAGATGCATGCGTGATATGTTTGCATAAGAAACGAAAAAACACACACTCTCTCTAATTTATCATTTGTTGTCACTTTCTCTTTCACACACATACTCTTTTTGCATACTTACTCATTCTCCTTCACACACATATTCTTTTTGCATACTTACTCACTCTCCTCCGTCCATAGCACATAGATTTTTTGAAAAGTCAAACATCACAAAGTTTGACCATGTACGTGGAGAAAAAGAATTACATCTAGTACGGCTAACATATACCATTAGATTCACCTTGAGATGTAGTTTTGTATGATGTATCTTTGGTATTGTAGATATAAATAACATTTGCGTAAACCTGATGAAAGTTTCCAAAGTTTGACTTCTAAAAAATTTACATGCACTGCATTATCGAGCGGATGGAATATCTCTTTCCCTCTCAGCTATCTCGACGCACCACTCAGCCTTATCGGGCTCCTCAATCTCTCTCAAACTTTATTGGTCAGTTTGGTTCGTGACTGACCCTCATGCCTTGATGGCGGTACGCCTAGTGTGGACGTGAGATGTAAAATATTTCACCTGGCCAGGCTTGTGTGGTGCTGAAGTTGCTTGGTTCATGCCCGCCAGGCAAAGCATCAACGTCCCATCAATCAATCCATGCATCAATTATTTAATGCTAATATCCATCCATGTTCTTTGTTAGCCTCGTGGTCGCACGACTGTGCACGGCCAGCGTTCAAAATCGGTCGCTTGGGCTGTGCTACTTGTAGTGTCCGGAGTTTAGCCAGGCTAATTAAAGTGCAAGGAACCCAGCCCAGCGGGCTTTCTTTTTCACAGGTAGAAACCAAACAAGCGTGCATGAAATCCAGCCACAACCCCTGTGCCACGCAAAAGATGCTCACGATGCAAGCCAAAGCGGCCTTATATCTCCCTAGTTCACACATACACATGTCTCGCCATGATCCAACACTCTCCGCCCTTGTTCTCTCTCCATGTGACACGCACCCCCCTAAGTACCATAATCCCTCACTCCATCATCGGCTCTGTTTGGATCCATGGGTTAGAGTTAGTTTGGGTTAGTTTGGAGTCAAGTAACCGAAAAAGATCCAAACAGGAGGGTTAGTTTAGGTTAGATGCATCTAACCCATCCAAAAAATAACTAACCCATCCAAGAGGTGCTTATTTGGGTTAGTTCTTCTCGGGACCACTAATAAACACTTTTTTATCTCGTTCTCCCCGCAGCAGATCCCTCCCCACTTCCTCGAAGCTTCTCGTCCTCTCCCTCCCTCTCGCACCGCGCGTGAAGGTGCCTCGCCGTATCCGCGCTCCATCTAACCCTGCCATCCAAACACCTCTTTACTTAGAGTTAGTTCAGGGTTAGAATCTAACTCTAACCTCTAACGAGTTAGAGTATCCAAACAGGGCCATAGGCGCAAGCACTCCCCCCTCCTAAGTATGATTATCTCTTACTAGCCATCAGGAACACACGTATTGTCTCCTTCCATCCATACGTCTATCTCGATATCTCTCGGGGCATCTTCTATTGCGCACACACCTTGTCACTCGAACTCTCACCCATGTAGTCCCATCACGATCTCCAGGGGATCTCTCTATGGCAAACATACACTCTCTCCTCCCCATGTCTGCATTTTCTCCGTACGTCTCTCTCGACCTCTCTCCCTTGTTTGTCAGACCCCTCTTGGCCACGTGCTAGGGGTCTTCCTCTCGGTTCCAAACAACCACACACTATCTCCTCACCTTGCCTCCGTTGTCGAAGATGCATGTGTGATATGTTTGCATAAGACACGCACGCCTTTTCTCCACTTTCATCGTGTGTTGTCCATGTCTCTTTCACACACGCACACACACTTTTTTCACTCTCTCTCTCTCTCTCTCTCTCTCTCTCTCTCTCTCTCTCTCTTAAGGGACTCTATCACGTCCATAAGCAGATGGATGTTTGAAAAGTCAAACCTTAGAAAAGTTTGACCAGGTATATGTGGAGAAAAACATTTACATCCGAACGATCATTAGATTCATCACAACATGTACTTACTTCATACTATCATTTATCTTTGGTATTGTAGATATAAGTAATTTCTTTATAAACTTGGTCAAAGTTTCAAAAGTTTGACTTCAAAAATGTTGTAACTACATTATCGAGCGGAGGGAGTAGCTCTTTTCTCTCTCTCGCTATCTCTCACGGGCCTCCCTCTCACTCGAACTCTATATACCGACGGATTATACGCTCCATCGTGTCGCTGTATAGCTCAGATATTGTTTAGTTGACTGGTCAACCAATCCATATGTTGCGTTGTCATTTCGTGTTACGTATCTTGGTGTGCTGGCCCATGTGGCAGTGGGTGAAAATAAGTAAACTAGAGGGCAAACTTCTTGCAGCGTAAAGGGCCTTTTCGCGCACAATTAACCCTTGCTGGCGGCATGCATGTAGAAGGACGACTTCGCACACCCAGCACACAACACACACTAGCACACGTGTACACCGGCGTCGCCTCCGGTTAAGATGGACGGCAAGGCAGCCAACAAGAGGAGGCGGCTCGAGCCAAAACCGCATCCGGTGAGCCTGGACTTCATCAGCAGCCTCCCCGACGACATGCTGCTCGTCATCATCGGCCTCCTCCCCACCAAATCTGCCGTGCGGACCGCCCTGCTCTCCTGGTGGCGGCGCCCCCTCTAGCGCTGCGTCCCCCTCAACCTCACCGCCGAGAGCTGCCTCTGCGACGGAGATTGCAAACGCATGGCCGCAGTCTCCAAGATCCTTTCATCGCACCCTGGGCCAGCCAGACGCCTTGACATCCGCATGTTCAGTACCAACTGCAAGGTCCAACCCAAGTTCGACAAGTGGTTCTTATCACTGCCCTAGATCAGCTCGAGGAGCTCAGCTTTGAAGCTGGACGATCTCGCTTCTTGCCGCCCGTCGCCCGGCTTCACGCCAACGCATGTGTTGCGCGCCAGCTTCAGCTCCTGCTATCTTCCCCAGATTAATGCCACGCCCGCCCTTCTTCTGCCTCATCTCAGGCAGCTCGACCTCTTCGACATTGTCATCTCGAAGAAGGCTATGGAGCACCTGCTCCGCAGCTGTACTGTGCTCGAGTACCTTCGTCTTGAGCAGATCCACGGGTTCATTAGCTTCCACATCGCCTCGAAGAATCTCCGATGGATTTATGTGTCTTGCTGGCCCCGCAACAAGACATCAATTGGGAAGAGATCACTCCAGCTGTTCCATGTTATGGTCATTGAGAATGCTGCCTTTCCTTGAGAGATTGCTTGTATCGGATCTAGAAGGTCCAACAAAAATCAGGGTCATTGACGCGCCGAAATTGACAGCGTTGGTGTACTCGTCTGCCAAATTCTCCGAACTCTTTATTGGATTCGTAATCGTTCAGGTACAACACTCATCTTCTTCTCCGTCTTCTTGAAATTCACATTTTTAAATTTCTTCTTGATGTATTTATGACCGTCTTCCATAAAATGATTCCCACAAGCTTGACCCAGTCCATGCGCACAGTGAAGATCTTAGCACTAAAATCTATCGGCCCCAATCTGGATCAAGTTGTTGGATTCCTTACATGCTTTCCATGCACGGAGAAGCTACTCATCGAGGTGAAACTTCTTTCCTATTAGTAAACGGTAATCACAACGTAGCTCAATTTTTTTCGTAATTTTCCCAAATTACGATGACAAGTGTAGTGTTCAAAACACATCTACGCACCGCACCGAAAGAAATGTTTTAGTATTTTTCTCACGTGATCACCTGCATCATTTTTATGCTGTACTACTATAGTAGCCTAGGCTAGTCATAGTGGAAAGTAACTTAGACTACTACAGTAACTCTATGGTTACCCTAAGGGCAAGTACTACCTCCGTCCTAGTTTACTCTTCCAATTTTGTAGTATCAAAATTTGACCATAGATTTAATCGACAAAATGTTAATGCATGTCACTAAGAACTATATCATTGGATTCAGATTTGAGCATAATTTCAAATGGTGTAATTTTTAGTGACATGCATTGGTATTTTCTTAGGTAAATCTATGGTCAAAATTTTATACTAAATTTAGGTAGAGTATTCCGTCTTCCCAAAATTCTTGTCTTACATTTGATTAGATACGGATGTATCTAACACTAAAATATAACTAGATACATCCGTATTTAGACAAATTTAAGACAAGAATTTTGGGACGGATGGAGTACAAAAGTGGGCTATGTAGGCCAAAACACGTGCCAAATTCACTTGTGATGCATTTGGCATCGATGCCCCTCCATTGCTCACCTGGTGCCCCAATCTGGATCACCTACTTTGCTCCGGTGCCAAATTAACTCATGCAATGAAAAAACACTGCGTGGGACAGAGAGAGGACCGAGGCAATAAAAACACTTGTTTGGGAGAGTGAGAGGCTGGTGTAGTTGGTTTGATTGATTTGTTTATACATGTGGGTCTGTGTGCACAGCGGTGCCAACTCTCTCACATCGCGAGAGCGGTGCCAAAATCTTTTGATTTGACATCGATGCGTATTATGTGGCATACTTTTGCAAAATATGGCATCGGCCACATAGTGGAAGGCAACAAATGCCCAAGCTCTTCATGTGCTCCTAGTTAAATGAGTGGAAATGAAAAGATAGAGAGAGAGAGAGAGAGAGAGAGTGAAAAATATCACTAGCCAGCCAACCCTATCGTATGAGCGAATGATATTGGTACCTCTTGATGACACGACAATCTTATGCAGCCAGCTGCTCTAATATGTTCTCTTCTTTTGCAGATAAAAAAAGACCCGAAAGTGAAAAATGTGTTGCACTATAACAATCTCATCGAAAGCCTTGATCTCCATCTTACAGAAATTGATTTGATCGACTACCGAGGTAGCACATCTAAGATTAAATTGGCCACGTTCTTTGTTCTGGAGGCAAGTGTGCTCAAGGTAATGAGGTTTGGCGTTCTCTGGCGCAACAATGAATGGCGTGCTGATCACCGCAAGCGTCTAAGCCTAAATGACAAAGTCTCGGCAGAAGCTGAATTTGTTTTTGAAAGTGGCCAGAGACTCGAAAAATTATTTGCCCATTAGTGACTTGTCAGGGCGGTGGATTTTAGTTTGTACGATAACATTGCATCCACCTAAAGTAACAAAAGTTCTTACATAAACTTCCTAGTAATTCCCTCTTCCTAGGTGCAGCATTACTCCTAACATTTGTAATATCAGTTTGAAACTTGTAATATTGTCGTGTCCTATTCCTGCGTTTTCAAAATCCTGCGAATCAAACAAGTCCTGAGTTGGTGATGATGTTGTGCTTCCCATCTTTCACCGATAGACGTCGGATCTAGATCTGGCGCATACAAACCAAGCTTCTCCATTCTTGCAGAAAGATGCCCGCACTTGTTCCCTATTTACAAACAACTCCTTGTCTCTCACAATCAGCCTTATCTCCTCCCCACCACATCTAGAAGGCCGTGGAAAAATCTGGCGCGATGGTCACGCCGAGCCGGGCCCACCCCCAATCTTGGTGTTCTCGTAAATGCACGGGCATCTACGCACGGGAAATTATGTCGAACAGTATTAGTTGTAAGCAGGCTAGCTCTACAGCCATGCAGATAGTGATTGCAGACGGTGAGGCTGACTATGGTATGCCGAACACGGCGCCTATACTCAGGTGTCATCTCCGGCGCAGGGTCTTGTCACTTCACTGTGAGGAGCAGCACGTAATAATTTGACCAATGGGTAGTACAGTACTAGTACTCCTAGGAGTACTACATTGGTAGTACTACTACTAGTACTAGTAGCACCACCATCTGGATTTAGGAGTACTACCACGTCCATCTGGGTTTTAGTATTTGACTAGTAATATCTAGTAATGCATGTCACAAAAAATGAACTACTCCCTCTATAAATAAATAATATGGTGACAACCTCTTCGACGCGCTGGTGGCCCTGAGACTGCCTGCCGTCGCGCCGGAGAATGTCCACCTCGAGGTCGCGTCACGCAGCCTTGGGCGCTGCAAGACACCATCGACATAATCATTCACGTCACGCCGCATGCAAGAGGAGGACGATAGGACGCTGGCCTTCTTGGACCGCAGAGGCAACCTTGGACGGCATCGCTCGTAAGCACGTTGAGCTCGCCGCCAACGCGCTTGCTCCTCACACGCCGGTTGGTGACCCCGTGCACTAGGGCGTGAGGATGTCGTTGATGGATCCGTATGTATTTTTATCTTTTCGTCAAATCCATGTAGTAGTATATGATACTACAGTAATTATCTTACCTTTCGCATCAACTTCATAATTTTCGTACGTACTCCATGCATGAACGGCGCCAGAAACAAACTTCTCATTACTCTATCGATCGCGCCATGGAGTAGAACCAAATTTTACAAGTTATGGGTTCAAAAGGAAAAGCCTGTCGTGTTCGCATCACACCCCCACACGGTTGGTCCGCACGCGGCTCAACCGGGAATGCGTGCGGTGTTGCATTTTCACTTACTAGCGGGACCGTAGTTGAGCAAACCGACTATCGGCAAACCCCCATCCCACCCACCGCGCGATGGCTGAGAAAACAGGAGGGAGAAGAGTTGGCTGTAGCACGGACTCTAAGAAAATTGGTGTCGGATGGGACTCGTGTGGGTGGCGTGTGCCGTACTACTAGACGTAAAAGCTAGTTATGTCCCATGCCACCCCACTATATCGATCCTATATCGAGGTACGTAGAACAAATTTCCTGTAGTCTGTGCTCAGCACTCCTGTATCTCTCTTCTCAGCCACCGGACGGCCGCTGAGCCCATGTCTGCTTGCTCACATGCGGTCCCACATGTCGTTGAAAACGCAAGCGGACCCATCGAACTCCGCACATCTTTCACCTCGACGTGGCCGGTGATGGAAAACAAATCCAAGAAAGATCTTCGGTGGCCGCTTTTGGAGTTACTCAGAGTAGTAAGATTCTATTTACAGCTTAACCTAAGATGCACATCTCGTGGCTTCAACTACCACTCTATTTTCTTTCATGACACGACACTGGATGTCGGATGTCCCACGTGTCGGCAAAAGGAGGAAGAACCCGACCAAATCTTCGGTTGTGCTCTCGGATTATACTAGTTGTGCTAACTTAAATTTTTTATTGTGTACTCCCTCCGTTCCAAAATACTTGACTTACATTTGTCCAAAAATGGATCGATGTACCTATATACTAAAACATGTCTAGATACATATATATTTTGACAAATAGAAGGCATGTATTGTGCAATGGAGGGCGTAGAATGGATGCAAGTTTTTGTATTAGGAAGTAGAGTACATCCATATATTGATAGAGCGCAATTTAGTAGATGTTCTATCACTTTTAGCTAGCACAGAGGCTATAGATGAGATTAGTGCACTTGTTGATACTCCTACTTGGTATGCGTGTTACTGCTTAGACGCAGAGAAAAACGGACCGCAGGGAGTACTAGAATAGAGGCTAGACATGAGACTAGATGCGAGGAAGCAACATCTACTTCTTTACACTCGAAGAAGAAAGAAGCACGCAAGATCGAAGCTTCCGCAGATCAACAATGAATGCATCGAGAAGGCACTAATCCAACTTACGTGAGTAGTAAAATGTATTCTTGTGGTTCTTGTTTTCTTTGGTCTTGCTTTTCTAGTCAAAATTATCGTTGGAGTTCATGCAAAACGGAGGACCGTTTGGGGTCGTGCGTTGCAGTTGGCCTTACAAGTGGGACCGCAGTTAAGGAAACCCACTATCGGCAAACCCCCACCTCACCCGCCGCGCGATGGCTGAGTTAGAGAAATGATGAGGTTGAAGAGATTGCTCTAGCAAGGACTCCAAGAAATATGGTGTCAGATGGAAGTTGTGCTGGTGGCGTGTGTCGTACTCCTGGATGTGAATGCTTGTTCTGACCCATGCCACCCTACTACTCCTACTACTTACTATATAGTACTACTAGTATCGAGGATTCGAGGTACTGGTTACGTAGTACAATATGGCTACAATAAAAACACCCGCACGATGCGCGAAGCATGTGAAGCTAGTACAAATAGTGTACTACTATTGTTGATTGGCCTCATCCGATAACCTGTTGCAATGCACGTACAATTATGTATTCGGAATTTATTTTTTTGCCTCGTCGCACCACTCACTCCACGAAGCAACTCGAAAGCCATTCATAAATTTAGTAAGTTTATCACAGGCATATCATTTTATTACATACAACAGGTCATCAACCCACATCGACAATGAGGATACATTATAAATACTAAAGTGTTCACCACACAACAAATAACAAGCAATGAAATGAACTTCAACTCAACTATTCCTCGGTGTTGGAAACGCTTGCTTTGAACCACAAGTGATTCTCTAGGATGGGCCATCCATTGTCGATCTGGAGACCAACGCAGGACTGATCATCCAGGCTGAAACGGCCTACTATATCAGTACTAGGGTAGGGAACCACCCAAATGTCCGAGGTATAGACACAGCTTCTCATAAATGGTAGTAACGTTGTGTCAACAGCAGTTGGATCGCCTTTCACCATCATTGGATAGTTTTGTCCAAGGAAGAGCGAGTTTTCTCCAAGACTATCAATTCTGTACCAGGGAGAAGGAGTTGGCGCTAGCACACTAGTATCCATCTCGAATACCATGCAACGGGTGTTGGAATAGGTCCGGAGAGTGCGACCATGGGAGACTACACCTGCTTCCTTAGCAGTAACATCATCAGTGGGCTGTATACACACGAGAAGAGGTGATCCATCGAAATTAGTTGCCAGCGCCAAATAGTATATGGGCGCTGCTCGTCCTCATGCTCGTGATCATCACCATCATCATCTCCCCTTGGTTAAAAAAATCTTCAAGTATAGGTGGTGGAATGTTCACAGGACCTTGGAAACACAAGAAGAAGGTTAATTAGTAAGGCTGGCCATAGTGGGGGTAACATAAGTAGTATCATGCACAGGACTCGCAAACATGCTTATGTGGCGTGCAATTAAGGAGGAGAGAGATGGTTATAGTAACATAGGTAGATACCGTAACATAATAAATGTGATGCTACTATGTGTCATGCATGGCAATAAATGAGACCACCTATGATACTAATCTAAGATACTATACACTAAAGGGAAACTTGCTAACCTGCATGCATGTGGATGAAACAATTATAATTATGGTGGAAGACAAACGTACTGAAACAACGAGGATGCCATGCAAAAATAGTGCCACGAGTGGTGGCAGCAAACACAAGGCCCTCGTATTGAATTGCATCACAGTACTCATCCGTGTACAGAAACTGATTTTTGAGCAATATGCATCCAGTCAAACCACTGAGGACGGCAACAAGCTTGTCGAAGATAGCAACAACTTCATAGTTGTTGTAATTCCAAGAGCGTTTGGGGACTCAAGAAATTGCTATATTCTGTAGAAGACACTCACCATGATTGTATTTGAACGTGCGTACAATACCGGTGTGCTCAACCTCTGGGCAGTCTGCTGAGATTTTTGGAAGTGGAACCCGGTCACGAGTGTACACATTCACAAGTTCCCACTAAAGGCGAAGAGTCGGTGGACGGTTGCCACTTTGCCACGGTTCACGAAGGGGCGCCCCGGCCTACACGTCGGTTCGGAAATACTCCTACTAATCGCCGTCGTCTCACTGATATGTGGAACGGGACCACATGTAACCGAAACATGGTGTGTAATTTCTCGTGCAAAATGCGATCTGGCCGCGTTGGCCCGAGGTGCCGCATTAGTTATCGACCTTTATTTTTTTAATGGCCTGCCATTCAGTTTTGAAACACGACTAACTGGTACTGTACGCAGAGAAAATATAAACTACTCTACCACTACTCCACCTCCAGTACTAGTAGTATAAAGAAGATATATAGGCTGGAGCTTCAACGCTTCTTGCCAAGGGCTGCCCACTTGCTTCTCACACTACCACCCTCTCTCTAGATCTAAAAAATACGGCCCCTCTCTCCTTCCTCACCGGTGGTCACAGATCCGCCAGGGAAGAAAATGACGTGCAGCGTTGGCCTTTTCGTCGGGCGAAGCGAGGTCACGATCGACGACAAGGCCGTGCTCTCAGACCTAGCGCCCGCACGGGATGGCCTCCATCCCCAATATCGTTGTCGTAGTGTGTGTGGAGGACGACGACCACGAGCGAAGCCACTTCCCGCCGACCCTCAGGTATGCTACCTCTTTTCGAACCGTACCCTTGTTCTATTGCCCCATCTGGCACGTCGTTGCATATGGATCTTTTTCCACTCCACGATCTTCCCAATTTGCTATCCTCTGCTCTGCTGGCCACGCAGACGAAAACCATAATTTGCACTATTAAAGGAAACCCTATGTCGGTGTACTAGAGTAGGGGTACCCTAGTATCCCGTGACTGCAGCACTGCAGACGATTGCAGCACCAGCGGCAAGGTTTGCCTCGTCACCGCTAATATCCTCCATGGCTCCTTTGGAGCCATTCAAGAACAAAGTATTTGATTGAGAAGACAAGGCCCCGACAAGAGGAGCTTGTCGGGAAGGCCACCTGTGCATACGGAAGACAAGGCCCCGGCAAGAGAAGCTTGCCGGGAAGACTCGGAGCGCGACAAGACTCCGGGCGCGACAAGGATTCGGCCGCGGCAAGGCGCTTGCCGCGGCATGCAACTCCTCTCCGTTTCCGCTCCAGCTCACCCAGCGACGTGTCGCCATGGGACCGTTCCATGCGCGCGTGTCGAGCGGCTGTGCAGCCAGCGGAGAGCAGCGATAAGCGGCGCTGACAGGCTCGCCATCGTGGCGAGCGGAGGCGCACTGACGGTCTCTGTTGCACTTTGTTTGGGCGACAACGACGGGCATTTATTGCTTTTGTCCCTTGCCGCCGAGTTAGGTATTTTGCAATCGCATAATCGCTCAAGTAGGTGTACCAACTCTTGTTTTTACATTTGTACCCTCATCTATGTTGCCACCTGTCAGAGACCCCTTGAGCATATAAAAGGAGGCCCGAGTGCAACGTAGAAAAGGTTCCGCAGGGTTCGGCTCGTTCGGTTCATTCGACCCACTCGAGACCAGAGACACTCACGCTAGGTTTTGTAGCCTGCATTGCTCCCTAGAAAGAACACAATAGATCAAACAAGCAGCAGTAGGAGTTTTATCTCTCCGGAGAGCTCCGAAGCTGGGTAAACTGCTCGTGTGCCTCGCCTCGATCCGCTCTTTCAGGCGATCTCCGCCTCCGAACCACAAGGGCCTGCTCGCCGGCCCCATAGGTGTCCGTGGTACGATCAGCCTCCCGACATCTTTGGCGCGCTGTATGGGGCGCCGAGGCCGTGTGAATCTGATCCGACGCTCACACGAGCAGCGTCATCAACATCTTCCTCAACATGCCACCGAAGAAGAAGGCTTCGGCGGCAGAAGCCGTTCGTCTGCTGTACTCCACCCTCACCGCAGCAAACGGGTGGTGGGGCAGACGCTGGCGGAGGAACGGGCGCCGACGAAGGTGTTCGCGACGTTGCCAAGTCCAAGGACAAGGCACCGCAGACCTCGGCGTCCGCGCATCCCCCGCGCCCATCCCAGGAGACGCGAGACCAACAACGTCATGGCGTCCACAACGCCATACATTCGTTGGATCGAGACCCTCAAGGCCAGCATGCGCGCCAACATGCTGGCACGAGTGAGATACGGTCGCCCGGATGGGGCGATGCTCCTTCTAACGTAGTTAGAAGTCCGAGCGTGTCCCGCCTCGCACCGCTTCTCCAATGCCGCCTACTACTCCAGCAGAAGCTCTGGCGAGAGCTCAGCTGCTTCCTCGACTACCTCCAACGGCCGACAAGGTCGACGAGTGGAGGGCCACTATCGAGCCTCATCGGCTTTGTTAACGGCGACGCCCGCGGCAACTAACGCCATCATTGCGCGCGGCGACGACAAAGGCACGAGCCGGTGGCGACGAGACTGTCGGAGGTGCAACCACCGCACTCTCCGCCAAGAAGGCCAAGATCGCCGACTCACCGGATCCACCTCGACAGCGACTCCACCGCATCGTCGGATCCGCGAAGCTTCGCCGCGATCAGCGCCAAGTTCTTCATGAGCGACAACAAGAGGACGCCGAACTCGCATCGAGCGCCAAGAGAAGCGCCGACGTCGATCCGGCTGCCGCGCTGGGCCTTCGTTGACATGCGCTACCGGAGGGGCCAGCGACTTTGTCAGACGCGGTAGGTTGCCCTGCGTTCACTCGTGAGGTGCGGCAAGTCCAAAGTGGCCCAGCCAGAAAAACTTCAAACCAGACGCGTTGGGAGAAGTATGATGGCGGGACGCACCCGTCGGAGTTCCTTAGCATCTACACCATCGCGGTGCAGGCTGCGGGGACGGACGACAAGATCCTCGCCAACTACTTCCCGCTCGTGCTCAAGCCCAACGCCGATCTTGGCTCATGCACTTGCCGGACAGCTCCATATCCTCTTGGCAGATCTGTGCCATCGCTTTGTTGGCGCTTTCACAGTGGCCACAAACCTCATGGCCAAGAGAGTGACCTTCACTTGCTCGCCTGAAGGAAGGAGAGTCCTCGCGCAAGTTCATTCAGAGATTCAGCCGTGTGCACTACAACATCCCAGACGTCCACCCTGCGCGGTGATCGGCGCATTTCATCGTAATGTGCGGAACCGCAGGATGAGGGAGGAGATGGCGATGCAAAGTCAAGGACGTCGGTGAGCTGTACGCCTTGGCCGACAAGTGTGCACGCCGCCGAGGAAGGAGGAGACTCCCGTGAGAGAATGCGAAGCAGGATCTCGACAAGGATGACACCGCCCGGCAAAGAAGGGCGGCGGCGAAGGCAACAGGAAGAAGAAAGCTGAGAAGTGCTAGCAATCGAGCAGTCCGGCAATGGAGGTGGCGACAAGAACGCCAAGGCTGGTGGCTCCGGCAAGGAGGTTGTCACGACGCCAACCACCGGGCCGGTGGCGGCCGACAAGGTGACAGCTCCGCAAGCAAGATTGCAAGATCCACCGCACCAAGGGCCACGATCTCCAGAGTTGCAAGAAGGTCGAGCAGCTCGTCGAACAGCAGAGAGCTGAGTACGAGCGGCGCGACAAGGAGAAGGCCCGGAAGGTGCTGGGGAGCAAGCAAGAAACGCCCCGCCGGGAGGACGCCAGGCAAAGCCAAGCAGCGGCAAGGAGATCGACCTCCGCGCCGCGCGACAAGGATGAAGATGATGACGACGACGCCGACGGCGGGAGTTTCGTAAAGCCACAGAGGTTCTTCGTGTTGACGGAGGTGCTTCCTCGCATACCACCCACCGCCAACTCAAGCAATGGATGCGGGAGGTCAATGCAGCGGAACCATCCGTAGAGTCACGCAAGCCTACGAAGTGGTCTGAAGACGCCTATCATTTTTGATATTGAGGACCACCCTGACCGCTGCGTGATCGCGGTCGGGTGCTTGCCGATGTTGGTCTCACCAACCATCCGCAACCTCAAGGTCACAAAAATGTTAGTTGAGGGTGGGGCGGCTTGAATCTGATCTCCTCCGCGGTGCTCCGGAAGCTTCAAATCCTCGACAACGAGCTCGAAGAGACCGGTACCTTCCAAGGAATCAATCCGGGAAGGAGCAAGTCAAGGGGAAGATTACGCTGCGGTCACATTTGGCGTGAGCTGAACTTCAGGATCGAGAGGGTTACATTCGACGTTGCCGATTTCCCATTGCCTTACAATGGGATACTTGGCCGCCCAAAGCACTCGCCAAGTTCATGGCAGCCTCTCACTACGCTTACAACCCATCGAAGATGCCAGCCCGATAAGCGTCATCTTCCGTCCCACGGCGACAAGAAGGATGCCCTTATTTGTGCCGACAAGATCTACCGGGATGCAGCAGCCGCGACAGATCGCCGCACACTTGTCACCGAAGCTCCGGGGAAGAAGACAAAGTCCAAGTCCGACAAGAGCTCTGATGCTCACTCTGGCAAGCGCACCTCTTCGGAGTGCTGCGCTACTGTCGAGGACGCACCATCGAGCTCCACCGGCAAGTGCAAGAAGATGGTGGCTCCGCCAAAGACCAAGAAGGTGCCCGCCAAGGAGGACGGCACCGGTGGTACCTTCACCATCGTGCCTCTCTCGACCCTAAATAGGAAGGCGGCGCTCGTTGCTTTCCTGCGGGTGAATGTCGACGTGTTTGCATGGCAACCGTCCGATATCCCCGTGTTCCTGTGAAAGTGATTGAGCACCGCCCGCCGCTTGTCCTCATGCGCGCCCGTCAAGAAAAAAGTCGAAGCAAGCAGTGGAGCGCCAAGAATTCATAGCGTAAGAGATCAAGAAACTGGAAGCAGCAGGCCTTGTCGAGGAGTGCTCCATCCCACGTGGTTGGCCAATCCTCGTAGTCGTATGCAAAGCAAATGGGAAATGGAGACTTCGTATTGACTTCACGGATGTTAATAAAGCTTGTCCCAAAGATCCATTTCCCTTGCCGCCGCATTGACCAGATTGTTGACTCCACGGCTGGATGTGATTTGCTTTCGCTTCTTGATGCATACTCAGGATACCATCAGATCTTCATGGCTGAAGAAGATGAAGAGAAGACCGCATTCATCTCACCATGTGGCACATATCGTTTCATCACGGATGCCTTTCGGTTTGAAGAATGCTGGTTCAACATTTGCAAGGGTAGTCCATGACGCTTTTGAGCCGCAAATGCACGTAAATGTAGAAGCCTACATGGATGACATAGTGGTCAAAAGCAAGGACAAAGCAACTCCGGTTCAAGATTTGACGAGACCTTTGCAAACCTGCGCAAGATCAACCTCAAGCTCAACCCCGAGAAGTGCGTGTTTGGAGTCCCTTCCAGCAAGCTTCTCGGGTTCTTCGTGTCTCAACGAGGGATTGAAGCTAATCCCGACAAGATCAAGGCCATTGAGCAGATCGAAGCACCAAAGCGCGTCAAGGATGTACGAAGACTTGCCGGTTGCGTGGCTGCTCTCAGCAGGTTTATTTCTAGGTCTGCTGAGCGGCATCCGCCATTTTTCAAGATTTTGAAAAGGCAGGTCCAATGAAATGGACTCGAAGCGGAGGCTGCGCTGCAGGACTTAAAGAGATACCTGTCCTCCACTCCAACACTTGTCGCACCTAGGCCACAAGAGAAGTTGCTGCTATATATAGCGGCAACCAATCAAGTGGTTAGTGCTGCGTTAGTAGCGGAGAGGGAGGCGGATGATGAGCCAGCAGCCACGGCAAGCACACCCAGCAACAAAGGTGGGGCTTCACGACAAGCTCGTCCCGACAAGGATGAATCCAGCAGACACGAACAGATATATAGAAAAGGATGGTGCAGCGCTCGGTTTACTTTTGTCGGCCTCCCCGCAGGGGCTAGATCGAGGTACTCTGGCGTGCGTAAATTGCTTTTCGGCCTCCTCATGGCCTCGAGAAAGCTGCGCCATTACTTCCAAGCACATGAGATCACAGTTGTCACCGCTTCCGTCAAGAGAATACCGCAGAATCCGGAAGCGGCAGTGCAGGATTGTCGAGTGGGCATCGGAGCTTTCAAGCTTTGGTCTTAAGTTTGAAAGCACATCAACTATCCAAAGCGAGCATTGGCAGAATTCATAGCGTAATGGACGCCAACGCCAGATGAAGAGATTCCAAGACGAGCATTCCCGGCCAAAGAAGCAAGCAAGGAGTGGCTGATGTACTTTGATGGTGCCTTCGCTGCAAGGCGCCGGTCTTGGGCGTGCTCATCGCACTCCACCGGAGAGCACCTCAAGCACGTCGCCCGGATGCACTTTCCCAAGGAGCAAGCGACAAACAATATCAGAGAGTATGAAGGTTTACTTGCCGATCCTCGGGATCGCAGTGGACCTTGGGATCAAAAAGCTTATTGTCGGGGTGACTCGCAACTCGTCAGTCCGCCAAGTGAACAAAGATTACCAGAGTCCATTGATGGAAGCCTACGCCGATGAAGTGAGGAAGCTGGAAGAGCACTTTGACGCCTCGCAAATGGAACATGTTCCAAGAGCTCGAATGATATTGCCGACGGCTTTGTCAAAGTGCGCTGCGCTTAAGTTGCACAATGGAACCAGGGGATCTTCGTGCTCAAGCTGACTCAACCAACCGTAACACCATCGATGTGACAAGGCAAGAAGAGGAAGTTGGCCTCTGGTGACTACTTTCACGTGAGCTTCCCGCCGCCGCCGCAAAGGTCTCCAAGATCAACACCAACAAGGCCGAGGAGCAGTCTGCTCCGGCTGCACCCTGTGGTTTGTTTCGTTGAAGTAGACGCCCCGACAAGTCTTGCTCCGGCAAGCTTGTCGGGAGCATCAAGGTCCGGCAGAGTCAAGAGTTCTGCCGTGGAAGCCGATGCTCTCACAGCAGCAGATGTGCCTTTAGTCCTTGTTGTCGAGCCGCAAGCTCCAAAGATGGGCGCAGCAGAGATTGTCCATTTCCTTCAGACAGGGGGAACTTCCAAGAGAAAAAAGAAGCGGAAAGAGTAGCCCGGCGGTCAAGTATGTACCAGCTTTGTCGACAAAGATACTGCATGTAAGAAGACTCAACGGTGTGAAATTGAAGTGTATTCCTGTGGAAGATGGACAGAAGCTGTTGGCGAGAGATACATGGAGGCATATGTGGTCACCACATTGCGAAGAGCACTTGCCGGCAAGGCTTTCCCAAGCAAGGTTTCTTCCGGCCGACAGCCCTCCAAGATGCAAATCGCACAAGTAACCAAGTGTGAAGCGTGCTGCCCATTCCAAACAGATACACCAGCCAGCTCAAGCTCTCCAGATGATCCCTTTATCCCGCCATTTTCGGTCTGGGGCTCGACATCCTCGGCCCCTTCCCCGAAGCTGTCGGGGCTTTGAGTACTTGTACGCCGCCATCGACAAGTTCACAAAGTGGCCGGAAGTGGAAGCAGTGAGGAAGGTGACGGCACGTACCAGATCAAGTTCTTCAGTCAATTGTTTGCCGCTTCGAATCCCTAACAGGATCATCACCGACAACGGCACACAATTCACGAAGTCGCACCTTCATGCAAGACGCCCAAGACCTTGGCGCCAAGGTCCGCTTTGCTTCGTTGCTCACCCGAGAAGCAACGGTCAAGCGAGAGGGCAATGCTGAAGTGCTGCGGCGGGCTCAAGACCGTAATCTTCGACAAAGCTGCACAAGTGCGGAAGAAATCGGATCGAGGAGCTGCCGGTGGTTCTTGGTCGATCAGACGACGCCAAATCGAGCCACCGCCGACACCCTTTGCTCTAGTCTACGGAGCAGAGGCAGTTCTCCCCACGGAACTCGTGATACGGATCGCCTCGGGTGCTCGCCACGATGAGCTTGAGCAAGAGCAGCTGCGACAAGATGACGCGCTGCTCCTTGAGGAGATCGTCTTCAGGTCAGGCGAGCCGCTTCGCTACTGACAAGCTCTCGCCGCTACCATAGCCGCAGAAAGTTAGTGCCGAAGTCTCGAGGAAGGCGACCTTGTTCTTCGCCGCTCAGTCCGCCAAGAATTCAAACAAGTTGACGCCAAAGTGGGAAGGCCCTTATCGGGTGAAACGAGTCACTAGGCCCGGCGTCTGTCGCTTTGAGACCGAAGATGGCATTCCGTGAGCAACTCTCGGAACATTGAGTATCTTCGTAAGTTTTACCCATAGGGCGCGGTTGTCGGAACTGCTCCGCAACCACCTTTTGTACAAGTCTTGCCGCTGTTGCATGTAATCCTTTGTACAAAGCCGCGCAGACTCTGTGCATCAAGAAGCTCATGTGTTGCGCACAACTTGTCAAGTTCATGCTTTCATCAATTTATTGCATGCTTTGGCTAACACTTTGTGCAGCAACCACACCCGGTAAGCAGAATCGAGCCGCTAGGCTCCATAACATTATTTCCTCTTCTTTTTCTTTTCTCAAAGAAAGGAAGGCTCCCTCGCGCACAAGTTAACCAGGGGGGAGGAAGAGATAATACTATGGACCAGGCACCGCTCGAGGAAGTTTCACCTCATCGGGAAGTAAGAGACAGAAAAGCTAAGTTGCCAAAATTTGAGCAATCAATTTTAAATTTTCAAGTTATCTTCCTCGAACGATAGTACTTTGTATGGAAAACTCAGGCGCAGAGGAACCAACTCATTGGCTAGTCGCGCCCTTACTTTGTTTCGAGTCCGCTCAACAACTTAAGTGAGCTGCTTTAGTCGCGACAAGGTTACTTTGTCGGAGGCGGCATCGCTAAAGAAGTCGCCGACGTTCAAGACCAGCACAAGGCAAAAAGTGCCCGCACCGACAAGTCCCCTAAATGCGTAAGGCGTAAACGCATAAAGGAAGGAACCAAGTAGAGGAAATAACGTTGCATTGATCGTTCACCTAAGATAGAGTATATTACAGAATAACTTGTCGCTGATCTAACAAAGTTTTCTAAACATGATCAGCAGCGACAAGGGAAAGATAAGGCTGGAGGCCTAGTCCACGCGGTCGCCCTCGATCCGCTTGATCTTGTTCACCTTGTCCACAATGGGTGCGACAAGGGCTTTGAGCTCCTCCACGTTGGCGTTGGACGGCAAGGATCTGAGAACGCCGTTAAGGTTGAGGCCCGGGTTGTGGAAGGCCACCTTCATCAACACCTTCTCGAGGGCCCCTGCACAAACTTGGCGCGATTCCTCGGCCAGCTGCTTCGGGACCTCTTCCCGGAGTCGACGAAGACCTGTCACTACGCCTTTGAAGAACAAGCTAAGCTTGGCGCTGGGTTGGAGATGCTCGTCGGAGGAGTACGCAAGGTCCGCCATCCCCAGCTCCATCAGCTCGTTGTGGATATCGGCGGCGGTGTCCACAAGACCTTCGGTCCAGTGCTCCACGCTCTCCCTCAAAGTGTTCTGGACGGAGGCAGCATTCGCCGACAGTTCCTCCTTGGCCTTGATCGCCTCCAACAAGCCCACCTCCCGCTCTCTGGCGCCATCCAACGTCTGCGTCAGAGTGGTCCGGGCCAGCCCAGATCCGCCTTTGGAATCCTTGGCGGCATCAAGATCCTTAGCCTGTCAGCGAGACGGCTCTGCAGCTCGCCAAGGGTGTAGGCGTCCTTCTCGCGCCCACGCTTGAGCACGGCAAGCTCTTCGCCGCTCTTCTTGAGGGTGGCCTCCAGCTGTGCCACCTTCGCCTTCAGCTCTTCCTTGGCGGCCTCGGCGGCTGCGGCAGCGTCCTTTGCTTCCTGAAGCGCCCCGCCAAGCGACTCCTCGCGCGCGGCAAGGTCTTCTTCGTGGCTGTCCAGGTTGACCTTCCGCTGCGCCACCGCTTCGCTGTGCGGCGAAGCTTCTCGGCAGCCAGCCGCTGCTCCTCATCGATTCTTGCGGCCTTCTCAAGGATGAAGGCCGTGCGCTCTTCATGAGCTGCCCAGCGCTTCCGCCACGTCGCGGAGGGCTTCTTTGTTGGCGCTCCGGAGCTCCTTGGCGCGCTTCTCCATATTCGCTCCCGCCCTCGCGACAAGGGCTTCCTGGGTCTCTAACTTGGCCTGCCGGGTGCGGTAGAGCGACAGCAGCTTCTTCAGTAGCTGCTCCTCCTCGGACTCGCCGCTGCTGCTGCTTGGCACGTCCACCAGCTGCCAATGCGGAGGCGAGTAGTTCGCCGTCAAGGTTTCTCCTCGACCGGCGCCTCGAGCTTGGCTCCTGTGGGAGCTTGATGAAGACGCCGCCGGCCTTCAGTAGGCACCGGCTGGGGCCTCGAGTCTGACGCCGCTGCAACAGCGGGGAGTCGGTTGTCGGTGTAGCGCTTTGCAGCTCCTGCGCCTCGGGGCCGCCAAGACGATCACCCGATCCTCGCCGGCCTGCGTCGGCGGCCTCGGTGGCCTCTCGCCATCAGGCTCGTCGGCGACGGCAACCTCTTCCTCCACGACGACCTCTTCTTCTTTGACGGGCGGCCTCGTCGGTGTTGCCGCTGCTTCCTCCTCGCCGGGCGGCCTCGACCTCCATCGGGTCTCGTCGAGATGAAGAAAGAGCAACAAGCAGATATTCAAAGAGAGAAACAAAAGAAAGCAAACCCAAGGGACATTTTCGCGTAAAGGGAATTACCTGCTGACGGGTTCGCCGCCGTGGCCTCGACCACCGGAGGGTCACTGGCGCCCGGCCCCTTGTCGGGTAACCTCCCTTGTCGGGTGGCCTCCCTTGTCGGAGGGAGCTCCCTTGCCGGGAGTTCTCCCTTAGGCGGCGAGTGGCGTGAGCGGGGATCTCGAGGCGGCTTCCGAGCCCTCCCGATGAGGCTGCTCTGCTCCTACACAAGCAAACTATCAGAAATCAACGCAGAAGGAGCACCCCAGCACACCTAATAGTAAGAAGAAAACGCCACACTTACTCTGGGGGCTGTGCTGGGGGCTGCTCTGAGGAAGGGTTGCCGGGTCCGGCAAGGCGGTCTCGGACGCGTCCCCTGTCGCCACGGGGGAATCGTCCTCAACGACGATCGTCGGGATCTTGACCCTCTTCGCTGCTCTCTGGGCCAGCGTCCTGAAAAGGAAAGAGTCCAGAACGAAGCAAATCAGATTCAAGATGAAGCAATAGAAATTGAAGAAATACAGGCACAATCTCGAAAAGCTTACTCTTCGCCTTCCTCCTCGGAGCTGAGCACGGAGAAGTCAAACTCGCCCGCCTCCGTGCGCGGCGAGGCGGGGAGTGGGCTCTCTTGGCCGCTATAAGGGAGGCGTCGGCGGTGGCTCGGGAAGATTCCGCCCGGTTGTCGGCTGCAGTGAGGCGCTCCAGGCAACCTCGCTTGCCGCGGTGGAGCGCGTCGAGCGGCCGCTTCTTTGTCAGGGCGATCTGTCGCCCGGCTCGTCTCCAACTCTGCGGAGACGCCTCCTCGGCGGAGCCGGGCTCTGGCCGGCAAGTCGCTGGCGGTGGAGAAGAAGCGCCTCGGCGGGTCCAGCCGACCGGCCTCGGGCTCGACAAGCTCGTCCTCTCGCCGGCGACCTCCCCCGCCGACAGAGCTTGCCGCCTTCGGCCCGCCTCCTCCACGGTGAACCCGAAGGCTCAGCGGCAGCTGCTGCCGCCTCCTCCACCTCGGTGGCGATCCTCGCCATCTCACGGTCGGTGGTGTCGCGGGTGAGCCTTCTTCGCTGCCGTCGGATCGGCACTTCTTCTAAGTCATCAAAGAATTGCTGCACGATCTCGCCGGGGGCTCTCGCCAGGTCGGGACGATCCGTGGGAGTCGCGACAGTGGCATCATGGCGCAGATGCGGTCGGCCGAGTTGTTGCACAATGGGACGACTCTCGCGCAACCTGAACCACTCGATGTTCGGGTCGTTCTTGAACAGCTCGAGCAGCACCGAATCCAACTCCATGACGGTGAAGTTCCACCAGGCCCGGGCGCAGCCTCATGATATCCGCCGCATTCTCGAACTCCCAAGCAGGCCTCCTCCTTTCCCCGCAAGGGAGCGATGGCGACGGCGAATGAAGTCTGCGCTTAACTGCTCCTATCACAACCCGGCAAGCCCGAGGCACGTAATTGGTCACTATCTTCAACTCGCATCCTCCGGCGCCAAGTTACTCCAATCCCTGCCACAAGCACTATTGGGGTTTGGCGACGGGCGGTGAAGGGCTGTGGGTTCTCCTCACGACTCCAGCACCAGTTGGCCCTCCACTCCTCCCACTTGTTCCGAACTCCCCTCTAGGTAGGCCTCTTTCTTGCCGATCCTAGAGACCTGTGCTATCCCTCCCGCAAGTGGCTCTCCTCTCTCAACACGGGAACAAAGAAATGGCGGAAGAGTGCCACGTTCGGTGGACTCGACAAAGTTTTCGCACAAATGTGCGAAAACCGCCATGGTCAAGACGGCGTTGGGGGTGAAATCAAGGAGGCGGAGGCTAAAGGTGTTCATAATGTCGCAAAAGAACTCGGAAAACGGCGGGCAAAGACCACAATAGAAGAAGAGGGCGAAGAAAGGGTACCATGTTGGGGCCAAATCAGCGGCGGAGGCGGGGAGCACCCTCGTGCGCGGATGCGCACGAGCCTCCGTCGACCAGAAAAGGTAGAACACGTCCCGCAGCTCCCGTGCGCCGAGCTGTGGGGGGAAGATGGCTCGCTCCTTGCGCAGCGCCGCGAGCAGCTGCGCCTCGGCCGACTTGACGCCCTTCTCCTTATCGGCCTTCGGAGCCATGGCGAGGAGGGCGGAGGAGGTCGACGGCGGTGAGTGTGCTTGCGCGAAAAGGGCGGGCGCTGCGCCTTCAAGACCGGAGAAGAAGAGAAGAGGGAGCGGCGGTGGTTTCTTGACAAGACGGCAATGGCGGTGGGGTGGTCGGCATGCCTCGCTTCCTCCGCTTATAAAGGGGAGGAGGGGCGGACGCCCGCTTATATTAATAAAGAACCCCCACGACCGCGCCCACGATCTTCGTGACGACGCCACGTCCCAGACGTGCCGTTAGTGGGGATTGTGGTGGGTCCGGGCGAAGTTGCGACGTGGTCGAGGCCGCTGCGTGTCCGTGCACAGCTTCGGGCCTGGCCCGACAAGCGCCGGCACCGTATGTATGGCCCAGGCCGGGGGCTCTGTCGGTGTACTAGAGTAGGGTACCCTAGTATCCGTGATCGTGCGCATACAGTTGCGACCTCGCCGGCAAGGTTTGCCTCGTCACCGCCAATATCCTCCGTGGCTCCTTTGGAGCCATTCAAGAACAAAGTATTTGATTGAGAAGACAAGGCCCCGACAAGAGGAGCTTGTCGGGAAGGCCACTCCAGGCATACGGAAGACAAGGCCCCGGCAAGAGAAGCTTGCCGGGAAGACTCGGAGCGCGACAAGACTCCGGGCGCGACAAGGATTCGGCCGCGGCAAGGCGCTTGCCGCGGCATGCAACTCCTCTCCGTTTCCGCTTCCAGCTCACCCAATGACGTGGTCGCCATGGGACCGCTCCATGTGCTGCGTGTCGAGCGGTTGTGCAGCCAGCGGAGAGCAGCGATAAGCGGCGCTGACAGGCTCGCCATCGTGGCGAAGCGGAGGCGCACCGACGGTCTCTGGCGTAATCGCTTGGCGCATAACGACGGGCATTTATTGCTTTTGTCCCTTGCCGTCGAGTTAGGTATTTTGCAATGCATAATCGCTCACGAGGGTGTACCAACTCTTGTTTTTACATTTGTACCCTCATCTATGTTGCCACCTGTCGGAGACCCTTGAGCATATAAAAGGAGGCCCGAGTGCAACGAGAAAAGGTTCCGCAGGTTCGCCTGCTCGGGTTCATTCGAGAGCCACTCGAGACCAGAGACACTCACGCTTAGGTTTTGTAGCCTGCATTGCTCCCTAGCAAGAACACAATAGATCAAACAAGCAGCAAGAGGAGTTTTATCTCTCCGAGAGCTCCGGTGGGTAAACTGCTCGTGTGCCTCGCCTCGATCCGCTCTTCGTGCGATCTCCGCCCCCCTCCGAACCACAAGGGGCCTGCTCCGCCGGCCCCATAGGTGTTCGTGGGTACGATCAGCCTCCCCGACACCCTACTTCATGCAGACTAATGCATGTCTGGGTTGAATAAGGAAAGGAAGGGAGACTGTACTGTCCAAGAGAGTAGGCATCGAACCCGCATCTAGGTTGAAAAGGGGAAAATCAGTAGCTAAGGAACGAGTCTCGTGTCTCTTGGTTGAAGAAGGGTAGAAAGGCATGACAACGCAATAGAGAATGACAGGTCGATCGGTTTGTTGTCCTCACATAGGAAAAAGGTGGCTAAAGAGAACAAAATAGGACGAATCCACATATGCTGCCTGGATATTTGTTGCTCGGGCAACCATACCTCCTCACCACTCAAGCGTCCGTGGAGGTACATCGCATCGGTGCGCCCACCGTCCAATGGGCCTCCCATGCTCTTATTGCCACTTTTTTTCATTAGCATAACGTGTGATCAAGTCAAGCAATGCTACTGCTGAAGTGATGCCACATTTAAGTAATGCCGCTCTCAGTCTAATGCCACAGATAAATTTAAGCAGCGCCATTTAATGTCACTGGATCATTTCAGGGTTAGCTTGTAACATCCCAAAATTCTGAATTTTGGAATGTTATAATAAATAGATAGATTTGATTGATTGTGTGAAATTGAGTGAAATTCGAAAAAAATTGAAAGTTAAATGAGAGGAAATAAAAGGACTTTCCCAAACTTTTATTTTGCATTCGTGATCTCCGTGAATTCAAATTCTTTTCACCACAAAACCCTGGAGAGAAGATGACATGACTTCTTCCATTTATTTAAATGACAAGGGGTGTTGAAAATATTTGAATTTCATTTGGAAAATATTTCCAACCCAGGAACTTTATGCAACTCAATGATTTTCACGAGCGAAGATAAAATGACTTCTTCAAAACATATGAAATATGAGTTGGGAGTTTCAAAGAATTAAATTCAAAGTTCTTTTGAATTTATTTTCAATTTGGAGTTATTTGAGTTTTATTCAAATTATTTTTCTCCAAAAATAAAGTATATGGAAAATAGTGTAACATGATTCCCTACATCAGAAAATTGAAGAGAAATAAATTTGAATTAATTTTGGTATTTTTAAAATGATTTTTACTGGATTTTATTAGAGCAGAAGCACTCTTTGTTTTATTGGAATTTGTGTGTATTTTATTTGACTCCAGAAAAATGTTCAACTTGTAGGAAATCTTTTCCTGAAAATTTCGATATATAATATGCATATATATTATTTTTATTATTTATCATTTTATTTTACTTTTTGTTGTCTCTAAAAAATGTTTTATTAAATAAACAATTCCCTCCACCGACTGGGCCGACCCAGCTCCTGTGCTGTGCCACGCCCACTTAAGCTGGGCTTCGCTGTCTCGAAGCTCGGACGGACTCTCAGACTAAGACGGCATCGCCACAAGACCGGCTGCGGATGACCGGCCACCCCGCCGCCTTGGCCCCTCCTCCACGCCACCTCCTCCCCTCCCTATAAATTCGGAGCCCCCGGCCTCGTTTCCCTCTCTACCAGTGCCGCCGCCTTCTCCCGCATCTCGCCGCATCTGAGCCGCCGTTGCCGCCGTCGAAAGCCGCCGCCGCCCGCCGCCGACCCCACCTCCAGACGCGCCTCGCCGAGCCGCCCCTTCCCGACCTCTTCGCTGGCCTCGACGACCGCCGGAGCCACCGCCCCGAGTCGCCGGAGAACTGCTGGAACCGCCGCCGCCGTGGTAAACCCTAACCCGATCCACCGCCGGTTTTTATCAAGAAAACCGCCTCCGACCGGTTCGATCTAGATCATTTTTTTAATAAACCGATTTTGTTTTTTTAGTGAACGTTTTCTGTTTAGGTAATTTCAGCGAACGTTTTCGTTCATTAGGTTTTCGTAACGAACGTTCTCTCTTTATTTTTTTCTTTTTCTGTTATTTTACGTCAGGACCTATTAGTAGAATTTCTTTTACAGTTTAGCCCCTGGATTTCAAACGATCACTACTTTTCAACCGTTTATCCAAATCCAACGAAACCAACGCCCACTTCGTTATGATCCCCTCTATCCAGTAAAACAACTTAAACATGTTTTTGAAAGTTTAAAATTTGAATTAGATCAGATTTGAATTTGAACTTCGTTTGATCATAACTTGAGTTTCAGAATCTCGGTTTAGTTGATTCTTTTTGCAAATCGAAGCTCTTGACCTAAACTTTCTGATAAGGCCAAATTCACATAATTTTGGTACTGTTAGAAATTTGTTTGATGTTGTAAGAGTTATTTGCTTGGTTTTGATGTTTTCCGAATTGTTTTCTTCGTTCTTTACGAACTTTTGAGTGATTGCTTATGTGTGGTTACTATTGCTTGCTTACGATAGATTGACCGGAGTATGACGAGTAGAACTATCAAGAGTTTTGAGTGCGAATCATCTTCATCAACATTGTAGGCAAGTAACACTTTGATCATACTCCTTTTCATACCCAGTTTTATGCATTAGTTCCAATCCTCAAACATTGCATGATTAGGATGTCATTAACTTGTGGGTTGGGAAGTAGATATTGAGGTAGAACCTATTGCCCTGTTACTATCAAACCCTTGGGAATTTCTTCTACACGTTGCTTATATTGCTATGCTATGCTCGTAGACGTGGTTGGGTTTGAGTGAATCCATGACAGATGTGAGATTGTTAATTAATGGTTCAACTTAAGGTGGCAACTTAAAATTAACATCTGGGTGGATTGAGGCACCTGGGGAACCCAGTGTTGTCTGTTTTTTTTGGAAATCCCGGGGTACCCGTGTGATCTTCCTATGGACCGCCACCCAGGCTCAAGGGGAACTGAGATGATTCATGCAAGAAACTTCCGTGTGGAGCCACAAGCTATTATGGGCTCTAGCATAGTCGAGTAAGTTACGTGAAGCTCTTGAAGAGGTAGATCAGCAGGTAGTGGGTTTTGTAGGTTTGGTATGGTCTACCCTGAGTAGAGAGTTAATGTTTCTGAAAGACTGTGTCTCGATCATCCGTTTCTCAAACACCATGTAGTGCGAGAAATCAACGGAGGCGATCGAGTCTTGTGGCGAAAAGTGCGCAAACCTCTCAAGAGTGTACAATCTAATCATGGTTAGCCGTGTCCCGGTTATGGACAATTTTGAGTATCTAGTACTTGAGTTATCATATGTATCTCATCACTCTTAATTAATATTGTTGGGATGTTAACTACTTTAATCGGGATTGAGTTGGGGTTATACCTTCTCAATGATGTTTCAACCACCATGATAGTTAAATTAAAATCTATTCCTTTGTTGTAGGGAAAAATTGGCTTTTCGCAAAAACTATAAACATAGAGCTTTCCACCAGCCAAATATGCATGTAGTGATAGTTATTATTCATTATTATCCTATGGTGTGAATTTGCTAGTACATTCAATGTACTAACCCTTGTGGCTGCAACGTCTCATGTTGTAGGATCTTACGACGAGTAAGTGATACGTTAGGGTTACGATTTCTACACTCAACTTTGCCGTTGGTGTTGATGGGAATCCACAACCTTGTTACTTCCGCTATTTGGATTGAGGTAATAGTATTTACGTTACTTTATACATGTGATTTACCTCTGTTATAAATCCATGATTACAGTGTGTGTCAACATACCGATCCAGTGATGACACTAAAGCACGTAGACTTGACCGTCTCGAGGTCGGGTCGCTACAAGATGGTATCGATCACATGTTGACCGTAGGGACGTGGCCCTAGAAATCGCAAGCCCATAGGAAAGATTTCCTCTACAACTTTATTTTCAAAAAGATCTCTTACCTCTCTTCTCTTGTGAGCTTATTCAAATATTCCCTTTTAGTGAGACCATACCCCTTTTCCCTTTTGATCACATGAAGATTCGGCTGATGAGACCACTCCAAGAAGTACAAGATATCAGACAACTAAGACTACTTTGAAATAAAGAGGATTTTTACCGTGCATTACAATGACGGAAACTACAATGGTGAAGACTCCGAGAATTTGAAGGCTTTGAAGAATTCCCAGATTTGTATGACCTAGGAAGGCTACCTCTATGGAACCTGGCAGACTATGGAAGCTGTCAATACCCGAGATCAAGGTGTATCGAAGAAAGACCTAAACATGGAGCATCAGAACTCAAAGTTTTGTCAAGAAAACCCTAAGGAAGGAGATATCAATTATGGAATAAAAGTTCATGTCAATGACCAGGGCAGAAATATGGATATCCAAGATGTTATCGCTCTCTTATGTTATTATCACCATGTTGAGTTAAGCATGCATTCCTTCAAAAGTATTGGATGGTAGCAATCTAATGGAGCACCCCTCAGCAAAGGATGCAGTTTTAACCCTAGTCGGTGTATCACCAAGATCTGGAGTGTTACATCAAGAAGTTTAAGATGGACCTTCAGGAAGCCGTATTTTGACAAGGAAGTATTTTGAGAAGAACTCAGGACCCAGAAGCTGAAAGTAGCCGAGGAGCAAAACCTCGAGATATCGGAGATTTGTCAGGAACTGAAGGATAGTAGGACCATGGTTCATGCCAAGGAGGTTGAAACCCATAAGTTTGGAATGCAGCTCGAAAATATTGAAGGATGCCACAAGAGACTTCGCGTCAACGGAGTTGATTTGGCAAAAGAACTTGAGAAGGACAAGCGCGGTCGGAAGAAGCCATCGGAGACATGAACAAGAATCGAAGAGTTTGATGACTTTGAAGATTTATTGACCATTAGAAGCTCAATCTCCTATTATATACCTGCGTTAGATGCGACGATTGTGAGCTATCATTTGTTTGATGTTTTTCCGACAGCCACAAATCAAATCTGTCTTTTCAAAACTTTTGGTTGTGTTGTGTCTATCCCTCTCTATCTATCTTATCTCACCCCAAAACCCATGGACCCAATAGAAGATGAATGGAGATGAGCTTGTATTTTCTGGACCATTGAGTCAATTGGAGACAGACCGATGGATTTAGAACATGGAAGATCATATGAAGAATAACACTATAGCTGGAAAGTATATGAACCAGCATGCTCTTCAGTGCTTTGAAAGAGATGCTACTGGTGGAATGGTATGAAGACGGATATTGCAGAGTATGTAGTTGTAGGTGATGTATGCCAGAGAGTAAAGGCAGAGCATCAGAAGCCAGTCGGATTACTACAGCCTATGCCGATACCCGAATGGAAGCAGGATAAGCTTGGCATGGATTTCATTACCGGATTTCCCAGAACCCGAACGGGATATGACTATATCTGGGTAGTAGTTGATTCGCTTAACCAAAGTGACTCATTTTATCCCAGTGAAAACCACCTATACAAGAACGAAGTTGGCCCAGATATATATGACCAGGATCGTATGTCTGCATGGAGTTCCGAGGACCATCGTATCAGATAGAGGAACACAGTTTACCTCAAAGTTTTGGAATCAGCTGCACCGGACTTTGGGTACTAGGCTAGAGTTCAGTACAACCTTTCATCCGCAGACAGATGGATAGACCGAGAGAGTCAATCAGATTCTGGAGGACATGTTGAGAACGTGTGCGCTAGATTATGGATTAGTAGGGATGATAATCTACCTTACGCGGAGTTCTCATTCAACAACAGCTACCAAGTTAGTTTGAGGATGGCCCCTTTTGGAGCTTTGTATGGGAGAAGGAGCCAGACACCGTTGATGTGGGATGAAGTTGGAGACCATCAGTTGTTTCGACCAAATGTGATCAAGGAGTCAGAAGAGAATGTTAAGTGGATTCGAGATAGACTGAAGGTAGCTCACCCAAAGTGTAAGAGTTATGCAGACTCAAAAATGCAAGGAGGAAGTCTATGAAATTGGAGATGAGCATGTCTTCATGTGTCCCTCTGCGAGGAGTTAAACGATTTGGAGTTAAGGGAAAGTTAGCCCGAGATTTGTAGGACCATACCGAAGTTTTGGAGCGTATGGGAGCAAGTACAACAAGTTGGAGTCACCCGAAGGACTGTCAGAAATTCATGATGTGTTTCGCGTTTCCCAGTTGAAGAAGTGCCATGCAGAGATGGCCAATATTCCCCTGTAAGGACGCTTGACCCTGGAAAAGATAATGATGTTCCACGAAGTGGAATATGGACTTCATAAGTATAAGTTTTTATCTCGGTATGTGGGACATCCCACGAGGATGAAGAGATGAATTACTATTGGATATAAAGGAGGTATGATGTTGGAAATATGGATCAATGGAAATTCCATGATGAGTCTGAGTAATCATGTCCTAGTTTGGTGCCAATAGAAGGAAGGAAGACATTACAATTGGATGGATTTAAGAATACTAGGAAGTTGGAAGTTGGAATAATGATCAGTTGCCCTGATGATGTGTTCAAAGATTATAAGTGATGAGATGGGCCATAACCCACAGGCTCCAGGACCTGCCAAGAAGCAAGCACATTCTTGCTGAAGGAAAACCCCTGGAAGAGGATATGCCTTTATCAACCGACGATTCTATAGGAATTTACGCAAAACCTGAGAGTTGTTAAGGAGAGATAGATGTTTATTTGGCTTGCAGATCAATGTATCCGAACTTGGTTCATCGACAAGATAAATTCTGCAATGCTTGTGAGGATTACCAAGTGTTAGAATGCGAGATTCGCTAAACCAGGTACAAGGTAATGATTTCGGTGCGGGATGGATTGATCACCATACCGACTTACTCTTATTGTTCGCCTTGCTATATAGGATGGTAAATCTGAGTGACTTACCTATAGTAGAGAGACAACGATCAAAACCCTGTTTAAACCTTAGAATGGTATAAGAATTTTTCCCCTTGTACAAGGCAGCTTTTGCCAACCGTAGGTTATACAGTGAGGTTCAACCCAGACCCGTTTTCTGCAGGAGAAACCATAAATTGTTCACCACCATGAGATATCGATAGCTGATTAGTATTGGCGCCAGACCCGTCAGCTAAGAAGACCCACTCATGGAAGAACCTTACCAAGATAAAAGAACAGAAGAATTGCGGTCAAGGTTATGCCACCACCGGAAGAGCCCAGAGAAGGAATTTGCCTGAAAGATCTGAGAAGACCGACCCTGTCAACAAAAGGATGGAGTATATGAGTTTTGATGGAACCGTAACCATGTTTTTAAGGGTGGTAGCACACGAGACCCCGGAGACGATCGATGGATTTTTGAGAAGACCCCAAACCTAACCTATTTCTTGCTAGCCTCTCCGAATCTCGAGGACGAGATTCATTTTAAGGGTGGTAGGTTTGTAACATCCCAAAATTCTAAATTTTGGAATGTTATAACAAATAGATAGATTTGATTGATTGTGTGAAATTGAGTGAAATTCGAAACTTTTTGAAAGTTAAATGAGAGGGAATAAAAGGACTTTCCTAAACTTTCATTTTGCATTCGTGATCTCCGTGAATTCAAATTCTTGTCACCGCAAAACCACGGAGAGAAGATGACATGACTTCTTCCATTTATTTAAATGACAAGGGGTGTTGAAAATATTTGAATTTCATTTGGAAAATATTTCCAACCCAGGAACTTTATGCAACTCAATGATTTTCACGAGCAAAGATAAAATGACTTCTTCAAAACATATGAAATATGAGTTGGGAGTTTCAAAGAATTAAATTCAAAGTTCTTTTGAATTTATTTTCAATTTGGAGTTATTTGAGTTTTATTCAAATTATTTTTCTCCAAAAATAAAGTATATGGAAAATAGGGTAACATGATTCCCTACATCAGAAAATTGGAGAGAAATAAATTTGAATTGATTTTGGTATTTTTAAAATGATTTTTACTGGATTTTACTAGAGCAGAAGCACTCTTTGTTTTATTGGAATTTGTGTGTATTTTATTTGACTCCAGAAAAATGTTCAACTTGTAGGAAATCTTTTTCTGAAAATTTTGATATATAATATGCATATATATTATTTTTATTATTTATCATTTTATTTTACTTTTTGTTGTCTGTAAAAAAATGTTTTATTAAAAAAACAATTCCCTCCACCGACCGGGCTGCCCAGCTCCTGTGCCGTGCCACATCCTAGCCCAAGTTGCCCCTTCGTCCCGAGCTCGACAGACTCCTCAGACCAAGACGCATCGCCACAGACCGCTGCGGACCGACCCGGCCACCCCGCCTCCTTGGCCCCTCCCTATAAATCTGGAGCCCCCGGCCCCATTTCCCTCTATGCCAGCGCTGCCGCCTTCTCCCGCATCTCGCCAAGATTCGAGCCGCTGCCGCTGAAGCCGCCCGCCGCCGCCGCCCGCCTCGCTCTCGGCCGCCGCCGACCCCACCTCCAGACGCGCCTCGCCGAGCCGCCCCTCCCCGACCTCTTCGCTGGCCTCGACGACCGCCGGAGCCACCGCCCCGAGTCGCCGGAGAACCGCCGGAACCGCCGCCGCCGTGGTAAACCCTAACCCGATCCACCGCCGGTTTTTATCAAGAAAACCGCCTCCGACCGGTTCGATCCATATCGGTTTTTTTAATAAACCGTTTTCGTTTTTTTAGTTAACGTTTTCTATTTAGGTAATTTCAGTGAACGTTTTCGTTCATTAGGTTTTCGTAACGAACGTTCTCCGTTCGGTTCAGAGGGATAAAAAACGAAGGAATAAATAATTGCATAGGTATAGAGTTGAGTGGGAAGAGCAAACCTATGGCCTGTTCGCTTTGCAGGAAAAGGCACTATTGAGAAGTACGATGGAGAGATGGGTGTCAGTACTGATTATAGTTGTTTATTTATTGTCTTGAAAAGGAGTAACCTCTCACACCTCTCGTGCAGCTGCATTGTTTATTCGGCTGCACCACCCTAGAGCCAGCTCTTAGCCTCGGGCCTCCACCAGAACATGAGGTTTTAGTGGATTTTAGATTTCCTATGAAAAGTACATGTTTGTGTGACTATCCGGTGGAACACACGACTGGGATTCCTCTAAAACGAACGCACTACGGGTAGGAATTCCTATGGTAACCCATCCTCCTAAAGTTCCTGCAAAATTCTTGTATACCGAACGGGGCCTTAGTTTTTTCTTTTTCTGTCATTTTCTGTCCAGGGACCTATTAGTAGAATTTCTTTTACAGTTTAGCCCCTGGATTTCAAACGATCACTACTTTTCAACCGTTTATCCAAATCCAACGAAACCAACGCCCACTTCTTCGTTATGATCCCCTCTATCCAGTAAAACAACTTAAACATGTTTTTGAAAGTTTAAAATTTGAATTAGATCAGATTTGAATTTGAACTTCGTTTGATCATAACTTGAGTTTCGTAACTCCGATTTAGTTGATTCTTTTTGCAAATCGAAGCTCTTGACCTAAACTTTCTGATAAGGCCAAATTCACATAATTTTGGTACTGTTAGAAATTTGTTTGATGTTGTAAGAGTTATTTGCTTGGTTTTGATGTTTTCCGAATTGTTTTCTTCGTTCTTTACGAACTTTTGAGTGATTGCTTATGTGTGGTTACTATTGCTTGCTTACGATAGATTGACTAGAGTGTGACAAGTAGAACTATCAAGAGTTTTGAGTGCGAATCATCTTCATCAACATTGCAGGCAAGTAACACTTTGATCATACTCCTTTTCATACCCAGTTTTATGCGTTAGTTCCAATCCTCAAACATTGCATGATTAGGATGTCATTAACTTGTGGGTTGGGAAGTAGATATTGAGGTAGAACCTATTGCCCTGTTACTATCAAACCCTTGGGAATTTCTTCTACACGTTGCTTATATTGCTATGCTATGCTCGTAGACGTGGTTGGGTTTGAGTGAATCCGTGACAAATGTGAGATTGTTAATTAATGGTTCAACTTAAGGTGGCAACTTAAAATTAACATCTGGGTGGATTGAGGCACCTGGGGAACCCAGTGTTGTTTGTTTTTTTGGAAATCTCGGGGTACCCGTGTGATCTTCCTATGGACCGCCATCCAGGCTCAAAGGGAACTGAGATGATTCATGCTAGAAACTTCCGTGTGCAGCCACAAGCTATTATGGGCTCTAGCATAGTCGAGTAAGTTATGTGAAGCTCTTGAAGAGGTAGATCAGCAGGTAGTGGGTTTTGTAGGTTTGGTATGGTCTACCCTGAGTAGAGAGTTAATGTTTCTGAAAGACTGTGTCTCGATCATCCGTTTCTCAAACACCATGTAGTGCGAGAAATCAACAGAGGCGATCGAGTCTTGTGGGGAAAAGTGCGCAAACCTCTGTAGAGTGTACAATCTAATCATGGTTAGCCGTGTCCCCGGTTATGGATAATTTTGAGTATCTAGTACTTGAGTTATCATATGTATCTCATCACTCTTAATTAATATTGTTGGGATGTTAACTACTTTAATTGGGATTGAGTTGGGGTTATACCTTCTCAATGATGTTTCAACCACAATGATAGTTAAATTAAAATATATTCCTTTGTTGTAGGGAAAAATTGGCTTTTCGCAAAAACTATAACCATAGAGCTTTCCACCAGCCAAATATGCATGTAGTGATAGTTATTATTCATTATTATCCTATGGTGTGAATTTGCCAGTACATTCAACGTACTGACCCGTGTGGCTGCAACGTCTTATGTTGCAGGATCTTACGACGAGTAAGTGATACGTTAGGGTTACGATTTCTACACTCAACTTTGCCGTTGGTGTTGATGGGAATCCACAACCTTGTTACTTCCGCTATTTGGATTGAGGTAATAGTATTTATGTTACTTTATACATGTGATTTACCTCTGTTATAAATCCTCGAGTACTGTGTGTGTCAGCATACCGATCCAGGGATGACACTTAAGCACAGAGACTTGACCGTCTGAGGTCGGGTCGCTACATAGCTATTGATTGTGGATGTATTAAAGATTTTTCAGCTAAGGCATTCTAATGTTGTTGCACATCCAGTATACCAACGATGAACTTGTTACTACCTTCAGATTTTTGCACTGTTAATGCTTATAGATTACATACCTCACTTTCATGAGATAAGTTAATTTTTTTGTACAATGTCACCAAAATGCCAAGGCGCTGATGTCATTTTATTTTGGTTAAACTGCATGCATAATTATGAAGACAAGAGGAAAGGTCAAGAGTGGGCACCTCCTCCTCCGGCTGTTCTCTTGATTCGTTCGATCAAGTTTTTATGTTTGATCGATTATCAAGATTGGGGTAGAAATTTTTAAGGTCCCCCCGAGTTCGAAATGATATTTACCTTGGAGGTACATGGTCTGCAATTTTTTATACTGTTATTAGTTAGTAATGCTAGTTACCTTTAGACTTCTGTATTTGATTTAATGCTCATGCACAGCTAGTATACCAATGTTGAAACTTGTTACCTTTACATTTTGTATTGTTAATTCTTATAGAAACCTTCCAGTGCTAGAGTTTATTGAAATTTGTTCAGTAAAACCATTGTCTTTGTACCCTGTAATAAACTAACTACTCTCTTTGTTGCACTAGCCCTTTGGATTAGTGTCTATTTGTAGTATTCGAATGGTGTTGCATTAGCGTATGGTCATAAATAAAGTGTGGCAAGCTTTCCCAGATATGTGCTCAAGAAAACTACTACCTGTTTTTCTAAATACTAGACGTTTGGGTACTTTAAATTGAACAATAAAACGTCTTATATTAAGGAACAGAGGGTGTAGAGTTCACTCAAATTATCCCTGTAAAGCTAGTCACACCTTTGTTAAAATTAATGTTCATTATGTTATCGGAGGAGGTCTGTATGTTTGTCTCTAATGCCTGTCTACTACATACACGACATCATGATGTAATGTTAAGTCATTTCCTTTTGTACAGTGTCACTAAATTGTCAAGGCGGTGACGACATTTTATTTTAGTAGAACTGCACAAAATTTGCTTAAAAGAAGAGAAAAGGTCAGGAATGGCTCAGTTTTTCAGAAAAAACTATGTATTCCTTCCTGACATCAGCCGTTGTTGCTTTATTTATTCCTTCAAACAGGTGGTTAGAAACAGTCTTGCTACGTTTTCCATTAAGAAATTGGAATGCTTATATTTGTGAGTCTATGCTTCAACTAGTGCCACTTTTATAGTAATCACACTTTCAATATCTATGCAACCAGGGATGCTCGATTTTAGTGGAGCTGCACAAAAGTCCAACTGGTTCAACATTAGGAGCAGGTTTTTTTCCAAACCTTTATATCCAATTGGTGGCACTATGAGTTGTTAATTACGAAGGTACATGGTTTGCTACTATCTTGCTACTCTTTTTGTACTGTCATTAGATAGTAATACTAGTGGTTTGCATGTGAATTTATTGGCAGGGTGGACCTACATTGGAGGTGCAGGACACGATGCAATGATTGGATGCTCAATTTCGGTTGTATCGATTTCACCTCTTCCATCACTGCGAACATGGTGTGGTATATGTTTACTAGCTGCTTGATATTTGTGCAGACAGAGATGTACGCGATTGCTATTTGGCAAACAAACAAAGTGTCCGCATAATTTTGGTTGAACTGCACAAGGGAATAGTATAGTCCTTGCATGCGGTGCCATTTGAAAATAGACACAAAGATTGGATAGTCACTTCATGGACTGCAGAAAAGTAGTAATGTACTATTTATCGCCAACACTAGGTGCTTCATTGCTTTGATACGATTATACAATGGGTATCATTTTCCCTAAGTTAAAGTTTGTATTCCGAAAATAGTCTCGCGGTGTGATCAAGAGAAGACCAAATCATATTGCAGTGGATGTTCCTCCATCATGTGTGGTTCATTCTCATGGTTCTAGCTGTTAGTGAAACCACTTACGTTTGCAAGAGAAATTGTAGACTTCACAAACAAATTTGTCTTTTAGTCTGTACTGAATGTTGGCCAAGAGAAGCATCCATGTTAGTAGGAAGAACAGATGTTTTTTATAGATCTTTGCTTTTGGAGCTACATATTTGTATATGATTTGTGAATCATTGAGATGCATTAGCATGTTGATCTTATGTATGGGCATCGTACTAGTTAGTTTTAGTTGCGACACAAGATCCGAAGTGGCTGATCTTTGCTTTTGGAGCTACATATTTGTATATGATCTGTGAATCATTGAGATGCATTACAGTTACTTATTTCTATTCGCTCAGTGTTTACAAGTTACTGATCGATCACTAGCTAGGCTACAAATGCGCTCCTGGCAGTTTTATTTGTGACGCAAGATGCGAAGTGGCAGTTTTTTGAATAAAAATGCCTACCTCTGAAGAAACTGACAAGCTACACTATCGATCCTACACGGATAAAAATGCCTACCTCTGAAGAAACTGACAAGATACACTATCGATCCTACACGGATAAATAGCGGATCACGCATGTACTACCTCCTTTCCGGTTTGCAAGGCTCAATTCAAGAAACGACCTACTCGATCCTACACGAATAAATAGCGGATCACGCACGTACTAGTACCTCCTTTCCGGTTTGCAGGGCTTAATTCAAACCTCTCACCAACCAAGGTACTCCCTCCGTCCGGGTCTATTAGTCACGTGAGCAAAGCAGCAGACCAAGGCATGGCAATAATTAACGGCATGCAGAAGTTTAAGCCTAATTAATTCCAGCGATTTAAGTGGTTGCATGCGTGCCCACGGCTGCGACTCGTTGCATCTTCGCCGCGTCTTGCTGCGGCGATTACGAGTGCTGCATGCGGTGGCCGTAATTAAGGCAGCTAACTGATGCGAAAAAAGATACGCTTTATTGTTGCGGGCTTTTTAAATCCATGAAATCATTATTGACAAGGAGGGAGATGATTCGAGTGCACTCATTTGACCGCCATGCCGGCGTGCGACCCAGACGGGACGGGACGGCACAATCATAATTTCAGTTTCCCTAGTTTTTCACGGCAAGCTGACGCGCTAAGCCATTATGCATTGAATTCCGATGACCGTCGCGCTACCTTCCCCCTATAAGTACTGCTTCCGGCCTTCTCCAGTGCCACCGTGACCCAACTCGCCATATCCTCATAAGCCCCCACCGGCCCGACGTCGCTCTCCACGTCCGCCATGCCCCCGCCCGTCCGCGGTAGGCGACACTGGAGGCGGTCACCGCCGGAACTAGTGTTCGGTTTTTCACCGGAAGGCAGACGGAGGGAGGAGGCATTCTATCTGTCTTTAGATGGCAATGCACAGATCGAGGAGTTGTTGGAGCACGACCGCATGGCGGAGGAGCAGGAGTTGTTGGAGCGTGACCGCCTGGCGGAGGAGCAGCGTATCGCCGATTTGCGCTGCCAGGACATGGAGCAGCAGTGCACCGACGCTCTGATTCGCGGGCAGAGCGCCCGCAACTGGGCCGACTACGTGGAGGCCGGCACCCGGCAAATCGCCCTGGAGGCTGACGGGCACGCACGCGTTCGCGACGCTGATTTTTACTACCAGCTCGTCAAGTGGGTTTCCCGCTTGGAAGCCGAAGCTTCGGTGGACCACGCCGGCATGGAAAGGGCCAACGCGCGCGAGCAACGCGCCCTATCACACCTCTGGCAAGTCCGAGGCGAGGCACGGGACGCCGGTGCCAGCGTTTAGCGTGTACTGCCGGCATTGTCTAGTTAGCTAAGAGTAAGTTAGTACTTGTCTAGTGGGAGTCGATAGTTAACTTGGCTATGATGGTTGTCAACGTGGAAGTTCAGTACTCTATATGTGGATCGGACTGTTACTTTGCTCTCAATGTTGAACTTTCCGTTTGAACGTATGGAATGGGCTGTTATTTTTTAAATGGGTTGTATTTGTCCTCCACGGGTTTAGAGGCTGACTTGTTGGCCTAGCAAGTTGACGCTGCATACAATCGGAGATGATTATGCGTGGAGAGGATGACGAGGGACCCGCCAAGGTCATGGCAGTATGCAAGCAAGTGCCTCCTTATTTAAAGCCAATAAAAATGGCTCCTCCTAGTGGATTTCGACATCCGGGTCCCATGCCATTGTCAACGTAGTCAATAAGCGAGAGAATTGCACAACTGTGGCGGTGACACGAGGACCCATCATTTCATGATTATTTTTGTTTTGGGTTAATTTGATAAATGCCTCCGAGAAATGCCACTACAATTTCCAAACTTTGAAAAATGCCATTTCATGCCATTTCTAGTAGCATTTTTTGAAGTCTGGAGTGGCGTTTTTCAAAATTTGCAAACTGCGGTGGCGTTTTTCAAAGTTTGCAAAAACTACAGTGGCATTTTTCAAAGTTTGGAAATTGCAATGGCATTTTTATGAATCGCCATTATTGGAGTGGCATTTATCTAATTTGTTTTTGAGGCAGGCAGGGGTGTCAACTGGTCTGTGGGACACTCCTACTGTCTAGACAGCCTTTTCTTTTATGTTTACCACAGACCAGCCCAAAGAGTTTTCTTTCTTTTTGAAAATGGCTAGCCCAGTTTTTTGTGATTTGTCAAGTAAGTCACTTTATCGGGCATGTTGGGCTGCAAATCTTTCAAGACGAGGAGAGCTTCATTAATTTGGCCGAGAAAATGGCCTATCAGAAATGAGAAATGGGTTGTACATTTTTAAAACACATCAAACCGGCAATTAGTTTCAAATATCTTTTTTCATTTCGAGATTTTAAATTGCATTGATTTTTATGCGTGGACAATTTATTTAATTTTATATTGATATACATTTATTTTTAAAATCAGTCTGAATGTGACTCGAAATTTCGGGATTAAAAACAGTTCGCATCAAGACCGACATATGCAAAATTTCGTATAATTTTTTAACCGTGGCCACATATGGGCTGTAATGCTAACAAAAAGAATATGGGCTTCAAAAAACCCATAAGAATTAGCAAATGGGCTGTAAACTATTTGAAATAATGGAAGATGGGTTGTATGCTGTTTTCCACAGATTTGAGGCTTTCCACAGAGGGCATGTATACTGTTGGATGTCCATCCAATGTCCGTCGTGCTTCTTCAATCTCTGTTCTTCCTGCTCCAGCCGCTCAAACAAGCGCCGGCGGGACTACTCGCCTCCTCCTCCTCAAGGGCCGGTCAGTGCCACAGCAGCCTCACCGCCCTACCAGTACTCCCATCGCAGGCCTCACCGCCCACCGTACACACCCGGAGGATCAACCCTAGCCCTTCTAGCCAGCTCATGAGCCACGCGATTCGAATCACGCGCACAATGCTCAAAACTAACATGGCCAAAATTATTACAAATCTCAAAGCAATCATTAAGAATACGGGCCGCTACTGAATTAACTGAAATGCCTCCTTATTACGCGCAAAATAATGATTCCTCCACCTGACAGCTAGGACCCACAGGAAGGGCCTCTGTATTTCGTGAAAAAAGCGTTCCCCCCGCTGACAGGTCGGACCCACCAGCTATATCTTCGCACACAAGGAAGTGCCTCCTTATTACGCCCCAAAAAATGATTACCCCCTGCTAGCTGGGACCCACCATATTGTTGCGCTGACTTGTGGGCCTACTAAGTTGACGGGGACGGAGGGCTTTGTCAACTTAGTCAATACTCCAGTGACCGTATGATGTCCATCCAACGGCCATAGTGCTTCTTCAACCTCTGGCCTTCTTGCTCCGGCCGCCCAAAGCAGCGTCGGTCGTGCTGCTGCTCCCGCCTCCGTGGCCCGGGTTCGCGTCGTCCCCTTCCTAGGCCTCGTTGCCGTCCACCGCCGTGGTGCTCTCGGCTGGCGTGGCCAATGTGGTCAACGACCGACTTCCATCGGAAGAGTATCAGACGTGGAGAGGTCGATACCGGTCCACGGCAGCCGCAAGGAAGTGCCTCCTTATTAGGCGGAAAATAATTATTCCTCCACCTGACAGCGGGGACCCACTAGATGGGCCAACAGTATTTTGCGAAAAAAATCGTTTCCCCCTGAATGGTGGGACCCACCGGACGGGCCACCGTATTTCCCAAAAAAACGTTCCCCCCGCTGTCAGCTCGGACCCACCGGAAGTGCCTCCTTATTACGCACAAAAAAATGAATACTCCCCCGGCTAGCTAGGACCCACCTTGGTGGGAGGCTGTCTTGTGGGCCTACTAAGTTGACGGGGACGAAGGGCTTTCTCAACTTAGTCAATATGAACGATTCTAGCTCCAGTGACCGTACGATGTCCATCCAACGGCCGTAGTGCTTCTTCAACCTCTGGTCTTCTTGCTCCAGCCGCCCAAAGCAGCGCCGGTCGTGCCGCAAGATCCTGCCTCCCGTGGCCGGCTGTGCTGTCGTGGAGGCCTCACCGCCCCTACTATTCCCACCACTGGCCAGGCCCTGCGGCGACGGCAGCCTCACGCCGCAGCCGAACCATTGAACCCTCGTACTCCTCTCCGCGTGGGCTTCCACTGTTGCGTCTTCCCCGGCTTCGCGTCGTCCCCTTCCTAGGCCTCGTCGTCGTCCACCGCCATGGTGCTCTCCGCGCGGCGTGGTCAACGTGGTCAAGGAACGACTTCCATTGGAAGAGTATTGTACGTGGAGAGGCTGACAGCTGGGTCCACGGCCACATCCCAGTTTTTTTGTGATCTGCCAAGTAAGTCACTTTGTCAGGCCTGTTGGGCTGCAAATCTTTCAAGACGAGGAGAGCCTGCATTTGGCTAGCCGAGAAATAGGCCCATCAGTAATGAGAAATGGGTTGTACATTTTTAAAACACATCGAACCGACAATTAGTTTCAAATATATTTTTTTCATTTCAAGATTTTAAATTACATTAATTTTTATGCATGGAGAATTTGTTGGATTTTATATTGATATACATTTATTTTTAAAATCAGTTTGAATGTGAGTCGAAATTTCGGGATTAAAAACAGTTCGGACCTTTTGAAATATGCAAAATTTCAGATAATTTTTAACCGTGGCCACAATATGGGCTGTAATGCTAACAAAAAGAATATGGGCTTCAAAAAAACCTTAAGAATTAGCAAATGGGCTGTAAATTATTAGAAATAATGTCAGTTGGGTTGTATGCTGTTTTCCACATATTTGAGGCTTTCCTAAAAAAAGGTTGATGCACAAGCAGTGACAGTTGGATGTCTATCCAACGGCCGTCATGCTTCTTCAATCTCTGCTCTTCTGCTCCGGCCGCTCAAACAAGCGCCAAGGGACTGCTCCCCTCCTCCCATGCTGTCGGTCAGGTCTTACAGCCTCACCGCCCCATCGTACTCCCATCGCTGGCCTAGCCATCCCTCTACTCACCCACACCTGTTGTTATTCTCCAATGACGGCAGACAAACCAAGAAACCCTCAGATAGTCGTGATTCCTCCGCTGCGGGAAACAACTGCCGAGTCTTCCCTGCCTCCGTGTTGTCCCCTTCTTAGGCCTCGCCGTCGTCCACCGCCGTGGTGCTCTCGGCGCGGCGTGGTCAATGTGGTCAACGACCGACTTCCATCGGAAGAGTACTGTGCGTGGAGAGGCTAACAGCTGGGTCGACGGCCGCAGTAAGGAAGTGCCTCCTTATTACGCGCAAAATAATTATTCCTCCACCTGATAGCGGGGACCCACCGGACGGGCCACCGTATTTCGCGAAAAAAAACGTTTCCCCCCTGACTGCTGGGACCCACCAGCTACACCTTCGCACGCAAGGAAGTGCGTCCGGACAACAAAATGATTCGCCCCCCTGACTGCTGGGACCCACCAGCTACATCTTCGCACGCAAGGAAGTGCGTCCGGGCAAAATAAAAATGATTCGCCCCCTGACTGCTGGGACCCACCAGCTACATTTTCGCAGGCAAGCAAGTGCCTGACAGTCGGGACCCACCTGGTCGAATCGTACGTAGCATTGTCATTCTGGTCGCGAACGTGTATGTACATATATACTGGTGGATGTAGAGGTGCGCACGTGTCGTAGTAGAGGCGCGCACGTAGCATGTACACGTACGTACATCGGCCAGGGTGCAAGAAAGAAAATACGGCCACATATGTGTACATACGGGCGGGGTCTTGAACACCTACTCGCGCATACGTACAGCGAGGGCTCGTGTACATGGCTGGGTCGGAACGGAGAAATTTGTCGTCGCCCGTGTTCATGGGGAGGTAATGGAATGCGTCGTGTTCATGGGGAGGCAACGGAATGCGTCGTGTTCATCGGGAGGCAACGAAACGCGTGGGAGCCAACCGGCTGGGTCGGAACGGAATGCGTGGCCGTGTTCATCAGGAGGGCTTGGACGGAACATGCGATGGAAACGAGGCTGGCGTATCGCAGATCGGAGGAAACGGACCTCCTACATTCAAAGCGGGTCCTGTTGATCGGGAGGGTGTGGCGTCTGACAAAACGGAGGAAACAGACCTCCTACGATCAAACGGGGTCCTGTTGATCGGGAGGGTGTGGCGTGCCGCAAAACGGAGGAAACGGACCTCCTACGGTCAAACGGGGTCCTGTTGATCAGGAGGTGTGGCGTGACACGCAAAAGCAGGACTCCACGGGATACCGCTCATCTCCACCGTCGACCTCCTCCGGCCTGCCCAGCGCTCCTGTTCATCCAGCCTCCACCGCGCTACTCCACCGGCCATCGCTCAACCACCCTCCACGGGCACCCCTCCACCGCTCATCGCTCATCCAGCCCTCCACACCACGGGGTCCTATTCAACCACCCTCCACGGCCACCCCTCCATCGTCTCATCGCTCATCCAGCCCTCCACACCACGGGTCCTGTTCATCCAGAGGCAACACCACCGCCACCGCTCATCCAAACCCTCCCCCCGCAACGCTCACTGTTCTCCAATCGATCGGCTTCAGTTAGCAGCAGCGGCGAAGGAATCGCTCCATCGGGTTCAGTTAACAGCCATCGATTGATTGCTCGGGTTCAGTAACGCGTAGCCTGCAGTTCAATCGCTCGGGTTCAGTTAGAGCCCAACGCATGCTCGGGTTCAGTTAGAGCCAACGCCTCGCACACCTGCCAGACGTACGAGAGAAAGCAGCATCGCTTCGGCCCCGACCTCCCACCGTAACTGCAACTCCACGAAATTTTCTCGCCCTCGCTTCTACCACGGTTTATTCCGTCATGGACGGCCCAAAGAATGTCATGCAGCTGCGTCTCCGCCCGCCCAGACGAAAACCCCATTTTCTGTCATGATTTTTGTCATAGAAGTACGAGCCCACCACATCTATGATGATACCAGGTTTTGTCACAATTATCGTCATAGAAGTGTCATATGTATGACAGAAAAAAAATTCGTTCGGCCCAAAATGTCATGGATGTGTCTTTTTTTGTAGTGAAGGGTTTAAAAAGGATTTCTGTAGTGAATAATTTTTGTATTCCTGCGCGATGTACCCTGTTGTTTCTGGATGATGAGCATTTTATTCCCATTTACTCTTTGTTTTTTAAAGAATGAAGTTCAAAAACAAGAAAACGAGAAGTTCAAGAAGTTCAAACACTTTGATTTTCCTCGTTACTAAATAATAAACCAAGAAGTTCAATTTAAAAAAATGGAGCAGTTCAATATTTATTACAAAAATTTGAATTTTTCTCGTTACTAACGAATAAACTAAGAAGTTCAGCTCGAAATAACCAAGAAGTTGTAACATGTTTATTACGTTTCTAAAAAAATACACAATGAAGTTCAAATAAAAAATGTAGAGCAGTTCAATGCCTATAAAAAACTCTGAAATTTTCACGTAACCGAGAGAATTTCAGGTTGATAACTGCCAGAAGTTCACATACTACAGGGGTGTGCATTCTGTATGAAAAAAACAATGAAAAAGCAAAGACTAAAAGTTTTGTTGCTAGAAGTTCAAGTGCTCGGCCCGAGAAAGTTCAAAAATTCTTGTGTGAGAGGTTGAACAAAAATATGTGACAGAAGTTCAAGGTGAAAACAGCGAGAAGTTCAACTACTACACAGAATGCGTTTCAGATAAGAATATAAGAATAGAAAACTAAAAGCTTGAAAGGTTTATTGCAAGAAGTTCATGTGCTCCTCCCAGTGAAGTTCAAGATCTCTAGTGCGAGACGCCCGACCTTCAATTACATGTAAAAAATATTTTGAATCGTCACGAGTATGAAAAACTGATCAGCACAAAAAAATTGTGTGTTTTCAACAGCTTTCCATCGGTATATCATTTGCTCAATTCCGGTAAGTGGTTTCGGAGTTACGGGCAAAAAATACCACGCCAAAAACAGAGTGAAGTTCAACTACTTCATGCAGTGCATTTCTATTCGTGGTGAAGGCAGAAATCATGATCTCGTCATGTTCTAATTTACTTCAAATCGGCAGGAATATCATTTGTGTAAGTTCAAGTCCTCCGTCGGAGAAAGTTAAAAAAATTATTGTGAGAATGGTTTGTACAAAAGGAATATCATTTGTGTAACACTGACGAATGGATGAGAAAATTACGAATAAAAATATGTCACAGAATGTTCAACATGAAAACAACAAGAAGTTCAACTACTACGCTTAATGAATATCAGATGAAAAACTTTTAAAATCGTCGCGAGTATGAAAAAATGATCAACACGAGAAAGTTGCGTGTTTCCAGCAGCTTTCCATCGGTATATCACTTGCTCAATTTCGGTGAGTGGATGGAGAGCTACAAGCAGTGGATGGAGATCTAAGGGCAAAAAAAGCACGTGAAAAATAGAGTGAAGTTAAAGTAGACATGCCGAGAAGTTCAGGTTATTCACGTGGTGCATTTTCGAAGAATCTGTTTCGCGATAAAGGCAGAACGAATGATCTCACCGTTATCGAAATTACTTGAAAACGGCTAGGAATCACAGAAACCCATCAACATGAAATAGTTTCGCATTTTCCTTATCTTTTCAACGGTATATTATTTGCCCCATTCCGATAAAGTTTGTAGAAATTACGGCGAAAATACGTTTTCAGCCATTTTCAAAATTGACTTAAAATAGTAAGGAATTGGGAGAAACAATATATACCAAAAAGTTTTGCATTTCCTCAAGCTTTCTAACGCCATATCATTTGCTGCATTCGGGCATACGATTAAAAACATAGATCGAAATACAAACTCTGTGGAACTTGTACCGTTTTCTAAATTACACTTAAACCGTTCAAAATTAGAGAAAACTTTCTACATGAAAAAGTAGCGCATTTTCATAAGCTTCCCAACGCCATATCATTTGCCTCAATTGGATTAGCTGTTTAGAAATGACACCGAAAATACAAACTCGGCTGTTCGGTTTCGAAATTTTACGATTTTCCAAATTACTCTTTAACCTAAGGGAATTAGAGAAAACTTTCAACATGTGGAAGGAGAGGTTTGCAGCAGCTTTCCAACACCATATTATTTCCTCATTCCGATAAACGGTTTAGAAATGCGATCAAAAATACGATTCACGTTTTTTGTATGAAGAAAAAACTGTTTTCAAAACTTGTCTTAAACCACTTGCATTTTTCCAAAAATTTAACTTGGGTCATGATGCTGGTGTCCATAGCTTTCCAATGGTATATCGCAAGCCCCATTTGGGTAATGTTGGCGGAAGTTCAACCTAGCACTGAGAGAAGTTCACGTCGAACAACTCAGGAAGTAAATTGCAAAAAACGCAATTTCATCACGACCCGAGAGCAAAATCCACCAACGAGCGAGATTCCTATTTAAAACCGGTATTTAGTTGCTAAAAACGTTTCTAGATTACACTAACATCATATAGAACATGACTAACAAGAATAATTCGTGGAGGAAGCCACCGTTGCGAAGATAGCACGAAGGTCGGGTTCGTACAGAGGGAAGTTCAGGCGCGTTACTCAGGCAGTTGAGGTTGTGATCAGAATATTATTCTGATCCCGTGATCAGAATAGTGTTTGTGTGTATATATAAATATATATACACACAAGTTTCTCTTAACCGTGTGTGGTGCCCCCTCCACAGATTGCACCTCAGATTATATAGTCGTGGTGCTTAGGCGAAGCCCTGCGCGGATCACATCACCAACACCGTCACCACACCGTCATGCTGACGGAACTCTCCCTCGAGCATCTGCTAGATCAAGAGCTCGTGGGACGTCATCATGCTGAATGTGTGCTGAACACGGAGGTGTCGTACGTTCGGTAATTGGATCATTTTGATCGTGAAGACATTGGACTACATCAACCGTGTTACTAAACGCTTGCACTTTCGGTATACGAGGGTACGTGGACACACTCTCCCCTCTCGTTGCTATGCATCTCCTAGATAGATATTGCGTGATCGTAGGTAAAAAATTGAAATATTGCGTTCCCAACATTATTTTAGTACGAACTCTTGGTTAGATCGATCGGAAAGAATGGCTTCGTGTTATTTTAGTACGAAATCTAGGATAGATTGATCGGAAAGAATACCTTTGAGGTGGTTTCTGAAGGAAATATGCCCTAGAGCCAATAATAAAGTTGTTATTTATATTTCATTATATCATGATAAATGTTTATTATTCATGCTAGAATTGTATTAACCGGAAACTTAGTACATGTGTGAATACATATACAAACAGAATGTCCCTAGTATGCCTCTACTAGACTAGCTCGTTAATCAAAGATGGTTAAGTTTCCTCACCATAGACATGTGTTGTCATTTGATGAACGGGATCACATCATTAGAGAATGATGTGATGGACAAGACCCATCCATTAGCTTAGCATTAATGATAATTTAGTTTTATTGCTATTGCTTTCATCATCACTAATACATGTTCCTCTGACTATGAGATTATGCAACTCCCGAATATCGGAGGAACTCCTTGTGTGCTATCAAACGTCACAACGTGAATCGGGTGATTATAAAGATGCTCTCTGGTGTCTCCAATGGTGTTTGTTGAGTTGGCATAGATCGAGATTAGGATTTGTCACTCCGTGTATCGGAGAGGTATCTCTGGGCCCTCTCGGTAAAGCACTTCACTATAAGCCTTGCAAGCAATGTGACTAATGAGTTAGTTACGGAATGATGCTCTACGGTACGATTAAAGAGACTTGCCGGTAACGAGATTGAACTAGGTATGATGATACCGACGATCGAATCTCGGGCAAGTAATATGTTGTTATGCGGTTTTACCGATAAAGATCTTGGTAGAATATGTAGGAGCCAATATGAGCATCCAGGTTCCGCTATTGGTTATTGACCGGAGATGTGTCTCGGTCATGTCTACATAGTTCGCGAACCCGTAGGGTCCGCACGCTTAACGTTCGATGACGATTTGTATTATGAGTTATGTGATTTGATGACCGAAGTTTGTTCGGAGTCCCGGATGAGATCGCGGACATGAAGAGGAGTCTCTAAATGGTCGATAGGTAAAGATCGATATACTGGAAGGTTATATTCGGGCACCGGAATGGTTCTAAACTGTTTCGGGTATTTTCCGGAGTACCGGGAGGTTACCAGAACCACCCGAGAGAGTAATGGGCTTTAGGGGAAAGGAGAGAAGGGCTTCAAGGGGTGGCCGCGCGCTCGCCCATGGGCTGGTCCGAATTGGACTAGGAGGGGGTGGCACCCCCCTCTTTCCTTCTCCCATCTTCCTCCTTCCCTCCTTCTCCAAGTTGGAATAGGAAGGGGGACGAATCCTACTTGGACCGGGAGTCCAAGTAGGACTCCCCCCCTTGGTGTGCCCCCCTGGGCCGGCCTCCTCTTCCCCCCTCCTTTATATACATGGGAGAGGGGACCCCAAAGGCACACCAAGTCTTCTCTTAGCCGTCTGCGGTGCCCCCCTCCACAGTTACACACCTCGGTCATATCGTCGTAGTGCTTAGGCAAAGCCCTGCGTCGGTAACTTCATCATCACAGTCGCCACGCCGTCGTGCTGACGGAACTCTCCCTCGTCCTCAACTGGATCAAGTGCTTGAGGGATGTCATCGTGCTGAACATGAGCTGAACGCGGAAGTGTCGTACGTTCGGTGCTTGGATCGGTTGGATCTCGAAGACGTTTGACTACATCAACCGCGTTACTAAATACTTCCGCTTTTGGTCTACGAGGGTACGTGGACACACTCTCCCCGCTCATTGCTATGCTTCTCATAGATAGATCTTGCGTCATTGTAGGAATTTTTTTGAAATACTATGTTCCCCAACAGTGGCATCCGAGCCAGGTCTATGCGTAGATGTTATATGCACGAGTAGAACACAATGAGTTGTGGGCGATAATAGTCATACTGCTTACCAGCAATGTCCTGCTTTGATTCGGCGGTATTGTTGGATGAAGCGGCCCGGACCGACATTACATGACCGCATTCATGAGAATGGTTCTACCGACGTGCTTCGCACACAGGTGGCTGGCGGGTGTCTATTTCTCCAACTTTAGTTGAATCATGTTTGACTACGCCCGGTCCTTGTTGAAGGTTAAAACAGCACACTTGACGAAAAATCGTTGTGGTTTTGATGCATAGGTAAGAACGGTTCTTGCTAGAAGCCCGTAGCAGCCACGTAAAACTTGCAACAACAAAGTAGAGGACGTATAACTTGTTTTTGCAGGGCATGTTGTGATGTGATATGGTCAAGACGTGATGAGATATAAATTGTTGTATGAGATGATCATGTTTTGTAACTGTTATCGGCAGTAGGCAGGACCCTTATGGTTGTCACTTTATTGTATGAAATGCAATCGCCATGTAATTGCTTTACTTTATCACTACGCGGTAGCGATAGTCGTGGAAGCAATTGTTGGCAAGACAACAACGATGCTACGATGGAGATCAATGTGTCAAGCCGGTGATGATGGAGATCATGACGGTGCATTGGAGATGGAGATCAAAGGCACAAGATGAAGATGGCCATATCATGTCACATATTTTGATTGCATGTGATGTTTATCCTTTATGCATCTTATTTCCCTTAGTACGGCGGTAGCATTATAAGATGATCTCTCACTAAATTCAAGGTATAAGTGTTCTCCCTGAGTATGCGTCGTTGCTACAGTTTGTAGTGCCGAGACACCACGTGATGATCGGGTGTGATAAGCTCTACGTTCACATACAACGGGTGCAAGCCAGTTTTGCACATGCAGAATACTTGGGTTAAACTTGACGAGCCTAGCATATGCAGATATGGCCTCAGAACACTGAGACCGAAAGGTCGAGCGTGAATCATATAGTAGATATGATCAACATAGTGATGTTCACCATTGAAATCTACTCCATTTCACGTGATGATTGGACATGGTTTAGTTGATATGGATCATGTGATCATTTAGATGACTAGAGGGATGTCTATCTAAGTGGGAGTTCTTAAGTAATATGATTAATTGAACTTTAATTTATCATGAACTTAGTACCTGATAGTATTTTGCATGTCTTTGTTGTTGTAGATCAATGGCCCGTGCTACCGATCCTTTGAATTCTAATGTGTTCCTAGAGAAAGCTAAGTTGAAAGATGATGGTAGCAACTACACGGACTGGGTCCGTAACTTGAGGATTATCCTCATTGCTGCACAGAAGAATTACGTCCTGGAGGCACCGCTAGGTACAAGACTCGCTGCAGGAGCAACTCCGGACGTTATGAACGTCTGGTAGAGCAAAGCTGATGACTACTCGATAGTTCAGTGTGCCATGCTTTACGGCTTAGAATCGGTACTTCAACGATGTTTTGAACATCATGGAGCATATGAGATGTTCCAGGAGTGAAGTTAATATTTCAAGCAAATGCCCAAATTGAGAGATATGAAGTCTCCAATAAGTTCTACAGCTGCAAGATTGAGGAGAATAGTTCTGTCAGTGAACATATACTCAGAATGTCTAGGTACCACAACCACTTGACTCAACTAGGAGTTAATCTTCCTGATGATAGTGTCATTGACAGAGTTCTTCAATCACTGCCACCAAGCTACAAAAGCTTCGTGATGAACCATAATATGCAAGGGATGGATAAGACAATTCCCAAGCTCTTTGCAATGCTAAAAGCTGCGAAGGTAGAAATCAAGAAGGAGCATCAAGTGTTGATGGTTAACAAGACCACTAGTTTCAAGAAAAATGGCAAAGGGAAGAAGGGGAACTTCAAGAAGAACGGAAAACAAGTTGATGCTCAAGTGAAGAAGCCCAAGTCTGGACCTAAGCCTGAGACTGAGTGTTTCTACTGCAAAGGGACTGGTCACTGGAAGCGGAACTGCCCCAAGTATTTGGCGGATAAGAAGGATGGCAAAGTGAAAGGTATATTTGATATACATGTTATTGATGTGTACCTTACTAATGCTCGTAGTAGCACCTGGGTATTTGATACTGGTTCTTTTTCTCATATTTGCAACTCGAAACAGGGGCTACGGATTAAATGAATATTGGCTAAGGACGAGGTGGGGATGCGCGTCGGAAATGGTTCCAAAGTCGATGTGATCACCGTCGGCATGCTACCTCTACATCTACCTTCGGGATTAGTTTTAGACCTGAATAATTGTTATTTGGTGCCAGCATTAAGCATGAACATTATATCTGGATCTTGTTTGATGTGAGACGGTTATTCATTTAAATCAAAGAATAATGGTTGTTCTATTTATATGAGTAATATCTTTTATGGTCATGCACCCTTGAAGAGTGGTCTATTTTTGTTGAATCTCGATTGTAGTAATACACATATTCATAATATTGAAGCCAAAATATGCAAGGTTAATAATGATAGTGCAACTTATTTGTATGCCGTTGTTTAGGTCATATTGGTAAAGCGCATGAAGAAACTCCATGCTGATGGGCTTTTGGAATCACTTGATTATGAATCACTTGATGCTTGTGAACCATGCCTCATGGGCAAGATGACTAAGACTCCGTTCTACGGAACAATGGAGCGAGCAACTGACTTGTTGGAAATAATACATACTGATGTATGCGGTCTAATGAGTGTTGAGGCTCGCGATGGGTATCGTTATTATCTGACCTTCACAGATGATTTGAGCAGATATGGGTATATCTACTTGATGAAACATAAGTCTGAAACATTTGAAAAGTTCAAAGAATTTCAGAGTGAAGTGGAAAATCATCGTAACAAGAAAATAAAGTTTCTACGTTCTGATCATGGAGGTGAATATTTGAGTTAAGAGTTTGGTCTTCATTTGAAACAATGTGGAATAGTTTTGCAACTCACGCCACCTAGAACACCACAGCGTAATGGTGTGTCCGAACGTCGTAATCATACTTTATTACATATGGTGCGATCTATGATGTCTCTTACTGATTTACCGCTATCGTTTTGGGGTTATGCTTTATAGACGGTTGCATTCATGTTAAATAGGGCAACATCTAAATCTGTTGAGACAACACCATATGAACTATAGTTTGGCAAGAAACCCAAGTTGTCATTTCTTAAAGTTTGGGGTTGCGATGCTTATGTGAAGAAGCTTCAACCTGATAAGCTTGAACCCAAATCGGAGAGATGTGTCTTCATAGGATACCCAAAGGAGACTGTTGGGGACACCTTCTATCACAGATCCAAAGGCAAGATATTCGTTGCTAAGAACGGATCCTTTCTAGAGAAGGAGTTTCTCTCGAAAGAAGTGAGTGGGAGGAAAGTAGAACTTGATGAGGTAATTGTACCTTCTCCGGAGTTGGAAAGTAGTACATCACATAAATCAGTTCCAGTGATTCCTACACACATTTGTGAGGAAGCTAATGATGATGATCATGAAACTTCAGATCAAGTTACTACTGAACCTCGTAGGTCAACCAGAGTACGATCCGCACCAGAGTGGTACGGTAATCCTATTCTGGAGGTCATGTTACTTGACCATGACGAACCTACGAACTATGAGGAAGCGATGATGAGCCCAGATTCCGCAAAATGGCTTGAGGCCATGAAATCCGAGATGGGATCCATGTATGAGAACAAAGTATGGACTTTGGTTGACTTGCCGGCAAGCCATAGAGAATAAATGGATCTTCAAGAAGAAGACTGACGCTAACGGTAATGTTACTGTCTACAAAGCTCGACTTGTTGTGAAAGGTTTTCGACAAGTTCAAGGACTTGACCGCGATGAGACCTTCTCACCCGTAGCAATGCTTAAGTCTATCCGAATCATGTTAGCAATTGCCGCATTTTATAATTATGAAATTTGGCAAATGGATGTCAAAACTGCATTCCTTAGTGGATATCTTAAAGAAGAGTTGTATATGATGCAACCAGAAGGTTTTGTCGATCCTAAAGGTGCTAACAAAGTGTGCAAGCTCCAACGATCCATTTATGGACTGGTGCAAGCCTCTCGGAGTTGGAATATACACTTTGATAATGTGATCAAAGCATATGTTTTTATACAGACTTTTGGAGAAGCCTGTATTTACAAGAAAGTGAGTGGGAGCTATGTAGCATTTCTGATATTATATGTGGATGACATATTGTTGATCGGAAATGATACTGAATTTCTGGATAGCTTAAAAGGATACTTGAATAAGAATTTTTCAATGAAAGACCTCGGTGAAGCTTCTTATATATTGGGCATCAGTTTCTATAGAGATAGATCAAGACGCTTAATTGGACTTTCACAAAGCACATACCTTGATAAAGTTTTGAAGAAGTTCAAAATGGATCAGTCAAAGAAAAGGGTTCTTGCCTGTGTTACAAGGTGTGAAGTTGAGTCAAACTCAATGCCCGACCACTGCAGAAGATAGAAAGAAAATGAAAGTCATTCCCTATTCCTCACCCATAGTTTCTATCATGTATGCAATGTTGTGTACCAGACCTGATGTGTGCCTTGGTATTAGTTTAGTAGGGAGGTACCAAAGTAATTCAGGAGTGGATCACTGGACAACGGTCAAGAACATCCTGAAATACCTGAAAAGGACTAAGGATATGTTTCTCGTTTATGGAGGTGACAAAGAGCTCGTCGTAAATGGTTACCTCGATGCAAGCTTTGACATTGATCCGGATGACTCTAAGTTACAAAATGGACACGTGTTTATATTGAACGATGGAGCTGTCAGTTGGTGCAGTTCTAAGCAAAGCGTCGTGGCGGGATCTACGTGTGAAGCGGAATACATAGCTGCTTCGGAAGCAGCAAATGAAGCAGTCTGGATGAAGGAGTTCATATCTGATCTAGGTGTCATACCTAGTGCATCGGGTCCAATGAAAATCTTTTGTGATAATACTGGTGCAATTGCCTTGGCAAAGGAATCCAGATTTCACAAGAGAACCAAGCACATCCAGAGACGCTTCAATTCCATCCCCTATCAAGTCAAGGAGGGAGACATAGAGATTTGCAAGATACATACGGATCTGAATATTGCAGACCCGTTGACGAATCCTCTCTCACGAGAAAAACATGATCAGCAACAAGACTCCATGGCCGTTAGAATCATTACTGTGTAATCTAGATTATTGACTCTAGTGCAAGTGGGAGACTGAAGGAAATATGCCCTAGAGGCAATAATAAATTTGTTATTTATATTTCCTTATATCATGATAAATGTTTATTATTCATGCTAGAATTGTATTAACCGGAAACTTAGTACATGTGTGAATACATAGACAAACCGAGTGTCCCTAGTATGCCTCTACTAGACTAGCTCGTTAATCAAAGATGGTTAAGTTTCCTCACCATAGACATGTGTTGTCATTTGATGAACGGAATCACATCATTAGAGAATGATGTGATGGACAAGACCCATCCGTTAGCTTAGCATTAATGATCATTTAGTTTTATTGCTATTGCTTTCATCGTGACTTATACATGTTCCTCTGACTACGAGATTATGCAACTCTCGAATACCGGAGGAACACCTTGTGTGCTATCAAACCTCACAATGTAACTGGGTGATTATAAAGATGCTCTACAGGTGTCTTCGATGGTGTTTGTTGAGTTGGCATAGATCGAGATTAGAATTTTTCACTCCGTGTATCGGAGAGGTATCTCTGGGCCCTCTTGGTAATGCACTTCACTATAAGCCTTGCAAGAAATGTGACTAATGAGTTAGTTACAGAATGATGCATTACGGAACGAGTAAAGAGACTTGCCGGTAACGAGATTGAACTAGGTATGTGATACGTCTCCAACGTATCTATAATTTTGTATTGCTCCATGCTATATTATCTACTATTTTGGACCATATTGGGCTTTATTTTCCACTTTAATATTACTTTTGGGACTAACCTATTAACCGGAGGCCCAGCCCAGAATTGCTGTTTTTTTGCCTATTTCAGTATTTTGAAGAAACGGAATATCAAACGGAGTTCAAACGGAATGAAATCTTCGGGAATGTGATTTTCTCATCAGATAAGATCTAGGAGACTTGGACCCTCGGCCAACAAAGGAGGGAGGCGGCCACGAGGGTGGAGGGCGCCCCCCTAGGGTGCGCCCCTGCCTCATGGGCCCCCCGAAGCTCCACCAACGTACTCCTTCCTCCTATATATAACTACATACCCCCAACAGATCAAATACGGAGCCAAAAACCTAATTCCACCGCCGCAACTTCCTGTATCCACGAGATCCCATCTTGGGGCCTGTTAGGAGTTCTAAGGGAAGGAATCCACCATGGAGAGCTTCTACATCATCATCATTGCCTCTCTAATGAAGTGTGAGTAGTTTACTTTAGACCTTCGGGTCCATAGTTAGTAGCTAGATGGCTTCTTCTCTCTTTTTGGATCTCAATACAATGTCCCCTCCCCCCTCTCTCGTGGAGATCTATTCGATGTAATCTTCTTTTTGCGGTGTGTTTGTTGAGACCGATGAATTGTGGGTCTATGATCAAGATTATCTATGAGCAATATTTGAATCTTCTCTGAATTCTTTTATGTATGATTGGTTATCTTTGCAAGTCTCATCGAATTATCCGTTTGGTTTGGCCAACTAGATTGGTAGTTCTTGCAATGGGAGAAGTTTTTAGCTTTGGGTTCAATCTTGCGGTGTCCTTACCCAGGGACAGAAAGGGTTGCAAGGAACGTATTGTATTGTTGCCATCGAGGATAACAAGATGGGGTATTTATCATATTGCATGAATTTATTCCTCTACATCATGTCATCTTGCTTAAGGCGTTACTCTGTTTTCTTTAACTTAATACTCTAGATGCATGCTGGATAGCGGTCGATGAGTGGAGTAATAGTAGTAGATGCAGGCAGGAGTCGGTCTGCTTGGACGTGATGCCTATATACATGATCATACCTAGATACTCTCATAACTATGCTCAATTCTGTCAATTGCTCAACAGTAATTCATTCACCCACCATAAAATACTTATGCTCTTGAGAGAAGCCAGTATTGAAATCTATGGCCCGCGGGTCTATTTTCATCATATTAATCTTCCTACGCTTTATTATAGCTTTGCTTTTTACTTTGCCTTTTATTTTACTTTGCATCTTTATACCAAAAATATTATCTATCATCTCTATCAGATCTCACTCTCGTAAGTGACCTTGAAGGGATTGACAACCCCTATTCGCGTTGGTTGCGAGGAGTTATTTGCTTTGTGTAGGTACGAGGGACTTGCGCGTGGCCTCCTACTGGATTGATACCTTGGTTCTCAAAAACTGAGGGAAATACTTACGCTACTCTGTTGCATCATCCTCTCCTCTTCGGGGAAAACCAACGCAAGCTCAAGACATAGCAAGAAGGATTTCTGGCGCCGTTGCTAGGGAGTCTACGCAAAAGTCAACATACCAAGTACCCATCATAATCCCTTGTCTCCCGCATTACATTATTTGCCATTTGCCTCTCGTTTTCCTCTCCCCCACTTCACCCTTGCCATTTTATTCGCCCTCTCTTTTCCGTTTGCTTTTTTCTCGTTTGCTTGTCGTTATGGCTAGTCTTATATCTTCTCTGTTGTCTCCTGAGAATGAAGTTCTAAATTTTAAGCAAAGGGAGGGAGAAACTCTAAAAGACACTTGGTATAGAATTTGCAATGCTCAAAATAGATCTACCAGGAAGCAATCTACTTCTGTTCTTCTCCGCAATTTTTACGTAGGTGCTAATCCTTGGTATAGATATATCCTCGATACCATTACCGGAGGGAATTTTTTGCGTAGCCATACTTTTTATTCTTATAATGCTATGATAGGTTTATTTGGCTCACCACCTCTTTTGGTTAATGGAACTATGTTAACTTTGGAGCATGTAATGCAAAGACTTGAAATTATTGAAAATAAAATTGCTACCGTTGAGTTAATTGAAAATCTAGATAAAAAGATCCACAATCAAATTACCCAATATGGATCTAAGGTAGGAGTAACTTTGAAAAATATTAAGGAGAAGGAACCCATAATTAATGAGAAAACAAATCAAGATTCCTCTAGAATTGATAAACTTGAGGGTATCATTACCAATTTGGGAACCGCTTTTTCTTCCTAAAAAATACTCCAAGCCCACCTACTAATATTGCTAAGCTCATTTATGTTCCTAAGAATAAGGGTGAATCCTCTAGTAAGGAAACCGCGGATCTTAAATCCATAAGTATTCATCCCAATCTTTTTGCTATCATTAAGGAACCATTTGCTACAAATGAATTTTTCGATCTTTTGCCTAAAAATTTGATAATTACTAGAAACAAAGAAATTTCTAAGGAAGGTAGATGCCTCGTTGAAGAATTGCCCACCAAAGATGGCAATACCTAGATCTATCCTTGCTTTTATGCCTAGCTAGGGGCGTTAAACGATAGCGCTTGTTGGGAGGCAACCCGATTTTATTTTAGTTTTTTGTTTTTGTTTCTTTTTAGGAATAAATAATCCATCTACCTTCTGTTTAGATGTGGTTTTATGTTTTAATTAGTGTTTGTGCCAAGTTAAACCTATAAGATCTTCTTGGATAATAGTTATTTGATCTTGCTGTAATTTCCAGAAACTTTAGGTTCACGAAAACAATTGTTAAAAATCACCAGAACGTGATAAAATAGTGATTCCAATTAATGCTGATCAATAAACAAATTTCCTAGGTCGTCCGATTTTGGCTGAATTTTTGGAGTTCCAGAAGTTTGCATTAGTTACAGATTACTACAGACTGTTCTGTCTTTGACAGATCCTTTTTTCGTGTGTTGTTTGCTTATTTTGATGAATCTATGGCTAGTAAAATAGTTTATAATCCATAGAGAAGTTAGAATACAGTAGGTTCAACACCAAAACAAATAAAGAATGAGTTAATTACAGTACCTTGAAATGGTCTTTTGTTTTCTTTCGCTAACGGAGCTTACGAGATTTCAGTTGAGTTTTGTGTTGTGAAGTTTTCAAGTTTTGGGTGAATTTTTTTTCATGGATTATGGAACAAGGAGTGGCAAGAGCCTAAGCTTGGGGATGCCCATGGAACCCCCAAGATAATCCAAGGACACCAAAAAGTCAAAGATTGGGGATGCCCCAGAAGGCATCCCCTCTTTCGTCCACTTCCATCGGTAACTTTACTTGGAGCTATATTTTTATTCACCACATGATATGTGTTTTGCTTGGAGCGTCTTGTATTATTTGCGTCTTTGCTTGTTAGTTTACCACAATCATCCTTGCTGTACACACATTTTGAGAGAGCCATACATGAATTGGAATTTGTTAGAATACTCTATGTGCTTCACTTATATCGTTTTGAGCTTTATAGTTTTGCTCTATGTGCTTCACTTATATCTTTTGAGCTTTATAGTTTTGCTCTAGTACTTCACTTATATCTTTTAGAGCACGGTGGTGGATTTGTTTTAAAGAAACTATTGATCTCTCATGCCTCACTTAGATTATTTTGAGAGTCTTAAATAGCATGGTAATTTGCTTGAAATAATAATATGCTAGGTATAAAAAAATAGTAAAAACTTTCTTTTGAGTGCGTTGAATACTAAGAAAAGTTTGATGCTTGATAATTATTTTGAGATATGGAGGTGATAATATCAAAGTCGTGCTAGTTGAGTAGTTGTGAATTTGAGAAATGCTTGTGTTGAAGTTTGCAAGTCCCGTAGCATGCACGTATGGTAAACGTTATGTAAAAATTTGAAACATGAGGTGTTATTTGATTGTCCTCCTTATGAGTGGCGGTCGGCTGACGGCGATGGTCTTTTCCTACCAATCTATCCCCTAGGAGCATGCGCATAGTGCTTTGGTTTTTGATGGCTTGTAGATTTTTGCAATAAGTATGTGAGTTCTTTATGACTAATGTTGAGTCCATGGATTATCGCACTCTCACCCTTCCATCATTGCTAGCCTCTTCGGTACCGTGCATTGACCTTTCTCACATTGAGAGTTGGTGCAAACTTCGCCGGTGCATCCAAACTCCGTGATATGATACGCTCTTTCACACATAAACCTCCATATATCTTCCTCAAAATAGCCACCATACCTACCTATTATGGTATTTCCATAGCCATTCCGAGATATATTGCCATGCAACTTTCCACCATACCGCTCTTCATGATACATTCATCATTGTCATATTGCTTAGAATGATCATGTAGTTGACATAGCATTTGTGGCAAAGCCAGCGTTCATAATTCTTTCATACATGTCACTCTTGATTCATTGCATATCCTGCACATCACGGGAGGCATTCATATAGAGTCATACTTTGTTCTAGTATCGAGTTGTAATCATTGAGTTGTAAATAAATAGTAGTGTGATGATCATCATTTTCTAGAGCATTGTCCCTAAAAAAAGAGAAAGGCCAAAAGAAAAAAAAGGCCCAAAAAAGGGAAATAAAAAGGGGCAATGTTACTATCTCTTTTTCACACTTGTGCTTCAAAGTAGCACCATGTTCTTCATATAGCGAGTCTCATATATTGTGCTTCAAAGTAGCACCATGTTTTTCATATAGAGAGTTTCATATTTTGTCACTTTCATATACTAGTGGGAATTTTTCATTATAGAACTTGGCTTGTATATTCCAACGATGGGCTTCCTCAAATGCCCTAGGTCTTCGTGAGCAAGCAAGTTGGATGCACACCCACTTAGTTTCTTTTGTTGAGCTTTCATACATTTATAGCTCTAGTGCATCCGTTGCATGGCAATCCCTACTCCTTGCATTAACATCAATTGATGGGCATCTCCATAGCCTGTTGATTAGCCTCGTTGATGTAAGATCTTCTCCTTTTTTGTCTTCTCCACATAACCCCCATCATTATTCTATTCCACCCATAGTGCTATGTCCATGGCTCGCGCTCATTTATTGCGTGAAAGTTTATAGGTTTGAGATTACTAAGGTATGAAAGAATTTCTTGGCTTGTCATCGGGGTTGTGCATGATGAGAGCATTCTTGTGTGACGAAAATGGAGCATGACTAAAATATATGATTTTGTAGGGATGAACTTTCTTTGGCATGTTATTTCGAGAAGACATAATTTCTTAGTTAGTATGCTTGAAGTATTATTATTTTTATGTCAATATGAACTTTTGTCTTGAATCTTTCGGATCTGAATATTCATACCACAATTAAGAAGAGTTACATTGAAATTATGCCAAGTAGCACTCAGCATCAAAAATTCTCTTTTATCATTTACCTACTCGAGGACAAGCAGTGAATTAAGCTTGGGGATGCCCGATACGTCTCCAACGTATCTATAATTTTTGATTGCTCCATGCTATATTATCTACTGTTTTGGACCATATTGGGCTTTATTTTCCACTTTTATATTACTTTTGGGACTAACCTATTAACCGGAGGCCCAGCCTGTAATTGTTGTTTTTTGCCTATTTCAGTATTTCGAAGAAACGGAATATCAAACGGAGTCCAAACGGAATGAAATCTTCGGGAACATGATTTTCTCATCAGATAAGATCCAGGAGACTTGGACCCTCGGCCAAGAAATGAGGGAGGTGGCCACGAGGGTGGAGGGCGCCCCGCCCCCTAGGGCGCGCCCCCGTGCCCCGTGGGCCCCCCGAAGCTCCACCAACGTACTCCTTCCTCCTATATATACCTACGTACCCCCAACAGATCGAATCACGGAGCCAAAACCTAATTCCACCGCGCAACTTCCTGTATCCACGAGATCCCATCTTGGGGCCTCTTCAAGGGGAATCCACCATGGAGGGCTTCTACATCATCATCATAGCCTCTCCGATGAAGTGTGAGTAGTTTACTTTAGACCTTGGGTCCATAGTTAGTAGCTAGATGGCTTCTTCTCTCTTTTTGGATCTCAATACAATGTTCTCCCCTCTCTCGTGGAGATCTATTCGATGTAATCTTCTTTTTGCGGTGTGTTTGTTGAGACCGATGAATTGTGGGTTTATGATCAAGATTATCTATGAGCAATATTTGAATCTTCTCTGAATTCTTTTATGTATGATTGGTTATCTTTGCAAGTCTCTTGAATTATCCGTTTTTTGGCCAACTAGATTGGTAGTTCTTGCAATGGGAGAAGTGTTTAGCTTTGGGTTCAATCTTGCGGTGTCCTTACCCGGATGTGAAAAGGGTTGCAAGGCACGTATTGTATTGTTGCCATCGAGGATAACAAGATGGGGTATTTATCATATTGCATGAATTTATTCCTCTACATCATGTCATCTTGCTTAAGGTGTTACTCTGTTTTCTTTAATTTAATACTCTAGATGCATCTTTGGATAGCGGTCGATGAGTGGAGTAATAGTAGTAGATGGCAGAGTCGATCTACTTGTCTCGGATGTGATGCCTATATACATGATCATACCTAGATACACTCATAACTATGCTCAATTCATCAATTGCTCAATGATAATTCATTCACCCACCGTAAAATACTTATGCTCTTGAAAGAAGCCACTAGTGAAATCTATGGCCCCGGGTCTATTTTCATCATATTAATCTTCCTACGCTTTATTATTGCTTTGCTTTTTACTTTGCCTTTTATTTTACTTTGCATCTTTATACCAAAAATACCAAAAATATTATCTATCATCTCTATCAGATCTCACTCTCGTGAGTGACCGTGAAGGGATTGACAACCCCTATTCGCGTTGGTTGCGAGGAGTTATTCGCTTTGTGTAGGTACGAGGGACTTGCGCTTGGCCTCCTACTGGATTGATACCTTGGTTCTCAAAAACTGAGGCAAATACTTACGCTACTCTTCTGCATCATCCTCTCCACTTCGGGGAAAACCAACGCAAGCTCAAGACGTAGCAGTATGATGATACCGACGATCGAATCTCGGGCAAGTAACATACCGATGACAAAGGGAACAACGTATGTTGTTATGCGGTTTGAACGATAAAGATCTTGGTAGAATATGTAGGAGCCAATATGAGCATCCAGGTTCCTCTATTGGTTATTGACCGGAGATGTGTCTCGATCATGTCTACATAGTTCTCAAACCCGTAGGGTCCGCACGCTTAACATTCGATGACGATTTGTATTATGAGTTATGTGATTTGATGACCGAAGTTTGTTCGCAGTCCCGGATGAGATCGTGGACATGACGAGGAGTATCGAAATGGTCGACAGGTAAAGATCGATATATTGGAAGGTTATATTCGGACACCGGAATGGTTCCAAAGTGTTTCGGGTATTTTCCGGAGTACCGGGAGGTTAATGGAACCCCCCGAGGGAGTAATGGGCCTTAATGGACTTTAGGGGAAAGGAGAGAAGGGCCTCAAGGGGTGGCCGCTCCACCCCCCCTCCCCATGAGCTGGTCCGAATTGGACTAGGAGGGGGTGGCGCCCCCCCTCTTTCCTTCTCCCCTCTTCCTCCTTCCCTCCTTCACCTAGTTGGAATAGGAAAGGGGGGAATCCTAATTGGACCGAAAGTCCAAGTAGGACTCCCCCATGGCGCCCCCCCCCTTGGGCCGGCCTCCTCTTTCCCCCTCCTTTATATACGTGGGAGGGGGCACCCGAAAGGCACACCAAGTCTTCTCTTAGCCGTGTGCGGTGCCCTCCTTCACAGTTACATGCTACCTCTTGAGCACTGCATTGGATTTCCTTGAAGAGGAAAGGGTGATGCAGCAAAGTAGCGTAAGTATTTCCCTCAGTTTTTGAGAACCAAGGTATCAATCCAGTAGGAGTCTACACGTGAGTCCCTCGCACCTGCACAATACAAATAACTCCTCGCAACCAAAGCGATATGGGGTTGTCAATCCTTTCACGGTCACTTACGAGAGTGAGATCTGATAGATATGATAGGATAGTATTTTTGGTATTTTTGTGATAAAGATGCTAAGTAAAATAAAAGCAAAGTAAAAAAGCAAAGGAAGTAACTAAGTATAGGAAGATTAATATGATGGAGATAGACCCGGGGGCCATAGATTTCACTAGTGGCTTCTCTCATGAGCATAAGTATTTTACGGTGGGTGAACGAATTATATTTGAGCAATTGACAGAATTGAGCATAGTTATGAGAATATCTAGGTATGATCATGTATATAGGCATCACGTCCGAGACAAGTAGACCGACTCCTGCCTGCATCTACTACTATACTCCACTCATCGACCGCTATCCAAAGATGCATCTAGAGTATTAAGTTCATGAAAACAGAGTAACGCCTTAACCAAGATGACATGATGTAGAGGGATAAATTCATGCAATATGATAAAACCCCATCTTGTTATCCTCGATGGCAACAATACAATACGTGCCTTGCTGCCCCATCATGTCACTAGGAAAGGACACCGCAAGATTGAACCCAAAGCTAAGCACTTCTCCCATTGCAAGAAAGATCAATCTAGTAGGCCAAACCAAACTGATAATTCGAAGAGACTTGCAAAGATAACCAATCATACATAAAAGAATTCAGAGAAGATTCAAATATTGTTCATAGATAATCTTGATCATAAACCCACAATTCATCATTCTCAACAAACACACCGCAAAAAGAAGATTACACTGAATAGATCTCCACAAGAGAGGGGTGAACATTGTATTGAGATCCAAAAAGAGAGAAGAAGCCATCTAGCTACTAACTATGGACCCAAAGGTCCAAGTAAACTACTCACACTTCATCGAGAGGCTATGGTGTTGATGTAGAAGCCCTCCGTGATGGGTTCCTCCTCCAAATGAGCTCCTAACAGGCCCCAAGATGGGATCTCGTGGGTACAGAAGGTTGCGGCGGTGGAATTAGGTTTTTGGCTCCGTATCTGATCGTTTGGGGGTACGTAGGTATATATAGGAGGAAGGAGTATGTCGGATTTCGAGTTCCGGCAGACCCTCTAGGTTCGAACACTGGGGTGCGCACGGAGATCTCGCCCTCTACCTACCTACACCCCGCCGCCTCGCTAGGATCTAAACTATGAAAGGAACAACACAAGAGACACAAGGTTTATCTTTGGTTCGGGCCACCATTGTGGTGTAACACCCTACTCCAGTGTGTGGTGTGGTGGATTGCCTCTTGGGATGATGATGAATAATACAAGGAAGAATAGCCTCGCGAGGGTCTGTTCTTGGCTGGTGCGATGAACTGCTAGGGGGAGTTCTGTCGCTCTCTCTCTCTCTGCTGATTCAGGATGCTGGATCCCTCTCTCTAAGATTTCTAGATGCCTCTATCCTGTGGGTGGCTAGTCCTATTTATAGACAGAGGCCCTGGGCCTCTTCCCAAATATTGAGCGGGAAGGGCGCCAACAATTGGCCATTTTGAAGGGGAACATCTAGTACACTTATCCTGACTAAAGTTGGTCCTCGCTTTGTCAAAGGCTCTGGTGGTGACGCGGCTTGGGCTCCACGATGACTTCCTTCCTGCCGCTATGACGGTCTTGGTCTTGTTGCAATCAAACGGATGCCTTTGCTTGATATTCTTGCTGCGCTTGCTCCCTTTGCACCAAAGAGGAAAGGAGGACAACCTGCTGGGCTGGCGCTCACCGGGCGCCCTTGCTCTTCATGGCTTGCGTCATGGGCACCTCGTGAGGTACCCCGCCTTGATCTCTCCGCCTCCTCGCGAGCCAGCCTGACAAGGCCGTGCCTGAGGAAGCTTCCTATCGTCCGCCCCGCGAGGCTTGGCCCCTCGCGAGGGTCTTGAACTTGTGCTGATGAAGATGGGCCATGAGGGGCCACCCCTTGAGCCATGCCACAGGCCGCAGGCAGGCAAGTCTGGGTACCCCCGTTCCTAGAACGCCGACAGTAGCCTCCGGGCCCAAGGCGCGCCCGGACTTGGCTGGCGAGGAGAAGCGAAGGGGCAAGTCTGGCGCCATGGCCCTAACAGCCTGCGGCCTTGGGTGCCGCGTGGCGGTTGGTTGGACGTGGGCGCCTTAGCAACTGCGCGAATTGACAAAAGAGCGGCGTATGTCTAGGCTTTGCTTCCCTAGTCTCCTCCGGTCATTGCCCAGATCCCCTTTCTTGCGCCTTTCCTTCCTGCCTCTGAAATCTCCAGATCTACTTCGACCGCATGCCCTAGCAAGACATGGCGCCTCGCCAGACCCCGGCCGGAGCTTGGTACTCAGCCGCCTTGGACTCGCCGAATGTGTCGGAGGAGGGCCTTGCCCGGGTGCGCCGGATGGCGGCGGCGCAAGGCATCGACGGGGCAGAGGTGTTCAAGGCTGGCTCCGCCCTTCCCGAGGGCCAAGGGAGCACCTTCTATCCGCTCTTCGTGAGCGCCATTGCTGCCGGTCTGGTGCCTCCCTTTTCTGAGTTCTTCTTCTCTGTCCTCCGCCATTACAAACTGCAAGCTCTGCACCTCCACCCCAACTCTGTTCTTCTTCTGGCGATCTTCGCCTACTATTGTGAGGCTCACATTGGGGTGCAGCCCTCAGTGGCCTTGCTACGCCACTACTTCTCCCTCCGGACCTCTTGCGGTCGCATCTCCGCGTGCTTGAGCTTTGTCGCGTATGGCAGCTCCAACGCCACTCGAAGCCCGAGGAGAGGATCGAGGGCTTCAGGAGCAAGTGGTTCATGGTAGATGCTGGGCGCATCCACCATCGGTTGATTCTGCCCACGGAGCACCCCACGACCTCCGACGATTGGTCTCGCGCGGAACTCGTGGATCCCCGCGTGAAGCCAGTGCTGGAGAAGATGGACGCGGATCTGTGGCCGAGCAACATGGCGGGCGGGCGAAGCTGACTGGTGCGTCGCTCCCGAGGGAGTTCTGGAGCATCGTGGCCCCGCTTGCCGTCAAGATTGCTTCGCTATGGAGGCCCCGCCCGAGCCCCGCAGTTTTGGCCGACGAAGATCTGGCCGCGGTCCTCAAATCTTTGGTCGGGGGAGACGTGGTCTGACGCCCCCGATTTAATCGTACACTAATCATGCACGCAAATGTGTACGATCAAGATCAGGGACTCACGGGAAGATATCACAACACAACTCTACAAATAAAATAAGTCATACAAGCATCATAATACAAGACAGGGGCCTCGAGGGCTCGAATACAAGTGCTCGATCATAGACGAGTCAGCGGAAGCAACAATATCTGAGTACAGACATAAATTAAACAAGTTTGCCTTAAGAAGGCTAGCACAAACAGGGATACAGATCGAAAGAGGAGCAGGCTGCACGTAGTAGTAGGCACCTCCAGTGTAGTAGTCGTCATCGACGGTAGCGTCTGGCTCCTGGGCTCCATCGTCTGTTTGCAGCAATCGTGTAGAGATAGGGGGAAAAAGGGGGAACAAGGCAACCGTGACTACTCATCCAAAGTACTACTTAAAGCAAGGAGCTACACTACATATGCATGGATATATGTGTAAAGGGCCATATCGGTGGACTGTATTGCGAAAAGCCGTAATAAGAGGGGGATAGCTAGTCTTAACGAAGACTACGCTCGGTCTCGGTCTTGCAACAGGTAGAAGAGGACGATCTGAAGTCCTCCAAGTAACATCACATAGCAATAATCCTACCCGCGATCCCTCCTCATTATCCACGAGAGAGAGTGACCACCGGTTGTATCTGGCACTTGGAAGGGTGTGTTTTATCAAGTATCCGGTTCTAGTAGTCATAAGCTCAAGGTACAACTCCAAGTCGTCATGTTACCGAAGATCACGGCTATTCGAATAGATTAACTTCCTGCAGGGTGCACCAACTTACCCAAAGACGCTTGATCCCATTTGGCGGACACACTTTCCTGGGTCATGCCCGGCCGCGGAAGATCAACACGTCGCAGCCCCACCTAGGCACAACAGAGAGGCCAAGACGCCGGTCTAAACCTAAGCGCAGTGCAGGCCCATCGCCTGAGCACACACACGCGTTGCGTGGGCGGCGAGCAGACCTAGCCTAGTGGCGTTCCAGTCCAATCCGTGGCGCCGCTTCGTCACGACGTCTGAAGTGTTTCGGTGATACCACGACGGGATACCCATAACTACTCCCGCGTAGATGGTTAGTGCGTATAAGCTCGTAGCCAACTCAGATCAAATACCAAGATCTCGTTAAGCGTGTTAAGTAACCTCGAACGCCGAACAGGGCCAGGCCCACCTCTCTCCTAGGCGGTCTCAACCTGCCCTGTCGCTCCGCCTCAAAGATCCACTCGCGGGTGCTCCACCAGCCGACCCGACTTTAGTCTCCACATGTATCATGTATAAAGTATATAGTATTTACCCGTGATCACCTCCCGAGTGATCACGGCCCAATAGTATAGCACGGCAGACGGACAAGAATGTAGGGCCACAGATGAAAGTACTAGCATCCTATACTAAGCATATAGGATTGCAGGTAAGGTAACAACAGTAGTAACAAGGACAGGCTATGCAGCAATATAGGAGTATCTGAAAGCAGTAACATGCTACACTACTCTAATGCAAGCAGTATATAGAAGAGTAGGCGATATCTGGTGATCAAGGGGGGGGGGGGCTGGTCTGGTTGCTCGGGCAAGAGAGAGGGGTCGTAAACACCGTAGTCGAATCGGGCAAAGCAATACGGGTCTCGTAGTCTACCGGAGAGAAGAGGGGAAGAAACAATGAATAACATGTAAACAGATGCATATAGATGCATGACATGACAAGTAACGATGCTAGGCGTGCCCTATCGTGGTATGAGGTGAATGCTTGGTTAAGGGGAAACATCCGGAAAGTATTCCCGGTGTTTCGTGATTTCGGGCAAAGGAGCCGGAGGGGGAAAGTTGCAGGTTTGATAGGTTAGGGGTGTGTGGCGGAAGAACGGACTGCGTATCCGGATTCGCCTCGTCGTTCTGAGCAACTTTCATGTTGAAAATATTTTAATCCGAGTTACGGATTAAAAGATATGATTTTTTTAAAGATTTTATTAATTTCTGGAATTTAATTAATTAATTATTTAAATCGAAAAATGAATTTATGACGTCAAGATGAGGTCATGCCGACGTCAAGAATAACAGTGGTTGACTTGGTCAACCCGACATGTGGGTCCCGGTCGTCATACTCTGTTAGTTAATTAACAATAGTTAATTAGGTTAATTAGTCATTAGGTTAATTAATCAGGATTAATTAAATTAATTAATTAATTAATTAATTTTATTCATTTTTAATTTTATTAATTAATTTTGTTTAAATTCCCTTTTCCTATTTCTTTTATTTTAAAAACGTTCTGGGGGGTTGGGGCCCCCATGTCATAAGCGGGTGCCTGGCCAAATTAGGCCGAGTCAACAGTCGGCGGGGGGGCCTGGGCCCACCAGTCGATGGCTCAGCGGTGGCCGGTCGGCCACGTCGGCTACCGGCGTTAGGGGCTCGGTATGGGCGTTCCACGGCGGAGGGCGCCGGACCTCGCCGAATCGTCGTCCGGCGCCAAAAGGGGCCGTGGTGGGTGCGTTCGAAGGTGGGAGGACGCCGCGTCCATCGGTGGCAAGGGCACGGCGGAAGCAGCGCGGCCAGCGGAGGCGGCGGGTGATTCGGGTCCGCGTCGAAGCGCTACGGGGCCGGGGCTTGCGACGCTACCGAGCACCTCGGGCTCGGCCCCGTGACCATTTGGTCACCGGGAGGGCGCCCGCGACGAGATCCACGACGGGGGGCGTTCGGGTGCGGCGTGCTCGGGGGGTCCGCGGCTCGGGCGAGGAGAAGAGAGAGGGAGGCCGGGGAGCACGTTCCGTGCTCGGTGGCGGGGAGGGTCCGCGAGGGAGGGAGGTGCGCGTGGGCGGCCGAGCCGGGCGACGGGGGCGGGTGGTGGCGCTCGGGAGGGGACGAGGAGAGAGGGGATCGGGGAGAGCTCACGGGGAACGTGGGGTCTCTGAGGTGTAGCTGGGACGGTCGGGGCGACCGGCGAGGAGGAGGGCGGGAGGCGGCCGTCCGGCGTGCGGATCCCGAGGTGGGGTGGGGGTCGGGACGGCCCCGAGGCGACGAGGGCCTTGCGCCTGCACGGCCGGGTCGGGAGGAGGGGAGGAGGTGAGGACGGCGGCGGGTCGCCCGGCTGGGGCGACGGATCGGTCGGCCCCGATCCAGATCGGCGGGGAGGGGAGGAGAAGTGGATCGGGGGGGAATGAGGGTGTCGGCTAGGGTTTGCCGACCGAGGAGGGGGATAAGGGAGTGAGGGGTGGGTCGGGCCAGGGGCTGGCCGGCTGGGCCAGTGGGGGGGTTTTCTCTTTCTCTCCCCCCTTTTTTTGTTTTATTTTGCTTTTCTTATTTTTCCTTTTCTGTTTTAATTTATTTAAAATATCCAGACACTTTACAAAAATGTGTGCACCCCACCATAATTAACTTTGTAATATTTGACAACCCCCGAACATTTTAGTTTCAATTTTTGAAAACTTTTCATTGCCTTCATAATTTTGAATTTAATTTTTAAACAGTTTGATTCATCCCGAGATTATCTACGATGTGATGAGGTGACGTGGCACCATCAACGTGAGATTACTGTAGCATGATTATCCGGGCGTTACAAATCTCCTCCACTACAAGAAATCTCGTCCGAGATTTAGGAGGTAGAAGGAAAGAGTGCGGGTATTCATCTCAAGACGCGATCCTCGCGTTCCTGTGTGGCTTCGTCTTCGTGAGAGTGATTCGACCATCGGACTTTGAGGAACTTGATCGCTTTCCGACGTGTGCGGCGTTCAGCGTGGTCGAGAATGCGGACCGGATGCTCTTTATAGGAGAGGTCTGTTGCAATTCGAGCACTTCATGGTCCATCGCCGGATTGGGTCCTTGAAGCAGCGTCGGAGTTGTGACACGTGGAACACATCGTGAACTCCGTGAAAGGTTCGACGGAAGCTCCAGTTGATATGCCACTTTTCCACGCCTTTCAAGAATAGTGAATGGGCCAATATAGCGAGGAGCTAGCTTGCCCTTGATCCCGAAGCGGTGAGCACCCTTCATTGGTGTAACGCGAAGATAGGCCTTTTCGCCAGGTTGATAGACCATGTCTTTGTGATGACGGTCATAATTACTCTTTTGACGTGACTGAGCAGTCTTGAGATTCTCGCGAATAATGCGGACTTGTTCTTCGGCATGTTGGATAATATCCGGACCGAAGAGTGGACGTTCCCGATTTGACGATTCGGAGGAGTTCGGCACTTTCGTCCATATAACACTTCGAAGGGGGCCATCTTCAGACTAGCTTGATAGCTATTATTATAAGAGAACTCAGCATACGGGAGAGATTCCTCCCACTTCTTGCCGAAGGAAATAACACAAGATCGAAGCATGTCTTCGAGAACTTGGTTGACACGCTCAACTTGCCCTTTGTGACTGCGGATGAAACGCGATCTTGAAAGATAAATGAGTACCCATAGCTTCTTGAAAACTTGCCCGTAATCTCGAAGTGAATAAGCTGCCACGGTCCGAGCGATAACCAGTGGAATACCATGAAGTGAAACAATTACGGACATATAGAGCGTTGCAAGCTGACTAGCGATGATCGTTTCTTTGACCGCGAGAAAATGTGCAACTTTAGAAAGCCGGGTCAATGACGACAAGAATAGCATCATTACCTTTACGTGATTTGGGAAATCCAGTGGACGAAGTCCATTTCAACATGGTCCCATTTCCATTCAGGAATGGAGATAGGTTGCAGAGTTCCAAAGAGGTCTTTGATGTTCTCGCTTTGATACGACGGCAAACGTCACACTCAACAACATAGCGAGCAATGTCTTGCTTCATATTAGACCACCGTAATCTCCGATTAATGTCTTGATACATCTTTGTACTACCAGGATGGATACATAGAGGCGTATCATGAGCTTCTTTCATAACCTTCGAGTCATATTCAGGTTTTCCTTCTTACACGGCACCACTAGGGCGGCCTTTGAAGTACAAGGCGCCATCATCAATAATAGTGAAGAATGAGGGATTTCCTTCTTTGAGGTCGCGCTTAATCTTGTAGACTTCAGAGTCAAATCCCTGCATTGTCTTTATGGTGCCCACGAGATCGGGTTCAACAGCCAGGTATAGAGGGAACCCTGGAAACAACACGGAGATTCATCTTGCGGAACTCCGGAGGAGGGGAGCGAAGTGCACCCGGAGGAACAATATGGAGGTTCAGCTTTACAGAATTCTTCAACAAGTGAGGGCTGAACTTTGTGAACTGAAGGTGGTTGCAGTAAGACTTGCGGCTCAAGGCATCAGCCATTACATTAGCCTTGCCCGGCCAGATAGGAAATACCCAAATCGAAGTTCTGCAATAGTCTCCATCCATCTTCCGCCGACGGAGGTTCAGGTCTGGCTGAGTAAACAGATACTTCGGACTTTGGTGGTCGGTGAAGATCTCGCAGCGATTACCGAGAAGGTAATGTCGCCAACGCTTTAGCGCATGAATGACAAAGACAAGCTCGAGGTCGTGAACTGGGTAGTTCTCTTCGTGAGGGCGCAATTGTCGAGAGGCATAAGCAACCACTTTGCGCTCTTGCATTAGGACACCGCCTAATCCTTGACGAGAAGCGTCGCGATAAATGACGAAGTCCTTCTTAGTATCGGGAGGAGCTAGCATCGGCAGAAGTCAACTTGTCTTTCAAAGTGCTCGGAAACTTTCCCGACATTTATCATCCATTGGAACTTGACGCCCTTATGCAACAAAGTTAGTCGAGGCTCGGCAATCTTGGAGAAGTTCTCGACGAATCGACGGCAATAGTCAAGTAGACCGAGAAAACTTCGACTTGCTTAACGCTCTTCGGAGGAGTCCAATCAAGAATAGCCTGAACTCTTTTCAGGGTTGACGGCAATACCATCCTTAGAGATGACATGCCCAAGATAGGTTACTTCGGAAGCCAAAATTCACACTTGGAGAACTTGGCATAGAGTTGATGCTCTCGTAGCTTTTCCCGGCACAAGACGAAGGTGTTCGCATGTTCTTCTTCATTCTTGGAAAAGATCAGGATATCATCCAGATAAACCACGCATTTAACTTGTCGAGGTAATCCATGAATATATAGTTCATCAAAGTAGAGAAGGTGGCTGGAGCATTGGTTAAGCCGAAGACATGACGGTGTACTCGTATGAACCATAATGAGTCACTTAATGCGGTCTTGGGATATCCTCCTCACGAACACGGATCTGGTGGTAACCCAACCTCAAGTCGAGTTTCCAGAACACTGATGAACCAGCCGGTTGATCATAAAGATCATTGATCCGAGGAAGAGGATACTTATTCTGAATGGTAGCTTGATTTATGGGACGGTAGTCTTGGACCAATCGGTTTGTCCCATCTTTCTTCTTGACAAAGAGAGAAGGTGCTCCACAAGGAGAGCAACTTGGGCGAATGAAACCACTTTGAAGAGATTTGTCGATTTCCTCCTTGAGCTCAAGGAGTTCATGCGGCGGCATCTTGTAGGGTCGCTTGGCTATAGGAGTGGTGCCTGGTTTCAAGTCGATGACGAATTCGACAGCCCTAGCAGGGGGAATCCCTGGAAGTTCTTCAGGAAAAACGTCCTGGAAGTCGCGAAGCGGTGAATGTTTTCGATACCCTCGAGTGGTGCAGCGCTCAATGCATTCAATGCATAGAGCCTTGCCTCGGCATTTTGCACCAGATGAGCTTGGTAAGTGACTATTTCATCCGAAGGGTGCAGCAGATGGGCCGGTCTTTGTGGCGCAAACTATGGAAGCGTATGCGCCTTTTAACCAATTCATTCGAGAATGAGGTCAATGCTACAAGATTTCAGCACGATGGGAGAGACAAGGAATTCCGGTCCTTCGATTTCAACGGGACGTCGTTGCAAATCATGGAGGTTCGACATTGGCCCGCTGGGTGTGTACTAATAGTGAAGCATTCATGTCTTCACATTTAATGTCGTGCAAGCATGCAAAATCTTGACATGAATGAATGCGATGCACTGTATCAAATAGAACGCATGTCGGTACCGAATTTACGAGAAGTGTACCCATCACAAGAGCAGGTTGGTCTTGAGCATCGTTCAGATCAACGTGGTTGGCCTGCACTCGACCATAAGGCTTGGCGGTGTTGTTATGGGCTGGGTGTTTCCATGGCGATCGCCGGAAGGGCCGGTGATTCTGGTTCGGTTGCATTCTCTAGCACGGTGCCTGGTTGTCCGCACCAAGCACAAGCCATTATTGGGGTGGGAACAGAGCCCGGGTGGTGGAGCTGGAAGCTTTGGCTGCTTAGTTGAAGTAGGCGACGAGGTGCAAAGATAGCCTGTCTTGGAGCAGGTGCATTTGGCTGCTACATGCTGTTGGGAATCCATATCTTACGCTTCTGCGAGGACGGGCCTGAAGATGAGCCCGTGTCACGGTTACACCTGTTAGAGCTCTGGTATTCCTGCAGACCAGTTTCGACATTGATAGCTTTGTTCACCAAGGTGGCGAAATCAGCAAAGTCGTGCACTAGAAGTGCGAGCTTGATGTCGCCTTTGAAGGCCGATCACGGAACTTCTCTTGTCTGCGTGCATCGGTTGCAATATCCTCTTCAAAGATAGCGAGACAAGTCCAGAACTCTCGCCGATAAGCTTCAACAGTCTTGTTGCCTTGGGTGAGGTTATGGAACTCACGCTTCTTCCGTCCATGACCCTTGAGGGATGAAGCGGGCACGGAAAGCAACTTGGAAGTCTGGCCAGGTGATGAGTGTTCCAACTGGCAGAGTACGCTTGTGGCTGTCCCACCATTGAGCTGCGGGTCCCTTCAGGAAGAAGGAAGCAAAAGTGACATAGCTGGCAGGGGCTACATCAGCAGACTCCATCTCATAGGTGATGTCTCGAGCCGATCCATGACATCCAAATGCTGGGTTGAGCTGCGGTACACACCGGGGTTCGAGCGTATGAAATCCTCGCAGAGTTGTTGTGTTTGGTCTTTGGTTCATATTGGGGCGAGGAACTGAGCCATCATGTTCTCCATGAACTGGCGATTCATCTCAAGCTGTTGGATCATACCAGCCATGTACTCAAAGCGGTGGTGGGAAGTTGCCACCACGACCACGACCAGCTGGTCTAACCATCCCGCTAATATATAACAGGTAGTTCAGCATTTGAGAAATTATGCAAAGGACAAGAATCATTCATGATGAAACATGCATAATGAAAGCAAAGACGATAGAAACCACTTAGTAGCTCGGCATATCTTACAAAAGGGATCATGCATAGAGTTCGGTACCACGAGTTCATTACATAGACTAAGACATCATAGGCGGCACGCAGTTTCATGGGCGTAATGCATCTAACACTAACAAGCAGGCCTACATCGGTCCCACGCCAGATCAAGTGGAGGTAGTCAGAGCCTCGAAAGTTGGTAGTGTGGCAGCGGATAGTCCTCCACGCCGCTGACTGGGGGTCGTGGATACTCGGTGCTGTACCCGGCCTTCGGTGGTAGAAGAGGACCAAGTGTGGGAGTGTAGCCTCCCACATCCGCCAACCGACACCACAGGGCATCACGGTCTGGCTGGGTAGATCGCAGAACGCCGCAGCTCTCGGATCGGACAAAGGGGTGCGATAGTGTCGAGCACGGTAAAGGTGCTGACGGGTGATGTACAACTCGTGGCGAAGAGCTCGGTTAGCTCGATCCAGAACATCAGCATGTAGAACAAAGTTCTGATGGTAGAAGGGCTCTCTGGTGACAGTGGAGTAGGCAGCAGTGTAGTAACCCTCCTCACCAACATCAGACGCGATAGCAATGTGCCTGAAGGGGGAGGTGTCCAACTCCCGATACTCTCCACGAAGACGTGTCAGAGCAGCATAAGCAGCATCGTGAACTGCCATATCGATAGTCACCCCAACACCATGTGCGGTGTGCAGCACAGTAGTGGAGTCATACTCCCGAGAGTAGAGGTGGACGATGGCTCGATACTGCTCCTGGTTAAAGTCCTGGTACTCCTCAAAGACGGTGTACTCAGGGTGCCAGCGATAACCCAGATAGGTCATCATCTCTGCTAGCACCGCAGGTGATCCCGAGGCACCAATGGCCGTCGTGTGGTGCACGACCTGCCTCGTGGGTTCCATCTGAAACAAAGACGTTTCAAAGGAGTCAAATGACAGTGTGGAAATTGATCAAAATACAATTCCAAGAAACAACTATGGCTTTATCCAACTTTGGGGTGAATGTGGTCACGGGATCCTAGTGTTAGTTAGTAAAATCGTTTAACCCGAGTAGAAGAGAGTTCAGAGTCCCAGAGTAAAGGTCGAGGAGTAAAAGATCCTAGTACCACCCGATGGCGACGTGGGCCCGTAAGGCTCACAGTCAAGTTAGTAAAAGTTTTGCAATGTCTAGACTCGACTTCGCCAAGGAGTGTGGAAGGGGATTCCTACAGCAAATGGCTCTCATACCAATCTCAGGACGCTTCGATTTAATCGTACACTAATCATGCACGCAAATGTGTACGATCAAGATCGTGGACTCACGGAAGATATCACAACACAACTCTACAAATAAAATAAGTCATACAAGCATCATAATACAAGCCAGGGCCTCAAGGGCTCGAATACAAGTGCTCGATCATAGACGAGTCAGCGGAAGCAACAATATCTCGAGTACGTACATAAATTAAACAAGTTTGCCTTAAGAAGGCTAGCACAAATCGGGATACAGATCGAAGAGGAGCAGGCCTCCCGCTCGGGATCCTCCTAGCTACTCCTGGTCGCCGTCGGTGGGCTGCACGTAGTAGTAGGCACCTCCGGTGTAGTAGTCGCCATCGACGGTGGCGTCGCCCTCGGGCTCCATCGTGCATTTGCAGCAATCGTGTAGAGATAGGGGGAAAAGGGGGAACAAGGCAACCGTGAGTACTCATCCAAAGTACTACTTAAGCAAGGAGCTACACTACATATGCATGGATATATGTGTAAAGGGCCATATCGGTGGATGTAGACAGTAAAGCGAGAATAAGAGGGGATAGCTAGTCTTAACGAAGACTACGCACGGTCTCCGGTCTTGCAACAGTAGAAGAGGACGATCTCAAGTCCTCCAAGTAACATCACATAGCAATAATCCTACCCGTGATCCCTCCTCATATCCCCCGAGAGAGTGACCACCGGTTGTATCTGGCACTTGGAAGGGTGTGTTTTATCAAGTATCCGGTTCTAGTAGTCATAAGCTCAAGGTACAACTCCAAGTCGTCATGTTACCGAAGATCACGGCTATTCGAATAGATTAACTTCCCTGCAGGGGTGCACCAACTTACCCAAAGACGCTTGATCCCATTTGGCGGACACACTTTCTGGGTCATGCCCGCCGCGGAAGATCAACACGCCGCAGCCCCACCTAGGCACAACAGAGAGGCCAAAGACGCCGGGTCTAAACCTAAGCGGCAGGGTCCGGGCCCATCGCCTCGAAAGCACACCTGCACGCTATGCGTGGGCGGAAGGCAGACCTAGCCTAGTGGCGTTCAGTCCAATCCGTGGCGCGGCCGCCCATCGCCGACGTGCAAGTGCTTCCGATACCACGACGGGATACCCATAACTACTCCAGCGTAGATGGTTAGTGCGTATAAGCTCGTAGCCAACTCAGATCAAATACCAAGATCTCGTTAAGCGTGTTAAGTAACCTCGAACGCCCGAGCAGGCCAGTGCCCACCTCTCTCCTAGGCGGTCTCAACCTGCCTGTCGCTCGCCTCAAAGATCCACTCGCGGGTGCTCCACCAGCCGACCCGACTTTAGTCTCCACATGTATCATGTATAAAGTATATAGTATTTACCCGTGATCACCTCCCGAGTGATCACGGCCCAATAGTATAGCACGGCAGACGGACAAGAATGTAGGGCCACAGATGAAAGTACTAGCATCCTATACTAAGCATATAGGATTGCGGGTAAGGTAACAACTTGAGTAACAAGGACAGGCTATGCAGCAATATAGGAGTATCTCGAAAAGTAAAGAACATGCTACACTACTCTAATGCAAGCGATATAGAGAAGAGTAGGCGATATCTGGTGATCAAGGGGGCTTGCTGGTTGCTCTGGCAAGAGAGAGGGGTCGCCAACACCGTAGTCGAACCGGGCAAGCAAGGCGTTGGTCTCGTAGTCTCGGAGAGAAGAGGGGGAAGAAACAATGAATAACATGTAAACAGATGCATATAGATGAAAGACATGACAAGTAACGATGCTAGGCGTGCCCTATCGTGGTATGAGGTGGTCCTGGGTAAGGGGGGAAACATCCGGGAAAGTATTCCGGTGTTTCGTGATTTCGGGCAGAGGAGCCGGAGGGGGAAAGTTGCAGGTTTGATAGGTTAGGGGTGTGTGGCGGAAGAACGGACTGCGTATCCGGATTCGCCTCATCGTTCTGAGCAACTTTCATGTTGAAAATATTTTAATCCGAGTTACGGATTAAAAGATATGATTTTTTTTAAGATTTTATTAATTTCTGGAATTTAATTAATTAATTATTTAAATCGAAAAAATGAATTTATGACGTCAACATGAGGTCATGCTGACGTCAGCAGTAAACAGGGTCGACTTGGTCAACCCGACATGTGGGTCCCGGTCGTCATACTCTGTTAGTTAATTAGCAGTAGTTAATGAGGTTAATTAGTCATTAGGTTAATTAATCAGGATTAATTAAATTAATTAATTAATTAATTAATTAATTTTATTCATTTTTATTTTTATTAATTATTTTTGTTTAAATTCCCTTTTCCTTTTTCTTTTATTTTAAAACGCGTTACGGGGGTTGGGGCCCCCATGTCATAAGCGAGGTGCCCGGTCGGCCTAGGCCCGAAAGTCACTGGTCGGCGGGGCAACTGGGCCCCGATCGATGTGACGGTGGCCGGTCGGCCACGTCGGCGGCAGCGTTAGGGGGCTCGGTGGGCGTTCCATGGCGGAGGCGCCGGACCTCGCCGGAATCGTCGTCCGGCGGCCAAAAGGGCGGTGGAGTGCGTTCGAAGGTGGGGAGGACGCGCGCGTCCATCGGTGGCAAGGCACGGCCGGACTCGGCCGAAGCAGCGCAGCGGCGGAGGCGGCGGGGTGATTCGGGTCCGCGTCGGAAGCGCGCTACGGGGGTCCGGGGGGGGCTTATGCGACGCTGAGCACCACAGGCTCGGCCCGTGACCATTTAGTCACCGGGAGGGCGCCAGCAGCGAGATCCTGACGAAGCGTTCGGGTGCGGCGTGCTCGCCGGGGCCGCGGCTCGGGCGAGGAGAAGAGAGAGGAGGCCGGGGAGCACGTTCCCGTGCTCGGTGGCGGGGAGGGTCCGCGAGGAGGGGAGGTGCGGGGGCGGCCGCGGGCGACCGGGGGGGGGCGGTGGTGGCGCTCGGGAGGGGACGAGGAGAGAGGGATCGGGGAGAGCTCACGGGGAACGTGGGGTCTCGAGGTGTGCTGGGACGGTCGGGGCGCACTGACGAGGAGGAGGGCGGGAGGCGGCCGTCCGGCGCTATGGATCCGGCGAGGTGGGGTGGGGTCGGGACGGCCCCGAGGCGACGAGGGGCCTTGCGCCTGTGGCCGGTCGGGAGGAGGAGGAGGTGAGGACGGGCGGCGGGTCGCCGGCTTGGGGCGACAGGATCGGTCGGCCCGATCCAGATCGTGAGGGAGGAGGAGAAGGGATCGTGGGGGAATGAGGGTGTGTCGGCTAGGGTTTGCCGACCGGGAGAGGGATAAGGGAGTGAGGGTGGGCGGGCTGGCTGGCCGGGCTGGGCCAGTGGGCTTGCCCCAGTTGGGCAAGTGGGGGGTTTTCTCTTTCTCTCCCCTTTTTTTGTTTTATTTTGCTTTTCTTATTTTTCCTTTTCTGTTTTAATTTATTTAAAATATCCAGACACTTTACAAAAATGTGTGCACCCCACCATAATTAACTTTTTAATATTTGACAACCCCCGAACATTTTAGTTTCAATTTTCGAAAACTTTTCATTGCCTTCATAATTTTGAATTTAATTTTTAAACAGTTTTGATTCATCCCGAGATTATCTACAGTGACAGAGGTGACGTGGCACCATCAACGTGAGATTACTGTAGCATGATTATCCGGGCGTTACACGTGGCGAGGCTGGAGGGCGCTCCTGTGCCCCTGTTCCTTCGAGATGATTGGGAGCAGGCGGTGGGATCCATGCCCGTCTTCAATGGGGACGGGCCCGTGCCCGCGGAGGTTCCTGAGGACCCGGCGGCCCTGGCAACAGTGAACGTGTCCTCCGGCGACTCCAGCAAAGAGGAGGAAGAAGAGGAGCGGGAAGCAGGGCCTGACTCCGAGGCGACCGATGGGGAGTCAAGAGCGCCCCTCCCCCGGCGTAGGTCCCGCGCTCTCCGCCTCTTGCCGAGCGATGACGACGAGGATGGCGACGATCGGGGCGGCGAGAGCTTGCCCCCGATCCCGAAAGGACAGGATCGGGCTGGTCCCAGCGGGTCTGCCCCGGCTCCGAGGCGATCCGCAGACGTGCCTCCTGCTCCCGGGCCTCTTGAGGCTGATCCCTGCAGCCGGCTCTCGGGCTTCAAGTATGGTCGGAGGTTGCTCGAGCTCATGGCGATGACCCGATAAGTGCTTGATTCTTGTTTTATTCCTTGCTTTGTCGCCGAGGCTTGATATCTGTATCTCTTGGCTAGGCTGGCGCTCGCGAAGAAGTGAAGGGAGCTCCTGAGGCTGCTCGGGCAGCCGCCGCCCTTGAAGGAAGGCGACAAGAAGACACGGGCCTCTCTGCCCGGTCATCCTCGCGAGGCTGGGCGGAGCTGGCTAGGGCGAGCTCTATGGCCCAAGCAACTCTGAGGTATCCTTGCTCGTGCCACCGCCATAGCTGTTAGCGCAGCAGTCCCGCCTCAGACACCGTGGTTACGCTGCCGTCCTCTCCTCCTACTCCACCAGCTGTCTCTCCGAGCTCCTCCCACTGTCTGGATCGTCTTGCTGAATTGGACCGCTGCTTGGCAAGATCTTACGGTGCCGACCCTCGCTTTGGTGGCCGGGCGCTTGAGCCGCATCTGGTGGATTCGCTCTGACGCTTGATTCGAGCAAGCTGGTTCAGCCTCGGCGGCTTGTGACGAGGAGAAGCATGCCGTCCTTGGGGCGAAGGCTGCTCGCGACGCCGCCTTGGGGGAGGTAGCCGATGTCCGAGGTCGCTGCAAGGCGCTGGAGAGCGAGCTGCAGGGCCTGCGGGACCAGCTTGCCAAGGAGGCCCGCATTCGCCAAGAGAAGGAGGAAGACATGAAGGCTCACGAGGCGGCCGTCCAGGACCGGGACGCCAAGCTTAACAGGCGCCATGACCGCCTGGGTGCGCTGGAGCAGGAGTTGGAGGCGAAGAAGGTCGAGCTGGACGGCAAGGTACGGGTTCTTGCCGAGGACCGCGAGGCCTTCACGGAGATGGAGGTGAAGGCTCGCACCTTTGCCGAGGTCGCTACTGACGGCCTGGAAAGCCCGCTGGCCGGCGCCAAGGACGGCCCCGCCAAGCTGCTTCCCTTCCTGATCCGCGCTCTTGAAGATGTCACCCTTGGCCTTGGCCCTACGGCTGAGGCCGAGGCGCGTGTCCTGTCTTCTGCAGCGCTGACGCGGGTCCTTACCCACGTCTACCTTTGCGATCCCGACGTCGACCTTGACAGCCTGCTGGAGCCAGCGAGCGGCGAGCTTGTTACCGCCAGCCGCCGAGGCCGTGGAAGGGTCGGCGGAGGCTCTGTTGTCGAAGTTCGGGCCTTCAGACCAAACCGGGCGAAGGCGCTGCCGATCCCGAGGCTTCACGAGGCGAACCCGCCGGGCGCAGCTCCATCGTCGACAAGTGACTCCGTTGTGGCTCTGCTCGCTTCACGCAACATGTATCATGCCTCGGGGAGGCGTTTAAACTTGCATTTGGCGTTGTGATAACAGTTATGGACTGTAATATTTGCTTTGAAATTCCTTGAAATTTGCGCTTCTCCTTCCTACTTGCTTATGTTCTACGCCAGCACAGCCCGGCCCCGGGCATACCTCAGCCGCCGTTAGCCCCGGAAACCAGGACGGGACCAAGGAGTGAGGGGCTACGTGACAAGTTAGGCTCCTGAGTCGCGATGCTCGTGGAGTCCCCTTGGCGCACGCTAATGTTAGGCAAGTAGGGAGGTGAGATGTGTGGGTGAATCTACCATTCTCGTCTGCAGAGCCCGGCCCGCGCATACCTCAACCGCCGTTAGCCTTTCGTAACTAAGGAGTGAGGGGCTACGTGACCGATTAGGCTCTGAGTCGCGATGCTCAGAGTCCCCGATGCTCAAACGGCCTTCGTACCTTGGCTCCGCTCGGGGAGAGACGTGCGACGAACCAGGCCCGAGGGGCCTGGCTAGGTGGCGTACGTCTGGGCGTGACCCAGGCGTAGCCCCCGTGCCGAGCCCCCTCTAGCGGCACTCCCGAGGGGAGGCGTTGCGATGAGGCCAGACACTGAGCTCTGGGCTCCCCGAGGTTGATGCGCCGGGGCCACCCTCGCTTGTTTATCACCGGTAGCGGAGCATAGCGCTTTCAGATGTGTACGGGCATAGCAGCTCCTCGGCGGTGTCGTCGACCAGTAAGGAGCATGGTGCTTCCATCAGTGCGTGGAGGGCTCCCCTCGGGAGGAGCCCCTGGCGTGTACTGACCCATACGACACGTGGCTGGCACGATAGGGCCTGACGAGGTGTATCTGGGCACCCGTGAGCCAGCGCGGGACTCACGGGGCCCTACCTCAAGGCGGGTTGCGCCTGGCACTGGGCCTTAACTTGTGATGTGTTCCTGCAAATTTGGTTGAATGTCGACGCTCTCGTCCTCGGGTCCCGCCCTCGGCGAGTCTTAGCCGTCGCTGGTATGCCAGTGTCACGATGCCGTGGACAAGGCGGAGGGTGAGGGCTGGAGAGCGGTAGGAGCCCATGAGTCGCGATGCTTGGTACCCCCCCTTTAACGTGCAAGCGGCCGACATGAAGGAAGAAGGTGCCGTGGACAGGCATCAAATAACAATCATGATGGGTCGAGCATGACCCGAAATAAGCATAAGAGGGTACATGCCGCTGGAGTGCGCCCGGCGACTTGGGGATGATGCAGCCCGAGGGGCGCCCCCAACGAAGTAAGCTAGGAACATGAAGTAAAGGGGATACACACAGCAGGGACGGACCCACGCAGCCTGGGAATAATGCAGCCCTAGGGGGCGCTCCCAGCTGGAAATGAAACTTGGAGGATGTCACCTGATAACGTTGAGGACGAAGGGATGTTGAAGTAGCGGACGTCGTGGGCTGCGGAAGCCGATCTTCACGAGCCCCTAGGCCCAGGAGCCTCGGGAGGCTCCGGAGGCGCTGGTGGCTCCTCGTGGACCATCTCCATCTCCGCCAGGACTGCGGAACGCCTGGCCTCTTGATCCTCCAGGATGCTCCTCATGAGGCGCTGGTACGTGGTGGCCACGTTCGGCACGCCGTAGGGCATGCGAATGTAGTTGTGGGGTGGACCTTCGCAGCGCCCTACGCGTGAGGGCCAGAAGCGCTCCTGAGAGGCGGCTCGGTTGAGCCACAGGATGTCGTCTGACGCACAGCCCACCATCCTCGCTGGATGGGGAGCTACGGCGGAGTGGCGGCGGGCTGCCACTCATGACTCTTGACTCCTGCAACTCCTGCGTGATCTGGGGACGAACTCCTGAGGATTTGGCCCTCCTTGCCTTGCTCCTTCCTGAGGGAAACGTGCTTTGAAGCACGCCTCCAAGTGGTGCCCAAGCGCCTCCCTCGTGACCTTGGCAAGGTCGGTGGCCCTCCAGGAGAGAGCCCTCGAGCCTTGCTTGAGGAGGGCGCCGAGCGTGCCTTCCTATCTGACGGAAGGTGGTGCCCCCCAGCAGGCGCGGACCCCGAGGGGCCTGCCTCTGAGGGGTCGGGCACGATGATGTCTTCTTCTTCTTGGGAGGCGGTCTCGGGGGCCTCACGCTCCTGCGATCTGGGTCTTCAAGTGATGCGGCTTGAAAGGCTCGCTCCGGGAGCACACGCGTCTCTCTCTTCACAAGGCACCGTGATGACTCCGCGCTTCTGGCATCTTGAGGACGTTGTAGCCGTGATGAGTCACGGCCATGAACTTGGCCAGAGCTGGGTACCCGAGGATGGCATTGTATGGCAGGCGAATGTGGGCGACATCAAAGTCGATGAGCTCGGTGCAGTAGTTGTCGCGTGCCCCGAAGGTGATAGGGAGGCGGACCTGCCCAATCAGAACCGTGGAGCCATCGGTGACTCCGGAGAAAGGCTTGGTTGGCTGAAGCTGATCGTAAGGCACTTGGAGATTGTTGAATGTCTCTACGGACAGGATGTTGAGCCATGCTCCGCCGTCGATGAGGGTCCTAGTGACTTGCACGTTGCTGATGATTGGGGAACAAATCATCGGGAGGACTCCGGCTGTGGCCGCGCACTTGAGCTGATCCGCTGAGCTGAACATGATGGTGCACGCTGACCACCTGAGAGGGCGCATGGCTTCGAGCTTGGGGAGGACTGCATTCACTTCGCGGGCGAACTGCTTGAAGATGCGCTGAGAGGCTGGGGCTTGAGCTCCGCCCAGGATGCAAGCGATCAGCAGCTCCCCTGGAAGCCCCTAGCCCCCTCGTCCTGATGATGGTCCTCGTTTCTCCTTGGCTGCAGCGGCAGAGGAGGGAGGCTTGCGTTTCCTTGCGGGCGATCCTCGCGAGGCTGATCCCTCCAGTCTCCCTCGCGAGGCTGATCCTACCAGCGATCCTCGCGAGGTTGGTCGCACCACCCTTGGCGAGGGCCACGGTCTTCCCAGCGTCCTGTGTTCCTTCCTCCTCCTCGGCCGTAGCCTCGATCGTTGCGGTCGGGGTGTCGGCCGATCCTCCCTTCTCGCACGGCTTGGAGCTCTTGACATTCGTTGGTGTTGTGGGTGTGGAGGTCGTGGTACAGGTACACACAGTACCGGCTGCCCTTGGAAGGCTCGGGCTGATCTCTGCCCCGCTTGGTGTGCGGTTACGCCATGAGCACGGCAGCCCCTTGCGCTTCACGTCCTTGGCCTTGGATTTTTTCTCTTACGGGTCCGCGGTGGCAGCTCGAGGAGGAAAGGCGCCCTTCCTCAGCCTGGCGCACTTGGTCGCCAAGTTGAACAGCTCAAGGAAGTGCACAGATCTTCATGCATCGCTGCTCCTCCTTCATCTTGACGTCACGCACACCGTCGGAGAAGGCAGAGATGATGGCCTCCTCGATCACCTTGGGAATCTTGAGGCGTGCGTTGTTGAAGCGCTGGATGTACTTCTGCGAGGTCTCCACAGTTACTTGCTTGATGCGGCACATGTCGCTCCACGGCAGGAGGCCGATCATGAGTACCTTGGAAGTTGGCGATGAAGCGGGTGCGCATCTCGTCCTAGGAGGAGATCGTGCGAGCCGTGTTACGAGCCAGTGCGGAGCTCCGTCCTTGAGTGCCATGGGAAACCAGTTCGCCATGACCTTCTCGTCCCGTTGGCGGCCGATGCCCAGCTCGTAAGCTGGAGGAACTCAGCGGGTCGGCCGTGTCATCATAGCGAGGAGGCAGGTCGGCTTGAACTTGCCGAACCCGCTGACGCTGCCTTGACTTCGGTGGTGAAGGCGCGGCATCCTGCTGTGGCCACGGGAGGCCTTTGGTGACGAAGAGCCTGGTCTTGCGGGTCCCCATGTGCTGCTTTGGGAACAGCGAGGGAATGTAGCGTCTTGAGGAGGAGGCGTGGTCGTGGCGAGCCGGTGCAGGAGCACTCGGGCAGCTTCTTGGGGCGAGGGACCTCTTGACAGCTCTGCTCTTGCTGCTGGTTGGCCGGACGGAGTGGGTTCCGCCCAGGGGCCACGCGCCTTGGGGCCAGGGCGCCTTCTTGAGGGGGAGGCGGCTGAGGCGCCCCTGGAGCTTCATCGCCCGCGTAGGGCGGGGCGCGGTGCAGCGAGAAGGACGGCGCGGGGGAGCCCCCTGCGGCGCGGACGAGCTCGGCGACGTGGTCGAGCCACTCTTCGTAGACGTCGTCGACTGGGCGGTAGCGCAGGAGCTCGTTTGCCGCGATGAGCGCAGCTCGAGCCTCCATGGGCGCGCGGAGCGCGCGAGACGAAGAACCAGCTGGGGCGAGTGAAGGAGTAGCAGTGTGCCCGTCTCGCCTCACGGACGGATCTTTGGGACGATGCTTGCTGCTCGTTCCCCGCCGGGCAGTGGCAGCGTTGCTGGCGGCGAGGCAGCGGGGAGGCCGCCGACAGGGGCCATCGGGCGACGCGGAAGCGAGAGCAGCTCGGCGCGGGCCCGACGAGCGTCTGACATGGATGCGGTGGTCGGCGAAGAACAGGGCGGCGGAAGACGAACTCCGGCGCACCCCTACCTAGCGCGCCAAATGTCGGATTTCGGGTTCCGGCAGACCCTCTAGGTTTGAACACTGGGGTGCGCGCGGAGATCTCGCCCTCTACCTACCTGCACTCCGCTGCCTCGCTAGGATCTAAACTATGAAAGGAACAACAGAAGAGACACAAGGTTTATACTGGTTCGGGCCACCATTGTGGTGTAACACCCTACTACAGTGTGTGGTGTGGTGGATTGCCTCTTGGGCTGATGATGAACAATACAAGGAAGAACAGCCTCGCGAGGGTCTGTTCTTGGCTGGTGCGATGAACTGCTAGGGGGAGTTCTGTCGCTCTCTCTCTCTCTCTCTCTGCTGATTCAGGATGCTGGATCCCTCTCTCTGAGATTTCTAGATGCCTCTACCCTGTGGGTGGCTAGTCCTATTTATAGGCAGAGGCCCTGGGCCTCTTCCCAAATATTGAGCGGGAAGGGCGCCAACAATTGGCCATTTTGAAGGGGAACATCTAGTACACTTATCCTGACTAAAGTTGGTCCTCGCCTGTCAAAGGCTCTGGTGGTGACGCTGGCTTGGGCTCCACGATGACTTCCTTCCTGCCGTTGCGACGGTCTTGGTCTTGTTGCACCGCAACGGATGCCTTTGCTTGATATTCTTGCCTGTGCTTGCTCCCTTTGCACCAAAGAGGAAAGGAAGACACTGCGCGGGCTGGCGCCCGCCTGGCGCCCTTGGTCGTCATGGCTTGCGTCATGAGCACCTCGTGAGGTACCCCGCCTTGATCTCTCCGCCTCCTCGTGAGCAAGCCCGACGAGGCCGTGCACGAGGAAGCTTCTGTCGTCCGCCCATGAGGCTTGGCCCCTCGCGAGGGTCTTGAGCTTGTCTTTGATGAAGATGGGCCATCTTTGGGCCCACGCCCGCCTTGAGCGAGGCAAGTCTGGGTACCCCCGTTCCCAGAACGCCGACAGAGTATGTCGGTGGAGCAACAGGGGGCCCACAAGGGTGGAGGGCGCGCCCTGGGGAGTGGGCGCGCCCCCCTACCTCATGCCTTCCTCCTTCTTTTCTTGACGTAGGGTCCAAATCTCCTGCATCATGTTCAGTGAGAAAATCACGTTCCCAAAGGTTTCGTTCCGTTTGGACTCCGTTTGATATTTATTTTCTTCGAAACTCTTAAATAGGCAAAAAAACAGCAATTCTGGGCTGGGCCTCCGATTAATAGGTTAGTCCCAAAAATAATATAAAAGTGGATAATAAAGCCCAATAATGTACAAAATAGTAGATAATATAGCATGGAGCAATCAAAAATTATAGATACGTTGGATACGTATCAAGCATCCCCAAGCTTAATTCCTGCTCGTCCTCAAGTAGGTAAATGATAAAAAAGATAATTTTTGATGCGGAGTGCTACTTGGCATAATTTCAATGTAATTCTTCTTAATTGTGGTATGAATATTCAGATCCGAAAGATTCAAGACAAAAGTTTAATATTGACATAAAAATAATAATACTTTAAGCATACTAACAAAGCAATTATGTCTTCTCAAAATACCATGGCCAAAGAAAGTTATCCCTACAAAATCATATAGTCTGGCTATGCTCTATCTTCACCACACAAAGTATTTAAATCATGCACAACCCGATGACAAGCCAAGCAATTGTTTCATACTTTTGATGTTCTGAAACTTTTTCAATCTTCATGCAATACATGAGCGTGAGCCATGGATATAGCACTATATGTGGAATAGAATGGTGGTTGTGGAGAAGACAAAAAGGGAGAAGATAGTCTCACATCAACTAGGAGTATCAACGGGCTATGGAGATGCCCAAAAATAGATATCAATGTGAGTGAGTAGGGATTGCCATGCAACGGGTGCACTAGAGCTATAAGCATATGAAAGCTCAACAAAAGAAACTAAGTGGGTGTGCATCCAACTCGCTTGCTCACGAAGACCTAGGGCATTTTGAGGAAGCCCATCATTGGAATATACAAGCCAAGTTCTATAATGAAAATTTTCCACTAGTATATGAAAGTGACAAAATGAGAGACTCTCTATCATGAAGGTCATGGTGCTACTTTGAAGCACAAGCGTGGTAAAAGGATAGTAACATTGTCCCTTCTCTCTTTTCTCTCATTTTATTATTAGGGACTTTTCTCCTTTTTATGGCCTCTTTTTTTTCGTCCGGAGTCTCATCCCGACTTGTGGGGGAATCATAGTCTCCATCATCCTTTTCCTCACTTGGGACAATGTTCGAAAAATGATGATCATCACACTTTTATTTTCTTACAACTCAACAATTACAACTCAATACTTAGAACAAGATATGACTCTATATGAATGCCTCCGTGATGTGCAGGATATGCAATGATTCAAGAGTGACATGTATGAAAGAATTATGAATGGTGGCTTTGCCACAAATACGATGTCAACTACATGATCATGCTAAGCAACATGACAATGATGGAGCGTGTCATAATAATCAGAACGGTGGAAAGTTGCATGGCAATATATCTCGGAATGGCTATGGAAATGCCATGTAGGTAGGTATGGTGGCTATTTTGAGGAAGGTATATGGTGAGTGTATGATACCGGCGAAAAGTGCGCGGTATTAGAGAGGCTAGCAATGGTGGAAGGAGGAGAAGTGCGTATAATCCATGGACTCAACATTAGTCATAAAGAACTCATATACTTATTGCAAAAATCTACAAGTTATCAAAGCAAAGTATTACGCGCAAGATGCTCCTAGGGGGATAGATTGGTAGGAAAAGACCATCGCTCGTCCCCGACCGCCACTCATAAGGAAGACAATCAATAAAATAAATCATGCTCCGACTTCATCACATAACGGTTCACCATATGTGCATGCTACGGGAATCACAAACTTTAACACAAGTATTTCTCAAATTCACAACTACTCAACTAGCATGACTCTAATATCACCATCTTCATATCTGAAAACAATTATCAAGTATCAAACTTCTCATAGTATTCAACGCACTCATAAGAAAGTTTTACAAATCTTGAATACCAAGCATATTAAGATTATTTAAGCAAATTACCATGCTATTTAAGACTCTCAAAATGATCTAAGTGAAGCATGAGAGATCAATAGTTTCTATAAAACAAATCCACCACCGTGCTCTAAAAGATATAAGTGAAGCACTAAAACTATATAGCTCAAAACATATAAGTGAAGCACAAAGAGTATTCTAATAATTTCCAAATCATGTATGACTCTTTCAAAAGGTGTGTACATCAAGGATGACTGTGGTAAATTAAAAAGAAAAGACTCAAATCATACAAGACGCTCCAAGCAAAACACATATCATGTGGTGAATAAAAGTATAGCTCCAAGTAAAGTTACCGATGGAAGTAGACGAAAGAGGGGATGCCTTCCGGGCATCCCCAAGATTCAACTTTTGGTGTCCTTAGATTATCTTGGGGGTGCCATGGGAATCCCCAAGCTTAGGCTCTTGCCACTCCTTGTTCCATAATCCATCAAAATCTTTCACCCAAAACTTGAAAACTTCACAACACAAAACTCAACAGAAATCTCATAAGCTCCGTTAGCGAAAGGAAACAAAATACCACTTAAAGGTACTGTAATGAACTCATTCTTTATTTATATTGGTGTTACACCTACTGTATTCCAACTTATCTATGGATTATAAACTATTTTACTAGCCATAGATTCATTAAAATAAGCAAACAACACACCAAAAACAGAATCTGTCAAAAACAGAACAGTCTGTAGTAATCTGTAACTAACGCAAACTTCTGGAACTCCAAAAAATCACCCAAAAGAGGAATACCTAGGCAATTTGTTTATTGATCAGCATCAATTGGAATCACTATTTTATCACGTTCTGGTGATTTTTAACAATTGTTTTCGTGAACGGAAAGTTTCTGGAAATTACAGAAAGATCAAATAACTATCATCCAAGAAGATCCTATAGGTTTAACTTGGCACAAACACTAATTAAAACCTAAAAACACATCTAACCAGAAGCTATATCAAATATTTATTCCTAAACAGAAGCAAAAGCAAAAAAACTAAAAATAAAATTGGGTTGCCTCCCAACAAACGCTATTGTTTAACGCCCCTAGCTAGGCAAAAAAGCAAGGATAGATCTAGGTATTGCCATCTTTGGTAGGCAATCCATAAGTGGCTCTCATGATAGATTCATATGGTAATTTTATTTTATTTCTAGGGAAGTGTTTCATTCCTTTCTTTAATGGAAATTGGAATCTAATATTCCCTTCCTTCATATCAATAATTGCATCAATCGTTCTAAGGAAAGGCCTACCAAGAATAATAGGACATGAAGGATTGCAATCTATATCAAGAACGATAAAATCTGCGGGCACATAATTCCTATTTGCAACAATAAGAACATCATTAATTCTTCCCATAGGTTTCTTAATAGTGGAATCCGCAAGGTGCAAGTTTAGAGAGCAATCATCAAAATCATGGAAATCTAGCAAATCGCGCAAAGTTTTGGGAATAGTGGAAACAACGGCACCCAAATCACATAAAGCATTAAACTCATGATCCTTAATCTTAATTTTAATAGTTGGTTCCCACTCATCATAAAGTTTTCTAGGGATAGAAACTTCTAACTCAAGTTTTCTTCATAAGATTGCATCAAGGCATCAACGATATGTTTAGTAAACGCTTTATTTTGACTATAAGCATGAGGAGAATTTAGCACGGATTGCAACAAGGAAATACAATCAATCAAAGAGCAAATTTCATAATTAAATTCCTTGAAATCCAAAATAGTGGGTTTAGCAACATCTAGGGTTTTTATTTCTTCAATCCCACTTTTATCAATTTTAGCATCAAGATCTAAAAACTCCGAATTTTTGGAACGCCTTATGGGTAAAGGTGGATCATATTTAGTCCCATCATTATCAAGATTCATATTGCAAAACAAAGATTTAATTGGGGACACATCAATAACTTTTAGATCTTCATCTTTATTTTCATAGGAACTTGAAGAACACGCTTTAATAAAGGCATCTTTCATAGCATGCATCCTAGCGGTTATTTCTTTGCACTCATCAATGGAAATTCTCATTGCTTTGAGAGACTCATTCATATCATGCTTAGGAGGAATAGATCTAAGCTTTAAAGAATCAACATCAAGAGAAATTCTATCAACGTTCCTAGCCAATTCATCAACTTTAAGGAATTTCTCTTCAAGAAAAGCATTAAAATTCTTTTGCGAATTCATAAACTCTTCAACACTAGTCTCAAATTCAGAGGGCATCTTATTAAAATTTCCATAAGAGTTGTTGTAGGAATTTCCATAATTATTAGAGGAATTACTAGGATAAGGCCTAGGATTAAAGTTTCCTCTATCTGGCGTTGTTACCAAAATTATTCCTACCAACAAAATTCAAATCCATAGATTCATTATTATTCTCAATCAAGGTAGACAAAGGCATATCATTAGGATCAGAAGAAACACTCTTAGTAGCAAATAATTTCATAAGTTCATCCATCTTTCCACTCAAAACATTAATTTCTTCTATCGCATGCACTTTTTTATTAGTAGATCTTTCGATTGTGCCATTGAGAATAATTAACCATAATATTATCTAGGAGTTTAGTAGCTTCTCCTAAAGTTATTTCCATAAAAGTGCCTCCCGCGGCCGAATCTAAAAGATTTCTAGAAGTAAAATTCAATCCGGCATAAATTTTTTGTATAATCATCCACAAATTCAAACCATGAGTAGGGCAATTACATATCATTAATTTCATCCTCTCCCAAGCTTGTGCAGCATGTTCGTGATCAAGTTGCTTAAAATTCATAATATCGTTTCTAAGAGAGATGATCTTAGCGGGAGGAAAATACTTAGAGATAAAAGCATCTTTGCACTTGTTCCAAGAATCAATCCTATTTTTAGGCAAAGGCGAAAACCAAGCTTTAGCACGATCTCTAAGCGAAAAAAGGAAATAGCTTCAATTTAACAATATCATTATCAACATCTTTCTTCTTTTGCATATCGGACAAATCAACGAAGCTATTTAGATGAGTAGCGGCATCTTCACTAGGAAGGCCGTGAATTGATCTTTCATGACAAGATTCAACAAAGCAGCATTGATTTCACAAGATTCAGTATCGGTAAGAGGAGCAATCGGAGTGCTAAGGAAATAATTATTGTTGGTATTGGTAAAGTCACATAATTTGGTATTATCTTGAGCCATTGTGACAAGCGAGCAATCCAACACACGAGCAAAAAAAAAGCAAGCGAAAAATAGGCGAACGAAAAAGAGAGGGCGAATAAAACGGCAAGGGTGAAGTGGGGGAGAGGAAAACGCGAGGCAAATGGCAAATAATGTAATGCGGGAGATAAGGGCTTGTGGGTACTTGGTATGTTGACTTTTTCGTAGACTCCTCGGCAACGGCGCCAAAAATCTTCTTTGCTACCTCTTGAGCACTGCGTTGGATTTCCTTGAAGAGGAAAGGGTGATGCAGCAAAGTAGCGTAGTATTTCCCTCAGTTTTTGAGAACCAAGGTATCAATCCAGTAGGAGGCTACTGTGAGTCCCTACTTTTGCACAATACAAATAACTCCTCGCGACCAACGCGATAAGGGGTTGTCAATCCCTTCACGGTCACTTACGAGAGTGAGAACTGATAGATATGATAGGATAATAATTTTGGTATTTTTGTGATAAAGATGCTAAGTAAAATAAAAGCAAAGTAAAAAAGCAAAGGAAGTAACTAAGTATAGGAAGATTAATATGATGGAGATAGACCCGGGGGACATAGATTTCACTAGTGGCTTCTCTCATGAGCATAAGTATTTTACGATTGGGTGAGCAATTCTTTGTTGAGCAATTGGCGAGAATTGAGCATAGTTATGAGAAATCTAGGTATGATCATGTATATAGGCATCACGTCCGAGACAAGTAGACCGACTCACCTGCATCTACTACTATTACTCCACTCATCGACCGCTATCCAGCATGCATCTAGAGTATTAAGTTCATGAAAACAGAGTAACGCCTGTAAGCAAGATGACATGATGTAGGGGATAAATTCATGCAATATGATAAAAACCCCATCTTGTTATCCTCGATGGCAACAATACAATACGTGCCTTGCTGCCCCTCATCCTTTGGGAAAGGACACCGCAAGATTGAACCCAAAGCTAAGCACTTCTCCCATTGCAAGAAAGATCAATCTAGTAGGCCAAACCAAACTGATAATTGAAGAGACTTGCAAAGATAACCAATCATACATAAAAGAATTCAGAGAAGATTCAAATATTGTTCATAGATAATCTTGATCATAAACCCCCAATTCATCGATCTCAATAAACACACCACAAAAAGAAGATTACATCGAATAGATCTCCACGAGAGAGGGGGGAGAACATTGTATTGAGATCCAAAAAGAGAGAAGAAGCCATCTAGCTACTAACTATGGACCCCGAAGGTCTGAAGTAAACTACTCACACTTCATCGGAGAGGCTATGGTGTTGATGTAGAAGCCTTCCGTGATGGGTTCCTCCTCCGTGAGCTCCTAACAGGCCCCAAGATGGGATCTCGTGGGTACAGAAGGTTGCGGTGGTGGAATTAGGTTTTTGGCTCCGTACCTGATCGTTTGGCGGTACGTAGGTATATATAGGAGGAAGGAGTACGTCGGTGGAGCAACAGGGGGCCCACGAGGGTGGAGGGCACACCCTGGGGGGTGGGCGCCCCCCCTACCTCGTGGCTTCCTCCTTCGTTTCTTGACGTAGGGTCCAAGTATCTTGGATCATGTTCGGTGAGAAAATCACGTTCCCGAAGGTTTCATTCCGTTTGGACTCCGTTTGATATTCCTTTTCTTCGAAACTCTGAAATAGGCAAAAAACAGCAATTCTAGGTTGGGCCTCCGGTTAATAGGTTAGTCCCAAAAATAATATAAAAGTGGATAATAAAGCCCAATAATGTCCAAAACAGTAGATAATATAGCATGGAGCAATCAAAAATTATAGATACGTTGGAGATGTATCATTACACACCTCGGTCATATCGTCGTAGTGCTTAGGTGAAGCCCTGTGCTGGTAACTTCATCATCACCGGCGCCACGCCGTCGTGCTGATGGAACTCTCCCTCGTCCTTAACTGGATCAAGAGCTCGAGGGACGTCATCGTGCTGAACGTGTGTTGAACACGGAGGTGTCGTACGTTCGGTGCTTGGATCGGCTGGATCGTGAAGACGTTCGACTACATCAACTGCATTACTAAATGCTTCCGCTTTCGATCTACGAGGGTACATGGACACACTCTCCCCGCTCGTTGCTATGCTTCTCCTAGATAGATCTTGCGTGATCGTAGGAATTTTTTTTGAAAATCTATGTTCCCCAACAGTTTCATACTCTACAAACAATTCCGTCTTATGTTCTCTGCTAGATATGAACTTTGGAGTGATTCTTTGTTGCACGTTGAGGGACGGTTATATGATCCAATTATATTAGCACTGTTGAGAGATTGCACTAGAGAAAGTATGGACCATAGGCCTCATTTTCAAGCATTGCAATACCGCTTTTGTGCCCGTTTACTATTTGCTACCTTGTTGTTTTTATTTATTCAGATTATAAAAATATATTTCTACAATCCATATTACACTTTTATCACCATCTCTTCGCCGAACTAGTGCACCTATACAATTTGCCATTGTATTAGGTGTGTTGGGGACACAAGAGATTTCTTGTATTTGGTTGCAGGGTTGTTTGAGAGAGACCATCTTCATCCTACACCTCCCACGGACTGATAAATCTTAGGTCATTGATACGTCTCCGTCGTATCTATAATTTTTGATTTTTCCATGCCAATATTATTCAACTTTCATATACTTTTTGGCAACTTTTTATACTATTTTTGGGACTAACATATTGATCCAGTGGCCAGTGCCAGTTCCTGTTTGTTGCATGCTTTATGTTTCGCAGGAACCCCATATCAAACGGAATCCAAACGGGATAAAAATGGCCGGAGAATATTTTTGGAATATTTGGAGAATATGGGAAGAAGAATCAACGCGAGACGGTGCCCGAGGGGGAACGAGGCAGGGGGGCGCGACTGCCCCCCTAGGCACGCCTGCCCCCACCGTGGGCCCCCCATAAGGCGGTTTATGCTCTTCTCGCCCCTCCCACGCCATGGAGACCATGGACCAGAGGGGAAACCCTTCTCCCATCTAGGGAGAAGGTCAAGGAAGAAGAAGAAGGAGGGGGGCTCTCTCCCCCTCGCTTCCGGTGGCGCCGGAATGCCGCCGGGGCCATCATCATCACCGCGATCTTCACCAACACCTCCGCCATCTTCACCAACATCTCCATCACCTTCCCCCTCTATGTATAGCGGTCCACTCTCCGCAACCCGCTGTACCCTCTACTTGAACATGGTGCTTTATGCTTCATATTATTATCCAATGATGTGTTGCCATCCTATGATGTCTGAGTAGATTTTCGTTGTCCTATCGGTGGTTGATGAATTGCTATGATTGATTTAGTTTGCTTGTGGTTATGTTTCTGTCCTTTCGTGCCCATCATATGAGCACGCGCGTGGATCACACCATAGGGTTAGTTGTATGTTGATATGACTATGTATTGGAGGGAAAGAGTGATAGAAGTTTCAACCTAGCATAGAAATTGATGCATACGGGATTGAAGGGGGACCAATATAACTTAATGCTATGGTTGGGTTTTACCTTAATGAACGTTAGTAGTTGCAGATGCTTGTTAATAGTTTCAATCATAAGTGCATAGAATTCCAAGTCAGGGATGACATGCTAGCAGTGGCCTCTCCCACATAAAACTTGCTATCGGTCTAGTAAAGTAGTCAATTGCTTAGGGACAATTTGGCAACTCCTACCACCACTTTTCCACACTCGCTATACTAACTTTAGTGTGTCTTTACATAACAGCCCCTAGCTTTTATTTACGCTCTCTTTATATTCTTGCAAGCCTATCCAAAAACACCTACAAAGTACTTCTAGTTTCATACTTGTTCTAGGTAAAGCGAAGGTTAAGCGTGTGTAGAGTTGTATCGGTGGTCGATAGAAATTGAGGGAATATTTGTTCTACCTTTATCTCCTCGTTGGGTTCGACACTCTTACTTATCGAAAGAGGCTACAATTGATCCCCTATACTTGTGGGTTATCAAGACCTTTTACGGCGCCGTTCTTGGGAGTCATAGCGTGGGGTGAATATTCTCGTGTGTGCTTGTTTGCTTTATCACTAAGTAATTTTTATTTGCTTTTCTTAGTTGTTCTTTATCTTTAGTTATGGATATTGAACACGAAATACCAAAAAATTTAGGTGTACTTGCTACTCATGGAGATGGGGAACCTCCTAAAACCCTCGATGCTCGTTATGTGAAAGATATTATGTATTACTTTGATAATCCTGAGAAAACCCCATTCAATTATGTAATGGGAGACACATTGGACCAACGTGAATACTTTAGGGATTATCGCTTGACTCAAAAAGGGAAACTATTATGGGATCAAATTCATATGTTGCATTGGTATGCTAGGCAACTATGCTTGAGATATGATTATACTTGTTGCTCTAGGATGAAGGCTCCACACCTTCCCTTTTCATGCGAATTTAATGATAATGAAACCTTGGCTTATTATGCTAGAGGTATATATGATTACTATGATGTGGAACAAATAGAATAATTTGTTGCTTTTAAGGGTGCTTATGACATTGAATCTTTGTTTGAAAAGTATGAAGCTTTTGATGATGATGTTTATAGGCCTGAAAATTTTGCTATCTTGAAATATTGCTATGATAATTATGAATATAATTCCGATATTGATGCATTTATTGAGAAAGTCTCCGCTGTCCAAGAAGAGACTAATATTTTGCAGGAATTTATGGAAGAAGAAATTGATGAAACTGTGAGCTCATTGGATGAAAAAGATGATGAGGAGAGCAAAGAACAAAAGGAGGAAGAGCGGATTAGCTACCCGTGCCCACCTTCTAATTAGAGTAACTCTTCAAATCATACATTGTTTAATTTCCCTTCGTGCTTACCGAAGGATGATTGCTATGATGATTGTTATGATCCCGTTGATTCTCTTGAAATATCCCTTTTTGATGATGTTTGCTATGCTTGTGGACATGATGCCAATATGAATGATGCTTATGGAGATGAACTTGATATAGTTCCTTATTTTAAACATGAAATTGTTGCTATTGCGCCCACGCATGATAGTCCTATTATCTTTTTGAATTCTCCCGATTACACTATATCGGAGAAGTTTGCTCTTATTAAGGATTATATTGATGGGTTGCCTTTTACCATTGCACATGATGATTTTGATGAGTATAATATGCATGTGCTTGATGCTCCTACTTGCAATTATTATGAGAGAGGAACTACATCCCCGCCCCTTTATGTTTCCAACATGAAAAAATTGCAAGAAACTGTTTATACTATGCATTGACCTTTACTATGTGTGCATGAATTGTTCTTTTATGACATGCCGATGCATAGGAAGAGAGTTAGACTTCATCATTGCTTGATATATGTTTCTTTATGCTCACTACTAAATGCCAAATCATTGCTAATTAAAATTGGCTTTGATATACCTTGGGATCCGGGTGGATTCACTACTTGAGCACTATATGCCTAGCTTAATGGCTTTAAAGAAAGCGCTGCCAGGGAGACAACCCGGAAGTTTTAGAGAGTCATTTATTTATGTTGAGTGCTTTCATATAGTTTAAAAACAAAAAAATAAAGAGGGGAACCCAAAACTTTTCAAAAAGAAAAGTGAAAGTGAGATAGACGAGCATTGTGAAAGTGGGGGACGTCCTTAAACTTGTTCAGGCCCATGGAAACTTTGTGAATCTTGATTACAGAAACTTTTCAAAAAAAATAACTATCCCCTTGTACAATTCCATTGTATTACAAAAATAATGTGCCAAGGTTTGCCTTTAGGATGTTTACAATGCTTGTTGGTTTGTACGGTGCAGGACAGAAACTTTGGCTGTAGTGCGCGATTTTTAATTTTTTACTGGAACGTCAAATGGTTATGAAACTTTTTTCACTGTCTTTATATACAAATTGTTTATGTTTCCTAATTTTGGAAGAATTTTTAAAGTATGAGAAGTATGGTTAATGTTCATATTATTACAGACTGTTCTGTTTTAGACAGATTCTGTTTTTGATGCATAGTTTGCTTGTTTTGATGAAACTATCAATTTATATCAATGGATTAAGCCATGAAAAAGTTATATTACAGTAGACATAATGCAAAAACAAAATATTAATTGGTTTTCAACAGTACTTAGAGTAGTGATTTGCTTTATTATACTAACGGATCTTACCGAGTTTTCTGTTGAAGTTTTGTGTGGATGAAGTGTTCGATGATCGAGGAGGTCTCGATGTGAGAAGAAGGAAGAGAGGCAAGAGCTCAAGATTGTGGTGCCCAAGGCACCCCAAGTAAATATTCAAGGAGACTCAAGCGTCTAAGCTTGGGGATGCCCCGGAAGGCATCCCCTCTTTCTTCAACAAATATCGGTATGTTTTCGGATTCGTTTCGTTCATGCGATATGTGCAATCTTGGAGCGTCTTTTGCATTTAGTTTTCACTTTTTCTTTATGCACCATGCTGGTATGAGATAGTACTTGGTTGATTTATAGAATGCTCATTGCACTTCACTTATATTCTTTGAGTATGGCTTTATAGAATGCTTCATGTGCTTCACTTATATCATTTGAAGTTTGGATTGCCTGTTTCTCTTCACATAGAAAACCGCCATTTGTAGAATGCTCTTTTGCTTCACTTATATTTGTGAGGGCGTGGGCATATCTTTTGTAGAAAGAATTAAACTCTCTTGCTTCACTTATATCCATTTAGAGAGATGACAAGAACTGGTCATTCACATGGTTAGTCATAAAACCCTGCATAAAACTTGTAGATCACTGAATATGATATGTTTGATTCCTTGCAATAGTTTTGCGATATAAAGATGGTGATATTAGAGCCATGCTAGTGGGTAGTTGTGGATTGTATAAATACTTGTGTTGAGGTTTGTGATTCCCGTAGCATGCACGTATGGTGAACCGTTATGTAACGAAGTCGGAGCATGAGGTAGTTATTGATTGTCTTCCTTATGAGTGGCGGTCGGAGACGAGCGATGGTCTTTTCCTACCAATCTATCCCCCTAGGGGCATGCATAGTAGTACTTTGCTTTGAGGGCTATTAAACTTTTGCAATAAGTATGTGAGTTCTTTATGACTAATGTTGAGTCCATGGATTATACGCACTCTCACCCTTCCATCATTGCTAGCCTCTTCGGTACCGTGCATTGCCCTTTCTCACCTCGAGAGTTGGTGCAAACTTCGCCGGTGCATCCAAACCCCGTGATATAATACGCTCTGTCACACATAAGCCTCATTGTATCTTCCTCAAAACAGCCACCATACCTACCTATTATGGCATTTCCATAGCCATTCCGAGATATATTGCCATGCAAGTTCCATCATCATCATATACATGACTTGAGCATTTATTGTCATATTGCTTTGCATGATCGTAAGATAGCTAGCATGATGTTTTCATGGCTTGTCCATTTTTTGATGTCATTGCTATGCTAGATCATTGCACATCCCGGTACACTGCCAGAGGCATTCATATAGAGTCATATCTTTGTTCTAGTATCGAGTTGTAATATTGAGTTGTAAGTAAATAAAAGTGTGATGATCATCATTATTAGAGCATTGCCCCCCAAAAAAAAGGAGAGGCCAAAGAAGCCTAAATAAAAAAATGGGGCCAAAGAAGCCCGCAAAAAAAGAAAAAGGGGCAATGTTACTATCCTTTTACCACACTTGTGCTTCAAATTAGCACTATGTTCTTCATATAGAGAGTTCTTGAGTTATCACTTTCATATACTAGTGGGAATTTTCATTATAGAACTTGGCTTGTATATTCCAACGATGGGCTTCCTCAAATACCCTAGGTCTTCATGAGCAAGCAAGTTGGATGCACACCCACTTAGTTTCGGTTTGAGCTTTCATACACTTATAGCTCTAGTGCATCCGTTGCATGGCAATCCCTACTCCTCACATGGACATCAATTGATGGGCATCTCCATAGCCCGTTGATTATCCGCGTCGATGTGAGACACTACAAAAAAAAATACACTTCCGTGATGATACGTGTTTGTCATAGTAGGTCGCGTTTTTTGTCATGCATGTACATCCATGACAAATTTATGACAAAATCAAGATAGTCATACCTGTGTTGTCGTAGAAGTTTTCCATGACATTACGAAAATTATCATCACGGAAGTGTCCACTTCCATGACGATAATTCGCGTGTCACAGAAGTGTTTTCGTCAAGGGTGACCGGCACGTGGCATCCACCGTAACGGAACGCCGTTAAGCTATCGGGTCGGGTTTTGGATCCGATAACCCGTTAAAAGCCCCGACCAATGGGGATTTTCCACGTGTAAAATCATCATTGGCTGGAGGAAACACGTGCCGGCTCAGCGCTGGGACAGATGTCATCCACTCATTGGACGAGAAGAGGCGCCTATGATCGTCGACCGACACGTGTAGCATTAACAAGTTTAATTGGGCCGACCCAATTAAAGGCCCACAGTGTTTATGCGGACCATAATGGGTCGGCCCGACTAAAACCCACAAGATTTTGCGGACCATAATGGGCGGCCCAGCTTAAAGGCCCACGAGATTTTGCGGGCCATAATGGGCCAAGCCGGTAAAGGCCCACAAGAATTTGCGGGCCATAATGGGCAACCCGACTAAAGGCCCACAACATTTTGTGTGCCATAATGGGCGGCCGGTAAAGGCCCACAAGATTCTTGCGGATCATAATGGGCTGGCCCAGCTAAAGGCCCACGAGATTTCACCGACATTAATTGGCCGGCCCAGCTGTATCCCACAAGATTTTGAGGACCCTAGTAGGCCGGCCCATTAACTGGCTGCCATGTTTTGGGCCAAATGCTGGCCCATATCTTATCCGGTCCATTAATGGCCTGCCACGTTCCGGGCCTAAAAGTGGCCCATATGAGATCCGGCCCGTTATAAGCCTACCACGTTCTGGGCCAAATTACGGCCCAGATCAGTCCGCCCTTTAAGAGGCTTTGGGCTCAATTATGGCCCATATCAAATTCGGTAAAGAATCGGACACTATGCTTTTGGGCCCACTTGCTAAAGGCCCACTTAGTAATTCGGCCTGATATTAATTTTGGCATGTTAAGGGCCCATTTAACATTTCGGCCCTATATTAATTTCGGCTGTTAAAAGACGGTCATATAGTTGGGCCTAACTACGGCCCGATTTGCATCCGGCCTGCTCGCAGCCGATATCTGATTGGGCCAAACAAGGACCTAGACAATTTTGGCCTGCTAAAAGCCCGTGATTTGATTCGCACAATCATGGGCCAGGGTTCATTTCGGGTTGTTGCCGGCCCGTGAGCTGTTCGGCATGTTTCAGGCCCAACCTACATCGTGATTGCATGACGGCCCGATTATGTACCGTAATTTTACGGTTTGGCGATTCTGCGAAGACAGGATATATATACAAGAAAATAACTGCAGCATCGTGAATAAGAAAAAACCTAGACTATACAATAAAGAAATTACGGCATATTACATCCACTGGGCATCAAAGTTCGCCACTATGATAATAAAGCACAATCAGACAGCAGATTACATATACTGGGCATCAAAGATTGCCACGAGTGCAAATAAACATGCCGACAAAATAATATACAAAACCGACAGCACTTCAATAGAGTTCAAGAAAGGTTAGCCTCTGGGAGCTGCAATACAAGCGGTGAGCAAGATGATGAGATCAAGGCTTGTTCAACACTTATATCTTCCTCACTCTGAAAGATAAACAAGCAGACATATGACAGGTTTTGCACGTAAAAGTATCAGTGCTGACAATTCATCACATTTCTTACTGACGAATAAAGTGACACAGTTTAAAATTGCATTAACACAATATGGTATTGTTCAGGTCAAGACATGGCAGGAAATGACATTGTGAAGGAGTTGGTAGCTTCACAACAACACTGGATTAGAGATCAAGAACTCATAAGTATCAATGGTTAGTGTGCTGTCAATTTATACCATTTTAGATTGGCAAATAAAGAGACGGTTTAAATAATAGTAGAATGATATGACATTGTTCATAGTTAAGACATTGCAGAATATGACATTGTGTTGTAGTGGGTAGGTTCACCACACCACTGGATTACGGATGAAGAACATAAGTATACATGCAGTGCAAAAGAAGATCACCTGCTCTGTATAGTTTAATTTACATGGTATGAAGAAGGAACTTGGTTGTACAACTGAAAACTTAAATTGAGAAAGGACAAACTTTTGTTTATGAACTACATAGTAAACTTTAAATAAGCAATTTGATGCAAACACCAAAAATAAACAGCTGTTGCAGTCATGCCTAACCAAATATATACAACAAAGTTTGAAGGCTTGAGATGGACAAACTTACATTATTGGTGAAGACAGGCTCTATAAAGGCCTTGTCCATCTTGATGGGGGGCAATTCAAGAAGTTTACCATGTAATCTTCTTCAAAAGCATTGCCTTTATTCTACATTTTGTTAAGAGTAAATATAGATGTGATAATATACGAAAAAATGGAGAATATTTAAGATAAGATGAAGAGTGATGCTACATAACCAAGTAGCTATAAATGTAAGTGCAGCGTCTGAGCAAAAGGTACAGCCAAGAGCAATGCATAGCTAACCTTCTTCAGTACCAACCTTATGGTAAGAGTAAATATAGATCTGATGTGTAGAAAATCAAGGGCAAAGGAAAATAAGCTGCAGAGTGATGGTACATGAACAACTACCTGTCATTATAAGTACACTGATAAAGGACAACATGTACTTACAAGAACAATGCAGAGCTAAAAAAACATTGGCATTGGATATGTTCTACACTAATGTAACCATTCATACAAATCAGATAATTTGGAGCGAATAATTGATAAGCAAGCTATCATGCATACTGTTGTCACATAATGAACTAGGTATGTATGCAAGTACAGTGATACAGGACAACAGGTACTAACAAGAGCAAAGTAGCAGGCAACATATTTGTGATATCATGTCGTTCTTTTTAAACCGGAATTCTTCTTCAAGCAGATTTCCTGCAAAAAAGATCTGTAAGGCACATGCGGAAAAGTAGAAGTTCAAATTGTCATGTGATTTCATAGGCGATTACCTCATCCCAGGAATGAGACCGATTGCATAAAAAGGTTTTTCCATTCAATGTCTTCTAAATTTAGCAGGAGACTTCACCGGAAATTCGTTTATAGACTTGCCATCAAAGTGTGATTTCCTCGGTAACACCGACATCTGCTGCAATGCTTCCTTGAAAAGCACAAGCAAGCTTTGCTCGTCATGACTATCCAGATTGACCCTCGCCTAGTTACAACAATGTAATGTAAATCATTGATGTGTTCAATCAGCGTAAAATAGGGAAATAATAACCATGAATAATAGCACTTACACGTAAGTTGGACAGAAGATGTGAAAATGGTGTTTGTCTTCACTATAATCTTCCCATGATGGGAATATATGCACGTAGTCCCTAACAACATTGAAAGCATTGTCTTTTAAACTGGGAATAAATGGAATGGGGTTCCAATCTGCAGGAATTGGCCGTCTCTGCAGTTGGGATAGGTCTTCGACGGTGGACTTGATGTACTTTTTGGTCGAGTGGGATTTTTACGTGGTACAATTTGGTGCTATGGCAAATGAAATCGGTATACCTTTTGCTGGAGTGTAGGTCCTGTGTGGTGTGGCTAGTGGTGTGGCCAGTGAAGTATGGGTACAGTCTGCTAGAGTCGGTCCTACGTTTTGTGTCACTGGTTGTACAGCCAATATAAGTGGGGTCCTGTCTGATTTCTTCGGCACCACCACGTTTTTCAAGGACTTTGCTGGTGCTCCTTCAGATTCGGCAATCACCCTCTTCCTTTTTGATGTCTGATGCACAAGAACAGCATTTGAGTGGAAAAACATGGTATGATGACAGATGGAATATGTATTGATAATGGATGGGCATGGCATCTCGACATATATGGTGAGTAAACTAAGCAGATGGCGGTGCAACAAAGTAGAAGAAATGCAAGACAACATATGCAAGATACCCATAATCAATAAAACATTGCCAAATTAGAACAGGCACCTTGATGGGTGAATAGGACAGGCCATCCGCTTTGACTCCTCGAGGTTAGAATAGTCATTAGGATCATATTCGAACAAGAATCAACAGTGGGGAGCGTATGAGTTTCATTGCATCCAGAATGGCACTCATTGCCTTGGTGCCAATTTTGTAAGTCATTGCGTGTTTAGCTTCAAGAGTGGACAGCTGCTAGTGTGACACAAAGCAGCTACACAGATCATAGTGTATATATAACGGGAAAACCATAAGCATCAGAGTAAAATCACCAAAGTGGAACTTGCTGGAATATATGTGCTAGTATTGCCGGTACGGCTAGAAAGGCTTCGGATACCAGCTCTGTTCAGCTGAAGGTGTGGTGCTGTTAATATCAGTGTAACTTTCAAAGGCGACACAGCTCCCCGCATTTCCTTGCTATTCTTATAGGATTCAAGTGGGCAGGCCACTACAAATCCTATTCCTATGTTTACAAGATCCTACGAATCAAAGAGGCTCAAAGTGTCCATCACAACCGACCATATAGACCTCTACATTGCAAATGTCCCTGCTCATCTTCAAGATTACAAGGAACATACTGTACTACTAGCATACTCCCTCCGTTCCAAAATATAAGTCTTGGTAGAGATTTCCACTATGGATCACATACAGATGTATCCAGATACATTTTAGAGTGTAGATTCACTCATTTTGCTCCATATGTAGTCCATGGTGGAATCTATACAAAGACTTGTATTTAGGAACGGAGAGAGTACATATTAAAGAAGAACGGAAGAGGAACATGGTAAAGAAGAGCAAGAAGATTTTGGATATTAAAATGTTGGTTGCGCAGTGCCCACACATGATGAACCAGAGCACATTAAGAATGCAACTCCCATTGTCTCTCGACCATTTCAGGCGGTTGGATGAAGATCCTACGTCTCCTAACCCTTCTTCTTCCTTGTCTCTGATTCTTCCCATACAGAACACCGCACGGGCCGCCGGCCGGACCACTGGCCCCCATCGCCTGTGTTCCTCCGCCACCCCCACCCCCCACCCGTGCCCCAACCCCCACCTGCGTTGAGTTTTCTTCGTTCGGCGAGGCCCCACAACCACCCGAGCCCCTTCGATCGCGACCGCGAACTCCGTGAGCTCTGAAAAATCGACTGACCCAATTTTGAAATTTAGTCTACTGTGATTTAACTAGTGTGGAATATAAAAGGGGAAAACCATAAGCATTGGGAGTATAGTGTTGAGCGTGCCATGGCGGATCCGAAGGTGCAAACCGGACAAAGGCAACCGCAACCAAGACAAGAAATCGAGTAAAGCGGTGGCGATCTATTTTCTTGCTGCGATAAATAAGTTGAGCAGAATCTGAAGAGTACCGCCTGCAGTGCGGCGTCGTGTACGCATCTGCTGAGAATTTAGCGGTGCTGCGGTAGCGATGGCTGTCGGCAGCATGGAAGCAGATCTAGGAGGGTAGACGGTGGCGGCGGGCGCGGTGCACGAGACAGTCGTAGGAGTAGCGCCGGCAAGGTGGAGGACGGCGGGGATGAAGCGAGAGGACGGGATGCAAGGATCCCGGTCCGAAGGCGTGGATGAGAGAGGTCGATCTCTTGTAATGGACGGCGGCGTCGGGGTATCAGCTCCGGCATGGTGGAGGAGGACGGCGGTGGATGTGGTGCCGGACGGCAGCGGACGGAGGAGGGTGGGGTGGAGAGGGTGTTTTGGCGCCCATGGAGTACTGAATGGGGAAAAGGGAGGTAGAGAGGAAGGGGAACCATGTATTCGAGGCACGCTTGTCTCAAATGCGAGGAAATTTACAAACTTAGCCCTGTTTCAAATTTCTACTACATCACAAAGAACATTAGTCGGTTGGGGATAGGACGGTAATCTCGCATACACCAAATATTTGCCGACGAGAGTTTGTTTTTGGCGCCCACCGTGTATGAATATGAATCGGGGAGGGAGTCGATTTCGGCCGAGGACACACTGTGTTTTAGCGCCCACCGTGTATGAATCCGGGTGAGAGGCGGTTACATCACGTTTGGGTGAAATTACAAACCTACCCCTATCGAAACCTATAGAAATCCAGCAGATAGGCTTTGCGTGGCAGGGATAGGCTGTAGTGATTTCCATCTCACAGATATTGGTTTCGGGCGGTTACTGCGACTTTCCCAGCTTTGTTCAAATTTTGCAGAGTGCACGTTTACCGTGCTAACTCAATTCGAATCCCATTTGTATTCTATTTTTTTGGGCGGGATCCATTTTCAATTGGAATTACATTCTATATACATCATTTATATATATATACTTTCAAAAGCACAACAAAGAATTCTGCTCCTTTATATGTATAATATGATTTACAAATACAACGATCTCGAAATCTTACGGTTGAATTCAAAAAAATTTAACCAAATTATGTTCTATGGATCAGTAATACCTACATATTAAATAACATAGATGTGCGTGAATTCATATGAGTATGCATATTTGATAGATCAATTTTGGTTCGAGTATGGATTACATGTATCATCATCTCGAATTCAAATATTTGAATCCCCTTTTTGTTCACTCCTTTCACGCCCATCTCTCTCGCATGCATGCTCCTTCAGGTAGCTATCACTCTCTTTTCTCCATCTCACCCGCACGCTCACTTCATGTTTCTCCTATCCTCGCAAACATGGTCTCTCGACGTCTCCCTTGAGAAGTGTCACACTCTCCCTATCATTATACATTACACGATTTTCATTATCTCTCACGTCTCTACTGTTCTCTGGTACTCGGTACCTAAGCTTTCTTTTTCACCGCCACACACAGTCTCCACTCGTCTTTCACTTTGTCTTTCTCTCTATGGGATTCTCTCACACACCCTATATGTCTCTACATATGACTCATAGCACTAAAATTACTCTCTCTCTCTCTGTAGACACAACATTTGTTGCGGTCTCCTTTCGCCTCAATCCTGCATCGACATTATTCATTTGTTTACCGATCAGACAACCCCGACTACCGTCTCCTCTCTCACACACACAGACACACACACACACACACACACACACACACACACACAACTCCTGCTTCCACTCCCCTTCCCGACTACCCTCTCTCTCTCTCACACACACAAAACTCTCGCTTTCGCACCCCGACTCGTACTTCTCTCACAAACATTTATCGACTAGCTAGCCTCTAGATAGGTTTATACACCAAGACACTCGTGCTTCCACCATCGCATACATGTCTCTCTCCTGCTCCTTGTATCTATGTAGATTTTTCTTCCCTTCTCGAGACACGCCCTCTTGATCATGCACACACGCACTATCTCCTCATTTTAAGCTGATACCTATCGCACACACACTCCTTGTGTCTTTGTCACACATGCACTCCGTCCTCCTCCACTCTCCCTCTCTCTCACACACACATGGGCTTTTTGCAACAACTAGCAAGATGCCCATGCGTGGTCCGGCACATCAAGATGCATTGGTATGAGTAGTTTATACGGTGGGGAAAAGGATGAATGAGGGAAGGCCTTATTTGCAAATGTGGAGAGGGGTGTCGGTATCTTTTTGCAAAATTGCCATAGTTTCCTTCCTATCCGTCAGATATAGACCGGACGGCCTATATTGCAGGATGGCAGGCACACGATCATCACCGACAATGCTTTTTATAAGAGTAGGGATAAAAAATAGAGTTGGTGATGATGGTGGGCCTGCCATCCTGCAATGTAGGTCGTCCGATTTATATCTAACGGATAGGAAGGAAAATATGGCAATTTACCCGCACTCTTCACCCCATTTGCAGATAAGGCCTTCCCTCGTTTATCCTTTTCTCCCACAAGATCTTGATGTTCCGTGCAACACACGGTCATCTTGCTAGTAAGAGTAGAAATTAGACATATACCACTTCTCGAATCTTGAAACCAACAACATTCCTCCCTTATCTCATCAAAAACGCCAAAGGAATATATTTTGACTGAAACATAACATATTTTTAGTGATATACGTATTTCAAAACTAAACTTTTTTTCTATCAAATCGGTGAATATGTAATAATCTACTTTGATCGTGTGGCAACGCATTGGCACATTGCTAGTAGTTATTATAATTTTTTGGACACCAGACAAACGGTGGAGTGCATATACGAAGAGAAGAGGCGCACTCATGCAGTCGGCCTCTCGCTGTCTTGCACACATGAGTGTTATGTAAAGGCGACGTTAATAAATAAACCCTAAAACCCTAGGTGCACGATTGTTGCATTCGCGGGTACGGGGTACGTGGTGGAGCACCTTTGTGGGAATAGTCAGCTCTCGTGATAATTTGAACCGTAGGAGTTGATGGTCGGGACCACAGGTGAACGACTTGGAGCGCGGTGGCTCGCCAGTTGCCACCTGCATCGAGTAGCCACGTTTAAAATATCGTTTTTCTAAGCGGGGTTAAGAGTTCTGATTTTCAATGGCGTTATAAGTTGTAAGTAGTTTTAGAATGATTGGTCCGGAGCGAAAATGGAATTCATAGTACTACGTACCTCCTTGGCGTATGGTTGTATGGTTTTTTGTGATGGAGGTTGTATGGGTTTATGTTGCGTAGATGTTGAACTTGGTAGTTCTAGGGCAAATACTATGGTTTAGATTTAGATGCTGGTTTTGATAATGAAAATCGGATGGGGAAACACTTCTTTGATTTAAAAAACTAAAACCTCCTTTCTGGTTTACTAGTCCCCGTCGTACTTTGGGTCAAAGTTTGTCCATGAATTTTACTTGTTAAATGTGAATGGAAAACGAGATTTTGTTATACCCAAACAAAAAGGATTTGGAGGGAGTGATTGCTCTGACACGAACGCGACCTCTCATAGCGCAGGCATTGAACCGGCGCGCCGGCCAAGAGGGTCGCACTCGCTGCAGGCCCGGCTGAGCACGCCTCCTCGCCGCGTGCAACCAGCTTATGCCTTCATTGAATCCGCGCGTGTGCCGGCAACACGTCACGTCCTTCTGTGAGCCGGCAGGCATTTTAGAACACAAAAAATGACTAAAATATGATTAATGTACGCATGGTCTTGACTTGTTGTGCTCGCACTAGTAGCAGGAACTAGTAGAGGTTTTTTTATAACTCTCCTCACATTTTTTTTGGCTTTGAAATGAATCATGGTTGTGGACATTATGTATGAAATGTGCAGATATCTGTGAACATGAGTTTGATGTGGAAGTTGAACTTGGAATGTCGGGCTTGCATGTTAACTATACCATGTCCAATGCTTAAATGCATTATTGTTTGGAAAGTAATTGTTGTTATTACATGACCGAAAAAACATTTTGTGCCACATCAAGAGATGCACGGACATCACAACAGCATCTTGTTGGATAAACATTTGAACCTAGCTATTATGAAGGAAATTTTGTATTGACAACAGTTTTAGATAGCAGGAGACGCCTAGCCTGCTCTGCCTCTACTAGCTTATTTACGGCTTCTTCCATCTCTTCTTTGGCTTGGGTGAAGAGAGCATCTGATTGCTCTTTTGGCTTCTTCAGAACTCAGCTACATTCTCAAGGGCTGCTGCACGCTTTCTTTCAGCCTTTACTAATGCCACGAGGACACGAACAATGACGACTCCACACGGCTTGTGTGTAATCCAGCATCATCTAGGAATTTGCACCTTGTGTCTAATCCGGCATCATTAGGGAACTGGAACCTTGTGTGTAATCCAGCCTCATTTAGGAAACATGATCTCGAGGTTGACCATACTTCCCTCCTCGCAGGAACTGCATCCTGACATGAATTTACTTCTTTTTTAGACCAATACTTAGAGCAACCTAGATCCATTTAGTAGAAGCCAGATAAACAGAACTCGGAGAAGTGAATTCAAAAGGAAAAAAATATAAAAACAGACTATAAGGTGAGAACACCCACTTCCTACATTAAGCTAAAAACGAAAGCATTAGGACGATTAAGACTCTTCTTATTACACATCAAAGAACAACACGCTTAAGAGAAACAGAAACTACAACATATACACATCGAAGAACATGAGGCTACGAAAGTAATTGAAAGGGTGTTACTTACCAAAGCTCATTTCTGAGTTCGGTGCAGCTCCTCTTTAACTTGCCACGCTCCTTGAAGATGTCCCGAATATCCCGTGTTTGGTCTTCATTGCTCCTCTGCATGTTACTTTTCGTGGTTTTAAAATCTCAACATGGCAAGAAAAATATACTACTAGTAATACTCGCGCATCTTGTGGGCAACATTAAAGCACTAAATGGCCATGTTAGAGCATCTCCAACAGAATCAAGAACGCCGCGCTTTAAAAAAAGCGTTCTGATGAGATCGAGAAGTAGATAGAGTAGAGGATAGTTCTCAGCATAGATAGATAAAAAAAGATAATTCAACTACTCCTCCGCGTCCGACTCCTCCTCGGTGATGTCCTCCTCCGACGTCTGACTGTAGGCGTGAAGATACTGATCCTCGTCGGATTCCCAAGGCGACGCTGCTCCTAGCCTCATGTTGAATTGAGCGTCCGCTTTTCGCCTACGCTTCTCCTCGCGATAGGCGGGTCGCTCCGCCCTCCTCTTATCCCTCTCCGCCCTCCTTTGCGCGTAGAACTCACGCTCGTTGATGATGTCCTGCGGGAAGTGTTGGCGCCACAGCGCCATGGCTTCCACGTCCATCTCGGTGATGCCGAGACGGTGCTCCCGCCTCCTGTTGTCGCGACGATCTTCGTCGGTGCTAAGCCGCGGTAGAGGCGCGAGCTCCTGCGCATGCTCCCGCGTCGGCACGTTGGGGAAGTTCAATATTCTATGAGGCCACCAAAGTCGACACGCCGCCGCGTCGTACGCGCGGGCGGCCTCGTTGGCGGTGCCGAAATTGCCGAGGCCGAGGCGCATCCCGCGAAACCGGATCTCGGGAGAAGCCGCCGGAGCGGTGCGTGTAGACGCCGCGGTATCCCCAAGTTTCCCGGCGACGCGCCGGCATGGTGGCGCGGCGGCGGCGAGGCGAAAATGAGCGGGGAGAGAGCGGTGGCAAGGCACAGAGCGGTGGGAGGGCGTTGGATTTTATAAAGCGCGTCGGACGCCACGCGCCAAAACTAGCGCACGCCCGGCCGCTTTTTCCCGCGCGCGCGCGATCCTTTCCCGACATCTCTGCTATCTCTACTCTCTTATCTACTGTTATTTTTATTTTATATTTAATATTTAATATTTATCTCTACTTCCTTTATTGTCTACTTTTTTTCTCTATACTTTTTTTTCTTGCAATATAGGTCGTCCGATTTATATCTGCCAGATAGGAAGGAAACAAATGGGAATTTTGCAAAAAGATACCCATACCCCTCTCCATATTTGCAAATAAGGCCTTCCCTCGCTCATCCTTTTCTCCCACAAGATAAACTAATCATACAAATGCATCTTGATGCGTGCAGCATAAGGGCATCTTGCTAGTTCTAAAACCTTTCCATCATTTGCCACACTATCGGTTGCGGATGAAAAACCTACCCAAGCACGGTAGCGATCTGAGCTGACGCACAATTACAAGCTGATATTTTGTTGGACAATGGAGGCTATTACCAATTACTTTTACGGGAACAATAGCACCTGTGAAATTTGAAGGGTAGGTATGAACAAAATTGGAACTGCACATGTCCGCTAAGTGATTCAATACACACATTACCAATCGAGGAGGAGAGCGATGGTCGCGGCGGCCTCTGTGAGTCATGGTCGACAACGGAGTCAGTTCATTGTCCACGACGGTGGTACTTCTGCGCTTGGCGTCGGCTTCCGGGAAGCAGATTCGAGACTGTGGAAGACGATGCCGGGGAAGAGGCTACGTGTACGACGACGACGACGGTGGACCGGCTCTGGTGCGGCGTACGAGGTCGTCGATGAGGCAGATGCGCTGCGGTGGACGAGTGCGCCGATGTAAAGGGGAGGAGCACGAAGGCTGCGGTGCCGTGGAGAAGTCTATTTTGCGGTGGGGATAGAAAATGGGGAGTATTCAGGTGTACTACTCTAGGTGCCGGGGTGGGGTTGGCTGGGTAGGGTGAACCTGAAGTTACGAAAACATCCCCCTACCAAGCGTCATCCGTAGGCCTGTTCCGAAGGCTATGATGGTAACTTCCTTTGCTTCGAATCAGGGTCGCGGAGATTTTCCCGCCGACCTCAAAATTTTGTGACCTTTGGACTCCCGTGTGGCGTGTTGAGTGATTCGGCTAAGCAACTAGCGAGTAGTATTAGTAAACTCGCATATTAGGTTTGATGAAGTCAAACTTCCTAAAGTTTGACCAAGTTTATAGAAAAATATAAACATTTACCATAACAAATATGTATGATGTGAAAGTACATTCAATAATGAATCTAATGGTATTTATTTGTTATTGTATATGTTAATATTTTTTGTTATAAGCTTTCTGAGAGTTTACAAAACTTGACTTTGACCAATGCTAATACGCGGCTTAAATAAAAATGGAGGGAGTACACATTTGTTTTCTTAGTTTGTAGTGAACTATTCATTTTTGAAGTTGTGAAATAAATATATTAGGCTATTGACTTCGAATGTAATGGTCTATACAATTCAATAGTTACAATCATTGTCGAATCCCAAGATGTATACAAGATCTATAGTAGTTCACAACATGCTCAAACTCACATAATCCCAGTCAAATGAGAATCTAAATGCATTTCATAGTTATTACTTTGTAGGATGCAACAAAAACAACCATAAGTCTACATCAGCCATTGGCCCTGTTTGGATACTCTAACACAGTTAGAGTTAGAGTTATTTTCTAACCCACTCTAACCCAAATAAGCACCTCTCCACCGGGATAGTTGGGGTTAGATGGAACTAACCCACTCTAACCCTCCCTGTTTGGATACTTTTGGGTTATTTGAGCCCCCAACTAACCCAAACTAGCTCTAACCCCATGATCCAAACAGGGCCATTATAGAAGCAACATTTTGACATATCCCAATGTGTGAATGAAACGTGCAGAGAGAGCTTTTGAAGATGGAGCAGATAGGGCGAGAAAGATTGTATGTATGTGGATGAGAGATTAGGAGACAAACCTAACGAGACAGAGGGAGAGAAATAGAGAGAGAAAGAGAGAGGAAGAAGTTAGGTCTGTGAGAAAGATGGAGACATGTAATATACGTGAGATGCGTGTGCATCCAGATTCTCAGATATCGTGGAAGGAGAAGAGACAACATGTTTTATGAGAGAGCTGGAAAAACATGGACGAGAGGGAAGGATCTCGTGGGTTGAGGGATTGACAATTTTGTGCGGGGAGAGAGGGATTGGTAATTTTGTGCAAGAGAGAGAGAGAGAGATAGGGTGGGGAGGAGTCGGTCGGCCCGTCATCACATCACCACTGCTTCCAAATGACCCGCATTCTCTAGCGCGGTGTGGTCGCGTCTTCAATCTGCTCGATGCCCTCTTTGAAGATTGAGGTGTTGTGCATGTTGGGGTGCAAAGAAGCACAAGCGAGAGTGGTCGCCGTATAACCTTGGATGGGGATGAATTGTGTGCTTGGGGGAGTGTGTGTGTGTGTGTGTGTGTGTGTGTGTGTGTGTTGTGCTGCGTGTGTCTCTGTGTGTGTGTGTGAGAGAGAGAGAGAGAGATTGAGAGAAAACAAACCTAAGGAGAGAAATGGGTATTCACAAAGAGATTGTGCGGGCCTTGAGGTGGGCAGGGGCCGGGTGAGGGTGTCAAAATGTGTGCGCTGATGCATGTGTTGCATGCGACCGTGCGAGGGACGGACGAATCGAGAGAGATGGTTGTTGTGTTACGGATGCTCCTCTCTCTGTCTCTCTCTCTCTCTCACACACACACACACACACAAGTAAACTAGAAGACCGTTCTCTCATGTATACACAACGTATCGGCATATCTTTCTATGTCTCACTCATGCATGATCATTTGCACATTCACACCTCTCTATGTCTCAGATTACACGCACACCGTCTCCACATTGCCCTTCCGCCACAACACACATATGGACACATACACACGTTCTCTCAGTCACACACACAAAATCAGTATAAAAAAAAACTAGGGCGCACCTAAAACGTCCAAATCCAAATAAACACGAATTGGAGCTAAATTCAAATATATGGAAATATTGCAGCGTCAAGAACTTTCCCAGGAAAAAAAAGTTGAGTAATATTCGAGGATTGTTTTCACACACACAAAAAGGTTCGGTGGATGTCCTTCGAGCGCGACACGGTGATGCACCGTTCGATCGACCACGCGGCCGCGGTTCACGCGCTTGCACAGGATTCCGTATCGTGGTTGTGGTACTAACTAATAAAAGCACTGCCTAAGTCTAATGTTTACGTGTACTAGTACGGTTTTCTTTTAGGTTTGACCAACCTTATATAAAACTAAAGTAAGCTCCCACACGCGCACTCATCAATATGCCGCCGCCGCCGTTGCGCATGCCGGCGCCCGCCTGCTCCAGCCAACAATTTCTCGCCCATCACCGTCGTGTCGCCGCCATCCCTGTGCCTGAAGCCGAAGGCTCGCCCGCTCACGTCGTCTGCAGTCCCTCCTTGCTATGTTGCCGCGCTGCCAAGCACGCAAGCAGGTAGTGGAGCCGCGTCTATGCACGCAACGTACAAAGAGGAGGACGAGCGCATGCTCCAGCATGCCGGCGAGGAGGAACTAGCGTGTCATTTTCGTCTCACCGCTGAGGAGGCGCGCATGGTGGCTGTCGCGCGAAGCCGGTCACAAGACGCCGAGCCCGCAAACCGGTGCGGACGCGAATCTACCTTTCGAGACCTTGAATGCCACGTGGATCCTGCAATCTGATGGAGCAATTTGGGTCACCAACTCGTGTGAGCCGCTTGATGCAACATGGATGGCTAGAAGGGCTTCTTCCACCTCTTCTGCCGTCTTCTTCCTTTGCTCCGTCGAACTTCTTTCACAAATCGACTGACCCAAATTATACTACTAGTACGAACGTATTAAGTACAGTAGGAACACAAAGATACGAGCAGTAGTACCAACTACAAGAAGAACAGTAGTAAGACATAGTACTAGTACTACTGTACGTACTAAAGAGTTCAAATAATGAGAAAGAACATACTAAACATAGTTTTGCTGGGGCCTCAGCACAACACACCCTTGAAAATAAACTAAGCAACTAGTCCGCTTGACACTGCGCAGTAGAACCGGCATGAGCGACAAAGATCGCCACCTACTCGAGTCCGAGTCCACGCCCTCGACTTCGCCCTCGCCCCTCTTCCTCTTCCTCGTCACGGGCGCTTCTTTGCTTGAACCGGACACTGGGCTCTGCTTCTTCATCCAACCCTTGTAGATATTTAAAGGTAGGCATCCATTGCTGCGTACAGGATGTGATCTTCATCTAATGTCTTGGACTCCCATGCATGATGAAACTCGTGATGAGGTTTCTTCAGTTTAGCGTACGAAGGATCAATCATGACTGCTGCCAGGGTCAGCATTGAAGGTTGAGAGGAGGACACCAGGCTTGCCTTCTGGAGAACGAAGGGCTGGCCTACAACGAGACTTATACGACACAGGACATCCCTGTCATTCTTAAAGCCTATAGTAACGAATTTCAATCTTTTGTCCTTGAGGAAGTTCTTAAAATCCTGGCACTCAACGTCGGCACGGAATATGTGGTAGACCAAGCAAACGTTATGTACGCAAACCTGGATCACGGCGGGCTTCTTCCTCTCTTCATCCTTTAGATCCTTCTCTCGTCCCAGGACTGTAGTGTATTCAACATCTAGCCCAACGACCCACTCATCCGTTGAACTGTTGAACATGCGTAGGAAGCGAGCAAGCCATGCTTTCACCGTCATGATCCACGTGTGTAGATGACGATGAACTGATCGCCGGTGATGGCTCTAACCTGGTACTCAGCGGTGACCATGGAGATTTGGGAGGCCATGGATTTTGGAGGAGGGTTAGGAGAAGTTGAACTGTTGTACCCCGCAAAAACTGGGAGCGAACTAATGTGAAAGGACGGGACGACTGGGAGTGAACTGTTGTAAGGTAGTAGAAAACAAGGACGAGTAGGGCATGCAAACGGCGTGTGGTTGCTGGCTTGCCCAGTGGATAAATGGCTGCAAGCCCCCAAAGAGTTCTCGAGAACTATGTGGGACCCACTAGATGTCATGTCTACTAGACCCATATCGTAGGCCTGACGGTATAGCTTCTGCTGTTCAAGACGCCATGCCGGGCGCGTGGATGTAACTTCACTTAATTCCGCCAATCGCGCCCTCCCACGACCTTCGCCTCCTCGCCGGGTCGGGCCCTTTGAGACTTCGACCGGCTATAAATGAGCAATTTTGTTTTTGCCTACTCCGCATGCATGATACTCCCTCTGGTCCTTTTTACTCCCGTCAACCGTTTACAAAGTGTTTGACCAAATTTATACTTTTTTTTGAACACCACCTTATATTAATTAACCAGCCACACCAGTACACTCATTCGATACAATATTCACCACATAGGGTGGTACGTTATTTACAAGAATACCATCTAATCTATTGTCAAAGCTATACTTAGCGATTAAGTGTGCCACCTTATTGGCTGAATGGCTAATCTTTGACAATGGAAGATTGTTGATCAACTTCGAGATGCTCAACACTTTCATCTTCAGTCACGCATAGCAGACTGTCATAGTCCCCGATGCAAGAGACGCTACCACAAAAGCGCAATCGGTCTCTCTAACATTACAGGATTATGAAGACAAATACCTATGTAGAGACCGGCAATGCAAGCACTAAGCTCCGCTTCCTCCATGCTTTGACAGGCATCAATGAAATCCCACGACCAAATTTATACTAAAAATATCAATATCTACAATACTGATCATAATGAGTATAAGAACTACATTTTATAATGAGTGTAAAAATATTGATTTGACATTGTGAATGTTGATACATTTTTCTATAAGTCTGGTGAAAGTAGAGGTACATTGACTTTAGACAAAACTTAAATGCACAATGCAGACTAGTTCCTCCGGCCCGTGCGTGCCATGTCCTATCTTGTCATCACAACAAGGTTAGCTATTAGAGTACCACTACCTCCCTTCTAGTTTAAAGGGCTCGATTCAAAAATTTCACCTACTCTTAGCAAGATAGTAGAGGCGGTGGAATATTTTTGAAGTCTGCAAAAGTACTCAACTAGTGTTGTCGTTCTTCACACAAAAATGTGTTTACCAATGCATGCATGGACACTAGTTACTCTAACCCCCCTCTCTTCTTTAATTCTTTGCCACATCGGCATGTTTGCTACTATTCCGTGTGCATGATACCAGCTAAGATACCACCATTATGGCCATCCTTAATCATCGCATGCAATAATTTAGTGCACCTTGAAATATGAACATGTGTGGGGCGTGTATGTTTTTAATGACTTGAGACTATACCTAGCCCGGCATGCAAGATGACTTATTATGCACCGTTCCCCATACCTGCAGGAAACCCGTTCGTCTCCAAATCTTTTCCTCTCCGTGTGTGGAAACAATATGCCTGCCAAACTCTCCTTCTCCCTCCGGCGATCCCACCACTTCATCCCGTGTGAAAAAATCTGCATGCATGACTCTCCTCCCCCCACGCTCGTCCAATCCGTTGTGACCAGCAATATTTCCACCCCTTCGCTCCCCCGTAATTTACTCCAACAAATATGCGCACGTAGCTGTTACTTAACTGCAGGTGCATTGGGTCACTAGCATATGGGCCCAACAGGTGTTCGGTCCACATGTCAGTGACGCAACTGGACCTGCAGTTAAGTCAATGCAGCTCATTCCATGTCTTACGTAGGTGTGGCATTGCTCGCTATAAATATTGCGCCTCCGACGACATCGCTATCTCCTCCCCCTCACGTTCACGTTCATCGCTATCTCCTCCCCCTCCCTCTCACGTCGACCACCATGGCATCGCCCCTCCCAAGCCCTAGGAGCCCCTCGCTGCACCGCGCGGACGGTCACGCGTCGCTGTTCCGTTCCTCGCCACTACGCGACGCATCGCTGTTCCGTTCCTCGCCACCACTAGTCGAGGAGGACGCGTCGGTGTTCCGCTCCTCGCCGCGACGCGACGCGTCGCTGTTCCGTTCCTCGCCGCCACTATTCGAGGAGGACGCGTCGGCTTTCCGCTCCTTGCCGCGACGCGTCGAGGTGGACGCGTTGGCGTTCCCAATCTTGCCAGCACGCGCGTCGGAGGACGCGTCGACTCCCCGCTACAAGGAGAACGCCATACGCCTACCGAGCCCCCCCCAGCCTTGAGGAGCTTTGGAAAGAAATGGATGCCGCCTTGTGGGAGGCTTTGCCTCCAGCAGAGCGCGCTAAAATAGAGGCAGAGAAGAAGGCCGAGGAAGAGAAGCACACTGCGAAACAAGCTGCCTGGGAGGCCTATGTCACGTCCGAGGGAGTCAGGCAATTGGCTCTTTGGCAGAAGGCTCGTGCGAGGGCCGTGAGGGTGGCGGAGGACGCCCGGCGTGCAGTCGGGCCCAAGCGCCTCATCTACGCTTGGCGGTACGTGGACCGGGTGCACGCTTCCAGCGAGGCGGAGTACTTGTTGGCGCCGGATCACCACACCGGTGAGATCACACTCGCCCGCCGGCAAGCCGCCAGTCAGCACCTCGCAAGTTGCGAGGCTGAGGAAGAAGCGTTGTGTCGGCGCGCTGGGAAACGGCCGCGCACCAGGGCACTCGTGGCATGCCGCAAGCGCTCCTACGAGCGCCGTGGCTTTTAGGAGGAGTATAATTTTTGTTTCATAAGGCGATCTCATTAGTTTTGGGACGCAAATGATAAATCCCGAACGTTCAGGAATTTTTAGCGTCCTTAATTAAGTATGTAAAAGGGAAAGTTTGGAAACCTTGTGTATATGTTCGCATTTTGCAAGTACGTGCATATAGCATAAACTTTACTATATACTATCGCACTACACGTATCTCTCCATATATGCTTGCAGACTGTGCTACTCCCTCCGTCCAGGTCAATAAGTCATCTTTGGTTGTGCACCGTGACCAAGGAGGGAAGACTTGTACACCTAGACGGAGGGAGTACTACTATTACTTATGTACGTGCAAATGCACGTTTTAACATTACGATGTGGTTTTTGTAAAAGTAGAAAAACAGCACTAGTCAAGCTTGTGAAATGATTCAATGCAAACAAATGCAAAAATGCTCGTTTGATTGTTTACTTTTAGCTTCCTTCTCTGTCGTTATTTCTCTGTCGTACTTTGTACGGAGTATCTCATTGGTTGGAAAGGCATGCAAATTCCCAAACCGCTTCCTACACCCTGTATCGAATATTTTGCCTAACAAGTTGTGTCGTGCAATTGGAATTCCAACTTGAGTACTACTACTAGTAGGAGTACCAAGGGCCAGTTCTTTTAGACTTCTAGATTAGTAATCCCATAACGACTACCTCCGTCCTGGTTTATTGGTCCCCATTGTAATCTGTGTCAAATTTTGATCATAAATTTAACTAATGAAATGTTAGTGCATGTCACATGCACTACTCCATCCGTCTAGGTGAGTAAGTCATCTTAGGCTGTGCACCGTGACCAAGGAGGAGGAGAAAGCGAGAACGTTAATGTTTATTTGCTAAATCTATGGTCAAAATTTAGCACAAATTACAATGGTGAGGAATAAACCAGATGTAGTAGTAGTTTAGAAGCCCAAATAAATGAGTGAGGCGCCTTATTGTTACTCTCCACTGTGACTAGTCTTGTGGGAAAAGTCGGGAAGCCGCCAAAAGAACTGGCCCTAGGAGTAGTAGCTAGGGATCGAGTGTGAGATGAACTGGAGAAAGTAAATGCAGAGAGATGAAATGCAAAAAAGACGAAGGGATGTGATGGTTGCTTGTCCGTTTATTTTACCAGGCCACTTATTACTGGGAGTGGTTGGGTTTTGTGATATGACGGCTTTACTGCCGCGCCACGAGCGGGGTGAGAGGTGAGACTCCCGTGCAACGCCGCCCTCTACACTTGTACTACATCGGTCGTGGTTTATTAGTCCCCCATTGAATTTGACTGAAGATTTAACTGACAAAATGTTAGTGCATGTCAACAAAAACTATATTGTTGGATTTTTATTTGAACATAGTTTTGAATGATATAATTTTAGGTGACATGCATCAGTATTTATCGTACTATATATAATGTTAGTTCAATTTTTGGTCGTACTAATCTATAGTAGTTAGGTGCCCGTGTGTTGCAATCAAGAGTGAAATGCATTGATCGGGGAGTTGTTTATTTTGACAAAGGATGTGGGGGTCATCTCATGTGTAACGGGTATCGATAGGTTTCTTCGGATATTATCTCATCTCTAGAGCTCACAAACATCCGGGTGAAATAGATAAAAAGGTATCTTTTGCAAACAAAAGTGTTCTACTATTCAACCTGCATCCAAAACTTGTGAAGAAATAACACTTATTGTGCTTTGCAAGAAATGATCTTTAAGAATTAGTTTTTGAGTATCGATTGTTATACATGTTGGCTACAGATGACATGGCACTTTCTTATAGTCAAAGTTGGCTATACTATTAAGTAATATTAACCATGCCCTTATACACCTAGACGGAGGGATTAAATCAGGATGACTTGCAAGGGGGCAGAGGAGATGTACGAAATGGTTCATCGTAAGTCTTTCACCAGATCTTGTAGTAAAAATTCATACATGGAAGATTCTAGACTAAACCGTAAACGGATACACTTTTATTCATGCGCGATACTCCAATAGAGCAAGATACTGCATGGAAGTCTCCACATGCTTACACAGCGGTTTACATTGAGCGAAGACTAATGATCAACATTTAACTTGATAATGCGTAATTTTTTTAGAAGAACAGGGAGGCTCCTCCCCGTTCCATTATCAAATGAAACCCAAAGTGTCTTACATCAGCTCACTGAGAGGAGCAGTTCAAAGGTAGGACTGCGGCGAAAGCCACTCAAGTTTAACGACAAGCTTATAGAATCAAAAGCGGCAAAGACACGGGCCATAAGCGCCCACACACACACTACATGTTTTCTAAGTGCACTTGATAATGCGTATGTCCAGGTGAACCTCCTTGAGTCCCCGTGCACCGTCCGGGCGGGTAAAGGATGGAACGGATGCCATGGGTTTTCCAAGTCCACATTGGCGGGATAGTCCCAGCTCCCAGAGTCCAAGTCCGTCCGATGAGGCGGTGTCGCCGCCACGCGACCCGGAGGGGTAGTAACATGACCATGCACCCATACATCTGCCCGTGTCGATTCGTCGGTACGGCGCCCTGGCGCACATTACAGAGATGGGGCGGCGGCATGCGCGGGCCTCGCCGGTGACCATGATCAAGAGGAAGACGCTGCCGTCCTCCTCCGAGACTAGCAGGCGGCGGTGATCCTCCAGCGACTCCGGCATGGTGAACCGGTAGCACGTGTCGTACTTGATGTTCTCCGCCAAGGGCCAGCAGTGACCGCTGCACGCATCCATGAGGTGATGCACCATGTCCGCCGGCGAGCCACAAAATGGCATCGGGCACTCATAGCAGTGGACGAAGGGCTCCTTGGAGGCATCGACCAGGCCGTCCATGAAACGGGAGTGGCTGTAGGGGACGTTGTGCCAGTTGAATATATGAGCAAGTTAATACGAGATTTAATCCGAATAAGCACAAAATAAATCATGACGGCTATAACAGAGATGAAACTAATCATGTGGACTAGCATAGTAGTAGGATACAGAGTAGAAACATGAATTCTACCACGATTTCGAACAGGAAGGACAGAAACACATACGGTGCAACGGGAGCAGCACCATTGGCGTTGAGGTTGCCGCCCATCTCTTTGAAAAAGAGGTTGCCGAGGTCGGGGAAGAAGTCGTCGTCGGTGAAGTCGTGGCTGCCAGCAGTCGCGAGAGTGTGCTCCCCAGATTTCAACAAATACCTTGAATGGAGCGCAGGAGGGGTGGTCAGGGGACGCTATGTCATTGAATGGAGCACAGGAGTAGCACACGGCAAAGAGATGGTGTCCTTACTAGTACTCCCTAGTCTCTATCTATCTATATCTATATATATCTACTCTTATAGAAAACCGAGTTGGTGATGATGGTATGCCTGCCATCTTGTAATATAGACCGTTCGATCTATATCTGACGGATAGAAAGCCAACTATGACAATTTTACAAAAGATACCCGCACCTCTCTCCACATTTACAGATAAGGCCTTGCCTCGTTCATCCTTATCTCCCACAACCTCGTGCTCCTCCCTATGTATCTATCTCTACTACTCTTCTTTGTTTTTTATAACAAATCGAATAGTACTGCGCCGTCCGCAACACGCCCGGCTGAACACGCCTCCTCGCCTCCATCATCACCAACTGAGTCTTTTATAGGAGTAGGAGTAGAGAAAAAACCGAGTTGGTGATGATGGTGTGCCGTGCAATGCACAGGCATCTTGCTATTTTTTGCATATAAGTCCAAATACCACGTAGACACGGTCTTTGAGCACGGTTCGTAGTCGTTCCACGCTCGGGCATTGAAGTTTGTAACTATTTAGATTAGAATATACTACTACTCCTCCGGTGCTAGTAGTAGAGCAGAGTCCTACTCTACTACTCTACTCTAGCAAGCTAGGGCATAGTACTGTAGTAGGTACTGTGGGGAGTACCAGTACTGTGATCACTCAAGCAAGTTGTCTGGCATCGATATGACCCTACGCTGTTGGTATGTGTCTCGTAAGTCAAGCGGCGTGCTGTAGTCATCATCACCTGTCATCTTCCCGCAGCACATATTCGCTTCTCCATCTTTGTCCGCACATAATCTCATCCAAGCTTCCATCCCCGCTAAGGCGCCTCCCCCCTCGTCCGAAATCCAAGCACTAACAATGGCAGAACTGAGCAGCGTCCGCTGAAAGAGTGGCTGGAATTCGCTCCCCACAGAGGTAATCAAGCTCATTGTTTCGCGTGTGGACAATCTCAGTACCAGGCTGCTCGCTGCGTGCTCGTCGGGCTGTACCGTTTACTCAAAGCCCTCAGGCCGGAGCTTTTTAAGCCATCTCCTTGCTTGCTATGCCGCCTGATCTTCAGAAACAGCGTGTCACACAGCATAACGATCGTAGGGTGGCAAGCATCAACCCCCTTCACTGCGATCCGATCCCCGTCAGCCTCAGCTACATTAACGGTATGTACTGGGTTGGCATGAACACATCTTGGATGGTGCTCGTCGACGGTCGCGGCAGCTGGATGCTCATGGAGGTCTACACCCGGAGATTGATCCCCCTTCCTTCGATTAACCTTTGACCGCTTTGGCACCGCTGACCAGAATACTCGGAATCTTACAAGAGCCAACATGGTACCAAGTTTGATTTGCTCAAGGTTGTAATCTGCCAAGTGCCCACAAGATCTGCAAATTATAAAGACTTGAGCTAATTATGCGTTCTTCAACCGCGGTCTCGCCTATCTGACAGGTCACTGCGGCAAGTGGATAAATCTGCACGTCCATCGGAGGATCATACATCCTCCATGGTTCTCTGATGCCATTGAACACAAGGGCTTCATTTACGCTGTCGACTCCTTCTATGGCTGGACGTATTCCTGGCCTACTCCAGTCATCGCTACAAACGGCTGTTACAAAGAAGATGTTACTTTCAATGATATCATGATGGCTTGCTTATATTATCATCAACATTTATCGAAAAAATATTCAGGCTCATAACATGTTGTTCTTAAGATTGACCAAATCAAGAGCCCTTTTTATTTGACTCCAACTTGATATGATGTTGTAGGCACTTTGGTGTCCCTACCCTTCCTAATCCCGTAACCTTTCAAAGAAAAGCGGCATGGCGATTGCGGTGGTTCTGGCTCGATCGTACGATGGCGAAAAGATTGATGATCGTTCGCACATACCGGACGACGTGTTGTTTCGTGGAATACAATCACAGCCATTTGCAAGGTCTTTGAGCGTGATCCCAGCTTCTCCGGGCCTTCGTGAATTTTTTGATCGAGGCTGGTAAGTAACCTTGGTGCATGCTCTCTTGTTTGTCGGACTGAATTATCCGATCAACCAGGAGATAACCGACAAGGATCATGATGGCAGCGGTTTTCGTTCATCGTGCAAAACTGTGTACACAAGATACCATGCGTCTCTGCATGCACCATACCGATATGTGCCGCCACGCTCTGTAGCCCAAAGTAGGAGAGAGGGTCGTAAGTATCGGACTTGACCGGGCCGGAGTTTACCCGTCCGCCCAATCTCCTGACTTAATAAATAGTAACGTATAATCGAGCCAGTTAGTTAGATGCGCATACTTGGTGTATTAGGATCTTTATTTAGTTTGATGCATACACTTGTTTTTGGTAGCCCTTTTGTAATGATGGCTGATGTTTGGTTTGGAAGAGAGAGCTGCGTCTTCACTCTTACGGCCTCGCTTCTTTATACATTGCACCCCAGCCACAGTTCTTTGCTGCTGCTGTTTGCAATGTACAATTAGTAGTATATTTAAATACATTGGTTGAATAAATGTGTTGTTAGAACGACAAACACAATGTTTTGGAAGTCGTTGCACGGTTCGATCCTTTAGTGCCCCGTACCATATGTAGCTCATACTATTTTTCATACGGAACACATTTTCCACTTGTTGATAAGATGCAGCCCACTGATGAAGGCCCAATAGAGAAGCCCATAATTAACTGGAAGGGAGGCTCTCACATGAATCCGCCTGTACATGCTCATGGTCCCTAAACATAAATAAGTAAATAAATAAATAAAGCTAAATGCTAATGCACCAGTTCTTTGGGAAAATAGGTAGCCTAATATTTCTTTTTGAAGAATACCCAAGCTAGGCCTATTTGTTTTCTCCGAATTACTGGGCTGCAAATCTTTCTTGACGAGGAGGGATGCATTCCGTCCTGGCCAAAGAGTATGGTCAATGTCTGTTAAAAGTAATATCAAAAGGGGTTGAAAATTCCAAAAAAAATATAGCAAATGGGATATTAGTTTTTTTTTGTTTTTGTTCTTCACTGATATCTTATACGTATTTCATTAGATTTAACATTACATATTACTAAGTTATTTTTATATTATGGCTATTAATTTTTGGATTAAGAATATTTCGTTCCCCAGCAAAAATTTGCGAATTTTAAAAGTTTCCCACATATTTAGTTAATTTGTTGACACTGGTACTGACCAAAAAATGGCCAGCAATTCTAAAAATGGAAAACGGGCTGCAATAAATTCCATATGAATTAGAAAATGAGTAAAAATTATAAAAATAATAGCAAATGGTTGACTTGTTTACGCAAGGCTTTGTCAGTGAACACACGATTCTAGCAGCAGTGACTGTTGGATGTCCATCCAACGGCCGACGTGCTTCTTCAATCTCTGATCTTCCCGCCCAGCCGCTTAAACTAGCGCCATGGACTGCTGCTACCTCCTCTTGTGGTTCATTGTGATGCCGCAGGCTTCCCGGCCCACCCTACTCCCTCCATCGGCCTGGCTGCACGCAATCAATCGCCTCCTTATTACGCCGAAAAATGATTCCTCCCATCGACATCTGGGCGCATCGGTTGGGAGGCTGACTGTGGGCCTACTATGTTGACGCCAGACGCAGGGCTTGTCAACTTAGTCAACAAGCGATTCTAGCAGCAGAATCGTTGGATTTGAATCGAACGGTCTCGCCGCTTCTTCAATCGTTGCTCTTCTTGCACCAGCCGCCCAAACCAGCGCCAGGGAGACCGCCTGCTCCTGCCTCCAGTGGCCGGCTGTGCTACCGTTGATGCCTCATCCCCCTACTACTCCCACTGCTAGCCAGGCCCTGCGGCGAAGGCAGCCTCACACCGCAGCCGAACCAGTGAACCCTCGTACTCCTCTCCGCGTGGGCATCCACTGCCGCGTCTTCCCCGGCTCCGCGTCGTCCCCTTCCTAGGCCTCGCCGTCGTCCACCGCCTTGGTGCTCTCGGTGCGGCGTTGTCAATGTGGTCAACGACATTCCATCGGAAGAGTACTGTACGTGGAGAGGCTGACAGCTGGGTCCACAGCCACAGCCTAGTTTTTTTATGATTTGCCAAGTAAGTCGCTTTGGCAGGCCTGTTGGGCTGCAAATCTTTCAAAACAAGGAGAGCTTTCATTCGGCTGGCCGAGAAAATGGCCCATCAGTAATGAGAAATGGATTGTACATTTTTAAAACACATCAAACCGGCAATTAGTTTCAAATATCTTTTTTTTTCATTTCAAGATTTTAAATTACATTAATTTTTATGGGTGGAGAATTTGTTGGATTTTATATTGATATACATTTATTTTTAAAATCAGTTTGAATGTGAGTCGAAATTTCGAGATTAAAAACAGTTCGGACCACAGCGAAATATGCAAAATTTCGTATAATTTTTTAACTGTGGCCACAATATGGGCTGTAATGCTAACAAAAAGAATATGGGCTCCAAAAACCATAAGAATTAGCAAATGGGCTGTAAATTATTAGAAATAATGGCAGATGGGCTGTATCTTTGTTTTCCACAGATTTGAGGCTTTCCTAAAAAGGTTGACGACAAGCGGTGGATCGTTGGATGGCCATCCAACGGCCGTCGTCTTCTTCAATCTCTGCTCTTCTGCTCCGGCCGCTCAAACAAGCGCCCGTGGACTGCTGCTCCCTCCTCCTCATGCCGGGTCTTGGTTGCCACAGGCCTCACCACCCCACCGTACTCCCATCGCTGGCCTAGCCATCCCTCTACTCACCCACACCTGCTGTTATTCTCCGACGACGGCAGACGGACCAATAAACCCTCGTACAGTCGTACTCCCCTCCGCGTGGGAAACAACTGCCGAGTATTCCCTGCATCCGTGTCATCCCCTTCCTAGGCCTCGGCGTCGTCCACCGCCATGGTGCTCTCGGCGCGGCGTGGTCAATATGGTCAACGACCGACTTCCATCGGAAGAGTACTGTGCGTGGAGATGCTGACAGCTGGGTCCACGGTCGCAGCAAGGAAGTGCCTCCTTATTACGCGCAAAATAATTATTCCTCCACCTGAAAGCGGGGACCCACCGGACGGGCCACCGTATTTCGTGAAAAAATGTTTCCCCCTGACTGCTGGGACCCACCAGGTACACCTTCACACGCAAGGAAGTGCGTCCGGGCAAAAACAAAACAAAACAATTCGCCCCCCTGACTGCTGGGACCCACCAGCTACATCTTCGCACGCAAGGAAGTGCGTCCGGATAAAAACACCGCTTCGACTCATCGGGACCCACCAGCTACATCTTCGCACGCAAGGAAGTGCACGATACCGACCCACCTGGTCGAAGCGTACGTAGCGTTGTCATTCTGGTCGTGAACGTGTACGTACATACTGGTCGATGTAGAGGCGCGCCCATGTTGTAGTAGAGGCGCGCACGTAGCATGTACACGCACGCATGCCGCCAGGGTGCAAGAAAGAAAATACGCCACGTATGTTTACATACGGCGGGTCTCAACGCCTACTCGCATACGTACAGCCAGGGCTCGTGTACATGGCTGGGTCGGAACGGAGAAACAACGTCGTCGTCGTGTTCATGGGGAGGCAACGGGGTGCGTCGTATTCATGGGGAGGCAACGGAATGCGTCGTGTTCATCGGGAGGCAACGGAACGCGCGGGAGCCAACCGGCTGGGTCGAAACGGAATGCGTGGTCGTGTTCATCGGGAGGGCTTGGACGGAACAGGCGATGGAAACGAGGCCTGGCGTACCGCTCAACGGAGGAAACGGACCTCCTACGTTCGGAACGGGGTCCTGTTGATCGGGAGGGGTGTGGCGTACCGCAAAACGGAGGAAACGGACCTCCTACGGTCGAAACGGGGGTCCTGCTGATCGGGAGGGGTGTGGCGTACCGCAAAACGGACGAAACGGACCTCCTACGGTCGAAACAGGGGTCCTGTTGACCGGGAGGGGTGTGGCGTACCGCAAAACGGATGAAACGGACTTGTGTTGGAGCGCTACGGTCAAACGGGGTCCTGTTCATCGGAAGGGGTGTGGCGACCGCAAAATGGGACTCCACGGATACTGTTCATCTCCACCGTCGACCTCCTCCAGCCTCCACGGGCATCGCCGACCTCCTCTAGCCTCCACGGGCTCCTGCTCATCCAGCCTCCATCGCGCTTACTCCACCGTCTCATCGCTCATCCAGTCCTCCACACCACGGGTCCTGTTCAACCACCCCCACGGGCACCCCTCCACCGCTTCATCTGTTCATCCAGCCCTCCGCACCACCGGGTCCTGTTCAACCACCCCTCCACGGGCACCCTCCACCGCCCAATCGCTCATCCAGCCTCCACCACACCACGGGTCCTGTTCATCCAGAGGCAACGCCATCGCCATCGCTCATCCAACCCCCTCCCTCCCCGCAACGCCATCGCTCATCCCAGAGGCAGCATCGATCGGCTTGATTAGCGGTAGTAGCGGGCGAATCGCTCGATCGGGTTCGATTAACGACCATCGATCGATCGCTCGGGTTCGATAGAACGTAGCTTGCGGTGCAATCGCTTCGGGTTCGATTAGAGCCCAATGCCTCGCCGGGTTGATTAGAGCCAACACCTCGCACACACGAGCCGCACGTGTACAAGAGAACGCGCATCGCCGGCCCCGACCTCCCACCGTGGCAGGAACTCCCGAAATTTTCCTCCCTCGCTTCTACCACGGTTTTTCCATCATGGACGGCCCAAAGAATGTCATGCAGCTGCGTCTCCGCCCGCCTGTGACGAAAAGCCCATTTTCTGTCATGATTTTTTGTCATAGAAGTAGGAGCCCACCATATCTATAATGATACCGGGTTTTGTCACAATTATCGTCACAGAAGTGTCATATGTATGACAGAAAAAAATTCGTTCGGCCCAAAATGTCACGGATGTGTCTTTTTTTGTAGTGAGACTTTCTCCTTTTTTGTCTTCTCCACATAACCCCCATCATCATATTCTATTCCACCTATAGTGCTATATCCATGGCTTGCTCTCATGTATTGCGTGATGGTTGAAAAGGCTGAAGCGCGTTAAAAAGTATGAACCAATTGCTCGGCTTGTCATCGAGGTTGTGCCTGATGTGAATATTTTGTGTGGTGAAGATGGAGCATAGCCAGACTATATGATTTTGTAGGGATAACTTTCTTTGGCCATGTTATTTTGAAAAGACATGATTGCTTTATTAGTAGGCTTGAAGTATTATTGTTTTTATGTCAAATGATAGACTATTGCTTTGAATCACTCGTGTCCTAATATTCATGCCATGATTAGATACATGATCAAGATTATGCTAGGTAGCATTTCACATCAAAAATTATCTTTTTTATCATTTACCTACTCGAGGACGAGCAGGAATTAAGCTTGGGGATGCTGATACGTCTCCGTCGTATCTATAGTTTCTGATTGTTCCATGCCAATATTATTCAACGTTCTTATACTTTTTGGCAACTTTTTATACTATTTTTGGGACTAACATATTGATCCAGTGCATAGTGCCAGTTCCTGTTTGTTGCATGTTTTATGTTTCGCAGAAACCCCATATCAAACATAATCCAAACGGGATAAAAACGGACGGAGAATATTTTTGGAATATTTGGAGAATATGGGAAGAAGAATCAAGGCGAGACGGTGCCCGAGGGGGGCATGAGGCAGGGGGCACGCCTGCCCCCCTCTTGGGCCCCCGCAAGGCGGTTGCTGCTCTTCTTTGGCCGCAAGAAAGCTAATTTTCAGAAGAAAAAAATCTCGGCGAAGGTTTCAGTCCAATCGGAGTTACGGATCTCCATATATACTCTGAAAGCGGTGAGAGAGGCGTAACACCGGCAGCAGAGAGAGAGACAGAGAGACAAATCCAATCTCGGAGGGGCTCTCGCCCCTGCCACATGATGGAGACCATGGACCAGAGGGGAAACCCTTTTCCCATCTAGGGAGAAGGTCAAGGAAGAAGAACAAGGAGGGGGGCTCTCTCCCCCTCGCTTCCGGTGGCGCGGAACGCCGCCGGGGGCCATCATCATCACCGCAATCTTCACCAACACCTCTGTCATCTTCACCAACATCTCCATCACCTTCCCCCCTCTATCTACAACGGTCCACTCTCCCGCAACCCGCTGTACCCTCTACTTGAATATGGTGCTTTATGCTTCATATTATTATCCAATGATGTGTCGCCATCCTATGATGTTTGGGTAGATTTTCGTTGTCCTATCGGTGGTTGATGAATTGCTATGATTAATTTAATTTGCTTGTGGTTATGTTGTTGTGCTTTGGTGCCCATCATATGAGCGCGCGCGTGGATCACACCATAGGGTTAGTTGTATGTTGATAGGACTATGTATTGGAAGGCAAGAGTGACAGAAGCTTCAACCTAGCATAAAATTGATGCATACGGGATTGAAGGGGGACCAATATAACTTAATGTTATGGTTGGGTTTTACCTTAATGAACGCTAGTAGTTGCGGATGCTTGCTGATAGTTCCAATCATAAGTGCATAGAATTCCAAGTCAGGGATGACATGCTAGCAGTGGCCTCTCCCACATAAAACTTGCTATCGGTCTAGTAAAGTAGTCAATTGCTTAGGGACAATTTCGCAACTCCTACCACCACTTTTCCACACTCGCTATATTAACTTTAGTGTGTCTTTACATAACAACCCCTAGCTTTTATTTACGCTCTCTTTATATTCTTGCAAACCTATCCAAAAACACCTACAAAGTACTTCTAGTTTCATACTTGTTCTAGGTAAAGCGAACGTTAAGCGTACGTAGAGTTGTATCGGTGGTCGATAGAACTTGAGGGAATATTTATTCTACCTTTAGCTCCTCGTTGGGTTCGACACTCTTACTTATCGAAAGAGGCTACAATTGATCCCCTATACTTGTGGGTTATCAGTCATCCACTTGAGGGAAAATTGCTACTGTCCTACAAAACTCTGCGCTTGGAGGCCCAACAAGATTCTACAAGAATAAAGTTGCATAGTAGACATCATATGGTTGGGCGGATATGATCATTAATGTACTTTGCTGATTGGATCTGATCGCTTTGTATTTTTTTTCCTCGCTTACACATAGCTTTGGTCTTATATGACTTTGCTATTTGCTGGCAGGTTTTTGTGTGCGTGTGTTAGTGTTGGCTGTGTGCATCCTAGTTATGCAGAGGCCGGGTGTGCTCATTGTGTTTGTATCCTCTTGATGCTCCATTTTGAGCCAATAAAATTCACCCTTTATTGAAAAAAATTCTCTCCCAGCTAAAAAAATCCTCTGGACTCTACAGGCTTGTGTGCTTCCCGCCTCCGCCTCCTTCCCCTATTCCTTCTTATGTTGCTTGCTAAATAAGTTAACCGGATGTGGTTCTAGGCTTATTATGTTGATGAACTATTATACAAAAGTTTTTTTTGTTTATGGACTACTCCTAAGGGAAATAACTACAGCAGCGCAACGCGTCAGTTGGGTGATAATCTAAAAAAATCGACCACCTCGGCAGCCATCGGAGGGAGCCTTGAATAGCCATCTTATCTCTGCCAAGCCTTTGCAACAAGGCTAGTGTTGCGCTTCGCCCTAAGAGCCTTGTTGCAATCTTTCCCCAAACCGTCTTTTCCCTTTGAAACAAGACTCAGGTTCCGCTCGACCCTCTACAACAGGAGACCTGTTGCAATCTCCCATCAATCATTTTTGGCACTTGATCATGTCCGACTGTACGTCACCATTGCAACAAGACTCTTGTTGCAAACATTCGTTGCAACATGACCCTTGTTGCAGAACCATCTTCGCTTGTGTCTGTCGCCATTGTACCAAGACCGTTGTTGCAAACTTTCATTGCAAAAGACCCTGGTTGCAAAAGCATCTCCGGCCATGTTCGTCACCATTGCAATAAGACCCTTGTTGGAAAACTTCATTGCAACGGGACCCTTGTTGCAAAAGCATCTTCGGATCGTGGTTGTGTATGTTGCCATTGCAGCGGCGTTGCCTAGTTCGTGGCTGCGATGGACGGAAGGCACCTCCGTCTTGCTGTACCTTGCCTAGAACAGGGGCACATCTTCTCGCATTTTTCTGGCGGAGCAGCAACAAAAGTGGTTGCTGGGCCATGGCGAAGAGGCACACACACGTGAGGCACCGGCTAGAAAAGGCACACAGACACATGAAGTTGGAGTTGGTTGTTAGGCCATGGTTGAGCCAGGGAGGCGATTGCTCCTGTATACGTGTGGGGGTCGGTGGGGAGATGACGATGCGAAGGGGGTGGATAAGGTTGCAAATTGGGACGCATGGGTGGTTGCCAAAGGGATGAGGTGGAAAACCAGGAACACATGATCTAGCTTCAATTCGACGGCCACGCACATGACCGATGTGAGCTTCGTATCAACTGGATGATGTGATGTGTTCTCCAAAATAATTATAATGAATTTTGTCCAAAACTGTGTTTGCAGAATAACCAAGTTAAGCATTAAAACACAAATATGGAAAATCTCATCACATTGTCCTGTATGTAATTAATTACGTTAGGAAAATCAAGATAAGTTGGATATTTTATTGATAATGCTGTGTAAGACATTATTTTTTTAGCAAAAGTAGCAGTAGAGGCTCCCACTGTGCCATTTTCAGTATTATAAGATGGCGTTTGGTTTTGGTCTAAGCTTACCTTGCCAGATTTTTGTCTAGTGGAAAGTTTGGTTGAAGTTATGTTAGCCAACAATTTGATGAGCGTTGACAAGAAAATTTAGTTAGAACGGACAAAAGATCACTGATATGCTAATATTATTTACTACGATTCAACTCAAAATCCCATAATAAATTGTCTTCATGGGATCTGTGGGCAGTAAGGTCACTTAATTTTGCTAGTGTTAGCACTTTGTGTTGGCTCTTTTGTATCAAATACGTTAATGATGTGGTACCGAACAAAATGATTGTTTTCAATTTTTACAGGACATGCATGCACTTGTCTATCAATTTGCTAATTTCTTGCATGTTGTGATCAATGTTGTATTAATAGGATAATAAGTCGGAGCAAGTAGAGTATCTATGTTGCTACATATGTGGCATTTAGCAATTCAGTTTGTAAGAGCAACTCTGGTAGAGTCATATGTTCCATCCCTACATAATAATTGTTAACATGGAGGCTAGAGACGCGAGAATTTACTATAGCGGATTCTCCATACCTCCCTCTATCTCCATAATTTTGGGAGGGAGCTCCAAAAAAAGGGTAGAGCTTCTATATTGAAGGTTATGGGGTGCAATATAGTGCACTTCAAATCCAACTGATTTTTTATTCTCATACAAAAAATCTAACTGTTTTAGTTCACTAAACTTCAGCCACTCCTGTTTACTTGTGTTGCAACTCATATCACTATACCAGTCCCAAATGCACCGAAACCCACTAGCAAGCCAACCTGCCCATTTGCATGGTAAGCTACTAAGCTTCATCCGTTCACCGTGTACTCCAACTTGCCCCGGTCGATGGAGGTATGCCACGCGCTCCCGCTGCTTGTGCGTTGGGCCGGTGCACGGCTCTCAGGACGCTGGTGCTCTGGTATTGGCCGGTGTAGCGTGGCTCTCTGGCGTTGGTCGGTGTAGCGTGGCGCTCTGGCGTTGGTGGGTGTAGCGTGGCGCGTGCGGGTGAGCGATGCTACCGATCGAAGCTTGAGGAGTCGGTGACAAACGTTTCCATTTATATTTATCTATGTGGAAAAGATGTGGCTATATAGTGATGATGCTTCCATAGTTCATGCCAACCTCCTGTGATGATGCTTCCATAGTGATGATGCTTCCATAGTTCATGCCAACCTTGCCACCTCCTCCATCCAGATCCGGGGGTCGCCGACCACGACCGAACGACCCCGAGCCGTTCTCCCCGATCGCCGTGCCGAGCTCCCTCAGCGCCCTTCCCCCCTCTCCCCGGCCGCGCTCTTCACCAACCCAGGTCCGCCGCCACCCATCTCCTCCTCCATATCAGATCCGCCGCTCCCATCTTCCGCCGCGCCGTTGACCACCTCCCTCCGACGACCTCGTCCCGCGCCGTGTCGCGGTGTCGCGCCGCCAGACCCCGCAGCCTGACGCTGACCTCGGATGGCCAAGGCCGCATGCGTGGGCGCCGCCGGCGAACTCCTGGACGACCTCCTCCTCCTCGTCTTCGAGCGCTTGCCGGGCGTCCAGGACCTCCTCCGCTGCGCAGCCACGTGCAAACAGTGGCTCTGCCTCATCAAAGACCCGGTCTTCCTCCGACGCATCGGCCTCTGGCCGGAGACAGCGCCCCGCCCCTCGGTCCTCGTCGGCATCTTCTACCAGAACGTAACGGCTAGCGCGATTCAGCCCGTGAGAAGGATACCCGACAGTCCTCCCCAATTCTTGAGCCTTCAGGCTGGCGGCGGCCATCTCACCTTCGACTCCTTCGTCGCCAACGACGACGGGCTCTTCAACTTTGCAAGGCCACTGGCATCACGCCGTGGTCTTCTCCTCGTGCGCATCCTGCTGCCTACCCCGGCCGACCCCCAACGCCGTGAGAAGCTCCATCTTGCAGTGTGCCGCCCTCTGATCGACAAGCGGGGTAGGCATTTGCTCCCACAGCCTCCCTTCTTGGTAAACCATGGATTTGTGAGAGGGCACCTAACTGGCTGTGCTCTTCTCACCGATGAGGACCACAGAGCCATTGATGATTTGGATCAGCAACGACGACATCCGTCGTTTCAGGTCGTCTTGACTTACTCAGCCGCAAACAGAGTCATGTATGCCTGTGGGTACTCCTCTGCCACAGACAGTTGGAGCACGCCCATCAAGTGCCACCAGGTTTCACACCTCGTCAGGTGTGGACCGTATGCCGGCGTCGTCACCTGTGGCACCGTGCACTGGCTGTTCACAGACCAGAGAAGCTTCTACACACTCAATGTCAGTGTCGCCACGGCACATGTCTCATTGACCAAGATCCCCATCAACGTCCACGCTGGTGAGCAGCGGCGGCGAGTGCCGTTTCCATGTGTCACCGGAGAAAGAAAGCTTTCTTTTGTGATCATACGAGATGATGGTGTGCTAGAGCTTTGGGCCAAGCAAGGGCAAGATGACAATGATCATGGAGGTGCAGGAGGGTGGTTGCGCTCTGAACTGATAAATCTAGGAAGCGGTGATAAAATAAACCTTGTCTTCTTCGCGGAGAGGAGAGGTGCCATGCTCGTCGAGCAGGGTGGTGCTTTCTTCACCATTGATCTCAAGAGTAAGGAAAAGGCGTTGGTCGATCTCAAAGGCGAGGAAATGGAGCATGTCAGGGGCATCTGCAGGTTTCCAATGCATCGCTGTAGTAGTAGTTGGTGTAGTGGATTCCACTGCAGCTGGGGGAAGATCAGTCCTTGCGCGTATAACAAGCCTGTGCTGTACGAGGTGGATTGGATAATTGAGGCAAGATGAGGGCAGATTGAGTCGACAATTTCTTAAAAACTTGTGCACACAGCATGTTGGATTTAAAGTTATGAGTGCCAATAAATCGGAGGTGCTGGAATAAACGCATAATAATGCACTGGAATAACAGCTGGTGTTTCTTTTTGGGGTGCATGTGTTAATTCCACCTGCATTCATTCTGACTGTTCTGTTTGGCTCAGTAACTACAACCCCCATGTGTTTTCACTTCTGAATCTATCTAGGCTAGAAATGCAATATCAGTGCCTCACTGTAATTTCATCGACATTGTGAATTGTATTTATTGTATGTCTCATGATGGATTTGAGCAATGTGGTTAAATTTGAGGTGCAAATTAGGAACGGTCTTTATCTGCCAGGTTGTTTGGCTGTGAATTGACCAAAATATGACCCGAGTTGGCATGCCATGATCTACCACAGGCACAGCACCGACCCAATCTGGTCAACAAAACCAAACTTGGATCAGTGATGCTTGCAAGTTGAGGCTACAGCATGTAAGTACACTTAAAAGTAAGACATCTAGTAGAACTGATCTCTGTATAGTTTGCAGATGTTGCAGAAAGAAATATACCCAGCAAAAGCTTTCTTCCTGGTCGTCTTTGGTTGATACTGGCACAGATTCTTTTGTTTTCATCCATCTATAAGGCTAAAAGTATGCGAGTTGTCAACAGTCTTAACGCTTCAGTTATAATGTTATAATTGATCGTGTGTTTCTCTTTTGTCAGGTTGACAAGGATGCAAATGATGTGCTATGAGAGAAGAAGCCGGATTCCCCACAACCCAGTCTGATGAAGAGGAAGATGAAGAAGAAGAAACTGATGAAATGGTGTGCCACGAAGAAGTTGTCTGAAAATAGTGTTGATGCTGAATAAAAGCGTCACCTGCAGTATCCTTGCTAGTATGTCTTACTGCATTTTCCAGCCTTGTTGAAGATAGTAGAGTTGGTAAAACAAGCAATGCCGTCAAGGATCCGCATTGTTTCGACAACAGGCTTTATCTCATCTCTTCCCCTGACTTTTTCCTTCCCTGGCGCCCCAAGTCATTATCCAAAGAAACCGAATGAAGTGGATGTAACCTTGCACTGCTGACTACGCAAGCATATGCGACTATGCAAGCGTGCTTCCAATCAGTTCAGTAATTCAGTTCGTTCCTTGGCTCTGACCACACCAACCCCAGGTAATCTTATCTCGGAGCCCGTCAAAACAATCTTCCTTTAACTAAAGCAAATATTGACAGAATCGTGATCTCTCATAATACTAAAAGCTTTGTGTGACATCCAATGCAGAAAAACTGGACGCCCGGCCCGGCATGGCGCCTCGCTCACCGGACCGGTCCGTCCGGCCAAGCCTAGCTTCACCACCAACCCCGGCTTTGGAGTCGCCTGAGTTTATTTATAGCGGCTACATCCACTCCCCAGGCAGACCAGCACTAGTTGACTTGATCATCACACACGCAGGCACGAACGGCGGGCGATGGCCTCCACCAAGAGCTGGGCGCACGAGATCGAGGCGTCCGTGGCGGCGCCACGGCTGTTCCGCGCCGGCGTCATGGACTGGCACACGCTGGCGCCCAAGCTCGCCCCGCAGGTCGTCGCCAGCGCCCACCCCGTCGAGGGCGAGGGCGGCGTCGGCAGCGTCAGGCAGTTCAACTTCACCTCGGGTACGTACGTGCCACACAGTGCGTGCATTCAGTTCAGCTTCGCCTTCAGCAGGCATCGTGACACGCAGGTTGGTTGACCTTGCATGCAGCCATGCCGTTCAGCGTCGTGAAGGAGAGGCTGGACTTCCTGGACGCGGACGGGTGCGAGTGCCGGTCGACCCTCCTCGATGGCGGGCACGTCGGCACGGTGATCGAGACGGCCACGTCGTGCATCAAGGTGGAGCCGGCGGCCGGCGGCGGCAGCGTCGTCAAGGTGGAGTCCACGTACAAGCTGCTGCCGGGCGTGGAGGAGGCCCAGTACGAGGTCGCCAAGGCCAAGGAGTCCGTCACCGCCATCTTCAAGGCCGCCGAGGCGTACCTCATCGCCAACCCGGACGCCTACAACTAAATCGACAATCTTTGTGTCTTGTGTGCTTTCTTACCAACCTAATAAGGCCGCTCCAGCCTCCTAGTGGAGTAAACTATGTAGCTAGTGGCGCGAGAGCAGTGAGCAAGGACGTGGGCTCTGGACTTGAAGTTAAAAAGGCTGTGTTTGGTTTGATGGTGTTGCTGCTTGCTTACGTGTGTGTGGTTTTACACATGAATAAAAGCATGAATTTGATGATTAGATACAATACATAGTCACGCCGACACGTTTTTATCTTCTCTTTCAAAGAGGAAGGTCGGGTTTTTTTTTATAAAAGAGAGCACTCTCCCTAATTTCCATTAAGAGAAATCACCATGTCTTATAAAGGAAAATCGGGAAATAAAACTGCAGCATGACCCCCCCTCCCCTTCGCAGTTATGCTAACCTATTGAAGAGGGGGGGGGGGGGGGGGCAAGCCATTTGTCCTCAAGGCAGCACCACAGGGGATCCAAGGCCTGGGCTCAAAACAAGTCCCAGCCCCCGGCTTGAAAGCACGTCTCAAAACACAGAAAAACATTTTAAGGGGAATCACAGACAGCCCCCTCTAAACATAGTAGTCTATCATCCCTACATTTTTATTACTGCCCCAGGAGCAAAATATCGGAGAGCAGCTTGAAATAAGAAGGCAAGTCGTTGTCGAAGCGTCTGTTTTCGCAGCACTAGAGGATTGAAAGGTGGTCACCCCATGATTCTCCTAGTCTTCAGGCGCCATCCATGAGCTGCTTTGAACACTTCTTCAGCCACCTCGCCGACTTGTTTCACTCCAGCCTCCATCATCTTACTTCTTACGGGGTTTGTCTGCAAAACATTCCAATCATGCAAGTTTTTAAGAAGCAGGTTAACAGGTATACAGGGATCAATTCACCCTGTTGTTATAAAAAATAATACTATTTCTCAACTTCCAAATAGTCCAGCAAATCGCTGAGATACCTATCATAACCAAACCCCTTTCATCTTTTCCAAAAGTCTTCACCCATGTTCTCATTACCAGGTCAAGATCTTCTGGGATGTTTTTTAAATTGAAAGCACATTTCAAGATATTCCATAATAACCTAGCAACAGAGCAAGAGAGGAAAAGGTGGTTTATATTTTCTTTATGTCCACAGAAAGGACATTTATCAACACCTTTCCAACCTCTGCGCAGCAGGTTATCTTTCGTAAGTATACTATTTCTAAGAGCCAACCACATAAAGACTTTGACTCTGGGTGGCATTTTAATTTTCCACGTGTATAAGTGTGGGTATCTGATACCATTTTCAATCAGATGTCTATAGAAGGATTTTTACAGTATAAACCCTTTCTTAGTCAGTGTCCATTTCACCTCATCTTTGTCCTCATTCAGAGTCACCGAGCTACAAGCCTCCTTAATATGCTCCCAGAGCTCTCTTGAATCCCCTGTCAAAGTTCTCCTAAAATGCATGTTATCTATACCATTATATGGGATCTCCTTAACTGTTTTCTTTTTATCAAAGCATATATTGTACAACCTAGGGAAATTTTTGCTAAGTGGAGCAGATCCAATCCACCAGTCTTCCCAAAATCGTGTTTTGTCCCTTTTTCCCACTGTGAATTTACATAACGAGGTAAAATGGTCTCTATGTTTCAGGATCTCCCTCCAAAACTGAGAGTCTCCCTGTTTGACAGATACACTGCCCAGGTTTTAATTTCTTATATATTTTTTCAAATAATATCCTGCAACAGCCCCTCAGTTGTGTATAACTTCCACCACCATTTGCAAAGCAGAGCTTTGTTCATATGGGTGAGGTTTTGGATCCCCAAAGCCCCCATATCTTTCGGCCTGCACACCTCAGACCACTTAACTAGATGGTATTTTTTTTTCTTTTGATCATTCTCTTGCCATAGAAGCCTGGCTCTGAAGAAAATCATACGTTTGTTTACCCCAATGGGTAAACCATAGAAAGACATCATAAAATAAGGTATGCCTGTCAAAGAAGATTGAATCAGCGTAACCCTCACTGCACTGGAAAGTAATCTGCCTAGCCAGTTTTTACATTTTCTCTCCATTTTACTCTCAGGAGGTTTCCAAAGTTTATTGCCAATTTTATTTTTATCAACTAGTAGTCCTAGATATTTCATAGGCAAAACACCCACTGGACATGTAAAGATTCTTGCAAATTCATCCTTTTTATCAATGGCTTCACCAAATAAAAATAGCTCACTCTTATGAAAGTTAATCTTCAGCCCAGACATTTGCTCAAAGAGGCACAAGATATATTTCAAATTATGGGCACTATCTATATCATCTTGTAATAAGAAGATAGTAGCATCTGCATATTGTAACATGTTAACCCCATTTGGAACATTTTCATTTAGTACCCCTTTAACCAGACCATTTTTTCTAGCTTTGTCTAACATAATTGCTAGAGCATCAGCAGCCAGGTCAAAGTTGAGAGGTGACAATGAATCCCCCCTGCCTCAACCCTTTATGAGTGAGGAAATATTTTCCTAGATTTTCATTGACTTTTACACAAACTCCCCCCCCCCTAATGGTTTCCATCACCCAATCCACCCATTTATCAGGGAATCCTTTTAATCTAAGCATCTAAAAAAGGAAAGACCATTTGATTTTATCATATGCCTTTTCAAAATCAATTTTCAATAAAAGAGCGCTTTGCTTTTTCTTTTTAATGTTGTTTAAGGCTTCGTGTAAAATCAGAACCCCTTCCATAATGTATCTGCCTTTAACAAACACAGTCTGAACAGGAGATATAACATCAGCAGCTACCAAATTTAGCATGTTCATCAATACTTTTGTAATGATTTTAAAGCGGACATTCAGCAGGCAAATTGGCCTAAATTTTTGTATTTTATTAGCATCTTTTCCTTTAGGGACTAGAGTAATAATCCCATAGTTTAATCTACTAATATCAATTTTCCTTCTGGCAAAGTCATCCAACAAGGCTTTGAGATCATGTTTCACCAATTCCCAATAGTGCTGATAGAATTCAACTGTAAATCCATCTGGGCCAGGTGATTTGTTATGTGCCATTTTGAAGACAACCTTCTTAATTTCCTCCAAAGAGAATTCTTCAGTCAGAATATCTCTATACCTATCTTGAATCTTATCTGGATTATCAATATTTCAAGAGACTGAAGAGTCATCAAGGGGACCAAACAAGTTTTTATAAAAGGCAGCGATGTAATCTAGCAGATTTTTTCAGCCTCCACAACCCCCTCATCCTGTTCCAGTCTGTTAATTCTATTTCTTCTAAGTCTCCCATTAGCTTTGGCATGGAAGAATTTGGTGTTACTATCCCCTTCTAGAATTTCATCTATCTTAGCTCTCTGTCTCCATTTAGCTTCCTCATGTTTAAGAAGTCTATCAAGTTGAGCTCTCAGCTCCATTTGTTCTTTTCTATCAGCAGTTGTAAGGCCATTTAATTCACAATGTTTATCAATTGTATCAGTCTCCTCAGGCAGAGGAGTTTGTTTTTTATTTTTGTTATAATCATTTAACCACATATCAATTCTAGCATGTTCAACATTTTTTATCAATCCTAAATTATGATTAATCATATCAGGGTTGTTACCCAAGTTGACTCCCACCCCTTCAGCAATTTTTTGAAGGAAACTATTGGATCTAGAGATGATTCTAGAAGATGTAGGCTCACCATAGTTATTCTTCTAAGGTGCTCTCTCCTTGGCCAGCTCAGTGATATTGCGATCTTCCTTACCTTTCAATCTAATGCATCTCCTTAGCTCTTCTTCCTCTTGGGATTCCAATTCCCTTTCTCAGCTTTTTTAACTTTTGTCCCAAAGAAATCTATCTCCTGGCTAGCAGTATAATCCACTGGCTCCATATAACCCAAATCAACTGCCTGATTCATCAGCTCAAGGTCTGTCATGTCTTCCCCATCCACCTGCTTGTCTTCTGTTGCTGCTTCCTCATCAATAGCTTCTCCCTCTTCTTCATTTTCAGTGTTTTTTCACCTGACTGTGACCCCCTCACTTCTTCATTCACTTTCAGGTTAATTTGCAACAGTTCATGTTGTCTCCTGACCTCTTTTTCTAGTGTTTTCCTTATGGTTTCCATTTCTTTTCTTTTGTTCTCTTCCAGCATAAGTTGTGCAGTCTGCCTAGCAGCTAATTCCTCTGCTTTTTGTAATCTCATCCTTGGACTTTCTTCTTCACCCTGAGTATCTCTTACTGTTACTGTCTCCACTCTCTCTTTAGCTGCTTCACTGGTTTGGCCTATGTCACCAGAATTGAGGACCATTTGTTCATACTGGTTTAGCCCCAGGCTCCCTAGACTGAGATTTGGTTTCCCAGTCTCATATTGTTTGCTTTTGTTCTGCATGTCATTCTCTGTCTGTATTTCAGGATTTTCCAGATCAAGGTAGTCAAAAAAATTCCTTTTATTCCCCTCATCAAACTTGTACCATCCATGTTCTGCAATGGAATCAAACTCAAAGCCTATGTCATATAGCAGCAGGTCCTTTGTAGTGATCTCGGTGCCAGCAGGGATATTGTGCAAGTCCCTCACTCCCACTTTCACCCTAATTTCTTCCTTGGAATGAATATATTCTACATCCACTTCAACCACAGGGCCCAAAGCTGAGCCAATTTCACACACCCCCAAATAATGTCTCAGGGTATCAGGCACTCCCCACATTTTTATCCAAACTGAATGGAGTTTTCCTTTTGCTTTATCATCTGGACTCCAAAAGTCCACTTCCACCATAGCCCCTGTGCCAAGCAGAGTGAATTTACCAAAGTTTTTAAGCTCCACCAACTTGGCCTTATTGGGAAATCTCATAAGAAAGGTTTTGGGACTCTGAAATTTGGCTCTCCATGTCCACCCCTAATCAAATATCTTGTTGAATCCATAGGGCACAGTGGTTTCATTCAGCTGTCCAGCATGCACAGTAACCAAGGCCATATGATTTGTGTGTTCATCAGCTACAATGTCCTTTGTGTTCTGAACCAGAAGACACCTCAAACCCCTAGCTCCATACCCAACATACTTAGCAACTGGTTTAGCTTGCTTTAACACAGTGCATTCCGCAGTATTGTGAGATGGCCTCTGACAAACTACACAAAACACCTTTTTTTGCAGTCACTTCATATGTCCCTGTTCTTTGCATTTGGCGTAGAAAAGCTCTTTGGTATTTCCTGCTTCCTTCTTTTTTGTTGCCTCTTTGGCCCCTTCCACCTTTGCCCCCCTTGTGTCCGCAAAATCTCCTGTTTTGGCAGATTTGAGAGCAGGTACTGATATTGCTGTGTCATTTGGTCTTATGGTATGAAGCCAAATTGCCCAAGCCCCATTCCAACCGGCACCATCTGTGGGAAGTTGCTATCGCTTATCATTGGGAAGCCCCCTGCCATCTGGATAGGCCCTCCCTGCATCCCCATCTGTTGCATATTAGGATTACTAACCACAAACCCACTTCCAGGCCCAGTCTCATCCATCCCATCTTGAGCTCTCTCTTGCTGGTTCCCATTTCTGTTTGAAGTAAACCTGCCTAGCTTGCTGTCTCCATCTCTCCCATTTCCTGTCGAGGTTCCTTCCCCACCAGACCCACTGCTATTCGTCCCTGGCCCCCCTCTGGAGTTTCCCTATCTGTTTCTCCATCCATATCTGTCCTGCTCTCTCTCATCCTGCCTAATAAATCCTCTCCCAAAATTCTCAGATCTGCCATAGAAATTACCTCTTCCTCCTGGAATGGCCCCTCTCCCCGGTCTTGGTCTCCAACTCTCATGCCTGCCTGTCATGGCTTCTTCCTCTTCTTCCCAGAGAATTTCTCCCTCATCAGCGTTCTCCCCCAGGCTTGTCGCCGCCGAGATCTTGCTAGGGTTAGGGAGGTGGAGGAAATCAGGTTCTGGAATGGAGGGTGGGATTTCTCCTTTATATAGGTCCACAACCCCATCTCCTTCTTTTGGGCCATCCCCACCAACCACTTTCCTGGCCTAGGGCCTGCGAGGCCCACCTGGCCACCTCCCCCCCCCCCTTTCCCATGATCCATCAAGTCCATCTCTCTTTTCTCTCCCCCTGCTTCATACACTCCCCCTTCTCTCTGCACTTCATCAACCACTTTTTCCAGCACATAGTTTTCTGGAATTTTAGCAACCCCCATGTCCTTGTTAACATTTGTATCCTCACAGAGAATCATGTCTCTGTTATCAATTTTTTCATCATTGGTTTTTATTTCCCCAATCTCAATATCAGATAAGTATTTAGGAAATCTGGTTAGATCCCAGACTTTGGTGTCCTTATTTTTAATTTTTATCAAAGCCATAGCCATTTTATCATTACGAAATCTACCCCAATTGGCGAATCAATGTGAGTGAAATTATCCTGATAGTCTGTCAGTTTTCTAACCCTCTGCCCATTATCACTTTCTTCTTCATCCCTTAATAATAGGCTATGAACATAAGCGTTCATATTCTTCTTCATCCTACGATTGATTCGCCTAATTTGGCGTTGAGTATCAATTTTGCATGAACTACCCCCAGAATCATGAGTAGGAGTCATGTAATTGAGCATGGGAGGACAAACAATACCTGAAGCGGTGACTTCCTCGTCAGAATCATCGCCTGAATCTTCACTAGCCAGCCTCCAAAAGCGGTTGCTGGCTAGTGAAGGATTCAATTGTCGATTCCGGCGAGGCGTGCAGAGCGGCGAGGCGTCGGAGTTGGAGGGCTTGGAGCGAGTCGAGCAGAGCGGCGCGGTGCCTCCACCACCACCTGCGGTGGCTGGTCCACCGGGTCTTCGTGGATCACGATCGGAGCCATGGTCGGCCCTGGAGTAGGGAGGGCTAGGACCCCCTCGCGGGATCTGAGTGCCGATTCCCACATGGCCGGGGCGAGATGCGCGGTCTCGAAGGATGTGAAGGCCACCCACTTCCTCGCCACGGATCTCACCGGCGAGTCCGCCTGATCCATCGCCCACAACAGCACCTGCAGCGGATGCTTGCGCCCACCGCGTCTGAAGAGCGATCTCTCCTCCGCCGCCGTCAGATCCTCGAAAATTGCCTCCGCCTCCGCATACATCTCGCGCTTGCTTGTATACCATGATCCGATCTCTCTCAGACGGGCTCGCAGGCGCGCATCCCTGCCCGCGAACCTCTGCATCTTCTCCTCATCGATCACCACCATCTCCGCCGCCGCGGTCTCGTGCAAGCAGAGGAGCAGCTGAAGTGCGTGAGGAAGGGAGTGGGAGGCGAGGGGGGATCGGAACGAGCCCCTCCGAATTTAATCCCCCACCAGCCGCAATTCCACTCCCACCGGCCGCATTACCTCCTTCGCCGGCTCCCGAGGCGCCACCCCCGTCGGTGATCTCCCCCTCGATATGCGCAACATGGCAAGGGAACGCGACCGTAGCCCCAGGGGCCAGCACGATCCCTCCCCCAGAGCGTACATCGACCATGTACCCCCGCTCATCGACGAGACGCACCGTCGTGGGGCGCGAGCGGAGCACCACCTCGCCACGGTTATACTTGAGATTCGTGGTCCTGAGATCGACGGCGAACCACGCCGACCACCGCTACGTGTCGGGTTCGCCAACCGCGTCACCAGAGAGCCGTGTCGGGTTGGACATTCTTTTCAAAAGAGGAAGGTCGTACCTCCTGGCCTCTGCATATTCATGATTTGATTAAAATTGGCACAAAGCAACAAATCTAAAACATCCATAATAAGAGCATATCGAGTACACAACAATGTATGGCAGAACCAAGACGAAGAGGCAACCTAAATCTCTACAGCTAAGTTATCTTTCTTCCATAGCAACTCTTCAAAAAGGGAGAAAACACATGCCGATGTCGCCAACTCTAGCACGTGGCAGCTAGAAACAAATATTTCCAGCCACCATGTTGGGTTCAACAAATCATTCCACATCAATGCCTTTAGCAACGTAACGACGAAAGTGTCATTGTTGCCCAACCAGTAAGGCCCTGTTTGGATTCTCGTTTTCCATCTGAATACCCTTGTAAAATATACAGGTCTCCGCCGGTCGTTTTGGTTTCGAGCTGAAAATAGCTCTAGACCGGTAAGTTACACCCGGAAGTTAAATACACCTGTATCGAATTACAACCATACCAAGCGCGGCCTAAAGGTCAAATCATAAATTTTCATGCCATGCAGATGTTTGATGAGGCGACCATGTATAGGGCAAGGAACTAGTTTGGCAAAGGGAATGGACCTATTTTTTACAATAAGTATAGCTCAGTCCCCAGAATTGTGGGTGACTTAAGTAGGCTATAGTTAGGAGGGCCTTTGAGTCACTGTGGTGAATAATGAACTTGACTTAGATGCTCTTGACACTGACCCTTTCTCGTGTGTGTGTGTGCAAATTTTTGTTTGAAGATATGTTGTAGGCGGCAGCACCGAGACTTTGTGGCGCGTCAACCGGGGATCTTCCCCATGTTCACCAGGTTCCGACGCCGCCTTCTTCATTTGAAAAGGTTGAAGAATAAGGGTGCCGCCACATGCTCCCATCCTCGAGCCCAACTTCAAGCCACCAAAGATTTTTTTACGAGGTTAATGACATTGAAGAAGATGTGTGTGCTGACCCTCAAAAAATACGCTCGCCGGATCCAAAGATCGCGAAGACACCAGAGCCAACTGCCCCTCACAAACATCGGTTGGAGCGCCGTCGAGATGAAGGCAGAAGGAATTTATTCCGGCACATCGTCATCCCCTTCATGGAACAGACGCTCCAAGGACAAACGAGGCCTACCCTACCTATCGGCCGTAGACAAATCATCAGGAATCCCCACCCCTGTCGTAGCCAAATAAGAAGTTTTAATTATTATTTTATATTTATTCTGAAATGTTGTTCATCCGAGAGCATATGCATCTCAAATGCCAAAAAGTATATATCTATACCTATTTCGGTGTTAGACAAGTAATTCTAGACAGAGGGAGTATTTATTTTGCTATTTGTCTTACTCAGAGAATCACAGTACCAAAAAGACACACGCGTCACTGGGCCTCATGGGCCAAACAGCAGACACGCAGTTCAATAAAGCCCGAAACAGCAGAGCCAGGCGGTATATAGTCCTTATCTCGAAAAAAAAGGCAGTAATCCGAAACAGCAGAGCCAGGCGGTCCTTATCTCGAAAAAAAAAGGCAGTAATCCGAAACAGTCAACAGATCTGGCGTTCGGAGAGGCGAGGGAAACGGAGACGCGCCACTCACGAGCGACGCCCTCTTCTCATCTCCCCCTTGTAGTGGGCGAGATCAGATCGATCACTCACCAGAAGAGAACAGTTGGCATCCATTCCTTGGTACCATTCCTAATCGCTCCTGCCCTTGATGTTGCCCGTCGACGGCGCCGTTTTCGTCGCCGGCATAAGCGCGTAGCCCGGGACGACGCCGGCCGCGGAGGAGGCGTGCGTGCAGCCGGAGCGAGGAGGTCACCGTGGATTCGGCTGCAGCGAGAGGTACGGCGCCGTGTCCTGCCTATTCATTCACCGAGACGGACGAGGAGATTGGGATTTGGGAGGGAGACGCTGCGTGCAGTTTTCTGAATCGGATCTTTTTTCTTCCTGCCTGCCCCTTGAGAGTTGAATCTGCTGCAGCACCAACCGGCCTAGCGGTCCAGTCCACGTTTCTCGAGGCACTCGACGCACAGGGAAAGGGGTACAATCAGTAGTACGTGGTCCTGGTCTGGTTCACTAGTGCTAATTGATAAAGGTTAAATACGCACCTGCTAATGTGGTTTCCCATCAACCATATTACTGTATCTGAATGTGATGGATGCAGCTAGTAGCTTAGATTACATTACAGGTGAGGTGAGAGAATTGGATTCCTTGCTGCTGCTACCCATCTTATCTCTTGGTTGGATCCTTTCGGTGGCTCAGGCTCAGAGTCAAGGAAGAGCATCTCATTCGTCCGGCCAGATTCAGGGATTCTTGTGATGATGATCCTTTTTTATCCGTGTCCATGGATGAGAATGCAGGTGTCATCTCATCTTGGTAATGTCTAATGCGAGGATTTAGATGAGAGAGACCAATAATTGAGGGAGGGGATCAAAGTCTACCTCCCTCCTCACGCGCAGGGTAGGGCTAGGACAAAACTCGCTGGGGCTAGGGCTAGTCGACGTCGGTCAGCTAGGCGGACGCCATAGACCTTGATTCTTTAGAGGCTAGCGGTGTACTGATTCTTAAATGCCAACGCTGAAGCCATGCCAATGCCATGCACACATGCAGCAGCTATGGAAGCACAAGAAACTCGCCTCAAAAAAGAAAGAAAGAAAACGAGCTACAACAGGCAGAGATTACGCTGACTTGATTCAGACAAAAGGCACATGCATCCCCACAATTAAAAAGAAGCAGGAACGATAGACACCTTCTGCATCGAGGCAAGGCGAGCTGTTGCCTCATTTACGTAAGCAGTAAAATCCTCCCAGTCAGTCAGGCAAAGACAGTGAGTGAACAGAGGCAGGCATGGGCAAAGCGAGCAAAGAAAGGAAGAAATGGCTCCACCTCCATCGCCTCCACTCCATCAACCACCACAGTTGGCGCGACGTCTTGGCTTCCCTTCCCGGCCTTGCCTTGTCCAGTAGCGGCCGTGGCGCGCCGCGAGGAATGGACGCCATCATCATTAGTCATTACCCACACCACACCACACCGAGCGAGGAGGTGAGGAGAGAGGGAGGGAGGGAGGGACAGTTGGACGACACTGTCACAGTCCACGCATGAGCGAGGAGCGAGCCAGCGAGTGTCGCCTTCACTTCACGGAATCACGAGACGGGGGAGACGGAGAGGCAAGCCGCCCGCGCGCGGCATCTGTCTGTCAGATCGGGCCGGTAAAACAAAGAGAGAAAGAAAGGGGAGTCCGCCTTTGCTGTCCTCCTCCGACGCCTACTACTCCCAGACTCCCAGTGCGTCGTGCTCCTTCCTGGCCTTCCTTGCGTGCGTCTCACCCTCCCTGTCATTCTCCCTCCCTCCCTCCCGGGTCTCCCCCTCCTCCTCTCCCCCAACCACCTGGCCTCTGCGTGCGCGGACTCCATCCATGGCCACCGCGCCGTAATAAGGTCAGTGCTCCTGCTCTGCTCGGCCTCCTCGTTTCTTGCCGGGAGCAACCACTCCTTTTTCTTTTCCTTGCTGATTTTTTTCCAACTCAAGCCCGTTTGTTCGAGAGTAGTACTAGTAGTTGTTTGTTTTCCCCAATGAATTTCCGTGTTCTACGGGGAGGGAGGCTAGCGTTTCGACTACGATTGTGTGCCGAGAGCATGCGCATGCGCATGCGCATGTTCTTGTTCAAGGTAGCATGCGAACACGCCAAGATTTTTGATGCCTGCTGCTTGGCATGGTAATACTAGTAATTTGTGTGGGGTTTTGGATCTGGATTCCGAGACCCCGCAATATCCTTGGCGTTATTGTGTGTGATTATGATCAGTAAATCGTTTGCTTCTCTCGTTAAAGAATCCACATAAACGCCATCCTTTCCGGTGCAAAGTGAAATAAAATAATAACTAGTATTGCTCAGCTCTTTGCTCCCCCATCCCTCCCTGCCTAATTTTCTCGTGGTCAGAGCTTTGCGCTGTTTCCCAAACAAGAGTTCCTAGGTGGGTTTGGGGAGCTTGAGGCTTGAGCTATCTCCGGTGCATGTGTGGTCTGAAATGGATTTTATTCTGCTTTTTTTTTTTGCGAAACAAAGAGAGATCTTAATCAACAAAAGTAGTAGCAGCAATTGGACCTGGGACATGGGGCGCAATCCACAGATCACCATACTCAGCATCTTACGAAATTCGACAAGTACTCCTGGTTAAAACAAGGATACTACTACTACCTTTTTAGCTGCTACACTCTTGAGTTTGTGCGGTTACATCCTTTTGTCAAGGAGTTGGGGTTAGCAAGTTCTATTAGTAGCTCAACTGAGGTATCAGGATTCAGGAGTGGATTTGAACAGGTTCAGTTCATGTTGCGCAAACACCTTTTCTGTAGTGCCCCCATAAAAGCCTTGTCCCGTCAGCAGCTTTCCCTGCATATGGCTTCAGACCGGCAGGGTATTGTTATTTCAGCAAAGTACATGAATGCTTGACTGCATGATTATTTCACAGTAAGCTCCATGTGTTTATGTGCTTCATTTAGATGCTTACCATTTCCTTGCATGATTCAGGATGTTTTAGGCAGACAGGATCCTGTGGCTTGCACTTCCCAAACGGGATCATGGTATGAGAACTTCAAACTCTTTCTATAGTTCAATAGCATTTGGCAATTTGCTTAGTTCATACTTGTTGCCTACCTGCCTAGGTTGAGACCAAACGCGAGCCTGCCGGAGAGGGGTTGCCTGATGGTTGGTTGAAAGAGTACAGGCCTAGAAAGGCTCGGCATGGAACTAGGGCCAGGAGGGACAAGGTGCCGTGTGTTTCCTTTGGTTAAATTGTGGAAATATTTGGAGTAAATTCCATTTTTTTTTTCAGTTGTGATCCTGTGAGCCCTGTTAAATCCTGCCACATTTTACCCCCTTAGTTATGACATTGCGACAACTTTTACCCCATTTGTTTTATTATTGTATCAGACGGATGAGTTAGATCCCTAGGACATGCTATGGAAACTTCAAACTTGTTAGGATGACATGATAGCTTACTGCATAGACAACTAGGACACATACTCGTTAGGGGCATACCAAATTATGTTGAAATCCCTCAAATTTCATCAAATTCAGTTAAGCTCCATGGAATTTTGTCAACTTTGGCGAATATGTTTCGGCTAGCTGCACCGCGCTGCTCCTTCGCCATATTGGAAATACGGCCTGAGTTTTGGACTAGTCAGCTTCCACTTCATCATGACACATTGACCCACCTTGTCAGTTTGAGGGAAGAAAATAAAATGAGGTAAAAAAATCACAAGATGACAACTAAGGAGTAAATGTGGTAAGATTGTTTAAATAGGGTAAAATTGTCACAAAGTCGTAACTGGGGGTGAAAGTGGAATTAACTCAAATAATTTAATTTGGTGTGCTTATGCTTTCACTCTGAGATGCCTGTTGCAGTCTTGGTTTCAACAGAAAAAGGTACAAAGATCCTAAAAAAGAAGTTTTGGTGATGATTTGATAGGAAACAACAACTCCTCACTTGCAGTTGGATCTGTGTGCAGTTTTCTTTAGTGGGGCTTAGACTACTACTAACCTTTTTTTTTTGCGAACATTAGACTACTACTAACCTTCCCTTTTCATTAGCTATCCTGTGGTCAACTTAGGTCAAATAAATATGCTGGTGATCTAGGTTGTATATTGCATTGTTGTTTGCTAACAACTGGATGCATGAGCAATGTGGTGAATCTTGAATATTTCTACGACTTCAACACAAAAATTCATTGAACCTTGTTCTTGTCATGATGTGAACATGAAAGTTGAAAGCAGCTAACCTCTTGCCTGTCTTTGAACCTTATATAGTACTACCTCCATAAAGAAATATAAGAGCGTTTAGATCATTACTTCAGTGATCTAAACGCTCTTATATTTCTTTACGGAGGGAGTACATGCCATTTTAAGGAAATGAATCCTTAATGAGCTGTAAGTGATTATGTTCGACCTAGAAATCAAATAATCGATAGTAACTACTCCTACTTGAGTTGTTTTCTTAGAATAGCTTTTAGGCGTTTTTCCACAAGATGGTATGTTTGACTTTGACATCATTCTGTTTATTGTCTACTTAACCCTCTGTTTTGTAGTTATAGTTGATCTAATCATTTGATATATACAGTTCTACATTGATCCTACAAATAGCTACGAATTTCGTTCTCTCAAAGAAGTTCACCACTATCTCGAATCTCAAGATACCAGTGATCGTGTTGTGACGCCAAACAAGAGAAAAATTGAGGATCTGCAGGTTTCAGGGAACCAATCTCAACATGTATGTTCCTTCTCTTATGACATTTCTTATTTGAATTTTGTCTACATATTAAACATCTTCTGTCAACTAATTATTGAATTGATAAGGTAAAAACGTTGTGAAATAAAAAGGTGTTTTCTTTTTGAGGGATGCTGCAGATACAAGGGTGGTTGCTAGAGTTTGGGTTTTACCTAATTATGCATCTATAGAAAATCACTCCCTCGGTTTTTAAATACAAGTCCTTTTAGAGATTCCAATATGGACTACATACGGATGTATATAGACATATTTTAGAGTGTAGATTCACTCATTTTTCTCCTTATGTAGTCTATATTGAAATCTCTAAAAGGGCATATATTTAGGAACGGATGTGTATAGACATATTTATGTACATGTGGATCATGTTATAACACAAGCGCCTATGGAATATCGTACAGAAACATGGCCAAATGCACCCTGCACGAAAAAGACAAAATGTTTGACTTGTTGTTTGAACAGTGTAATAGCAACCAGCCAACCACTTATCTTTTTTTGTACAGGACAAACTTGATCATATTTTTGCATGAAAATTTTCAGGTATTCATGTTATATCATCATGCATACGTATGATTTATTTGTGAAATTTAAAATTTATATTTGCATGTACATTGATTCAAGCAACAGACCTTGCATGTACATTGATTTTCCTTTTCAGGTAATATTAAATTAGTTCTAGGATAGCGCAAAAATGTTCTGTTTGCTAATGTACACTAGATAACCTATAATTTCCTGACACGCCTACAACATTCTGATAGTTTTGCTAAAACATGCCGCGCCCATTGTTTTTACCAAAATGGCAGGAGCTCTCTGCATTTTCATTAAAGGTAAGGAATGTACAAAAATTTAGGCCAGTCGCTAATCCGGCACTGTCTGCTCATTAGCAGCAGACTAAAGGGATACATCGATTAATTCTATGTCAGCTTTTCTGAAATATAAGAGAGAAGGGGTGTGGAAAGTCCTAATTGCTGAACTAATTTTGAAACAAAGTTTGGATGGTTGGATTGTCAAATCTGGATGGTCAAATTATTCTTTTAAATGAAAAAAATTCATGCTTGTGAATGTCTCAACAATATGATATATGCACATAATGGGTTGCAGTCGTACGCCCCTTCTCTCCTAAATTACAAATAAGTAACATCTTACTGGTTGCAATATAGAAGGGCAGCCAGTAATAGAGTCTCTCCACTTGTGGCCTGGAGGTCCTGGGTTCGAACCAGCCTCCTTGCAGAATTATTATGCAAGGGAAAGGCTGTTTAGAAATTCCCTTCCCCAGACCCCACCTTTCTGTGGGAGCTTTCAGCACTGGGTATGCATCTGTGAATTACCAATTTTCTAGTATCCTACAGCGTATGCCACACTTTCGCAGCCTGTTAAATTCCCCATATTGACCTAAACATCAGCATTAATGTACTCGATGAATATTAAATGTCTTGGACTGTTAGTCATATACCTGAAAGTGGTGCTAAACTGCCGATGCCCTCAGGTTTCTGTTGTACTTACAATGAGTGAATCACAAAGAACCTTTGTTGCTACCCATGTTTTCATTGTCAACCTAACTATTACTGCCCCATCTAATAGCCTTTATTTTGAAATATACAGTCTGGACGGCCATCATCGGAGCCCAAGGGTGTCTCCAAAGGGAGGCTGGCTGAATTGAAGCTTCAGATGGCAAGAGAGAAAGATCAGCCTCTGAAGCATGAATCTGCTGGAAGAGAAGAAGCAAATGTGGAGCAGAAACCCAAGGGGAAGAAGCAAAAAACTGAACCTGTGAAACAGATTGCTGCACCTGTTCGATCGTCACCTCGTTTGACTGCACTGAAAAGGGACCAGGAAGCGAATGATGTGCCTGGTGATGCACTTGTCGGCGCTACAGATACCAATGATCAGTTACAACCAGCAAAGCAGGTCAAAAATCCTAAGTCAAAGGCAATTTCCTCTCCAGTAATTCAGAATAAAGATGGAGCACATGCCCCGAGTACTTCTGGAAATGCTGAAGACAAGTATCCTTCAGCTCCTGAACAAATACTAGGAGCATCTGCTGCATGCTCGTTAACAGACGTTGGACGCCAGAATGTGCATGCTCCGCCGCAACAGAACGGACTTGTCGGAACAGCTGATGCTATGCCCGGATATTCCCTGTCGTCGCTGTTTCGAAGTATCTGGTCAGACCCATGCCTGGAGTTTGCATTCAGGACTCTTACAGGTGATATCCCTGTCCTTGACAACAACCTAGCCGTTGCAAACTACTTCATTCCACCACAGGACTCGAACAAAGGGACCGTCCCGCCCAATTGTTCATCTTCCACTTATGACGGTGCTCGGAAGAACCATGGCCAAGTCGACAGTGTCAGGCTGCCAATGCCAATGCCAAGGCCATCAGATAAGCTCTACAGCAGTGGCTGGTTCCCTCCCCAGTGAACTCCATCTGGGAAATAAGCAACAACTGCCAAAGTGCAAATAAGAAGGAATCCTTAGTTCAGGTCATAGATAAGCCTCGTAGCGCTCATCGTTAGGGTGCCTCGACAAGGATGCATGTTTTAATAAAGACTGTGTCTTGTTGTAACCGCGGTAGATGATCCATCGCTAATATTACCCATCATATGCTAGACCTTGACGGAACTTTTGAGTTTCTGTAGTAAGTTGACTTAGTAGTAACTCTTTTGTCGTGCGGTTAGCGGATAGAGACGCCGAACGGTACAGAGAAAACCTCCTGATTTTCATGGCTGGGGTTTTCACTCTGTCCGCGAAAAGCCCCTTCCAGTTCAATCAAGGATGATGCCTGTAAGACATGTTATGTTAACTGGACTAAGTTATGAGTGGATTTGGCTTCTGTGATTAGTGTCCCTGTGAATGATGGGGTGGTAGCAAATGTTGTTGTGATGTACCACTCTTCCATTGATTCTTGGAGTACTTTAGGTTAGGGTGGCTGGCAGTGGCATCTCATCTTGTGTTGTGTTATGTTTCTCTGTTTGGTCTGGCATGTACACTGTGTGGTTGGGTAATAATTGGTGGTGGTGCATCCTCCTGCAACAGTTGGTGTGAAGTTGATGCATTGGATGCCATGGAAGTACAGGTCACTGGTCTAATCTTATGTGCAGTGTGGTCCTTGAACTACTCCCACACAAGTAATCAGATAGCTAAAGTGTTTGCTCTTGTGAGAGGTCCACACCACACCACAGACCACACTGCACTGCACACTAACCTGCATTGTGAGGCTACCAAGTCAAAGTTTACATTGCAAATTGTATTTGATGTGTTGGGATTTTTCTGCTGAAAGTCTTTGATTGGGCATGATCTTGTGATGATGCAGAAGTGACTGCTGGCACATTGTCATCAGCCAGCACAGGCACCCTGTCTGCTTAAAAGCTCATTTGTAGATGGTGCAAACAAAGCTGCCGAGGCTTCCCAATGGAGTATGTGTAGGGTTAAAATGAGTCCATGATTGCTAGCTGCTCACCCAAGTTGCAGCTGCCATAATAAGGCTAGAGATCCTGCCTGTTGCTATATCATCACAATATCCAGTGCCATCATCTCATGATAGGACGCAGCTTTAAGCAGAATAATGCGCTAATCAACAGCACTAAGCAGGCTCACACTCACACATCCTCTTTCTCAACAAGCATATTCTCTGCATATTATATGGTAGTACGTGCCTACAAGGCTGCAAGGTGCTCCCGAATCCAGAAGATTTTTCTGCTAGCAACTGGGCATTCCCTTCTTTGTTCCTTGATTGTCGAGATTTCGTCGTAAGTTTCTTATTGTTTTCCTTGTTGGCAAGAAAATGTTTCCCTGACTTTCAAGTACACCGATGATGGAGCATTTCTTGACTTTTTTGTCAGGTGAAAGAACTAATTTTCCTCACTTGTGGAACTGCTCGTTTACAGTGCAAAACTGTCCCCGGTTCACAACATTGAGGCCAGAAAATGTGCTGATTTATCACCACCAGGCACCAGCAGAGATCCAGGAAAGCCGGTCCCTATAACTCTTGTCAAAAAAGAAATTTTGCGGGAAAACATCCGATCTTGTCAAAATGAAGCTTCAGAAAAACCCTTGTGAAAATTTCATGCGGGCAATAGGAAAAAGATTCTTGCTCAAAAGCTTAACAAGATAAAACCTAAAGAACCCAATCAACAATTTCTTGCATCGCTTGGAGAAAGATTCAGTGTTATTGCTCAAGGCTTGCTTAGTGTCCATCTACACATATTATCAACTCTGAAAAGAATACGCTTGATTGCAAAAGAATATATATTGCGGTTTGGACGTCGGGTTCCCCCGCAGGTAGAGGCTTAGCTTTCATGAGAGCGACTCGAGACCTGTGAATGAGTGCATGCAGTCGCAGCGCTAAAGGCTAAAGCTGCTGCTGCTGGCCGTAAGCAGAGAAAAGAAACCAACACCTACTACTACCGTATCGTTCGTTGATAAGGCCGACACATGTTTGGTGTTTCCCAATCCAGTCAGTCCATTACCAAAACGAATTAAGAAACGGTCGCCGACTATCGTTCATGGATAATAACCTATTAGAAGTTGGAACCACTTCTTCAGGGGTTGTTCGAGAAACGGATAAATTCCACTGAAAAAAACAGCACGCTATAGCGTGTAGAGAATTGTCTTCTTCAAATAAATCAAACTGATATACGCCTCGCTAATAGCGTGTTATAAAGACGTTATAAAGACGTTAATAGCATATTTTTAAAGGCGGCGCTATTTTTTGTAGCGCGCTATTTTTTTTCATTGGTAAATTCTTTGCATTGCTTTCTATCTTCTTCTACAACGAGTCAACGACCACATGCAGTGCAGCCCTCCTGCATGGTTCGAAAAAAGAAATAGATGGCGTGCGCGGTTTGTAACAGGAAAGCATCATATAATTAACAGAGAAACGAAGAGCGGTTAATCAATCAATTTAGTTAGTGTGAACTGCTCCTCGTTTCTCTGTTCTTGCTAATCCGGTTTTTCGTGCATTCGTGTGCACGCTCCGCTTATATAAAAGAAGAAGAAGAAGGAAGCATATATCGATTCATACACCGAGTTTACTCAGTGGCTTTGCAACCAACTGCAGTTGCTGTTTCAGAAGCTGGAGTGCACGCTTCTCCCTCTATCCCTGAAAGAAAAGAAAATCATGAAGTGCGCATCATTTTCTCTGAATTTTCTCCTGTGCTTTGCGTGCTCGCCGGGCAAGCCTACCGTGGCAACGCCGGCTCAACTTTTGTTTTCCAGGCCAGGCTGACCACCGCACCGCGCATACCCGTGTCAGGCTTACGCCTCATCCTCATCCTGCCATGCATTCACTCGCTCGTGCAGCACCGGCAGCACGGCACTGACTGACCACTGCAGCCGGGCCGGCCGGCCGGCCGGTTGGTTGGTGCACGCGGCCGCACTGCACATATGATTGTATACATCTACTAATACCGACCAGCGAGTAGCAGCAGGCTGACAGAAACCAAGACTAGCAACGTCCTTGTCAGGCGATGGACGATCGGTCGATGCATCGCATGGTCATACGTCTCGTCGATCGACCGTCGACGCGTCACCAAACCCGTTCGTTCGTTGATGATCACCTGCTGTTGTGATGGTTCGCGATTACACATCACACCACGGGCTGGGTTTTGGATCCGTCTGCCCTGCTAGCTGTTGCCTTGATGAGTGAGGCGCAAGGCTCCAACCGCAAAAGGCATGCATGCAGACGCAGTGCAGGTGGTGACACAACGAAGATGCAACCAAAAAGGTCCAGAGAGAGAAAACTATATATGAGAATTTTCATTTTTCCTTTTTCCTTTTTTTTTCTTTTTGGCTGTGTGCATCTTTAATGTCTAGACTATGTCTCGATATTATGTTGTTGCAGAGGCCGGGTTTAACTGGCATCATCCTGGTATTAATATTCTGTTCATCATAAAAAAAAGATCCAAAGAGAAAAAAAAATAAGATTTTCGTTTTAGCATTAATAACTTCCCACTTTCTACTTAAAAAGAAAGAAAGAAAAAAATTCATGCTTGCGAGAGCGGCGATTTGGTGCCAATTAATGAACAATATCGTGATTTAAAATAGAAAAAAGTTTTTAAAATCCAATTTTTTTTGGTGATGCAAGATGCTCCTGTGCGTGAACTCTATGCAAAATTTTGTGAAGTTTGGACAATCGAGGAGCTTGTGGCAAAAAAAAAAATCAGGCATGAACAGTGCGAATTTCAAAAGTTTCTTAGACGTCCGAAATTTGTGTTTTTTGCCATGAGCTACTTGAATGTCTAGACTTCACAAAATTTTGCACGGAGTTCACACACAGGAGCATCTTTCACCACAAAGAAATTTGGAATTTTCCGGACTCTCTTTCAATTTTAAATCGACGTACTATTCACCGGGCTCATCGGAGCCCGGGTCCAGGTTGAATTATCGCATGCTTGCTTGTTATTACAGGAGAAAAACACGTACTACTATATTGATAAGTGGGACAAAGCCTACAACCACAACGCTGTAAAAAGCTACTGCACTGCCTGGTAGTGGTAGTGGTAGTGGATGGATCGGCGAGTACGTGAGAAAATGTGTGTACTTATTATCATTATTAGTTGTGCCTTTAACCTTTTCTTTCTTTGTTTGGGTAGATAGAAAAAAGACAACCTAACTTGGAATTCAAGCCTTTGGTCGTCGATCGATCCACCCAGCCAGCAGGCAGCAGGTCAGGTACGTCGTCCTGTCGGTGACCGCATCTTCTAGGTAGGCAGAGGATCGGCTCACTGGCATTGGCCATTGGCTACTCGTTTCTCCATTCAACGGAATAAATTATACTACTACTGTACTACGGTGTTTATATTCAGTTTCAGGTTACATTTGTAGTACTGCCCAACTACTACTTCGGCCTCCGCTGTATTGTTCAGACAAGTAATCCTGCGTTTCTATCGTCAGATTATCTCTGCACTTCAGAAGTTTGATTAGGAAAGGGGGGCTGATCTTGCCGACTTGCCCCACTTGCCGCCACAGTACTACCACTGTAGTATCTGAGATGTTTTGCTGTTCAGATGCATGGATGGATGCCATTGAAATCAATCAATTCACTGCCGTGGTCCGTTGCAGTTTCCAGGCAGCATGAATGCGAAGTAGTAGGAGTAGGATTAGTATCATCGACTGGGAAGGAGAGATGGGTTGGGCCATGAATGAGTCGCCGACGCTGGACAGTTGTTACCACCCTCGATCGTATCGTATATACGGCAACAACACATGCACGCACGATACAAACAGAGCAAAGCTCCTGTCCAAATGCCACAAACAATGTACCTGTACTAGAAATCACATGATCTACCTAAATTGGTACAGACGGCCGTGGACAGGGCTGTCACGTGCTGCTACTGCTACTGCAAAAGCTATGTTATTTTTTTTGAAAAAAAATTCGATCTATTCATCTTCAATCATAACAGTAAATAAACACTAGAAATAATAAAAATTACATCTAAATCCATAGACCACCTAGCGACGACTGCAAGCACTGAAGCGAGCCGAAGGCGTGCCGCTGTCATCGCCTCTACCTTGCTGGAACAGGGCAAACTTGTTGTAGTAGACAGTCGGGAAGTTGTCGTGCTAAGGCCCCAAAGGAACAGCACACCAGAACAGCAACCGCCGGCGATGAAGAGTAGCGCAGATCGGAAGGATCCAACCTGAAGAAACACAAACGTAGACAAACTACGACCAGATTCAAGCAAATCCACAAAAGATGGATTCACCGGAGACACGCCTCCACACGCCCACCAACGGGTGCTAGACACACCGCCGGAACAGGGGCTAGGCGGAGAGAACCTTATTCCATCTTCAGGGGCCACCATCGTCTCGTCTTTATGAGTAGGAACATATAAAAATACAGCCCTCCCGCCGACAAGAGCCGGAATCCACCGTGCCGCCATGGCCCTAAGGCCACCGGAGGCGAGGCGGCCAGGCGGCGACGCGAGCGGGAGACAGAGGAACCCTAAACTTTTCATGTGGGAGGAGGCCACTTATGACTTGTAATAATCTACTTTCACTCAAAACTTCTTTTCAAGGAGTTAAGCCACATCTAGTCGAACTCTCGCCCCCTTTCTTCCCCTCCTCTAGCACTCGCGTCGTCCCCCCGAGGGAGACACGGGTGGTGGTGCCATAACCTCTCCCCTCCGACCCTCTCCTCTCCTCCCTGTCGTCGTTGTCGGCCAGATCCGCCAAGGCAAAGCCCTGCGCCATAGCTGGCGGTGGGGCATTTCCCCCTCGCGCATGGTTGGCCGGAGCGGGACGCCAGGCTCAAGCAGGGGCGCTGAGGTCGTAAGAGCAACTCCAACGGGCCGACCCAAACGGATGGCGCATTTGTCCACTTTTTGTCCATTTGGGTTGGCGCCCTTGGCGTCCTTGATTTTGCATTTGGGTCGGCGGTCATGTGGCCGACCCATTTCATGTCCGCACTCAATTTTAAAAAAGGCCTGTCGGTGTCAAAACCGGCGGATCTCGGGTAGGGGGTCCCGAACTGTGCGTCTAGGCGGATGGTAACTGAAAGTGCGTTATATCGACTAGAGGGGGGGTGAATAGGCGATTTTTATGAATTCTTCACTGAGGAATTTGCCGGTGAGGAAATTCCTTAGCGAAGAACTACTTGCAGCGGAATAAGTACTCAGAAGTAAGCATAAGAGAATGCGGACATGGTCATCATGATGAAATGAAGACAATCAAAGAGTACAGAAAGCGTAAACACAGGATAGCACAAGATGAAGACAAACAGATCAAGAAATTAAACCGAGGAAATTGAGAAAGTCTTCTACCAAAGTCTCCAAACACAGATATGAATGAACACTCAACACGAATGAGGAAATGAGAGGGTTGAGGAAATAGAACCAGATAAGGTTGGTGAAGACAATGATTTGGTAGACCAGGTTCAATCATTTGTCTCGCTTATACGTCTGGTTGGAGCGGCCGAGTATTTAAACTCGAGGACACACAGTCCGGACACCCAGTCGGCCGAGCACGTAGCTCTGGACACAAAGTCCTCACCGTATTCTCCTTGAACTAAGGTCACACAGACCTCGTCCAATCACTCGTGGTAAGTCTTCAGGTGACTTCCAAACCTTCACAGACTTGGTCACTCGGCGATCCACAATTCCTCTTGGATGCTCAAGACCATGACGCCTAACCGTCTGGAAGAAGCACAGTCTTCAAAGGTAACAAGCGTCGGATCCATGCAGGATCAATCTCTTGATGATGCTCAATCACTTTGGGTTTGTAGGGGTTTGGTGTTTGGGTTTTTCCTCACTCGATGATTTTAGCTCAAAGTCCTCGGAGGATGGGTTGCTCTCAAATGACAAGTGTCAAGTTTCTCTCGAGCAGCCAACCAGCTAGTGGTTGTAGGGGCGGCTATTTATAGCCTAGGGAGCAGCCCGACATGATAAGACATAAATGCCCTTCAATGATAAGGACTGTTAGGTGGATAAGATATTTTGGGACGTTTGGCCAAGACCTGACCTTGATCGGAAATTTGACTCTCAAATTCCTCGGGGCTATCATGTTCCTCACTGTGTAGGCAATCCGACCTTTGGCGAATTCCTAACTCCTCGGTCGAACAAATTCCTCGTGACGGAAAGAACTTCGTCTCACATCAAGAAATTGACTGAATCGTATGAGATTTCCAAAGGCTTCACTCAAGGGATTGGTAGGTGTAGGATTTTGAGTTGAGCATCACATGGAAATTTTTCCTTAGTATTTCCTCGACCCCCTTTAACGAAGACGGTGTTTCCTATGACTCAAGAAAGAGAAAGCGAAACTACAAAAACAAAAGTCTTCACGCTTCATGTTCCTCAAATGAATACCAAGTCTTCAAGGTCACACCAATTTCTTCACTTTCAAAGTCTTGAGAAAGTCTTAAGAATATCAAAGTCTTGATCGAAGAACTTCATTTTTAGGGTCGACTTTCTCTGTAAATATCAAACTCCTCATAGACTTATAGACCTGTGTACACTCACAAACACATTAGTTTCTTAACCTATAAGTCTTCAATACACCAAAATCACTAAGGGGCACTAGATGCACTTACAATCTCGCCATTTTTGGTGATTGATGACAATATAGGTTAAGTTTTCAACAGGGATAAACATATGACGTGTAAATACTGATATTGAGGAATTTGATTGCAAGATATAGAAGAACTCCCCCTGAAGATGTGCATAGTGAGGAATTTGCTTTTGAGGCAATGCACATTTGAAGAGTTGAATCATGGAGATCTCCCCTATATCTTGTAATTCATACACGCATTTGACATATAATATGAAGAATTTGAAATGCATGATGAAATATGGTGCTTGATGAAATTCAGCATGCATACAATAACATTAATGAGGAACAGGCATGCAATAACGCATCAAGAGTATCAGAGCACAGTGCATCAAAATTATCAAAGCACCATCGGGTTTAAGATTACAACTCGATCCAATAAAAGTTTCAGAAGAACGAGAGTTGTAACTTAACAAAAATTATTGCCCATATAATAGACCCGCTTGAAGACTAACTCAAATTTCTCCCCCTTTGTCATCGAATGACCAAAAGGATCAAACCGAGGACTAACTCCTGAAGAATTTCAAGTTGAAGAAGGAGCGCTTGACGTTGTTAGGGGTCGATTGTCGTAGTGGGGCCTGCCATGATGTCGCCCAAGTCTTCATTTTCATCGGTGTCTCGTGATGAAGAATAGGAGCTGGCCACCAAGGAAGGAACTTTGACCTTCTTGTATTTCTTGGAGGAGGTGCGAGACCAGTCAAATTCTTCCTTGAGACCCATTGTCTTCAGTTCTTCCATGTTGTAGACATTTGAAAGAACAGCCAGTGTGCTTGAAGGTTTCATGGAGATAGTAGTGGTTTTTCTTCACTGCATTGTGTGTAGAGGTCATGTTGTGAAGAATTGAACGAAACTGACGCTTGACCCATTTATGATTGCGATCAACCTTCTGATGAAGACTGAGGAGTAACTCACGATCAGTCATCACCCTGGGTGCTGTGGCTTGAGGACTTTGCTTGGCCGAGGTATTTGCGGCAGAGTCATGTGTGGCAGAGTCATCATTGGTGGAGTAGGATGCAACTTTGCGAAACTGTCCATCCAATGGACGAATGCCTTCATCGATCACACCAGTTGCCTTGCCCTTGTCATCACCGAGGTAAATGTCCGTTTGAGGACTTCAATCGGGGCAAGTAGCTGCAGTGGTTGAGTATCGCCTTTGTAATTGAGTGAAGACCTTGTCCTGATGAATCTCATTATGCAAGGCGCATAAGGCTTCAGCTCAAATGGTGACATAGCAATGTTTGCCAGAGTCCTCATGAAGAAATCATGGAAGTTGACGGGAACGCCATGAATGACATTGAAAAGCATATTATCCAGGACTCATTGTCTTCGTCAGAATTCGATAGACAGTCCGAGGCACATACAATAATTCCTTGACGAGGAATTTGGTTTTTGGGGCCTGCCCTGGCTTCAAAGGCTTCATCAGCACTTGCATATAGTGATTTGAAAGCTTCGTGTTCGTTGTAGATACAACGAGCACCATCAAGTGGAGGACTGAGTGGTAGGGCACGAAGCAATTGATTCTTTGGTGCCTTGTAGTGAGTATTTTCAGACATCCGCCTAACACCCATGAGTTCACGTCTTGGCGTCTCCGGTGATGTGCAGCGTTGCATAGAATTGAAGAATGAGTTCTTCATTCCAATCACGTATGTCAATGCAGAAATTGAAGTCTGCATCATGAAGAACAACGAGGACTGGCTCAACGCCTGGCATATACTCCATGTACACATGAGGAATATGTGCATTATCTAAGACTTTGTATTTTTTGAAGAGCACTGAGTAATAGAAATTGGCTTGACCGCGGTCCGTAAACGCCTCTTCCTTATGCGAGCAGAATCATATGGATTGTAATCGATGAAGAATACATGCTCATTGAAGAAATCTTCACCTTGAACTTTTGCTTTGTTGAGAAGGGATTCTTTGGCTTTGGCGGTGGAGTGTCGATGAGTTGCATCACGACCTCTGGAATCGCAATCTCGTGTTCTTGGTGAGGAATTTCTTGTTCCTCTACAGTGCGGTCCCGAGGATCAGCAGAAGAGTTCATCGGCGCTAGTGGCTGGAATTTCTTCATGGATGATGACGTGGGATGAGTTTCTTGAGTCCATTTGAACTGTTGGAGCAGGGACCGAGGAATCTGTTGGATTGGGGTGAAGAGTGGAGAATTTGGATCTTGACTTTCCCAAAAGTCATCGTTCATCACCGGCGTTGTGCTTCCAATATCCACATCTTCTTCAATTTCTTCAACACCGGCCTCTTCACCGTGTGAACCGAGGCATAGGCGAGGAAATGATTGGGGTTGAAGGGATTGCTTCCACTTCAATTTCTTCATCAATCTGCTCTAACGAAGCAGCAGAATGATTTTCTTCATCAGATCCGCTTGGGATCACATAATCTTCATCAAAAGGACAAGGTCCTTTGATGGAATTGAGGAAATTGGAACAACATCAATTGGATTTTCAAAGGAGCTGGTCATTGTCTTCATTTTCTTCGCATCCGAAGAATTTGACGCAGCTGATGCTTTCCGTTTCTTCACCGCAGCTCGCGCAGCCTTGGTCTTCTTCTCATCGAGGCAGATGGAAGAATTAGAGTTGGTGTTGGCGCAGGAGGAGCTGAGGAATCTGGTTGATTTTCCTCAGGTGCAACTGATGCAGTTGCCCTGACTTGTTCAGTTTTTCCAGGCGCACCACTAGTGGATGCCCTGGCAATTTCTTTAGCGGCTGGAATGGGATCATCAGCCCTGGAACTAGCATTGTCTTGACCTTTGAACTTCATCGGTGGTCTTGGCATGTTCTTCGATCTGCTGAGTGAGGCTCCGACTGAGGAATTTCTTGTTGCGTTAGGGCAGCAACATTGGTGAATTTCTTCGTCAGTTGATTTAATCGACTTTGGCTCCTTACCAATCAGCATAATAGGAGTCAAATTTGTCGCCGAGGGCTTTGATGTCGACTGCGTCTTGATAAGTTCTTGAGTTTTCATCTTGACAACATTTTTCTTCAGCAGTTTCTCCTTTACATCTGCGATTTCTTGATCTCTCGGCGTATCAAATTTCCATTTCTCCTCTGGATGAAATGAGTCAGCATGTGACTTTGGCGGTGTCAACTTGAAGTCGAGCATAGGAGTGTTTGGGTCCTTGTGCCAGCGATCAATGTAGTCTAGGATCGCTCTTGGATCCAATGAAGTGGCATTGTGTGTGCCTTTGGCTCTAGCGGCCCTTTCTTGGCGGTCTCGATGATTTCCGCAAGTTCATCATCATCAGCCTCATCATCTTCGTGTGGCTCTTGGAAGGCGACATGTTTCTTCTTGGGACTTGGCCGAGGACCTCGTCCAACAGTGGCCTTAGTCTTCATGAGTCGGGCCAGATGAAGACTTTGGTGCAGCTGAGGAACTTGCTGAAACACCAGAGGCAATGGAGATGCCTGCAGTCCTTTGGCACGTGGCCAGATGCACAGGTGCTGAGGACTTTGTCGGAACTGCTGAGGATTTTGTAGGAGCGGGAGCAGCATGAGGAATTGGCCGTGAGGGCACAGCTGAGGAACTTGGCCATGAGGGCACTGTTGGTGAAGCACTTGGCTTGTGTGCGGGCTTCTTTGCCATAGATTTTCTTGGCTTGACAGAGGCCTCAGTGGCAGCAGCAGTAGCAGAGTCCTCATTGAATTTCCTCACTGCCTTGTTGGCTTGTCTTGCCAATTTGGCTTGGCGCTTGGCCCATTCTTCAGGAAAGTCCTCACCACGCTTGATGCTGGTGGGGTCAGCTTCTTGACCAGGTGCCAATGGAGCTCTTGGGCATGGAGGATTGAGAGCGAATTTCTTCATGTACTTTGGAGTTACATATCTGTACTCCCTCCATTCCCTTGCCCATCTCCGTTCAATCCTTTGAATGTGCACCTTGCGCTGATTTTTATTTTCTTTGCCGAACTCGGCTTCATCAGGTGTGCAATAATCAGCATATATTTCCTCAGGGATTTCAAATGCAGTCATGACCTCAGGCCTCTTTCCTCCTTTCTGTGGCTTCTTTCCTTCTTGCCATATTCTTCAGGTGAGGAATTTGAACAAACGAACTCTCTGAAGAAGTATGCAACTTTTCTTCGAGGAATGCTGCAAATGAGTTAAGTTGATGAGAACCTAGTGATTCAGCAGCGGACATGAGTACCTATGAACAGAGTATAGTTGCGAGGAATTTGGAGAGGTCATATGCGTTCTCAGAAGGTTTTTCAAAAAGAACTAGTTTGAGGAATTTGACGGATGAGCCTTGAAGAATTTCACTAAGCGATCTTTGTCTTAGGTTCGAGTTGTATAGATCGAGGATCCACACAATTGAGGAATCTTGAAGAAAATCATTGCTTAGAGAAACGAATCAAGAGCATATTTTGTTTGAGGTGTTCATATGTGTGGAGATTTGAAGAATAAACACCTTTGAAGATTTTCAGGAAGGTTTGAGAATCAAAGCGAGTAATAAAAGTAACTTTTAATTACCCGAAGTGAAGAACACGACGAACTAAGAAGAACAGATGGGAAGTTCGTCAGTTCAGATCTTCCACGCCCTAACTTGGCGGAGGAAGACAGCTACGGCGGCGACGGAGTGAAGATTTCCGCGGTCGGCGCGAGTACGTCGGCGATGAGGTCGAGGCAGTGAAGCTCTTCCTCACCAGCGACGATGGAGTAGCGGCGGCGCTAGGGTTTGAGAAGCTCGAGCGAGAGAAAGCGGTCGAGCGGAGTAAAGGAAGTGAGGAAGGGGAGAGGGGGTATATATAGCCATGGTGAAAAACTGTTCGCCCGAAGATTTGGGACGAACGTGCCCCTGACCCTTCTCATTCACTTGACATGTGTCACCCACGCATCTTGAAAAGTGGAGATCGTGTTAGATCGTGGGTGAATAGATAAATCCATCGTGGGATGCGGAACGGTTTATGTGGCAAAACCAAAAGTTTGGATAAGATCAGTTTTAAAGTTACATTACGCAATTTCTTGGTGACAAGGATACAAAGAAAGATTTTGAACGAGTTTCAAATAGAACGCACATGAAGAATTTGTGAATAGATTGGGTTGAGTATAGCATAGAGGGGAAGGGTCGATCACATTCACTTAGCAGAAAAAGCAACTTGAAGAATTAGCCATAAGTGAATGCTGTAGAGGACATAAACCCATATATATATATATATATATATATATATATATAACTAATGAAGAAAAAAGACGGAAATAGTGAAGATTTTGAAAAGTAGAAGAATTTGAAAAACTGAAGAATTTCAAAACTGAGGAAAAACTCAAATTGAAGATTTTCAACTTTGGTGGTGGCGTGACCCAATCAGTATAAGAATGATGATTTCAGACACCGCGTACAATTGTCGTAGGGTTCTGAGAATCAAATTCCTCACACTTAGAGAGTTATTCTTCATTGATTGAAGAAAAACGTTTCTTCATGTGTTGCACATCTAAGTCATCAATTTTGCATAAGTGTCAGGATGTGTGTCCTTTTCAAAGAACATTCGAAGATTCTAAGATATTTAGCTCACACCGCAACTTGTTAAATCTCTTCTCATCCAAGGGCTTAGTGAAGATATCGGCTAGCTGTTCTTCAGTCTTCACATGCTCGATGGAGATGTCGCCTTCAACACATGATCACGAAGAAAATGATGACGAATTTGAATGTGCTTTGTCTTCGAGTGCTGAATCGGGTTGTGAGCAATCTTGATGGCACTCTCATTGTCACAAAGAGAGAGGCACATTCTTCACGTTGATGCCGTAGTCCTTGAGAGTTTGCTTCATCCACGGCAATTGAGCACAACAAGAGCCGGCAGCAATGTATTCAGCTTCCGCAGATGAAGCGGTGATACGCAATTGCTTTCTTCGAGGACCAACGGACCAAAGATCGTCCGAGGAAATGAAAAGTACCAGATGTTGACTTGCGGTCCACACGATCACCAGCATAGTCAGTCGTAATATCCAATGAGATCAAAAGTAGAGCCCTTGGGGTACCATAATCCTAGTGTTGGTGTGTGAGCTAGATATCGAAGAATATGCTTCACAGCCTTATGGTGTGATTCCTTCGGTGTAGGTTGAAATCGGGCACACATGCAAACACTAAGCATTATATCTGGCCTATATGCACATAAGTACAATAGAGAACCAATCATGGAGCGGTATACATTGTGATCGAAGTCAATACCATTTTCATCAGTGCATAGATGGCCATTTGTGGGCATAGGAATTTTGACGCCTTTGCAATCTTGCATGCCGAATTTCTTCAGGACATCTTTGAGGTATTTCTCCTTAGATATGAATATGCCATTGTGTTGTTGACGAATTTGAAGACCTCAGAAGAATTTCAACTCTCCCATCATAGAAGTTTGATATTCTTCACTCATCATATAGGCAAATTCATCACTATAACGTTGGTCAAGACTGACCAAAGATAATATCATCAACATATATTTGGCACACAAACAGTTCACCATCATATGATTTAGTAAAGAGAGTAGGGTCGAGTGAAGATTGTGAAGCCATTCTTCACGAAGAATTCCTTCAATGTATCATACCACGCCTGGGGGGCTTGTTTGAGACCATAGAGGGCCTTGTTGAGTCTCAAGACTTTGTCGAGGATTCTTTGGATCTTCAAAACTGGGGTTGAGCAACATATACTTCTTCCTCAAGCTTACCATTGAGGAATGCACTTTTCACATCCATTTGATATAAAGTGATATTGTGATGGTTAGCATAGGCAAGTAATATGCGAATAGACTCAAGTCTAGCAACAGGTGCAAAAGTTTCATCGAAATCAATTCCTTCAACCTGTGTGTAGCCTTGACCTACAAGTCGTGCCTTATTCCTCACCACAAGACCATTTTCATCTTGCTTGTTGCGGTAGATCCACTTTGTGCCAATGATATTATGCTTGCGAGGATCTGGACGTTTGACCGGTTCCAGACATTGTTGAGCTCGAATCGATGTAATTCCTCTTGCATGGCCTGAATCCACTCGGGCTCGAAATGCTTCATCTACCTTAGTGGGCTCTGTGATAGAGACAAAAGCATAGTGCCCACAAAAGTTAGATAAATGTGAAGCTTTTGAGCGTGTGAGAGGACTGGCGCTTCAATGTCATCGATGATCTTGTCAACTTGCACTTCTTTTTGCAACGCGAGGATGAGCTGGTTGTCGTCGAGGAATTTGATCATTTTCCTCAAAGCACCATTGTCTTCAAAGATTATCTTCAGTGCATCATTTCGACGTTCTTCACAGATAGGAATGAATTCTTCAACAGATTCTTCAAGAGGGAATGACATCCTCAGTTGCCTTTGAACTTGACAGATTCCTCGGTCTTGGTTCATCTAACACGGAAGGTAGGTGCTCTCTTTGCGAGCCATTAGTTTCATCGAACCGCACATCTACAGATATCAACAATCTTGTGAAGAGCGATGTTGAAGACTCAGTAGGTGTGCGAGTCATTTCCGTAACCAAGCATAAAACCTTCATGTGCTTTCGGTGCAAATTTAGAACTGTGATGAGGATCTCTAATCCAGCATTTAGCAATCAAGACTTTGAAATAACTCACATTGCGTTTCTTGTCGTTGAGGAGTTCATAGGCAGTCTTCTTGAAGAATTTGTGAAGATATACTCTGTTGATGATGTGGCACGCGGTATCAATTGCATCAATCCAAAACGACTAGGCGTTTTGTATTCATCAAGCATAGTGCGAGCCATCTCAACAAGAGTTACATTCTTGCGCTCCACGACGCCATTTCTTTGAGGAGTATAGGGAGCAGATAACTCATGAGTAATACCAAGTTCATCAAGATAGGCATCAAGACCGAATTCTTGAACTCAGTTCCATTGTCACTCCCGATGTGTCTGATCTTCACACCAAAGTTAGTTGAAGCCCTCGAGGAAAATCGTTTGAAGACTTCCTGCACTTCATTTTTGTAAATAACAATGTGTACCCATGTGTAACGAGAGTAATCATCAACAATAACAAAGCCATATAGAGATTCATCATTAGTGACTGCTGAGTAATGATTAGGAGCAAAGAGGTCCATGTGAAGCAATTCGAAGGGACGAGTAGTGGTCATGATAGTCTTTCTTTGGATGCTTGGCCTTGGTCATTTTTCCAGCTTCACAAGCTCCACACAAGTGATCCTTGAGGAATTTGACATTCTCAATGCCAATGACATGCTTCTTCTTTGCAAGCGTGTGCAAATTCCTCATGCCTGCGTGACCAAGTCGCCGATGCCATAGCCAGCCTTATACGAAGCTTTTGCAAGTAGACACACGGCTGGTTGTGGTCCTCAGAGAGAAATCAACAATATACAAGTCTCCTCTCCTAAAGCCTTGAAGACTTTGGAATTGTCAGCTTCCATAATCACAACACAACGATACTTGCCAAAGATAACAACCATATCAAGATCACAAAGCATTGAGATCGACATGAGGTTGTATCCTAAGGACTCAACAAGCATGACTTTGTCCATGTGTATGTCCTTAGAGATCGCAACCTTACCAAGACCCAATACCGACTTTTGCCTTTGTCAAGAAAGATGATATGCTTCAGATGTGACGGTGATAAGGGAGCATCCATCAATAGATTCTTGTCACCAGTCATGTGATTTGTACATCCACTATCGAGAACCCACTCGGTGGCTTTGGGTTGATCATCCACGCAAATGAATTAGTGCAACTTACGATCTCATATACTTCATCGGTGAAGAATATGATATCAAGTTCATCAGATGAATTTCATCGAGCGATATAATGATAAGCGGTATGAGGACGTGTGAAATGAAAGGTCATTTCATCATGATTAGCCTGCGTCCTTTCAGCATTTTTGTCGGGCCCCAAAGAAATTCTTGAGACGTTTAAAGCACGCCCGAGACCTGACTCGTAGAAGAGGTTAGTTCTTTTCTTCACCACCCACATCTGAAGGGGTGGCAAAGAGTTCATCACTCATGCGAGCACCATATGAGAATGGTGGCATAGAGGCCAATCCATTTCGTTTCACATAAGAGGGGTTAGGGTAAGCATATGAATAAGCAGAGAAATTCTTCGAGGACTTATGAACATATTGGTTTGAAGAATAATGCACATATTCATAGCCCTTAGATCTACCTAAAACAGAGTTGTTAGCACGATGATAATCATATGAGGACTTTGATCCTTTTGAGGAATTTGATCCACGTGAGGAATTTGGTCCGTATGAGGACTTGGATCCATATGAAGAATTTGGTCCATATGAAGAGTTTGATCTGGGGTTCCTATTCTTCACAGGTGGTGTCATGAGGACATTCACTGAAGACTTTCAAGGCACTTCTTGGGAACCCAGATTTTCTTCATAGGGGAACCGTTCTCGTAGTTAGTGCCAACATATCTAGCAAATACTTCACCATTCTGATTTTTGAACAGTTTATAGTTGGAGTCAAATGACTCATCGGAAGAATGAGGAGATTCGCATGTAAAGCCAGATAAGTTAGATGGATCAAGCTGGAGGTCCCTTTGCGGCAACCCATGAGGTTTTGGGATCTTGCTCGGGGCTTCCAATATGTTCCATCAAGATTGAGTTTCCTCTCAAAGGCAATACCCTCTTTCCTAGGGTTCTGTTGAGGATCTACTTTTAAGCACATCACAAAGAGTCTGATGCCCTTTGAGGATTTTGTACATGCCTGTCATGTACAATTCCTTTAGCCCTGCATCGTCAGTGATACTTGCAATGTCCTCAGATGAGGAATTAGTGATAGCAGAGGCAGGTGAAGAATTTGTAACAGTTGAAGCATTTGAACATTCGGTGAAGAATTAGCGATTCACGTTCAACGCACTTTAAGCATGGAGGAACAAATTCTTCATGAGAAGCGCTGATTTGTTGAGCAAGTAATGAATCGCGCTCCTTCGAAGATCTTCATAACTCACTCTTAGCTTCTCAAGATCTTGCTTTCTTTGAAGAAATTCATAAGAAAGTTTCTCATGATCGCACAAGAGAGTGTTATGATGACCTTGAAGGTTGTCAAACCTAGACTGAAGTCTCTGAAGATTTTCGATCGGGGCTTTAGTGCGATCCATTTCTTCACCTAACATATCATCACTCTTATCTAGCATGTTTTGAACCTTTTCAAAAGCCCTTTGTTGTTTTACAGACAATCTTAGCAAGTTTTGAGTAATCGGGCTTTAGATCTTCATCGATTCATTTTCACTAGATTCAGAGGAGGTATATTTGAGTACCTTGGCACCCTTTGCCATGAAGCAATAGGTGGGAGCGTAGTCATCACTATCTTCATCAGCTTTGTTGGTGAGGTCATTTTCTTGAGACTTGAAGATGGACTTGTCGATTTAAAGCAAGAGCGAGAGCTAGACTCGCCACACCAGACTCAGATTCTTCTGATGCCTCCTCTTCCTCATGTTCCTCAGATTCAGCTTCTGAGTCCATTTCCTTGCCAATGAATGCCCGAACCTTCTTGGAGCTGCTTTTCTTGTGAGAAGAGGGCTTTGAGGATTTTGATGATGAAGATTTGACGATTTCTTCTTCTTCTTAGCGTCATCGTAACTGTAATCCTTGTATTTCTTCTTCTTTAATTCCTTTTCCCAATCGAGGACAATCTTGAATGTAGTGACCAGGTTCCTTGCATTTGTGGCAAAGTCTTCTCTTATAGTCCTTTGGATGAGGAATCACCGCTTCTTGAGGATTTTCCAAAGCGACCACGCCTTGAGAACTTCGGAATTTCTTCACAAGCGGTGCTAGCTCTGGCTTAATTCTTGAGGATCTCCAAGGCTACTACCGAGTCTTCACACTCAGATTCGCATACAGCCTTGGCCTTCGTGGCACGTGTTTTCCATAGCTAGAACCATAGAGATCTCTCTTTTGACAAGTTGGAACTCATGAGTATTTAGCCTCTCGAGGATATCAATTTGGATCAAGTGACTTGTAGTCAGACGCTCTTGTATCATCGGTGCGAGTATCAAATGAGGAATCAAGCGATCTCAACAATTTCATCACCACCTCATGGTCGGTGATGTCGATGGCACCAAGCGCTTGAAGCTCATTTGAGATGTCAGTGAGGCGATCGAAGGTTTGTTGAACATTTTCGTTGTCGAGTCTTTTGAAGCGGTTGAAGAGATTGCGAAGAACATCAACTCGAGAGTCACGCTGAGTTGAGACTCCTTCATTTACTTTGGACAGCGTGTCCCAGATGAGCTTGGCAGTTTCCAAAGCACTCACTCTTCCATATTGTCCTTTGCTCAGATGGCCACACATGATATTCTTCGCTTGAGAATCGAGTTGCTTGAATCTCTTCACATCGGTAGCATTCAGAGAAGGTGTGACTGAGGGAACACCATTTTCCACAACATACCAGAGATCGTTGTCAATTGCCTCAAGATGCATTCGCATCTTGTTCTTCCTAGGGGTAGTCCGTCACATCAAAGGTAGGACACCTGCCGAGACCTTGATCATACCTGCGGTCGACATAACTAAAACTCCGGTGGTTAAACCAAAATCACACGTAACTAGGGATTACCTTGCTCTTATAACAATTGAAAGTGCGTTATATCGACTAGAGGGGGGGTGAATAGGCAATTTTTATGAATTCTTCACTGAGGAATTTGCCGGTGAGGAAATTCCTTAGCGAAGAACTACTTGCAGAGGAATAAGTACTCAGAAGTAAGCATAAGAGAATGAAGACATGGTCATCATGATGAAATGAAGACAATCAAAGAGTACAGAAAGCGTAAACACAGGATAGCACAAGATGAAGACAAACACACTGAAGAAATTGAACTGAGGAAATTGAGAAAGTCTTCACCAAAGTCTTCAAACACAGATATGAATGAACACTCAACACAAGAATGAGGAAATGAGAGGGTTGAGGAAATAGAACCATAAGGTTGGTGAAGACAATGATTTGGTAGACCGGTTCCAACTGCTTGTCTCGGTTATGCGTCTGGTTGGAGCGGTGAGTATTTAAACTCGAGGACACACAGTCCGGACACCCACCACCGAGCACGCAGCTCAGGACACCAAGTCCTCACCGTATTCTCCTTGAACTAAGGTCACATGACCTCGTCCGATCACTCGTGGTAAGTCTTCGCGACTTCCAAACCTTCACAGACTTGGTCACTCGGCGTCCATAATTCCTCTTGGATGCTTCTAGACCATGACGCCTAACCGTCTGGAAGAAGCACAGTCTTCAAAGGTAACAAGCGTCGGATCCACGCAGGATCAATCTCTTGATGATGCTCAATCACTTTGGGTTTGTAGGGGTTTGGTGTTTGGGTTTTCCTCACTCGATGATTTTAGCTCAAAGTCCTCGGAGGATGGGTTGCTCTCAAATGACAAGTGTCAAGTTTCTCTCGAGCAGCCAACCAGCTAGTGGTTGTAGGGGCGGCTATTTATAGCCTAGGGAGCAGCCCGACATGATAGGACATAAATGCCCTTCAATGATATGACCGTTAGGTGGATAAGATATTTTGGGACAGGTGGCGAAGACAAGAACGGTCGGAAATTTGACTCTCAAATTCCTCGGGGCTATCATGTACCTCCTTTGTGTAGGCAATCCGCACTTGCGAATTCCTAACTCCTCGGTCGAGAACAAATTCCTCAGAGACCGAGAAGAACTTCGTCTCACATCAAGAAATTGACTGAAGCTGTATGAGATTTCCAAAGGCTTCACTCAAGGGATTGGTAGGTGTAGGATTTTGAGTTGAGCATCACATGGAAATATTTCCTTAGTATTTCCTCGACCCCTTTAACAAAGACGGTGTTTCCTATGACTCAAGAAAGAGAAAGCGAAACTACGAAAACAAAAGTCTTCACGCTTCATGTTCCTCAAATGAATACCAAGTCTTCAAGGTCACACCAATTTCTTCACTTTCAAAGTCTTGAGAAAGTCTTGAATATCAAAGTCTTGATCGAAGAACTTCATTTTTAGGGTCGACTTTCTCTCAGAATATCAAACTCCTCATAGACTTATAGACCTGTGTACACTCACAAACACATTAGTTTCTTAACCTATAAGTCTTCAATACACCAAAATCACTAAGGGCACTAGATGCACTTACAGAACAGGAGACAAGGGACGCGATGTTTTTACCTGTGTTCGGGCCCTCTCGATGGAGGTAATACCCTACTCCTGCTTGATTAATATTGATGATATGGGTAGTACAAGAGTAGATCTACCACGAGATCGAGAGGCTAAACCCTAGAAGCTAGCCTATGGTATGATTGTTGTATATCTCTATCGACTAGCCTTGGCCTCGGTTTATATAATGCACAAGAGGCCTAGGATAACAAGAGTCCTAGCCCGAATATGCTTTGGTGGGGAGGAGTCCTTGTCTTGATCGCCAAGTCTTGTGGAATCTTCCTTGTATGCGGCAAGCTGTCCGGACTGGCCCATGAGTATCTGACCATGGGGATCCTCGGCCCAATCTAACTGATCGGGAGACGGCGTGGTGAGCACCCCTAGTCCAGGACACCGTCAAGAGCCCCTGAACCGGTCTTCAAGTTGGGGACGCTCCTCGATTCTTCGAACTGTTCTTCATCTTGGTCGTCGATCTTGAAAACTGGTTCAACAAATCTTCTCATCTTCGATCTTGAGGATCGTGAAATGCATTCGACGAGTTTACACGTCGGGTATCCGAGGAGCCCCTTTAAGTTTCCGGCCTTTATCAATGCCTTGTTATTTTTATGCCACACCTCGGGTTTGAAGTTTTTCCCGGGAGGCAGTGTCCTCTTGCGTCCGAGCTCCAACGCCGAACTGCATTCGAGGTATCTTTTGCGTACCGAGCACCAATGCCGGACCGCTTCCAGCCTCTAACGCCGAATGTATCCGAGCTCCAACGCCGGACTATGTATCCGAGCTCCAACGCCGGACTGTATCCGAGCTCCAACGCCGGATCAGATCCGAGGTGTCGTAAATCACCTTGGTTCAAAGAAGTTTGAAGGAGTTTAGCTGAGTTTAATGCCGGAAATGCCCTCTATGGAGCTGACCACTAGCGTCCGAGCTTTATGCCGACTGCTTCCGAGGTGGTGCACCACGAATGTGGGCCAATTTTTGTCAATATTATTGATTGGTGCAATTTATTCTCTGCCGAGATACATAGCCAAGAGCCCACAAGGTGTGTATCGGTCTAAAACCCGAGATGCACACGAAGGATGACGTAAGACCGCTGATCCCGATGGCCGAGACTCGGGTTGATTTGCAAAATCGGCCCGAGGATCAAGTCCTAGCTTCGGCAGAATACTTGGACACAAAAGCGGCATGCTCAGCCCTCGAGACTCGGGTTGGGTGCGGCCGACCAACCCGAGGATCAAAATCTCCTCAAACTGTATTGCACTTAAAATTTTACGCATAGAACAGTAATGCAAGAGCCCGAGACATCGGGTCGGGTGGCAACACCGCATCGTGGGATTGATGTGTCCCTTTAATATTTGTAAATAATAAGCCCGAAGCCCAAGAGCCCCGAGCCTTAATGCGGGCACGGGTGGCCGAATTAAGGATCGATATCCATAGTAAAATCACAAATTATGTGTAATGACTCAATGTATCCAAGTACTTTATGTCATTAATGCTCGGATCCGCCTTGTACAAAACTTTGTTGACCGACCATCGGCTTCAACCTCCTCGGCCAGCAGCCGAGGAGTGTTTGTCCTACTTTATAAAGCCTTTATGAGGGCAAAGATTTACGACAAACAAGGCAATCCGGCCATACGATTTTATAAACAAAGGTATGCAGAGAGATATGTTATATTACTGTTTAACGGAAGAAATGTCTTCCAAAGATAATAGTCCCGCTTATCGGTTCCTTTCTTGGGTTGTCATGCTAAGCATGATCATGAAACCTCAGCTCAATGTAAGAGCAAAATATTGAGGATTTAGTTTGGGAGGCCGATTACTAGCCCCGGTAGTGTTGGCGGCAATCGAGGTCAAGCCGAAACACTTCGCCAATGTTATGAATGGCCCGTCATTTAATGTAGTCATCGGATCGCTGACCAGTTTACACCTATTGTGACGATCAGTTTTCGGCTTTCTCCATCGAGGTGCTTGACCATGCAGCTGGAAGCACAATCGCAGTGGTTCTCCTTGCACACCTAGCCGAACAAAGAGGAACGTAGGAGGCAAGCGAGCCGGGCAACCCAACTATTGATCAAGACACAATTCAAACTGATGCATATATAGCAATATCCGAGAATGTTTTGCCGAATCTCTAAAGGTGTCCGCGTTGCCTTCATGAGACTTGTGCTGAAAACACACAAATAGTTTAAAAGTGCCAAAAGCTTGGAAAACCAAAAAACGTCAGTAAAAACATGATGTCCGAACAAGATCAAGTGTTCGGTGCCAATCCGAAAATTGGACTTTAGAAAAAAAAGTGCTTCTTCCGTGCTTTAACATGACACATCCTATCTCAAGACTTCAAGCGGGTCAGCTAAGCTTCAGTCTCCCATCCCGAAGGCGGAGTACTTCTCATTAGGCCAGTTTAGAAAACTAAACTCTAGCGGTTTTGAGAGAGAAATTAGGCTCCCCGGCTAGTGACCGCACACTCGTGTCGAGAAAAGGAGTGATAAATAATAATAAAAACTCTGCAGCGACTAAGAAGAAAAACATTTATTATAAAACGGCTCAAATAAACATAAGAGCCCCCAAGTGACTTGGGTAAAGAATGACTGTACGCATCAAGTACTTATATCATATCTATGTTCAACCGAACTTTAAACGCGTCTTAACCGACCGTCGGCTTCTCCCTCTTGATCAAGGACCGAAAAGTGTTATGTACTCCATCTGTCAAGAATATCGACGGTGTTTCCAATAACCAGGCAATCAGGTCATAAGGTCATAATGCATAAAGCGGCGCTTCGAGGAACTTATGCTATATTATCGATAAAGTGTAAGAAGCATCTTGAAGAAAATAGTACCCCCACCGATACCTTTCTTCGGTGCTCATTGTTAATATGAGACTTGTGCAATAGATTTTTGTACTCATGAGTTCCGTTGTGTGCCGACCATTATTGAAAACAGTAAGAGCGCTAGCTTTCGGCTTCACCCAGTCTGAGGTCTGGCTCGGGTGACCCGATCGTGACAATCGCAGAGGTGCTCCCTTTACTCCCTAGCCGAACAATCGGGAACGTAGGGGTAAACACAGGAGCAAGGCAACCCAGCTTGCAAATCACTTAAGTCAATATGGTGCATATTGTGGCGTAATACACGAACAAGGAACGAAGCCGTACAAGTATAATCATGTGCAAGAGGAAAAAACTTCATGAAGGAAGCCCCCAAGTAAACGGGGTATTTGAATTTGCGCGTCACAAACAAAGTTTGGACAAGGAAAAATTTTACAAGCAACTTTTTCCCAAAAAAAATATAACGCTTGGTCGAGCCGAACACAAGTTAAAAATTTAAAAGTTTGAGCATGAAGGCAACTTAGCTGGTTAATGTGTTCGGTATTGATGACGCGGTCCAAGCTTGATGCGGGACAAGGTTCCATCCTCCAAGCCGGTCCCGAGGTGGCGGAGCAAAGAGCTCGGCACTCTGAAGTGGTGACATAGCACGGTTAATGCAGGACGGCAGGGTGATGCCGAAGTCCCCTGCATGGGGTAATGAAGTGTTTACGAAGGCCCCCGTCCAGCCGAGGTGACGCCAAAGGATATAGTCCGGCTGGATAATTTTCCTGGGCATAAAAAATAGTGCAGACCGGGGATAATAGTAATAATAAGAATTAAAAAATGTTGCATAATAAATAATTTATGCAAAGTGAGTAATAAAAGAAATATGGCCTGGCGCCGAAGTCAATGTCGATGCAGGTCGTGACGTGGTCGATGCCGGCTTGATGAAGCGACCGTGCGGCGATGCCGGTATGCCCGCTCCGTGTAATCCGTGGGGCGGCGATGTTGGTGATGATTTATCCTTCACGATGCCGGACTCTTGTTCGGCTTGCCGAGATGATGATCCGAAGAAGTTGAGCTTGGCTCAACAAAGTGACGACGTGTCTAGCGTAGGTCGGCAGCCGTGGAGCAATATTGCCGGACTGGTTTGACACCAGCATGATATTGAAGATAGTGGGATGTGTTCGGAAACAAAACACAACACCCCATACAAAACTTCCTTCAAAAAGGATGTCCGAAATCCCGTTCGTAAAACAGGCGAACTTGGGTCGGATTCGTTTTCGCGCAGAAAACAGATCCGAAAAGTGATGCACTAATCGGAAGGTTCCCGGAGTTTGGACGGTCGGATCGAGCTGAAATTTTGAGGGGTGGTAGATATAGGAATTCCGCAGCCGATCAACGGTTGGATCTTCTAAAGGAAGTCCGAGCTAGAAGCTAGACACCACGCCCTAACCACGTCCAGATTCTCGTCCAGATTCAATGCGGCTCCGGTATATCGAAGATTGCCAGAGATTCCTCCATCGGAACTCGACGAAATTTTCCCGGGTTGTCGTAGAGTCAATTCCGCACAATTTCACCGAAGCAATCGTTAAAATGACGCTTGAGGAGGCGGTGGCGGCGGACACAAGTCCGCTGTCCAGAAAAACAGTACGGTCGCCCGAGGGCAATGTTGACGTTGAGTCCCCGGGCTCCCTGGATGATTCCTCCATGATCTTGATAGAGATCGGAGTTGATGTTGATGAAGGCCCTCATCCGAACATGACGATCGGAAGTAGGGCGCAGTCCTTGGTCGATCCAAGGTTACCAGTCGAGCTGGTGACGAAGATGCCGAAGTCGCAGTTGATCTGCAGGCGAGCCATCGACCTTTTGTCGAACACACAGTGGAACTCTCAATGAAAGCACAAATGTCGGTGTCAAAACTGGTGGATCTCGGGTAGGGGGTCCCAAACTGTGCGTCTAGGTGGATGGTAACAGGAGACAAGGGACACGATGTTTTTACCCAGGTTCGGGCCCTCTCGATGGAGGTAATACCCTATTCCTTCTTGATTAATATTGATGATATGGGTAGTACAAGAGTAGATCTACCACGAGATCAGAGAGGCTAAACCCTAGAAGCTAGCCTATGGTATGGTTGTTGTATACCTCTATCGACTAGCCTGGCCTCGGTTTATATAATGCACCAGAGGCCTAAGATAACAAGAGTCCTAGCCGAATACGCCGGTGGGGGAGGAGTCCTTGTCTTGATCGCCAAGTCTTGTGGAATCTTCCTTGTATCGGCAACTGTCCGGACTGGCCCATGAGTATACGGCCATGGGGATCCTCGGCCCAATCCAACTGATCGGGAGACGACGTGGTGAGCACCCCCTAGTCCAGGACACCGTCAAGGCCCGCGGCCACAGATCATGCCAGCGGGCGTAGATGATGACGGCACCATGCCAACGCCGGCATACATTGTCGGCTTCAAAAAATATCACCGCAGTTCATGCTGGGGCACTCGCCAGCGGCCGACACACATGTCAACACACAAAAAGGGGCGGGACTTGAGTTCTACCACGCCATCGCGGCCTCGTGATCATGCCAGCACACAAGCCGTCATACAAAAAAAGAAGGCGCTCGCGGCCACGAGATCACTCGTCGGTGAGCTTGAGCATGTTGGCCTGGATCTTCTCGAACCACGGCCTCTTCCTTGGCAACACGGTGTTGAGATCCATGATGACCCACAAGTATAGGGGATCTATCATAGTCCTTTCGATAAGTAAGAGTGTCGAACCCAACGAGGAGCAGAAGGAAATGATAAGCGGTTTTCAGTAAAGTATTCTCTGCAGGCACTGAAATTATCGGTAATAGATAGTTCTGCGATAAGGTAATTTGTAACGGGTAACAAGTAATGAAATTAATAAGGTGCAGCAAGATGGCCCAATCCTTTTTGTAGCAAAGGACAAGCCTGGACAAACTCTTATATAGAGAAAAGCGCTCTCAAGGACACATGGGAATTATCGTCAAGCTAGTTTTCATCACGCTCATATGATTCGTGTTCGTTACTTTGATAATTTGATATGTGGGTGGATCGGTGCTTGGGTACTGCCCTTTCTTGGACAAGCATCCCACTTATGATTAACCCCTATTGCAAGCATCTGCAACTACAAGATAAGTATTAAGGTAAACCTAACCATAGCATGAAACATATGGATCCAGATCATCCCCTTACGAAGCAACTCATAAACTAGGGTTTAACCTTCTATCACTCTAGCAACCCATCATCTACTTATTACTTCCCAATGCCTTCCTCTAGGGCCAAACAATGGTGAAGTGTTATGTAGTCAACGTTCACATAACACCACTAGAGGAAAGACAACATACATCTCATCAAAATATCGAACGAATACCAAATTCACATGACTACTTATAGCAAGACTTCTCCCATGTCCTCAGAAACAAACGTAACTACTCACAAATCATATTCATGTTCATAATCAGAGGGGTATTAATATGCATAAAGGATCTGAACATCTGATCTTCCACCAAATAAACCAACTAGCATCAACTACAAGGAGTAATCAACACTACTAGCAACCCATAGGTACCAATCTGAGGTTTTGGGACAAATATTGGATACAAGAGATGAACTAAGGTTTTAGAGGAGATGGTGCTAGTGAAGATGTTGATGGAGATTGACCCCCTCCCGATGAGAGGATCGTTGGTGATGACGATGGCGATGATTTCCCCCTCCAGGAGGGAAGTTTCCCTGGCAGAACAGCTCCACCGGAGCCCTAGATTGGTTCCGCCAAGGTTCCGCCTCGTGGCGGCGGTGTTTCTTCCCGAAAGCTTGCTTATGATTTTTTCCAAGGTAAAAGACTTCATATAGCAGAAGATGGGCATTGGAGGCCTGCCAGGGGGCCCACGAGGCAGGGGGTAGGGCGCGCCCCCCACCCTCGTGGATAGTGGGTGGCCCCCCTCTGGTACTTTCTTCGCTCAGTATTTTTATTAATTCCAAAAATAACTTCCGTGGAGTTTCAGGACTTTTGGAGTTGTGCAGAATAGGTCTCTAATATTTGCTCCTTTTCCAGCCCAGAATTCCAGCTGCCGGCATTCTCCCTTTCATGTAAACCTTGTAAAATAAGAGAGAAAAGACATAAGTATTGTGACATAATGTGTAGTAACAGCCCATAATGCAATAAATATCGATATAAAAGCATGATGCAAAATGGACGTATCAATCCACCTTCATGATCTCCACCACGGTCATCATGCTCGCGAGGGCCACTTCTTTTGCCTTGGTCTTGGCGTTGGCGGCCTCGATCTCTAGCTTCTTGACTTGCTTCTCCGCCTCCAACTCGAGCATCTTGGCTTGCTTCTCCGCGTCCATCTCAAGCCTCCTCCTCTGGATCTCCATGAAGGCGTTCATTTGCTCTTCCTTGAAACATCGGCGCTCCTCCTCCCTTGAGTCCTTTTTGTTCATCATGCCCTGCACGCTTGCGATCAAGGCGTTTGATGCCGCATCCCGCTTGTCCACCTTCTTGGAGTTGGTCTTCCCCCGCGGCCGTGCCGGCTCGCCCTCCCCAACCTCCTCCACAACTTGCTTCCCCCCACGCGACTTGAGGGCGGCATATTGCGCCTTGAACTTCTCCTCATCCTTGATGACCCAAAAGCAATGGGAGAGGTTGAAGCACTTGCCATTGTGTTGAACCTTGAATGCCTCCAAAACTTGAAATGCCTACAAAATGTTTCCATGCAAGCATATGGGCAAATGATATGCAAATGAACACGCAAGCATGAACTTGATGACACAAAAGAGGGCGGCTTGCTAGAATACCATGTCTTGCATGCCGATGCCGCTCATGGGGCGGGCCTTGACGCTATCAAGAGTGGCGCAAAACTTGTTGCACTCTTGTTGGATCACCCTCCATCGCTTGGAAATGGACACTCACCCGCGCGTGCTCACAATTTGGTAAGGCGGAAACTTCTTGCGCTCATGAAACTCTCGGTGGACATGAATCCAAAAGGTTGAATGCTTTTGTCGGCGCCCGTCTTGGGGTCTTGTCCAATGTCTCGCCAACACTCGCAAAGAAGCTTGTCCTCGGCAGCCGTGTATGCCTTCGTGCGTTTGCTCTTGCGCTCCGGCTTAGGACCGGCGGCTTGGTTGGCGAGCTCGTCCTCGAACAAAGGCTCCACTTCGATGTCGCACTCGTCCTCTTCCTCTTGCCCATTGAGGGAGTCCTGGACTAAGGGGTCCTCGGGCGTCCGGCCTGTTAGCCATGGGCCGGACTGATGGGCTGTGAAGATACGAAGGCGTCAAGATCGCACCTGTACGGATGGGACTCTCCTTGGCGTGGAAGGCAAGCTTGGCGACCGAATATGTACATTCCTTTCTTTGTAACCGACCTTGTGTAACCCTAGATCCTCCCGGTGTCTATATAAACCGGAGGACTTAGTCCGGAGGGGGAGATACTCATTATCATAGTCATACAGGCTAAGCTTTTTGGGTTTAGCCATCTCGATCTAGTGGTAGATCAACTCTTGTAATACTCATATTCATCAAGATCAATCAAGCAGGAAGTAGGGTACTACCTCCATAGAGAGGGCCCGAACCTGGGTAAACATCGTGTTCCCCGTCTCCTGTTACCATCGACCTTAGACGCACAGTTCGGGACCCCCTACCTGAGATCCACTGGTTTTGACACCGACATTGGTGCTTTCATTGAGAGTTCCACTGTGTCGTCGACGACAGGATCGATGACTCGCCTCGTCCTAAAAGACAATATCACCACCGGAGGAGAACTGGCCCCAGGCCAAACCCTCCGGTTGGGCGGCTTTACCATGACCGCCCGTTCGGCCGTTAAGCCGACGATGACCTCTCGGGCCATCGAAAATCCCCTTCGTATCGAGTCCAAACACTCCAATCAGATGAATCCGGCAGAGTTTTCGTCTCTAAACGAGCTCCTTGATCGCATCGCCGCCCTGGGAATCGCCACAGATTACGAGCGGATCGGGCTTAAACCCGACCAAAGAGAAATCAAATCTCCACCTGTCACCCACCAGATAGCGGTAGTCGGGGAGCAAGACGGCGACTCTTCCCCTATACTAAAGACGGACTATGTCCAGATCGCCGACCCTGCAGAGCCGGATACCCACTAGCAAAAGGAGGTGACCGGCCTTCCGAACATAGAATCGGACGGCGGGCATAAGCAACCAGAAGATACTCCGGAGCCCGGACTGTTAAGTCTGGAAAACCTTCAGACTCTGGATCATCAATCGGGTCAGGGTCCGGATCCAATTCCACCCACCCACCCAAACATAAGCACTCTCATGAGCATACAATAGCAGTCTTAGGAAATGGTCCACCACTTCTGGGCCAGATTCCTCCTTGTCAAGGACAAGGTTAAAGATTGTCGCGACGAGGACGCGATATCAGCGTTCTGCAACAATTGCACGAACGAAGGAATCATGAACGCCATTAATCGCCGCCGCATACTACACTTCGCTGACTTGGTAACTATCGTACAGAAGTACAGTGCAATGGAAAGCGTCTGGAAAGATCAGGCAGCTTGTTGGGAGCCATCGGTCCCAACTCAACCGCTGGTCCAGGCGAAAAGGGCGCATCCCCGTGACATGCCCAGTCCAATAGCCAAGAAATATAAACCCATTATGTGGCACGGAACCGTTCTGGAGGGATGGCTAGATGGCCCATGCAAAATACACACAACACCGGACAACATACCAACCCACAACCTTGGATCATGTTGGATACTCCGGCAGGTAGCCAAGAGCGGCGAGGACATCCTTACCAAAAACGCCCCAGAGCAACATCCTCTAGAAGACGACGATCCCAGAGTATTGACGGTCTTCGAGACATTCGCTTCAAACAATAAGCACAAAAGGGCACTCCGCGACCTCGCTGAAGTCTGTCAAATCGTCGCGATAAACCCTTGGAACGACACGGCTATAACCTTTAATGCCGGTGACGAACCAAAATACAGGACAGTCCAAGCACCAGCCGCATTAGTCCTCAGTCCCATCGTGGATGGCTTTCGACTCACCAAGGTCCTCATGGGAGGCGGCAGCGGACTAAACCTCATCTATGAGGATACACTCCACAAGATGGAAATAGACACAAGCCGCATCGAGCAAAGCAGCACGACCTTCCGAGGAATCATTCCGAGTCGAGAGACGTGGTGTGCGGGAAAAATCACACTTGACATGGTATTCGGCACGCCAGAGAATTATCGGTCCGAAGAAATAACCTTCCAAGTGGCTCCTTTCAGCAGCGGATACCATGCCCTGTTGGGGCGAGATGCTTTTACACGCTTCCAAGCTATACCTCATTATGGGTACATGAAGCTCAAAATGCCCGGACCAAACGGCATAATTACTCTTGTCAGTGAGCCGGACATAGCACTCTGTGCCGAAAACAAAACCGCATCCCTGGCCCTTGAGACATTATCTGAAGCCCTCGCGGCCGAAGAATTAACCGCACTGTGCTCCACGATGGATAGGGACAATGTGATCTTAGACAAACGACCCAAATCCACCTCCTTCAAACCGGCAGAAGAAATAGTCAAATTCTAGGTCCACCCAACGGACCCCAAGAAGACGGCATCTATTGGAGCACAACTAGACCCAACGGTCGACGCTGCACTACGGGATTTCCTTCGCGAAAACTGGGATATATTCGCCTGGCACCCTTCTGATATGCCTGGAATCCCACGCAAGCTGGCCGAACATAGTCTCAATATATTAAAGGGATATAAACCAGTTAAACAAGCACTGCGGCGCTTTTCCGAACCCAAACGCCAAGCTGTGGGGGAGGAGTTAGCCAAGCTAATCAAGGCCGGATTCATTAGAGAAATAAAACATCAGGACTGGCTGGCAAACTTGGTGATGGTACCAAAGAAGGACAAATCCTGGCGTCTGTGCGTCGATTTCAAAGACCTCAATAAGGCTTGCCCTAAGGATCCCTTCCCCCTCCCCCGCAATGATCAAATCATTGATGCTACCGCAGGACACGACTCACTGTGTTTCCTTGATGCATATTCCGGATACCATCAAATCAAAAGGAAGGAGTCCGATCAAGCTGCAACAGCATTCATTACCCCATATGGGCCATTTTGCTTCAGCCCCATGACTTTCAGGCTCAAGAACGCCGGCGCCACATACCAACGCATGATTCAAACATGCCTGGAGAAACAGATCGGCAAGATAGTTGAAGCTTATGTGGACGACGTCGTCATCAAAACTAGGCACGTCGAAACACTAATAGACGATTTACGTCTCACATTCGACAACCTCCGCGCGTATGACATTAAGCTCAATCCGGAAAAGTGCGTTTTCGGCGTCCCCGCTGGAAAACTGCTTTGCTTCATCGTTTCCAACAGAGGAATTGAAGCAAATCCAGCCAAAATCCAAGCTCTGTCACAATTGGCTACGCCAACAGACCTTAAACAAGTCCAAAAGCTCGCGGGATGCATGGCAGCTCTAAGCCGCTTTATCTCCAGATTGGGAGAAAAGGCATTGCCACTCTATCGCCTTCTACGGCGAACCGATCACTTCGAGTGGACGGACGCGGCAACAGCCGGACTGGAAGAAATAAAAAACTTCTAGCGAGCAACCCAATCCTGGCAGCGCCAAACATCGGCGAACCCATGTTACTATACATATTGGCAACACATCAGGTGGTGAGCGCCGTGCTCGTCGTTGAACGAGAACAGGACAGACATAAATTCCCGCTTCAGAAGCCAGTATACTACATATCCACTATCCTTACGCCATGCAAATCCCGGTACCCCCATTATCAAAAGATTGCATACGCGGTCTTCATGGCATCCTGAAAGCTACAACACTACTTCCAGGAGTGTTCGACCACGGTGGCCTCCGAAGTAGCACTCAACGACATAATAAACAACCGCGATGCCACGGGCCGGATCGCCAAATGGGCCATTGAGCTCCTTCCATTTGATATTACATACAAACCACGTCGAGCTATTAAATCCCAAGTACTGGCTGACTTCGTCGCCGAATGGACAGAGGCCGAACTCCCTAAAGAGTACGGCACAAACTCCAATTGGGTTATGTATTTCGATGGCTCCAAAATGCTGGCAGGACTAGGAGCGGGCGTCGTATTAACGTCTCCTACTGGAGACGTCGTTCAGTACGTACTCCAAATACTATACACAAATTCCAACAACGCAGCCGAATACGAGGCCTTGTTGCATGGTCTCTGGATGGTTGTCTCCATGGGCATACAACGCCTAGAGGTGCGCAGGGCCTCAAACCTGGCAATATCTCAAATAAATGGAGATTTTGATGCCAAAGACCCAAACATGGCGGCTTATCGTAACGCCGTCCTAAAAATGTCGGCTCGGTTCAAGGGGCTCGAGTTCCATCATGGGGCCCGTGAAAGTAATCAAGCGGCGTACATTCTCGCTCGTGTTGGCGCCAAGTGCGACCCGGTCCCACCTAATATATTTCTGGAAAGGCTTTTTAAGCCATCCGTGGTGTGGCAGGGGGAAAGCGGCAACACTAGTCCGGATCTGAGCACAACCCCAGATGCCGAACACACAGATATCATCGGCGGCTCAGCCACCGAAATAACACCGTCGGCCCATCTCATTATGGCAGTCATTGCCCCATGGACCGAACCTTTCCTGGCCTACCTTAATAGGAAAGAACTTCCTGAGGATCAGAATGAGGCCCGCCGCATCGTCCGGCGTTCCAAGGCCTACAAGGTTCACGGCGGAGAGCTCTATAATAAAAGCGCTACTGGAGTCCTTCAAAGGTGTATCTCCAAGGAGGAGGGGCGACAGCTCTTGGCTGAGATTCATGCCGGTCTCGGCGGGCACCACGCCGCAGCTCGGGCCCTTGTTAGCAAGGCCTTCCGTACAAGATTCTATTGGCCAACGGCCCGAGCAGATGCACAGGACCTTGTCCAACGTTGCGTCGGATGCCAACTCTTCGCCAACCAAAGCCACATGCCCCTCAACGCTTACAAACAATCCCCATCACTTGGCCTTTGCGGTGCAGGGACTGGATATGGTTGGACCCCTTAAAGGAGGAAGCCATAAGAAAAAATATCTGCTGGTCATGGTGGATAAATTCACCAAGTGGATAGAAGCCAAACCAGTTAAAACGGCCGAGTCCGGGCCGGTGATAGAATTCATATCCAGCGTCGTACACCATTATGGTGTTCCGCACAGTATCATCACCGATAATGGCTCCAACTTCACAGTCGACGAAGTGAAAACCTGGTGTGCTAATCTGGGCGTTAAGCTCGATTACGCCTCTATCTATCATCCATAGACAAATGGTCAAGTCGAAAGAGCCAATGGTCTTATTATGAGCAGCATTAAGCCTAGACTAGTGCGGTCTTTGAAATAATCAGACAAGCACTGGGTTGAGGAGCTCGACTCTGTACTCTGGGGGCTGCGGACCACGCCCAATCGAACTACCTGATACACACCTTTCTTCATGGTGTACAGCGCACAGGCAGTGCTACCCTGCGACATTATTCATGACTCACCTCGAGTGCGCATGTATGAAGAGAGAGAGAGGCTGAGCTCGATCGGCAGGACAGCCTAGATGCCCTGGAGGAGGAGCGTGACGTCGCAAAAGCCCGTTCCGCATTTTATCAATAGCAGGCTCGAAGGTATCAAAGCAGAGAAGTGTGGGCCAAAACTTATAACGTCGGCGAACTCGTTCTACGCCCGTCGGAGAAGAAAAAGGACAGACTCAAGCCCAAGTGGGAGGGTCCCTTCATCATCGACGAAGTTCTCACCGGAGGGGCGTACCGTTTGCGTGATGCGTCAGACAACGACTAGAGCCGAACCCCTGGAACGCGGCCAGACTCCGAAGATATGCCACGTCGAACCCTTTGTTCGTTTCCTCCCCCCTATTGTTTCCATCATTTTTTTTCTCTCTTTTCATTTTTTCTCTTTAGCCTTAAAAGCTTTCGTGTGGTTAGACCGTACACCCCTGACGCATACATCTTCAAGTATGTACGTCTATTATACCTGGGGGCTTCTTGGACAGAAGCTTGTTATTATTATTTTTCGAGCATCAAGCTCATCGCATATGCGTTTTCTCCCATATGTACCTTTTCTTCGCCATTATATGCATCGATATGACTTAAGTTTTGGCCAAGCTGGGTTGCCTAGCTCCTGTGCTTATGTCCTACGTTCCCGTTAGTTCGGCTAGGGCATAAAGGGAACACCTCTGCGATTGTTACTGCTGGGTCATCCGGATGTGTACCTCAGACTGGGTGAAGCCAAAAGCTAGCATTCTTAAGGGAATATTCGGTTGGTGAACTAAAGGTGTTTTTGCATTCGTTCCTTCGTGAACCCCAAGAAGCTATACACATTGTGATTTCTTCATCACAGTCTGGGCATGCACATCGATGCATGCACACCCAGGGAAAGGAACCCTTAACGGAACTATTCTCTCTGGAAGATGTTTCTTACAATTTTAATGTAATATAACATAACTAGCTGGATACAACTTGTCTGTTCAAGCAACTATGACCCCTACGCTTGGTTTTCACGCATACCCCGGTTTATTTTGCCGATCAGGTATTCGGAAAACACTCCGCACCTTCGGGTCGAGAGGTCTAAGCGAAAAGGTCGGCCATGACAATCGTTTTACAATCCAGCTAGAAGGAAAGTACATAGTCACTTAGGACTTAAAGACTTCCTCCTCTATACCGTCCAACAGGCGGTCTAACTTACAATCCTGTTGGGAATATCTAGCGGCCACCTCTACTTGTTCATATACTAAACTAATGGGAATTTCTTCCCCATTTGACCCTAGCGGTCCGACCCGGGCCATGTGATTCGGATCCAGCTTGGTATACCGCATTTTTACCATGGCCCAGGCCTCTCGCGCACCCTCTCGGCAGGCCGATATCTTCCATAGTCGGATACGCCGCCGCGCTCCCTTGAACAGCTCTACAAGCTTCTCCATACTCCCTGGAGGGGAGGCGGATGGCCATAAGGCCTTGGCTACACTCCGCATTGCCTGCCGAGCTTGCTCGTGCAACTGCGACAGCCCTTGCAGAAGATCACTTGATGATCCGGACACCTCCTCTTCGGGACGGCCCGTCAACATACCTGCAATCATAGCTATATCAGCTAATTCTACCTCCAAACTGTTATAAGATAAATTCGGCCACATATTGAATATGCCGCCTCGCAGTTTTTTGTTCTCCTTCACGGAGTCGGCTAGCTGGGCTCGCACATATTTCAGTTCTTCGCCCAGTTTGGTGTTTGAATCATGGAGTTTGTTTTTCTCCTCTCTGACTCGGGTCAGAACGCGCTCGCCTGCAACATGTTGTCTCTTCGCCTCTTTTTTGCTCGTCTGAGCGGCCTTCAGTTCCTCTCCCAGTTGGTCCGATGACCCTGTTATGAGACAAGTAGCAGTTGCAATACAGCTGGCGTATCATTTTTTGTTTCTCAATGGAGGGAAATATTACCAGAGGACGCCTTCTTGAACTTTTCCAGTTGGGAGGTAGCAGGAGTTAGCCGTGTCCGGCACTGCTCCAGCTCTTGGGCTAGCAGGTCGTTCTTCTCCGTAAGAACCTGGTTATACAACGATCCTTAAAACATTTGTCCCAACTGCTTCAAGTCTTGGGGGCTACTGGCACATGGTTATCAAATTCGAACAAGGTAAACTTACCTGCACATCTTTCAAATGTTGCTCGGTGGCTCTGTTAAGCCCATCTCGAGCAGCTCGGATGTATGCATCAGCCGAGCTGAAGGCACCGAACGCCTCTTTTGAGAAGCGGGGATTTCGTAAAACGGCCCTCCGGCGCCGGTGATTCATGGCGCTCTCCACTTCCGAATTGGTGACGGACATATTTTCTGAACCCTCCGCAGAAGGACAGTCCGGCGCCACTCCCATATCGGGCCCCGTCTATTCGGCTGGGACCGAATCTTGATTATCAGGAGTACGACTGGTCGGGTCCACGGACACAGTCCGTCGAACCTTTTTCCTGATACAAAATGAACATACGAGTCACAGTTGGACGCGACTGCTAAAAAGTGCATAGTTGCGAACCCATACCTCTTCAAGGAAGGCCCGACCGTATCTCTGTTTGCCTTCCTGTTTGAAGTCCTGTCCGACGCGGGAGCCGCTCTCTCTGGAGATGCCCCTGGGGCAGCACGACGCGCCAAACGCCTCCTCTTCCGAGCACAGGATGGTGCGGTGAGTGAGGAAGAATGAGAAACCCTCTCGGACAAAGTGTCTCCTGATTACTTACATGAGAAGCAGGGAGAAGACCGGGATAGTCGGCGATGATGGCCACCTCTGTGCCATCATAGCTCGTTTGATAAAACGTCCCATTCTCGAGCACCACAAATATATACGGATCCTCTTCGAATCCGGGGTCAAGGTCCCGATTGTGGCCCTCGGGCTGCGGGGCGGGGCTGTGAAGCCCCTCGGAAATCTTTCGCCAGTGTTGTTTTAAATGGACGGGTTAATATTCATTGAACGAAGCTCAGGGAGTGGAATGAGTAGAGCAGAAGAGTTGGGGGCTTACCCAGCTAGGAGGACTGTACATGGAATATTCTTCTCTGTGCGTGATGCGCAGGAACTCCTCTTCCTCACCCTTGAATAGTTCGGCCAATATTTTGGCTAGGGCGGCAGGGGTGTCCGGACCTTTCCTGCCGCAGCGGGAGGTGTCGTCTTCTCCATTTTAGTTCCACATGGGGAGTCCTCTGTATTGGAGTGGCTGGACCCCCCGCACTATGGAGGTCGCCATCACTGATCGTCAGATATCCGGACTGGGCAAGCGTCCTGATCTTGCTCAGGAGTTGGCAGACTTCCGCACTATCTTCCTCCTCGAGACTCCGAGGGCGCCAGTTGTGGCGTTTCTTCAGAGGGACACTTGTAAACTCGGGGAGACCCCTCCGGACTGGATCTGAGAGTACGACGTCCTCAATGTAAAACCATTCAGAGGTCCACTCTTTGGAAGCTTTCTTCAGTGTGCCGGATAGGTATCCGGTCTCAGCAATGCGCCATATTTCGACCCCGCCCACTTCAAATATCGATCCCTCGTGGTTGCGCGAGACAAGACAAAACAACCTTCTCCACAGATCAAAATGGGCCTCACTACCCAGGAATAGTTCGCATAAAAGCGACATAACCCGCAATGTGCAGGATGGAGGCTGGGGTAAAATTGTGCAGCTGGAGGCCATAATACTCCAAAAGCCCTCGGAGGAATGGGTGAATTGGAAATCCCACGCCCCTCAGCAGATAAGGGACGAAGCACACTCATTCCCCCGCAGATGGATTGGGGAAATCCTCCGCCTGGGTTTTGCCATTGAAGGAAGCCAACCCTGCTCGAACAGGGACCAGATCCGCAGGAGGGGGGAATCCCTGCGTTTGCAACTTCTCCAATTGACTGTGGGACACAGAGCACCTCTCCCACTCGCCTTTCTCTGGGTCGGAACGGGAGGAGGAGCTGGGAATGCTAGCCATGTTGGGATGGTCTTTCCTGGCAATCTCTGAGGATTTTCTCCGCGTGGTGCCGAATGGATCTGGGACCCAATCTCTTTAAATAGACGCTCTTTCTTGCGTGGCCGGGGTGTTATTTGCAAAAATGCCCTGACCGTCCGCATTCGCCCGACACGTGGAAGCTGAAGTCATCGATGCACAGAAGCCGAGGGGTGCGGCATTGAATTAAAAGCCGAATACATTACTTGGAAGTCGTCGGAGGGGGAACCCACCTTGCAATGTCGAAGACAATCTGCGCACCAAACACCTCGTCATTGAAGCCTGGTTCGGGGGCTACTGAGGGAGTCCTGGACTAAGGGGTCCTCGGGCATCCGGCCTGTTAGCCATGGGCCGGACTGATGGGTTGTGAAGATACGAAGGTCAAGATCGCACCCGTGTCCGGATGGGACTCTCCTTGGCGTGGAAGGCAAGCTTGGCGACCGAATATGTAGATTCCTTTCTTTGTAACCGACCTTGTGTAACCTTAGATCCTCCCGGTGTCTATATAAACCGGAGGACTTAGTCCGGAGGGAGAGATACTCATTACCATAGTCATACAGGCTAGGCTTTTAGGGTTTAGCCATCTCGATCTCGTGGTAGATCAATCTTGTAATACTCATATTCATCAAGATCAATCAAGCAGGAAGTAGGGTATTACCTCCATAGAGAGGGCCCGAACCTGGGTAAACATCGTGTTCCCCGTCTCCTGTTACCATCGACCTTAGACGCACAGTTCGGGACCCCCTACCCGAGATCCGCCGGTTTTGACACCGACACCCGTAGTCGTCCGGAAACTCGTGGTTGAGTGGGAAGCTGTCCAGGTCGATGCCGACTTGATCACGCATGAAGGTCGCCTGATCGGGATCATAGTCAGCGGCCGGCGTGAACGCCCCGCGGCCGTCCTGGCTTTGTGTCTCGTCGGGATCGTAGCCAGCGGCCGGCGCACCGCCCTCGAAGATGAGTTTCTGCATGTAGTCCTCGTCGACGGCGGACGGCATCCCCTCGAACAGGTTGCGGGCGTCCGGGAGCACGGCGGCCGACGTCTGCCGCGCGCGTTTCCTCGCGCCGCCGGATGACGAGCCACCGACCACCGGGGTAGCGTTGAGGTCGATGGGCGCGGGCGTGGGTGTGGAATGCGCGACCACGCTCACGTCGGGCAAGCACTTCCCAGAGAGGCGGGAGGCCTGAGGGTACACGTGGAAGCCGGGCATAGGGTTGCAAGCCGACGCGCGGGGAGAGTCGGGCAGCACCATCCGAGGAAACGCAGATGAGCCGGTGCTGGCCGCGGCAACGGCGGCGTTGACGAGGCCGTGCTGGCCAGGGTTTAACCCTAGCATGTAGAGCGCCTCCATCGTTGCCGCCGCGACACATGCATTGGTGACCTTCTGCTGCGCGGCGGCGGCGACGGCGGCGTGCACGGCGGCCTCATCCCTCGCGTCCGCGGCGTGCCTCCGGCCCTTCCTCTTGGCCGACTCTCTTGCCCGCTGCTCGGGCGTCAGTGGCTTCTTTGGCTTGGGAGCGGCGACAGTCTTGCGCCGGGCACGAGGCTTGCCTTTGCCGAAGGGGGCAGCAGCACCGGACTAGGCGAGGGAGGCGAGGCCGGCAGCGGCGTCGAGGTCGATGGCGTCATCCATGGCGGGTGAGGGGCGGGAGCGCGCATGGGCGGGAGGGTTTTTAGGGGAAATGGTGATGGCTGCCACCGACCGGCAGGCCTGGGGAGAGGAGTAGGCGCGCGCGCGTCCGTTGCGTATCCGCGCCGACGCAAATCCGACTCAAAATTGGGCCGGAAATGGGTCGCCATGCGGACGCCAAGTGGACGCGCGTCCGTTTGAGTTGGCGCATTGGGCCGCCTTTTCTATCCACACCGACCAAAACGGACGCCAGCAGACGAAATAATCGCCCAATTGGAGTTGCTCTAAAGGGCTTGGGGGGCCGACGGCGGGCTGCGAGCTGGAGCTGAGAGGGAGTAGTATCATCAACTGGAGAGATAGGTTGGGCCATGAATGAATCACGGAGGCTGGACACTTTACCACCCTCGATCGTATCGTATACGGCAACAATACATGCACGCACGATACAAATAGAGCAAAGCTCCTGCCCAAATGCCAGAAACAATGCGTGTACCAGAAATCACATGATCTACCTAAATTGGTACAAGCGGCCGTGGACAGGGCTGTCACGTGCTGCTACTGTTACTGCAAAAGCTATGCTATTAGGGCATCTCTAATAGAAGCCTGAAAAGGGCTTTAACTCCTCAAAAATTCTTTTCAAGGAATTAAGCTACATCTAGTTGAAATCTCGTTTGAGTAAACTACATAAAAAAATTAGGGGCACATCCACCATCTCTCCATTTTGAGCAGCCGAACCAATTTCTCAGCAAAAGATCCCCCTCCCTTGCTCGGTCGTCCCCACGCCGGCGCTTCCACCGGCGAACCCGCAGCTCCCCCCCCCCCCCCCTCCTCGATCGCCACCAACGTAGACCTAAGTGGATTTATTGGATCCTGGGGAACCATCACAAGTACGTCCGGCCTAGACAAGAAGGCGGAGTCTCGTTTCGTCCGGAATAACACTCGCCGCCAATGCCTCCTCAAGGTCCATGGCACTTGGGCGGTGGAGATCTAAAATTGAGACGCACGGGAGATCAGTGGTGGCTTGGCACATTAACCACCACGGAGCAGGTGGCACGAGCGTACGACGCGACGACTGTGTGCTACTACAGCAACCAGGCAAAGATTAACTTCTCCCTCGACAGTCGCACCCCTGACTTCGTCAAGCCTCCACCTGTTAGAGTGGTTTCCCGCGCTGAGGAGAAGGGCAAGTGGTTGTGAACAAGCTCAAGGCCGAGTGCATTGACAAGGACTATATGGCCGAGCTCATCATAAAGAATTTGTTGCTCGTTGCTGAGAACCAAGCATGGTTCAAGTTCAAAGGAGGGTGACATCAATTGTGACGAGATCTCCTACGAGGAGGAGTTGCCACCAGACGGGCCTAGCAAAAACGATGATGAGGCCGACTACTCTAGGAGAAGGGGGGTTGGGTTGATGCCTATCTCCTCTGACTCGAATGACTTCGACGCGTTCTGCGTCCTTCATGGTGATGACAAGTAGTTTAAAATTTATTTAATTATGCTACTTAGTGACAAACCATCTACTTATATGATGTGCTAGCTTTGTTTAATTATTATGTAATCAAGTAGTTTAAATTTGTGTTTCAAATGAATCTTTGTTCCAAAAAAATAGGGAGTTAAGAGCATCTCCAACGCCGACACTCAAAACGCCTGCATTCGTCCGGACCGCACGGACCGGACTCCACAAGCCATCCAACGACGTCCCCCATCGATCCGCGGATCAGTCCAGACCGTCGTTTTCCTGCAAACCAGAACCGAACCAAAGGGGCTTTGCAGGAGTCTGGATACCAGCCACGTAGGACTACAACACCCCTCAGCCCACCAAAAACCAAGGCAAAGCCCGCACTTTTGTAGCTATCTGCATTGTTTCCAAGGCAAAACCCCGCTTTCTCAATACTCTCTTCTTTCATCCCGCCATTCTCCACCCAATTTCTGCTCCTTTTCGCTGCCTCACGTGGACCACATGAAAAGCAATCAAAAACGACGGTGGTGGAGGATCTGGCGATCATGCTCCCCGGAAGATCAACTCGGAGACACGGCAAAACTGTTGCATCAAAGCGAAGGCAAAAAGGCCCTGGTCAAGAAGCAGAAGGGCGGCGGAGGTGTTGGGCGTGCAGGTGGCTGCCAGTGCAAGGCGAAGTCTGGGACGCAAGACGTAGCTGCCATCGTTGTCTATGTAGATGCCGCCCTGGCCGGAGTGGTACAAGGCGCCCCAATTCTACGCTGCCAAGCAGCTCGATATGCAGTCTCCGGCATCCACCGCCTGTACCGTGCCTTACTGCATGGATGTCAACACGGGGTCGCTGCTTTTCTCGAAGTCTACATCGCAGCAGCTTGTACGGACGCGGATGTCGGGCTTGGAGCACCTACGTGCCCGCATGTTGTTCGCTAGTATGCCTCAAACGAGCGAGCCGACGTACGAAGATTTGGATAGGCAAATGTTTTAGATGATCCAGGACAAAGGTGGAGGCAGAGTTTGCTACGAGGACAGACAGGTGGATGACGCGGAGTCCACACACTCGGGCATGTATAAGCAGTCTGGCACCAACATCCAGCCGGAGTCGCAGCCGGGCTTCATCTAGTCCAGCACATACACCCTACTGGGCATGCAGTCGGGCGCATATGCCCAGCCAGGCACGGACACATAACAACAAGATTGGACCATCGTACAGCAGGAGCATGAGGAGGAGGACGACACCGATGATCCGGATGAATTTGTCGCGGATCCAAAGAAGAAGGGTGGATGAGAAAGCTTTAACATACGGGAGGATGAGTCGTTATGTGATGCGTGGTTGGCAACTAGCATCGATCCGATCCATGGGATGGAGCGGAAGGGCTCAATATTTTGGGCCAGTATTTACACTTGGTTCCATGAACATCAGCATTTCGAGCCCTACTCCGATGGGCTCATCCGTTGCTGTCGGGTGAAGTCTCTCAACCATCGATGGTACATCATCCAAGAGGTCATATCCAAGTGTATTATGGCCACTTCAGGCAACTCATCGGATGGTGGCCAAGTGGAGCACAAATTCGTGAGCAAGTTAGTTGATAATATGTGTTGACTATTTGGTCGGATATGCACTATTTTGTTGGTCATTTGGCCATATATGCATTTTTGGTTGGTCATTTGGCCGGATAAGCATTGTTGTGTTGATCATTTGGCCAGATATGCATTGTTGTGTTGATCATTTGGCCGAATATGCATTGTTTTGTTGGTCATTTGGCTGGATATGCATTGTTGTGTATATTATTTGGCCAGATATGCATTTGTTGTGTCATTTGGCCGAATATGCATTGTTGTGTTGGTCATTTGACTATTTTTTGTAGCCTTCCCATGCATGCAATGTGTTCTTAAAATTGGAGAAGAACTTCAATGCAATGCATTGTTGGTTGAAACTAAACAGACAACCTAAGTGAAATCTAATCATTGCCAAGACCGATGGCATGTATGCCGAGGAAGAAACTGATGATCCAATGGACCCACCAAAAGAGCTGCCCAGGAAGGTTAGAAGAGGCTTCCGGGGAAAGAAGTGGGAGGAGGAGAAGGCGAAGTGTGAAGGGGTGATGTCTGCTAGGACTACGTCGGTATTTCCCCAAAGAGGAAGGGATGATGCAGCACAGCGACAGTAGGTATTTCCCTCAGTGATGAAACCAAGGTTATCGAACCAGTAGGAGAACCAAGCAACACAACGTAAACAACACCTGCACACAACTAACAACTACTCGCAACCCGACGTGTTAAAGGGGTTGTCAATCCCTTCCGGGTAACGGCACCAGAAATTGGCAAACGGACGTGAATAAAATTGTAGTGGATTGATAGATCGAACGCCAAATAAAATACGTAAGAATAAAATGCAGCAAGGTATTTTTATATTTTTAGTTTAATAGATCTGGAATAAAAGCAAAGGAAAAGTAGATAGCAAAGGTAAATATATGAGAAAGAGACCCGGGGGCCGTAGGTTTCACTAGTGGCTTCTCTCGAGAAAAATAGCAAACGGTGGGTAAACAAATTACTGTTGGGCAATTGATAGAACTTCAGATAATCATGACGATATCCAGGCAATTATCATTATATAGGTATCACGTCCAAGATCAGTAGACCGACTCCTGCCTGCATCTACTACTATTACTCCACACATCGACCGCTATCCAGCATGCATCTAGTGTATTAAGTTCATGAAGGAACGGAGTAATGCAATAAGAATGATGACATGATGTAGACAAGATCTATCTATGTAGAGATAGACCATGTCGTTTTATCCTTAGTAGCAACGATACATACGTGTCGGTTCCCCTTCTGTCACTGGGATCAAGCATCGTAAGATCGAACCCACTGCAAAGCACCTCTTCCCATTGCAAGATAAATAGAGCAAGTTTTCCAAACAAAACCCAAATATCGGAGAAGAAATACGAGGATATAAGAGATCATGCATATAAGAGATCAAAGAAACCCAAATAACTTTCATGGATATAAAAAGATAGATCTGATCATAAACTCAAAGTTCATCCGATCCCAACAAACACACCACAAAAAGAGTTACATCATATGGATCTCCAAGAGACCATTGTATTGAGAATTCAGCGAGAGAGGAAGCCATCTAGCTACTAACTACGGAATTCAAGGTCTACAAAGAACTATTCACGCATCATCGGAGAGGCACCAATGGAAGTGGTGAACCCTCCGTGATGGTGTCTAGATTGAACCGGTGGTTACGGACTCAAGGGCTGGAATTGATTTTCGTCGACTCCCTAGGGTTTCTAGAATATTGGGGTATTTATAGAGCAAAGAGGCGGTCCGGGGCACTGAGGTGGGCACAACCCACGAGGTGCGTCAAGCCTCTGATCTCAGTGGGTTGTGCTCCCCTCGAGCACCCCGAGGCGCATCCTTGGCACATTAAGTGTCTTCTGGTCCATAAAAATTCTCTGTGAAGTTTCGTTGCATTTGGACTCCGTTTGGTATTGATTTCCTACGATGTAAAAAACATGCAGAAAATAGCAACTGGCACTTGGCACTATGTCAATAGGTTAATACCAAAAAATGATATAAAATGATTATAAAACATCCAAGATTGATAGAATAATGGCATGGAACAATCAAGAATTATAGATAAGTTGGAGAAGTATCAAGGTACAACGTCCAAGATGACAGAGAAGTTTGAGAACACCTTGACGAAGAAAGTGAAGGTAGTGCTCTGACGTCAAGGAGGCATGGAAGGCCGAAAGGTTTACCATATTAATGGCGGTGACCGACATGAAAATATAACTTGAATATAAGAACCATATTCGAACGGAAGTTGTGATCGCAACCACTACGGGGGACGTGAAGATTTTGACCCTTGAAAATGAATGATTATAATGATGCAAGGATGATCGTGCCAGCTATACATTTCAAGATGCTCGGATCAGCTTGAGTCAGAGCCATGTAAAGGCTATGCATACTTGCTCTTGTTTTATTATGATCATATGATCCGACGCGCTATTACGTGATCGGGTGGATGAAAGCACAAGTGCTACCTGGGTGATTTTGGTAATTAATATCAACATATCTCTTGTTGGACTAATAGTTTTATCTAGTATATTTTAGATAAGTTCAATAATGGCATGGCATGGACAAGAGGATGTGGAACCCCCTCAAAATGATAAGGACAAGGATTGGTAAAAGCTAATGACTCTTCATTTTTGTTTAAGTGGCCCAAGATCACATTGAGTCCATAGGAAGGTCAATACTATTAAAAGGGGATGAGGTATTGCTTAATGATCTTGTTGCTCAAGTGCTTAGTGATATTGCTCCTAAACCCTCAGCCACTTTCTCTATCCACATATGTCCAAACCTAAACTCTAACTCAGCCCCGCCGATATCTTCTACCCGGAGCCACCGAGTTCATCTGGACCTAGCCACTGTCAACACCCTAACAATTCGGTGCTACCGATACAGATCTCGGTCTCACCGAGATGGCCTTGCCAACACTCTGTGATTCGTTGCATTCACTTCGGTCTCACTGAGATGTTGCAATCGGTCCCACCGAGTTGGCTTTACTGATTCTCTATTGCTTATTGCTTCATTTCGGTCTCACCAAGTTGAGGTTTTCCCTAAGCACTAGCACATCGCCCCACCGAGTTGTCCCAGTCGGTCCACCGCGATTCCTAACATTCATATTTTTGTACAGATCGGTGCCACCAAGTTTGCTGATCGGTGCCCCTGAGATGGGTCAAAAGTTTGTAACAGTTGGATCTTGTGTGGAGGCTATATATACCCCTCCACCCTCCTCTTTCCAAGTAACAGAGCCATCAAAACGTGCCTACACTTACACCATACATTTTCTGAGATAGAACCACCTACTCATGTGTTGAGATCAAGAGATTCCATTCCTACCATTTGAACCTTTATTTGTAGCCTTCCCCAAGTTGTTTTCCACTCAAATCCTCCTTCCACCATAGCCAAATCTGAGAGAGAGAAAGTTGAGTGTTGGGGAGACTATCATTTGAAGCACAAGAGCAAGGAGTTCATTATCAACACACCTTCTATTACCTTTTGGAGAGTGATGTCTCCTAAATTAGTTAGGTGTCGCTTGGGAGCCTTCGACATGATGTGGAGATAACTAACAAGTTTGTAAGGGCAAGGAGATCGCCTACTTCGTGAAGATCTACCCGAGTGAGGCAGGTCCTTCGTGGACGATGGCCATGGTGGGATAGACAAGGTTGCTTCTTCATGGAACCTTTGTGGGTGGAGCCCTCCGTGAACTCGCGCAGCCGTTACCCTTTGTGAGTTGAAGTCTCCATCAACGTGGACGTACGATAGCACCACCTGTCGGAACCATGCCAAAAATCTTCGTGTCTCCATTGTGTTTGCACATTCCAATCTCATCCATTTACTTTCTTGCAAATTGCATGCTTTACTCTTTCCGCTACCTATACTCTTGTCATGCATGCTTGAGATGTATTGGATGCCCTTTAACTTATGCTAAACTCAACCTTAACTTGAAGAATTAAAAAACTACCAGTTTCAGTTGTTAAGGGTCTAATCACTCCCCTCTAGACCCCTCTTCTCGATCCTTTCAATTGGTACCAGAGCATTGGTCTCCATTGTTTTGTTTTAATCGCCATTGGAGGAAGATAGATCAGTCTACATTAGGGAGTATTAGACGTAGAGTACCTATTCTTGATGGGGAGTTTTATGGTTCATGGAAAAACGAAATGCTTGAGATCTTCAATGGATATAATTTGAGCAAGTATATTCTTAGCCCCTATGTGCCTCCTATTGATCCCTTGCATCATACCCCCGATGAGTATCTTGACATGGTTCAAAATCTTAGGACTATCGATCTTATCATTAGAGGATTGCCTAGAAATGTGCTTGTTTTCTTGCCAACCTTTGAATCTGCATACTCTATGGAATTATCTTGAGGAACACTTTACAAATCATTCTTTGAAAAATCTGAATGAAATTCTTCAAAAGTCCATTGCTTTCCATAAAATGATGCCTAGTGATCCCAAGTTTGACGAATGCTTTTTTGAGCTCCGTGATATTATGTGTGCCAAGAATGATGTTGGAACTATTGGTAGCATCATCACAGAGACAATTAGAATTCTTAAACTTGCACATTGTCATGATCATAAATATAACGAATCACTTGACCTAGGTGATGATCATATGATGATGATGATGGTGATGTGAGCATGGTTATTATGATGAAGATGAAGAAAGTGATATTGACTATGTGGATACTATGAGAAATCTTAGTCTCATGGCAAATCTTCGTGACTATATGGCCGGAGGAAAAGAGTGAATTCTTGATAGTGGATGCACCGATCACATGACCGGAGATAAAGACATATTCCGTGAGCTTGCCAAAAATGATGGTCCATGCAAGTATGCAACTTTTGAAGACAACTTCAATGGTAAGGTACTTGGCCTTGGTAAGGTGGCCATATCCAATGATAGCTCTATTCAAAATGTTATGCTCATTGAATCTCTTGGTTACAATCTTCTTTCTGTATCTAGACTAGCCGATTTTGGTTTTAATGTTCTATTTACCAAAGTATATTGCGAAGTGTTTCATCAAGATAATCATGATATGGTTTTTATCGGTATTTGTAGCTATGTTTGAGTCGTTCGACTAGTCGATGAGTCGCTGCTCCAGGTTCGACTCAGACTCTCGACTCGACTCTTGGCATGAGTCGAGCGACTAGTCACGACTAATCGCCCTTTCTGGGTCGAGCGACTCACTTAAATTGAGCCCAACTGTTATATGTTTTGTTTACAGTATGGGTCGGCCCATCTCCCCTGGAAACCTAGATCGATCATCCCCCACCCCTTCCCCCCGATCCAACCCTCTCCAGCCGCCACCCTTGGTTGCCCCATTGTTCTACTCCTCCCTCCTATGGTCTACTCCTCCTCCTCCCCTGCCATCGTTGTTCTCCTCCCTTCCACAGTTCTTTGCTCCTGCTGTTGTGCTCCTCACCTCCTCCCCTCCTACCCTCCTCCCCTGGTTGATGTGGCTGTTGGTGTGCTCCTCCCCTTGTTGTTGTTGCTGCTGTTGAGCACTTGTGCTCCTCCCTTGGCTGCTGCTTAACTCATGTTGACTCGTCGCCATGTCGACTCATTGACCATGAGTCTAGACTAGTCTAGAGTCCCCCCCCCCTGAGCGACTCGTTGACTCATCGACTCGAAAACATTGATTCGTAGAGGTGATCTATACATTGTTGATTTCACTAGGAGAGCCAAACCTCATACTTGTTTAATCGCTAAATCTTCTAAAGGATGGTTATGGCATAGAAGACTAGGACATGTAGGCATGGGAAATCTTGATAAACTCATTAAAAGTGATCATATCCTTGGTGTTAAAGTTATTATATTTGATAAGGACATACTTTGTAGTGCTTGTCAAGCAGGAAAACAAGTTGGAGGAAGTCATCCTGTGAAGAACACCATGACCACAAGAAGACCACTTGAGCTGCCTCACATGGATCTCTTTGGTCCCAATGCATATAAGAGCCTTGGTGGTAACTCTTTCGGTTTGTTCATTGTTGATGATTTTTCTGGATTTACGTGGGTGTTCTTTTTATTCGACAAATCACAAGTTCAAAAGATCTTCAAGAACTTCGCCAAGAAGGCCTAAAATCAATTTGAATTGAAGATCAAGATGGTTCGAAGTGATAAAGGAACAGAGTTCAAGAACGCCAATGTGGATATCTTTCTTGACAAAGAAGGGATTTCACATGAGTTCTCAGCTATGTACACACCTCAACAAAATGGAGTTATTGAGAGGAAGAACCGGACTCTTATTGAGATGGCAAGAACGATGCTTGATGAATACAAGATGCCAAGACACTTTTGGGCGGAAGCGGTTGAGACAGCTTGTCATGCTACGAATCGACTATATCTTCACAAGCTTCTTGGTAAAACGGCATACGAGCTACTCACCGGAGACAAAGACCCCTCGGAAGTAATTCAAGATTTATCTATTGGAAAGATTCGCCCAACGAAGGTGAAGGAGAGCACTTCGTCCATTCAAGTGGAAGCTTCTACTTCACATCAAGGTGAACCACAAGTTGACATAGAGGCATCCACAAGTGGAACACGTCAAGACGAAGAAAATGAGGAAGTACATCAAGATGATCCACCTCCACAAGCGAACGACGATGCCAACAACAATGAAGAAGGAGATGATGAGGAGGATGTTCCACCACAACCCAAGCAAAATCTCTCATGAGTTAGAGCAATAGTCTCAAAGAATCATCTCGTTGAACAAATTCTTGACGACATAAACACCAGAAGAATCACTTGCTCTAAATCTCGTTTGGCTAACTTTTGTGAACATTACTCATTCATCTCTAACATTGAACCTATGAAGGTAGAAGAAGCCCTTGAGGATTCGGATTAGATAAATGCTATGGATGAAGAGCTCCACAACTTCGAAAGGAACCAAGTGTGGACCTTGGTTGAGAAGCCCAATGACAACCAAAACATCATTGGTACTAAAATGGGTGTTCTGGAATAAGCAAGATGAAGATGAACAAGTTGTAGCAACAAAGCTCGCCTCGTTGCTCAAGGCTACACTCAAGTCGAAGGTATGGACTATGGTGAGACATATACCCCCGTTGGTAGACTTGAGTCCATTCGTATCTTACTTGCTTATGTCGATCACCATGATTGCCTTATCAAATGGATATTAAAAGTGTCTTTCTAAATGGTGAAATTGAGGAAAAAGTGCCATAGTCCCTTATTATTCATGTGATTTTTATTTTTTGACAAAGAGAGCTCTCTCCGATTTCATTTAGAAGAAACCACAATGTTTTACTACAGCATTAACCCCCGCCACAGCTATTATATTCATGTAACAGATGGATGAGTTGAACAAAATTTTGGGGGTGATTTTTGTTTTAAGGGATTTTTGCAGGGCGATAGTAATTACATCGACACAGACATGTTGATTATTCGCCGTAAAAAATACTTGTATTCCTATATCTAGAGGGAGTAAAATTATGAGCCAAGTATAGTAGATTGATTATTCGCCGTAAACATCCAAATGGCGTGGTTGCCATGGCAGCATGTGTAGCTTCTTCCCCCCCTCCCCTGTAGTAGTACGTTTGCAACCTGCTCCGATCCAAAAGCCAGGGAGGAGACACCTGCACCGCACCGCACCGCGCCTCACCGCGCCGCGGTATATAACCTCGCCTCGCGCGGCGGCACACGCACCGGCACCACCACCTACGCGGCCCACGCCCACGCACGCACCGGCGAACAATCCGAGCTGGCTCTTTTGGCCTGGCCATAGGCACAGCGGATCATTACCCAATCACGGATCTCTAGCCTCGCCTCGCCACCGCCCGCTGCTCCGCTCTCCTCTGCCTGCTCATAATCTCCCTCGCCACCGTCCGCTGCTTCTTGTGCTGCCGCCGCGGCGAGGAGGAGGAGGAGGAGGGAGATGAAGGAGATGATGGTGGGGTCGGTGGCGCCGGTGGGCCCGGTCGGGAGGTGGGGGGCGGCGCCGCCGCAGGAGCTGCTGGAGCGGATGAAGGACTACGGCCAGGAGGGCGCCTTCGCGCTCTGGGACGAGCTCTCGCCCGAGGACCGCGACCTCCTCGTCCGGGACATCGAGGTGAGACCGACCGACCGGCCCCCAATGCGCTGCTCCTCCGGTCCTCTCCCGGCAGGATTTCATGGCCGGATTTGGCTTTCTTGCGCTGGGATTTCTGTTTCCTCAAGCAGGGACTGTCGGCGGAGGTTTTTTCGGCATAATAAGTTACTTTCTGCATCGGGATTGTTAATCATGAAAGAAAGATTTCGGTTTTGTGTTGGAATTCTGCTTGTCGATTTGGTCGTGGGCTGGAATTCTGCACGCGGAGCTGGGTTGATTTGATTTCGAGTAGATAGCATTGCTAAGATTTGTGGGGAAGAAGATGAGGATTTGAGCATCAATGTGAATCTACATCAGTTGCATATGCTGCAAATTTCTATTGTGGTGTTGCCTGACCACAATCGAAATTTGCAGCATCTGTTTGCCATTTTGCCGGCGACTGAGTACTGACGGAACTGTGCGTACTAACTATATTGCAGAGTCTAGATCTTTCAAGGATTGACCGGATCATTCGGCGCTCTATGGGATCACAAGGTCAGAGTTCCTTCATTTGAACAAGTTGCCATCATTCCGATGAAGAAGAACACTGTGCAATGTGTGCCTTTGATCAGCGTTCTTAGCTAATGTGGCGATCTTGCTAAGCACAGGAGGCTATCTGGCGCCCGCCGAGCCCGTGCCAGAATCCAGCGTCTCGAGGGTGGAGGAGAGGTCTCCGGAGGACAAAGAACGGTGGTGGAAGAAGGGGCTGAGAGCCATCTCCGAGGGGAAGCTGGCCGTTGTCCTTTTGGCTGGTGGTCAGGTAATCTGATGAAATATAATCCCCCCAGTCCTGTTTTCTGATACTGCAATCTCTGCAGTCTCTACCGCCCATTCGGTAGCATTATGCTTATGATGATCTAATTTCTTTTCGTGTTGTGCCTTGTGTGTAGGGGACTCGGCTTGGTAGCTCAGATCCTAAGGGGTGTTTCAGTAAGTCGATCCCATCTGAATCCTTGTATGTTAGTAGTTGACTGCATATGTGCAGTGGTATGCTCTTCTTTTAAAACTAAAAAACAGTACACCATAGTGATGTTTGTAGTTCTTGGCACAATTCTTTATTCCATGGCGGCAGATCTCACATGTTGTAAATTGTGTACAAGGCTGTTATACACCATTTTTTAATCAAAAAAGGGATTGGGTGTACTTACTGTATCCAGTGTGGCATCTTTGTTCATCCATACTAGTATGGAATTGCATTTTTGCTGATAATTCCATAGCGGCAGATTTCACATGTCATAAATTTTGTACATCACTGTTATGCATTGTCTCATGATCAAAAGGAAATGGATGTACTTACTATATCCAGCGTGGCATCTTTGTTCATCCATAATAGTATGGAATTGCATTTTGCTGATAAATCCAATCTCCTTATATTATATTGATCATTGTAATTTTCACTTGACACCTCATGTTGGCCTTTCAGGTATTGGCCTTCCATCTGGAAAATCACTTTTCCAACTCCAAGCGGAACGCATTTTGTGTATTCAAAAGTTGGCTGCTCAGTCCAGTGATAGTAATATCTTTTAACCACAAGCTTGTAGATTTTTCTTTGTCCTTTGCTTACTTCACGTCCTTACCCTTGATTTGAAAATAATTTGCAGGTCCAAGAAATACTTTACCAATCCACTGGTACATAATGACCAGCCCCTTCACCGATGATGTCACACGCAAATTCTTTGAAAGCCGTAAATATTTTGGCTTAGAGGCTGACCAGGTAAGAACAAGTAAAGATTTTTTCCATTACATTGAATATTCATGGGAATTCAACAAACATGTGCATACTGTCGAATCCAATACTAAGAGTTATCTTTAAATAGCTAGGCTTGAAACGTTGATATCTTCTTGGCAGGTGACCTTTTTCCAACAAGGCACCCTTCCATGTGTTTCTGACGATGGCAGATTTATTATGGAGACACCATACAAGGTACCATGTTGCATCTTCTCGTACTTTAACCTTTCATTCATGATCCATCTTACCATGTATGGCCAGGACACAAAGTTACGGTTTATAGCAATTCGTTTTCTAAGTTTTACTCATGGTGTGTGATCTGAGTGTTTAAATGCAAATTTTGATGCCTGCAAAGCTGCTTTGATACTGCATATGTGCTAAATGATTGGATTGTTCTTACATGATCTTCTTAAACCAGGTAGCCAAGGCACCTGATGGAAATGGAGGAGTTTATGCTGGTAATTTCCCATAGATATGGACCAGTTATTATGCAGCTTGCAGTCATTGTATTTTACCCACTATTAGATACTGATTCTTAGTTTTTACAACTGTAACATCTCACAGCTCTGAAGTCTAAGAAATTGCTTGATGATATGTCTTCACGAGGTGTAAAGTATGTAGATTGCTACGGAGTTGATAACGTATTGGTGAGGACGTGCGCTTTGAGGTGTCATCTGATTTCCGCACCTTCTCATTCGCTAATCGATGTCTTATGCGCAGGTTCGTGTTGCAGATCCAACGTTCCTAGGGTACTTTATAGAAAAGGGTGTATCTTCTGCTGCGAAGGTTGTTAGGAAGGTAAGGTCAAATATCTTTTGAGCTCGCAAAAAGAAATTCTCATGGTTCATCACTTGTTCTTTTTTTTTTTGGCAATTTTCATTTTTAGCATACTATGCACTTTGTTGATAGTCTGTCATATCCTTAACAGGCTTATCCACAAGAGAATGTTGGAGTATTTGTTCAAAGAGGTCGTGGTGGACCTCTTTCCGTGGTCGAGTATAGTGAAATGGATGCTGCTATGACTACTGAAATTAATCAATCAACAGGACGCCTTCGTTATTGTTGGAGCAATGTATATTTCTATCCTTAGCTTGTCGCTCCCTCTTTCCCTCAATAACTGTGACACTTGAAACTAACATATTTCTTTGTTTCTTTGCAGGTATGCTTGCATATGTTCAGTTTGGAATTTCTGAATCAAGTTGCAAACAGCCTTGAAAAGGACAGCGTGTGAGTGTTTCTGTATCCACTTTGAATTCTGAAATCATATTATGTTTGCCTCCTCTTCCAAACTCCGAGTCTGGTTTTACAGTAGTTCTTTACCTACTTGCTGCTTATGTCTCTTAATCTTCCTGGGAGAATGAGAGTTATATCTACAGTTTGTGATTTAAGGATCTGCTAGGCATGTCATGGCAAGTAATTTTACTTGGGAATTGACATGCTCTAGCATAAATTATGTTCTGTTGCAGCACCTGACCTTTGGAAATTTGGTTGCCAGGTATCATCTTGCGCAGAAGAAGATACCTTCAATTCATGGGTATACAATGGGCCTGAAGCTTGAGCAGTTCATATTCGATGCATTCAATTACTCCCCGTCCACGACACTTTTTGAGGTTCGATTTCCATTCTGTTCCCTCTTCTTCTCTTCCCCCATTTTCTTTGGGTTTAAAAGCTCGAGATACTTACTGGTGCATATCTGAAAATCCAGGTGCTACGCGAAGAGGAATTTGCTCCAGTGAAGAACGCGAATGGTTCAGCCTACGACACCCCAGATTCGGCCAAACTGATGCTGCTCCGACTCCACAGCAGATGGGTAGTAGCTGCTGGCGGCTTCCTGACCCATTCTGTGCCCTTGTACATGACAGGTAATTCTTCATGTTTGCCCGTACGCTGAAACTTGCTCAGGCATTTTCAGACAGAACAGATTGTGATGGCCACCTTTCTCATGATCCCTTTTCTCATAGGCGTCGAGGTTTCTCCACTCAGCTCCTACGCCGGAGAAAACCTGGAGGCGATCTGCCGCGGGCGGACATTCCACGCGCCCAGTGAGATCTCTTTCTAGGCGCATCGGTTCTCGACAGCGGCAGCAGATGGAGGAAGCAGTATTGCACAGGGATTGCAAGGTCGAACGAATGCTCACAGTTTGGGACATTGGTTGTGTTGGGCTGAGCTCTTTGAGCTATTGGCATTAGGGTTTCAGATACTGGCCAGACTGTTGTATCTTTTGTGAGTAATTGGCCCAGATTCTGAATGCGTCTTGGCTTTTGCCATTTGTAACTCTTTTGGCTATTGCTGCCCCATTAGATGAGCATCTGCAACTGTACTAATTTGGTGCCCCATTTATCTGCTGTCACGTTTCGACAGTGTCCGCTCTGAACCCCATTTATCTGTGCACGCAGCCTTGTCCTTTCAAATTACCTGGACACATACATAATTGGGGGGATGAAGAGAGATGAAAAAAAAAGAGAAACTGCTGCGGATAGATCAGGTCCGATGTGGCAGGCTGTCCAGACACCACATTTTCTCCCCACATAGGAGCTTGGGTTGGAGACCATTCAACCGTCCTTGGAGCAACCCAAACGGACGCCTATTTTGTCCATATTTTATTCGTTTGGGTCGGTCAGGCGGACTTACGCGTCCGTATTTTAATATGAATCGGCTTGACCGCCCAACGGGGAGGCTGATCCAAATGTGCCGGCGTGAAAAAAAACAAGTTACACGAAATAAACATAATAAACGTAATTAAACATAAAAGTGGCAGGTCAAACGCCGGCCAAAGTCCACCTAAATCTAATAAATATTAAATAAAACATTAAATAAAAGTCTGTGCCCGCCTGCTGCCGCCCCGCATGCTGCCCTAGACGTCGTCGCCCTTGCCCTTGCCCTTGCCGTCGACGCCGCCGTCGTCGGTGAGGTCGATGAAGACCGGTAGGGCAGGGCCACCCGCTGACGCCGCTGATGCTGTTGCCGGGCAGCCTCCTCCGGCGTCTGCTGGGGCTGCGGCATTGCGGCCAGTCGCGCGCGCTCCTCCTCGAGCCGGAGCGCCTCCGCGTCACATTGGAGCATGGCCTCGTAGCGCATCTGCTCCTCGCTGTCGGGCTGCTTCTGGCGGAGCCAGTGCTCCTTCCAGCGCTCGAGGTGGGCCGCCTCCTCCTCCGGCGCCGCGGTGAAGTGGGCAGGCGCGCCACCCACTCGCCAGATCTTGGCTCGCTTGAGTAGGCCTCCTCGGCCAAGTGGGTGGAGGCGGGAGCGCTTCTGGCGTCGGCTCGGCTCCGGCTGGCGGCGGCGATGGTGGCGGTGGCGGCACGAAGAGCGGGTGTGGACGGAGTCCCCGCCGACAGCCAAGGGCTTGCTCGGCCCATCCAGTCGCGCGTCCTCCTCGAGGCGGTGGCCTCCGGTAGCGTCTTTGAGCCTCCTCGAGGGCGGCTTGGTACTCCGCCTCCGCCTCCATGTCCTCCGGCTCTACCTGTAGGGGCGGCGATGGGAACGGCGGCGGGACGGCGTCGACACCCGATCGCCATTGCTCCTCGTGTTCGAGGGCGAACCACACCTCCCAGTTGGGGGAGTCGGCGGCATAGTCTGGCAGCCGACGCTGCTCCGGCGTGAGTTGCGCCCGGCGCCGCAAGACTCGCCGTGGCGCTCACGGGCTCATGGAATCCGCTGCAAGACCGGATCCGCTGCGGATCCAGATGCCAATGGTGCGGCAGTGGCTGCCTGTACTCCCAGTGCCACCGCGCTTGGTGCACCGGGATGTGCAGGCGCCGACGACCAGGGTGGAAACGCGGCACCGCAGGAGGAGGAGGGGGAAGGGGAGCACGGGAGGACGAGGCGCGGGGGGTGCCCTTGCCCTTGCTGCTGCCGAAGAGGCCCATGGGCGCGCTAGGGTTTGCGGTCGCTGGCGAGGAAGCAAAGGGAGTTGTGAGGGGCCAGATGTGGACGGGAGAAGTGGATGAGGCCGACCTCGCCGCACGCGTGGTTAAAAAAGAATGCTTCCACTGGCTGACACGTGGGCCCGCTGTTGGTGGTCGTCATAAATAAGACGACCGATGGCGGTTGGGTGGCCGCCAGATGGGGACGCGGCGGACGGCGAGGAGACGCGCGGCGCGTCCACTTCGCGTCCGCGCCGACGCATTCCAGACGCAATTTTGGGCCAGAAATGGGTCAACACGGATACCAGGCGGACACGATTTGAATTTGGGTCGGCGCGTTAGGCCGTTACTTTTGTCCGCGCCGACCCAAACGAACGCGGACGGACGAAATGGGTCGCCCTATTGAAATTGCTCTTCGGGCCAACAAAGCGGTCCACCAAAACGGACACCACCAAATGTCCGTAAACATGGCATGACGTGTCCGAAGGCAAGAATAGGGGCGAAGGCCATTCACTAAATGCCCTCTTATTTCTTGAAAAAAGTTAAATAAAAACAAACCAAATGACCGCCTCTCACTTTAACAAATTTATCTAGATCAATAGCAATTTAACCACACATTTAAATCCGAAAACACTCCTTGAAAGATGTTCGACAAGTTCTTCAATTTCATCGATCCCGAAAACTCCCTTCGTCTCAAGCTTCCTCTCCTTTGAGTTTGAACTTCTTCACATGTAATGTATTCAGTTACTATGCCCGCTAAGCTTCATCCAACATAATTGTAAAGGGCTTGCACTCCGCCCTTGGTAGAATGTGGTGGCGCGAACAAGCTAGCAATGAAGTGATCAACAAGTTGCAACATTGAGCAAATCAATAAAACGACCAACACAACAGCAAGAACGAAAACTTGTGAGCTCTTCGAGCAATGCACCTTGCTAGCACTTGTGCACACACACACTTCAATACTTGTTGACGGCATCTTGAATGGTGTACCATCTGTCCATGATCATGGATCTCTTTGTGTAGTGCTTGTGTTCATCGAACCAATTGCCGCATTATGCTTTGTGCCTTTAAACTCCACACATCACAACAATTCATCCTCTTTCATTGAGCATGTTTACTTCGAAGTCAACAAAGACAACTTGATACATTCCGCTACATTTGGCAAGTCCTACTGTAGGTGGTAGCAAGGTGATACAGCAACTTCGTCTAAGGTTCAGATACAGAACACAGGGAGGGCAGAGACGGAAAAATGAATTCTAACTAGTTGTTCCAGGTAAGAGCAAAACCACAACCTAGATTATAATTAATACTCGCTCCGTTCCTAAATAATTGTCTTTCTAGATATTTCAACAAATGACTACATATGGAGCAAAATGAATGTATCTACATTTTAAAACATGTCTACATACATCCGTATGTTGTAGTCCATTTGAGATGGCTAGAAAGACAATTATTTGGGAACGGAGGGAGTAATATTTTGTTACAGTTGATGACAATTGCAACTTCAAAGTTTCACTTCGTTACATTAAAAACCTAAGGGTGATAAGTTACGAACAATGGGAACGAGGAAACACACTGCTTGAGTAAATATCATATCACATCTGGGCAAACAAATTCACCAGGAATTGAGCAAAAAGGCAATCAGAAAGTACAAATTTAAGCGAAACTATTAATGATAGATAGATTCCACAAAACATGTTCAGATCACGACATTCTTCAGTTTGACAGAAAACACTGGAATCAAATCTCGAAACAGCAGCCTGGTAGGATTTAAGAGCACAAAACTTCTGACTATGAACTACTCATGAATCAGAGTCTAGGCTTAAGCAGCAATGAAAGCCTTCTTCCCGCCTCCGGTGGTTCCAGCTGGAACAACCTTCAGGACATTGAATCTCACGGTTTTCGACAGGGGCCTGTTTCAGACACAAGCAATGTACTTAGCAACAAAAGAAAATGGCGCTCTGCAGTAATCATACATCAACTACATAACTGCACAAGGGTCAACATATTAGAACAACCAGGCTAACATTTTCAAGTTGAATATCAAGTCATGCAAGAGTACTTAGTTTTACCTGCACTGGCCAATGATGACATGGTCGCCTTCCTTGACACGGAAGCAGGGGGAGATGTGAGCTGGGATGTTGGAGTGCCTCTTCTCATACCTGCAGGTGCACAATTGATTTTTGAGTTAGAAATGCCACAGGGAAGAAGCAATGCATTATTTTCTCAAAAGCACCAATGGATTTACTTGCCTCTGATACTTCTTCACAAAATGAAGGTAGTTCCTGCGAACAATGATGGTCCTGTTCATCTTGGCACTGTGGCAGGTTCCAGCTATGATTCTGCCCCTGATGGCAACAGTTCCAGTGAATGGGCACTTCTTGTCAATGTAGGTACCTGGAAATGAATAGGAATTAATACACTGTCGCAAGTTTAACAGAAAATCAGGCACAATTAACTATTCACAGTTTATGTCAACCAGAGTACTAGCCAGACATTAGAAACAAAACATCAAGAAACAGTACATGGTACAATTCATGGCTCAATTGTTTACACATGACCAAAAGAAAATCAGCTGTGGATCTACCAATGACAATTCACTGTTACCAACTGAGAATTTACTAGCTTCAATTCTTTGTGTAGACTAGGCTAGCAAAGTTAGAAGAAATGTACTGAAGTATGATCTTGGGCACATACTTGCATTCATCAAGACTAACATCACCTACTCAAGTATGAAACAGTGCTAAAATAGAAGGATTGGCCTACTATAGTTTACCATCAATCGCTTCCCTTGGGGTCTTGAAGCCTAGGCCAACACTCTTCCAGAAGCGGTTGCCAGCCTTGCCGGGCCTCTTTGCCTTATCAGTTTTCTTCGTGCTAAATTTAAAAGAGAAACATTGTTAGAGTATATGTATTACACTGAATCAATAAAAGAAGGGTGATCGAACAACAACAGCACACAAGAAGGATGATCGAACTCCTCACCTGAGGAAAACCTTTGGCTGCTTGAGGAAAGACTTCTCGGTCTGCACAACATATCAAGTTTAAACTACCATTACAACAATTACAGCAACAAATTATGATCTATTGTAGAACAAACTAGAAAAACAATCTAGACTTCAAACTCGAAATGAACAATACAAAGGCTACTGCAACAACTTTTGGGAATAGACACTGTCACTCGACAGACACCAAGATCCTACTGGGTCCAAATGATCAGAGAAGAGCCCGTACTAGCAGTGAAACACCAAGCCTCAGCCACATCATAAGATGCTAATGACATGCTGCTAACGACTAAGGGTTCCTCATGCTACCACTCGATTCGCAACGAACGCACAAGCTTCTACACGAACGGATCTAAGCACACACGGCCGAAAAGCACGAAGGCGCCGCATCACATATCCCAAGCATCCGGCGCCGGCAAGCGAACGGGGGGAGCACAGGAAGAGCGCTACACGGGGAGGAGAGGAGGAGACCCTTTACCTGCTCCGCCATGGCTGCGAGGTGGGCTTCGAGGGGCTCGGAGGCGGCGGCGGCGGCGCAGCGCGGAGATGCGGGTGCGAGGAGGCGAGGCTCTGAGAGGAGTTGGCGGCGGGGCGCAAACCCTAAGGGTGCATTTTATAGCGCTGGGCGCCGCTGCGGGAATGCGCAGCCCTTCCGGGCCTCTCCACCCGTCTCCTCGGGCCGGCCCATGGGAGGCCCATCTGTCGTGGATCATTACTCGCGGCGGGGCCCGCCTCAGGGTTCTGGGTAGATCAGGCCGTTGATGGTGTGTTAGCCGCGGGGGTACGCCTGGGCCGTCCGATCTTAATGCTCGCTCCGACCGTCCTCCGTGCTGCAGACATAAACCAGAGAGAGAGAGAGAGAGAGAGATCCCCTCGCCGTGGTCTCTCTTCCTTCCCCCACCTCCCTTCCCCCTCCGGTCACCGGCGCGACGGGCCGGCCGCCGCCGCTGCCTCCCCCCCTCTTCCTCCCTCTCCGCGCGCTAGGGTCTGGTGGAGCGGATTCTTCCCGGAGTCGATCGAACTGATTCGTTCGGTAATCTCCCAAACCTGCGCTGGATTTTGCGAACTCCTCGATCCGTCCCGTGCTTGCGGCGGCCGGCGGCGCACTGGGCCGCTCGCGCGGCTGCGCGCGATCCGTGCGTAATGGCGGCTCGATTGGTTGCGGTTGCTGTCTTTTCTGTCTGGAGAAATTAGTAACGGTGCTCCGACGTTTTTGTGCAGTAATGGCGAACCTGCAGCCTTCCGTCCCCGAGCCCTCCTCCTTCGCCGGGGCCTCGCCGCCGTCTCCCTCCTCAATCGGTGGAGGCGCCGGCGGTGCTGCCTCGGCGGCGCAGGAGCCCAGGAAGATGGCGTCGGCGGAGCAGCTGGTGCTGGACCTCTGCGACCGCGAGCTGCGCGAGAACGCCCTCCTCGAGCTGTCGAAGGTCCGTCGCGTGCTCTTCTAGTTCTAGGGTTCTCCTCGAGCTACAATCGCGATTCCTGGTCTCTAGGAGCGGTTGTAACTTAATTTTAAGTTACCATGAAGAGAGCGATTGTAGCTTAATTTTGGGTTGCCATGAACTGAACCATTGCATACTGCGTGTTCTTCAGTCATTAGCATGCTATATAAGGTGTTTTGTAAGGCCAAAGTAAATCAATAACCAATTGTACTCATTTCAGAAACGAGAGATATTTCAAGACCTGGCCCCGCTTCTCTGGCACTCTTTTGGCACAATTGCGGCACTACTTCAGGTATGCGTAATTCATCTATCTTCGATGTTTATGGTTTGCATGCGTGGATATTAGATAAAAGAACTGGGAGCTATGAGCCTACTTCTTTACCTTATGCCGTGTTTGTGTTGTCCAACTGTGAAAAGCAGTCACTGTTCTATTCGTGTTTTCAAGTCGGCACTTGCTGTTTTCGGTGCAACTTGTCAAAGTTTGACCCTGCCTTACTCACTTGGTGTATTTGACAACTTGGAAACAAACTCAGGAAATTGTGTCGATCTACCCTGCACTTTCACCCCCAGTTTTGTCGGCAGGCGCATCAAACCGAGTCTGCAACGCACTTGCACTTCTTCAGGTACAGCTCCAAATAAAAGGGGGGGGGGGGGGGGAGGGGGGGGTGATTACATTCACAAAATTGCTTGAAGGTTCCCATGTTATTAGGTTTATTATTGCGTATCTTTATTGTCTAATTTTGTGTGTTTGTATTACAATAATTGCAGTGTGTTGCATCACACCCTGATACCAGAATCCCTTTCTTACATGGTAACGAATTCAGCCATTTGCATTGTATCTCACATATCCTGATTCCTAGTAGCTTGATATGACACAAGAGCCATTCGGCTTTTGGTATTGTTGTTGTTAGCGATTCATTTTCTTCTCTCTGTCCTCCATTTGTTCCTTTCAGCTCATGTGCCCCTGTTCTTGTACCCGTTCCTGAATACATTCAGCAAGACAAGGCCTTTTGAGTACTTGCGGCTTACCAGCTTGGGTGTCATTGGTGCTCTTGTTAAGGTATGTTTTGTACAATTTTACATGAACTAACAAATTTTGTATGATGCATCCAACTCTGCAATGTTATATATTAAATATGATCCTTTCACTAATTCTACAACCAATGAAGCTTCATGTTGTTTTCATTCCAATACCCTGGCATGAACGATGAATCTAATAAGGTCACAAGGGATACATCCTTATTACTTTGTTGTGTAACGAAAACATAAACAATTGAGTAGCTTATAAACAAGCAATGTTCTATCTAATTTTTTCTTCTTTCTTTTTTGGAATGCTGCATGTGTTTCCAAATACCAAACGTTTTCTTCTTGCCTTTGGAAGAAGCTACCTTATTATTATGCATGCAGGTTGATGATACTGAAGTTATTGGCTTTCTGCTGCAAACTGAAATAATTCCTCTGTGCTTATGTACCATGGAGATGGGCAGTGAGCTATCAAAAACCGTATGTATCTAACCGTCTCAATCCTCATCTAAAGTATCGCAATCTTTCTTTTCTGTTTAGCCCTAGAAAAGATCAAATTGCTTCTTCTTTTCAAAAATTATATTTTGCTGTCTGAAGTTCGTGCGGAACGCTACATAAGACTTTACTGCCAGTTGACATGTTTGCGTGTATCTATAGCCTTCTATGCCACGCCTGGCTTCTCTGTGATAATAACTTAAAACCGCTTCACAGTTTATAGACTTATAAAAGGTGTATTCATGAGAAACCACAAAAACTGTTTGCCTTTGGCAATTCAGTAATTGACCTATGCTGCTAATGTCATCACGTTACTATTATGAGTTATCACTTGGACTGGAAGATCAATAACTTTGTGGACACATAAATATGCCAACGTTTTTACGACTTCTTTCCTGTATAACCCAATGAGTTGAATATTTTGAGGTGCTTAAGATTTCTTTGGGTGGAATACAAGTTGAGGCTAGGCCAAACGGGGTCTTATTATACAGATAATGAGATAAATGTATAGCTGTCATTCCAATTTCACTAATTTAGTCAAATATGCATAAGCAGGTCGCTACCTTCATTGTCCAAAAGATTCTGCTGGATGATATTGGACTGCGTTACGTCTGTGCCACCCCTGAGCGTTTCTATGCTGTGGGCAGCGTTTTAGGAAATATGGTAATATCACTTGCTGATCAGCCTTCCACAAGGTTGCTCAAGCACATTATCCGATGTTACCTCAGGCTGTCAGATAACCCCAGGTTTGTGCTGTCATTCATATGTCACGAAATGATTTTAGGTCTATCTTCCCATGTGCTAATTTTTGTCTTCCCCCGCAGGGCCTGTGTTGCACTGCATAATTGCCTCCCTGACATGCTGAAAGATGGGACATTCAACATTTCTCTTAGGGTGAGTCATGTTAACATATACAGTTTGTCGTTACCAATTCATTCATGAATTCAAAAAAAAAAATGAAACAAAGTTGCCGATCAGAATACTAATCGTGTTTATATATCTGAAACGAAGGATGACCCCGCGACAAGGCGCTGGCTCCAACAACTGCTGCATAACGTGACAGTGGGCGGCATGGGTGGACCTGGCATGGGGGTGCCTCCCCAGCCAGGCCTGGATCACATGATGGGGATATGATCCAGTTTAGTTGCTGCAATTCACAATAATAATAGAGTCTCTTGTGAATTGCAGGTAGGGGAAGATTATCTTCCCTCAGCCGTCTAGAGGTAGGCTGTGTGGTGTCGGTGTAGTTTCAACCTTCCGGAAAAAGGAAATGTTGTTTGTGTGTGTGTGTGTGTGTGTCGAAGCATCAACAGCAGCTCAAACTGGTTTGCTTATCCTGTAATACTGTGAACACAAGCAAAGCAAGCTGTTTTCTGGGGTTTTTTTAGGTCCTGCAGCGTTTTTTTTATCGAGGTTGAGCGTCTACTAGGGAAGTAGCACATTATGCGGCTGGAATTCTGAAGAGTTAAAACCTGAAATACTAGCTTTTCAATTCTTTAGGAACTAAATTCAGTCCCTTTCAGACGGACCCATCTCCATGAGACTTTCATATGACACAGAAACTCATTGCATTAGACAAAGCATGCCATCACGTTTGCTTCGCTGCTGTGAGGTCACGGATTGAGTCCAGAAAACAGCCTCTTGTAAAAATGCAGAAGAAGGTTGCGTCCTGCAGAAGAAGGTTGTGTACAAAAGACCCAAGGTGCTCGGGCCCTTCCCCTGCAGAAGAAGGTTGCGTACAAAAGACCCAAGATGCTCGGACCCTTCCCCTGACTCTGCTCAAGTGGGAGCTATGTGCACCGGGCTGCCCTCTTAGTAGCTAAGAGCATCTTCAACAAGTCCCCTTTTCTGGTTTAGGGTGAGCTGTGCCCAAAAAACTTGTCCCACAAATCCTGTAAATGCGATTTTTTCTAGGGTTCCTTGTATAATCAGCCCAACTTCTCCTCTATCTATAGGGAAAAGATCTTCTCGTAAACCTTCCCCTAAAAGTGCCACGTCAGCACACTGCCGCCATGGAAAAGATCTTCCCGTAAACCTTCCCCCTAAAAGTGCCACGCTAGCACATCATCGCCATACCCACCGTGTCGCGACCACCGCCGTCCATTATAAGCCGCCATCACCCGCCCGCCAAAAACCACTTACAGGTGGAGTTTTTAAGGGGACTTACTGGAGATGCCCACTTGCAAACCTCGCCTAAATTATATGAACACCCTGTATAACCACTTTTTGGGGGAGTTACCCATATGTTACTATGGATCAACAAATTCCTAACTGAAAATTGCTTTCGAATCCCACAGTGAGCCTGCTTTTCGACAAAAAATATGCTCACCTGCAAACCTCAACTTTTTTTTTGCATGGAATGTGGAAAGTTTTATAAATAGAGAGGGCAGCCAACAGGCTGCTAACCGGAAAAGTAGGGAACTGAATTCAGCCAACAACACTTCACCATCAATGTGCATGCTAACTTTGCACAAAGATGTGTTGATTGATTGGCATTCCTCTTAGATGATGAATAAAAAAAGAAAGTAAACCAACTAGCTATGTGTCCAATCTCTGTCAGAAGGGGGGCATGGGATCAAGCAATCAGTCGACATGATCACCTGCACAAATCCACGGAGCTTGGGCAAAACCACACCATCACGCAAAGATAAAGCTTCGATAATGAGCTGATTCGTGATCCCGTTGCGAGTTTTGCTCCATGCGCCAAGGAAGGACAAAGATACATGTGCGACACGGCCCGCAGCCCCCCCCCGTCCCCCCCCCCCCCCCCAGCATTAAAAACATCATTTTGTATTGATCGTGACCCAACAATCTCCAGACTTCGTAGCATAGACTGTGGCAGGCCAATCTTCTCATGGTCAGTGTGTCCGCGGGTTGCAAGAGTTTCATATGGACCACATGAAAGTGTATAAAATCCCTTTAGTGAAATTTGGTAATTAATGTCAACATATCTTAAATAGGGATGGCACCTGCAGGGTTTGGGTACGGGTTGAGCCACCCCATATCCTTACCCATCCCCTCTAAGCTTACCCATCATCCTTACCCATACCTGTCAATGGGTATACTTTTTCCCTATACCCGTTACCCGACAGGGTAGATGGATACCCTTGGGTAAAATTACCCATATTTGCAAAGCATCACTTTGAAAAACTCATTGTCATAAAAAACAACATATAATTATAATCTATAAACAACACACATTTTTAAACAGCAACACATCATAAACAACAATATATTTAATAAACAACATCACTTTCTCGTAAACAACAACACATCAAAACATCAGCATGTTGTCATATATTTTGAGTTCACAAATTCATGACAAAGTGAAGAGATAATTTTGAGTTCATATGAATTTTATATGGGTACATGGGTACGTGGGTATGGGTTATATGATCCCATACCTGCATTCGCCTTCTACCCGATGGGTTTAACATTTCCCTATTTATATACCCATGGATATTTTTTGTCCCATACCCTTACCCAAATAGGGTTTTTACCCGCAGGGTACGTGGGCAATGGGTACCCATTGCCATCCCTAATCTTAAAGTACTAATGCTTCAACTACTTATCCCAAGAAAGTTTCCTTAGGTTGCAACAAAGGAGATGAAAGGTGAGCCCCACAATTTTTCATGAAGACGAGTGTTTGCTAAGCCAAGGACCTACCCTTTGCATTTTAGTTATCCAAAATCACATTGAGTCCATATTCATGCCAATGCTATCGAAAGGGGGATGAGGTTTCTAAGCTAAGTTTCTTTCTCTTTGTGCTTAAAAATCAAACTCCAATACCATGCGACAGGCGTGGTGAGCAATCTTCGTCATTCGAAATAATCAAAGTCCAATGCCCTCAAAATACTTTTATTTGTCCACTATATCTACCTACACTTTCATACTGTGGAGTTGTCCAGCTCTTCTAGTTGGAGCCGCCGAGTCATTCTCCCAGATAGCAGTTGCAAACCTAATTGTTCAGAGCTACCAAGCATTCCACTCGGAACCTTCGAACTGTTTTAAAGTGTGGGTGATGGCGGCTGGTGCGGTAGTCCACTCGGAGCCTCCGAACGCTATCTGGTCGAACCATGCAAGCTGTCTGAAAGTTGCCACCTTTAGTATTGTTTGATGCTTCCAAGTTGATCATTCCAGAGCCTTCGAGCTCTGCTAAAGTGTGTGTAACGATCATGTTTTTGTTTCATAAATACCCCCACCCATTCCATTAGTTCACTCAAAGCAAACTCCATCCATATCATATTTTTAGAGAGAACTCCACCTTTTTGTGCTGATTTCAAAGGTCTTTCACTAAAACCATCAAGCCAAGTCTTTGAGATCTCATCACCTCTTTGCTTTTCCCTTCTGCTTCTCCAATCAATAAGCTATATGAAAGGATCGAAGATGTCGACTAGAGAGGGGACGAATAGGATACTACAATTTTTTTAAACTTATTTAACGAAGTTAGGGAATGTGCAGATAAAGTAAGTTCTCTAGATATGCAATCTACGATAAGAACAACTTATATGGCAAACAAGATAGAACCAAGGTAAGCAAGATCAGCATGCTAACAAAGCTAGCGAGCAGAAAGTAAAGGTACGGTAAAGGATAAACCACACAAGCCGGGGATGTGGATGTATCCCAAACTTCACTCTTTGGGGAGTGATAATCTCCGCTGGAGAGGTGCTGAAGCCAAAGCTATAGAATGTCACCAAGTGGATCACCTAGTACCCCTTTGAGTCACCCCCAATGGATGAGACTCAGTTCATGCTACTTGTGAGCTGCGTTGGAATTTTCCTCGAAGAGGAAGGGTGAGGGAGTCCTGGACTAAGGGGTCCTTGGGCGTCCGGCCTATTAGCCATGGGCCGGAATGATGGGCTGTGAAGATACAAAGACTGAATACTTTACCCGTGTCCGGATGGGACTCTCCTTGGCGTGGAAGGCAAGCTTGGCGATCAAATGTGTAGATTCCTTTCTTTGTAACCGACCTTGTGTAACCCTAGATCCTCCCGGTGTCTATATAAACCGAGGAGTTAGTCCGGAGGAGGATATATATTCATTACCATAGTCACACAGGTTAGACTTCTAGGGTTTAGCCATTACGATCTCGTGGTAGATCAACTCTTGTAATACTCATATTCATCAAGATCAATCAAGCAGGAAGTAGGGTATTACCTCCATAGAGAGGGCCTGAACCTGGGTAAACATTGTGTCCCCCGTCTCCTGTTACCATCGACCTTAGACGCACAGTTCGGGACCCTCTACCCGAGATCCGCCGGTTTTGACACCGAAATTGGTGCTTTCATCGAGAGTTCCACTGTGCCGTCCCCAAAAGGTTTGATGGACCCTTCAATCGTCAACAACGACGCTGTCCAAGGAGAAACCTTCCTCCCCGGATAGATCTTCGTGTTCGGCGGCTTCGCACTGCGGGCCAATTCGCTTGGCCATCTGGAGCAGATCGATAGCTACGCCCCTGGCCACCAGGTCAGATTCGGAAACTTGAACTACGTCGCGGACATCCGTGGAGACTTGATCTTCGCCGGATTCGAAACCGGGGCGACCGCTCCCTGTCGCCCCGATGAACATGACTTAAATATGTCATCGGACCACACTCAGGAGATTGCTCCCATAACTGCTCTGGCCCTAGATCCGGAGCAGATCGCGCCATCTGAGGACGGGAAGCTCGACCCCGCCATGGAGGCCATCGATTCCGCGGCTATGGAGCCGCACATAGACTTAACCTCACACGATATCTGTGTCACCGGAACTCCGGACTCATCTCCGGCCATAAGCTCTGAACCGTGTGCGTTCGCGGACGCCGAGCTTGATCAGTTATCGATCTTTGAATTCAGTGCCGCAGACATCTTCCAGCACTCGCCCTTTGGCGATGTGCTAAACTCATTAAAAAAACCTGTCCTTGGCGGGGGACTCACAGTCGAGCTATGTCCGGTTCGAACTAGGGGCTGATGATGGAGAATTTTGCTTCCCACCCTCCACTCACTTCATAGCCACTGTCGAGGACTTAACTGACATGCTTGATCACGGCTCCGAAGACATCAAAGATATGGACGACGATGCCGACAAGGAGCAGGGCCAGAAACCGCCATTCACTGAACGCCGAACGGCCATTTCCTCGTACGACGTGCACATGATGGATACACCTAAAAGAACCAACGACGATGACAAAGAAGATCCAGTCGAGAATAAACCTCCTGAGACACAGTCCAAACGTCGGCGTCCCCGACGCCGCTCTAAGACACGTCTTTCAAAAGACAACAATACTGGCACCGGAGAAAATAACACTCCGGGCGATGCCGAAAACGATGAAGACCCTGTTGAGGCAACTTCCGAACAGGGGGAACCAGGAAACGAGCAAGTTAGCCCTGATGAACAGGCCATACATGACGAATCGGAGGATGACAATTATCTTCCGCTCTCCGCAGATGAGGCAAGCCTCGGCGACGAGGATTTCGTCGTGCCAGAGGAACCTTTCGAGCAGGAGCCCTTCAAGCGCCGGCTCATAGCCACTGCAAGAAGCCTGAAGAAGAAATGGCGGCAGCTTCAAGCTGACCAGGATCTGCTCAATGACAGATGGACTGATGTCCTAGCAGCCGAAGAATACGGCCTCAAACGCCCAGCCAAGAGTTACCCGAAACGGAGATTACTACCTCAGTTCGATGAGGAGGCACCGGAGCCCATACCTCCCTCGCGTAATGCGGCCAATCGACCACTACGCGGTCGGGACAGTGCAGCGGACCAACCACCACGCGGTCGGGATAAAGCGGCAACTCGGGCCAAACAGCAGCCTACACCACCGGAGCATGAAAACAAATATAAAACAGCTCGGGATTATGCACACGGCCTTCGGCAGGATCTGGACAACAGAGAAGGTCATACCAGATTGATCTACAGATCGCGAGGACGCACCCCAACACGCGGCGACGGCTATCTATTCGGACGTGACGTACCTAGTCATGCCCGGGCCGAAAATTGCAGACGAACTCCATCAGAGATACGTCGCGTCGTGGCCCGACATAGAGGCGCCGCACATCCTCTCTGCTTCACAGATGAAGTAATGGAGCACGAATTCCCAGATGGGTTTAAACCCATTAATATTCAATCATACGACAGAACAACTGATCCTGCGGTATGGATCGAGGATTTCCTCCTCCATATCCACATGGCCCGCGGAGATGACCTTCATGCCATCAAATACCTACCATTAAAACTCAAAGGACCAGCTCGGTACTGGTTAAATAGTCTTCCAGAAAATTCTATTGGCAGCTGGGAGGACTTGGAAGACGCCTTCCGGGACAACTTCCAAGGCACATATCTCCGGCCACCAGACGCTGACGACTTAAGTCACATTGTCCAGCAGCCCGGAGAGTCAACCAGGAAGCTCTGGACTAGGTTCTTAGTCAAAAAGAACCAAATCGTCGACTGCCCGGACGCGGAAGCCCTAGCGGCCTTCAAACACGGCGTTCGGAACGAGTGGCTTGCCCGCCACCTCGGTCAAGAAAAACCAAAATCCATGTCAGCCCTTACCGCTCTGATGACCCGCTTTTGCGTGGGAGAGGACAGTTGGCTCGCTCGTAGAAGCAACAGCGCCAGCGATACGGGCACTTCCGAAGTCCGAGACGGCAACGGCAAGCCACGGCGCAGCAAGCACGAACGTCGCAATGACAACGACAGAACGCGCGACACATCGATCAACGCCGAATTCAACGGTCCCAAACCCGGTCAACGGAAAAAGCCATTCAAGGCAAACAGAGACGGACCATCCAATTTAGACAAGATATTGGACCGGCCTGCCAGATTCATGGCCACCCCGATAAGCCAGCTAATCATACCAACAGAAACTGGTGGGTCTTCAAGCAGGCCAGCAAGCTCAACGCTGAACACAAGGGGAGGAGGCCGCCCAGTGATAGCGACGACGATGAGACTCACCAACCAAATACCGGGGGTCAGAAGCGATTTCCCCCGAAGTCAAAACAGTGAACATGGTATATGCGACACACAACGCTACATGGGAACAGGAGAAGCACTCCCTCCGGACTGCAGATCATACTACAGCGACCTCAGTCGAAGTACAAAGCGGTCTTATTAAACCGCATACCTTGTCGGCCCTTAAGCCACCGGTCTCCAGTCAATAGGATCGACCAATTCCGGAGCGGAACTAGCAGTTCGACTTCCGCCGCCCACCTCTTATACCTGCGAAATATGTACCGCGCATACATAACTATGCACTTAAAATACCCTGCGCATCGGCGGAAGCACAATATGGATGGGGCCTACCAATACTCCCATAAACTCCCTTAAAGTGGTGATTTGTTTTCTTGTACTAACGGAGCTCATGAGATTTTCTGTTGAGTTTTGTGTTGTGAAGTTTTCAAGTTTTTGGGTAAAGATTTGATGGATTATGGAATAAGGAGTGGCAAGAGCCTAAGCTTGGGGATGAACAAGGCACCCCAAGGTAAACTCAAGGACAACCAAAAGCCTAAGCTTGGTGATGCCCCGGAAGGCATCCCCTCTTTCGTTTTCGTCTATCGGTAACTTTACTTGAGGCTATATTTTTAGTCACCACATGATATGTGTTTTGCTTGGAGCGTCTTGTATGATTTGAGTCTTTGCTTTTTAGTTTACCACAATCATACTTGCTGTACACACATTTTGGGAGAGACACACATGGATCGGAATTTATTAGAATACTCTTTGTGTTTCACTTATATCTTTTGAGCTAGATAATTTTGCTCTAGTGCTTCGCCTATATCTTTTAGAGCACGGTGGTGGTTTTATCTTATAGAAATTATTGATCTCTCATGATTCACTTATATTATTTTGATAGTCCTATAAAACAGCATGGTAATTTGCTTTGGTTAAAATTTTAGTCCTAAATTGATGAGCATCCAAGATGGGTATAATAAAGCTATCATATACAGTGCATCGAATACTATGAGAAGCTTGATACTTGATAATTGTTTTGAGATATGAAGATGGTAATATTAGAGTCATACTAGTTGAGTAGTTGTGAATTTTGAGAAATACTTGTTCTAAAGTTTGCGATTCCCATAGCATGCACGTATGGTGAACTGTTATGTGATGGAGTCGGAGCATGATTTATTTATTGATTGTCTTCCTTATGAGTGGCGGTCAGGGATGAGCGATGGTCTTTTCGTACCAATCTATCCCCCTAGGAGCATGCGCGTAGTACTTCATTGTGATAATAATAGATTTTTGCAATAAGTATGTGAGTTCTTTATGACTAATGTTGAGTCCATGGATTATACGCACTCTCACCCTTCCACCATTGCTAGCCTCTCTACTAACCACAAGACCTTTCACGCGGTATCATACACCCACCATATACCTTCCTCAAAACAGCCACCATACCTACCTATTATGGCATTTCCATAGCCATTCCGAGATATATTGTCATGCAACTTACCACCATTTCGTTTGTTATGACACGTTTCATCATTGTCATATTGCTTTGCTTGATCATGTAGTTGACATCGTATTTGTGGCAAAGCTACCTTTATAATTCTTTCATACATGTCACTCTTGATTCATTGCATATCCCGGTACACCGTCGGAGGCATTCATATAGAGTCATATTTTGTTCTAAGTATTGAGTTGTAATTTTTGAGTTGTAAGTAAATAAAAGTGTGATGATCATCATTATTACAGCATTGTCCCAAGTGAGGAAAGGATGATGGAGACTGTGATTCCCCCACAAGACGGGATGAGACTCCGGACGAAAAAAAGAGGCCATAAAAAAAGAGAAAAAGGCCCAAATAAAAAAATGAGAGAAAAAGAGAGAAGAGACAATGTTACTATCCTTTTACCACACTTGTGCTTCAAAGTAGCACCATGATCTTCATGATAGAGAGTCTCCTATGTTGTCACTTTCATATACTAGTGGGAATTTTACATTATAGAACTTGGCTTGTATATTCCAATGATGGGCTTCCTCAAAATGCCCTAGGTCTTCGTGAGCAAGCGAGTTGGATGCACACCCACTTAGTTTTTTTTGTTGAGCTTTCATACACTTATAGCTCTAGTGCATCCGTTGCATGGCAATACCTACTCACTCACATTAATATCTATTGATGGGCATCTCCATAGCCCGTTGATATGCCTAGTTGATGTGAGACTATCTTCTCCTTTTTGTCTTCTCCACAACCACCCTTCTATTCCACATATAGTGCTATGTCCATGGCTCACGCTCATGTATTGCGTGAAGATTGAAAAAGTGTGAGAACATCAAAAGTATGAAACAATTGCTTGGCTTGTCATCAGGGTTGTGCATGATTTAAATATTTTGTGTGATGAAGATAGAGCATAGCCAGACTATATAATTTTGTAGGGATAACTTTCTTTGGCCATGTTATTTTGAGAAGACCTGATTGCTTTGTTAGTATGCTTGAAGTATTATTTTTTATGTCAATATTAAACTTTTATCTTGAATCTTTCAGATCTGAACATTCATGCCACAATAAAGAAAGATACATTGAGAATTATGCTAGGTAGCATTCCACATCAAAAATTCGGTTTTTATCATTTACCTACTCGAGGGCGCGCAGGAATTAAGCTTGGGGATGCTTGATATGTCTCCAATGTATCTATAATTTTTTTATTGTTCCATGTTATTATATTATCTGTTTTGGATGTTTAATGGGCTTTATTATGCACTTTTATATTATTTTGGGACTAACATACTAACCAAAGGCCCAGTGCAAATTGCTGTTTTTGCCTATTTCAGTGTTTCGTAGAAAAGGAATATCAAACGGAATCCAAACGAAATGAAACCTTCGGGAGAGTTATTTTTGGAACAAACGCAATCCAGGAGACTTGGAGTGAACGTCAAGGAAGCAATGAGGCAGCCACGAGGTAGGGAGGCGTGCCCCCACCCTCATGGGCCCCTCCTGGCTCCACCGACCTACTTCTTTCGCCTATATATACTCATATACCCTGAAAACATCTGAGAGCATGACGAAACCCTATTTCCACCACCGCAACCTTCTGTACCCGTGAGATCCCATCCTGGGGCCTTTTCCGGTGCTCCGCCGGAAGGGGAATCGCTCACGGAGGGTTTCTACATCAACACCAAAGCCTCTCCGATGATGTGTGAGTAGTTTACCACAGACCTTCGGGTCCATAGTTATTAGCTAGATGGCTTCTTCTCTCTCTTTGGGTCTCAATACAAATTTCTCCTCGATTCTCTTGGAGATCTATTCGATGTAATTCTTTTTGCGGCGTGTTTGTCGAGATCCGATGAATTGTGGGTTTATGATCAAGATTATCTGAACAATATTTGGTTCTTCTCTGAATTCTTATATGTATGATTTGATATCTTTGCAAGTCTCTTCGAATTGTCAGTTTGGTTTGGCCTACTAGATTGATCTTTCTTGCAATGGGAGAAGTGCTTAGCTTTTGTAGCGACGGACCTCAAACATACCGATCTTCGTGCTCGTTGTCATCCCTAGATCAAGAATGTCGACACCACACAAGACTCGAAGGATTTATAACAGAGTAGCAATCACACACTTATTACAATCGAACGTCTCAAGAGAGAACTTAATAAAATAAATATGGCTTAAGGCCATCTAATAACGATAACAAATGGAAGGCTTGGAAGAATAAGCGAGTCCATCAACTCCAACGACATCATCGAGTATAGAACCACGACCCATACACCTTACTGTCGTTGCGAAAAGTCTGCAACATGAAACGTTGCAGCCTGAAAACGGGTCAGCACATGGAATATGCTGGCAATGTAACACATAGAGAATAATGGAATGATAAGCCTATACTACATGCATATATGGCCTGGTGGAAAGCTCTATGGTTACAGTTTTTTTTTGCATAAAGCCAATTTTTCCCTACTGCAAAGGAATAAATTTATTTAACTATCATGGTGGTTGTGAAACATTGAGAATGGTTGACAAGATCCTCAATCCCAATTAAAAGTACTCATTAACAAACCCAACAATATTAATTTAGAAGTAACATGATGAGATTCACATGATATCCAAGTACTAGATACTCGAGATGTCCATAACCGGGGACACGGCTAACCATGATTAGTTTATACACTCCGCAGAGGTTTGCGCACTTTTCCCCACAAGACTCGATCGCCTCTGTTGGATTTCTCGCACTACATGATGTTTGAGAAACGGATGACCGAGACATAGTCTTTCAGAAGCACCAGCACCTTACTTGTGGGTAGACCGGTACACCTACTTTCCCCTACATCTGCTAGTCTATCTGTAAGAGTTTACACAATTTAATCAACTATGCCAGAGCCCATAATGGCTTGTGGCTGCACACGAAAGTTTCTAGTTTGAATAATCTCATGATCCCTTTGAGCCTGGGTGGCGGTCCGAAGAAATCTGAGCAAGTCCTAATAGAAACCAGGTGCCTCAATCCACCCAGATGTGTGTTTAAGTTGCCACCTTAAATAAACCATTAAATAACAATCTTACATCTGTCATGGATACACTCACCCAATCCACGTCTACTAGCATAGCATGGCATAATAAGCAAACGTAGAAGTAACTCCCAAGGGTTTGATAATAAAACAGTAATAGGTACTACCTCATCTACTTCCCATAACCCACAATTTAATTTAGATCCTAATCATGCAATGTTTGAGGATAGATCTAATGCATAAAAACTAGGTATGAGAAGAGGTATGATCAAAGTGTTACTTGCCTTGTCGATGATCCATGAAACCTAGAGACTCAAGTAACAAAGCTGCACTCCGGGTAATCTATCGCACACAAACAAACAAGCATACAATAAATACTCATCTAATGCACAGGTAAAACTCAAATAGATCTAACGAGATAGTTCAACTTAAGAACTCCGGTTTGCAAAAAGAATCAAATCAAACGAAGCAACGAAAGTCAAACGGCTGAAGAAAATAGCTTCGTTTTACTAATCTGTATCTAAGTCAAATTTTACAGAAGCAAAAACCTGTTTAAGTAGGTTATTCGGAAAGAGGGTTTCGAGACGAAACTCTAGGCGCTTGAATCGCCTAATTCCGATAAACGAGCGAAAAGTTATACTAAAACGAAAATCGGATCAGGAATCGTGATCAGAAAAATCGCGGATTAAATCCGAGAAAAAGAAAAACGACTAACGGGTTAACGAACGAACGTTCGTTGACTAAACTAACCTGACGAACTCGTTCGTTTAAACGAACTAACGGACGAACGCCCGCTTATTAGCCTAAACCAAAAAAAAACAAAACTAATAAAAACCGAAAATAAAAAACCGAAAAGAACCCGAAGAAAAACCGCTCGGTTTTTATAAAAAAAACGGCACGGAAAACGAGGCGGCGGCGAACCTCGGGCGGCGGGCGGCGACGGCAATGACGGGCGGCGGCGGCGGATCGGGCTAGGGTTAGGTTTGGCTCGGGGCGGGTGGTTGGGGTTGGCGGGTGGTCAAGGGCAGGCGGCTCGGTAAGCGGTATATAATGGCTTCCCGAGGCGGAGTCCCGCTCGGGTACGACCCGGTAAGGTGGTTCGTTTTTTTAATAATTACGCGCAGAAAAAAATAAAAAGAAATACTAAACGGACTCCAAAAATCCCGAAATAAAATTTCCCCGGCTTCTAAAATCAAGCCGGATTTAATGAAATATTATTTGGGGCCTAAATGAAATATTGAAAAACGCATTTTTCCTAAATTCAAATAAAAAGCGAAAAACTCCAAAATAAAATCTTATTTGATTTTATTATTAAATCTTCATTATTTATTTATTTTGGGAAAGTCATTTTATTCCCTCTCTCATATTTTGGTAGTAGAAATAATTGAAAATAAAATAATTAAAATCAAATGATCCTATTTTCAATATTTGAGAAAACTCAAATATGGAAATAACGAAATCCCCAACTCTCTCCGTGGGTCCTTGAGTTGTGTAGAATTTCTAGGATCGAGCAAAAATGCAATGAAAATATGATATGCAATAATGCTCTATGTATAACATTCCAAATTGAAAATTTGGGATGTTACAAACCTACCCCCTTAAGATGAATCTCGCCCTCGAGATTCGGGTTGGCTAGAAAATAGGTGAGGGTGGTCCTTAAGCAAATCTTCCTCTCGCTCCTGTGTGGCTTCATCCTCGGTGTGGTGGCTCCACCGAACTTTGCAAAACTTAATGACCTTGTTTGCGGTAACTTCCGGCATACTCCGTAATCCTAACGGTTTCTCCTCGTAGGTCAAATCATCATTCAACTAAATCGCTTCCAAAGGCAATCAGTATCTCTCAGTGGTATATCGGCCATCTCTGCGTGACACTTCTTCAACTGAGAAACATGAAACACATCATGAACTCCTGACAATCCTTCGGGTAGTTCCAACTTGTACGCAACTTCTCCCATGCGTTCCAAAACACGATAAGGTCCTACAAATCGAGGTGCTAACTTCCCCTTAACTCCAAAATGCTTAACTCCTTGAAGCGGCGATACTCGAAGATAAACTCTGTCTCCGACTTCAGTATTACTGCCTCCTTGCGTTTTGAATCCGCATAACTTTTCTCGCTCGGACTGGGCTACCTTGAGCCTATCGCGAATTAACTTTACTTTCCGCTCGGACTCCTTAATCAAATCCGTCCAAACAATGGCGGTCTCCAACTTCATCCCACAACAACGGGTCCTCGCACCTCCTTCCGCATAAGGCTTCGAAAGGTGCCATCTTTAGACTGGTTTGGTAGCTGTTGTTATAAGAAAACTCAGATACGGCAAGTTGTCATCCCAACTTGATCCATAATCCAAAGCACAAGCTCTAAGCATATCCTCCAAAATCTGGTTGACTCTCTCGGTTTGTCCATCTGCTCATGGATGAAAAGTTGTGCTAAACTCCACCTGGTTCCCAAAGTTTCGTAATCGCTTCCGTAACCTTGAGGTGAATTGGGTTCCTCTATCTCGACACGATACTCCTCGGAACTCCATGCAAGCATACAATCCTCGGTCATGTATATCTTAGCCAATTTGGCGCTTCTTGTAGGTAGTCTTCTTTGGAATGAAATGAGCTACCTTCACAAACGATCGACTATAACCCAAATCGAGTCATAGCTCGAACGAGTCCCGGGTAATCCGTGATGAAATCCATACCTAGTTTATCCCACTTCCATTCGGGTATAGGCAATGGTTGTAATAATCTCGCCGGCTTCGATGTTACGCCTTCACCCTCTCGACATACATCACAAATCGCTACATACTCTTCAATATCCTTCTTCATTCCAGTCCACCAGAAAGTATTCTTCAAATCTAAATACATCTTGGTATTTCCTGGGTGAATCGAATATGGTGAATCATGTGCCTCTTGTAGAATCAACTTCCTGATCTCTGGGTCATTGGGCACATAAACATGGTCTTCAAACCCATAGGGTATCGTGCTCATCTTCACGAAATCCCTTAGCCTTTCCCTCGCTCATTTTCTCCTTTATGGAGGCAATCTCTTTGTCAGTCTTCTGAGCTTCCCTGATTTTATCCATCAAAGTTGACTGAATCTCTAATGCTGCTACATAGCCTCTCGGAACTATTTCCAAACATAGCTCTCGAAGATCCTCGACTAACTCCTTTGGTATTTCTCCCATCCTTAGTGTGTTGACGTGACTCTTACGGCTCAATGCGTCTGCTACAACGTTAGCCTTTCCGGGGTGATAATGCAATCTCATATCATAATCTTTGATGAGCTCCAACCATCTCCTTTGCCTGAGATTTAGCTCCTTCTGCGTGAAGATGTACTTCAAACTCTTGTGATCCGTATACACCTCACAATGATTTCCAATGAGGAAATGTCTCCATGTTTTCAACGCATGCACTACGGTTGCTAACTCCAAATCATGCGTAGTATAATTTAGCTCATGAGACTTAAGTCGTCGTGAAGCATACGAAACAACTCTCCCTCCTCGCATAAGCACCGCTCCAAGTCCTTGACGTGAAGCGTGTAATATACCTCATAATCCTTGGTCCGATCTGGCAGAATTAACACCGGTGAGGTAACCAAACGCTTCTTCAACTCTTGGAAACTAGCTTCACACTCCTCGGTCCAAATGAACTTGGTATCCTTCTTCAATAATTACATCATAGGCTTCGCAATCCTTGAGAAATTCTCAATGAATCTCCGGTAGTATCCTCGCTAGTCCAAGGAAACTCCGGATCTCTCCAACCGTCGTTGGCGCTTCCCGCTTTGTTACAAAGGACAACTTTAGTGGGGTCTCATCGCTATACCTTCTCCGGATATAACATGTCCCAAAACCCAACTTCCTTCAACCAAAACTCACACTTCTTTGAACTTGGCATACAACCGGTGTTTTCTGAGCTTCTCGAGTACCAAACGTAAATGCTCCTTATGTTCCTCTTCATTCTTCGAGTAAACCAAAATATCATCAATGAACACCACGACGAACTTATCCAAAAACTCCATAAACACTTTGTTCATCATGTTCATAAAATAGGCAGGTGCGTTAGTTAGACCAAATGACATAACGGTGTACTCATACAGCCCGTACCTGGTGGTAAAAGCCGTCTTAGGTATATCCTGCTCTCGAATCTTCAACTGATGGTACCCTGATCGCAAATTGATCTTGGAAAACACCTTAGCTCCTTGCAATTGGTCAAACAAGTCATTGATCATCGGCAACGGGTATTTGTTCTTAATGGTCACTTCATTCAATCCACGATAATCAACAACCATTCTTAATGATCCATCCTTCTTCTCCACTAGAAGTACTGGTGATCCCCAAGGCGAAGAACTTGGGCGAATAAAACCTTTATCCAAAGAACTCCTTAATCGCTTTTTAATTTCCTCCAAACTCGGGCTGGCATCCTATATGGTCTCTTAGATATCGGCCCGGTGCCTCAGCGATAGTTCAATCGTAAACTCAATGTCTCTATCCGTGGCATGCCCGGCAACTCTTCCGAAACACGTCAGGATAATCCCTTACCATCGGGTACTTCCTCCTGCACAACTCCCGATAAGGAATTTACATGTGCTCTCCTCGGCTCATGCCGTGATACATACTTGATTCTCCTTCCTTCCGGGTGGTAAGCAAAATTGTCTTACTGGCGCAATCGATGTTTCCTCCATACATCGACAACCAATCCATACCAAGAATTACATCCAAACCTTGGGATTCCAATATGATTAAATCCGTTGCTAAAACATGCCTCCCTATACTTAATGGCACTTGAAAACATCCTTGACTGGCCATATACTCTGCTCCCGGTGAGCTTACTAGCATGGGTGTCTTAAGAGTTCTAGTGGGTAGGATAAACTTATCCGCAAATCCCCTTGATATGAATGAATGCGATGCACCAGTATCAAAAAGAACAACTGCAGTAAATGACTTAACCAGAAACTTGCCTATTCATCGCATCCGGTGAAGCTTCAACCTCCTCCACGGTGACGTGGTTCACTTGTCCTTTGTTGAAAGGATTTGGCTTCTTTCTGAGCTTCCATTGCCATTTCCATTCTGGCCTTCTGGACAATCGTTTGCATAATGCCCGGTCTTGCGGCATTTAAAGCAAGTGATGTGGCTTAGGTCTACCTTGGATGGTGTTGACGGGTTGGTGCGGTTCTGTCCATTGCTTCCTCCATTCCCGTTCCCATTCTTGGTGCCATTATGGTTGTGCGAGCTACCTCCTCCATGGGTATGCTGAAAGTGTCCTCCTGGCTTCGGGGTAAAGCGAAGTTTCTGCCGAGCTCGAGTTATTCTTCCCTGTCCATACTTCCTCTTGCGATTGTCAATCTGCCGCTTCCCTTCAATCATGAGAGCACGATCTACTAACTCCCGGTAGTTATTCAAGGTGGCTACCATCAATCGCATGCTCAGCTCATCATTCGGTCCTTCTAGAAACTTCTCCGCTTAGGCTGCGTCGTAGCAACGCTATCCGGGGCATAACGTGCTAGCTTACTGAAATCATCTACATATCGCCAATCGTCTGTCCCTCCTTGGCGCAAGTTGCGAAACTCACGCTTCTTCATGGCCATAGCTCCTGCTGAAACATGGGCGACTGAAGCTTGAAAATCGATCCCATGTGACAAAGGTGTCATGTGGTAAGTGGTCAGAAAATTCTCCCACCATCTTGCCAAGGGTCCTTCAAGCTGATGTGCGGCAAACTTCACCCTTTCTCCATCTGTACAACCTGCAGTGGTCAACTCCCTCCCTATCTTACGAAGCCAATCATCTGCAACAATCGGCTCGGTGCTACTGGAAAACACCGGCGGATTTAGCCTTAAGAAACGGGTCAAATGGTTAACAAGTGGTGGTGGCGGTGGGTTGTTGTTGTTGTTGTTGCCTTGGTTCTGTACCAATGTTTGAATCAAGGCATTCTGCTGCTGAATCAACTGAGTGATCTCTGGAGGGAAAACAAATCTGGGGTCACGTCTCGGAGGCATCTGAGGGGTTTAAAGAAAAGACGAGAATTTAGAATAGAAAGAGGTCTAGAGAGAAACACTACCCATATGCACATGAGACAAATCACACAATATCACTCCAATCAATTCAAACAAGGGCATACAACGGTCTATCTATCGTTACAAAGTGCTGAAACTAAAACTAATATAACATGGGGGTCAACTAGAAAAACTGCTCCGATGAAGACTCCATGATATCTGCTCCAGCTTCATCTTCGTAATCATCATCACTAGGATCGGAATCGGCGTCATCGATGATGACGTAGTTCTCTGGACAGGTGCTATCTTCATCTTCTCCTCCGGGTGCTGAATTTCCCATGAGTTCTTCAATCTTCTCCTTAAGATCGCTGCTTTTGTCCCACTAGAGCTACAATCTCCTCCATGTAGTCCTTGCGAGTGACCTTGTTCTCCTTCTAGTTCGATAATCTTGGCTTTCGCTGTCTTCAACTCCATCATGTCTCACAAGACATTTGGTTCTCTGGCGCCGAATGTGCCGATTTAACTCTGGATGAAAGTCGCAATGGATCGGTCCTTCTTAGTGCCAACTATCTCCCATTGTTCATCTCAAGGTACGCAAATCTGGTAGATAGTATCCTTGAGGTCTTCTTTATAAACTTCTCCAATGCGTCCCATGGTTATGTGAGCTACCATGCTCTTTCCCAGACTCTAGGTTGCTGCATTGAAAACACACTCTATAGGCTCCGTGATTGGCGCAAACGTCCTTCCGGGAACTTGAGCTTGAATCTTCCAGCGCTCCTCTTCGGGTAAAGTGGAATTGTAAGTCCTGGTGAAGCTTGGTAATCCTATGTTAAGGTACTTAGTGACTTCCTTCAGGTGTCGTCCAAAGGGTGTATCCTCATCCGCCGAGTGAACTTGATCCTCGCTTAGTCATCCTAAAAGAGTAGAAAAGATGAGGAGTTAGAAATGAGAAGAGAGAGTAGTGATCTAGGGCTTTAGCTTAATGGTCGTGTCCTACGGTTAACGTGTGCTCTGATACCATCTTTGTAGCGACCATACCTCAAACAGTCTGATCTCTGTGCTCAGTGTCATCCTTGGATCAGTAATGCTGACACCACACAGTATTCGAAGGATTCATAACAGAGTAGCAATCACACACTTATTACAATCGAACGTCTCGAGAAGAACTTAATAAAATAAATATGGCTTAAGGCCATCTAATAACGATAACAGCGGAAGGCTTGGAAGAATAAGCGAGTCCATCAACTCCAACGACATCACTGAGTATAGAACCACGACCCATACACCTTACTCGTCGTCTGAAAAGTCTGCAACATGAAACGTTGCAGCCTGAAAACGGGTCAGCACATGGAATATGCTGGCAATGTAACACATAGAGAATAATGGAATGATAAGCCTATACTACATGCATATATGGCTGGTGGAAAGCTCTATGGTTACAGTTTTTTTTGTGCATAAAGCCAATTTTTCCCTACTGCAAAGGAATAAATTTATTTAACTATCATGGTGGTTGTGAAACATTGAGAATGGTTGACAGCATCCTCAATCCCAATTAAAAGTACTCATTAACAAACCCAACAATATTAATTTAGAAGTAACATGATGAGATTCACATGATATCCAAGTACTAGATACTCAAGATGTCCATAACCGGGGACACGGCTAACCATGATTAGTTTATACACTCCGCAGAGGTTTGCGCACTTTTCCCCACAAGACTCGATCACCTCCGTTGGATTTCTCGCATTACATGATGTTTGAGAAACGGATGACCGAGACATAGTCTTTCAGAAGCACCAAAGACCTTACTTGTGGGTAGACCGGTACACCTACTTTCCCCTACATCTGCTAGTCTACCCGTAAGAGTTTGCACAATTTAATCAACTATGCCAGAGCCCATAATGGCTTGTGGCTGCACACGAAAGTTTCTAGTTTGAATAATCTCATGATCCCTTTGAGCCTGGGTGGCGGTCCGAAGAAATACAGGCAAGTCCTGATAGAAACCAGGTGCCTCAATCCACCCAGATGTGTGTTTAAGTTGCCACCTTAAATAAACCATTAAATAACAATCTCACATCATCATGGATACACTCACCCAATCCACGTCTACTAGCATAGCATGGCATAATAAGCAAACGAGAAGTAACTCCCAAGGGTTTGATAATAAAACAGTAATAGGTACTACCTCATCTACTTCCCATAACCCACAATTTAATTTAGATCCTAATCATGCAATGTTTGAGGATAGATCTAATGCATAAAAACTAGGTATGAGAAGAGGTATGATCAAAGTGTTACTTGCCTCATGGATGATCCATGAAACCTAGAGACTCAAGTAACAAAGCGCACTCCGGGTAATCAATCGCACACAAACAAACAAGCATACAATAAATACTCATCTAATGCACAGGTAAAACTCAAATAGATCTAACCAGATAGTTCAACTTAAGAACTCCGGTTTGCAAAAAGAATCAAATCAAACGAAACAACGAAAGTCAAACGCGGAAGAAAACAAATTTCCTTTTACTAATCTGGATCTAAGTCAAATTTTACAGAAGCAAAACCTGTTTAAGTAGGTTATTCGGAAAGAGGGTTTCGAGACGAAAACCCTAGGCGCTTGAATCGCTGATTAGATAAACGAGCGAAAAGTTATACTAAAACAAAAATCGGATGAGGAATCGCGATCAGAAAAATCGCGGATTAAATCCGAGAAAAAGAAAAACGACGAACGGGTTAACGAACGAACGTTCGTTAACTAAACTAATCTGACGAACTCGTTCGTTTAAACGAACTAATGGACGAACGTCCGCTAATTAGCCTAAACCGAAAAAACCGAAACTAATAAAAAACGAAAATAAAAAACTGAAATAAAACCGAAGAAAAACCGCTCGTTTTTTATAAAAAAACGGCGCGAAAAACGAGGCGGCGGTGAACCTCGGGCGGCGGGTCACGGCGGCGGCGAGAAGCCCGGTGCCCCGGCCAAGTCGGGCGGCGGCGGATCGGGCTAGGGTTAGGGTTTGGCTCGTGGCGGCGGCATGGGCGGGGTTGGCGGGTCAAGGGGTGGCTGGGCCGGGCAGCTGGGCGGCGGTGTATAAAGGCTGCCCCGGGCAGAGTCCCGCTCGGGTACGGCCCGGTAAGGCGGTTCGCCTTTTTTAAAATAATTACGCGCAGAAAAAAAAAGAAATACTAAACAGACTCCAAAAATCCCGAAATAAATTTTCCCCGGCTTCTAAAATCAAGCCGGATTTAATGAACATTTATTTGGGGCCTAAATGCAATTTTGAAAAACACGCATTTTTCCTAAATTCAAATAAAAAGGCGAAAAACTCCAAAATAAAATCTTATTTGATTTTATTATTAAATCTTCATTATTTCTTTATTTTGGGAAAGTCATTTTATTTCCTCTCTCATATTTTGGTAGTAGAAATAATTGAAGATAAAATAATTAAAATCAAATGATCCTATTTTCAAAATTTGAGAAAACTCAAATATGAAAATAACGTAAATCCCCAACTCTCTCCGTGGGTCCTTGAGTTGTGTAGAATTTCTAGGATCGAGCAAAAATGCAATGAAAAATATGATATGCAATGATGCTCTATGTATAACATTCCAAATTGAAAATTTGGGATGTTACAGCTTTGGGTTCAATCTTGCGGTGTCCTTTCCCAGTGACAGCTGGGGCAGCAAGGCACGTATTGTATTGTTGCCATCGAGGACAAAAAGATGGGGTTTATATCATATTGCTTGAGTCTATCCCTCTACATCATTACATCTTGCCTAATGCATTACTCTGTTCTTATGAACTTAATACTCTAGATGCATGCTGGATAGCGGTCAATGTATGGAGTAATAGTAGTAGATGCAGAATCGTTTCGGTCTACTTGTCGCGGACATGATGCCTATATACATGATCATGCCTAGGTATTCTCATAACTATGCACTTTTCTATCAATTGCTTGACATTAATTTGTTCACCCACCATAGATTATGCCATCTTGAGAGAAGCCACTAGTGAAACCTATGGCCCCCGGGTTTATCTTCCATCATATTATTTTCCTACCAATTTTGCTATTTCTACCACCGTTTATTTTGCAATCTTTACTTTCCAACCTATATCATAAAAATACCAAAAACATTTATCTTATTATCTCTATCAGATCTCACTTTTGCAAGTGGCCGTGAAGGGATTGATGTTGGGGAACGTAGTAATTTCAAAAAAAATCCTACGCACACGCAAGATCATGGTGATGCATAGCAACGAGAGGGGAGAGTGTGTCCACGCATCTCGTGAGACCGAAAGTCAAGCGTTGCTAGCACAACGCGGTTGATGTAGTCGACGTCTTCACGATCCGACCGATCAAGTACCGAACGCACGGCACCTCCGAAGTTCAGACACGCTCAGCCCGATAACGCCCCTCGAACTCCGATCCAAATGAGTGTTGAGGGAGAGTTTCACAAGACGACGGTGTGGTGACAATGATGATGTTCTACCGACGCAGGGCTTCGCCTAAGCACCGCTACAGTATTATCGAGGTGGACTATGGTGGAGGGGGGCACCGCACACGACTAAAAGATCAAACGATCAATTGTTGTATCTCTAGGGTGCCCCCTGCCCCCGTATATAAAGGAGCAAGGGGGGAGGTGCGGCCGGCCAGGAGGGGGCGCACCAGGAGGAGTCCTACTCCCACCGGGAGTAGGACTCCCTCCCTTTTCCTTGTTGGATTAGGAGAAGAGGGGGAAAGAGGTGGAGGAGAAGAAGGAAAGGGGGGCGTCGTCCCCCTCTCCTTGTCCTATTCGGACTAGGGGGGAGGGGCGCATGGCCCTTGCCCTGGCCGCCTATCCTCTTCTCCACTAAGGCCCACTATGGCCCATTAACCCCCGGGGGGGTTCCGGTAAGCCCTCCGATACTCCGGTAAAATCCCGATTTCACCCTGAACACTTTCGGTATCCAAATATAGGCTTCCAATATATCAATCTTCATGTCTCGACCATTTCGAGACTCCTCGTCATGTCCGTGATCACATCCAGGACTCTGGACAATCTTCGGTACATCAAAACATATAAACTCATAATATAACGGTCATCGAAACGTTAAGCGTGCAGACTCTACGGGTTCGAGAACTATGTAGACATGACCGAGACACGTCTCCGGTCAATAACCAATAGCGGAACCTGGATGCTCATATTGGCTCCCACATATTCTACGAAGATCTTTATCGGTCGACCGCATAACAACATACGTTGTTCCCTTTGTCATCGGTATGTTACTTGCCCGAGATTCGATCGTCGGTATCTCAATACCTAGTTCAATCTTATTACCGGCAAGTCTCTTTACTCGTTCTGTAGTACATCATCCTGCAACTAACTCATTAGTTGCAATGCTTGCAAGGCTTGAGTGATGTGCATTACCGAGTGGGCCCAGAGATACCTCTCCGACAATCGGAGTGACAAATCCTAATCTCGAAATTCGCCAACCCAACAAGTACCTTTGGAGACTCCTCAGAGAGCACCTTTATAATCACCCGATTACGTTGTGACGCTTTGGTAGCACACAAAGTTTTCCTCCCAGAACGGGAGTTGCATAATCTCATAGTCATAGGAACATGTATAAGTCATGAAGAAAGCAATAGCAACATACTATACGATCGAGTGCTAAGCTAACGGAATGGGTCAAGTCAATCACATCATTCTCCTAATGATGTTACCCCGTTAATCAAATGACAACTCATGTCTATGGCTAGGAAACATAACCATCTTTGATCAACAAGCTAGTCAAGTAGAGGCATACTAGTGACACTCTGTTTGTCTATGTACTCACACATGTATTATATTTCTAGTTAATACAATTCTAGCATGAATAATAAACATTTATCATGAAATAAGGAAATAAATAATAACTTTATTATTGCCTCTAGGGCATATTTCCTTCAGTCTCCCACTTGCACTAGAGTCAATAATCTAGGTCACATCGCCATGTGATTTAACACCAATAATTCACATCACCATGTGATTAACACCCATAGTTCACATCGTCATGTGACCAACACCCAAAGGGTTTACTAGAGTTAATAATCTAGTTCACATCGCTATGTGGTTAACACCCAAAGAGTACTAAGGTGTGATCATGTTTTGCTTGTGATATAATTTTAGTCAACGGGTCTTTCACATTCAGATCCGTAAGTATTTTGCAAATTGTATGTCTACAATGCTCTGCACGGATCTACTCTAGCTAATAGCTCCCATTTTCAATATGTATCCAGATTGAGACTTAGAGTCATCTGGATCAGTGTCAAAAACTTGCATCGACGTAACCCTTTACGATGAATCTTTTGTCACCTCCATAATCGAGAAACATATCCTTATTCCACTAAGGATAATTTTGACCGCTGTCCAGTGATATACTCCTAGATCACTATTGTACTCCCTTGCCAAACTCAGTGGTAGGGTATACAATAGGTCTGGTACACAGCATGGCATACTTTGTAGAACCTATGGCTGAGGCATAGGGAATGACTTTCATTCTCTTTCTATCTTCTGCCGTGGTCGGGCTTTGAGTCTTACTCAATTTCACACCTTGTAACACGGGCAAGAACTCTTTCTTTGACTGTTCCATTTTGAACTACTTCAAAATCTTGTCAAGGTATGCACTCATTGAAAAAACTTATCAAGCGTCTTGATCTATCTCTATAGATCTTGATGCTCAATATGTAAGCAACTTCACCGAGGTATTTCTTTGAAAAACTCCTTTCAAACACTCCTTTATGCTTTGCAGAATAATTCTACATTATTTCCGATCAACAATATGTCATTCACATATACTTAGCGGAAATGTTGTAGTGCTCCCACTCACTTTCTTGTAAATACAGGCTTCACCGCAAGTCTCAGATAAAACTATATGCTTTGATCAACTCATCAAAGCGTATATTCCAACTCCGAGATGCTTGCACCAGTCCATAGATGGATCGCTGGAGCTTGCACATTTTGTTTACACCTTTAGGATCGACAAAACCTTCTGGTTGCATCATATACAACTCTTCTTTAATAAATCTATTAAGGAATGCAGTTTTGTTTATCCATTTGCCAGATTTCATAAAATGTGGCAATTGCTAACATGATTCGGACATACTTAAGCATAGATACGAGTGAGAAACTGTCATCATAGTCAACACTTTGAACTTGTCGAAAACCTTTTGCGACAATTCTAGCTTTGTAGATAGTAACACTACTATCAGTGTCCGTCTTCCTCTTGAAGATCCATTTAATCTCAATGGCTCGCCGATTATTTGGGCTAGTCAATCAAAGTCCATACTTTGTTCTCATACATGGATCCCATCTCAGATTTCATGACCTCAAACCATTTCGCAGAATCTGGGCTCATCATCGCTTCCTCATAGTTCGTAGGTTCGTCATGGTCTAGTAACATAACCTCCAGAACAGGATTACCGCATTCACTGTGCGGATCTTACTCTGGTTGACCTACGAAGTTCAGTAGCAACTTGATCTGAAGTTTCATGATCATCATCATTAACTTCCTCACTAATTGGTATAGACGTCACAGGAACCAGTTTCTGTGATGAACTATTTTCAAATAAGGGAGTAGGTACATTTATCTCATATAGTTCTACTTTCCTCCCACTTACTTCTTTCGAGAGAAACTCCTTCTCTAGAAAGGATCCATTCTTAGGAACGAATATCTTGCCTTCGGATCTGTGATAGAAGGTGTAACCAATAGTAACTTTTGGGTATCCTATGAAGACGCATTTCTCTGATTTGGGTTCAAGCTTATCATGTTGGAACTTTTTCACATAAGCATCGCAACCCCAAACTTTAAGAAACGACAACTTTGGTTTCTTGCCAAACCACAGTTCATAAGGTGTCATCTCAACGGATTTAGATGGTGCCCTTTTTAACGTGAATGCAGCTGTCTCTAATGCATAACCCCAAAACGATAGTGGTAGATTGGTAAGAAACATCATAGATCGCACTATATCTAATAAAGTACGGTTATGACTTCCGGACACACCATTATGTTGTGGTGTTCGAGGTGGCGTGAGTTGCGAAACTATTCCGCATTGTTTCAAATGAAGACCAAACTCGTAACTCAAATATCCTCCTCCACGATCAGATCATAGAAACTTTATTTTCTTTCTACGATGATTTTCTACTTCACCCTAAAATTATATGAACTTTTCAAATGTTTCAGACTTTATGTTTCATTAAGTAGATATAACCATATCTGCTCAAATCATCTGTGAAGGTCTAAAAATAACGATACCTGCTGATACGTCCATTTTGCATCATGCTTTTATATAGATATTTATTGCATTATGGGCTGTTATTACACGTTATGTCACAATACTTATGCCTATTCTCTCTTATTTTACAAGGTTTACATAAGGAGGAGAATGCCGGCAAATGGAATTCTGGAAAAAGAGAAAATATTATAGACCTATTCTGCACAACTCCAAAAGTCCTGAAACTCCACGAAAGTTATTTTTGGAAATAATAAAAAATATTGAGCGGAAGAAGTACGTCAGAGGGGGCCCCACCTGGCCACGAGGGTGGCGGGCGTGCCCTACCCCCCAGGGCGTGCCCCCCCTGCCTCGTGGGCCCCCTGTTGGCCCTCCGGTGGCCATCTTCTGCTATATGAAGTCTTTCGTCAAGGAAAAAAACATAAGCAACCTTTCGGGACGAGACTCCGCCACCACGAGGCGGAACCAATCTAGGGCTCCGGCAGAGCTGTTCTGCCGGGGACACTTCCCTCCGGGAGGGGGAAATCATCACCATCGTCATCACCAACGCTCCTCTCATCGGGAGAGGGCAATCTCCATCAACATCTTCACCAGCACCATCTCCTCTCAAAACCCTAGTTCATCTCTTGTATCCAATTCCTCGCCTCCAAGTCCGGATTGGTACTAGTAGGTTGCTAGTAGTGTTGATTACTCCTCGTAGTTGATGCTAGTTGGTTTATTTGGTGGAAGATCATATGTTCAGATCCTTTATGCATATTAATACCCCTCCGATTATGAACATGAATATGCTTTGTGAGTAGTTACGTTTGTTCCTGAGGACATGGGAGAAGTCTTGCTATTAGTAGTCATGTGAATTTGGTATTCGTTCGATATTTTGATGAGATGTATGTTGTCTAGCCTCTAGTGGTGTTATGTGAACGTCGAATACATAATACTTCACCATTATTTGGGCCTAGAGGAAGGCATTGGGAAGTAAAAAGTAGATGATGGGTTGCTAGAGTGACAGAAGCTTAAACCCTAGTTTATGCGTTGCTTCGTAAGGGGCTGATTTGGATCCATATGTTTCATGCTATGGTTAGGTTTACCTTAATACTTTTGTTGTAGTTGCGGATGCTTGCAATAGAGGTTAATCATAAGTGGGATGCTTGTTCAAGTAAGAACAGCACCCAAGCAGCGGTCCACCCACATATCAAATTATCAAAGTACCGAACGCGAATCATATTGATGTGATGAAAACTAGCTTGACGATAATTCCCATGTGTCCTCGGGAGCGCTTTTCTTTATATAAGAGTTTGTCCAGGCTTGTCCTTTGCTACAAAAAGGATTGGGACACCTTGCTGCACTTTATTTACTTTTGTTACTTGTTGCTCGTTACAAATTATCTTATCACAAAACTATCTGTTACCACTTATTTCAAGATTTGCAGAGAATACCTTGCTGAAAACCGCTTATCATTTCCTTCTGCTCCTGGTTGGGTTCGACACTCTTACTTATCGAAAGGACTACGATAGATCCCCTATACTTGTGGGTCATCACCTGCCGCGAGCCTCAATATTCATCGGACCATATACATCAGTATGTATGATTTCCAACAAATCTGTTGCTCGCTCCACTGTTTCGGAGAACGGCGTTTTAGTCATCTTGCCCAAAAGGCATGGTTTGCAAGCATCAAGTGATTCGTAATCAAGTGATTCCAAAAGCCCGTCAGCATGGAGTTTCTTCATGCGCTTTACACCAATATGACCTAAACGGTAGTGCCATAAATAAGTTGCACTATCATTATTAACTTTGTATATTTTGGCTTCAATATTATGAAAATGTGTATCACCACGATCGAGATCCAACAAACTATTTTCATTGGGTGTATGACCATCGAAGGTTTTATTCATGTAAACAGAACAACAATTATTCTCTGACTTTAGATGAATAACCGTATTGCAAAAAACATGATCAAATCATATTCATGGTCAACGCAAATGCCAAATAACATTTATTTAGGTTTAACACTAATCCCGAAAGTATAGGGAGTGTGTGATGATGATCATATCAATCTTGGAACTGCTTCCAACACACATCATCACTTCACCCTTAACTAGTTTCTGTTAATTCTGCAACTCCCGTTTCGAGTTACTACTCTTAGCAACTGAACCAGTATCAAATAACGAGGGGTTGCTACGAACACTAGTAAAGTACACATCAATAATCTGTATATCAAATATACCTTTGTTCACTTTGCCATCCTTCTTATCCACCAAATACTTGGGGTAGTTCCGCTTCCAGTGACCAGCTCCTTTGTAAAGCAGGTTAATTTAGTCTCGTGCTTAGGTCCAAACTTGGGCTTCTTCACTTGAGCAGCAACTTGCTTGCCGTTCTTCTTGAAGTTCCCTTTTCTTCCCTTTGTCCCTTTACTTGAAACTAGTGGTCTTGTTAACCATCAACACTTGATGCTCTTTCTTGATTTCTACCTTCATCGATTTCAGCATTGCGAAGATCTCGGGAATTACTTTCGTCATCCCTTGCATATTATAGTTCATCACGAAGTTCTAATAACTTGGTGATAGTGACTAGAGAATTCTATAAATTACTATCTTATCTGGAAGATTAACTCCCACTTGATTCAAGCAATTGTAGTACCCAGACAATCTGAGCACATGCTCACTGGTTGAGCTATTCTCCTCCATCTTGTAGGCAAAGTACCGCCAGAGGTCTCATACCTCACGACACGGGCATGAGTATGAAATACCAATTTCAACTCTTGGAACATCTTATATGCTCCGTGGCGTTCAAAACATTTTTGAAGTCCCGGTTCTAAGCCGTAAAGCATGGTGCACTTAACTATCAAGTAGTCATCATAGCGAGCTTTTGTCAAAGCGTTCATAACGCTTTGCATCCGCTTCCCGCAATCCGTCTGTCACCTAGCGGTGCATCAAGGACATAATTCTTCCGTCAAAGAATGAGGATAATCCTCGTAACACGGATCCAATCCGCATTATTGCTACTAACATCTTTCAACTTAGTTTTCTAGGAACATATCAAAATAAAATAGGGAGCTAAATGCGAGCTATTGATCTACAACATAGATATGCTAATACTACGGGACTAAGTTCATGATAAATTTAAGTTCAATTAATCATATTACTTAAGAACTCCCACTTAGATAGACATCCTCTAATCATCTAAGTGATCACGTGATCCAAATCAACTAAACCATAACCGATCATCACGTGAAATGGAGTAGTTTTCGATGGTGAACATCACTATGTTGATCATATCTACTATATGATTCACGCCGACCTTTCGGTCTCCGGTGTTCCGAGGCCATATCTGCATATGCTAGGCTCGTCAAGTTTAACTGAGTATTCTGCGTGGTGCAAAACTGGCTTGCACCCATTGTAGATGGACGAGAGCTTATCACACCCGATCATCACGTGGTGTCCGGGCACGACAAACTTTGGCAACGGTGCATACTCGTGGAGAACACTTTTATCTTGAAATTTAGTGAGAGATCATCTTATAATGCTACCGTCAATCAAAGCAAGATAAGATGCATAAAAGAAAAACATCACATGCAATCAATATAAGTGATATGATATGGCCATCATCATCTTGTGCTTCTGATCTCCAGCTCCGAAGCACTGTCATGATCACCATCGTCACCGGCGTGACACCTTGATCTCCATCGTAGCATCATTGTCGTCTCGCCAATCTTATGATTCTACGACTATCGCTACTACTTAGTGATAAAGTAAAGCATTACAGGGTGATTTCATTACATACAATAAAGCGACAACCATATGGCTCCTGCCAGTTGCCGATAACTCGGTTACAAAACATGATCATCTCATACAATAAAATTTAGCATCATGCTTTGACCATATCACATCACAACATGCCCTGCAAAAACAAGTTAGACGTCCTCTACTTTGTTGTTGCAAGTTTTACGTGGCTGCTACGGGCTTAGCAAGAACCGTTCTTACCTACGCATCAAAACCACAACGATAGTTTGTCAAGTTGGTGTTGTTTTAACCTTCGCAAGGACCGGGCGTAGCAACACTCGGTTCAACTAAAGTTGGAGAAACCGACATCGCCAGCCAATTGGTGCAAAGCACGTCGGTAGAACCAGTCTCGCGTAAGCGTATGCGTAATGTCGGTCCGGGCCGCTTCATCCAACAATACCGCCGAACCAAAGTATGACATGCTAGTAAGCAGTATGACTTATATCACCCACAACTCACTTGTGTTCTACTCGTGCATATGACATCTACGCATAAAACCAGGCTCGGATGCCACTATTGGGGAACGTAGTAATTTCAAAAAAAATCCTACGCACACGCAAGATCATAGTGATGCATAGCAACGAGAGGGGAGAGTGTATCCACGTAACCTCGTAGACCGAAAGCGGAAGCGTTAGCACAACGTGGTTGATGTAGTCATACGTCTTCATGATCCGACCGATCAAGTACCGAACGCACGGCACCTCCGAGTTCAGCACACGTTCAGCCCGATGACGTCCCTCGAACTCCGATCCAGCCGAGTGTTGAGGGAGAGTTTCACAAGACGACGGCGTGCAGGACGATGATGATGTTCTACCGACGCAGGCTTCGCCTAAGCACCGCTACAGTATTATCAAGGTGGACTATGGTGGAGGGGGGCACCGCACACGGCTAAAAGATCAAACAATCAATTGTTGTATCTCTAGGGTGCCCCCTGCCCCCGTATATAAAGGAGCAAGGGGGGAGGCGCGGCAGGCCAGGAGGGGGCGCGCCAGGAGGAGTCCTACTCCCACTGGGAGTAGGACTCCCTCCCTTTTCCTTGTTGGATTAGGAGAAGAAGGGGAAAGAGGTGGAGGAGAAGAAGGAAAGGGGGGGAGGGGCGCGCGGACCTTGCCCTGGCCACCTCTCCTCTTATCCACTAAGGCCCACTATGGCCCATTAACCCCCGGGGGGTTTCGGTAACCCCTCCGGTACTCCGGTAAAATCCCGATTTCACCCGGAACATTTCCGATATCCAAATATAGGCTTCCAATATATCAATCTTCATGTCTCGACCATTTCGAGACTCCTCGTCATGTCCGTGATCACATCCGGACTCAACAATCTTCGTACATCAAAACATATAAACTCATAATATAAGCATCATCGAAACGTTAAGCGTGCAGACCCTACGGGTTCGAGAACTATGTAGACATGACCGAGACACGTCTCCGGTCAGTAACCAATAGCGGAACCTGGATGCTCATATTGGCTCCCACATATTCTATGAAGATCTTTATTGGTCAGACCGTATAACAACATACATTGTTCCCTTTGTCATCGGTATGTTACTTGCCCGAGATTCGATCGTCGGTATCTCAATACATAGTTCAATCTCGTTACCGGCAAGTCTCTTTACTTGTTCCGTAGTACATCATCCCGCAACTAACTCATTAGTTGCAATGCTTGCAAGGCTTAAGTGATGTGCATTACCGAGTGGGCCCAGAAATACCTCTCCGACAATCGGAGTGACAAATCCTAATCTCGAAATACGCCAACCCAACAAGTACCTTTGGAGAAACTCAGAGAGCACCTTTATAATTACTCGGTTACATTGTGACGCTTTGGTAGCACACAAAGTGTTCCTCCGGTAAACGGAGTTGCATAATCTCATAGTCATAGGAACATGTATAAGTCATGAAGAAAGCAATAGCAACATACCGCATTTATCGAAAGTGCTAAGCTAACGGAATGGGTCAAGTCAATCACATCATTCTCCTAATGATGTGACCCCGTTAATCAAATGACAACTCATGTCTATGGCTAGGAAACATAACCATCTTTGATCAACGAGCTATTCAAGTAGAGGCATACTAGTGACACTGTTTGTCTATGTACTCACACATGTATTATGTTTCCGGTTAATACAATTCTAGCATGAATAATAAACATTTATCATGAAATAAGGAAATAAATAATAACTTTATTATTGCCTCTAGGGCATATTTCCTTCAATTGACAACCCCTTTATCGCGTTGGTTACAAGGTTCTTATTTGTTTGTGCACGTACAAGGCGACTTGCATGTAACCTCCTACTGGATTGATACCTTGGTTTTCAAAAACTGAGGGAAATACTTATGCTACTTTGCTGCATCACCCTTTCCTGTTCATGGGAAAACCAACGCATGCTCAAGAGGTAGCACTTCCAGCTCGCATGGTTAAGCACCTCAGTGGAGAAAGCCGAAAACTGACTGTCACAATATGCGTAAACTAGTCAGCGATCAGATGACTGTGTCAAATGTCGGGCCGTTCATAACATTGGCCGAAGTGTTTACGGCTTGACCTTGGCTGTCACTGAACACTAACCAGGGGCTAGTAGCTGGCCTCCCAACTTTAAGCTCCAATGACTAAGTGAAAGTTATAAAGCCCGCATATCTTATTGCCTCGTTTCCGCTAACACAACCGCCTTCGGGCACCGATACATCGGCTAAGGGTTGTTTGTTATTGCGGAAACACCCTGCGTAGCATTTACAAGGGACTGGAAGCCGACAATGGGCCACTTTCAACTGATAAACATTCGCAATGGAGTCAAAATAAACATATCGTCAGTATTTGTATTTAATATACAAGGGCTGCCTTCCATAATCATCGTTATAAAGTCATACATATGCATCAATTTGACTTAAGATTTTGGCCAAGCTGGGTTGCCTGGCTCCTATGCTTGCCCCTACATTCCCGATTGTTCGGCTAGGCGGTAAAGGGAGCACCTCTGTGATTGTTACTACCGGGTTATCCGGGTTAGTACCTTAGACTGGGTGAAGCCGAAAGATAGCAATCTTAAAGGATATAATTGGTCGCCAACGACGGAAGTGAAAATTTTGGTCCATTCAGAACTTAGAGTTCAGGAACTTTCCCCGAACTAAATCCTCAGTATTTTCCTCCCACATTGATCAGAGGTGAGGTTTCATCATGGTCAGCATGACAACCCAAAGAAAGGAACCGATGGCGGGACTATTTTCTTTGGAAGATGTTTCTTACGTTAATAGTAATATAACATATCTCTCTGCGTACCTTTGTTTATAAAACCGTATAGCCGGATTGCCTTGTTTGTCGTAAATATTTGCCCTCATAAAGGCTTTATAAAGTGGGACAAACATTCCCCGGCTACTGGCCGAGGAGGTTGAAGCCGATGGTCGGTCGACAAAGTTTTGTACAATGCGGATCCGAGAATTAATGATGTAGAGTACTTGGATACATGAAATCATTACACATAATTTGTGATTTTACTCTGGATATCGATCCTTAATTCGGCCACCCGTGCTCACATTAAGGCTCGGGGGCTACTGGGCTTCAGGCTTATCATTTACTAATATTAAAGGGGCACATCGATCCCCTGATCTGGTGTTGCCACCCAACCAGTGTCTCGGGGGCTACTGCATTGCTTATTCAATGCAGAAAATTCAAAGTGCTTAGCGTTCGGCATGACCGAACTATGGGCAAGCGCGTCTTCGGACAATAATAAGTACCATCTGGGACTTATCTGGCATCAAGCTAATATATCACGGTGACTTCTCATGGCCATCTCTGAGGGGCCCATCCGCTGATCATTATTTCTAATATATTACACTGTGTTTCTATTCCTACGTATGCTGCCGAGCTAGGAGTTGATCCTCAGGCTGATTTTGCGAATCGACCTGAGTCTCAGGGGCTACTAGGATCAGCAGTTTCATGTTTTCCTTCAGGTGCATCTCGGTTTTTAGACCGACACACAACTTGAGGGCTACTGTATACATATTGACAGCAAATAAATTTACACGTATCGGAAATAAAATCCGCAAACAATCAGCCCATGACTGAGGTGCTGAACCACCTCGAAAGCATTTTGGGATATAGCTCGGATGCAAGTGGCTGGATCCATAGAGGGCATTTCCGGCATTAAGCTTGGCTAAACTCCTTCAACTTTTTTGAACCAAGGTGATCTATGACACCTCGGACATAGTCCGGCCTTGGAGCTTGGATACAGTCCGGTGTTGGAGCTCGGATACAGTCCGGCGTTGGTGCTCGGCTGCAAAAGATACCTCGACTGTAGTCCGGCGTTGGAGCTCGGATGCAAGAGGACAACGCTGCACGAGAAACACTTCAAACCCGAGGTGTGGCATAAAAAATAACAAGGCATTGATAAAGGCCGAGAACTTAAAGGGGCTCCTAGGATACCCGACGTGTAAACTCTTCGGATTCACTTCGGCGATCCTCAAGATCGAGGATGAGAAGATTTGTTGAACCAGTGTTCAAGACCGACGACCGAAGATGAAGAACAGTTCGAAAGAATCGAGGAGCGTCCCCAACTTGAAGACCGGTTCAGGGGGCTACTAACGGTGTCCTGGACTAGGGTGTACTCGCCACGTCGTCTCCCGATCAGTTGGATTGGGCCGAGGACCCCCATGGCCGTTTACTCATTGGCCAGTTCGGACAGCCGATGCATACACGAGGAAGATTCCACAAGACTTGGTGATCAAGACAAGGACTCTTCTCCACCGACGTATTCTACTAGGACTCTTGTTATCCTAGGCCTCTGGTACATTATATAAGCCGAGGCCAGGCCAGTTCATAGATGATTATGATATTATTCATCATACCCTTAGGTTTTAGACCACAACATATGATCTCGAGGTAGATCAACTCTTGTAATCTCTATATTCATCAAGATCAATCAAGCAGGAAGTAGGGTATTACCTTCATTAAGAGGTCCCGAACCTGGGTAAACATCGTGTCCCCTGCCTCCTGTTACCCATTGATCCATGACACACAGCTTGGGACCCCCTACCCGAGATCTGCCGGTTTTGACACCGACAGCATCCCCAAGCTTAGTTGCTTGGATCTTCCTTGGATATTACCCTGGGGTGCCTCGGGCATCCCCAAGCTCAGGGTCTTGTCACTCCTTATATTCTTCCTCATATCGATGTCTCACTCAAAACTTGAAAACTTCAATCACACAAAACTTAACGGAACTTCATGAGATAGGTTAGTATGATAAAGAGCAAACCATTTCACTTTCGTACTGTCAAAGACAAGATTCATAATTGTTTCCACACAATTCCTACTATAAAATATCATTTCCACAATTTATATTGAGCAATATAAGCCATAGAAACTAGGAAACAAGGAAGCTATGCATTGAAAACAGAATCTGTCAAAAACAGAACAGTCTGTAGTAATCTGTACTCAAACCATACTTCTGCTACTCCAAAAATTATGAAAAAACTGGGACCATGTGAGCAATTTTTATATTAAACTTCTGCAAAAAGAATCAACTCAAAAGCACTCTTTTGTTAAAAATGAGACTTATTTTCGTGAGCGCAAAAGTTTCTATTTTCAGCAAGATCAAATCAACTATCACCCAACATGATCCCAAAGGCTTTACTTGGCACTTTATTGAAACAAAAGCAATAGAACATAATTAATACAGTAGCCTAATCATGTGAACACACAAAAATAGTAGGTAAAAGTGGTGGGTTGTCTCCCAACAAGCGCTTTTCTTTAATGCCTTTTAGCTAGGCATGATGAGTTCAATGATGCTCGCATAAAAGATAAGAATTGAAACATGAAGAGAGCATCATGAATCATAAGTTCCTCTCTCATAATAATTTTTAGTAGCATCATGAGTAGATTCATCAATATAACTATCACACAAAGCATCCCTTTCATGATCCATAAGCATAGTATTTTTATTACTCTCCACATAAGCAATTTTATTCACATTCATAATAGGGTGAGTATCATAGGAAACTCGAATACTATAAATTGTTCCCACATTAAAAGAGTAATTTTCAGTAAAAGGATATTGAAAATTATGACAATAATTATCACTACTTTTTATAACATAAGTATCATCACAATAATCATCATAAGTGGGAGGCATGCAATCATCATAGCAAATTAGATCATTCAAAGTAAGGAGACTAAAAAGATCATCTTCATAAGCATAGCCTCCCCAAGATTGGGACAAACATTAATTGCAGCAAATAAATTCTCAAACATGTCATTATCATCAAACATAGCATTCCCAAGCTTGTGGCTTGGCATATCATAAGCATGATCACTCTCATCATTAATAGTATGAATAGCACCAACGGTATAACAATTGCTATCATCATAATTTTCCAAGTTGGTGCCAAAAAGATTTCCAAGATTATAAGAAGTACCATTATCTTCCCAATCATAATCACCACAACAAGCAATAGGCATAACAAAATCATCATCACGTGCATCATCTTCTGTTGGAAATATGCCCTAGAGGCAATAATAAAAGCATTATTATTATATTTCCTTGTTCATGATAATTGTCTTTTATTCATGCTATAACTGTATTATCCGGAAATCGTAATACACGTGTGAATACATAGACCACAATACGTCCCTAGTGAGCCTCTAGTTGACTAGCTCGTTGGTCGACGTGATAGTCATGGTTTCGACTATGGACATCGATGTCATTGACAACGGGATCACGCCATTAGGAGAATGACGTGATGGACAAGACCCAATCCTAAGCATAGCACAAAGATCGTAGTTCGTTTTGCTAGAGCTTTTCCAATGTCAAGTATCTCTTCCTTAGACCGTGAGATCGTGTAACTCCGGATACCGTAGGGAATGCTTTGGGTGTACCAAACGCCACAACGTAATCGGGTGACTATAAAGGTGCATTACAGGTATCTCGAAGTCTGCATTGGGTTGACTCGGATCGAGAGAGGGATTTGTCACTCCGTATGCCTGAGAGGTATCACTTGGCCCACTCGGTAATGCATCATCATAATGAGCTCAAAGTTATCAAGTGTCTGGTCGCGGGATCATGAATTACGGTACGAGTAAAGTGACTTGCCGTAACGAGACTAAACGAGGTATTGGGATACCGACGATCGAAGTCTCGCAAGTAACATACCGTCATGACAAAGGGAATAGCATACGGGGTTGCTTGAACCCTCGACATCGTGGTTCATCCGATGACAACATCGAGGAGCGTGTGGGAACCAACATGGGTATCCAGATCCCGTTGTTGGTTATTGACCGTAGAGCGTCTCGGTCATGTCTTCATGTCTCCCGAACCCGTAGGGTCTACACACTTAAGGTTCGGTGGACGCTTAGGGTTAATAGGAAGACTTGTATGTGATTACCGAATGTTGTTCGAGTCCGGATGAGATCCCGGACGTCACGAGGAGTTCGAGAATGGTCCTGAGGTAAAGATTTATATATGGAAAGTGGTTAAACGGACTCTAAAGTTTCGGGTATACTGTAATGTACCGGGCCACCGGGAGAGTTCCTGAGGTCCACTGGACGCCACCCCTCGGGGGCCACATGGGCTAAGTGGAGAAGGAGCCAGCCTGGTGGGCTGGGCGCACCTCCCCACCTAGGCCCATGCGGCTAGGGCATGGGGAGGGAAACCCTAAAGGGGCGCCTCAGCTTGGGGGCAAGCCACCCTCCCTCCTCCCTTCGGCCGCCCCCATCTAGGGTTTCCCTAGATGGCCGGCACCTGCCCTCTCCTCCTATAAATAGAGGGTGGGGGAGGGCTGCACACACCATTGAAGGCGCAGCCCTCCTCCCCAACACCTCTCCTCCTCCGCATAGGCTTGGCGAAGCCTCGCCGGAGAACAACACTCCATCCGCATCACGCCGTCAGGCCGCCATTGAGTTGTCTTCCTCAACCTCTCCTTCCTCCTTGCTGGATCAAGACGAAGGAGACGCCGTAAATCCCGCACGTGTGTTGAACGCGGAGGTGCTGTCCGCTCAAAGACTTGGTCATCGGTGATCGGAATCACGTTGAGAACGTCTTCATCATCACCACTCCCTCGAACGCCTGCATTACTCGATCTACCAGTGGTATGTAGATGCAAACTCTCTCTCTTGACTCGTTGCTTAGACGAACTCATAGATAGATTTTGGTGAAACCGTAGGAAAATTTTAATTTTCTGCAACGTTCCCCAACAGTGGTATCAGAGCTAGGTCTATGCGTAGTTCTCTATTGCACGAGTAGAACACATTTTAGTTGTGGGCGTTGATCTTGTCAATTTACTTGCCGCTACTAGTCTTATCTCGCTTCCGCGGTATTGTGGGATGAAGCGGCCCGGACCAACCTTACACGTACGCTTACGTGAGACCGGTTCCACCGACTAACATGCACTAGTTGCATAAGGTGGCTGGCGGTGTCTGTCTCTCCTACTTTAGTTGGAGCGGATTCGATGAAAAGGGTCCTTATGAAGGGTAAATAGAAGTTGACAAGATCACGTTGTGGTTATTCAGAGGTAAGAAAACGTTCTTGCTAGAACCCAATTGCAGCCACGTAAAAGATGCAACAACAAGTAGAGGACGCCTAACTTGTTTTTGCAGCAATTGTCATGTGATGTGATATGGCCAAGTTGTGATGAATGATGAATGACACATTGTGATGTATGAGATCATGTTCTTGTAATAGGAATCACGACTTGCATGTCGATGAGTATGACAACGGGCAGGAGCCATAGGAGTTGTCTTTATTTTGTATGACTGCGTGTCATTGAAGAACGCCATGTAACTTACTTTACTTTATTGCTAAACGCGTTAGCCATAGAAGTAGAAGTAGTCGTTGGCGTGACAACTTCATGGAGGCACAATGATGGAGATCATGATGATGGAGATCATGGTGTCATGCCGTGACAAGATGATCATGGAGCCTCAAGATGGAGATCAATGGAGCTTTATGATATTGGCCATATCATGTCACTACTATATATAATTGCATGTGATGTTTATTATGTTTATACATCTTGTTTACTTAGAACGACGGTAGTAAATAAGATGATCCTTACAACAATTTCAAGAAGTGTTTCCCCTAGCGTGCACCGTTGCTAAAGTTCGTCGCTTCTAAGCACCACGTGATGATCGGGTGTGATGGATTCTTACGTTCACATACAACGGGTGTAAGACAGATTTACACACGCCGAAAACACTTAGGGTTTACTTGACGAGCCTAGCATGTACAGACATGGCCTCTAACACGGAGACCGAAAGGTCGAACACGAGTCGTATAGAAGATACGATCAACATGAGAATGTTCACCGATGATGACTAGTCCGTCTCACGTGATGATCGGACACGGCCTAGTCGACTCGGATCGTGTAACACTTAGATGACTAGAGGGATGTCTAATCTGAGTGGGAGTTCATTGAAATAATTTGATTAGATGAACTTAATTATCATGAACTTAGTCTAAAACTTTTGCATAATATGTCTTGTAGATCAAATGGCCAACGCTCATGTCAACTTGAACTTCAACGCGTTCCTAGAGAAAACCAAGCTGAAAGATGACGGCAAAGAACTATACGGACTGGGTCCTAACACGAGGATCATCCTCATAGCTGCCAGAAACAATATGTCCTAGAAGGACCGCTAGGTGACGCCCCGTCCCGTAGAACCAAGACATTATGAATGCTTGGCAAACTCGCTACCGATGATTACTCCCTCGCTCAAAGGCGGCATGCTTTACTGACTTAGAACCGGGCTCCAAAAGCGTTTTGAGCATCACGGAGCATATGAGATGTTCGAGGAGCTGAAACTTGTTTTCCAAGCTCACGCCCGGGTCGAGAGATGTGACATCTCCGACAAGTTCTATAGTTGTAAGATGGAGGAAAACAGTTCTCTCAGTGAGCACATACTGAAGATGTCTGGGTTGCACAACCGTATGACCCACCAACATTAACCTCCCCGATGAGGCGGTCATTGACAGAATCCTCGATCGCTCCCACCAAGCTACAAGAGCTTTGTGATGAACTACAACATGCGTGGGATGGTGAAGACCATTCTGAAGTGTTCTCTATGTCAAGTCACCGAGGTTGAAATCAAGAAAGAACATCAAGTGTTGATGGTCAATAAGACCACTAAGTTCAAGAAGGGAAAGGGCAAGAAGAACTTCAAGAAGGACGGCAAGGAGGTTGCCGCTACCGGTAAGCAAGTTGCCGGAAGAAGTCAAAGAATGGACCCAAACCCGAGACCGAGTGCTTTTTATTGCAAGGGAGGGGTCATCGAAGCGGAACTGCCCCAAATACTTAGCGGACAAGAAGGCCGCAACGCCAAAGGTATATCCGATATACATGTAATTGATGTGTACTTTGCCAAGATCGTAGTAACTCCCCGGTATTTGATACCGTGCCGTTGCTCACATTTGTAACTCACAGCAGGAGCTGCGGAATAAGCGGAAATCGCAAAGGACGAGGTGACGATGCGCGTCAGAATGGTTCCAGAGTCGATGTGATCGCCGTCGCACGCTACCTCTTCATTTACCTACGGATTAGTTATGAACCTTAATAATTGTTATTTGGTGCCAAGTTTGAGCATGAATATTGTATCCGGATCTCGTTTAATGCGAGATGGCTACTCATTTAAATCCGAGAATAATGGTTGTTCTATTTATATGAGAGATATGTTTTATGGTCATGCTTCGATGGTCAATGGTTTATTCTTAATGAATCTCGAGCGTAGTATTACACATGTTTATAGCGTGAATACCAAAAGATGTAAAGTTGATAACGATAGTCCCACATATTTGTGGCATCGCCGCCTTTGGTCACATTGGTGTCAAGCGCATGAAGAAGCTCCATGTCGATGGACTTTTGGAGTCTCTAGATTATGAATCATTTGACACATGCGAACCATGCCTTATGGGCAAGATGACCAAGACTCCATTCTCCGGAACAATGGAGCGAGCAACCAACTTATTGGAAATCATACATACCGATGTGTGCGGTCCAATGAGTGTTGAGGCTCGCGGAGGATATCGTTATGTTCTCACTCTCACTGATGACTTGAGTAGATATGGGTATGTCTACTTAATGAAACACAAGTCCGAGACCTTTGAAAAGTTCAAGGAATTTCAGAATGAGGTAGAGAATCAACGTGACCGAAAAATAAAATTCCTACGATCGATCGTGGAGGAGAATATTTAAGTCACGAATTTGGTACACACTTAAGAAAATGTGGAATCGTTTCACAACTCACGCTACCGAACACCTCAACAGAACGGTGTGTCCGAACGTCAGAATCGCACTCTATTGGATATGGTGTGATCTATGATGTCTCTTACCGATTTACCGCTATCATTTTGGGGATACGCTCTAGAGACAGCTACATTCACTTTAAATAGGGCACCGTCTAAGTCCGTTGAGACGACACCGTATGAATTATGGTTTGGGAAGAAACCTAAGTCGTCGCTTTCTAAAAGTTTGGGGATGCGATGCTTATGTCAAGAAACTTCAACCTGAAAAGCTCGAACCCAAGTTGGAAAAATGCGTCTTCATAGGATACCCTAAAGAAACCATTGGGTATACCTTCTACTTAAGATCCGAGAGCAAGATTTTTGTTGCCAAGAACGGAACCTTTCTGGAAAAAGAGTTTCTCTCGAAAGAAGTAAGTGGGAGGAAAGTAGAACTCGATGAAGTACTACCTCTTGAATAGGATAGTAGTGCAGCTCAGGAAAGTGTTCTGTGATGCCTAC